>CM055955.1:93132111-95532111 GCA_029490685.1 Schizonepeta tenuifolia | reverse complement strand
TCCCTCTCATCCTCGTCCCCTCTTCCCATTCCCACACTGGCCAAGGCGGCGTGCGTCTACCGGCAGTGGCGGCAGACGGCGCACGACGAGATCTGCACGAGGCACTACCACCGCAGCCAGACGCAGCTGCGCGCCGTCGTTTCAGCGCTCGGCGGATTCTGCCGCCTCTACTCGAGCCACCTCTGGCGGCTGCTGAAGTCGGCTTCTTCTTCTTCGTCTTCAACGCCGCCTGCTGCTACCACATGGCCTTGCCTTCCTCTAGCTTTGGCTCAGCCGCCGGGGGCGGCGCGATCGACAGAGGAGCTTTACATCACAGCCGGCGTAGTGAAATGGGGGAACCCTAATTGCAAAAATGGAAGGAACAGAGGGGGAAATGGCCGGAGCTTATGCCCAAGCTCAAGCTCACCCTCGACGCTGCCAGGCCCTTGTTCGACCGCGTCCTGGCCCGCGTTCAGCTCGACCTGCTCATCTACGACTTCCTCCAGCCGTGGGCGCCGGTGGCGGCGGCGGAGCATGACGTCCCGACAGTGGAGTTCATCACCAGCAGCGCCACTATGGGGAGAAGGGTGAGTGTGGCAGCGGAAATGTGAAGAGTGTGGCGGAGGCGGTGACCATGGACAAATGTCACTGGAATGTGATGATTTACGGTGACGACAAAGGCGCCACCATTATCTCCGGCAGTAAGAATTTCGTCGATGGAACTCCGACTTTCTCAACGGCAACGTGGGGGAGAGGGATGAGATGGGGGAGAAGGGTGAGGTGGAGGAGAAGGATGAGGTGGAAAAAGAATTTGTTTTTTTTTATTAAATTCAAAACGACGTCGTTTTGGCTTCCGGCGAGTCCAGCGTGTCAACTCCGACTGCTACGCAAGCTTTAAGTTGGGGGAAATCGGTCACCGGACTTCAATTACAAAAAATTAAAACGTTTTTTTAAAAAAATGTGCAATTTGCGAATTCGATGAAACGTTTTGATTTTAGATGCAATTTACCCTTATTATTATTACTTCTTCTTTAATAATAATTCTTTTAACTTCTCGTTTGAAATAACAAACTCAAATACGAACATCTTATCTCTTAATCTCATACTCATGTCTTCTATCTCATATTACCTTATAGATAATTTATCTCTTTTATTTTATTTTTCCTTTTTATTCTCAAATATTGATATTACTAATACTATTTTTCTTTCAACACTAACATCCAATTTCACATCATATTTTCATTTGTCATCATTCCAACATCATCATCAATCAAAAAAATATTTTTCTTTATACTCATACTCTTATTGACTTCTTTTTCTCATTATTCTCATTTTATTATTATTATTATTATTATTATTATTATTATTATTATTATTATATATATATATATATATATATATCTCGAAATTCATAAAAATTCATGAGACTTTATTTTTTACTCAATTCTTTCAAAAATAGACTTAGCATCTCATTTATTTCTCAATTTTATTTTTATTTAATGAAATTCCTCAATATATATAATATACTCATTTTTCGAAATTTATATATATATATATATTTATTTATTTATTTATTTATTTATTTTTCTAATTAATTCAATTCATCTCCAAATCTTCAAGTTTCTCTCATGAATTTGAAGAAAACATCTTCAAAAATTCATTTTAACATCAAGAACATCATATCTTGTTTTTAAATCTATTTTCTTTATTTTTCTCCAAATTTACTCATTTAAATTCCATAAAAATACTAAAAATCATATTTCTCAATTTTCATGCTCAAAATTTACTCAAAAATTTTCTAACACATCTTAACATCATAATCATCATTATTATCCTCATATTTCATCAAAAATCATCATAAATCATTTTTTTGCTCATTATATGCATAATTCGAATTATATACCTAAAATCAAGAAAATTCATATTTCATCATAAAACACATCTAAATCAAGTTTTCATGTATCATCATGCTTATAAGCATAATCAAACTCATAAAATCCAGAAATCATATTTTTCTCATATTTTCTCTATTTTTCACCAATTAAATTCAATAAAAATTCAATAAATTCACCAAAAATTATCATCAACACATATATGCACATAAATCACATGAAAAATCATAATAAGCACATATCATCATCATATCATCAAATAAGCATCAAAACTCATCAAGAACTTATTTTTCCAAATTTTCTCATTTTAATCGATTTAGGGCTTTTAACCTATCTTAGGTTCTTTCATCTTTTAATTCCTAAATCATGTTTTAAAACTCATCTTGGTCATCATCTCATCATCAAAATCCTAAGGTTTGCTTATGCATAAAGTAAACATGCATCTTTTCCTTATTTTCTTGGTTTAGAGATACATATATACATCTTATGAATAAATAGAAATCATACTTAAATAAATTCTTAAACTTCTTCTTTGGCTTGGATTTTGGCTTGCTTGGAGGATGGAAGATGATGGATTGAAACACCTTTCCTTGCATGAAACAAGATACAAGGGGATCAAGATCATTTCTTTTAAAAGAAACAAGATCAAACCCTTATTTTTCTTCAAGGAAATAGATGAAATAGGGTTGAAGATGTAATACCCCAAAATTTCCGAACGATCTTAAAAATTTAAAGTTAATAATAAAAATGGCTTTGCAGGCCTAAGTTTACGATTTTGAATTCTAAGACTAACGGTCAAATCCGTTTCCGAAAATAAATTACAGAAGTCAGCTAGACGACTACTGTATTTAGGGTTATCGCGTACGAAAAATTTTTAGTTCTGGAACTCAGAACGGAAAATCGTCTGATTTTTACATTCACAAAATCGCGATACAAACTCGCCCGAGAAAGTTCGTTTTTATGATTTTTCGGACGAAACTCGGACAGTGTCGTCCCGAGTTTTTGTCGGAATTAAATTTTAAATATTTCTTTCCGATTAAGTTAAATACGTTAGAATTTTTGGTCGAAGCGGACTGTGACGATTTTGTGCCGAGCTTTATTTTTCGTCGTTCGATTTCCGTAACGTCGTACCGCGCCGGAAAAGTGCGTAATTTCTCCTTCCCTCTCCCTCATGACCGACTTCCCTCTCCTCTCTAGCTTGATATTTTTCATTTTATATAGTATTAATTTGATGTCTAATGATAATACTATTCCTACTTTACACCTAATGCTAATTAGAAATATCTAACATGTTAGTCATCATTTTCCTTACTTCCCTCCCCCTCTAAAACCGAACCCACACACACATACAACTACTCTCTCCATTTCTTCCATCACCATTGTTGAAGATCAAGTTCTTGAGCAAGAAATTTCATTCAAGTCTCCATCCAACCATCGATTTCTATTTCTTCCTTTAGTAAAGCTCAAGGTAATTGTCTCCTCTACATTTCTATACATACCAAATCCTTTTCTTTTTATTTTTCATTTGGATCGAAAATTTGAGGATGATGGAATTAGATGTTTGATCTTCGATTAGTGTAATTAGATGTGTTTAGACTTGATATCTAGGATTAAAATTGAAGAAAATCCAAGAACCCTAACTCCTTGTCACTACCGAAAATTAGGGGAAATGTGTAGGATGATTGAATTTTTCAATTGATGTTATAATCATGCTTAGGAGGTGTTCGATTGAGGATTAAAACAAAAAGAAATCGAAAGCCCTATGAAATTGAAAGAAACCGATTTTAGGGCTAGGATTTGAATTGGGGATTCTCAATTTATTGTGTAATTAGACTTGTATTTGATCGATTGATGATATAGTAGTATGATTAAGAGATAAATGATGTTAATTGGTGAAGAAAATCACCCTTTTTAATTGTTTGTCAATACCGAAATTATATGAGAAAACAGGGGTTTGCATGTAGTTGAATTGGTTGAGGATTTGTTGATGAAATAATGTTGTAAATGATATTAATTGATGTTATGAATTTAATTGGAATTTTCTAAAAATATATTGTGAGTCGTAAGAGAGAAAGAACTCGATTTAAGTTGAGATGTAGTAATGATATGAAGTGATGATATGCATGAAAATGAATCTCGTTAGATGTTGTTTGATGACGTAAAATTTGAGCGAAATCCGATAATTTGGAAATCTCGTAAGAGACGAACAAGTAGTCGTAATTAATAACCGAGAATTTGAATAAGAATGCTAACTTGATAATATTGTTTATTATGGACTAGGTACGACTTTGTAGTTGACGACGTGAGCTTTCGAGCTATTATAATATGAGTTGTGGTGATAGTCGAGAACTAGAACTTGAAATATTAACTTGTTTTTGGTTTAGTACTTGATAGTTGAAAGCCGATGTTTAGAACGTCGTGCTAATGAACGAGTTTTGAAAAGGAGTTAATCACGTACGGGAGTACGTGTTGACTGACTTGAGAGTCCAGTTTCATGAGAAGTCGAATACGAGAACTTAGAACGAACCTAAGAAAATATACGTCGATTCTATCGAGCAATTAGGGTTAGCGCGGCAGTTTTGCGACCCTTCCCGAAAACTGTAATATCTTTTAGCTCTTTTATCGGATTTGAGATCCGTAAATTGGAGTGTAAACTAGACTTCCCAAGCTTTCTAGTGGTACAGGGTTCATCCCCTGTTTCCAATTCCTTTGTTCTGGGTAGCCCCCAGAGTTACTGTAATGTGCAGTGATTTTTCAGGATTCTTTTTCTTAAGTTGTTTTCTTCGCAACTTAGTTTCTTTCGATCGTTTAAGCCGTAATAAGTTGATGACTATCTTCTCTACTGACCTAAGAGTCGAGTAAGAGACCTTTCGAGTTCTAAACGAGATTTGTTCAAGTCTCGTTCCCGTTTAACTAAAAAGAAGCTAGTAAGCGTGCAAATGCCTAAAGAAATGAAACGACTAAATCCTAATTCGATTTTCTATGATCGATTATCTTTTACGACCGATTTTAAGTATTATTATTTTACGATGAAGGAGGAAGCCAGCAGTAAGAAAGGACGGAAGATCAGGAGATCGGAAGCTGGTACGTAGGTCTGTAAACACTAAGGTGGGCTTTTACATATAAAATAAAACGAGCAATGCTCGGAAAACCTTTCTTTATCGCTTTGATATCTGTGTTTTCAACGTGATAATTGTGGCATGAACTGTTTTATATTTTATGTGAGTTCTCTTGTACCTATCTGAGTTAACATTCGTGTTTTTCAGATTTAGAGTTAATCTAAATAGGTTAACTAACGATCGGCTCTGAGTTAGCTGCTAAGTGCTTTCCAGAGTTAGTGCACTTTGTAACCTGTGGTGTATGTGATACCAGCCACGGTGAATGAGAATTGGTCCAGATTTGAACATAGCATACTAGAAAATGCTTGGCCGAGTAAATTGTGAAAATCAGTCAGAAAATGTTTAGTAGGCACGGGCTAATTTCAAATAAAACCCCGATGTGCTACAAATTATGAAATGCCAAATTATCTATTTATGATTATGATTTTGGCATCGTGCTTACTAAGTACTTTTGTACTTAGCCCTGCATTGTTTTCTAAATGTGCAGGTTGGAGCGACGAGAGCGGCGGTGGTTGAAGTTGAGTTGAGGAGTTAGGATGCTTTAGCTATGACTTTCTTTCCGCTGCCAAAACTCTAGACTTTTTGAGAATATGTACATTTTGATGAATCACTGTAGTATAAGTCTGTAAACTTGCACTTAGATACTTTCGAGTACTTTTGTCGAGTAATCCTTCGTGATTAACTCTTCCTTTATATTAGTAAAGTCTTGTTCATTGAATGTATGTTGTCTTTTATGTATGTTTAGTTAGTCATCCCCCTTCTTCCCCGCTTCTTTAATCCAATCCCAGTCGCACCCCGGCTTCGGCCGTCCCTCGGGATTTGGGGCTGTGACAGAGTGGTATCAGAGCAGAGGTTCGTTTTCTGCTCTGCTTATGAGTCATTCTTCTAGTACGAGTTATTCTTTTAGTGATACCACAAGTGGTATCTGTGCAGAGGTTCGTTCTCTGCTCTGGTTGCGAGTCAGTCTTCTAGTCCTAGTCATTCTTTCAGTAATACCACAAAGTGGTATCGAAGCAGTAGTTTGTTTTCTGCTCTGGTTATGAGTCATTCTTTCTTAGTATGAGTCATTCCTTCTAGTAATATCACAAAGTGGTATTTATATACAAGTCTTCCTTCGAGTAATAATATAGAGTATTCGTTCGTATTCTATATCTAGCCTTCTTTCGAGTCATAGGACAGAGTATTTGTATATACTCTAGATCAGAGTCTTCCGTCAAGTAGAAGATAAGAGTTAGACTATAACACTAAGATTGAGAATGTAGATGTCAACTCAACCTCCCGCTACGTCGACTCAACGAGGAAAAGAAAAGAATTTTAATTATGCGATTTCTTTTAAATAAGAAATTTTATGAATAAGTATTCAATGAGATTGATAATGAGAATGAGTTGTGTTCCAAAAATAAGAATTTTATGGAAGTATAATTTTTATACTTTGCATACTTTATGTGATTATGTGATAGTACGAGTACTATCTTATGTGAAATTATTTGCGCGATAATTTCTTTCTTTTGAAAAAATTTTTTGGACCCAAGAATATAGTCGGATTTTAGGGATTTTTCCCGGTTCAATGAGAACGTAGACTCGAAACCTACGATCTTTCCGGTTCTTCGAGGATTTAGACGTTTTTAAGAAACGTTATTTTGAAATGATTTCGAAAGGAGATCCCCGACACGAGGAGAACTTTTTCTGACGAATGTCACGTGCGTTAAGTAACATGAATGAAGTTTCGGCAAAGTCGGACTTTGTTTTTCCAAACAAGAATTTCCTGCGAGGAAAATGAAATAAAAACGATTCGGTAAATCGTGTTAGTAAACGAAGGGAACGATTAGACGTTTGAGAGGCTTCGGCTTCGAATTAAGAAAGATATGAACGAGACGACGAAGACAGAATAAAGGGAATCAAAGCCTAATAAAATAAGTGAACGCTACTTACGTGTAAGTAACGTAAATGACGTCATTCGTGTCACGTCATTCCGTTTTCTTTTCGTTTCGTGTTTCAGTAGAGTTCGCCTTGAACGAGCTTTACGAAGAAAATCGTATAAATTATTAGAAGTCGAGTACGAAGCTTGATTAAATTTTTCCATCGATCGCCCGATTCTAGCGACGACTGGAACGTAGTTCCAGAAAAGTTATTCTTTAAGTTATATTCCTTTTCTTTTGGAATTTATTCCATATTTCGTCTTTGAACGAAGAATACAACTAGTATGAGTATCAAGAGTCGTTAACGAAAATTCTTTTATAAATGGATGTTACTTTTGAATAAGTAACATGAACAAAGTAAACATACTTTGTTTTAATAAGTGAGAGTTGTTAAGAAATGTTGTTGAGAAAGTACTAAAGAATTAAAGTAAGTAAGAATGTAGTAAGATAAGAATGTAGTAAGATAAGAGTTTTCCGCCCTGCTGGATTTGCCACTAGACGGTGTACCGAGTGAGGAGGAGGACGTAGAGTCCGAGCAATTAGAGGAGGACGCAGAGTCCGAGCAGTTAGAGGAGGACGCAGAGTCCGAGCAGTTAGAGGAGGACGAGGAGGCCGCTGTTACACCAGAGTTACCACCAGTTAGTCCGCAGATCAATGAGTTGATCCCAGGGCCGGGATTCGTAGAGATCGACGCCGAGACAGCCGCGTTGTTAGGACTATCTTCGCCGTTCTTACCTGACGTCTGTGTTAGAGTCAGAGGACCCTTAGAGACGAGACTGTTTAGGGAGGAGTTTGACCACCGAGGGATCGACGCGGAGCTTGCCGCCATGTTAGAGTTATCATCTCCGCTTACGCCACTTGAAGAGATCTGCGTAAAGTGGGGAGTAGTCAGAGAGCAGATAGAGGCAGGACCGTCCAGAGTCCGTTCTAGGGAGGAGTTCGAGTCAGGTTCAGGTTCAGTTCCCAAGCACCTTCTTCTCCTGACGAAGCGTGCAGTAGAGATCAGCGAGGACTACTTGGTTTCCGACCTTGAGGAGACAGTTTCGGAGGCACCGTCACCCGCTCTGCTTACACTTGCTGACGGCTCTACTCTGAGGGAGGACGAGGCACTTTAGCTCGTCTTTGGTTCAGAGTCTGAGGAGGAGGACCCGGACGAGGATCCTGAGGAGGACCCGGATGAGGATCCGGAGGAGGACCCAGAGGAGGACTCTTAAGGTTTTTAGGCCGTAGAGGGCAGTTCCGACGCGACTGTAGTCCGTCGAGTAGAGCGTCGTAGACGCATGTTAGTAGTAGTAGTAGCTCTTTTGTCATGTATAGAGTCGGATCAGTAACTAGTTTTGGTAGTACTTTAGCGGATACGAAATTTTATGAATCGTTTCCGTTCTAGTACTCTAGTAGATACGGAGTTGCAGCTTGTTAGTGCACCCGGTAAATAGTAGGCAGTCAGCCTAGTTTAGACTAGTAGTAGTCTAACTTTTTTGTGTATAAGTCCTCGTTGGAGGCAAAATTAATATTCTTTTTGATGTATATATATATACATGACCCATAAGAGGGTTTTTAATCACAAGAAAAATTTCCTATGAATCGTGTAATTAAAATCAGAATGTCGAATGAACTCGTGTAACGAGAATTAAGTTTAACTTGAAAGTTAAAAGATTATGAAGTTAGTATTGAAGCTATGTTCGATTTGTTATCCCGTGAACTTAATTGAGTTGAGAACAAGTTAGTAAGTACCAAGAGTGATTAACAGAAATGACTAATGAGAATTTCAATTTTTCCTTAGACCAAAGAAAATGCCGCCGAGAAACGTTAACAATAGGAGAGGTCGAGGACCTGGAAGGCCTAGAGGACGTGGGAGACGTCAACCGGAAAATGACAGAGAACAAGAGTATGAGCAGAATGCTACCCCATCCCCATCACCACCCCCATCACCACCACCTCCACCACCACCCCGTAGGGATATTGAGGATCTCTTCCTCAAGAAGAACCCTCTGATGTTTAATGGAACGGGTAGCCCTAGCGATGCTGAGCTATGGGTGAGATCTACCGAGAAGATATTCAAACTCCTCAGATGTACTGATGAGGAAAGAATGCTATGTGTCGCATTCCAACTTACTGGATCGGTAGACTATTGGTGGGAAGCAAGACAGAAAGTGATACCCGCAGAGCATCTGGCTGGTTTCACGTGGGAAGAGTTTAAGGAAATACTGTTTGATAAGTACGTACCCAAGACGTATAGGGCGCAGAAGGAAGCCGAGTTTTACAATTTGAAGCAAGGAAAGCTGACCGTGACTGAGTATGACGCCAAGTTTTGCGAGCTGTCTAGGTATGCACCGACTCTGGTTGATACCGAGGAGAAGTTATCCAAGAAATTCCAAGGAGGACTGCGACATGAACTGGGAATCGCGCTAGCTAGTCATGGGGGACTAGGCTACACAGATATTTTGGGAAGATCTATGGAAATGGAGGCCGTCGTGCCTGATGAGAAAAAGATTGCACCAACTGCATCAGCTCCAGCACAGAACCAGAACTGAGGCTACTATAACAACAATAGTAGCAACTATCAGGGAAAGAGGAAATGGAATGGAGGAGGTAGCGGAGGCTACAATCAGAACTCTAACAACCAGGGTAATCAGAAGAGGGGTTTTCAGCAGGGCTATCAGCAGCCTGGACCGAACAACAACAACAACAACAACAACAGCAACAAACGGCCGTGGCAGGGAAACAACCAATCGGGGTTGTTTATTCAGGGGAATAAGCAGAACGCATCGTGGAAAGGCAACGGTCAGCAGAACCAGCCACAAGGGCAACAACGAAACTTCAACCAGGGAGCAGTTAACCCAGGGAGGGTTACCATTCCTGTCTGCCCGAAGTGCAACCGAGCCCATCCTGGAGTGTGTCAGATAGGCACCCCTAACTGTTTCAACTGTGGACAGAATGGGCACATGAAAAAGGATTGCCCGAAGCCGCTCCAAGCCGTAACTCTCCGAGCTATACAAGCACAGCCGCAGCAGCCGCCAATGAACCAACAACAGTTTCAACAACATGCACAACAGCAACAAAATGCGAGGGCATGCGCTATCAAACAGGGTGGTCAGCGCAAAGGAAAAGGCAATCTCGCAGGTATGGGAAAACTACACAACATCCCCATTAAGATACTGTTTGATACTGGCGCATCGCATTCTTTCATTGCTGGCTCGTGTGCCGATAACTTAGACATCAGGCCTGTAAGAGCTGCACATTCTATGAGAGTAGCTACACCTTCAAGAGAGATCACTACTTCCACGCATGTTTGCTCTAACCTAGAACTAGAAATCGGAACTCTTAAGGTTAAGGCGAACAACTTAAACGTTATGATAATGTGGGACGTAGATATAATCCTAGGAATGGATTGGTTGTCGGAGAATTATGCCACAATTCTCTGCAACGAGAGAAAAATCTCTTTTCAACCCCCGGGTAAAGAACCAACTGAATTCCACGGAATTTCCATGGGTAGAGGCGTACCAATTATATCAGCCCTTCAAGCTACGAAGCTCATGTAGAAGAAAGGTACCACAACCTATCTTGTGTACCTAGTCGGAGAGCCAGGAGCCGAGAAGACCATCCAAGACGTAAAAGTTGTGAATGAATACGAAGACGTCTTTCCAGAAGTATTACCAGGATTGCCACTGGATCGTCATGTGGACTTCACGATCGACTTAGAACCAGGAGCCGCACCTAAATCTAAAGCCTTATATAGGATGGCACCGAAAGAACTAGAAGAGCTCAAAATCCAGTTACAAGAATTGCTAGACCTTGGTTTTATCAGGCCAAGCGTCTCACCTTGGGGAGCACCAGTGTTATTTGTTAGGAAAAATGACGGATCGATGAGAATGTGCATAGATTACCGAGAACTGAACAAGATCACACTCAAGAACAAATATCCTTTGCCAAGGATCAAGGATCTGTTTGATCAGCTCAAGGGTGCAGGAGTCTTCTCCAAGATAGATTTAAGGTCAGGGTACCATCAGCTGAAGATCAAATCCGAAGACATACCAAAGACCGCTTTTAGAACCTGATATGGCCATTACGAATTCCTAGTGATGCCATTTGGTTTAACCAACGCTCCAGCTGTATTCATGAATCTTATGAATAGAGTTTTCCACCCTTACTTGGACAAATTCGTTTTAGTATTCATCGACGACATCCTCGTTTACTCTAAGAATGAAAAGGAGCACGATGATCATTTACGGATAGTGTTGGAAACACTAAGAACTGAGAAACTCTACGCCAAATTCAGTAAATGTGAATTTTGGCTGAAGGAAGTAATGTTCCTTGGACATATAGTGTAGGCGGAAGGAATCAAAGTGGACCCAGCCAAGGTAGAAGCAGTACACAATTGGAAGTCATCAACGAGTCAGAACGAGATTAGAAGTTTCTTAGGTTTAGCCGGTTACTACAGGAGGTTTATTGAGGGATTCTCCACGATCGCCCGCCCGATGACGCAGCTTCTCAGGAAGGAGACCAAATTTAAGTGGACGGACGAGTGCGAGAAGAGTTTCCAAACGCTTAAGGAAAAGTTAACCACAGCGCCAGTACTAGCACATCCAGACACAAACAAGGAATATGTGGTTTACACCGACGCATCAAAAAATGGATTAGGTTGTGTCTTAATGCAAGACAGACGAGTGATAGCTTATGCTTCACGACAACTTCGACCTCACGAAGTTGAGTACCCAACCCATGACTTAGAACTCGCAGCCGTGGAGCATGCATTAAAGATTTGGAGACACCATCTCTATGGTGTAAGGGTTGAGATATTCACCGATCATAAGAGCCTGAAGTACTTTTTCGAGCAAAAAGAACTGAATATGAGACAAAGAAGATGGCTTGAGCTAGTTAAGGATTACGATTGTGGAATTAACTATCATCCCGGAAAGGCTAATGTGGTAGCAGACGCATTGAGTCGCAAGGCTCCAACGAAGTTAGGATGCCTTTTTGTAGAAGAAGAAACTTTAGTACGAGAATTTGAGAAGATGGATATCCAAGTGCTCGACACGCCAGCTACCATAATAAGTCAGATAGCAGCATTAGAAGCGACACCGGATTTGAGAGAAAAAATCATCAGTGCTCAGAGAAAGGATGAATCAATAGAAAAGTTGCGATGAAAGATAAGAACAGAGAAACCAGACGGATATTCTGAAGCACCAGACAATGCGATCCTTTATGAAGGCAGAATTTGTATTCCCGATGACGACAGCAAACTGAAGAACGAGATCTTGAGTGAGGCTCACGATACGTCTTATACAGCACACCCAGGGAGTACGAAAATGTATCAAGATTTGAGAAGGAACTTTTGGTGGAATGGAATGAAACGAGACGTTGCCTCGTTTGTAGAAAGGTGTTTGGCATGTCAGCAAGTTAAGGCTTTACACCGACGACCGTATGGATTGCTACAACCATTGGATGTCCCAGAATGGAAATGGAAAAAAAAAGGCATAGCTATGGACTTCGTCACAGGCTTGCCTAAGTCAAAAGAGGAAACACAGCAATTTGGGTGATAATAGATAGGCTTACAAAGACAGCACACTTCTTACCAATTAAGATTACATATGGATCAGAGAAACTAGCTCAGTTGTACGTCAGAGAGATTGTACGTCTGCATGGAGTACCGAAGGTCATAATATCAGATAGAGATGCCAAATTTACCTCGAGATTTTGGATTACGATGCAGAAAGAATTGGGAAACAGAGCTTAACTTCAGTACAGCGTTTCACCTACAGACAGATGGGCAGTCAGAGAGAACGATTCAGATTTTAGTCGATATGTTGAGAACAGTGGTTTTAGACCGAGGCGCGAATTGGGAAGAAATTCTACACTTAGTCGAATTCGCTTACAACAACAGCTATCAGGCCACGATAGGAATGACGCCGTATGAGGCTTTGTATGGAAGGAAATGTAGATCGCCACTTTATTGGGATGAAGTAGGTGAGAGAAAGAACCTAGGCCCCGATGCAGTAAATGAGATGATTGAGATAGTTCGGCAGATACGAGATAGAATGAAAGAAGCTCAGAGCCGACAGAAGTCTTATGCCGACGATCGTCGAACCAATCTTGAGTTTGAAATAGGAGATAACGTTTTTCTTAAGATATCACCGACTAGAGGAATCCTTAGATTCGGAGTTAAGGGTAAACTAAGACCCATGTTCATAGGACCTTATGAAATCCTCGAGAGAATAGGACCCGTCGCTTATAGATTGGCCTTACCGCCAAGTCTAAGAAGTGTTCACAACGTTTTTCACGTTTCTCAATTGAGAAAATATATCTATGATCCTAAGCACGTCATTAGTCAGCAAGATGTAGTTCTTGAATCTGACCTAAGCTATGAAGAGAAGCCGATATCGATTTTGGATAGAAAAGTCCAAGAATTAAGAACCAAGTCGATACCAATCGTTAAAGTGCTATGGAACCACCATGGGAAAGAAGAAGCCACGTGGGAGCTCGAGAAGATGATGAAGGAGAGATATCCTCATCTTTTTGCAGAAGGTATGCAAATTTCGGGACGAAATTTTTCGCAAGGGGGGTAGGATGTAATACCCCAGAATTTCGGAACGATCTTAAAAATTTAAAGTTAATAATAAAAATGGCTTTGCACGCCTAAGTTTACGATTTTGAATTCTAAGACTAACGGTCAAATCCGTTTCTGAAAATAAATTACAGAAGTCAGCTAGACGACTACTGTATTTAGGGTTATCGCGTACGAAAAATTTTTAGTTCTGGAACTCAGAACGGAAAACCGTCTGATTTTTACATTCACGAAATCGCGATACGAACTCGCCCGAGAAAGTTCGTTTTTATGATTTTCCGGACGAAACTCAGACTGTGTCGTCCCGAGTTTTTGTCGGAATTAAAATTTTAAATATTTCTTTCCGATTAAGTTAAATACGTTAGAATTTTTGGTCGAAGCGAACTGTGACGATTTTGTGCCGAGCTTCGTTTTTCATTTTCGATTTCGGTAACGCCGTACCGCGCCGGAAAAGTGCGTAATTTCTCCTTCCCTCTCCCTCATGACCGACTTCCCTCTCCTCTCTAGCTTGATATTTTTCATTTTATAAAGTATTAATTTGATGACTAATGATAATACTATTCCTACTTTACACCTAATGCTAATTAGAAATTTCTAACATGTTAGTCATCATCTCTTCCTTACTTCCCTCCCCCCCCCCCCAAAACCGAACCCACACACACATACAACTACTCTCTCCATTTCTTCCATCACCATTGTTGAAGATCAAGTTCTTGAGCAAGAAATTTCATTCAAGTCTCCATCCAACCATCGATTTCTATTTCTTCCTTTAGTAAAGCTCAAGGTAATTGTCTCCTCTACATTTCTATACATACCAAATCCTTTTCTTTTTATTTTTCATTTGGATCGAAAATTTGAGGATGATGGAATTAGATGTTTGATCTTCGATTAGTGTAATTAGATGTGTTTAGACTTGATATCTAGGATTAAAATTGAAGAAAATCCAAGAACCCTAACTCCTTGTCACTACCGAAAATTAGGGGAAATGTGTAGGATGATTGAATTTTTCAATTGATGTTATAATCATGCTTAGGAAGTGTTCGATTGAGGATTAAAACAAAAAAAAAATCGAAAGCCCTATGAAATTGAAAGAAACCGATTTTAGGGCTAGGATTTGAATTGGGGATTCTCAATTTATTGTGTAATTAGACTTGTATTTGATCAATTGATGATATAGTAGTATGATTAAGAGATAAATGATGTTAATTGGAGAAGAAAATCACCCTCTTTAATTGTTTGTCAATACCGAAATTATATGAGAAAATAGGGGTTTGCATGTAGTTGAATTGGTTGAGGATTTGTTGATGAAATAATGTTGTAAATGATATTAATTGATGCTATGAATTTAATTGGAATTTTCTAAAAATATATTGTGAGTCGTAAGAGACAAAGAACTCGATTTAAGTTGAGATGTAGTAATGATATGAAGTGATGATATGCATGAAAATGAATCTCGTTAGATGTTGTTTGATGACGTAAAATTTGAGCGAAATCCGATAACTTTGGAAATCTCGTAAGAGACGAACAAGTAGTCGTAATTAATAACCGAGAAGTCGAATAAGAATTCTAACTTGATAATATTGTTTCTTATGGACTAGGTACGACTTTGTAGTTGACGACGTGAGCTTTCGAGCTATTATAATATGAGTTGTGGTGATAGTCGAGAACTAGAACGAGAAATATTAACTTATTTTTGGTTTAGTACTTGATAGTTGAAAGCCGATGTTTAGAACGTCGTGCTAATGAACGAGTTTTGAAAAGGAGTTCATCACGTACGGGAGTACGTGTTGACTGACTTGAGAGCCCAGTTTCATGAGAAGTCGAATACGAGAACTTAGAACGAACCTAAGAAGTTATACGTCGATTCTATTGAGCAATTAGGGTTAGCGCGGCAGTTTTGCGACCCTTCCCGAAAACTGTAATATCTTTTAGCTCGTTTATCGGATTTGAGATCCGTAAATTGGAGCGTAAACCAGACTTCCCAAGCTTTCTAGTGGTTCAGGGTTCATCCCCTGTTTCTAATTCCTCTGTTCTGGGTAGCCCCCAGAGTTACTGTAATGTGCAGTGATTTTTCAGGATTCTTTTTCTTAAGTTTTTTTCTTCGCAACTTAGTTTCTTTCGATCGTTTAAGCCGTAATAAGTTGACGACTATCCTCTCTACTGACCTAAGAGTCGAGTAAGAGACCTTTCGAGTTCTAAACGAGATTTGTTCAAGTCTCGTTCCCGTTTAACTAAAAAGAAGCTAGTAAGCGTGCAAATGCCTAAAGAAATGAAACGACTAAATCCTAATTCAATTTTCTATGATCGATTATCTTTTAAGACTGATTTTAAGTGTTATTATTTTACGATGAAGGAGGAAGCCAGCAATAAAAAAGGACGGAAGATTAGGAGATCAGAAGCTAGTACGTAGTTCTGTAAACACTAAGGTGGGCTTTTACATATAAAATAAAACGAGCAATGCTCGGAAAACCTTTCTTTATCGCTTTGATATCTGTATTTTCAAAGTGATAATTATGGCATGAAATATTTTATGTTTTATGTGAGTTCTCTTGTACCTATCTGAGTTAACATTCGTGTTTTTCAGATGTAGAGTTAATCTAAATAGGTTAACTAATGATCGGCTCTGAGTTAGCTGCTAAGTGCTTTCCAGAGTTAGTGCACTTTGTAACCTGTGGTGTATGTGATACCCTGTTGAGGGGTACCAGCCACGGTGAATGAGAATTGGTCAAGATTTGAACATAGCATACCAGAAAATTCTCGGCCGAGTAAATTGTGAAAATCAGTCAGAGGCTAATTTCAAATAAAACCCCGATGTGCTACAAATTATGAAATGCCAAATTATCTATTTATGATTATGATTTCAGCATCGTGCCCACTAAGTACTTTTGTACTTAGCCCTGCATTGTTTTCTAAATGTGCAGGTTGAAGCGATGAGAGCGGCGGTGGTTGAAGTTGAGTTGAGGAGTTAGGATGCTTTAGCTATGACTTTCTTTCCGCTGCCAAAACTCTAGACTTTTTGAGAATATGTACATTTTGATGAATCACTGTAGTATAAGTCTGTAAACTTGAACTTAGATACTTTCGAGTACTTTTGTCGAGTAATCCTTCGTGATTAACTCTTCCTTTATATTAGTAAAGTCTTGTTCATTGAATGTATGTTGTCTTTTATGTATGTTTAGTTAGTCAGCCCCCTTCTTCCCCGCTTCTTTAATCCAATCCTAGTCGCACCCCGGCTTCGGCCGTCCCTCGGGATTTGGGGCTGTGACAGACGATCTAGGTTGTTTCAAGCTTTAAAATAAAAGGAAATGGATGGAAACTTACTCCTTAGATGATCTTGAATACAAGGAAGATGATCACATCAAAGAATTCTCAAGCATGAAGCATGATTTCATCAAAGAACTAGGGTTGTACATGAAGAAATTTCGAAAATCTGCTGCTACTGTCCAGCTATGATGATCGACTTTTGCAGCTGGTTTCTTCAAGTTTTAAGGCTTTGTATGATGATAAATATGCAGTAGATGATGTCTATTATGTTAGGGTAAAGTTTGGAATGATTTGGAGGTGTTTATCATGGAGTTTGGAGCTGAAATTTGCAGCATGGCTGTTGCTGCGTTTTTTTCGGCAGAGAGAGTTTTCGAGAGAGAGTTGGAGAGATTGGTTGTTGCTTGTGAGGGAAGAGTGATTTGAGGTGATAGATAGATGAATTGTGAGGTGAAATTACAAATGTATATGCATTTAACATGTGAGAATCTTGCAAGATTTTGCAAGATTAGAGAGAGAAGGGAGAGAGATCGAAAGAGAGACTTGAGAGAGAAAGAGAGGACATGTGTTGGATTAATGAGAGGGAGAGTGGTGCTCACTCTCTCTAATAAGAGTGTTGGAGGTCATTTTGCTGCTATTTTAGATAAGCATAGGATTTTTATCTGTTAAATATACACGGAACTAGAAGTTTTTCGGTAGAAAATATCCTCGTCATTTTATTTTATTCCATCAATCCTCTAATAATTCTTCTCGTCTCTTTCTCGTCGTCTAAATTCTCTCTAATTCTTCTTATATCTCTCAAAAGAATTTAAGGAATCCAATGATCTAATTTTTAGGCCAAGATTCCTTCTAACAAATAAGTTCATAAAAATTGCTCGATTAAACGAGTCGTCAAACAATTTATTTTTAAACTTTACTCAAATGATCACAGAAAATTCTCCAACTTATCTCAAGGATCTTAAAATAAATTCTAGATTCCAATGAAACTAATTAGACTAGATTCGGAGTCAGTCGATGAATAGGGATTTCTCGGTTTATGTTACTATTCATCTAAAAATAAAAGTTCTCAGAAAATTCCGAAACTCATACTCAAGCTTATACTCATATAAATAAGCTCAATTAATTCATCACATACTCAATTCGAATAATCGAAATGAGAGAAATCACATTAGAGCACATAAGGGCATTTTCGTCATTTCACAGAAAAATTTTATTTTTGCGAAAAAATTTTAGTACTCAAAACTCATCATATATGCATATTAGTTTAATTTAATACGCACTTAAGAACTTAGAAAAGTTTGGAGTATTACAGGAACGGAGCCGGGGGTGGATCCCACGATGATAGACAGTTCAAGTTCAAGAATATTCCTCAGTCGACTCCAAAACTGAGCTATGCAGTTCATGCATGGTGAACAATTCTGTCGAAGTCACACGTCCAGAAGTCAGAAGAAGAAGAAGAATACTTGGAAGGTGAAGGAAGTAGAAGAACTTGTATTCAAATTAAATCTGCTCTCAAGTACAAGATATCTTGGAAATTTTCTTTTATGGACCGACTGCAAAGACATGCAAAAAGCAAGGCTCGAAGTTACCATTTTAGAAAAGTTTGCAGAAGAGTAGGTGAAGCACCATGCTTTTTGGCAGAGGTCAAACGGCTCTTTGCAACTACTTTTTGAACCTCTCTCTCTCTCTATAAATAGACACTTCACCATTGTGAGAAGACTACTAAAACAACAAGAGCGCGCAAGCATTCAAGCATTGAAAGCATTCTCTCGCACAAAATTAAGGAAAATTTTAGTCGAAGTCTAAGTTGTAGTTGAGTGTTCATACCTCCTCCTTGTTCTTCATTCTAGCATCCCCATTCTTGATCGGGTCTAGAATCTCCATTCCTTGTAATTTTCTAAGTAGATTCACTGTAAAAGTTCGAGTCTCTAAACCTTAGAAGGAAACTTCCACTGCAAAATGTTAAAGGTTTCATGGTTGGAAAAACTCCCAACCCCCGATGTCTAGGTCCCCTTCGAACCCGTAATTGAAGCCTTTAGGTTCCTTAGTACCCGCAAACTAAGATAGGCTTTACACTTGCCAGCAAAAGTGTTGTACATTTTGTGCAAACCCATAATCGATATGTATAGGTTGTTTGGTGCCCGCAAACCAAAGCTAACGTTTGATAAGTACGCAAAAACTTATCTAGCGGATTACTAGCCCGAAAAGCTAGTCGTGGATGTAGGATTTTATCTCTAAACCACGTAAAAACCTCTGTGTTTTTATTTCCAGTATTTCAGTTATTACTTGAGATTTACTAACTCACTAACTGCATTAAAACAAGTCTGTGAAAAACTGCACTAAGTCTTGCGAACTTCACCTTCACTTAAAAAAAAGATTTTTAGTAAGTATCGAGTATAAAAATACCCACCGCATTTTGCACACTGTACATTCTTTCAAAACCTCAGTTACGAAAACATAGTTGACCCTCAGTCAAAAAAGTCAACTGTGTGTCAAACTGAGTGATAGTTCTGACTATCTTTCTCAGTTGTTGAGCATCGCGAACTGAATAGTTTTCGATAAGTTTGAAAAATCACAACCGGTGTATTCCCCCCATATACGAGGTAACTCTTTACAGGGACCAACAATAACCCTGTTATGAAATTATCATTTCATACCCCACCGCCACGACGGTGGTGGAGACTGTGGTAGAATTAGATACAAAAGGTGGTACGCTGGGTACGAATTTGCATATTCGTAACCGCCGCCGTGATGGTGATGGCGATGACGACAGAGTGGGGGGGGGATGGTGATACGCTAGGTATGAGTTTTTATATTCGTAACCGCCACCACCACCGTCATGGCGATGGCGGTGGCAATGGCAGAATGGGAAGCGGACGGTGGTATGATGGGTATGAATTTGCATATTCGTAACCGTCGTCGTGACGGTAGTGGCGGCAGAGTGGGAGGCGGATGGTGTTACAATGGGTACAAATTTGTATATTCAGAACTACCGACATATGGTGTTAGTGGCGGAGGCGATGGCGGAATGGGAAGCAGACTGTGGTACGATGGGTACGAATTTGCATATTCGTAACCGCAGCCGTGAAGGTGGTGGTGGCGATGGCGACGGCGGAATGAGAAACGAACGATGGTATGATGGGTATGAATTTGCATATTCGTAACCGCCGCCATGATGGCGATGGCGGCAACGGCAACAATGTGGGAAGCGGACAGTTGTACGATGGGTACAAATTTGCATATTCATAACCACCGCCGTGATGGTGGTGGTACGTCGATAACCCTTGTTATGAATTGACTTGTTGAAGATTAAAGATCAGATAGAAGAGTGAAAAAGTCAAAAGTAAAGGTAAAAAGGTCTAAAACGATAAAAATTAACTTTGTCCAAACTAAGTTCCTTAGCAACTTTTATACTTTTACTAGTGTGTTGCCCGTCGAACATCGACGGGAATTACTTAACGTTATAGTTTACGCATATAAATTTAAAGAATGATTCAATATTTATTTTAAAGTGAAATATTTTGACTAATCATTACAATAAAGTATTACATGAAGTTGCAAATAAGTGTTACATGGGATTATCTCATGTATTGACGGACAATCACTTTACGTTGTAATTTATAAAAATAATTTTTAAATAATGATTCAATACTTAATTTCAAAATGATATAATTTGACAAATCATCACAAAGGATCATCTCGTTGAACAAAAAGTGTTACATAAAATAATTATCTTGTTGCAAATAAGTGTTGCATAAAGGAGTATCTTGTGTAGAGTATATTGACGATAAATTGCACTCACGTGATGTGTGGGGATCATTTCGTTATAAATAAGTGTTACATGAAGAATTATCTTGTAGAATTTATTGACGGAAAATCCCTTTACATTGTAATTTACAAATATAATTTTAAAAGAATTTTTACATTATTTCAAATTAAGATAATATAACAAATTATTGCAAATAAGTGTTACATGAAGGATAATATCGTGTATAATTTTATTGACAGAGAATAACACTCACGCGATGCGTGGGGATTATCTCGTTGCAAATAAATATTACATGAATAATTATCTCATGTAGAATTTATTAACGGAGAATCGGCTTACATTATAATTTACTAATACAATTTTTTTTAAATCTTTACTTTATTTCAATTTGATATAATTTGACTAATCATTACAAATAAGTGTTACATAAAGGATCATCTCGTGTATAATTTATGTGACGGAGAATCACAACCACGCGATATTACTTTAAATTAAATTACCCCTAATTATCCCAGATTAATCTTGTCGTAGAGTATATACCAAGACTCATAAAACAAAGTATATTTATAACTACATAAAATTCAATTACTGTAGAACCCCAAAAATTCGGACCTAAAAATTTCGCCCTAATACAATAGAACAAGAATAGAAATAATTAAAATAATAGAATGATCACTTATTCCCGATCAATATTAAATTTCTAAATCATATAATTTTTAGATGTTATATGCATGACATAATGTCGAGCATTCATATTATGTGAGTTAAGTGAAAAATATCGATATAATTGTTGTTTATACAATATTATGAATAATTAGAAATAATTAATCAAAAGATGAATTATAAATTCTTATATATATGAAATACTTGTCTATTTAATTTTAAAGAGAAATTCCTACATGAAATAATATCGATATTGGTCTCGTTGAAACCGAAATAAATAATTGTATAAAGCATGCTCGATCTAAACTTCGATTCGAATGATGAATATCGTATAATGAAACGAAAGACGAAATATTTTACAAAAAAAAATTGTATAATATAATAATATATATTATATATGTAAGTAATGTGTGTGCGTGAGTTAAGTGTATGTGTGTGTACGTGAGTTATGTATGTATGCGTGTGTTATGGGTGTGATTAGGATAAGGATTTATATAATAAAAATAAATAAGCTAATTAGGTAATTAGGGATTGGGGAAAGAGAGAAAGTCAGACAATAGAATTAATAAAAAGAGATATGACGGCTAGGAAGGGGAAAAATCTCAAACACAATGATTATCCTTTTTCTTTCCCCTAAAACCACCGCTCGTAAAAACCCAATCACAATTTAGTAGAGAAATCATAACTCTAGATACCTACAGATTCTTCCTATCAAGTCACCAACGTAAATCTCAGAGGAAAATTCACAATCTCCTCCATTCTCTACAACAATCTACTCCACTTCCACAAAAAAAATCCTACACCTAAATCTCCACCACCTTGCAGCCACCTTCTTCTACCGCCTAACTGCCGTCGCCGGCCACCACATGAGGAGAGGAGAGGATGGGATTCCAATGAGGAAGAGAGGGAGGAGTTGGTCAGCGAGAGTAAGGGCTGAAATCGAGTGAGAGGGTAGAGAAAAATCAAAAAAGAAGGAGGTACAATGGTTTAACTCTCTTTATTTTCGTTTTCTATGAATAAGGTGGCGAAAACTTGATTAGAATGATATATTTCTACCCCAAGACATGTTTAATCATGTTCATATAAGTAAACATGATGTTATATATGTTTTAAACTAAGTTGTGTTCGTTTCTATAAGAATATGCTAATTGACAGCATTAATATTGCACTTGTTCGAGAATCAAAGGCTGATGTCTCACGATCTACACATTGAAAATCGATGAATCCACTTGCTATTGAAAGCATTGAATGTTGGCTATAATGTATATGAAATTCAGCTTCTACTTTTGAGTATAAGTAAGTCAAACAGCTTGAGTTTATACTTGTGCAGAATCTGTCAATAACTGACTAAGTAGGATAGATGTCATAATAACTTGAAAATGATTAAAAGAACGATAACATGGCTTGTTGGAATGTGTTCTAGACTTCTTATAGTTTCAAAAATGATAAGACTCACTTCTATAGGATGAAAACTCGATTTTAAAATGATTTTACAGCGAACAGCTACGTGCTGCAAATTTGCAGAGGTATGATAATATGTGTTAAGTTATGATGTTTATGCTTAAACGCTTAGGGATGATTATAGATGTGTTTCATATGTGAAAACATGATAGAATATGATTACTTATGTGTTTGATGATGATCTCATGAGCTTTGAATGTGGTAAATCGATTCATGATGGTGTGAAGATAAAAATAATTAAGATTATGCTTGAAAACTTGTTAGCAAATCTGTCACCTTTTAAAACCCGAATTATTTAGAATATTTGAAGGCATAAAATTGATGTTAGGCGAATTTATTATGAATCTAAAGATCCTTCAGAAGTCATGGTTTTAATCTCATAATTTCCTCATGTAGGTAAGATCCCTTTAATGATTTTATAAGAAAATTCAGTGGCAAAACTCTAATTTCTGTACAGGTATTTTAAAATCTATTGTAGAATCCTTAATATTTCGAATTTTCATGAATGACCTTTTTGTAATACCCCGGATAATTATTCCGTCGTCAAAATAAAAATTTAATTGATAATTAAGGCTTTGCACGCCTAAGTTAAGGATTTTCTATTCTAAGATTTCCAGTGAAATCCGTTTCTGAAAATAAATTTCAGAAGTCGGTCAAACGACTACTGTATTAGGGTTTTCGCGTCCGACAAAATTATCGTCCGAAAACTCAGATTGAAAAACCGTCAGAATTTACATTCACTTTTTCTTTGATACGAGTTCACCGGAGAAAGTCAGTTTTTATGATTTTTCCGGGCAAATTTTAGACTGTCTTATCCCGACTTTTATCGGATTTTGAAAAACGACGAATTAGGTTTTCCGAGTATGTGATTTATTTCTAATCTAACGGTCAAATTAGATTTCGTTGGAAACGTAACCAACTAAGAATTTATTTCTCGATTTTTATAACGTCATTCTAGACCCGAAAATGAGATATTCCGGCTTAAAAATCACACCCCAAACCGCCTTATACACATGAGTCATCCTTTTTGTTAGATATTTTACACTTTATGCAATAGTAAGTAGCCTTGTCATCCTCCTTTCTTCCTCATCATTTCCGCCACCCTTCACTCCATTCTCTCTCATTTTTTTTCTTCCATTGTTCTTCATCCTCCAAGCTTTTCAAAGCTCCGCAAGTCATCCATCTACCGATCGATTTCATTTCCGAGTTCATATTCGGCAAGGTAGGCACTTCGTCTACGTTATGAACCGAACAAAAATCTATTTCCATCAACCTTATTTTTTTCGAAAAAATGGAATGAAGTAGGATGATGAACCTTTGTTTAATTCATGATATAGTATGCTTAGAATTAGGTTTTATGGATTGAAATCATGAAGAAATCACCCCCCTTGAATCTTTGTAATTATCAAATTTTTGAGAGGATTTAGGGGTTTTTGCTAGTTCGATTTTCTTGATGTTTAATTGATGGATTAATGTTCTATATGATGTAAGATGACTACATGAATTAAATTAGAATTTTCTAAAAATAAAAGTAGAAATGTAAGAGATGAAGAATGGATGATTTAATGTAGAAGATGATATGATATGCATGAATGGATAATAGAAATGGTATGTAGGATGTTTGAGGATGAATCAATAATTATTTGAGATTTTTCTAAAAATAAATTGAATAACGTAAGAGACGAAAATCCATCGATAAGTTGAAACTCGATAATGTTTTGAGAATATGGTTTGCATATTAGTGATTCTTGATAGATAATGATCGTTGTTGTAAATTTTGAACGAAATCGGAGAACGTCGGATTTTCGCTAAGAGACGAAGAATCGTCGATAAGTCGAGATTAGATATTGATTTAGGTTTGTGATTCGAACCTATGTTAATCTGTTAGTTAATGATCGTAATCGGAAAATTTGAACGAATTCTAAGAAGGTTCGAATTTTGATAAGAGACGGAGAAACGAGATTAAAAGCCGATAGAAAAGTCGAATAAGGAAACACCATTTTGATAATTATGATTGTTATTGATAAACGAACAATATTGTAGTTGATGACATTTTCATCCGAGATATGAGATGATTTGATTTTTAGTTAATAAACGAGAAGTTGCTGAACGAAATAGAAATTGAAATTTGATTTGGTTTAGTAATTGGTTAGTTGAAAATGACGAGGAAATGCTCATCGTTTGTTTAATCAAAAGACGTGATTGTATACCCGATTAAGGGACATGCACGTAGACTGCATTGAGATGGAAATTTCGTGAAAATAAAAGAGGAAAGTATTGATCGAACCTAGAGAATCGTGCATCGAGTTTTGTCGAGCATTAGGGTTTCGCGCGGACTGTTTTGCGACATTTCACGGAAACTGTCATAACTTTTAGCTCGCTTAACAAAATCGAGATCCGTAAATTGTTGAGTAAACTAGACACCCGTGGATTTCTTTTGGTATAAATTTCATCCCCTGTTTTAAAGTTTTCTGTTCTGTGCGAACTCCAGAACCTCTGCTTTGTGCAGAAAGTTTCCAAAACTTAATTTCTTAGGTTGAATCCTTTTCAACTTCGTTCCTTGTGAACTTTAAAGTAGTTATAAGTTATCAACATCCATTATCTAGTGACCTAAGTGTCGAGTAATGAGCTGAGTCAGTTTGTAGACAAGAATTGATCGAATCTCATTTATTTGATAATCAAAAGAAAGTAGTAAAGTGCAAAGTCCTAAAAGACTAAAACCAATTTCGATTTCCTGTTCCTTTTATCGTTGCAATCAAGTTACTAAAGTTTGAATATTTGCGATAAAAGAAGGAAGTCGGAGTTGAAGACAGGACGGAAGACAGAAGGTTAAAGTTTGTTCTGTAAACGATTGAGGTGGGCTTTTCTATATACGAAATAAAATGAGCGATGCTCGAAAATCTTTATTTACAGCTTTGATAATTGTATTTTCAAAGTGATAATCAGGGCATGAAATATTTGTTTTATGTGAGTTCATTTGTGCCATTCTGAGTTAGCCGACTGCTTTCCAGAAATTATGAGTTAGATACAATGGGGCTAACTAAATCGATCGTACTCTGAGTTAGTATACAAGGGGGACTTTCCATAGTTTGTGTACATGGTAGTCGGTGTGTGTGGTACCCTATTGAGGGGTAGCCAGCCACGGTGAGGAATGTTGGGCAAATCGAACGTAACATCTGTCAGAAAAATGCTTGCAAGCTATTTTGTGAAAAGTGAAAGAAAATGTTTAATAGGCACGGGCATTTGATGAAAAACCCTGATGCGCTATTTGTAAGATGCCTGATTAATCTATACTTATGATATATTTTCGGCAATGTGCCCACTAAGTGCTTTTGTACTTAGCCCTGCATATGTTTTATAAAATGTGCAGGTTGAGTGACGAGAGCGGCGGTGGTTGATGTTGAGTTAAGAGTCGTGATTAGAATAAAGAACTTGTATCAAGCTTTACGCTTTTCCGCTGCCAATCTTTTGAAGTTAATGTATCTATCTGTTGGGTCTAAGCCCGTACAACGAACTCAGTTTCTTTTTAAGAACCTTGTCGAGTGATCCTTCGAGATCAACTCTCTCTTTATTTGAATAAAGTCCAGTTCATAGTATTTTTCTGTTATAAATGTCTGTTTATCTATTTATTTGTCACAGCCCCAAATTTCGAGGGACGGCAAAGCCGGGGTGCGACTAGGGGTTGGACTAAAGAGGCGGGGAAGAAAGGGAATGAATAAGAATGAACGAATAAACAGACGTTAATAACAGAATAACTTCTATGAACAAGACTTCATTTAAAAGAAAGAGTTGATCTCGGAGGATCACTCGACAAGTTGTTCAAAAAGGAACTGAGTTCATTGTACGGGCTTAGACCCAATAGATAGATATATATTAACTTCAATAAGATTGACAGCGGAAAGCGTAAAACATTGATACAAGTTCTTTATTCTAATACGACTTCTTAATTCAACATCAACCACTCGTAAGACTTAAATTGCCGTACACTTAATTCTGGATAACACCCTGAAGGTTAACTCAGAATCCGATCGTCTGGGTAGCACTCTGTGGGCTAACTCAGAATCTGCCCCTCTGGATAGCACTCTGTGGGCTATCTCAAAATCTGATCGTTTAGTTGGAATCTCTGGATAGCACTCTGTGGGCTAACTCAAAATCCAATACTCTGGATAGCACTCCGTAGGCTAACTCAGAGAAGCATAAGAGAATTCACATAAAACAATTCATTATGCACTGATAGTTACTTTAATACACACTTATTAAAGCAATAAGTAAACACTTTCGAGCAACGCTCATTTTATTTTGATAGAAAAGCCCACCTCAATCGTTTACAGAACAAACTTTAACCTTGTGTCTTCCATTCTGTCTTCTAATCTCGACGTCCTCCTTCTTTGAACGCAAAATAAACAAACTTTAACAAGCGGACGAGACAATAAAGGAAAAAGAAATCGAATTCGTTTTAGACTTTTAGGCCTTTGCACTTTACTACTTTCTTTTAACTAACGAATAAAGGAGACTCGATCAATTCTCGTCTACAAACTGACTCGGCTCAATATTCGACACTTAGGTCAGTAGATAAAGGATGTCGATAACTTATAACGACTTTGAAGTTCACAAGGAAAGAAGTTGAAAAGAATTCAACTTAAGAATTTAAGTTTTGGAAATTTCTGCACAGGTCAGTAAGTTCATACAGAACAGGGTACTTTGAAAAAGGGGATGTTCCCTGTACCAAAAGAAAGCCACGGATGTCTAGTTTACTCTCCAATTTACGGATCTCGATTTCGTTAAGCGAGCTAGAAGTTATGACAGTTTCCGTGAAACGTCGCAAAACAGTCCGCGTGGAACCCTAGTGCTCGTTAACTCGACGCACGACTTTCTAGGTTCGATTTATGCTATTCCACTTTTATTCTTACAAAATTTCCATCTCAAGTCAGTTAACACACAATATCCCTTAATCGGGTTCACAATCACGTCTTTTGATTAAACAAACGACGAGCATTTCCTCGTCATTTTCAACTAACCAATTACTAAACCAATTTCCGATTCAAAACAATTTCTATTTCATTTTTGTTTATCAACTCCTCGTTTGTTAACTATAACTCATAACAATCTCGTATCTAGGATGGAAATGTCGTCAACTACAAACTCGTTCCTTTATCAATAACAATCATTCATATCAAATTGGTTTTCCTTATTCGACTTTTCTATCGGCATTTAATCTCGTTTCTTCGTCTCTTATCAAATTTTCAATCTTCTTAGAATCCGTTCAAACTTTACGGTTACGATTATCAACTAACAAGATTAACATAGGTTCGAATCACAAATCTAAATCATTATTCATGCTTGACTTATCGTCGATTGCTCGTCTCTTACTAAAAATCTTACGTTCTCCGTTTTCGTTCAAAATTTACAACATCGATCATTATCTATCAAGCATCACTAATATGTAAACCATATTCTAAAAATATTATCGAGCTTCAACTTATCGACGGATTTCCGTCTCTTACGTTTTTCATTTTATTTTTAGAAAAATGTCAAATAAATATATATTCATCCTCAATCATCTTACATACCATTTCTATCATCCATTCATGCATATCATATCATCTTCTTCATCAAATCATCCATTATTCATCTCTTACATTTCTACTTTTATTTTTAGAAAATTCTAATTTAATTCATGAAGTTACCTAACATCATGTAGAACATTAATCCATCAAACAAACATCAAGAAAATCGAACTAGGAAAAACCCCTAAACATACTAAAAATTTCGGTAATTACATAGGTTCAAGGGGGATGATTTTCTTTGCATCCAACCATCTACTAATCCATTTCTATGCATAATTAATCAATTAACCAAGCTTAGAACATCATATCCTATTTCCCTTAAATTTTCGGTCCACTACAAAATAAATAGGGAATTAATTTTTTTTTAATTGAATCCAACCATAGGAATTCATCTCTATACATAATTAACCATCAAATCAAACTTAAAACATCCTACTTCAATCTCCATAATTTTTGGTCACTTCATAAATAAAGGAAATGAAATTCTAATTGGATAGAATGATAGCTATGATCATTACCTTGAAGGATATGTGATTGAATTTAAGTTTTGATGGATGATGTGCAAGATTGATGATGAAAGACCTTGAAGAACCTTGGAAGAGCTTCAATGGTGATGGAGGAATAGGGGGGGGGGGGGGGGGGTTGGGAGGAATTGAAGAAGAAGATGACTAAGTGTTAGATATTTAGGCATAAAGTAGGATGACTCACAAGGTGTGAGTCATGGGGGGGGGGGGGTAAGGTGGCGGTTTAGGATAGGATTTTAGTCGAAAATATCTCGTTTTCGGCTCTAATACGACGTATTAAGAATCGAGAAATAAATTATTAGTTGGTTACATTTCTGACGAAATCTAATTCGTCCGTTAGATTAGAAATAAATTACATACTTGAAAAGTATATTTCGTTTTTCAAAATCTGATAAAAAGTCGGGACATCACAGTCCAAATTTTATCCGAAAAAATAATAAAAATGGATTTTTACTAACTTACTCGTCTCGCAAAAAGAGTGAATGTAAAATCAGACGGTTTCTCGATTTGAATTTTCGGGCGAAAATTCTATCGGACGCGAAAACCCTAATACAGTAGTCGTTCAACCGACTTCTAGAATTTATTTTCAAAAACGGATTTCACCGTTAGTCTTAGAATTAAAAATCCTTAACTTAGGCGTGCAAAGCCTTAATTAATTAAAAAAATTTTATTTCTCGTCGGAAGAAAATATCTGGGGTATTACATTATTCCCCCTTCTTCCCCGCTTTTTTAATCCAATCCCTAGTCGCACCCCAACTTTGCCGTCCCTCGGGATTTGGGGCTGTGACACTTTTGGAGATGAAAATAGACTTCCTAAGCTTTCTGGAATGATGAGAAGCTCAAAATTTGGTTAAGAACTCGAGCCTTGGTGATTTAATCTTTATAAGCCTTTGTGCAGTCAACACTTAAGAATTCCAGATTTTTGTCAAAAAGTATGAGTTAATTTAAGGTGCTTAAGTACAAGATAATTCGTGATTAGTATTTTTAGTATTAAGTTTGAGGGGTTAAATATACTCAGCCTAAAAATTAAGTCCATTGAAGATTTATAAGCATTTTAATAAATTTCCGGATTGGTATACTGCATATAAGGGAAAAATTCGAAAATGGGCTTTTGATAATTTTTTAATTAATTTCGGTTTGGGCTTTAATTTAAATGTTGTGGGCCTAGCTAAATATGTTTAAGGTTGTATAAAATAAAAGTCCAATTTATTATGAAGTATGAAACCCAATATGTTGTGGAGCCGTATGTATAAAATAAAAGTCCAACATGAATTGTTACGTGTAATATGGACCCTTAGTCCATATCTATATGTAATTAAATGTGAAGTTATTTATGCATGATTAATTGTCTACTATTTAATTAATTAATTAATTAATTCTTTAATAATTTATTAATTCAAAATTTAATTAATTATTAATTAATAATTAATTATATATCTTTAATAATTAATTAATTATTAATTAATTTAATGATTAATTAATTATTTATTGATTAATTATATTCCTTCATTAATTAATTAATTCATTAATTATATGTCCTTAAGTAATTAAGTGATTCTTAGTTAATCAATTACAATGATCTAAGTCAATTGAATAATTGTTATATATTCAATAGTTAAGAATGTCTTACATGTTTTAACGTGTGATCTTATGACATGAGATATGTGATTACTCAATGACACATGCATTAATATGATACGATATACAACATATAGTATGTAGAAGACATCTATGTGATTCATGTGACATAACATACATGTTATAACTCGGGAATAAACTTGACCTAGGATACTAAGACTTTGGACAGAATATGCTTGTGAACCTAAGTGTTAAGATAACTCTTGTAGGACCAAGCAACTTTTAAGTTTCGAGGACTATTCGAGTGAATCCGAATCAAGGTGGGTTATCCTATTTTTTCAAGTGTGGGTTATATTCCCATGAGGTAACATTTCGGGTTATTAAGCTCAAAAAGCTTTTTACTTAATATGCATGCTTAAATATTTTTATGCTTAATTGTTTGTGGTTTACCAAGTTTGAACATCTCAAAAATACGATCGGCCTTGAGCTTTGATCAAGCCGAGGTACTGCGCTGGAAGTTATGACGGTTCGGATAGAGGGAGTGGCTCCCTTCTATTTGAACCGGGGCGGTAACCCAAGAATGTGAGAAGTTTGGCACGCGTGCTATGTTGTTTTACAAATTGTTTTGCTTATGTGAATGGTGTTTTTACTAAAGTTGCCATTTCCATAAGAATTGAAGCATGCAATATCTTTAAAATATTTTTCAAAGAGGGGTATGGAACCATTGAGTGCTTTTGTACTGAGCCCCTGCATTGTTTTCCCTAATGCAGGTTGAACGACGTGGAGGTAGAGGAGGTGATGTCGGTGTAGTCAAATGTATGTTGGGTAACGACCTTACGGGTTGTCATCAATGGCTTTGTTTATGTCTTTTGTTGATCTAAGTGACTATGTTTGTATTCTCGTTTGAACCCTTAAACTTGTTACCTCATTATGATCTCAATTATCTCTTGTTTGATAGTTGTATTTTTGAACGCTTCCGCAGTGTGGGGTCGGTGTCCTCATACATCGACCCCAGTTATGTTAAGCTAGGGCAATGTTGTTTCGAATAAAAACCTACCTCAACTCTTTTATCTTATCATTCAATTAATATCAATAACCAACTCTTTCGCTCTCAATTATATTTAGTTTGAATTCATATCAAGTTAAGTCTTTACAGGTTTACCTACCCCCGTAACGGCCCGCTCAATCCTCATAGGCCCGGGTGGCGGGGCGCTACATGATGGTATCAGAGCCAGGTTCGTTCTTTCGCTCTAAGCCCTAGAAACCTTATTCATTCTTTCAAACTCAGTGTCACTTTGAATTTGAACTTCCTAAGTCGAGAATTCTTGAAGTCTATGTCAAGTCTATCGAAATGTCAAGTTGTTCACGACATCCCTCCCATCCTTCCACGTCGGCAAAAAGGAAAGTAATACATTAACTCCTTACGTGAATTATATGTGTATGATACTCATGTCTTGCTATTTGTTTCATTACATGGTGATGACGAGATGTTATGATATGCAATGTTAAATATGGTATGATACGATTTTATGATATGCTACGTTGGAAGATGTTATGGTATATACTTCAAGAGTCCTCTTTTGAGGTACGTAGTTTAATGAATCCTTATTTTGAGGCATTGTCCCACATGAGACCTCTTTTGAGGCCATTTTACTATGATAAGTCCCTTATTGGGCAAGCTAATGATATATTATGCTTACAAAAAGTTATCATATGACTTTATGATATGATATGGCTATGAAATGATATGATATGAAATGCTATGAAAAGATGTGATATGCAATGATGAAATGATATGATGTTCCATGAAAGTGTAGGACATGATCAATAATATGTAGACAATATGTTATGATAGTTGAACCAAGATAGGTTACGATAGAAGTACAAACTAATTAAATAGAATGCTTAAGGACTCCAGTATGATCTCGATATTACATTAGTAATATCAATCCTAGATTAGTACCGGTCTCTCGAGCAATCATTCTTGCAAGGAATAAGTCGATCAAGAAGCTAGACCTTCATCTTGTTTAAGATCACAACGCTTAAGATGCTTTTAGAAGGGTTGATCAACACGAAAAATGATTTTAGAATAAGCAAGATAAGGAATTCGAACAAGAACAAAGGGTAACATCGAACAAACTCGATGATCATGAAGCGAAGGAAAAGAGGAACTTAATGAAGACTACACATGAGTAATAACGACATATTGATACAATGATTTGTGTCACTGTACGAGAACAAAATCTCAAGGAAACGTATAGATGACGAAAATACAACTACACATATGACAGAAGGCATCATCACCACCAAGAGCAGTTGAACTTACCATGCACTCAAGAATGATCGAGTGAAGCAGATTGATATAATGACGTGAAGATCAATGGTAGAGCTATAGGACAAAGTAGATAAATGCAAGAACTATGAATACGTACTATGTTTACCTCCCATACCAACCATGAGCTACAATTCATTCTGGACCAAGTGGTCTGCCATGCCCAAGTGACATACCAACCATGAACAATGATTCATTCTGGACCAAGTGGTCTGCCATGCCTAAGCACTTTCTAAAACTCAAATTCCATATTCTAACACCTTATGAACCTCCTTATAAATCACAAGTATAATTCCTTCGTGTTCGTGGTACTAAGACCTTCTATTTCAATCTATTTCTGGCTCATAAGACCTTATGATCACATTATTCTTTCGCTATGAAGGCCTAGCTAGTGACGACTTTCTAAAATATCTCCTTGAATTTGTTATGATGCAATGTTCTCAACTTACCACTCCATTCTTTGATATTGAGAATATCCAAGTTAGCCTTTATTCCACCTAAGTATTTTCTCGATAACGACGAACTTCTTCTTTACTTAATTGCTCCATGTGATTTCCAGTGTCTCTTTGAAATTTAAATCCTTAACTTTTCCTAACATTCCACGATCGTGAAAAGTTTGACTATCGACCTAAGTTTTGATGTGTGATACCTAAAAAAAAGATTGCCTTTATGACACACCTAGTGTTGTATACTAACAAAATCATAATCGATATCCTTTTTGGTGACACATACGATTCCATTGAAAACCTTAATCATTCTTCGAAAGTCTTAGTTATTTTAAATTGTATGAAGTCCTCGTTGGAGGTATATCCCGTATCACAACTACCTATTTTTCATATGATACCTATTTGAAAAGTTCTCAATTAAGGCAAGCAATTCTTTCTATGCTTCTTAATGACCACCCTCGCTCTTTTTGAAATATTTATTTGATCTTGAAAATCCTTCTTATATATGAGATTCTTCCCATATATGGTAATTTTCAATTGCCCAATTCAAATAAGATTTTACGTTATTGCAAAAGCAAGCCAGTATCTTTACAAACATAAGGACACTTTAAATCTCAAGTATTAAGTTCTCTTGATTATAATGCAGCGTATGAGAAACTAAGACTAGCTCTGTAAAGTTAACGTTTGTATCTCTTGACGATGTTCCGACAGTAATGAGAAGCTGAAAGGAAAGTTTAGGATTTGAAACTGTGACAATGTTGGATGCACCGTGCTAAAAAAGATGTGACTGAAGAATATTTTTGAAACTTAAGATCTGCTAAAACCGTGTTTTGCCTTAAATCTCTACTAAAAAAATGAAGAAACCAACTAAGAGCGCACCAACGATGAGAGCATTAACTGACGATTATCAATCAACGACGCAAAGTTGCGAACAAATGATGCAATAATCAAGAGCCCCCTCAAGTGTCAAAAAATGACTTACAAAAGCAAATTTCGTCAATGCGAAACCACAGAGTGTACCAGACTACGCCAAGAAAAAGATATTACGAAAGCATATGAAATAAATTACGTTCATGGAACCCCGAATGAGAGGTCATATTTCAAGAGCTAATAATAAGATATAATATTAAAAACGAGATGGTGTAAACCATATGACTCACTAGTGACAAGGACACAAACAACTATTAACCTACGATGATTGCAAGCTATTGCCATTATGAGAAGATTGACTCTCTACCAAAGAAACGATATGTATGGCATACCTTTACGATTTTTGAAATGACACGATTTAAAGGTATGGTCAAAGATTCCTCTCACGAAGGACGAGTTTAAATTTGTCCTATGTCAAGATGGTACGAATCAAGTTGCATGCTAAGTTATATGCTCGAGAGAGAGCTATATTCTTACCTTATGAATCATATTGCCCCAAGTGCTAACGATGTAGGTAATTTCCCTATGTTTTGTAGTCATAAAAATTTTATGATCCTTTTGATATGCCTAGATAAAATGACTAGTCCTTGGTAAAGATTTAAGATACTAAGGACTTAAAATATGAAAAAGAAACTAAGTGCATGCTCTAGCTATAAAGGCGAAAAAGTGCTTCCAGTAAAAAGTTAAGACATTCATAATGTAAAGTAATAGAATGACACAAGAAAGAAAGTCATAAACAAGTTAAGATTCGATAGAAATCAATTTAATGACTATAAAGAGGCCTAGAATGAAGTTCATAAGATACGATGAAAAGACGAACGATGAATATGAAAGATATGAGGCACGAGTGAGGAAAACATTAGATCTTTAAGAACAATTTAGGTAAGCATGAATCATTGGTGATTTCTTCTCGTACCTATATGGTACAACAAGCTTATTCTACCCACATTGGCCACATGATCTATCTGGCCTAAATATCCTCCATGATTTATAAAATATTGCTCTAACACCTCAAATACGAATCTCTAATGCCTTAACTTCGTACTTCTTTTCATGTATGTAACATTGAAATCCTCTTTTCTCGAGGTAATTGGACTCGAAGGATCTCATGATCTCCCTTTCATTCGCCAATTTGGTCTAATGAGTAATAACTCTCTCAAGTGTTCCATAAGATTCCCTATGATGTAATATTCTTGAACTACCACATCATCCTCTAATTTTGAAACACCCCGTTAGCATTTATCTCACTTGAGAAAATCTTAGATAATGACAAATCTTCTCTGGTCTTGATTAATATATTCTTTCAATTCTGTTTTCGTTCTAACATAACAACACGTAACCCTCCCTCCAATTGATATTCCTGACTTTCCTTGATATTCGACGAAGCAGTCAAAAGTATTTTATTCTTTACCATAGATTTGAAGTGTGTTATCTAAAGGTTTGCCTATATAACACACCTAGTATTATTATGAACAATATTGTTAAATAACATATGTATGTCTAGTGATTCCTTTCATAAATTTCAACTCTTCCGTGGGTGTCTTTGTTCAGACCTCATCTCTACCTAGTAATAATGAAACAATGATTTTTCATGACCTCAATATTCTGTGTCGCTTCAACAATTCTTTTCTAAGACACACCTTGAATTACAAACAGGCTCAATGGTGAGCCAAATTTCATTTGATTATAATTGGACTTCATATAGAAGTACCAGCTTTTTCTGGAATTCTCAATCAGCTAAATGTTTCCCAAATCTCCCGATCAAAGGCCATGAAATGTATTAACACTCCGTTCTACTCGAAGTACATCACTATCTTCTCCACGACACACCCTGCTATGTTAAGGCCACATTAAGTAAGCGAATGTCCTTAAGGGTACGTAAGTGCATCTCGAATTCTTCTTTACAATGTTGAGTTCTCTTCAACCCTATGAAGCCCTCATCAGAAGCACCCTTTTTATTACATATTTTGTAGAATGACAACTTGTTTTCCTTGTCATAATAGTTGAAAGGTCCTCGATTGAGGCAAGCTATTTCTTCTACGATGTCATCACACCTGTAAATGAGGCAAGCTTTATATCGAAAGCCCGTGACTAAGTCTCTGACTTATAAGCCAACATCTTAAAACTTGTTTACAAAATTTATGTTGGTTAATGCCAAATCTTGTGCAACCCAAGAACGTTATTCGATCTATGATGATCTTCATTACTTATGAGTATTCCTATGTTTGGTATTTTCTATCTCTTGACCCATTTATGACATTTGTATGATCCTAGAAGACATATCAATTAACCTTTACGCACACGATGAACTCTATGATCCCGAAAATGTTATTCCCTTTCTGACGCCACGTATAAGAGACTAAGATTGGCTCTCTCGAGAACGAATTGACTGTTGTAAATGCTCGATGAAGTCCCAACTACGTCACTAATAATTTAGGCAAGATTATTGCCATTGGCGCGCGATTACGATTAAGATGAAACGTTAAGTAAGTTTGGCCTTAGCCAAAGGAAGCAACGATATTGATTTGTATATAAGGACTAGGATAAGTCCTATAGCGGAGAATGTTGATGGTCTATGATGATATAAATAAAGTACGATTACCATGCAAGTAAGCTTAGGCGACTAAGGTTGCAATTATGATTAAGAAGACAAAATTGTCCAATATTTTGGGTCAGTTCAAGAAAAACAAAGGAGTTAGAACTCTGTGATAAAGAGTAAGTAGTATAGTAACTGAGATTATGCGCAAAAGTTAGAACTTATTAGGAATCCGTTCGATAGAGTACTAGGGCAACAATAGAACTAGGATTTAAAACTGCACTGACACCAGATATGCTACACGACAACGATTCTCATGAGAAATGACTATAGAATTTTCGAACTAGGACCCGTTAATCCCTCGATTTACCCTTCCTAGTGAACATCTTACCCGATGAAGACACCAGCCCTGAGATGCACCAACTGTGAAGGCCAAAATCAACAATCAGAAATCAACACCATCCTATCACAAATCGGAGACATAATGACTAGTAAGAAGAATTTCCTTTAAAAAATGACTTACGAACGAATGCCACAACATGAGGCCATGAAAAGTACCAAGCTACGTAAGGGTGATAATGTGAAACCTTATCAATTGAACTATGTATATGAGGCCTGAAGAGTGGACATTTTGTGGGAAAAAAAATGAATGATGAAGAATATGACGCTAATACTGATAGATAGAATTTGATTAGGACGCGACTTCAAGGAATTGACAAGAATACGAAACGAAGATGCTAACAATGACCAAGAAGTTGCCGCTGTCACAATAAACTGGAACGATCCATTCTACTCAGAAATGTGATAATTAGATCCGCTCTAGGACAAACAACAACAAAGAATACATCATGACAAGCAAGTCTGTCCACGACGCTGATAAACACGCTATTGCCATACCTACGATGCCGAAATTTATTTTCACAAATCCAGATACTACAAACGACAATGATAAGGAAACTGACAGAGGAAACGATAGAATTCATAATGATGCTTGAAAACAACTAGTAATATAAGACGAGATTGACAATGAAAGTACGTTAGCAAAATGCTAAATTAAGTATTTCAGGTCTAGACCGTGGATAAAATGTATTAAGCCAAATGCTATGATATAGGATCGACCATATAATTCTTGTTAATGAAGGGTATATTCCCTCATGTATAAGGTAAGTTGCCTTCAAGTTTTAACAAATACTCATTAGAGGTATATTAGAGGTATATTGTCTATGATTAGTCTTTAGGAAAGACTTAAGTTAAAAGTGCCTAGGATGGTCAGAGTGGGCAACAGAAGTATTATAGGACCATAATACCATTAGGCAAAACAATGATGATGATGATGATGATGATGATGATGATGATGATGATGATGATGATGATGATGATGAGTCAAGAAATGAAAAGATATCGTACTTGTAAGAAGTATGCAATTTCGAGGACGAAATTATTTTAAGGAGGATAAGATGTAGAACCCCAAAAATTCGGGCCTAAAAATTTCGCCCTAATACAATAGAACAAGAATAGAAATAATTAAAATAATAGAATGGTCACTTATTCCCAATCAATATTAAATTTTTAAATCATATAAAATTTACATGTTATATGCATGACATAAAGTCGAGCATTCATATTATGTGAGTTAAGTGAAAAATATTGATATAATTGTTGTTTATACAATATTGTGAATAATTAGAAATAATTAATCAAAAGATAAATTATAAATTCTTATAGATATGAAATACTTGTCTATTTAATTTTAAAGAGAAATTCCTATATGAAATAATATCGATATTGATCTCGTTGAAACCGAAATAAATAATTGTATAAGTATGCTCGATCGAAACTTCGATCCGAATGACGAATATCGTATAATGAAACGAAAGACGAAATATCTTATAAAAGGAAATTGTATAATATAATAATATATATTATATATGTAAGTAATGTGTGTGCGTGAGTTAAGTGTGTGTGTGTGTGTGAGAGTTGTGTATGTATGCGTGTGTTATGGGTGTGATTAGGATAAGGATTTGTATAATAAAAATAAATAAGCTAATTACATAATTAGGGATTCGGGAAAGAGAGAAAGTCAGACAATAGAATTAATAAAAAGAGATACAACGGCTAGGAAGGGGGAAATTTTCAAACACAATGATTATCCGTTTTTCTTCTCCCAAAACCACCGCCCGTAAAAATTCAATCACAATTTAGTAGAGAAATCATAACTCTAGATACCTACAGATTCTTCCTATCAAGTCACCAACGTAAATCTCAGAGGAAAATTCAAAATCTACTTCATTCTCTACAACAATCTACTACACTTCCACAAAAAAATTCTAGACCCAAATCTCCACCACCTTGCAGCCTTGCACCTTCTTCTACCGCGTAACCGCCGCCGCCGACCACCACATGAGGAGAGGAGACGATGTGAATCCAATGAGGAAGAGAGGGAGGAGTTGGGAAGCGAGAGTAAGGGCTGAAATCGAGTGAGAGGGTAGAGGAAAATCGAAAAAGAAGGAGGTACAATGGTTTAGTTCTCTTTCTTTTCGTTTTCTATGAATAAGGTGGCGAAAACTTGATTAGAATGATATATTTCTACCCCAATACATGTTTAATCATGTTCATATGAGTAAACATGATGTTATATATGTTTTAAACTAAGTTGTGTTCGTTTCTATAAGAATATGCTAATTGAAAGCATTAATATTGGACTTGTGCATGAATCAAAGGCTGATATCTCACGATCTACACATTGAAAATCGATGAATCCACTTGCTATTGAAAGCGTTGAATGTTGGCTATAATGTATATGAAAATCAGCTTCTACTTTTGAGTATAAGTAAGTCAAATTGCTTGAGTTTATAACTTGTGCAGAATCTGTCAATAACTGACTAAGTAGGATAGATGTCATAATAACTTGAAAACGATTAAGAGAACGATAACATGGCTTCTTGGAGTGTGTTCTAGACTTCTTATAGTTTTTAAAATGATAAGACTCACTTCCATAGGATGAAAACTCGATTTTAAAATGATTTTACGGCGAACAGCTACGTGCTGCAAATTTGCAGAGGTATGATAATATGTGTTAAGTTATGATGTTTATGCTTAAACACTTAGGGATGACTATAGATGTGTTTCATATGTGAAAACATGATGGAATATGATTAGTTATGTGTTTGATGATGATATCATGAGGTTTGAATGTGGTAAATGGATTCATGATGGTGTGAAGATAAAAATAATTAAGATTATGCTTGAAAACTTGTTAGCAAATCTGTCACCTTTTAAAACCAGAATTATTTAGAATGAAAAAAGATATCCGGCCACACTGTGGCCAGCCACACGCTTAAAAAAAGGGAAGTTGACTATAAAAATAGAAATAATCACATTTCCCCTTTAGGGTTTATGCTTCCCAATTAGGGTATATTTCCATTTTAAAAATATATATTACCATTTTTAGCTCGTGTGGCTGGCCACAGTGTGGCCGAATATCATTACCCATTTAGAATATTTGAAGGCATAAAATTGATGTTAGGTGAATTTATTATAAATCTAGAGATCCTCCAAAAGTCATGGTTTTAATCTCATAATTTCCTCATGTAGGTAAGATCCCTTTAATGATTTTATAAGAAAATTCAGTGGCAAAACTCCAATTGCTGTATAGGTGTTTTAAAATCTATTGTAGAATCCTTAATGTTTCGAATTTTCATGAATGGCCTTTTAGAGATGAAAATAGACTTCCTAAGCTTTCTGGAATTATGAGAAGCTCAAAATTTGGTTAAGAACTCGAGCCTTGGTGATTTAATCATTATAAGCCTTTGTGCAGTCAACACTTAAGAATTCCATATTTTTGTCAAAAAGTATGAGTTAATTTAAGGTGCTTAAGTACAAGATAATTCGTGATTAGTATTTTTAGTATTAAGTTTGAGGGGTTAAATATACTCAGCCTAAAAATTAAGTCCATTGAAGATTTATAAGCATTTTAATAAATTTCCGGATTGGTATACTGCATATAAGGGAAAAATTCGAAAATGGGCTTTTGATAATTTTTTAATTAATTTCGGTTTGGGCTTTAATTTAAATGTTGTGGGCCTAGCTAAATATGTTTAAGGTTTTATAAAATAAAAACCCAATTTATTATGATGTATGAAACCCAATATATTATGGACCCTTATGTATGAACTCTATGTGTTACAATCGGTTGGTACCAGACTATTTGAAAATACGTTATATCAAACTGAATGGGCTTAGTAAATTAATAAAATTGAACCTATGTTATTATAATGGTCTACTATGTTGTTGGGTTGAACTATTCTAAATTAATAAAACTGAAATGGGTTTAGTCTTATATGATTAATGAATTTGTAATGGTCCAACATGAATTGTTACGTGTAATATGGACCCTTAGTCCATATCTATATGTAATTAAATGTGAAGTTATTTATGCATGATTAATTGTCTACTATTTAATTAATTAATTAATTAATTCTTTAATAATTTATTAATTCAAAAATTTAGTAATTATTAATTATTAATTAATTATATATCTTTAATAATTAATTATTATTAATTAATTTAACAATTAATCAATTATTTATTGATTAATTATATTCCTTCATTAATTATATGACCTTAAGTAATTAAGTAATTCTTAGTTAATCAATTAAAATGATCTAAGTCAATTGAATAATTGTTATATATTCAATAGTCAAGAATGTCTTATATGTTTTAACGTGCGATCTTATGACATGATATATGTGATTACTCAATGACACATGCATTAATATGATACGATATAAAACATATAGTATGTAGAAGACATCTATGTGATTCATGTGACATAACATACATGTTATAACTCGGGAATAAACTTGACCTAGGATACTAAGACTTTGGACAGAATATGCTTGTGAACCTAAGTGTTAAGATAACTCTTGTAGGACCAAGCAACTCTTAAGTTTCGAGGACTATTCGAGTGAATCCGAATCAAGGTGGGTTATCCTATTTTTTCAAGTGTGGGTTATATTCCCATGAGGTAACATTTCGGATTATTAAGCCCAAAGAGCTTTTTACTTAATATACATGCTTAAATATTTTTATGCTCTATTGTTTGTGGTTTACCAAGTTTGAACATCTCAAAAATACGATCGGCCTTGAGCTTTGATCAAGCCAAGGTACTGCGCAGGAAGTTATGACGGTTCGGATAAAGGGAGTTGCTCCCCTCTATTCGAACTGGGGCGGTAACCCAAGAATATGAGAAGTTTACGCGTGCTATGTTGTTTTACAAATTATTTTGCTTATGTGAATAGTGTTTTTACTAAAGTTGCCATTTCCATAAGAATTGAAGCATGCAATATCCTGCATTGTTTTCCCTAATGCAGGTTGAACGACGTAGAGGTTGAGGAGGTGATGTCGGTGTAGTCAAATGTATGTTGGGTAACGACCTTGCGGGTCGTCATCAATGGCTTTCTTTATGTCTTTTGCTGATCTAAGTGACTATGTTTGTATTCTCGTTTGAACCCTTAAACTTGTTACCTCATTATGATCTCAACTATCTCTTGTTTGATAGTTGTATTTTTGAACGCTTCCGCAGTGCAGGGTCGGTGTCCTCATACATCGACCCCAGTTATGTTAAGTAAGGGCAATGTTGTTTCGAATAAAAACCCACCTCAACTCTTTTGTCTTATCATTCGATTAATATCAATAACCAACTCTTTCGCTCTCAATTATATTTAGTTCGAATTCATATCAAGTTAAGTCTTTACAGGTTTACCTATCCTCTGTCACAGCCCCAAATCCCGAGGGACGGCAGAAGCTGGGGTGCGACTGGGATTGGATTAAAGAAGCGGGGAAGAAGGGGGCTGACTAACTAAACATACATAAAAGACATCAAACATTCAATGAACAAGACTTTACTAATCAAAAGGAAGAGTTAATCACGAAGGATTACTCGACAAAAGGTACTCGAAAGTATCTAAGTTAAAGATTACAGACTTAAACTACAGTGATTCACCAAATGTACATATCCTCAAAAGACTTAGAGTTTTGCAGTGGAAAATAAGTCATAAGCTAAAGCATTCCGAACTTCTTAACTCAACTCAACTTCAACCACCGCCGCTCTCGTCGCTTCAACCTGCACATTTAGAAAACATATGCAGGGCTAAGTACGAAAGTACTTAGTGGGCACGTTGCCGAAAACATAATCATAAGTATAGATAATCTGGCATTTCATAATTTGTAGCACATCGGGATTTTATTAAAATTAGCCCGTGTCTACTAAAACATTTTCTGACTCATTTTCACAATTTACTCGGCCGAGCATTTTCTGGTATGTTACGTTCAAATCTTGACCAATTCTCATTCACCGTGGCTGGTTATCCCTCAACAGGATACCACATACACCACAAGTTACAAAGTGCACTAACTCTGGAAAGCGCTTAATAGCTAACTCAGAGCCGATCGTTAGTTAACCTATTTTGATTAACTCATAAAGTTGGGAAACACGAATGTTAACTCAGATAGGTACAAGAGAACTCACATAAAACATAAAACAGTTCATGCCATAATTATCACTTTGAAAACACGGATATCAAAGCGATAAAGAAAGGTTTTCGAGCATTGCTCGTTTTGTTTCATATATAAAAGCCCACCTCGATGATACAGAACTACTAAACAGGTTCTCGTTCTTCTGTTCTTCCGTTCTTTCCTTAGTGCTGGCTTCCTCCTTCATCGTAAAATAATCACTTAAATTCGGTCTGTCACGCCCCGACTCTCGAGGTGCGACTTACGAATAACAACAAACATAAACAACTAACAACTAACTCAAATAAAGGGAACATGCTCGGGGAAAACAAAGATGGAATATAAGACAATCGAATTTGGTTTTTCAAAAGCATAATGAATTAATAACCGAGCATCTTAACTTCACTTTTGACAGGAATTCAAACAAGTAATTCATGCTGATGGGAAAGGAATTCCAATAAAAGGGGAAAACATACGAATATATATACATCAAGATAAGGGATCATGTTCAACAACAAATCAAGTTACGAGCCCATCGCTCGGGATTACAAGTTAAAAGGTTATGAACTCAACAAGCATTCAAAGTCTTCGAGCACAACGCTCGGAATCAAAAACATGAATATTAGAGTACTGGCATCAACAGACATTAGATCAAAAAGATTGCAGCAGAAATTGGCATCAACTCCCAACACTTGCACGTATGAAGACGTACAAATGCCAGTCCAAAATTCTACTAAACTTAACCAACAAAACCAAACCACACCACCAAGTATCCACGCCATCGCCATCCAGTCAACCTGCATGTTTAGAAACACACGCAGGGCTGAGTACTTCGTACTCAGTGAACACAAGCCAAAACATTTGAATAAAGATGCTTCTTAAAGCTATATTAATTGAACTTGCCTTGCCAAACATCACAAGTATATAAGCAGTTTTAAAAACGGTTTTACGTGTGCATGTCAAAACATTTTTCTTTAAAACAGACTGCGCAGTCAAATAACATAATATAAAAGCATGTATCATCTATCACAAATAACTTCACTGTGCCGAAAAGTAGGCCTCCTTCTCAAATACTGTGACCGGCCTAACCGAAGCAAGGCTCACAGTCACCTCAACATATACCACACGTGGGTTCCTGCTTTCACAGGATAATCACATCTTCATATAAACAGATGATAACACATACTAAGTTCAATAAAATGGCAAGTCAATCACATTTGCAAATCATAACATAATATTCAATAGCATAACTACTTTTCATCGATAGTTTTGGTTCAGAAAAGCCCACCTGACTTCCGAAGAACTAGCTAGGTGGTCTAGGGCTATTTGTCCTCGCTTAACGATCCGTCCGCCTCGATCCTTCACAGTTCGATATCGATAGATAAGATATATAAAAGACGGACACAAAGGCGTTGGACTTTAACTGACGGACTTCTATTTGAGTCGTCTCTCTCTTCGCTCTATCTTTTCTAAAAGATCTCGCGTTCTCGTCTTTAAATTATTAACTCTATTCGAATTGGTTAACTTTACTACTTAACATCGTATACTTTTCTCGTTCTAATTAATAACTTCATTGTTACCACTCTATTATTTGAGCTTTCTTTCAAGGACTTTAGTTCATTCTCAATTTAACAATCAATCATCTTGCATACAAGTTCAATCATCTTTCACATTATAATACTATCATGCATTTAAACACTTATTCAAACATATAATGAATTCAAATAAATCAAACATACTTCAAGACGCATTAACATGCATTCCATTTGGACCTTAAAATCTAACTCGATTATGCATTTCTTTTTATGAAGGCTCAAACTATTCATTCTATTTTTCTTACTTATATAGACAATGCTTGTTTTACATCCGTTGTCTTATAAGGTATTTTATAACTTTTATTCAATTAACAAAATTTCTCCTTAATTATTATTAACTCTTATAAAATTAGGATTTTCTTATTCTTCTTTAATTCAATCCTCATTTCTTATCTCGACTATTGTTCATCTAATTATTATCTCGGTTTTACTTTTTTATTCGTTTGGTTAGAAACAATGTATTCAATTAATTATTCAATTAATCTTCCTTCCATTTAATTCTTGACATCTTATTTTATTCTCATTTTCTCGATCAACTTATACGAGTATCTATCTTAACTCGTCTAGCATCTTTTTCTTTACTCGATTAAATTTTCTTTTTACTTCTTATCGATTAATTCTTCTTAAACTCGGTTTTCTCTATTTTGTTTATTTCTTTAATAATTTCTTCTTTATTTGTCTTTAACTTAAGTTATTTCTTACTAAATAATTTCTTTATCTTTTGATACATATTTTTATGAATTAACTCACTCTATTAATCACATTATAAAAGATCTTTTGTTGTATTTTTAGTAAAATGTCAAGTCTTTAAATTTTAATGTAAGACATTTAATTAATAAATCTTTTCATACATCTTTTCATCTTTTATTTAATTAAAAGCTTTTCAATTTTAAGTCTTTTTATCAATATTTCTATCTCTATTCCATATTCAAATTAATCACTAATATATACTTAAACATTCAATCCTTTTTTTATTATTTCTACAATTAATTTCTTTCAAAACTTCAACATGCCAACTTATTTTCTTAACTTAAACACATGTATAATCATATTAACATAACATACAATCCTTCCATTGATCAAAACAATACTCAATTCATCAACAAAATTAACAAAATAAAACCTCTATTTTTTTCTCAAAGGTCACGGCACACACATACACATTTTGTGCATTTTATTTCTCAATTTTTCATGCAAATAATCTCATTACTAACATGATAAAAATAACAAATCAAGCATCAAAATAACAATAACTCAAAGATTCACATTTTTTCTATTTTTCTTATAATTTTCGGTATTCATCTTAGTTTTAGGGTTTTAATTTCTTTTTCTTCTCTTATCTCACCGATTAATATCTAAAGCTCGATTCTCCTAACGAACTCTTCTCACTCGATTAGCACATGCATATCCTAAGTTTGCCTAAACATAAATTAAATAACATGCATGCATAGATCTTTCCTTTAGGACTTATAGACATACATTTTTACAACTAATCAAATGAATTTCATACTTAATTAAATGGGAGTCCTTCTCTTGGCTCTTGGAATTGAAATGGATGGAAATGGTAGCTTCAAAGCTTGAACTTGAAAGGAAGAAGGATGTCTTCTTGAATCCTCAAAGAAAAAGAAATAATACGGGATTAATCATCCATAGGTTTTAGGAATCAAAATAAAGAAAAGTGTTGGATAATTCTTGAATTCAACTTCAAGAACTTGGAAGATTCTTACCTTTCTTTGAAAAATATGGATGAAATGGATGGAGATTGATAACTTCTACTTCATTTTCATGGATGGAGATCTTGAATCCATGGTTGCATGTGAAGAAAAATCAAGTATGAGGGAGAGAGAGATATTGCCGAGAGGAAGAGAGAGCTTGGGAGAGTTTGAGAGATTGTTTTTCTTTTCTTGTTAGAGAGAGAGAGATCGAAATGGAGAGAGAGAGATGGATTGTGATGAATAAATTGTTGTCTTCCTACTTGTCTTAGGTGAATAAAATTCAAATCCAACAAAGGGAAAAAGGTATACTTGTTGGAAGTTGTAAAAGACAAGACTTGATAGGTGATGTGATTTTAACTTGCATGCACACTTTAAGTAATCCATGCATAAGACATCATCATGGTGTGTTAGTCTTGGAAATTGAGGGATGATGGGAGAGGAGAAGTGAGGTGGTGAGAGAGGGAGAGAGGTGGGTGACACGTGTCGTCGTCGTCTCGTTACGGGTATTAATTATCCGGTCGTAAAGGTTTTCCGGGTAAAATGATTCGTATTAATTCAGTTTTGTTTTCTTAACGAGTCTAACCTCTTCTCGTTTCACTTTTGGCACTAATTTATCCCAATCCTATTTCACGTCTCAAATTAAAAGATTAAAGGTTTCGATCATTTTAGTCCTTTAATTCTTAAAAGAATTTAATCGGCTTATTAATCCGTTTATTAATCCTTGTCAAGACTAATGCCTCATTTCTCTTCTCAATTCTCGGATAAGTTCTTACCCTATCTCAGTGATCTTAAAAGAAATTCTAGGTTCGGAGGTTCTAATTCAATTCTATTCTAGTCTCGTTAGCGTAAACATATTCTTCGGCGATTAACGATATGTTTTCTCAATTAAACAAACTTCTCGGGATTTTTCCGGAATTTAAATTCATTCTCATTTTCATATAAACAACTCAACAAGCATATCACATCATCATCATCTCAGATAAGTACAACAGATAAATTCACACAAGATTCACAAGGTAAAATAAACGTTTTATTCAAAACTCATCGATTAGAAAAGAAAAATTTTACTCCTAAATTCTCATCTTTGAACTTACTCGGTTAATTAGACGCTCTCTAAAGGTATAAAAACTCGGGGTATCACACGGTCGTAGAAGATAATCGAATATGGAAATTCGAATTAGGTTTTAGTCGTTTGTTTCTTTAGGCATTTGCACGCTACTAGTTTCATTTTAATTAAACGGGAACGAGACTTGAACAAATCTCGCTTGGAAATAGAAAGGTTTCATACTTGACTCTTAGGTCAGTAGAGAGGATAGTCGTTAACTTATTACGGCTTAAAAGATCGAAAGAAACTAAGTTGCGAAGAAAACAACTTAGGAATTCAAGTTCTGAAATTTTCACTGCACAATGCAGTAGTTCTGGGGACTGCCCAGAACAGAGGAATTGGAAACAGGGGATAAGCCCTGTACCGTTAGAAAGCTTGGAAAGTCTAGTTTACGCTCCAATTTACGGATCTCAAATCCGATAAACGAGCTAAGAGATATTACAGTTTCCGGGAAGGGTCGCAAAACTGCCGCAGCTAACCCTAGTCGCTCGATAGAATCGACGTATAACTTCCTAAGTTCGTTCTAAGTTCTCGTACTCGATTTCTCACGAAACTTCACTCTCAAGGCAGTCAACACGTACTCCCATACGTGAAGAACTCCTTTTCAAAACTCGTTTATAACCACGACGATCAAACCTCGTCGTTTCAACTACCATTTACTAAACCAACAACAAGTTAACAAATTCTCGTTTCTAGTTCTCGATTATAACTACGACTCATTGTATAATATTCCGGATGCTCATATCGTTAACTACAAAGTCGTGCCTTAGTCCATAATAATCATTATTATCTAATTAGAATCCTTACTCGACTTCTCGATTATTATTTACGTCCACTTGTTCGTCTCTTACAAGATTTCAAAAGTTGTCGGAATTCATTCAAATTCTACGTCATCAATCATCATCTATCGAGATTCATTATTATATACATCATCACCTCATATCATTACTTAAACTCAACTTAATTCGAGTTCTTAATCTCTTATGTTCTACAAAATAATTTTAGAAAATTCTCATTTAATTCCCAACATCATCTAATATCATTAGAAGCATTAATCCATCATTATATCATTAACTAGATCAAACTATATGAAAACCCCCAATTCCTAAAAAAAAATCGGTAATAACCAATTAGCTTCATTAATTCATTTATCAACCTACTACAACATCAATTAACCAATTATCAAAACCATTACAACATCAATTGAGAAATCAAGTGAAACCCTAGCCTAAAATTCGGTCCTCATCCAATACATAAGAGATTTCATTTGTTCTTTCACCAATCCTCAATTAAACATCTTCTAAACTCAATTATGTAATAAATTTTAGAATCCAAACATCCCAACCTAAACCCCTAAAAATCGGTATTATGTAGAAATTAGGGTTCTTGGATTTTCTTTCAATTCAATCATATTAATCACTTACTAATACCTCCTATGTCATGAATTAAAAGATTAAAACATCTACTATATCATCCTAATTTTCGATTTCTCAAGAAAAATTAGAAGAAGGAAAAACTAATTGGATAGAAGGATAGAGGAGGAGATTACCTTGAAGTTTACTAAAGGAAGTTAGAAGATTTGATGGAGGATTAATGACTTGTGTGAAAATCCTTGTCCAAGCTCCAAGCTTCTTCAATGGGGTTTTGGGAGAACAAAAGAGAGAGAGATATTGTATGTGTGTGTTTCAAAAATGAGGGAGAGAGAAGTGAGGAAGATGACTACTTATTTTAACAAAATATCTAACAAAGTTAATAGGTGTAAAGTTTTAAATAAAGATCTAATGGTGAGTCATAATGTTAATACCTTATAATAAAGAAATATCAAGCTAGAGAGGGAGGGTGAGGTCGGCAAGAGGGGGAAGAAAAAGAGAAAAATACGCGTTTTTCCAGCACGATACGACGTTACGGAAATCGAAAGATGAAAAACGTAGCTCGGCACAATATCGTCAAATTCCGATTCTACCATAAATTCTAACGTATTTAACTTATTCGAAAAGTAATATTTAAAATCTAATTTCCGACAAAAACTCGGGACGTCACAGTCCGAGTTTCGTCCGAAAAATCATAAAAATGAACTTTCTCGGGCGAGTTCGTATCGCGATTTCATGAATGTAAAAATCAGACGGTTTTCCGATCTGAGTTCTAGAACTAAAAAGTTTTCGTACGCGATAACCCTAAATACAGTAGTCATCTAACTGACTTCCGTAATTTATTTTCGGAAACGGATTTCACTGTTGGTTTTAGAATTCAGAATCGTAAACTTAGGCGTGCAAAGCCATTTTTATTATTAACTTTAAATTTTTAAGGCTGTACGGAAATTCTGGGGTATTACACCCCCGTAACGGCCCGCTCAATCCGCATGGCCCGGGTGGCGGGGCGCTACAAATACTATTAATCATATTGTGTTAAATTCATGCATATATCAATGCAAACACCATCAAATAATCTAGACTATCGTATTTAAAAAAAATTCTAAACTATCATAGTTATTCTAATATAATCCAACCCTATCGATATTCTCGGCTCCAAGAATAATCCGAACTTGAAATTTCTTAATATGACAAATCATTGCAAATAAGTTTTACATGAAGGATAATATCGTGTATAATTTTATTGACAGAGATTAACACTCACGCGATCCATGGGGATTATCTCATTGCAAATAAGTGTTATGTGAATAATTATCTCGTGTAGAATTTATTGATGGAGAATCGGCTTACATTATAATTCACTAATATAATTGTTTTTTAATCTTTACTTTATTTCAATTTGATATAATTTGACTAATCATTACAAATAAGTGTTATATAAAGGATCATCTCGTGTATAATTTTTTTGACGGAGAATCACACCCACGCGATATTACTTTAAATTAAATTACCCCTAATCATCCGAGATTAATCTTGTCATAGAGTATATACCAACACTCATAAACAAAGTATATTTATAACTACATAAAATTCAAATTGTCACAGCCTCAAATCCCGAGGGACGGCAAAGCCGGGGTGCGACTAGGGGTTGGATTAAAGAAGCGGGGAAGAAGGGGGATGAATAAGAATGAATGAATAAACAGACATTAATAACAGAATAACCTCTATGAATAAGACTTCATTTAAAAGAAAGAGTTGATCTTGAAGGATCACTCGACAAGTTGGTCAAAAAGGAACTGAGTTCGTTGTACGGGGCTTAGACCCAACAGATAGATACATTAACTTCAAAAAGATTGGCAGCGGAAAGCGTAAAGCTTGATACAAGTTCTTTATTCTAATCACGACTCTTAACTCAACATCAACCATCGCCGCTCCCGTCACTCAACCTGCACATTTTATAAAACATATGCAGGGCTAAGTACAAAAGCACTTAGTGGGCACATTGCCGAAAACATATCATAAGTATAGATAAATCAGGCATCTCATTTCTGTAGCACATCGGGGTTTTTCAATAAATACCCGTGTCTACTAAACATTTTCTTTTCTCATAAATCACTCGCGCGAGCATTTTCTGACTGATGTTACATTCAATCTTGCCCAATAATTATCACCGTGGTTGGCCACCCTTCAACAAGGTTCCACACACAACGGCTACTGTGTACACTAACTTTGGATAGCAGGTCGGCTAACTCAAAGTCCGATCGTTTTAGTTAGCAAGTCAGCTAACTAATAATTCTGGATAGCAGGTCGGCTAACTCAAAAGGGTACAAGAGAACTCACATAAAACAAATATTTCATGCTCTGATTATCACTTTGAAAACACAATTATCAAAGCTGTAAATAAAGATTTTCGAGCATCGCTCATTTTATTTCGTATATAGAAAAGCCCCCCTTACTGATTACAGAACTATAATACGAGCTTCCGTCCTATCCTTGGCGCTGACTTCCTCCTTTTATTGTAAATAAACAAACTTAAATAACTTGATCGCAACGATAAAAGAAACAGGAAATCAAAATCGGTTTTAGTCTTTTAAGCTCTTGCACTTTACTACTTTCTTTTCATTTAACTAATAAATGAGACTTCTCGCCTACAAACTAACTCGGCTCATTACTCGGCACTTAGGTCAGTAGATAATGGATATCGATAACTTATAACGACTTAAAAGTTCATAAGGAACGAAGTTGAAAAGGATTCAACTTAAGAAATTAAGTTTTTTGGAAACTTTCTGCATAAGGCATAGAATCTGGAGTTCGCACAGAACAGAGCACTTTAAAACAGGGGATGAAATTTATACCAAAAGAAAGATACGGATGTCTAGTTTACTCTACAATTTACGGATCTCGATTTCGTTAAGTGAGCTAGGAGTTATGACAGTTTCCGTGTGAGGTTGCAAAACAGTCCGCACGAAACCCTAATGCTCGATAAGACTCGACGTACGATTCCCTAGGTTCGATTAATGCTATTCCACTTTTATTCTTACGAAATTTCCATCTCAATGCAGTCTACATGCATGTCCCTTAACCGGGTACACAATTACCTCTTTTGATTAAACAAATGACGAGCATTTCCTCGTCATTTCGACCAACCAATTACTAAACCAATTCAAATTTCAATTTGTATTTCATTCATCAACTTCTCGATTATTAACTATAACTCATAACATCTCGTATCTCGGATGGAAATATCGACAACTACAAACTCGTTCCTTTATCAATAACAATTATTAATATCAAATTGGTTTTCCTTATTCGACTTTTCTATCGACGTTTAATCCGTTTCTTCGTCTCTTAGAAAAATTCCAATCTTCTTAGAATTCGTTCAAATTTTCCGGTTACGATCATTAACTAGCAAGATTATCATATATTCGAATCATAGACCTAAATCATTATTCATTCTCGACTTATCGACAATTGCTCGTCTCTTAACAAAAATCCAACGTTCTCCGATTTCGTCAAACTTTACAACATCGATCATTATCTATCAAGAATCACTAATATGCAAACCATATACTCATATCATTAACGAATCTTGACTTATCGATGGATTTTCGTCTCTTACGATTTTCATTTTATTTTTAGAAAAATTCTAAATAATTATATAGTCATCCACATACATACTACATCTCATTTCTATTAACAATTCATGAAAATCATAACATCTTCTACATCAAAACATCGATTCTTTCTCTCATACACTTCTACTTTTATTTTTAGAAAATTCTAAATTAATTCATGTAGTCATCTAACATCATATAGAACACTAATCCATCAATTAAACATTAAGAAAATCGAACTACAACAAACCCCTAAATCTATTAAAAATTTCGATAATGATCAATAGGTTAGGAGGGATGATTTCTTCATGATTACAATCCATAGAATCATTCCTAAACATCTAACAACATGTATTAAACATGGATTCATCATCCTACTTCATCTCCATTTTTTTCGAAAAAATAAGTAGAGAGAAAATGATTTTTGTTCGGTTCATAACGTAGAAGAAGTTCCTACCTTGTCGAATATGGAATCGGATCTAAAATCGATCTGTAGACGGATGACTTGAGAGCTTGAGAAAAGCTTGAAGAAATGTCTTCAATGGAAGAAAGTGAGAGAGAATAGAGAGAGAAAGGAGGTGATGACAAGGTTAATACTATTTGATAAAGTAGAAAGAATATCTTACTTAGGGTGATGACTCATGTAGGCGGTTTAGGAGGGGATTTAATTGCCGGAAATATTTCATTTACGGATCTAGAACGACGTTATAAAAGTCGAGAAATAATTTCTTAGATAATTACGTATTCGACGAAATCTAATTCATCCGTTAGATTAGAAATAAATCACATACTCGGAAAACCTAATTCGTTTTTCAAAATCCGATAAAAAGTCGAGATAAGACAGTCTAAAATTCGCTCAGAAAAATCATAAAAAACTGACTTTCTCCGGTGAACTCGTATCGAAGAAAAAGTGAATTTAAATTATGACGGTTTTTCGATCTGAGTTTTCAGACGAAAATTCTATCAGACGCGAAAACCCTAATACAATAGTCGTTCGACCGACTTCTGGAATTTATTTTTAGAAACGGATTTCAGCGTCAGTCTTAGAATCGAAAATCTTTAACTTAGGCGTGCAAAGCCTTAATTATTAATTAAATTTTTATTTTATCGACGAAATAATTATCCGTGGTATTACATCCTACCCCTTTAACAAGAAATTTCGTCCCGAAATTCTCATACCTTCTTCAAAAAGGTAAGGGTACTTCTCTTTCATCTTTTCTTCGAGTTCCCACGTGGCTTCTTCTTGCCCGTGGTGATTCCATAGCACTTTTACTATTGGTATCGACTTGGTTCTTAACTCTTGTACTTTTCGATCCAAGATCGATAATGGTTTCTCTTCATAACTCAAATCAGATTCAAACGTCTTGCTGGTTAATTACGTGCTTAGGATCAAAAACATATTTTCTTAACTGAGATACGTGAAACACATTATGGACACTTCATAGACTTGGCGGTAAGGCCAATCTATAAGCAACAGGTCCTACTTTTTCAAGAATCTCGTAAGGTCCTATAAACCTTGGTCTGAGTTTACCCTTAACGCCGAATCTAACGATTCTTTTGGATGGTGAGATCTTGAGGAAAACCTTGTCCCCAATTTCAAAACTAAGATTGGTTCGACGATCGTCGGCGTAAGACTTCTGTCGGCTCTGGGCCTCTTTCATTCTAACTCTAATCTGACGAATGATCTCGATCATTTCACTGATCGCATCGGGTCCTAGGTTCTTTCTTTCACCTACTTCATCTCAGTAAAGTGGTGATCTACATTTCTTTCCATATAAAGCCTCGTAAGGCGCCATTCCTATCGTCGCCTGATAACAGTTATTGTACACGAATTCAACTAAATGTAAGATATCTTCCCAATTCGCGCTTCGATCCAATACTACCGTTCTTAGCATATCAACGAGTATCTGAATCATTCTCTCGGATTGTCCATCCGTCTGAGGGTGAAAAGCTGTACTAAAGTTAAGTTCGGTACCTAACTCTTTCTGCATCGTGATCCAAAATCTCAAAGTGAATTTAGCATCTCTATCTAATGTTATCGACTTTGGTATTCCGTGCAGACGTACAATCTCATGGACATACAATTGTGCTAACTTCTCTGACCCGTAGGTAATCTTAATCGGTAGAAAGTGAGCTGATTTGGTGAGTCTATCAATAACTACCCAGATGGCAGTGTTTCCTCTTCTTGACTTAGGCATACCTGTCACAAAATCCATAGCTATATCCTCCCATTTTCACTCTGGAATACGTAATGGCTGTAACAATCCATATGGTCTTTGGTGTAGAGCTTTCACTTGTTGACAAGCCAAACATCTTTCTACAAACGAGGCAACATCTCGTTTCAAACCGTTCCACCAGAAATTCTTTCTCAAATCTTGATACATCTTCGTACTCCCTGGGTGTGCTGTATATGGTGTATCGTGAGCCTCACTCATGATCTCGTTCTTCAGTTTGTCGTCTTCAGGGATACAAAGTCTGCCTTCAAACAAAATCACATTGTCTGGTGCCTCGGAAAAACCGTCTGGTTTATCCGTTCTTATTCTTAGTCGAAGCTTCTCAGTTGACCCGTCCTTTCTCTGCGCACTTATGATTCTTTCTCGTAAGTCTGATGTGGCTACGAGTGCTGCTATATGGTTTATTATCGTCTCAGGTGTATCGAGCACTTCAAAGTCCATTTCCTCAAATTCTCTTACAAGAGCTTCTTCCTCAACAAACAGACATCCTAACTTGGTTGGAGTCTTGCGACTCAGCGCGTCAGCTACCACGTTTGCTTTTCCTGGATGATAGTTGATTCCGCAATCATAATCCTTAACTAATTCAAGCCATCTCCTTTGCCTCATGTTCAATTCCTTTTGCTCGAAAAAGTACTTCAAACTCTTATGGTCCGTAAAAATCTCAACCCTAACACCATAGAAATGGTGTCTCCAAATCTTCAGCGCATGCACAACGGCTGCTAGTTCTAAGTCGTGGGTTGGGTACTCAACGTCATGAGGTCGAAGTTGTCGTGAAGCATAAGCTATCACCTTTCCATCTTGCATCAAAACACAACCTAATCCGTTCTTCGAAGCATCTGTGTAAACCATGTATTCCTTATTCGCTTCTGGCAGAGCTAACACTGGTGCAGTGGTTAACTTCTCCTTGAGTGTCTGAAAACTCTTCTCGCATTCGTCCGTCCATCTGAACTTATTTTCCTTCCTTAATAGTTGCATCATAGGTCTAGCAATCGTAGAGAATCCTTCGATGAATCTTCTGTAATAACCGGCTAAACCTAAGAAACTCCTAATTTCGTTCGGACTTGTTGGTGATTTCCAATCACGCACTGCCCCTACCTTGGCAGGATCCACCTTGATGCCTTCTGCTAATACGATGTGTCCAAGGAACATTACTTCCTTCAGCCAAAACTCGCACTTACTGAATTTGGCGTAAAGCTTCTCAGCTCTAAGCGTTTCTAAGACTATTCTCAAGTGTTCCTTATGTTCTTCCTCATTCTTGGAGTAAATAGGAATGTTGTCAATGAATACTAAAACAAATTTGTCTAAGTATGGGTGAAAAATTCGGTTCATGAGATCCATGAATACTGCTGGAGCGTTAGTCAAACCGAATGGCATAACTAGGAATTCGTAATGGCCATATCTGGTTCGGAAAGTAGTCTTAGGTATGTCCTCGGGTTTGATTTTCAACTGATGATACCCAGATCTTAAATCTATTTTTGAAAAGACTCCTGCGCTCTTAAGCTGATCAAAAAGGTCTTCTATCCTTGGCAAAGGATACTTATTCTTAAGGGTGATCTTATTGAGCTCTCGATAGTCTATGCATATCCTCATAGAACCATCCTTCTTCCTGACGAATAAAACAGGTGCTCTCCAAGGTGAAACACTCGGTCTAATGAATCTAAGGTCTAGCAATTCTTGCAGCTGGATCTTAAGCTCTTCTAACTCTTTCGGCACCATCCTATATGGAGCTTTTGATTTGGGGGCCGATCCTAGTTCTAAGTCGATCAAAAAATCTATGTGACGGTCGGGTGGTAAACCAGGTAATATTTCTGGAAAGACATCTTCATATTCGTTAACAACTTTCACGTCTTGAATGGTCTTCTCGACTCCTGGTTCTCCAACTAGGTACACAAGATAGGCTGTGCAACCCTTCTTCTTCATCAACTTCTTGTCTTGTAGAGCGAATATTATCGGTATCCTTTTGCCCATTGCAATCCCATGAAATTCTGTCGGTTCTTTTCCTGGTGGCTGGAAAGAGATTTTCCTTTCATTGCAGAGAATTGTGACATAATTCTCAGACAACCAGTCCATTCCTAAGATTATATCTACGTCCCACATTATCATAACATTCAAGTTGTTCGCCTTAACCTTAAGAGTTCCAATTTTTAATTCTAGGTTAGAGCAAACATGCGTGGAAGTAGTGATCTCTCCTGAAGGTGTAGCTACTCTCATAGCGTGTTCAGCTCGTACAGGTCTGATATCTAAGTTATCTGTACACGAACCAGCAATAAAACAATGCGATGCGCCAGTATCAAACAGTATCTTGATAGGGATATTATGAAGTTTACCCATACCTGCCAGGTTTCCTTTTCCTTTATTCTGCGCACCCTGTTTGATCGCACATCATTCTGTTGCTGTTGAGCGTGCTGCTGGAACTGCTGCTGGGTCATCTGCTGTTGCGGCTGCGCTTGAATTGCCCTCAAAGGCTGGGGCTGTCCATACTGGTTCTGTCCTGCCGCTTGTAGTGGCTTCGGACACTCTCTCTTCATATGCCCTTTCTATCCGCAGTTAAAGCAAACACCCATGCCTACTTGACAAACACCGGGATGCGTCCTATTACACTTAGGGCAAACAGGAATGGTAACCCTCCTTGGGTTATTATTTCCTTGGTTGAAATTCCTCTGTTGTCCTTGAGGCTGATTCTGCTGGTTATTTCCTCTTCCTGACCCTGCCTGTCTATTTCCTTGTAAAAACAACCCTGACTGGTTGTTTCCTTGCCACGGCTTCTTGCCAAAATTGTTATTCAGGTTAGGCTGCTGATAGCCTTGCTGATTGCCACTCCTTTGGTTCCCTTGGTTATTAAAGTTCTGATTATAGCCACTGCTATTTCCCCCTTCCCATTTTCTTTTTCCTTGGTAGTTGCTATTATTGTTGTTGTAATAGCCTCGGTTTTGATTCTGGGTTAGAGCTGGTACGGTTGTTATTGTTTTCCTTTCATCAGGCACTACGGCCTCCATCTCTAGGGCTCGCCCTAAAACTTCAGTATAGCTCAGTCCTCCATGACTGGCTAATGCAATTCCAAACTCATGTTTCAGTCCCCCACGGAACTTCTTCGCTATCTTATCTTCGGTATCCACCTGAGCAGGCGTATACCTCGACAACTCACAAAACTTGGCGTCATATTCTGTGACTGTCATCTTCCCTTGTTTTAAATTATAGAACTCAGCCTCCTTCTGAGCTCTATAGGTTTTAGGTACGTACTTATCATACAGTGCTTCCTTGAATTCTTCCCAGGTATAACGAGCCAGGTGCTCTGCGGGCATAACCTTTGGAATGCGGCACACAACAGTCGCTCCTCATCAGTACATCTGAGGAGTTTGAAAATCCTTTCGATAGACCGCACCCAAAGCTCAGCATCGCTTGGGCTTCCAGATCCGTTGAACATAGGTGGGTTACGTTTAAAGAACAAGTCCTCAATGTCACGACGGGATGGTGGTGGAGGTGGTGATGGTGATGGTGGTGGTGGGGTATCATGATGTTCCTATTCTTCCTCCCTTTCATTCTGTGCTGGACGTCTACCACGTCCCCTGGGCCTACCAGGTCTTCCTCGGTTGTTAACTACTCTTGGAGGCATTTTTTTTTTTTGAAACTATAAGAACAAAACTCTCATTAGCACCTTACTTTTAAGCCTCCTTTTACTTACTAACCCTTTTTCCTTGTTTAAGTTGGGAAAAGAAAACTGATAATAGTTTCGATACTTAGCTCTTTAAACTTTTAACTTCTCGGTTAAACCGGAATATTCATCTAAAGTTTTCTTCTAATCGTGCTTAGAAGAAACTTTTCATAAGATTAAGCCCACTCTCGGGTCATCATATATATATTATATACACGTCAAAAAGAATATTGATTTTGCCTCTAACGAGGACTTATACAAAAAGGTTAGACTACGACTAGTCTAAACTAGGCTAACTGCCTATCTATGTACCGGGTGCACTAACAAGTTACATCTCCGTATTTTCTGGAAGTACTAGAACGGAAACGATCCCAAAAACTTCGTATCCATTTAGAGTACTACAAAAGGATAGTTACTGATCCGACTATTTAATAGACGAAAAGAAACTTCTACTGCTACTATGCGTCTAAGACGCCCTGCTCAACAAGCTGCTGTCGAGTCACTACTGCCCTCTACGGCTTGTAACTCTTCGGGGTCCTCCTCAGGGTCGTCCTCCATCGGATCCTCCTCCGGATCTTCCTCCAGATCCTCCTCCTCAGAATCTAAACCAAAGACGAGCTGAAGTGCCTCGTCAACCCTCAAAGTAGTGTCGTCCAAAAGTGTAAGTGGTGGTGGTGAAGGCACGTCTGAAACTGTCCTCTTCGAGTCTGAAACCAAGTAGTCTGAACTGGATACCACTGCACGCTTCTTCAGGGGAAGAAGGTGCTAAGGAAGTGAACTGAACGCGTACACCTCTGCAGAACGGGCCCTGGATGGCCCCGCCTCAAACTATCCCTGGACTCTCGTCCACTCAGCACAAATCTTCTCCAGTGGTGTAAGAGGAGATGGTAACTCAAGCATCGCAGCCAGCTCTGCGTCTCTCTCTAAGTACTCGTCTCCAAGAACCAACCCCTTACTAGGTGAAAGCACTGGCGGCATCTCCAACAGTGCGGCAAACTCTGGGTCTAGGGCTAATAGCTCAGGCTCAAACTCGGGCACAGACTCTGTCGGAATGTGAAGGTAGGGAAGGTGCTCCTCAACCGGGATAGTCCACATAACCCGACTATGAAAGAATTCCCTATGTATGGCTAGGGCAAAACCAGAGAAGTCGCCAATCGGCTCGGGGTCATCACCGATCAGTACGATGTGGTACCAGGATATGGCATGAGCCCAATCGTGCCACTCGTCGGGCAGCCGTACGGTCAAATCGGGCATCGCCTGATGCTCGGACACAAAGTGACTGGCTGCATAGAAGCGTGCAGCGAAGTCACTAACCAACTGCTCGATATCATGATTCGAGTCCATCTCATAGTCATAGTACTCGTCTAAGATCTCGTCTACTACTGTACGCTGTCTTAAAGGTCGACTCTTCCGAGCCGTAACACGTGTAGCAGGCATCCTACAAAGTTTTAAGAGAACACAGATCAGTAACTGGTAGGGTAATTAACATATCTTAAAGAATTCTTAAATCACAATTAGAATATTTCATTATTCAAAATTGCAATACTTAAACACTTAATCACAGCTTATCTTAATCATCTAGAAATTTCAAGAAATTGCACTCAAACAATCACAAAAAAAAAATCAAGGTTTCATTTTCATCCTTTTACTTATTATTCTTTTACTTTCTTACTTCATTTCTTCCTCGAAGAAATTTTCTTAACGATTTCTTTCCATTCTTTTAACTTATCAACTTATTTATTCTTATTCTTCTTTATTTTATTTCCTTAAAAAGGAAATTCTTTTGTTCATGTCTGTTGTTCATGTCGACTCCAACGAGTCTGTTGTTCATGTCGACTCCAACAAGTCGACTCCAACGAGTCTGTTGTTCATGTCACTTTACGCAGGTGACATTCGTATATTCGCTTTGATTCCCTTTATTCTGTCCTTTCCGATCCAATCGTTTCTTGGAAATTTTGGAACCAACTCTTCTTAGAACGTCTATGTTCTCAAAGAATCGGGAAGGCCTTAGAATTCGTCTAAATTCTCATGCCAACAAAACATTTTGAATAAAGAAATTATAACTCATATAATTTCACATACTTTCACATAGTATAGCATTCATGCTTTCACGTAGTTCACGTAATATCATAAAGTATAATCTTTATACTTTAATCAAATTCATACTTGGCATTTATTCACAATCATACTTGCATGCTTATTCAAAAAAAAAATTCTTCTTAAAAGAAATCATACTTCTGAAATTCTTTCCTTACTTTCCTTCTTTGGTTGAGTCGACGTAGCGGGAGGTTGAGTTGTCGTCTACACTCTTATACTTAGTATTACAACTTAGCTTTACTTGAAAGAAGACTCGGCTGTAGAGTATATACAAATACTCTATCTTACTACTTGAAAGAAATTCGTATGCAGAGCAGAAACGATTGCTCTGATACCACTCTGTCACAGCCCCAAATCCCGAGGGACGGCAAAGCGGGGGTGTGACTAGGGGTTGGATTAAAGAAGCGAGGAAGAAGGGGGATGAATAAGAATGAATGAATAAACAGACATTAATAACAGAATAACTTCTATGAATAAGACTTCATTTAAAATAAAGAGTTGATCTCGAAGGATCACTCGACAAGTTGTTCAAAAAGGAACTAAGTTCGTTGTACGGGGCTTAGACCCAACAGATAGATACATTAACTTCAAAAAGATTGGCAGCGGAAAGCGTAAAGCTTGATACAAGTTCTTTATTCTAATCACGACTCTTATAAAACATATGCAGGGCTAAGTACAAAAGCACTTAGTGGGCACATTGCCGAAAACATATCATAAGTATAGATAAATCAGGCATCTTATTTCTGTAGCACATCGAGGCTTTTCAATAAATACCCGTGTCTACTAAACATTTTCTTTTCTCATAAATCACTCGCGCGAGCATTTTCTGACTGATGTTACGTTCAATCTTGCCCAATAATTATCACCGTGGCTGGCCGCCTCTCAACAGGGTTCCACACACAACAGTTACTGTGTACACTAACTTTGGATAGCAGGTCGGCTAACTCAAATTCCGATCGTTTTAGTTAGCAAGTCGGATAACTAATAATTCTGGATAGCAGGTCGGCTAACTCAGAAGGGTACAAGAGAACTCACATAAAACAAATATTTCATGCTCTGATTATCACTTTGAAAACAATATTATCAAAGCTGTAAATAAAGATTTTCGAGCATCGCTCATTTTATTTCGTATATAGAAAAGCCCACCTTACTGATTACAGAACTATAATACGAGCTTCCGTCTTCTGTCTTCCGTCCTATCCTTGGCGCTGACTTCTCCTTTTATCGTAAATAAACAAACTTAAATAACTTGATCACAACGATAAAAGAAACAGGAAATCGAAATTGGTTTTAGTCTTTTAAGCTTTTGCACTTTACTACTTTCTTTTGATTTAACTAATAAACGAGACTCGATCAATTCTCGTCTACAAACTGACTCGGCTCATTACTCGGCACTTAGGTCAGTAGATAATGGATGTCGATAACTTATAACGACTTAAAAGTTCACAAGGAACGAAGTTGAAAATGATTCAACTTAAGAAATTAAGTTTTTTGGAAACTTTCTGCACAAGGCAGTGGATCTGGAGTTCGCACAGAACAGAGCACTTTAAAACAGGGGATGAAATTTATACCAAAAGAAAGCTACGGATGTCTAGTTTACTCTCCAATTTACGGATCTCGATTTCGTTAAGCGAGCTAGGAGTTATGACAGTTTCTGTGCGAGGTCGCAAAACAGTCCGCGCGAAACCCTAATGCTCGATAAGACTCGACATACGATTCCCTAGGTTTGATTAATGCTATTCCACTTTTATTCTTACGAAATTTCCATCTCAATGCAGTCTACATGAATGTCCCTTAATCGGATACACAATTACGTCTTTTGATTAAACAAACGATGAGCATTTCCTCGTCATTTCAACCAACCAATTACTAAACCAATTCAAATTTCAATTTCTATTTCATTCATCAACTTCTCGATTATTAACTATAACTCATAAAATCTCGTATCTCGGATGGAAATATCGACAACTACAAACTCGTTCCTTTATCAATAACAATTATTAATATCAAATTGGTTTTCCTTATTCGACTTTTCTATCGACGTTTAATCTCGTTTCTTCGTCTCTTAGAAAAATTCCAATCTTCTTAGAATTCGTTCAAATTTTCCGGTTACGATCATTAACTAGCAAGATTATCATATATTCGAATCATAGACCTAAATCATTATTCATTCTCGACTTATCGACGATTGCTCGTCTCTTAACAAAAATCCAACGTTCTCCGATTTCGTTCAAACTTTACAACATCGATCATTATCTATCAAGAATCACTAATATGCAAGCCATATACTCATATCATTAACGAATCTTGACTTATCGATGGATTTTCGTCTCTTACGATTTTCATTTTATGTTTAGAAAAATTCCAAATAATTATATAGTCATCCACATACATACTACATCTCATTTCTATTAACAATTCATGAAAATCATAACATCTTCTACATCAAAACATCGATTCTTTCTCTCTTACAGTTCTACTTTTATTTTTAGAAAATTCTAAATTAATTCATGTAGTCATCTAACATCATATAGAACACTAATCCATCAATTAAACATTAAGAAAATCGAACTACAACAAACCCCTAAATCTATTAAAAATTTCGGTAATGATCAATAGGTTAGGAGGGATGATTTCTTCATGATTACAATCCATAGAATCATTCCTAAACATCTAACAACATGTATTAAACATGGATTCATCATCCTACTTCATCTCCATTTTTTTCGAAAAAATAAGTAGAGAGAAAATGATTTTTGTTCGGTTCATAACGTAGAAGAAGTTCCTACCTTGTCGAATATGGAATCAGATCTAAAATCGATCTGTAGACGGATGACTTGAGAGCTTGAGAAAAGCTTGAAGAAATGTCTTCAATGGAAGAAAGTGAGAAAAAATAGAGAGAGAAAGGAGGTGATGACAAGGTTAATACTATTTGATAAAGTAGAAAGAATATCTTACTTGGGGTGATGACTCATGTAGGCGGTTTAGGGGGGGATTTAATTGCCGGAAATATCTCGTTTACGGGTCTAGAACGACGTTATAAAAGTCGAGAAGTAATTTCTTAGATAGTTATGTATTTGACGAAATCTAATTCGTCCGTTAGATTAGAAATAAATCACATACTCGGAAAACCTAATTCGTTTTTCAAAATCCGATAAAAAGTCGAGATAAGACAGCCTAAAATTCGCTCGGAAAAATCATAAAAACTGACTTTCTCCGGTGAACTCGTATCAAAGAAAAAGTGAATGTAAATTCTGACGGTTTTTTGATCTGAGTTTTCAGACGAAAATTCTATCGGACGCGAAAACCCTAATACAGTAGTCGTTCGACTGACTTCTGGAATTTATTTTCAGAAACGGATTTCACCGTCAGTCTTAGAATCGAAAATCCTTAACTTAGGCGTGCAAAGCCTTAATTATTAATTAAATTTTTATTTTATCGATGGAATAATTATCCGGGGTATTACACAAATACTATTAATCGTATTGTGTTAAATTCATGCATATATCAATGCAAACACCATCAAATAATCTAAACTATCGTATTTTAAAAAAGAAAATTAAAAAATAAAAAATCTAAACTATCATAGTTATTCTAATATAATCCAAATCTATCGATATTCTCGGCCCTAAGACTAATCCGAACTTGAAATTTCTTAATATGACAAATCCTTGCAAATAAGTGTTACATGATGGATATTATCGTGTATAATTTTATTGACTGAGAATAACACTCACGCGATGCGTGGGGATTATCTCGTTGGAAATAAGTGTTACGTGAATAATTATCTCGTGTAGAATTTATTGACAGAGAATCGGCTTACATTATAATTTACTATATAATTTTTTTTTAAAAATCTTTACTTTATTTCAATTTGATATAATTTGACTAATCATTACAAATAATTGTTACATAAAGGATCATCTCATGTATAATTTATTTGACGGAGAATCACACCCATGCGATATTACTTTAAATTAAATTACCCCTAATTATCTGTAATACCCCGGATATTTTCTTCCGACGTAAAATAAAAAGTTAATTAATAATTAAGGCTTTGCACGTCTAAGTTAAGGATTTTCGATTCTAATATTTACGGTGAAATCCGTTTCAGAAAATAAATTCCAGAAGTCGGTCGAACGACTACTGTATAAGGGTTTTCGCGTCCGATAGATTTTTCGTCCGAAAACTCAGATTGAAAAACCGTCAAAATTTACATTCACTTTTTCTTCGATACGAGTTCACCGGAGAAAGTCAGTTTTTATGATTTTTCCGGGCGAATTTTAGACTGTCTAATCCCGACTTTTTCTCGGATTTTGAAAGACGAATTAGGTTTTCCGAATATGTGATTTATTTTTAATCTAACTGACGAATTAGATTTCGTCGAATTCGTAACTATCTAAGAAAGTATTTCTCGACTTTTATAATGTCGTTTAAATCCCGAAAACGAGATATTTCCGTCAAATTTTTCGCGCCAAACGACCCTTGACGACTCACCATCCTTTTAGTTAGATCTTTACACCTTTATGGAATAGTGAAGTGGTGAGTCATCTCTCTCTTCTTCTCATCTTCATTACCGCCCCCATCACTTCCCTCTCTCTCTCATTTTTCTTCTCATTTCCTCCATTAGAGTTCATCATCCAAGCTCTTCTCAAGAACACAAGACCTCCGTCTACCGATCAATCTTAGATCCGACTTCATATTCGGCAAGGTAAGAACATCTTCTACGATATGAACCGAACACAAATCCTTTCCCATCATTTTTCATTTTTTCGAATCATAGGAGCATGAAGAAGCATGTTGTCCTTTGATTAATACATGTTCTAGTATGCTTAGAATTAGGTTCTATGGTTTGAAATCGAAGAAAATCAATCCCTCCTAACCTATTAAAATTACCGAAATTTTAGAGGATTTTAGGGATTTTTCGTAGTTCGATTTCTTTGATGTTTGATTGATAGAATAGTGATATACATGTTGTTAATTGACTATATGAATTAATTTAGTTTTTTCTAAAAATAAAAGTTGAAATATAAGAGAGAAAGAATGCATGATTTGGTGTAGTAAATGTTATGATATGCTTGATTGGTTAATGGAGACGAGAAATCATATCATATGCCATGTGGTATACATAGGATGATTAAGGATGAATATATATTTATTTGAGATTTTTCTAAAAAAAAAATGAAAAACGTAAAAGACGGAAACTCGTCGTTAAGTTGAAGCTCGATAATGTTTTTAGAATATGGTTTACATATTAGTGATGCTCGTTAGATGATGGTCGTTGTTGTAAAATTTGAACGAAAACGGAGAACGTAGGATTTTTAGTAAGAGACGAGCAATCGACGATAAGTCGAGCATAAGTAATGATTTAGGTTTATGATTCGAACCTATGATAATCTTGTTAGTTAATGGTCGTAACCGTAAAGTTTGAACGAATTCTAAGAAGATTGAAATTTCGTTAAGAGACGGAGAATCGAGATTAAAAGCAGATAGAAAAGACGAATGAGGAAAACCAATTTGATAAAAATGATTGTTATGAATTAATGAACGATATTGTAGTTAACGACTTTTCCATCCGAGATACATGATGTTATGAGTTATAGTTAAGAATCGAGAAGTTGATAAACGAAAATGAAATAGAATTGAATTTGAAATTGTTCTGGTATAGTAATTGGTTAGTTGGAAATGACGAGGAAATGCTCGTCGTTTGTTTAATCAAAAGACGTGAATGTGAACCCGATTAAGGGATACTGCATATAGACTGTCTTAGGGTGGAAATTTCGTGAAAATAAAAGTGGAATAGTATTGATCGAACCTAGGGAATCATGCGTCGAGTTTTGTCGAGCATTAGGGTTTCGCGCGACTGTTTTGCGACGTTTCACGGAAACTGTCATAACTTTTAGCTAGCTTAACGAAATCAAGATCCGTAAGTTGGAGAGTAAACTAGACATCAGTGGCTTTCTTTTGGTATAAATTAAATTCCCTGTTTTAAAGTACTCTGTTCTGTGCGAACTCCAGAACTACTGCATTGTGCAGTAAGTTTCCAAAGCTTAATTTCTTAAGTTGAATCCTTTTCAACTTCGTACCTTGTGAACTTTTAAGTCGTTATAAGTTATCGACATTCATTACCTACTGACCTAAGTGTCGAGTATTGAGCCGAGTCAGTTTGTAGACGAGAATTGATCGAAGTCTCGTTTATTAGTTAATCAAAAGAAAGTAGTAAAAGTGCAAACACCTAAAAGCCTAAAACCTATTTTGATTTCCTGTTTCTTTTATCATTGCGTTCAAGTTGCTTAAGTTTGTTTATTTACGATAAAAGGGGGAAGTCAAAACTGAGGATAGGACGGAAGACCAGAGACGGAAGCTCGTATAATAGTTCTGTAATCAGTAAGGTGGGCTTTTCTATATACGAAACAAAATGAGCGATGCTCGAAAATCTTTATTTGTAGCTTTGATAATTGTGATTTCAAAGTGATAATCAGAGCATGAAATATTTGTTTTTATGTGAGTTCTCTTGTACCCTTCTGAATTAGCCGACCTGCTATCCAGATTTATTAGTTAGCCTACTTGCTAACTAAAATGATCGGACTTTGAGTTAGCCGACCTGCTATCCAAAGTTAGTGTACACAGTAGCCGTTGTGTGTGGAACCCTGTTGAGGGCAGGCCAGCCACGGTGAGAATTATTGGACAAGATTGAGCGTAACATCTGTCAGAAAATGCTCGGCCGAGTGATTTATGAGAAAAGAAAATGTTTAGTAGACACGGGCCTTTATTGAAAAACCCCGGTGTGCTACAGAAATGAGATGCCTGATTTATCTATACTTATGATATGTTTTCGGCAATGTGAAATGTGCAGGTTGAGCGACGGGAGCGGCGATGGTTGATGTTGAGTTAAGAAGTCGTATTTAGAATAAGAAATTGTATTCAGCTTTACGCTTTCCGCTGCCAATCTCTTTTTGAAGTTAATGTATCTTCTGTTGGGTCTAAACCCCGTACAATTAACTCAGTTTCTTTTTTAGAACCTCGTCGAGTGATCCTTCGAGATCAACTCTTTCATTTTAATGAAGTCTTGTTCATAGAGTTTATTCTGTTATTAATGTCTGTTTATTCATTCATTCTCATTCATTCCCCCTTTTTCCCCGCTTCTTTAATCCAACCCCTAGTCGCACCCCGGCTTTGCCGTCCCTTGGGATTTGGGGCTGTGACAGAGTGGTATCAGAGCAGTCGGTTCTGCTCTGGTCGTAAGTTATTTTTTTTCTAGTGATACCACAGAGTGGTATCAGAGAAATCGTTTCTGCTCTGCATACGAATTTCTTTCAAGTAGTAAGATAGAGTATTTGTATATACTCTATACCCGAGTCTTCTTTTAAATAAAGTTAAGTCGTAACACTAAGTTTAAGAGTGTAGACGATAACTCAACCTCCCGCTACGTCGACTCAATCAAAGAAGAAAAGTAAGGAAAGGATTTCAGAAGTATGATTTCTTTTAAGAAGAAATTTTTGATTAAGTATGCAAGAACTTATGAATAAAGTATGCAAGTATGATTGAGAATAAGTATGCAAGTATGAATGTGATTAAATTATAAAAGTTATACTTTGTGAATTATGTGAAAGTATAAGCATGAATGCTATACTATGTGAAAATATGTGAAAGTATGTGAGTTATAATTTCCTTATTCAAGATGTTTTATTGGCATGAGAATTTAGACGAATTTTAAAGCCTTCCCGATTCTTTGAGAACATAGACGTTTTAAGAAGCGTTGGTTCCATAATTTTCCAAGAAATGATCGGATCGGAAAGGACAGAATAAAGGGAATCAAACCGAATAAACGAATGTCACGTGCATAAAGTGACATTAACAACAGACTCGTTGGAGTCGACTTGTTTTGAAAATAAAAGCCGTAAGAATTTCCTTTTAAGGAAATAAAATAAAGAATAAAAAGAAGAATAAGAACAAATAAGTTGATAAGTGATGCGTCTTCGACTTTTGGGCCATTTGGCCCTATTTTTCATGTCTTTTTGTGTCGTTAAGTGTCTGTCTAGGGGAAGAAAGCTATTGTTCGAGGGAAGGAAGCTCAGTCCGAGTCAAACAAAGGAAGGTGGCCAGAATGAGCAGAATTGAAGTGAATTCAGTCGGTTGCAAGGATTACGCAAAGGATTATGCAGCGCAGGAGATGAATTGAAGCAAGAGACGAGGTTGAAAAGAGGATTCCATGTGAACCTTGAAGCTAAATTGCTATTCATCATTCGCATTCGTGGTATTAACGCAATGCATAAAATAACAAAGAAGATCTTGCAACTGTCTTGCCTACGAGGAATCAAACCATGAAGCATGCAATCAGTTTGACCACCACAGCAATTGCCAATCAGTCGCCAGAGCTAAAGAAGGGAAGCCGCGTGGAGAAGATTTACATAATATCTGCCAATCATTTATGGAAAGAAGGATCCTGAAGTCAGCGCATCACCCTAAATCAATCAATTAATCGGAGATTGCCAATCACCAATCAAGTCAATCTGGGATAATCAGAATCTCGCTCAACATGGAAGGTACCAGTCATGCCGATTCAGTCTACTCGCTTAGGGTTTTGTCCGCTGCCATTGCTACTATAAAAGTCCAACCAATGCGGCTGGCACAACGTTGGTTACTCTACCATTCTCTAGTTCTTAGTCCGAAAAACACTTTTACTTTCAGTTCTATATTTACTTTACGTTCAAAACAGTTATCCGCTTTAATTTACATTCTGCTGTGAAGAACAAATCCAAGGCCGTTTGTCTTAGGTACTTTTAATTAAAGTATTTCGTATTCCCTCTTATTCATGTGTTCTATTTCGTTAATCATTATGTATTTCATTATGTGTGAGTAATCAAACTGGTGAGATTTGGGTATGGGAAATGATTGACTGTGGATATGTGAAATATTCGAGAGGCACTTGTGCCATCGGTTGAGTCCAGTAGTTCCGAATAGATCTGAGCAGAACTCATGGACATACCTGACCTAACGGGTGATCTCCGTTCGGTTGGAGCTGTACCACGTCAAGCAAAGGTAGGGCATGACAGACGGCAACGTCCGATATGCCCATGACCGAGTAGCTGAACAACACCTAACATGGTGCTGTAGATCTGGATGGCGAGGAATGGGCAAGGGGATACTGCGCCTTTTCTCGGTTTTGGGATTCTCTAACAATTAACCACCAATTGTGACGAGGCATCAAGCCATGGTTATTGACCGAAGGACTCATCTCGCGTATCTTAGACATATCGATGACCGGTTGGACGTAGTACCGGAAATGGATATCCCGTGAGTTATGTCTACTCTGTAGGTGCGGACATGGGAAGCTTGGGAGAGAAGGTTGGTGAGGGTCATACTTGGAGAGATCGGGTATGACTACTATCTAAGGAGGAGTGAAGCACGGCCTTGTGACCGGGGTGAAGCGTGACCTTCAGACCAAGACGACAACAAGGGATTCAACCATCCCAAGTGTGGAGTATAGACTCTTGAAATGCCCCAATGTCTTTGGGCCACGCCTTGAGTTTATACGAAGCATGGACGGATCTTCAGTGTGCCCTTGACCGAATTAACATATCAACAATGATCATGACCAATCCCAAATCTTACCCCCTTTTTATATTTGATTTCCGTTTAGTTTATTGTGCAGATATATAGATCAAGACCGTGACAACTCAATTTGTTCACCGAAGAGTAAAGTAGTTCCTCATTCTCCGTGGGATCGACCCTAGCTTACCGCTAAGACTAACCAGTCCAGTAGTGGGCATAGGAGCGTGTACTGTCCGCCTGGGGCATACACAAGTATTTTGATCGTACCATACGACGCGTGCGTGTCAAAATTGGCGCCGTTGCCAGGGAGTGACGCGCAACAATTTTACTCTTCTCATTCCATCTTCCGCTACTAGTGTATGCGTGGAACTCGTCGAGTACAGAGTGCATTAACTTTTGATCCAAACATCGACCGAATTGAACGACGACTACGCGCACTTGCACGGATAGCGAGCCGCGAAGCTATGGTAGACCAACCACAGATGGCACAGACCCTTAAACAGTTGGCATTCCCAACTAATCTGAATCTCAGGCCGAATGGGATCACCTTACCAGAGAATCCCTTCGCACCTGAGCGGTTCGACCTGAAACCTGCATTAATACAGGTCTTACCGAAGTTCAATGGATACCCAGGAGACGACCCACACACCCATCTCCAAGACTTCGAAATGACGGTGATGCACCAGTCCAATGAGAATCAGTAAGAATATGTGAAGCTGGTTCTTTTTCCATTTTCATTGATGGATAGAGCAAGGAGATGGATGTATAATCTACCTGAAGGGAGCGTCACCTCTTGGGCAGAAATGTAACCAAGCTTCCTGGAAGAATTCTTCCCAGCCACAAGAGTTGAAAGGATGAGATGGGACATCCGAAACATCAAGCAGGATGGACTGGAGACCTTTTATGAGTACTGGACTCGCTTCAAACAGTTGTTAAGCAACTGTCCTCATCACCAGATCACTCCGAAAGATCAAGTGGAAAGTTTCGTAAAGGGCATGCGGAGGAGTGATCGAGGACTGGTACTAGCTGCATGTAATGGATCGTTGATGAGCAAAACACCTCAATAGATTTTTAAACTCTTGGGAACAATGGCAGAAGAGTCCAGAGATGATGGACATGAAAGAAGCAGAGAGATACCAGAAAAAGAGGGAGAAAAAGACAAGCTGGCAAACCTAGAAAAGGAGATGAAGGAGATAAAGATACTGCTAAGTGGTCTGACCGTGCAGAAGAAGGTTAGACAGTGTGGCCTTTGTGACGCAGTGGGGCATCAATCTGAAAATTGCCCTAACTTTGGTGAAGATATAATGGATGTGAACGCTATGGGGGGCAATGAAGGATTTCAGAGGAAGAATGACCCCTTCTCCAATATGTACAACAGAGGGTGGAGGGATCACCCTAATTTTCGATGGAAACAGGATGGTCAACCACAATAGAACGGCACAGGTCTACCGGGAGCACCTCAACCATTTTCCCAGCACCAACAGCAAGAACAATATCAGGGAGGCCCACCACAACAACAGCACTACCAGCCACAGCAGCAGCAGGTGTATCAACCACCTCATCAGAGGAGAGCACCGTGGGAAGAGGCCATAGAAAGCATGGCTAAGGAAAGTGAGAAATTCCGGAATGAAATCCGAGCCGGGATGAATCAAACCAACGTGCAGATTGGTCATTTGGCGAAAGCACTGGAAAAGGTAGAAGAGAATACAGGAAAACTCCCACCTTAGGGGATCAACCATAAAGAGCAAACACAGGTAATCATAACAGAGGTGGAGGACGAGCAAGCCGAGAAAATTTTGGCAGAGGCAGAAGTCAACCGGAAAAGGAATAAAGGGAGCAGTCATGGGCTGACCAGAGAGCAAAATGATGAGAAGCAAACTGAACCTCCTTATCCGGGTAGACTTCGACAAAAAGCCAGGGAAAAAGAAGCCAATGATATGATGAAGATCTTTCAAAAATTGGAACTCAGCATACCACTACTGGATGCGATTAAACAAATTCCCAAGTATGCCAAGTTCCTTAAAGATCTATGCTCAAGGAAAGTGAAGATTGACGAGGATGTTCGATATATTATGGGAGAGAGTGTGTCAGCCATCATACAGCAGAAACTGCCACCGAAAAAGAAAGATCCGGGGATGTTCACTATCCCTTGCAACATCGCAGGCAGAGACATGGACAAAGCCATGATGGATTTGGGGGCGTCTATCAACGTGATACCGCTAGCAGTTTTCAACAGGCTCAACTTGGGGGAACTATGAAACACCTAAGTTGTCATACAACTAGCAGACAGGTCAAACGTGTATCCAAAAGGTGTGATCGAAGATGTGCTGATCAAAGTAGGAGAGTTGATTTTTCCTGTGGACTTTTACGTGTTGGACACAAGATCAGAAGCAAAGGAGAATTCCATTCTACTGGGCAGACCATTCATGATGACTGTCGGAACTAAGCTGGACATGAAGACAGGAATTCTGTCTTGCGAGTTCGATGGCGTGGTGGAAAAATTCAATATCTATGAAGCCGTGAGAAGAAAGCCTGAATTAGAGTCTGTGGAAATGATTGACATATTCGAACCATTGGTGCAAGAGCAAAGCCTGGACTGACTGATCGGGATGCCATGCAAACAGAAGATCTCGATATGAAGGAGGCTATAATGGAGCTGTACTCATGAAAGGAAAGCACTATGGAAGCAGCAGTGGAGGTTGACAAGAAAATTAAGGAGATTATCTTGGAAGTATACTCCATCGGAGGATCGGGAGAGGGCAAACCGGAGTTGTTCTCTCAGTATGGGCAACACGAGAAACTGTTACCATCAATTGTGAAAGCTCCAGTCTTAGAGTTAAAAAAGCTGCCAAAACACTTGCAATATGCTTACTTGGGACCGGAGGAAACTCTTCTGGTGATTATCAGTTCTGATCTAACCATGGTGCAGGAAGAAAGACTAGTCAGAGTATTGAGAGAGAACAAGGAAGCCATCGGTTGGACCCTGGCAGATATAAAAGGGATTAGTCCAACAGAGTGTATGCACCACATATACTTGGAAGACGGAGCACGACCAGTACGGGATTCTCAGAGGAAAATGAATCCTGTAATGAAGGAGGCGGTACTTAAAGAGATCCTAAAGCTTTTGGAGTTGGGAATAATTTACCCTATTTCCGACAGTCAATGGGTCAGCCCGGTCCACGTCGTACCAAAAAAATCTGGGATACAGGTTGTGGAGAATGACAACGGCGAGCTTGTTCCAACGAGGCTACAAACTGGATGGAGAGTCTGTATAGACTATCGGAAGCTGAACATGGTCACACGGAAGGACCATTTTCCATTACCCTTTATCGACCAAATGCTGGAACGGCTAGCCGGTAATGCCTATTACTGTTTTTTGGATGGATATTCAGGATATATGCAAATATTCGTAGCTCAAGAAGATCAAGAAAAGACTACGTTTACTTGCGTGTATGGGACTTTCGCATACCGAAGAATGCCATTTGGTCTTTGTAATGCACCTGGAACATTTCAACGGTGCATGATGAGCATTTTTTCGAATTTATTGGAAAATTGCATAGAGGTGTTTATGGATGACTTCACGGTGTATGGTGATTCGTTCGACATATGCCTTAATCATTTGGAGCTAGTATTGAAAAGATGCGTGGAGAAAAGCCTGGTACTCAATTATGAGAAATGTCATTTTATGGTGAAAGAAGGCACCGTGCTGGGCCATGTCATATTGGAGAGGGAGATCGAGGTGGACAAGGCAAAAATCGATTCCATCGCCAAGCTGCCGTATCCAACTACGGTCAAGCACATACGAGCATTCCTCGGTCACGCAGGATTCTACCGCAGATTTATAAAGGATTTTGCGAAGGTTGCTCAACCCATGACCCGTTTGTTACAACAAGATGTACAGTTCGACTTTGATGACGACTGTAAGGAGGCATTTCTGAATCTACGGGATAGATTGGTATCAGCCCCTATTATTCAACCGCCAGATTGGGAGATGCCATTCGAAATCATGTGTGATGCTAGCAATTACGCGGTTGGAGCAGTACTGGGGCAGAAGAAGAGCAAGGAAAGCCACGTTATATACTATGCCTCGAAAACTTTGAATCCAGCTCAGTGTAGCTACACCACAACTGAGAAGGAATTGTTGGCAGTGGTTTTTGCCATCGAGAAATTCAGATCATACCTTTTGGGCACCAAAGCAATCATTTACACCGATCATGCTGCTTTGAAGTACTTAATGGAGAAGAAAGAATCGAAACCACGACTTATCCAGTGGATATTGCTACTCCAAGAGTTTGACATAGAAATAAGAGATAAGAAAGGAGCTGCCAACCTAGTGGCTGATCATCTAAGCAGGCTACAAATGGGAAATGATGATGGCGAACCAATCGAAGACGCTTTCCCGGACGAGAGGTTGTACGCCGTACGCGATCATATGGAGATGGAGACTCTGTATGCCCTGACCGAGAAGGAGCCCTGGTTTGCAGACATAGCAAATTATCTTTTTACGAAGGAAGTGCCACCAGGGAAGACCAAGTTCGAGAAACAGAAATTGGTGACACAGGCCCGCTCGTATTTTTGGGAAGCACCGTATTTGTGGAAGATTGGTACAGATCATATCATACGGAGGTGTGTTCCGGAGATTGAACATGCTCAGATATTGGAGATGTGCCATAAATGCCGATTATGCCTGTAGAAATATTCGATGTATGGGAAATTGATTTTATGGGACCATTTCCCAAGTCTAGGAATTATGAGTACATACTGGTAGCAGTCGATTATGTCTCCAAATGGGTTGAAGCCAAAGCCACAGCAAGTAATGATGCCCAGACGGTGGCAGATTTTTTGAGAGAGCAAGTATTTAACAGATTTGGCATTCCGAAAATCCTCATCAGCGATCAAGGATCTCATTTCTGCAATGCCGCCATTAGAGCACTCACCAAAAGGATGGGGGTAAAACATAAAGTCACGACTGCATATCACCCCCAGGCTAACGGACAGGCTGAAATCTCAAACAGGGAGATAAAAGGCATATTGGAGAAGGTGGTCCATCCAAATCGGAAGGACTGGAGCAATTACTTGGGAGATGTATTATGGGCATACCGCACCGCCTATAAGACTCCAATTGGCATGTCACCATTCAGGTTTGTGTTCGGAAAAAGGTGCCATTTACCGGTAGAAGTGGAACACAAAGCTTACTGAGCGATCAAGAGAATAAACTTCAGTATGACCAGGGCCGGAGAAGAAAGGAAGTTGCAAATGAATGAATTGGAGGAACTTCGGTTAGAGTCCTACGATAATGCAGTCTTGTACAAAGAGAGAACGAGGAGAATCCATGATGCAAAGCTCAGGAAGAAGGATTTTTTGTCCGGCCAGAAGGTGTTGTTATTCAATTCTAGATTTAAGTTGATGAGTGGGAAGCTTAGATCAAAATGGGGAGGACCTAACATTGTGAAGGAGTTATTCCCAAATGGAAGTGTCGAAGTTTATGATTTGAATGGAAAAGATACATTTGTGGTGAACGGTCATCGCTTGAAGCCGTACTTCGATCATTCAGAGTTGAAGAAGACCAAGGAGAAATGCTCTTTATTGGACCCTATCTATCAGTAAGAGCCAAAGCTGGAAGTCGAGCTCAAGACATTAAACAAGAGCGCTGACTGGGAGGCAACCCAGGAGTGGTCATCGGTAAGACCACAACCGCTTTCCCTTTGTTATTTATTAGGAGTCGTTTTAAGTTGAGTGAGTATTGGACTAAGTCAGAACTGGAGAATGTGGGCCAAGGTGTTTTAGAAGTCCATTTTGAGTTCGAACCCACTTTGCGATGCAAAGTGTGTAGGTGGAGGCCCAGGGTGAATTTTGAACCCACTTTGCAATGCAAAGTGTGTAGGTGGCAGACCGGTGTGTTGAATGGGAACGGTCTAACCAAGAAATGACGTGGAGGCGCATCTGACAAGGATGGCTGGGATATAACTGCGGCGCTTGGGATTTCGCACAAAAATTTGAATTTCAAATTTAGTAATGATTTTATTCCCTAAACGTTTCAACTTCCCATAACTTTCACCACACCATTCCATCAGTTAAAGGAGAAAACCCTCCTCCATTAACCCTCGTAGCCTCCATAACCACCACACACTCAGCCACTCTCTCCACTTCGCCATAACTGCCGTCTACAAATCTGCCATTTAAACACCTAGTTCTAGCTTTCACCCCACATACCTTCACCAGCCTTCGCCGTTGTTCTAAGACCCTAATTTTCCAATCAACATAATCTCCATGGTCAGAATCAAGAAAACCGTGCACAAAAGAACGAGCAAGAGTATCGCCGCCTCTGGCAGTACTCAAACCAAAGGCGCAGCCGCTACAAAATTTGTACCGGTGGGGGAGAAGAGAAAAACGCGCAGCACCACCGCCGAAGAAACTCCTGTACACAGTTCAGAAAAAACCACATCTGCTCGGGGTGTGGAAGAAGAGGAACACGAGAAGATTACTTCGCCGGAGAAGCAACCAGCCGGAGAAGGAGATGTTGCGGGAAATCAAGACCAGATGTTCAACCACCTAGGAAGAAAGAGAAGAAAAAGCCTGCGGCCAAGGATACCACTACCACAGCAGCAGCGAAGAAGAACACGGTCGGAAAGAAAGTAGCTATTCCTCCACCAAAGGAGCCAACTCCAAATCCCAGTTCTTCCCGCTCCCAATCTCAGTCAAAGGAGGGTGGTCCGACCACGTCTGACCACGAAGAGAAGAAACAAGAAGGCGAGCAAGGGGAGGAGCCAGTCGGAGAGGAGGAGAGAGAAAAAAGTTCTCCGGTGCAGGCCCAAGATGATATCACCCCGCAAAGCAAGGAGAAAGGGGTAGGAGCAAAGAGGAAGCTCGAAGCCTCAAAACCCCCCTTACAGCAAAAGGCCAAACAAAGCAAATCAGGGGGTAAGGCTGGTACTACGAGCACGGTGAGGAGGGCTACGGCTGAGAAAAAAGGGAAGGCAAAAGAAGGAGAAAAACAAGGAGAAGCAAAGGAAATCGAAGAAGAAGAAGTAGAGAGAGTAGAGATCATCGACAGCTCTAACTCGGGGGAGATACAAGCGCCTGTGAAGTCTACACCCAGTGTCACCACCAAGAAAACGGAAACCAAGAGGAAGGGCCTGCTACGATCCGCATCATCTGGAGCAACCATACCGCGAGACAGCCAGCGGCATGCCATCCTGCAAAACAGGGAAATCATCCCTTGGTACTTCTTGTTGACAGAGAGCTTGGAAGCATTTGGAATTAAGGAAAAGGTGGAGGGGTACTTCAAGGGAATAGGCTGGGGAAAGGTATTGGAATGGAACTACCCCGCGTTCAAGAAGCTGTCAGAGGAATTCATGGAGGCAGTAGAGTTCAAACCCCGCGGTGACTACGGTATCGAGACTCCGGGCACCCTGCGCTTCCAACTGCGGGGCAGGATGTTCCCTCTTTCCATCAATGAGTTGAACATTCAACTCGGAGTACTCGAACCGTGGGAGGTATATGAGGATGAGTACAAGGAGGCAGAGACGGTGGCCTTGGATGAATGGAAGGCTCAGATTGACCACTACTGGTCAATCATCTCCACCAGAAATCGATATTTGAAGAACAACAGCAAGTCCAATGAGATCAAAGATCCAGCGCTACAAATTAGCCACAGGTGGCTGGCTTACAACATCTACGGGCGTTTGGAGGGGTCTAATGTGGTGACCCAACAGAAGCTGTTCATTTTATGGTGCATGATGGAGAAGAAAAGAATGAATTTTGGGTTCATAGTAGCGCAGCAGTTTCAGTTTGGCGTGACCCACCACAACAAATACCTTTCACTCTGCCCTTTGGCGACGATTCTTGCAAAGAATCTCACCAATTTTAATTTGGAGAAACCAGACGATCTAGCAGTTGCTGATGCAAGATTTCTGGACCAAGGGCGCTTCGTAAGATGGAGGTTTGTTGAGGTGGATGAGTATGGGAATTACTCGCTGGTCTACCCAGAAGGCACAGCAGGCAGAGCAGAACCGAGCAAGGTGAATGAGCAGGCGGTTCCGCGCCGCTCAAACAACGAGATGGCATCCGTACTGGCGGAACTGAAGGAGCTGCGTGAAGAAGTAACAATGCTGAGGGCAGAGATGACGGCGATCCATACTAACATGAAGAAAGGCTTTGAGGCGTTGATGGCAAAAGCGGACGGAGAGGAGGAGGATGCCTCTGACCAGAATGAATAAGTTTTCTTTCCCCTATCTGTAGTTTAGGATTTATTTTCTTTTTATCCTTTTCATTTCTGATTTTTATGTTTTGTGTCAGTTGGAGTTTAGTGTAAATTGAGTCTGTGAGTCTGTGTGTTGTGCATGATATATGGATTAGGGAATGTATGCATGTTGTTTGGTTTGACTGGTGTGATTGGTATGATGAGCAACATTGCATGAATAGCAGTAGAGGGAATACAGAAGTCCATACCTGTGAGGATTGAGCCTATTTATTTCTATCTTCTGTGCGTTCATACTGCTTGGTAATCATAGAACTTGTTGGTGGATTTTTAGCTCGTGGTGTAGATTAAAGGATAAGGGCAGTTTCTTCATGATTAGAAGCCCAGAATTATCTAGTAAACATGATGATCCATTTGCTAAACCCTTTGGGCCGAAGCACTTTTTTTTTCATAAGCCCTTGTAATGATATTTGATTAAGAGTGTGTCTCCCACACCATATAAGATAAGAAGGGTACATAGATGCTCTAAGTGGAAAAACACAAGTAAAAAGAGGAGTAACAAAAGGGGTACTCAGTGTTTAAGAAGAAGGCATAAATGAAAAGAATGGAAATTCTAAGTGTGATCAAAGAACAATATATGCCTAAGAAAGAGATAAACCCCAAGGAAAGAAAAGAGTATGAGGAGTAGTGGGAGCACTGGTATTGAAAGAGTAGTCAATATGACTGGAATCAGGTTTTAACCCACTATCCAGAAATCCTTACCCTGCTCCGTATGCCCCATTACACCCAAATAAAGACCTTGTGATAATTTGCACCAGATGAACTAATAGCCATAAATCCTTGAACAAGCTAATAGGAGAGCTAATGCAGCATGAAATGAGAGTAAACACTAGCCATACACTTGAGTGTGTGAGGAAGACTGCTAATGTGATCATGTGATGTATTTGCTCAATGGGTTTGTGGAATGTTCATTTGGTGGATACATGCATGCACGAAATGATCCATTTGATTGCGCACTTTTGTGTCTTGAAGTTTTATTGTTTTTCATTCATCTTTGTTCTTGGTGTCTTTGTGAATCCACCTACATACTTGAGGGCAAGTATGGTTTAAGTGTGTAGTTGTGATGCGTCTTCGACTTTTGGGCCATTTAGCCCTATTTTTCATGTCTTTTTGTGTCGTTAAGTGTCTATCTAGGGGAAGAAAGCTATTGCTCGAGGGAAGGAAGCTCAGTCCGAGTCAAACAGAGGAAGGTGGCCAGAATAAGCAGAATCGAAGTGAATTCAGTCGGTTGCAAGGATTACGCAAAGGAGTATGCAGCGCAGGAGATGAATTGAAGCAAGTAATGAGGTTGAAAGGAGGATTCCATGTGAACCTTGAAGCTAAATTGATGTTCATCATTAGCATTCGTGGTATTAACGCAATGCATCCAACAACAAAGAAGATCTTGCAACTGTCTTGCCTACGAGGAATCAAACCATGAAGCATGCAGCCAGTTTGACCACCACAGCAATTGCCAATCAGTCGCCAGAGCTAAAGAAGGGAAGCCGCGTGGAGAAGATTTACATAATATCTGCCAAGCATCTATGGAAAGAAGGATCCTGAAGTCAGCGCATCACCCTAAATCAATCAATTAATCGGAGATTGCCAATCACCAATCAAGTCAATCTGGGATAATCAGAATCTCGCTCAACATGGAAGATACCAATCATGCCGATTCAGTCTACTCGCTTAGGATTTTGTCCGCTGCCATTGCTACTATAAAAGTCCAACCAATGTTGCTGGCACAACGTTGGTTACTCTACCATTCTCTAGTTCTTAGTCCGAAAAAACATTTTTACTTTCAGTTCTATATTTACTTTACGTTCAAAACAGTTATCCGCTTTAATTTACATTCTGCTGTGAAGAACAAATCCAAGGCCGTTTGTCTTAGGTACTTTTAATTAAAGTATTTCGTATTCCCTCTTATTCATGTGTTCTATTTCGTTAATCATTATGTATTTCATTATGTGTGAGTAATCAAACTGGTGAGATTTGGGTATGGGAAATGATTGACTGTGGATATGTGAAATATTCGAGAGGCACTTGTGCCATCGGTTGAGTCCAGTAGTTCCGAATAGATCTGAGCAGAACTCATGGACAATCCTGACCTAACGGGTGATCTCCGTTCGGTTGGAGCTGTACCACGTCAAGCAAAGGCAGGGCATGACTGACGGCAACGTCCGATGTGCCCATGACCGAGTAGCTGAACAGCACCTAACATGGTGCTGTAGATCTGGATGGCGAGGAATGGGCAAGGGGATACTGCGCCTTTTCTCGGTTTTGGGCTTCTCTAACAATCAACCACCAACTGTGACGAGGCATCAAGCCATGGTTATTGACCGAAGGACTCATCTCGCGTATCGTAGACATATCGATTACCGGTTGGACGTAGTATCGGAAATGGATATCCCGTGAGTTATGTCTACTCTGTAGGTGCGGACATGGGAAGCTTGGGAGAGAAGGTTGGTGAGGGTCATACTTGGGGAGATCGGGTATGACTACTATCTAAGGAGGAGTGAAGCACGGCCTTGTGACCGGGGTGAAGCGTGACCTTCAAACCAAGACGACAACAAGGGATTTAACCATCCCAAGTGTGGAGTATAGACTCTTGAAATGCCCCAATGTCTTTGGGCCACGCCTTGAGTTTATACGAATCATGGACGGATCTTCAGTGTGCCCGTGACCGAATTAACATATCAACAATGATCATGACCAATCCCAAATCTTACCCCCTTTTTATATTTGATTTCCGTTTAGTTTATTGTGCAGATATACAGATCGAGACCATGACAACTCAATTTGTGCACCGAAGGGTAAAGTAGTTCCTCATTCTCCGTGGGATCGACCCTAGCTTACCGCTAAGACTAACCAGTCCAGTAGTGGGCATAGGAGCGTGTACTGTCCGCCTGGAGCATACACAAGTATTTTGATTGTACCATACGACGGGTGCGTGTCAATAAGCTAAAAGAAAGGAAAGAAATCGTTAAGAAATTTTCTTCGAGGAAGAAATAAAGTAAGAAAGTAAAAGAATAATAAGCAAAAGGATGAAAGTAAAATCGTGAATTTTTTTCTATATGATTGTTTGAGTGCAATTTGTTGAAATTGCTAGATGAATAAGATAAGCTGAGATTAAGTGGTTAAGTATTGCAATTTTGAATAAATGGAGTATTCAAATTGTAAATTTAAGATTTTTCTTAAGATAAGTTATTATCCTACCAGTTACTGATCTGTGTTTCTTAAAACCTTTTAGGATGGCTTCTAGTAGTGACATGACTCAGGAGAATCAATCCCCGCCACAACGTACTTGGGCAGATGAGATATTGGATGAGTATCGTGACTACAAGGCAGGCCCGAGTGATGACATTGGACAGATAGTTAGTAACTTTTCAGCAGTTTATCATGCAGCCCGACACAGTGTTACAGAGCGTCAAGCTATAGCAGACTTGATTGTTCGACTACCAGATGAGTGGCGCGGATGGGAACATGATGTGTCTTGGTACTTCCTTGCACTGTTCGGCGATGACACTGAGCCAATAGGAGATTTCTCAGGATTCGCTCTCGCCGTACACGAGCGTTTCTTCCAGAACAGATTCATAGTGTCAGTTTCCATTCAGGAGCACCACCCCTACCGTCATTTTTCAGAGCCAGAGTCTTTGAACATGGATCCGAAGATGGCCACACCGTTAGAGTTACCACTAGTCCTTTCACCCAGTGAGGAGTTAGTTCCAGAGACAGGATGCCTGGAGATCGGCACGGAGATTGCTACTATGATAGAATTTCCATTCCCATTTAGACCACTTGAGGAGATCTGTGCAGAGTTGGCGAGGGTCCGAGGAGAGTTTGAGGCAGGACCATCCAGGGTCCGTTCTACAGAGGAATACGAGTCTAGTTCACCTCCCGAGCACCTGCTGCCTCCAAAGAAGAGGACAGTAGAGACCAATTTGGACTACTTGGTTTCAGACTCGGGGAAGACAGTTTCAGACGTGCCTTCACCACCACCACTTACACTTTTGGACGGCACTACTTTAAGGGTTGATGAGGCACTTCAGCTCGTCTTTGGTACAGATTCTGAGGAGGATCCGGACGAGGATCCGGAGGAGGACCCCAAGGAGTTCAGGCCGTAGAGGGCAGTAATGACCTGACTGCATCTTGTTGAGCAGGGCGTCTTAGACGCGTAGTAGTAGTAGAAGTCTTCTTTTGTCTTGTAAATAGTCAGATCAGTAACTATCCTTTTGTAGTACTCCCTACGGATACGAAGTTTTTGGGATCGTTTCCGTTCTAGTACTTCCAGTAAAAAAAACGGAGATGCAACTTGTTAGTGCACCTGGTATATAGATAGGCAATTAGCCTAGTTTAGACTGATCATAGTCTAACTTTTTGTATAAGTCCTCGTTGGAGGCAAAACTAATATTCTTTTTGACATGTATATAATATATATATGATGACCCGAGAGTGGGCTTAAATCTTGTGAAAGTTTCTTCTAAGCGCGATTAGAAGAAAAAAGTTTAGATGAATATTCCAGTTTAACTGAGAAGTTAAAAGTTTAAAGAGCTAAGTATCAAAGCTATTATCAGTTTTCTTTTCCGTGAACTTGTTTAAGTTAGAAAAAAGGGTTTAGTGAGTGAGCGAAAGCTTAAAAGCAAAAGTGCTAATGAAAATTCTTGTTTTCTATAGTTTCAAAAATGCCGCCGAAAGTAGTTAACACCAGAAGAGGACCTGGTAGTCTTAGAGGACCTGGTAGAGGTCAAGGACAACGTGGAAGCGAAAAAGAGCAAAAATACCAAGCAACCCCTTCACTCCCGCTACCCCCACAATATCGTAACATTGAGGATTTATTCTTCAAAAGAAACCCACCTGTTTTTAATGGATCCAGTAACCCAAGCGATGCTGAGCTTTGAGCTTTGGGTACGATCTATAGAAAGAATCTTTAAGCTTCTAGGATATACTGATAAGGAACGCCTTTCATGTATTGCGCTTCAACTAGCCGGACCAGCTGATTACTGGTGGAAGGCTAGGCAAAAAGTTATGCTGGCGGAGCAAATGGCTCCAATTACATGGGAAGAATTTAAAGAGGCATTTTATGATAAGTATGCATCCGATCAAGTGGATACCGAAGAGGAAATAGCAAAGAAGTTTCGTGGAGAACTTAAACATAAATTAGGAGTAGCATTAGCCAGTCACGAGGGACTGAGCTATACGGAAATACTAGGACGAGTCCTAGAAATAGAGGCAGTTGTGCCGGATAAAAGAAAGAGTATAGCATCCATACCAACACCAACCCAGGCTCCAATTCAAAACCCTTCCAACAACAAAACCAACTATAAAGGAAAAAGGAAATGGGAAGGAGGAAATAACAGTGGCTGCTATGGGAACCAGAGAAGAAATCAGCAAGGCTTTCAGCAGCCAAATCAGAATAATCAATCAAGGCAGGGGCAACAAACAAACAATAATCAAGGAAAGGTTACTGTTCCTGTCTGTCCTAAGTGTAATAGGATGCACTACGGTATCTGTCAAGCGAACTCTGGTGTTTGCTTTAAATGTGGACAGAAAGGACACGTGAAACGAATTGTCCAAAACCGATGCAACCAGTAGGATCGAATCAGTATGGTCAGCCCCAACCTTTGAGGGCGATTCAGGCTCAACCACAGCAGCAGCTTCAACAGTACGACCAACAGCAACAGAACATTAGGGCATTCGCGATCGAACAAGATGCGCGCAATAGGGGCAAAGGGAAGTTGGCATGTATAGGACGAACTTCTTAATTACCTTGTCATTATTCTACCTCATACCAGAACTTTACATTCGTTATTTCTAGTGCCTGTTGACACTTTAAGAGTAAGACCAGAGTGCGCTAATCATAAAATAAGAATAACCACGTCTTAGGAAAAATTATCGTCACTTCCTTAGTTTTTTTTTCTCGGACGTAGAATTTAACTTAGGGTCTTTTTAAGATCATAACAAGCAATCGAAACGTAATAAAATGTTCGACATAGATAAAATCCATGGGATGAATTAATTATCTATTAACTGCACCATTCTATATGGAGTATGCACCGAAAGAATTAGAAGAGCTTAAGATCCAGCTGTAAGAATTATTAGACCTTGGTTTCATTAGACCGAGTGTTTCACCCTGGGGAGCACCTGTTTTGTTTGTCAGAAAGAAGGATGGTTCTATGAGGATGTGCATAGACTATCGTGAGTTAAATAAAATTACCCTTAAGAATAAGTATCCTTTGCCAAGGATAGAAGACCTTTTTGATCAGCTTAAGGGCGCAGGAGTCTTTTCAAAAATAGATTTAAGATCCGGGTACCATCAATTGAAAATCAATCCCGAAGACATATCTAAGACTGCTTTCCGAACCAGATATGGCCATTACGAATTCCTAGTTAGGCCATTCGGTTTGACTAACGCTCCCACAATATTCATGGATCTCATGAATCGAATTTTTCACCCGTACTTAGACAAATTCATCTTAGTATTCATTGACGACATTCTCATTTACTCCAAGAATGAGAAAGAACACGAGGAACACTTAAGAATAGTTTTAGAAATGCTTAGAGCTGAGAAGCTTTACACCAAATTCAGTAAGTGCGAGTTTTGGCAGAAGGAAGTGATGTTCCTTGGACATGTAGTATCAGCAGAAGGCATCAAAGTAGATCCTGCCAAGGTAGAGGCAGTACGCGATTGGAAATCGCCAACAAGTCCGAACAAAATTAGGAGTTTCTTAGGTTTAGCCGGTTATTACAGAAGATTCATCGAAGGATTTTCAACGATTGCTAGACCTATGACGCAACTACATCGGAAGGAAAATAAGTTCAGATGGACGGACGAATGCGAGAAGAGTTTTCAGACACTCAAGGAGAAGTTAACCACAGCACCAGTGTTGGTTTTACCAGAAGCGAATAAGGAATGCACGGTCTATACAAATGCTTCAAATAACGGATTAGGTTGTGTATTGATGCAAGATGGAAAGGTGATAGCTTATGCTTCACGACAACTTCGACCTCATGAAGTTGAATACCCAACCTACGACTTAGAACTAGCAGCCGTTGTGCATGCACTGAAGATTTGGAGACACCATCTCTATGGTGTTGGGGTTAAGATTTATACGGACCATAAGAGTTTAAAGTACTTCTTCGAGCAAAAGAAATTGAATATGAGACAAAGACGATGGCTCGAATTAGTCAAGGATTATGATTGCGGAATCAACTATCATCCAGGAAAAGCAAACGTTGTAGCCGACACGCTGAGTCGCAAGACTCCAACCAAGTTAGGATGTCTCTTTATTGAGAAAGAAACTCTTGTATGAGAATTTGAGAAAAAGGACTTAGAAGTGCTCGATGCACCTGAAACGATAACAAACCATATAGCAGCACTAATAGCTACACCAGATTTACGAAAAAGAATCATTAATGCCCAGAGAAAGGACGAGTCGATCGAAAAGCTTCGGCTTAAGATAAGAACGGATAAACCAGACGGTTATTTCAAAGCACTAGATCATGCGATTTTATTAGAAGGTAGACCTTATATCCCTAATAACGGTGAATTAAAGAACGATATCATGAGTGAGGCTCACGATAGACCATATACAGCGTACCTAGAGAATACGAAGATATATTAAGATTAAGAAAGAATTTCCGGTAAAACGGATTGAAACAATATGTTGTCTCGTTTATAGAACAATGTTTAGCTTATCAACAAGTGAAAGCTTTACACCAAAGACCATATGGATTGTTACAACCATTAAGTATTCCAGAATGGAAATGGGAGGATATAGCTATGGATTTTGTGACAGGTTTGCCTAAGTCAAGAAGAGGAAACACTGCTATCTGGGTAGTTATTGATAGACTTACCAAATCAGCTCATTTTCTACCGATTAAGATTACCTATGGATCAGAAAAGTTAGCTCAGTTGTATGTTCGTAAGATTGTACATCTACACGGAATACAAAAGTCGATAAGGTTTAATAGAGATGCCAGATTTAATTCAAGGTTTTGGACTAATATGCAGAAGAAGCCGAGTACCAACCTTAATTTTTAATACCGCTTTTTACCCCTAAACGGATGGACAATCCGAGAGGACGATACGAATACACATAGATGTGTTGAGAACGATAGTATTGGATTGAAGTGCAAAATGGAAGAATGTTTTGCCGTTGGTCGATTTCGCTCATAATAATGGTTATCAGGCTACGATAAGTATTGCGTTTTACAAGGCCTTGTATAGGAAGAAGTTAAGAATACGACCTTATTGTAATAAGGTAGGTGAAAGAAAGAACCTAGGACCAGATACAGTCAGTGAAATGATCGAGATCATTCAATAGATTCAAGTCTGAATAAAAGAAGTTTAGAAAAGACGAAAGTCTTATGTGATTTACGCCGATCAAAACTAAAATTCGAAAAGAGAGATAAAGTTTTCTTAAGATTTCTCCGATAAAAAGAATCATTAATTTCATGACAAGTATAAGCTTAGACAAAGATTTGTGTGATTATTTGATATCTTGAAAAGATAGTTTTAATATGTATAGATTGGCCGTGTTGCCAAGTCTATGGAATGTTTATTTATAATTGCGTATCTCGTTTGAGAAAGTACGTGTTCGATCTTAAACACGTAATCCTCCATCAAGACGTTGTTCTTGAGTAGGATAAGTTATGAAGAAAGGCCGCAATCGATCTTGGATCGAAAAGTGCGAAAGTTAAGAAGTAAGTCAGTACGAGTAGTGAAAGTGACATGAAGTCACCACGGGCAAGAAAAAGCTACGTGAGAACTCGAAGAAGAGATGAGAAAGAAGTATCCCGAACAGCTTAAAAGAAGATATGCAAATTTTGGGACGAAATTTATTGTTAGAGGGGTAGGATGTAATACCCCGGATATTTTCTTCCGACGTAAAATAAAAAGTTAATTAATAATTAAGGCTTTGCACGCCTAAGTTAAGGATTTTCGATTCTAAGACGGTGAAATCCGTTTCAGAAAATAAATTCCAGAAGTCGGTCGAACGACTACTGTATTTGGGTTTTCGCGTCCGATAGATTTTTCGTCTAAAAACTCAGATTGAAAAACCGTCAGAATTTACATTCACTTTTTCTTCGATACAAGTTCACCGAAGAAAGTCAGTTTTTATGATTTTTCTGGGCGAATTTTAGACTGTCTAATCCCGACTTTTTCTCGGATTTTGAAAGACGAATTAGGTTTTCCGAATATGTGATTTATTTCTAATCTAACGGATGAATTAGATTTCGTCGAATTCGTAACTATCTAAGAAAGTATTTCTCGACTTTTATAACGTCGTTTAAAACCCGAAAACGAGATATTTCTGTCAAATTTTTCGCGCCAAACGACCCTTAATGACTCACCATCCTTTTAGTTAGATCTTTACACCTTTATGGAATAGTGAAGTGGTGAGTCATCTCTCTCTTCTTCTCCTCTTCATTGCCGCCCCCATCACTTCCCTCTCTCTCTCATACCATGTGGGTGATGGACAGTGGATGCTCAAAACACATGACAAATCTGAGGGATTTGCTTGGAAGTTTCGTGGAGAAGGAAGGACCATCAGTTACCTTTGGTGACAACTCAAAAGGTCACACCAAAGGCTATGGTACCCTTGAAACCAATCTCGTGTCTATTCCCAATGTTTCATATGTTGATGGATTGAAGCATAACTTGCTCTCCATCAGCCAATTCTGTGATAATGGTTTCTCTGTCAAGTTTGATGCACAGGGTTGCAGGGTTAAAAATGTCGGATCAAAGCAGGTCATATTGTTGGGAAATCGATCACCAACCGGAAATGTCTACTATGCTGACTGGAACAGTAGTCTTCCTGACACCTGCTTGTTATCAAAGAGCAGTTCAGATGTGAGTTGGCTGTGGCACAAAAGGCTCAACCATCTGAATTTCAAGACTATGAACCGACTTGCCAGACAAGAACACGCAAAAGGCATACCAAACCAAGTGTTTTCAACAACACATATCTGCAGTGCATGCCAGTTAGGAAAGCTCGCTAGATCCTCCTTCCGGTTGAAGACAACTCCCTCAAACGACCGAGGGTTACAGCTGATCCATGTGGATCTCTTCGGGCCAGTTACACCAAAGAGCATGAATGGCAACGAGTATACCCTAGTTGTAACTGATGATTTCTCCAGATACACGTGGACCATTTTCATGCGACACAAAAGTGAAACCCGAGATGAGCTACCCAAGCTGATGGATCGGATATCGAACCAACAAGAGATGAAAATCATTTCCATCCGATCAGATCGTGGAACCGAGTTTCTAAATGAAACCATCATCGAGTACTGCGAGAAGCACGAAATTACACATCAAACATCAGCTACGCGTACTCCGCAACAGAATGGAGTAGCTGAGCGAAGAAACCGAACACTGAAAGATGCAGCTACATCCATGTTGACAAGCTCAGCTCTGCCAAAGAGATTTTGGGCTGAGGCCATCAACACAGTATGTTACACCCAGAATCGGTCTCTTCTGACCAAGCGGTTGGGAAAGACGCCATACGAGCTATGGAGACGCAGGAAGCCAGATATTTCATATTTTTGCGTTTTTGGTTCTAAGTGTTATATTCACAACAATGGGAAGACTCAGTTGAAAACTTTTGATGCCAAGGCTTCGAAAGGCATATTTCTTGGATATGCCGCTCGAATCAAGGCTTATAGAGTTTTCAACAATAGCTCTCGTGTTGTGGAGATAACACCTCATGTTAGTTTTGATGAATCTACTTTTGAGTGCAGGGAACAGGTTAAAGGACGACAAGCTGATCCACAGGTTCCACCTGTTCTCACCAGATCACAAGCACTAAGGGAAAAGAATTTAGCTGAACCATTGGTATGGGCAACTGAGGATGATGATCCATACTTCTCTGAAGATGAATGCAAGGACCCCAGCTCATCTCAAGGGGGAACTTCAGCTGATGTCACTCCAACTGCATCAGCATCCGAAGCCCAACCGAGCCCGATTCAAAATGTGATCAATGTTGAGGATCCAGACTCAACAACTGATAAATCACCAGCTCAAAAGAGTCCAGCATCTTCCACAGCTCAGATCATGGAACAACCACAGTTGGAAGAAGAAGGAAGACGCAACAGAAGATGGTATGAAGATCATTCCACTTACAACATCATCGGAGATCCAACCAAAGGTGTACGTACAAGGAGCAGAGTTGCGATTCCAGATTCAACCGAGGAAGATTCCAACACTTATGCCCAATATGCTGAGGAGTTGGCAGTTCTTGAGGATTTCGAGCAAGCTGGAGATGTTGCCATGATTTCTTGCTTCGTAGCTGATGTGCCAGAACCGAAGAATGTTGTGGAAGCTCTCAACTGTGTTCACTGGACAACAGCCATGCAAGAAGAACTGAATGAATTTCTACACAACTGTGTATGGGAGTTGGTAGAAAGACCAAATGGTGTCAAAGTCATTGGATTAAAATGGATCTTCAAGAACAAGAGAGACGCCATTGGATTCATCGTGAGGAATAAAGCAAGATAGGTAGCTCAGGAATATTGCCAACAAGAAGGAATCGATTTCAAGGACTCCTTCGCGCCAGTTGCAAGGCTGGAAGCCATCCGAATCTTTCTAGCCTATGCTGCATTTCACAAGTTCAAGGTCTATCAGATGGATGTGAAGTGTGCCTTCCTCAACGGTGATATCAAGGAAGATGTATATGTTGAACAGCCTCCCGATTTTGAAACTGGAGATGGAAGAGTGTATAAGTTGAAGAAAGCAATCTATGGATTAAAACAAGCACCCAGGGCTTGGTATGACACTCTTTGTGGTTTTCTTCTGAACTCGGGATTTAAACGAGGGTCAGTTGACAAAACCCTATTCACCATCAAAGTTGGAGAAGATATACTTGTTGTGCAAATCTACGTCGACGACATCATATTCAGTTCTAAGTCGGAGGAACTGTGTGAAAAATTTTCAAATCTCATGAAGGAGAAGTTCGAGATGTCAATGATGGGCGAGATGAATTATTTTCTTGGACTTCAAGTGAAGCAGTCACCAGAAGGGATTTTCATCAATCAATCCAAGTATACAAAAGAGCTCATCACCAAGTTCGGATTGCAGACAAGTAAGACCACAAGGATCCCGATGAATACTAACTGGAATATTGAACCTGGAACTGAGGGAAAACTCGTGGATGCCAGTAAGTATAGAGGGATCATCGGTTCTTTGCTATATCTAACCGCCAGTCGGCCAGACATATCTTACGCGGTTGGAGTGTGTGCCCGGTTCCAAGTTCAACCGAGGGAAGCTCACATGTTGGCAGCAAAGAACATCATCAAGTATCTGAAGGGAACTGTGAATGTTGGGTTGTGGTATCCAACCGATGACAACATCCAACTGACCGGATACTCAAATGGAGATCTAGCCGGAGATCAGTTGGATAGGAAGTCCACATCTGGACACTGTCAGTTCATGGGAAGCAAGCTAGTTTCGTGGTTCTCCAAGAAACAAGCATGTGTTGCCACTTCTACAACCGAGTCAGAGTATATGGCTGCTGGTAGCTGCTGCATGTAAGTGTTGTGGCTCAAGCAACAGCTGAGAGATTACGAAGTCACAACTGGACAGGTTCCCATTCATTGTGATAGCTCTAGTGCCATTGCTATCTCTTTGAATCCTGTTCATCACTCTCGAACGAAGCACATTGACATCCGACATCATTTCATCCGAGACCATATTGAGAAGAAGGACGTCTCCATGGAGAAGATTCCAACTGAGATTCAGAGAGCAGATATCTTCACCAAACCTCTAGCCGAAGCACGGTTCAAGATGTTATGTGATTTACTTGGATTGTTGGATCCATCAGATGAGGAACCAGCTGAGGTGAAGAGATAGATATCCATCTGAGGGGGAAGCTCAGATGAAGGGGGAATCTCAGATGCGGATTGCCAACCAAAGACATCAAACGTCAGCTGAACAGACGAATTCGAGTCAGCTGATGGTATGCTGCAATGGGGAATCAGACGTCAGCTGAACAGACGAACTCGAGTCAGCTGATGGTATGTCGCAACATTGGAACACAGCTGATTCCAACATCAGCTGACAGGTGAACACAGCTGGTTCCGACATCAGCTGGCAGGTAACATTTATGGCTGAAGGTGTTATGTTCTTAAATGAGAATATTTAAAATAAATTCAAACATTCCTGAGCAAGTCAGTTACATTAAAATAGCCATCATGTCGCATTTAATGTAAAGTACGGCTGAACATCAATAGCCTACTTTATAGTGCGACTGGGCTGACAAGAAAAACTGTACACCTTCTCATGCGCTGGTTGGAACTCGGTTCATGACGTCAAGTCAAAGATAGTCAACAGTCGCATGATCTCAGCCGTTGATGGATTCGCGCCATTCAACCCCAGCCATCGATCTCTACCGAGTCAAAAACCTATAAAAGGCGGAAAATCAGGAAGTGATCTCTTACCTTCCTCATTCGTGTTTATCTGCAGTTACTATTCATCATCTTCTCAGATTTTGTCTAACCGTTTTCTGCAAAGATTTTCCTTCCCTCTTATATATACCTTCGCAGTGATACTCAATGGCACCCAAAAGCAAGAAAATGGCTTCTTCCGGACCCTCTCTTTTCCCCACCTCGTATGAAGAATCTTTCGACCTGCTCGTTTCGAAGATTCACTTCGAGCAGATTCTTTCCGATGACGAATTGGAGTCACCGGTGTTGGCTCCCCTTGCAAATACTCTCAGGGAGAACGGCCTGGAATGGGTGAAGCTCTACCCCACCCACCTGCTCAGGCGCCAGGTCGATTAATTTTATGTGAATCTGCAGTCGTCCATCGACAGCAGAGAAGGAGTTACAACGGAGGTCTCCTGTCGGCAACGCGACGTTCCGGCCAGAACTATTCGCCGTGTGTCTTTTCCCATCGCAGTTTCCGACGTCCTTCGCCAAATCATTCCAGTAAACCACACCGCCACGGACTTCATTGAAAACATAACCGACGAGCAAGCTGATGAGCTTCTGGAGAATGCTCTGATCATGCCGGAGAGGTTGAAAAGCAATATGCAAAGGACGAAATTGAAGCCAGAACATCGACTCATGTTCGATGTTGTGTCGAAAGTCGTGTTCGGCTACAGCAGAGCATTCGGCGACATCAGCCGACCAAAGCTGAAGCAGTTGATGGCATTGGAGCACAAACACGAGATCAACTGGTTCCAATATTTTCTGAACTAGCTGATCCTGGAGAAGCAGAAGATCTCTGAGACCACAACCGACTCAGGGGAGAGACTGTTGAGTGTCAAGGGGACGCTCAACTTCGGTTGCAAGATCTCAGCTCTGATCTTGATCGCAACCGAGGGTCGGAATATGGTCTGGGAAGATTGCGAAGAAACCCCTATAAAGAGGTTGATGCTGTTCCCAACAGTGAAGAAGGCGCAGGAGGTAATTAGGAGTGTGTATACTCCTAAGGAAAAGAAGGATGCTGGGAAGACTGTTGAACCCACAGCTGAGGAGGTACCAGCTGTCAATCGCCCCACAAAATCCAAAGCTGCACGCCGACGCAGGGCTGAGTCGGAGAAAGAGAAGGAGGAGGAACCTGCCCAGAAGAAGCTGAGGGTGAGGTTCAAGAAGACGGTTGTAGAGACAGTTGAAGAGCCAGCTGAGGTGCCGATTGAGGAGCATGCCGAGGAGCCAGCTGAAGAGCCAGCTGAGGAACCAGCTGTTGATGCACCAGCTGAGGATGAGGCGCCAGTTGAGTCGACACCAGCTGAGGAGCCCTCCGAGTCAAGCCACTCAGCTGAGGGCGCTGCCTTCAAGATCATCCCTCGCATTGCTAGAACTGATGAGGCGGAAGGGATGAAGACGGACGTGACATCGGATGCTTCTTCCTCCTCTGAGGATATTGAAGACGTTCCAACCTCCCCCACGGTAGGAGTTGATGCCGTACCGCCCCCAGAGCCTCTTGCTCTCTCAACCGAACCACAGCCAAATATTCCGAGCTCATTGCTCGATGCCAACATTGTGACCGCTCCTTCGGCCAATGTTGAGGAACCAATTGAAACCCCCCTCCCCACTGAATCCAATATTCCGAGCTCCCAGCTCGATGCCAATGTTGAGACCACTGCTTTGGCCAACATTGATGAAACATTTGAACCATTGCCATATGATCTATCCCCCTCCCCAATAAATGACGAAGATGACCTTCAGGCCGTCGCGTTGGAGCACGAAGGCAAAGTGGCCTACTGCTTCCAAAAGCTGATTGGGATGTTCCCAGAAGCTCGTGACATGCCCATCTTCGCTACTCTTAGAACCGAGTTGTTGTACCAGTTCAACCTGATCTTCAGTCACTGGTACGTGAAGGAAGATACAATCAGGGTACACAGCTGGGACAGACTGAATGCAGACGAGTCCCGCATCCGCGACTACTTCAACTATGCCAACCTGAAAGTGGCGTACAACAACAATGTGGCCCTGCTGACTCGTCGTATGGACCAAAGCAAGGCAGAAGGGACTGATACAAGGGAAATAGCTGGATGAGATTGCGTAGAATTCCTCGATAACATGCTGATCAAGTCAGCTAACTTTCTCAATGATCTGGACGCAGCCGCCGCCACAGCAAAGGATGAAGAAGAAAAGTTGCAACTGTACCTGGCCAGCCGACAAGCCATGGTCACAGTTGAGCCACCAGCCATGATTGAACAAGCCCCTCCAACTGATCAGCCAGCTCCCTCATCTGAAGAAATCTGTGAGCTGATAGCTGAGAGGGTGAACCAGCTGAGGACTGAATTGCTTGCCAACTTCCAGCAACACAAAGACGATCAGCTGAGGATGTTGGAAGCACAAGAAGAGAGGAACAAGCAGCTGGTGGAGGAGAATGCTTCACTGAAGATAAAGCTGGATGAATTCTCCTCCTCCACCAGCCAAGACATTTCGGATTTGAAGACAACTGTTCTGGGGATTAAGTCTGAGCTCAACGTCTTCCAATCCTTGTCTGATTCCAACCTTGCTAAATCCCAACAGACACAGGATGAAGAATGGGAGTCCAGGTTCGAGTCAAGATGGGCTGAGTTTGTTACTTTCCAGACTGAGGTATCTGAAACTCTTACTGGATTGAGGAAAGCCGAACAAGAGCGTCATGACTCCGAACTGGCGAAGAAGGTGGAAATCGAGTGTGCGGTCGATGAACTCTTCAACTGCATTCAACAAACCGAACAACAGTTCACCTTTCTGGATGGTTCAGTAGCAAGCCTTGTTGCTGATGCCAAAAAGGGGGAAGATAAAGAGGCGGATGTTGAGATGCAGGAAGAAGAAGAGACCCAAGCCGAGGAAGAAATGCCAGCTGCAGCCAAATCTCAGCTGAGGAAGAAGACGAAGAAGTCCGCTCCCAAGTCAACCGAAGTCGGTGGAGCTGAAATGACAAAAGACTTGGAGCTGGCGGAGAAGTTTGGAGTTTCTTACAACTCCATAGCCAAGATCGCAGCCGAGCTTGATTCGGAACTCGACGGTATCACAACCGAAGAGTGTATTGCAGCTGTCAAGGCTATGGATGTTGCAGAAAAAGATTATATGAATCCGAGCTGGATCAGGAAGTTCGCTGCCAGCCAAGCTCGAAGGGTCAACCAGTTTGAGGAGGAGCTGGACAAGATAACCAAGAACTTGGACCGAAACATTGCCTCCCGCAGCCGTCGCCGAATCGATAAACATCAAGGCAAGGCTGAAGCTCGGCTAAGACAGCAGAGGTTGCCAGGGAAGACTAAGCTCCAAAGTCGGTTTAGGCATGTCGACAAATGGATGCCAACCGAGTGGAATGAGGAATGGGAGCTTTTCAAGCAGGAGTTCGTAAATGACTTCTACTACAGGAAGGTTTACGCAACTGACGATCCGAGGAAAGCATTTAAGGAAGCGTTGACCGAGCTGCATACGGGGGACCCGGGCATGTTCAGCCAATTCAGGCGTGCTATGATTGAAGCAAAACTAGACTTGAACACAGTTCCGGTCCCTAAGAGGGTCACTTATCAGCCTCCTTTCCTTCCAGACTCTCACACCCCCAACAGAACAAAGATTGCAGCCGAGGCGAGGCAAGTATGCAAAGAGCATGGGGTGGACATCTCAAAGGAGTCAGCTGAAAAGAGAGAGATTTTTGTTAGAATATTTAGCAAGTATGGGCTTCAATATTAGCTCAGTTAGTTTTTGAGCTACTGATGTAACTTTTGTCTTTTTGTGCTTACTTTTGTAATCATCAGTTGTAATAAAAACTATTCAGTTATACGATTCAACTTGACGTACAATCTCTCATTGTCCAAGCTCTGAATCGCAAAGTTATTTCAATATCATGTTATAACTGTGCTAACCCTTTAATGTTTTAATCTTATAGACTGTCCAGAATTTCAGCTGAGATTTTGGATAGGTCAGTAGGATTTAGATCAGTTTGCCTTGTAAGATTTTTTTTAAGGGTTTTAAAGTTTTAGAGTTTTGATCTGTAAGGGTTTTGGCATCATCAAAAAGGGGAAAATTGTTGGGAAATTCATTAAAGTTTTGATTGATTCCAAAACCAACTGACCCCAACCAAGTAGATGTTGTCAGATCCTAATGTTAGTAGTTAGGCTCGCTGTTTGAGCAGTGTTAAGATTTTATCTTTACAGGACTCCAGCTGAAGACGGCAACAAGGCTTCACTTGGATAGAACATCAGTTGTGAGGAACACAACTGAGCGTTCATCAGATGAGCATTCAAGTGGAAGATGCAAAAGTCGACTAAGTACTCAAAGGAAGAAGTTGTAAGAGATCATCAGATGGAAGAAAGTCATCTGAGCGTTCAACCCAACTGATCAAATACAAGGAAGACAACTGAGTGTTCAGATTCAGAACATCAGTTCTAGGGCTCAAACCAAGAAGATCAACAGCATGAAGTTCAGGTCAGCTGAGAGTTCAACTGTTAGCATTCAGACAGAACATCAGCTGAAGAACTAGCCAGATGAAGATCAAAAATCTCAACCGACCTCTTCTTGTTGAAAGTCTGATGTTGAGATTTGAATTTCAAATCAGGAAGTCACGTGAAGGTTTGACTCTCTGTCATTACCTCATTTGGCCCAACACAAGGTTGTCTCAGATGGAAAGCAGAAGCACGCAGTTACCAAATCCGAAAAGTCTGCAGAGATGAGAGACAAGCCATCGCTATCAAAGAACGGAGATTAACAGCTCTTCCAACGGCTAGTTGATTCTCTCCGACTATAAATAGAGGCCTTCATTCATTCGAGAAGGATATAACACGGGAATACGAGACAGACAAGTGAGAAGAGATATTCAAGAGAAAGAACAACTTCATTCTACACTCAAGAAAAACCTCTAAGAACATCATTAGTTGAGAGTTCTAGAGAGTTAGAATCTGTCCTTGTAGTTTTTGATCCAACCTTGAGAACATCACTTGTTGAGAGTTCGTAGAGTGTTAGATCTTAACTCACTTCTTGTTCGAGCTATTTAGTTTGAACCCCACCCTTTCTTTCACCTGAAAAGGTTTTAGGACCCTACTCTTCCCGTAACTGAGTAGATAGGTTAATTAGTACCCCTAAATTAATCTGTAAGGTTGATAAGTACCCGTAAACTTATCTCAACGGTTGCAAAGCCCGCGTAAGCTTTGTGGTTTGTCCAGAAGAACTTGGACTGAGTTGTGTGGACTCACAACTCCCCGTGGACATAGGAGTTCTCTCCGAACCACGTTAAATCTCTGTGTGTTGTGTTTATTTTCAGTTATCTTGTTGCATATTCAACTGACTAACTAACCTGCATACAAACTGCATTCTTCCATATCAACTGTTTTGGTTATTGACCAACCTTGCATAAAACCGTGAGTTGATTTTATACGAGTTATTTTCCACCACATTCCGCACAGCACTTCACTTCCAACCGAGTGTTTCTTATTCTGTTGTGAATCCAACTGAGTTGCTTTACTCGGTTGTGTTATTTTTAGGGGGTTGTTTTAAAAAGTTTTTTCTGGTGTATTCCCCTCCCCCCCATACACCAGAACTCGTATCGGGACCATCATAAATCTTTACTTTATTTCAATCTGATATAATTTACTAATCATTACAAATAAGTGTTACATAAAGGATCATCTCGTGTATAATTTATTTGACGGAGAATCATAGCCACGCGATACGTGAGGATCATTTTAGAAGGTATTCAATTACCTGCGATTAAATTGATGCGATATTACTTTAAATTGAATTAGCCCTAATTATCCGAGATTAATCTTGTCATAGAGTATATACCAAGACTCATAAGACAAAGTATATTTTTATGTATTTTTATAACTACATAAAATCCAAATACTATTAATCGTATTGTTTTAAATTCATGCATGTATCAATGCAAACACCATCAAATAATCTAAACTATCGTATTTTAAAAAAAAAAAAACAAAAGTAAATAAAATAAAAAATCTAAACTATCGCAGTTTTCTAAAATAATCCAAACCTATCGATATTCTCGGCCCCAAGAATAGTCTGAACTTGAAATTTCTCTCCTAAATTTGACATTTATTAATTTGATAAATAAAAATTGGTTGGGATGTTGACGCAGCCGAGCTCCTTTCCATGTGGGATCTAGGTGAATTTTTATAATGAATTACTATTATTTTGAATATATCAAAAAATTTAAAATAAAAACTCTCAAATTCTCTATCTAGAAAACTCAAACTGATAATTTATAATTGACATCTACCATTTTATCTACAATTTTCAAAAATGGCATGCTTATCAAAACGGAATTTATTAAAAACAGCGATTCATAGTTGAAATTATATGGAGTAGTATCTCTTTTTTTTTACTTTAATCATGAAAAAGACGTCGTTTTATTATTGAGCTCGTCATATTGTCATTCTCCAATTTGATAACATATTCTAAAACATACACCATACGAAAAATTCAGTGAAATGCTAGCTGATGGTGCATAATTGAGAGATATATTAGATAGAAATAAAATACATCATTTCTTGTAACTCTTCCATTATTTATAACATATGCATCTTAAATATATTGCACATTATATAATAATTGTATAGATACAAAATAAATTGAAAAGCAGAGAATGTAAAGAACATATATTAAAAAAGTATAGTTGAGTCTCTCACATACAAACACTATATAGGCAAAAAAATGATATAATAATAAAAGGGTAACGATTTACACTAAATGAGAGTAATTATATGCATGATTTATGCTAGTACAAAATATATAAGTTGGACGTGTGGGTATGTAATGACTTTCAAATGTGGTGGCTTAAATTCACTCTCTATTATAAATAGATTGAAATTTTTAGACAAATATAAATAAAAATTCTAGAAAATGCCACGTATGCATGTGGATAAATGTGGTGGCTTAAATCCACTCTCTTATTATAAATAAATAAATGGGTCCATATAGTTAAACCAGGTCTTCACTCTTAAAGAGATACCGATTGGAGTAAAACGTTGATAGTTTGAGTACGGTTGTAGAAATGCATATACTAGCATGTATGGTAAAGTAAATATGTATAGATTATGTAGGTTATTTGAGAATTCTATTCTATTACTATAGCAAACTATGTGTTTCCACACACGTGTCACGACTTCCATCCTTCATTCCGATTAATCTTGAATTTTGTATGTTGTGCAATATTAATTATATAATATTCCAGTTTTTATTTTTATTTATATATTTAATATTATTTCCCATCCCTATTCATATTTAATCTTATTTAAATTCAAATTAAAATTTTAATTTACGAAACATACATCAACTAGATTATTTGTAATTTATACGGAGAAAATTTTCATCTTAAATTGAAATCAGACATATAAAAAAACTAGACTTTTTCCTTTAAAAAAAAAGGTAACTTTTTGTATGAAAATATAGACTTCCTGCAATATAAAGATATTATGCTGGAATTCGTACGTACTAATTTTTAATGAGTTCAAATTATTGAAATATTTAATCAAATAAAGAGTTCTTTGATTGTTTCATAGTCTTTACATTGTACTCCCTCCATCCTAATAGTAAGGTTTGACTTTTTTTCGTTTATCTCATCAGCATAGTTTTATACTAAAAATAAAAATAATTAATCTTCAAAAGCTATAGAACTTATTACTTTTTATATTTTTACTCTTATTTCTTAATAGATGATGTGCCTAAAATAAGTGAGACATTGCTATTGAGACGGTGGTAACAGTAATTAATACTAATAATCGGCTCTTTTGATTTTAAAATGCTGAATCTCACGTGAACTTTTTGTAGCACCCACCGACTAAAGAACCCATAAAAAGGATTTTAGATATAATCATTTTTTCGAATCAAAATATTTTTTTATTTAATTTAGGTAAATAGTACTAATAATTAATTTTGATCGAATAAATAGTTTAACGTATAAATGGTTTCTTATTTAATGTTGTCAAATGATAATTGATTTTGGCTAAAAAAAAAAACAATTCAGTATTTATTATGTCAACATACATAAGAAAATTTGAAACTATCAATGATAACTAATTATTTGATATGAACACGACTACCAAATAAATTATTATTCTTATTTATTTTTTTTAGAAAATCAAATATATTATTATTATTATAAATTATATGATAAATAAAATAATTTTCTAATATATATATATATATATATATATTTATAGTCTTTGTGGAAGAGAAGGGATGGGGAAATAAAAGGACTTACTAAGTGATTAGGATCGTAACAATAAGCATAATTTGATTTTATTCGCTAATTAATTTTCACTTTCGTATTTTTCAATTAATAAAATTTTTATCTATACTTATATAAAAAGAGTCTTGTTTTATAAAATTTGAATCCCTAAAATATCCTTACTACTTATCAAAATTAAGGGCAATAACATAATACAAGATATGTTATTGAACTGTCATATATCTTTAAGATTGAACTATTCAGGTTTCCTTTTTTAAGATAAGTTGTTTTTTTTTTCTTTTCTCGATTTTGTTTGTTATTGACAACCTTTTTTTTCTCTTGAATTGTGCTGTATGATCGTTCAAAATTTGATTTAATGAATTCAAGTTTGAAAGAACAAAAAAAAAGTAAAATCTTTATTCTTTTTTTACTTTAGGAAGATCAACATGATATTCATTGTATGAGATGAATGATTTATTTATGTCTAATGATTATGGAGATAGATACATTTTTCTTTTGTCTATGTTATTAGAAGTTGACAATATATGATTATGTGACACCATATTTTGTTGTTTTACATGACTTGACAATTTTATAAACATTCTTATAAGCCGAGATAGAAACAAAATAATTGTGTGAGTATCATAAGTTGGCAACAAGTATTCTTCTACTTAAAGATATGGATGGAATTTAATTTGCTCTACATTCTTCTTTCATTTTAATATAAGCATGCATTTCATAGTCTACATTGTGTCGTAGTCAAAACCAGCTACAACGACATGAAGAAATTGAAACTAATTGTATATTCTTAATTAATAGAACGATGAATTGACATATATAAAAGATTTTAAAATTAGACAATGACAATAATATATAATTTTTTTATAATGTGTTTCTTCATGCAACGAATGCAAAACATGAATATCAATCTACTTGGAGAGAATAGTTTCTTTTTCAAGGTAAATACTTGATAAGATTTGTGTATTATACTTTGAACTCTAAAATCAAATGACTAATTAGTATGAGTCATGAGCTTTATTTTGAACTTTGTAATAATTATTGTTTTTAACGTGCGAGTGCACGTTAATTATACTAGTATTTCAAAATTATTGAAATACAGTTATTATCAATAATTCTATCAAACCTACTAATCTATCAAGTCACTCTTAGACCTAAAATTGAATACAAATTCAGACATTCATGCAAGTGAGACTTGTGTGGACAAAACTTGCTTCAAGTTTGAGTTATACAGATCAAGACTGTTAACTTTTTATCCTTTATCCTTTTTACTATTAACCTTTTTTTTTTTTTTTGGTAACCATATTTCACAGTGAATGGAGTCATAAGATCCCTGCTATTTTCTACTCTGGTGGTACTCATATGCAGTAAAGAAGTACCAACAACCCTCCACCAATTGTCACCATCTCTACATAAGACAACTTTTTATTTCTTACTCTTAATTTTTTCTTGTTTGTGAGGTAAGAAATAAATCTGAGCTAGATTTCAAAAAATTTAGAGGCTCAGGGAGTTGCAGGTAGGGGACCATGAATGTATATTGATGGCTAAGTACCAAATTTTTGGTGGGTATTCTTTCAAGGGTTCCTTTTTATTTTTGTCTTCACAATTATTGATTTTCATGCCATCTCATTTTCTTCACTGACTGGATCTTTAAGCATTCATTTGGCTTAAGTCTTCATAATTGTACCACAATATACTCTCTCTCTCACTCCCTCCCCCGAATAAATCTCCCATGCCATCAAAACATAGTATTTTTAAATAGACTTATACTCTTGTAGCCCAAATTTAATGATGGGAAATTGAACACTAGAATTTGAATTGATGACAAGAGCAAAATGAAAGTTTGACATAATTTTTGTATACGACACTAATTCGAGGTCATAGGGAGTAATCAAATCATAACCCTCTACTGTTGTCAACCATATACAGAGTTTTGCTTAAGTAATTCTACAAGCAAGCAAGCAAGCAAGCAACAAACATATGATCAATTGAATCATCACACATTTGGTTCACTAAGTAGAAACGCAGTATGTGAGGATTCAAAATTCAGAATTTCTAGTTTTCATATGGACACAAAGGTTAAATACCGAAAAAAAGAGTAGTAATTAAGTCCAAATTAATGTTACCAGTATATAGAAGTTGGGAGCAAGAGTGATCTTGCATCAAGTGCTATTCACCAACTAGTCAGGTACTAGACTGGAATGTTTTAAATCCCTCTTCACCATCCAACTCATGTCTTAACGTTGCTCGAGAACGACCATTATCCGAATGCTCCCCAAAAGCCGAACAACGATTGAGATGGAACGGATGCGTCGCTTTACCAATTCCTTTTGCGGGACTAAAGAACATGATGAGCTTCAAGGCACTAGTGAACCAAGATTCCAATAAATGACTATAAAGGATCTCTTTCACCTCACATGAATAATTGACCTTTTCTATAGGAATCAACAACCTAATTATTCCCTGCAATCTCATCTATGATCAAAGGAGCAAGAAACAGCTCAAATAAGTAATCCTACAGCTATCAGATTCTCAGAAAATTAATGCAGAATCATTTGTCCCTCATCTTAGATTGGATTTCATATTAGTACGAATAAAAACTTATTTCATCGAAACGAACACAACAAGATGAGTCTAACAACAAACTGAAAACAGAGAGGGATTCAAATGGCATGATACAAATTAAGTTGAACTAAAGCTGGAAACATTAAACTAAGAAAACATAGAAGCAAGCCGGAAACGAAGAACCTGAAACTAAGATCAGAATTCTTCGTCTCGCACTAGCTGCTGCCATCGAGTAGAAGTAGAACACACTCAAACATCCCCCTCAGCTTTTAACAAGTTCTTGATTTGTAAGTTGTAACTCTGCAAACTGATGAATTATTGAAGAACATGTAAGGTTGTGAGAAGGTATAATGAAGTAATTAAGTAAAGATAATGTCGAATCAGTCACCTGTTAATGGAAGAAGGAGAGGAAGTGAGGTGGAATCAATGGCGAGAATCGGAGGACGCAGAGGATGGCTTGTCGGAATAGCCGTCATGCTCCTCCTCATCACCTTGAATTCGTGCAGGAATATGGAACCCGGAGAAGCCACCGAATCCGGAGGCAAAGCCAATGCCAGCAATTGATGAAGGATGGATAGGCACAACTTGTGGTGGGTGGTGGTGGTGGTTGTGATCAGTGGCAGCGATAGCTATGGCGGATGGGTCCATCCAAGCACGAATTGAAGGTGTGTTACTGGACTGAAGGGGTCCCCTCTGTAAAAGAAACTGGTTTTGATTCAACAGCTGCTGCAGCATTGGCGGCGGCGGTGCAGGCGGCACATTGAACAAGTATCCCGCTCCGCCGGTGGCATCTCCGCCGCCATTCCAAGATGCGAGGCGCTGGAAGCGGCTGAGCTCCGCAACCTGCTGGTGGTGCTCCGGCGGCCAGCCGTCGAATCCCAGCGGAGTGCCGCTCAGTAGAACTTGTGATAGATGAGTGGGATTCTGATGCGGCGGCGGCGGCTGCTGATTTTGGTGGTAGTGGTGGTGGAGAAGAATCGGATCTTGAAATGACTGCAGCGAGAGTTTCAAATCTTGGTCGATGCTACCGTTTCTCGACGGCAAATCGGAAGCTGGGAAGCTCTGGAACTGCATTGCGGAGGAGCTAGCCTCTCCCGAAACGCCGCCCGTCGGGAAAAAGGACTTGATAGTATCGGCGATGGCGTCGGAGTCTAACGACGGCGGCAGAAAGCTCGAATTATGGGCGTCGGGGTCATCGCCGTCGCGGTTGTGGTGTAGAGCTTGTTGCTCATCAGAGTTGGCAATGACCAAATCGATACCGAACTGGTGCTGCTGGCGGCGGCGCTCCTCCTCTTCCGGCGGGTCGAAAGCGGCGGAGCAGGAAGTGGGATGCCAGGCGGGCAGCTGGGCGAGGTCGTCAATGGCGGTTTTGGCCTTGTTGATGAGCCAATCGACGGCCTTGCTGGGGCGGTCGTAGCCGAGGCGGTCTTGGACGTCGTAGAACTGGATGGCGGTGTGGGCGGCGAGGCGGACGCGGCGGTCTCTGGGGCCCTTGGCGGTGCACACTTTGCTGTGCCGGTCTTTCCTCCCGGTGGAGCGAACAATGTGGCCGCCTTGCACCTCCACAATCTCGCCGCCGCCGGAGTTCCTTAATCGCATTTTTGACGGTGGTGGCTGACTGCTGTCTCCCATGTTTTCCCGCAATCTTGCATGTTCGGCGGCGGGCGAAGAAGAAGGAGAGCGTTTCTTTGGCGGTGGCGGTGCGAGTTGATGCTTCTCTTCTTTCTCTACATGGTTTGAGTTTTTAAGTATGTGATGGAGAAGATTATGGTTGGAATTGTGGTGAGGATCCAGACTCCGAAATGGTGTTTGAAGCTATAATAATTTACTAGTTTCCTGCAAATTTTCTGATGCATCCATAGCGTACACCCTAACCCATCTTTATGCAATTACGCTCTCTCTCTAGTCTCTCTCTCCACGCCTTATGAATGATGAAAATTGTAACACTGTACTAGCAAGAGCCTGCACCAAATATAGACATTTAAAGAAAGAAAAGAAGCAGGAGCAGAAGCAGACGCGGAAGATAGGATTAATAATCAAAGTAACTTGATAATATTTTCGTTTAATCCGAAACAACGCAGAGCTTCGAGAACAGGAAAATACATACTTACAGAAAAGAGAGGACAGACAGCAACTCTCTCTCTCTCTCCCCCTCCCTAAAACTCTCTCTGTCGATCTCTGTCCAATAAGAGGCCTGGATGACAGCGGGTGTATTTAGGTCAGGAAATGGAGATTAAAAAGATCTCTCTCTCACTCTCTCTCTCTGCTGCCAAAATAAATTGTACTAGTTTGGCCAATTCCTGAATTCAACTTTCGGCACTTTCTCAATCCATTTCTGCCCATTCAATTAAGACAATTTTCCTCAGAATTTTTACTTAGAAGTTAGAACCCTGTGGATTATAAGAATGGGAGAGAGAGATCCTCCATGCCACCGTCACAGTCTTGTTGAGAGCGACAGGGTACAGCTTTTGTGGTTTTTCTGGGCACCCCTTCTTCAGAGTATTTCTCTTTCTCTCTTTCCTTATTGCTTCACTTCAAAGAAACACATCATCGATCTCATCTCTTCCTTCAAATTTTCGAGGGAAAATATCGTTTCATGTCTCAATATTTAAGCTAATTTGCAATAATGTCCTATAACCTATCAATTTTCTCTAAAAATGTTCCAACGTTTCAAATTTTTCATATCAATGTTCTGTAAGTAATTTCTAGCGAGTTTGGTCCTGTAATATCCTGGATATTTATTCCGTCATTAAAATAAAAAGTTAATTATTAATTAAGGCTTTGCACGCCTAAGTTAAGGATTTTCGATTCTAAGACTAACGGTGAAATCCGTTTCTGAAAATAAATTCCAGAAGTCGGTCGAACGACTACTGTATTAGGGTTTCCGCGTCCGATAAAATTTTCGTCCGAAAACTCGGATCGAAAAACCGTCAGATTTTACATTCACTTTTTCTTCGATACGAGTTCACCGGAGAAAGTCAGTTTTTATGATTTTTTCGGGCGAATTTTAGACTGTCTTATCTCGACTTTCTATCAGATTTTGAAAATCGAATTAGGTTTTCCGAGTATGTGATTTATTTCTAATCTAACGGTCGAATTAGATTTCGTCGAATACGAAACTATCTAAGAAATTATTTTTCGATTTTTATAACGTCGTTCTAGACCTGAAAACGTGATATTTCCGGCGAAATTAAACCCCCAAACCGCCTATACCTATGTGAGTCATCACCTTGGGAGATATTTATCACTTTATGGAATAGTAAATAGCTTAGTCATCCTCTCTCCCTCTCCATTGTCGCCACCTCTCCTTTCATTCTCTCTCATTTTTCTCTCTCAAATCCTCCATTAAAGTAGTTCATCCAAGCTTTCTCAAGAGCAACAAGTCATCCTTCTACCGATCGATTTTATTTCCGAGATCATATTCGACAAGGTAGGCACTTCGTCTACGTTATGAACCGAACAAAAATCAATTTCCATCAACTTTATTTTTTTCGAAAAATATGGAGTGAAGTAGGATGATGAACCTATGTTTATTACATGATATAGTATGCTTAGAATTAGGTTTTATGGATTGAAATCGAAGGAATCATCCCCCCCCCCCCCCCCTATATTTGATCATTACCGAAATTTAGGGAAATTTTAGGGGTTTTTGCTAGTTCGATTTTCTTGATGTTTTATTGATGGATTAGTGTTCTATATGATGTTAGATAACTACATGAATCAAATTAGAATTTTCTAAAAATAAAAATAGAAATGTAAGAGATGAAGAATTGATGATTTAATGTAGAAGATGATATGATATGCATGAATGGATAATAGAAATGGTATGTAGTATGTTTGAGGATGACTATATAATTATTTGGAATTTTTCTAAAAATAAATTGAAAAACGTAAGAGACGGAAACTCGTCGATAAGTTCAAACTCGTTAATGATATGAGTATATGGTTTGCATATTAGTGATTCTTGATAGATAATGATCGATGTTGTAAAGTTTGAATGAAATCGGATAACGTTGGATTTTTGTTAAGAGACGAGCAATCGTCGATAAGTCGAGAATGAATATTGATTTAGGTCTATGATTCGGATATATGATAATCTTGATAGTTAATGATCGTAACCGTAAAATTTGAACAAATTCTAAGAAGATTGAAATTTTAATAAGAGACGAAGAAACGAGATTAAACGTCGATAGAAAAGTCGAATAAGGAAAACCAATTTGATAATAATGATTGTTCTTGTTTGACGAACGATATTGTAGTTGACGATATTTCCATCTGAGATACGAGATGATTTGAGTTTTAGTTAATAAACGAGAAGTTGAAATAGAATTTGAAATTGAAATTTGATTTGGTATAGTAATTGCTTAGTTGAAAATGACGAGGAAATGCTCGTCGTTTGTTTAATCAAAAGACGTGAATGTGAACCCGATTAAGGGATATTTCATGTTGACTGCATTGCGATGAAATTTTTGTGAAAATAAAAGTGGAATAGCATTAATCGAACCTAGAGAATCGTGCGTCGAGTTTTATCGAGCATTAGGGTTTCGCGCGGACTGTTTTGCGACATTTCACGGAAACTGTCATAACTTCTAGCTCGCTTAACAAAATCGAGATCCATAAATTGGAGAGTAAACTAGACATCCGTAGCTTTCTTTTGGTATAAATTACATCCCCTATTTCGAAGCTGTTCTGTGCGAACTCCAGAACCTCTGCTTTGTGCAGAAAGTTTCCAAAACTTAGTTTCTTAAGTTGAATCCTTTTCAACTTCGTTCCTTGTGAACTTTTAAGTCGTTATAAGTTATCGACATCCATTATCTACTGACCTAAGTGTCGAGTAATGAGCCGAGTCAGTTTGTAAACGAGGATTGATCGAGTCTCGTTTATTAGTTAAAATCAAAAGAAAGTAGTAAAGTGCAAACGTCTAAAAGACTAAAACTGATTTCGATTTCCTGTTTCTTTTATCGTTGCGATCAAGTTATTTAAGTTTGTTTATTTACGATAAAAGGGGGAAGTCAGCACCGAGGATAGGACAGAAGACCAGAGACGGAAGCTCGTATTATAGTTCTGTAATCAGTAAGGTGGGCTTTTCTATATACGAAATAAAATGAGCAACGCTTGAAAATCTTTATTTACAAGCTTTGATAATTGTGTTTTCAACATGATAATCAGAGCATGAAATGTTTGTTTTTATGTGAGTTCTCTTGTACCCTTCTGAGTTAGCCGACCTGCTATCTAGAATTATTAGTTAGCCGACTTGCTAACTAAAACGATCGGACCTTGAGTTAGCCGACTTGCTATCCAAAGTTAGTGTACACAGTAGCCGTTGTGTGTGGAACGCTGTTGAGGGGTGGCCAGCCACGGTGATAATTATTGGGCAAGATTGAACGTAACATCAGTCAAAAAATGCTCGTGCGAGTGATTTATGAGAAAAGAAAATGTTTAGTAGACACGGGTATTTATTGAAAAACCCCGATGTGCTACAGAAATGAGATGTCTGATTTATCTATACTTATGATATGTTTTCGGCAATGTGCCCACTAAGTACTTTTGTACTTAGCCCAGCATATGTTTTATAAAATGTGCAGGTTGAGTGACGGAAGCGGCGGTGGTTGATGTTGAGTTAAGAGTCGTGATTAGAATAAAGAACTTGTATCAATGCTTTACGCTTTCCGCTGCCAATCTTTTCGAAGTCAATGTATCTATCTTTTGGGTCTAAGCCCCGTACAATGAACTCAGTTCCTGTTTGAACAACTTGTCGAGTGATCCTTCGAGATCAACTCTTTCTTTTAAATAAAGTCTTGTTCATAGAAGTTATTATGTTATTAATGTCTGTTTATTCGTTCATTCTTATTCATTCACCTTCTTCCCCGCTTCTTTAATCCAACCCCTAGTCGCACCCCGGCTTTGCCATCCCTTGGGATTTGGGGCTGTGACAGGTCTATTTGGCATGCCGAATTGTACACGTAAGCAAGACACGTTTACATGTGAAAAAAAAAAATCTTTCATTTCCATTTTTTTTCATTTTATTGTATTTTATGGGGGTGGAGGCTAGGGTCATGGTGAGGTTAAGGATGGCGGTCGTTGTGTTTGTATTTGTTGTTGATGTCAGGCTTCTTCGGCTCGAAGCGATCGGCACGGACACAGAAGCCGTGACGAGAGGAGGAAGGAGAAAGAGAAGTCGTGACGAGAGATGAGGGGAAGTGAGAAACAGAGGTTGGAGAGAGTGGATGGAAAAGAAATTGGATATGAAAGATTGTTTTTTTCGACGTGTAATACGTGTCTTGCCTACGTGTACAATCCGGCGAGCCAAATGGACAAAACTCGTTGGAAATCACATACGGGACACCGATAAAAAAATTGAAATGTTGGGACATTTTGGAGAAAATTGATAGGTTAGGACATTATTGCAAATTCGCTGAAACGTTGGGACATAAAGTAATATTTTTCCAATTTCCGGGTCTTGTCCAGTACTCGCTCCATTCCTTTTATAATGATTAATTTTATTTGGGTACAGGTATTAAGAAAAAGGATAAGAGACATGTTTGGTGTAATTTTTATTGAATATTTTATTGGGTAATGATATTCGGCCACACTGTGGCCAGCCACACGAGCTAAAAATAGTAATATATGTTTTTAAAATGGAAATATACCCTAATTGAGAAGCATAAACCCTAAAGAGGAAATATGATTATTTCCATTTTTATAGTCAACTTTCCTTTTTTTACGCGTGTGGCCGGCCACAGTGTGGCCGGATAACTTTATTCTATTTTATTATTGTAATAGTTTAATAAAATTATTTTACTTTTCGGATGAGAGTGTGATGCCGCGCGATTTTCACTTTCGTTACTCGTCGTTGGGCACGCACATATGTCAAAAAATATTTATAATTTTCCTAAGTGCCCACCACTAGGAACAGCTGGTGGAAAGTATATAGGATCGAATCCAAGGGAAGTGGTTGTGATGATCTTCGGTGTCACTGGGGGTTTTTATTGAAGCCACTAAGGGCTTGATAAAAAGTAAATTAACTTAAATAGAAACAGAAAACAATAATAATAAACCTCAACAATCGATCTAGCTCAACAAGAATAATGTCTCGGTCATCGGTGCAAAGATCTTCATCGTACTCGTCTGTCTCTCAGTTATAGGTCGTTGATGGCCGCATCTTTTTCTCACACATCATGCCCAACTCGTTATTTCTGTGTTGATCACGCCGAGAACTCCCTCAAATGTGTTCGCCTTAATTACTGGTGATAGCATAAGCTCGCTCTTGGAAAAGTCATTATTGAGCCCACAACCCGAGCAGTTTTAATTTCCAAATAGCCCAGGATGGCTATAAGCATGACTGAAGTCATACACCACAAACTCCAACGCTCGGCACATACTTTTGGAGACGGGGGAATACCCAACATCTTGACCTAAGCTTATGAGGGATTTTGTCTTTCTTCTCTCGCCATTAGCCACCGACAAAAGAGAAAAGATTCCATCACTTTGGAATACTGCTCAGCGCATGGGGAACAACCTTGTACGGATCTCAGGCGCCCAAATTAGTCCTTCCGATGGTCACTACACACACCTCACTTTCTCTCACCCAAACCAAGCTAAGAACAACTAACTAGGCATGAAAGTAAAGAGAAAAGAAAATGAAAAATAACTAAAGGTTTATTAAAACCGAAAAGGTACAAAACATGGTTGACACCAACGTCGCCGAAAAGGTGCAATGTCCCCTGCCCAAAGGGGAGGGGGCTTACAAAGGAAAATAAACGGGTGGTGTTATTTCTTTGCAACTACACTCTAAAATGGAGGCTAAGGGGATTTTCTCTGATTCCCTAATTATGGAGAAAAAGATATATATAGGGAGGCTGGCACATGTTAGTTGGTGACATATGGACTCATTTCAAATCCGCTAATGACCTGTTCAAGTGCATTTTGTCCATTTCTACACCTATCACTATCAGTTGTGGTCAACACGGCATATCCCATTGATCTTCAGGATGCTTTAACTGGGCCCACTAAGATTTGGTCAGAACAGTCTCATTCCTTTTATGGCAAATTGTTGACTCTTGGCAGTTTCCACTTGATGGCTTAACGTTCCGTCATGGTGCCCACGTTGTCGCTCTTTGTGCCCATTCTTTTCTTCTCTTTCCCTCTTTTGTCAGGTTTCTTGCCTTGGCCTATTTTGCCTTGATTTGTTATCTTTATGGCCATTTACCATTTTTCGTGTCTTGCCACCCAATGTGTTATCCCAAACATAAAAAGGTCAAGTTGGCATCCATTGAATTTACTGATTATGTTATTGTTTGGTGGGATCAGTTGTTGTCCAATCGGCGACGGGGTGGAGAGCCATCTATCGACACTTGGGATGAGATGAAGGCAATGATGAGGCGATTTTTGCCAAATCATTATTATAGGGGCTTGTACAACAAGCTTCAAAATTTGAAACAAGGGCATCAAAGTGTTGATGAATACTTTAAAGAGATGGAAGTAGCCATGATTCGAGCTAACGTGGAGGAGGATCGAGAGGCTACTTTGGCAAGATTCTTAGATTGAAGATCACTTTTCTAATTATTTTTAAACATTTGAAATATTTTAATAGTAAATCAGCAAGTTTTTATAATTAAAATAAATATGTAATAGTATAGGATAGTTAATCACAAAATTAGGAGAAGCATGCGAAATAACTAAATAAGATAGGTTAGTATCAAAGTTAAAAATAGAAGAAAGATAATGAACTTCAAACTAAATGAGTAATAGATAGAAAACATAATGAAATAAAAGAAGAGAAGATCAAAAGAGATTGAGGTTGTATGGACATAATGCACAATATGTTGTGTATTTATAGTGTTTTTACTAATAAGGATTCTCAATAGAAAAACAGAGGTGAGTTTCAGAGATACTACTGTTTTCAAAAAATCATATTAACTTTTTTAACAAATCTACATCATCACTCAGTTAAATTTATAATGCTTCATCACAATTTTCAACAAATCGTTTTGGCTACTTTCACATAATTCCACACAAATAATCTTACACAATATATTTTGAGTATGTTCACTATATTTTTTTATACATTATCAATTTTGAAAAAAAAAGAATCTAATAAGTCAAATATTTCAATTATTAAAATGTCAGAAAACTTTATCTAATAAGAAACAATGTCAGAAAACATTTTAGCTTCAAATTGAATCCAAAGTTACCTCACTCAATGGCAAATGTGACTCCATTTCAATAAAGATTGTTTCAACTATTTTAATTCTAAGTTGCACGCAATTAAACGTGATCTTTGTAGATTAAGCAAGTTAACCCAAGTATCATCTCACAAGAAAAACTTAGCTGAGAAATTATTTGTATTGCGATGGAAAAGAAAATAAAGCAATAAAATCGAGGGTTTGATTTGTTTATAACTAGGCAAGAAGATAAATTTAAGCATGAATTAAACCTAGGCAAGAAATTAAATCTAATCTAATGAACACAGGAAAATAAATCATAACAGAATTTAATAAGCAAAAAGAAAGAACTCACAAACTTGAATTAAAAGTAAATCTAAAATTGCAGTTGAATCCGTTGTGGTTGATGTTCTTGAATTCCGAATGAGAATTACAAGATGAAAAGTAGAAGAAAACTAATATAGAGAGAGTCCACCCCTCACTCCCCAAACATCCAAAAAACCTAGAAAAAGAAAAAAAGGTAAAAAGAGTAAAAGGTAAGTCCTTTTTCGTGAGCAGACGGCGGATTTAAATCTGCCAAGTATCTCAGGGCAGGGAGCTCTGGTCTGACCTCTGCCCTTAATTCCTGCACCAATAACTAATAAACAGGACAGGGGGCTCTGGTATGACCAGGGAGCTCTACCTCCACTAGCTGGACGCGCAATGAATAAACGAGCAGGGAGCTCTGGTCATGCATGGAGCTCTGCCCCTTACTTCAGCTCTACTCTCCTCCATACCTCTTCGTTCCAAGATCGGATTGAGTCCACTACGATCTTTAAACTAGCAATTCCAGCTCAAAACCTACATTTCAACTCAAAACACTTAGATGAAATATTAGTGCAATTTTTAACTTAAGACAATTCAAACCAAACGAACTATCATGAAAAACACACCTAAAAACATATGCAAAATAAGATCAAAAATAGGTGAAACAAAGATATCAACACTTCATAAACAGTAGTATTATCAACATATTTTATTGAAAAATACTTACTACATCGACCATTATACATGCAATGCGAAGAACTTCTAGCTACTCCACACGGTCCATGCAAAATAGAGTCTTGTACAGTAGTGTAATATTTTGGATCATTATTTGGATGAGGAATCTCAGCAGATATTACACTGTCATTGACTGCAGGTTCGGGAAATTATCTTCTTTGATCAAAAACAACAAAATATGAGCATGCGGCAAGCCGCATTTTTGGAACTCCACTATGTACACAACTGTAAAAAAAAAAACAAATTAATGAATTAATTAGACAAAAACAATATAATAAATGCAATTATACTAAATAACATTTACTTGCAGGAACACGACCAAAAACTTCATTCTTACGCAGATCCTTTATAAGATTATCTAATTTAACCTTGCAAACCCTACAAACAATATATGGTCGATCATGTGGCTTAAAACCTTTCTTCTCAACATTTCTATAAATTTTAGGCCACTTATGGTTGCATGTAATGTGATAAATATATCTGATATCCAGCTCATCTACATATCGTCATTCATCTTGATAATTTTGAATCATATAGCGAGCACCTCATGTGAAACTTGATGGCAATATAACTCGCTTTCCTTGCCTAGATGATCAGTCTCATCCACTCCTTAATAAAGCATCAGCTAACCCTTCGTAGATCCCAACAAGCAATTATTTCTAATGAGAACGGACATACTTCAGTCTCCCAGCTTCCACCATAGTATAAGCATCAACCACAAACTGTTGGAATAATCTATGAGCATGTAGAATTAATGATAACTCGTCTACTCTTTCATGCATCTGAAATGCAAAAAATTCTTTCGGACTATCCCTTTTCCTTGCAAAAGTAGAACTACCCTTAACTTTAGAAAAAACTATATTTTCAGTAGCACCATCTTCACCATATGGAAACAATAATGGGTACTGCAAGGGGATATATGATGGATGTAATTCATTTATGCACTTCAAACCAGAAGTTCGAGATTCAACTACAATATCTTGACCACTTATTTTCATCCAAATCACCTACTATTAGAGCCGCAACTTCAGAAACAGATGGAAAATTATACAATCGAGCATCTTTACCTCTCTACCAAGTAATTTCAATTTTACGCTCTGGGAATTATCATGCTCAATCATATCTTTTGCCATTCTGAAGGACTTCATCAAAACATTGTGCTCATCCAACATTTTTTGAATATTCAAACCAATATCAGCATGAAGTTGCCCTTCCCCTATAAATATAAAATAACAAGAAAATAATATTCACATAATATAATGAAAAAAATTATATGAAAATACCAAATACCAAACATCGTACATGACAGATAGAAGCCTATTATTCACTTCATTTTCCATATCATAAATATATAACTGAGCAAATTTGGAAAGACAACCATCTGAAGGTAACATGCTACCAATTAGATGATAATTCTGACCATTCAAACAAAAACCAGGTAAAGAATTCCCATTATTAAAGCTATTATCCACCTTCCCTCCTATCGAAGTAAAACCAAACATATTATTATAAGATCGAAGCCCAAAGAAATTCGATATTCGGCCTAATTAAAATGAAGCCCAAAGATTTAGTGAAACATTAAATCAATAGTAATTTGTATTTTGGGAACTTCCAAAGCCCATAATATTGAATTATGTCATCAATAGAATATTCAGTCTAATTAAAATGAAGCCCAAAGATTAAATAATAAAAGCCCATTCATATTAAATGGAAAAGCCCACAAATTTGATGGGTGAGATAAGATGGGAGTGTGAAGGAGGGATGTGGGGGTCGCATGCCTATTTGGCTCCAATTTCGAATAAGCTATGTACGAATATGTCTCATATTTATTTCTTTGGCCCATTTTGAATCCACCAATTTTTTTTCAAATAAGTTATGCATTACCTACAAATAGAGATGACATCATAGAAAATAAGGAAGATTCATAAGGAACAATCTCCTCATATTCGAATCATCTAAAAATGTAAGTATTGATATCTTTATTGAAATGGAGTCATATCTGCAATTGAGTGAGTTGACTTTGGATTCAGTTTGAAGCTAAAAACTTTTCTGTCATTGTTTTCTTTTCGGATAAAGTTTTCTTATATTATTGATAAATGAAACTTTTGACTTATTAGATTCTATTTTTCAGAAATCGAGAATATACAAAAAACCATAATGAATATATTGAAAAGTGTATTGTGTAAGATTATTTGTGTGGAATTCTGTGAAAGTAACCAAAAAGGTTTGTTGAAAACTGTGATGAAGAATTAGGGTGCTCCCAATGGTTATGTAAATAAAGTAATTTTCAGCTTGCCACCTCAGCGCCACATTAGATTTTAAAACCACCCACCAACTTTTACCTATATTTTTATACAACAGTAAATCTATTTTCTAATTTTCAGAAAGGTTCCACAATAATATACACTACTATATATCGATATATATGTTTTTTAATTAATTTTAATTACATAACTATTCATATATTATTTACATATTCTTGATTATTTATTTAGTTCAAACTGTAAATTATGATAACTAAATTTAACGATTTTTTTCGTCGAATGAAAGCTCTCAGCGTGTTTTTCAAAATAAGATATATATTTGATATATTTGATGGGTATATAAACATCGTAATAACAAAAAAATGAAGTTAGATATTAAATGAAAAAAGGAAAGGAAAAGAAAAGAAAAAGGCTAAGGGAAAAGAAAGTAAGAAAAATTAAGCCCCCGCGCGCGTTTAGTTCACGTTCAATCACCAGCAGCGTATCCTTCCCATTTGAAATTGTAGACGCATCCTTCATTGCAACATATAACTTTTGATATTGGAAGTTATTTTCTAACTTACACTATTTTAGTTTTTCTGCACTAGTTCAAAGTTGAGCTTTCATGGTGGTGATAAATGTCACCGTTGGGACTACCCTTATAAATTTAATTGAGTGTTAATGTAGATTTATGAAAGAAAATTAACATAATTTTTTGAAAGCAGTATCTCTGAAACTGAGTTCTGTTTTTTTATCTATAATTCTGATTAGTAATAACACTATAAATACAAAACATATTACGCATTATGTCCATACAGCCTCGATCTCTTCTAACGTTCTCTTCTTTTATTTTAGTATGTTTTCTATCTATTAGTCATTTAGTTTGAAATTCATTATCTTTCTCCTGTTTTTAACTTTGATTCTAACCTATCTTACTTAGTTATTTCGCATGCTTCTCTAATTTTGTGATTAATTATCCTATACTATTACATATTTATTTTAATTGCAAAACTTGCTGATTTGCCATTACGAAATTTCATGCTTAAAAATAATTAAAACAGTGATCTTCAATCCACTGCTGCAGTTTTCTTGAATCTCTTCGTTGGAAATGTTGTACTTTGTTACACCCATTTCATTGCTCACGGATGAAAAAAAAATTGATCGTTATATCAAAGTACGAATTGTTCGAGCATACAAATCTCCATTGAACGGGTATCCTGAAGATATAATAAGCTATGAGGTTGTGATGCATGATGATCAGGTATGAACCAATTTAAACAGAATGTATATTTTTTTTATTTTTTATACATAGAGAAATATTATCTACTATATAATACTAATATTTTCTTTTTACATAGGGATGCAAAATAGGAATGCAAAATACCAAACTTTCCATGTACTAGTATTTTTATATTTTTTATACATAGAAATATTGAAATCGTCCAGAAATAATATGTAATAGTAATTAGTTCTGCAGAAATTATTTTCATTAAAATAAACAAGGTAAATTTGAAATTTAACATGCCTTATGAAGAAGAAGAAAAAGAAGAAGAAGAGAGTGAATGTGTTCACAATGAATTACACCAATAATATTGGTAGAAGAATTTCTTTAGGTTGTCTGAAGAAATGAAATTGACGCTCTCAAACCTCATCTGACCAAAAGTTTTTTACAGCTTTATAAACAAAACAAGATGAGTCTTTGTGTATAAAAAAAGAATTCAAGAAGTCAACTTTCAAAAGCTAATTACCTTATAATAGCAATTGATTGTTTACCAAGTGGTAATATAACATTAGGGTACATGTTTTTATCAAATTTTGTCCAAAGTTCTCTTTTGACAAAAATTGGGTAAAATTGTATCCTATTTGACAAAAATACCCTTAATGGATGTTATGTAGGGTTATTCCCTCATTTATTACTTTTCACATTCTCTCTCTTCCCTCTCATTTATCTCTTCCCACTCGTCTCTCTCTTCCTCTTCCTTTTCTCCGCCTCTCTCTGCCTCGACCATTCCGCCGCTGCGTACCCCAAAAACATCTTTAACCATTCCGTTGCCCATCCTTCCACTATAACGAACAAAAAAGGCAAAAAACCACCAGCACGACGTACAACATCTCTCTCTTCTTCTCTCTTCTCTTCTCTTCTCCTCCGTTCTTCGTTCATCTCCACTCATTTCCGCCACCGTCTGCAACAACCAGAACCACTACACCAACTATTGTCGCCGAAAATTCATAGATCTCGCCGTCTAAAATTGGGGTAATGAGTTTATTTGAATTTTTTTCAATTCATGATTTTTTTAGCCTTGTTTTTACTCATTTATAAGTTATTCGTTGAGTTTCTGATGATTTCTAGTGTATTTATGTCGAATTCCGAGCGATTTTGATGTATTTGGGTAGATTTCTATTTTTTTTTTTGTTGTAGCAGAGCAGGTGTTGCTGTAAAAACCCGTCGGTACGCAGTACGTATTTGTAAATGCATACTGCGTACCTGGTACACAGTGCGTATTTGTAAATGCGTACTGCGTACCTAATAAACTTATTACGTTTTAATAAATACGTACTGAGTTATCAAGTAAAATACATGCGTACCGAGTGTACCATTAATATTTTTGTTTACTATTACGTAATTTGCAAATACCATGTGAACATCTTCCGGTACGCATTACGCATTTAGAAATACGTACCTAGTTTGTTGTATAATGAATTTGTTCTTCGATTAGGGTGCGAGTTGCTTGATTTGAGAAATTTCGAACTATTGTGGTACCTGTATGTTTTGTGCTATACGTATTGGTACACACACATCTTTGATTTTTGACATTTTAGTTTGTAATTGGGGATGGTTCATTATTAGTTTCTGAGATTATGCATGGTGAATTTTTGTATTCAGCTGATGTGAATGTACGCATTTGTATGATTTTTTGTGAATATGACATTTGTTTATGCGATTATATGATTAAAGTTGGTACGATTTTATAAATGTATACCTAATTCAGAAACATATAAGAGGGAATGAGGTGCGCATTTGCAAATACGTACAAAGTTACCAAGCATATTACTGGTATATTTGGTACTCATTTACAAATACGTACAAAGTTCATGTAATACCCCAGAAATTTCGTACTGACTTAAAATTTTAAAGTTAATAATAATAATGGCTTTGCACGCCTAAATTCATGAATTTGAATTCTAAAACTAACGGTGAATTCCGTTTCCGAAAATAAATTACGGAAGTCAGTTAGATAACTACTGTATTTAGGGTTATCGCGTACGATAACTTTTTAATTCTAGAACTCAGATCGGGAAACCGTCTGATTTTTACATTCACGAAATTGCGATACGATTTCGCCCGAGAAAGTTCGTTTTTATGATTTTTCCGGACAAAACTCGGACTGTGACGTCCCGAGTTTTTGTCGGAAATTAGTTTTTAAATATTACATTCCGAATAAGTTAAATATATCGGAATTTATGGTAAAATCGGAATTTGACGATAATGTGCCGAGATACGTTTTTCGTCTATCGATTTCCGTAATGTCGTATCGTGCCGGAAAAACGCGCGTGTTGGGAAAAATATCCCATGATGGCCGACTTCTACCCTCTCTCATTTCCTTGATATTGCCTTTTTATAACATAAAGTAGGACACCTAATGTCCTTTTCCTTCTAACACTTTACACCTAAGGTTTAATCAAATATCTAAGACTAAGTTAGTCATCACAATCCTTCCTTCTCCACCACTCCAAACCGCCACCACCATCACAATTCATCATCTCCATTTTCATCTCACCATTGTTGAAGTTCAAGCTTTGGACAAGAGAAGTTTCACAAGTTCATCATCCAACCATCGAATCCTATTTCTTCTTTCATTAAAGCTTAAGGTAATCTTCTCCTCTACACTTCCATCCAATTCGATTTCATCTTCCTCTATTTTTTTTTGTTAATACCGATTTTTAGTAGTGGTATTAGGATGATGATTTGAGTTAATTCTTGTAAGTAAATGGTTGATAATCGATTTCTATGGTTGAATTGGAAGAAAAATTTAAAAGTCCTAAACCTAGGTAAGAGCCGAAATTTAGGGGTTATAGTTAGAATGTTTTAATCCTTAAATTGGTTGGATAGTTGATCCTAGAAGTAGTTTAATTAAAGATTGATGCAAAGAAGGAACTAATTCCCCTAAGAATTGAAGGAGGTTCGAATTCTAGGGTTAGGGTTTCAAGTGGATTTCTTAATCAATGATGTTGTAAGGATAGTTGTTGGTTAATAAATGTTGTAATGAGCTTGTGAGTGAATTAATGGAATGAATTAGAGAAGAAAACCACTCCCATAATAATTTTTATTAATACCGATTTTTATGAGGAAATTGGGGGTTTCATATAGCTTGATTTAGTTGATGATATAATGATGATTTAATGTTTCTTATGATGTTAGTTGATAAAGGAATTATTTGGAATTAATCTAAAATATATTGTGTTTATGTAAGAGACAAAGGTTCGATTATTAGTTGAGTTTGAGTAATGATATGAGGTGATGATATAGATAATAATGAATCTCGATAGATGAGGATTGATAACGTAGAATTTGATCGAACAATTAGGGTTAACCTCGGCAGTTTTGTGACCCTTGCCGGAAACTGTAATATCTCTTAGCTCGTTTATCGAATTTGAGATCCGTAAATTGGAGCGTAAACTAGATTTCCATGGCTTTCTAACGGTACAGGGCACTTCCCCTGTTTCCAGATACTCTGTTCTGGGAAGTCCCCAAAACTACTGCATTGCTCAGTGAATTTTCAGAACTTAGTTTCCTAAGTTGTTTTCTTCTCAACTTAGTTTATTTCGATCTTTTAAGTCGTAATGAGTTAACGACTATCTATTCTTCTAACCTAAGAGTCAAGTACAGAGTTTGAATGTCAAAACGAGATATGATCGTATCTCATTTCCGATTAAATAAAAGAAATTAGTTAAGCGTGCAAATGCCTAAAAGTTGAAACGTAAAAGACTAAATCGAACTTGTTTTCGATTTCCATTTTCTTTTGTCGTCTCAACGACTCATCGAGGTTATGTTTCATGTACGATGAAGGACGAAGTTAGCATAAGGAAAGGACGGAAGACTAAAGAAGAGAAGCTCGTTTATTTAGTTCTGTAAAGCTAAGGTAGGCTTTTATCTATAACAAATAAAATGTGGGTTTTTCCACAACTCGAAAGTGAGTTTTATGAGCTTTGATAACTGAGTTTTCAAAGTGATATCAGGCATAAATAAACTGTTTTATGTTTATGTGAGTTCTCTTGTACCATCTGAGTTAGCCGTCGTGCTTTCCAGACTTGTATGTTAACCATTTAGGTGTTAACTACTTAACGATCGGCTCTGAGTTAGTCAATTAGGTGCTTTCCAGAGTTAGTGCACTGTAGCCTGTGGTGTATGTGGTATCCTGTTGAGGGATAACCAGCCACGGTGATAATGACTGGTCAAGATTTGAACGTAACATCTATGGAAAAATGCTCGCACGAGCTACTTATTGAATGAAATGAAAATGTTTAATAGGCACGGCTCTTTTAAATGAAAACCCCGTTGCGCTATAAAATAAGATACCTGAATTTCAATACTTATGATTATGTTTTCGGCAACGTGCCCATTAAGTACTATCGTACTTAGCCCTGCATATATTTCTAAATGTGCAGGTTGAAGCGACGGGAGCGGAGGAGGGTTGAGTTAGGAGTTGAAGTCGTCTTTAGGAGAAGACTTGTATTATGTCTCACTTTTCCGCTGCTAAACTTTGATCACTTTTGATGTTATGTAATTATATTACTGTAGTCTAAATTCTGTTAATAACTTAGATTTCTTTTTTAATACTTTGTTGAGTGATCTTCCGAGATCAACTTTTTCCTTATATATATATTATAATCGAGGTCTTGTTCATAGAAATTATGTAGTCATGTATGTATGTTTATTCAGTCAGTCCCCTTCTTCCCCGCTTCTTTAATCCAACCCCAGTCGCTCTCCGGCTTCTGCCATCCCTCGGGATTTGGGGTTGTGACAGTTCACAAGTATATTGCTGGTAAACTTGGTACGTTTTTGTAAATACGTACCGAGTTATCAAGTAAAATACAGGTACACGTAGTACACATTTTTTAAATGCGTACCGAGTGTACCAGTAATATTTTTGTTTACTATTACGTGATTGCAAATATGTACATATTTTACAAGTACACTTGGTACGCATTTGCAAATAAGTATCGATTGTACCAGTAATATATTTGTTAAATTGGTACATAATTGCAAATACGTACCTATTTTATTTGTATTCTGCATTTCGAACCTAGTGTACTTAAAATTGTTGAGCTGACTTCTAATTTATTTTTGTTATGTAGGAGGTTGCAACTCAATGTCAATAAATTAATGTTGTGGCAGGAAGCACCTATTTTTATATCATGGATGAAATGAACATTTGTAATAGCATTGACAACAACATTAAAATTAGTGGATTTCTAGTTCTTATTTATAAATAATTTTCTTTAATTTATGATTTGTAAACAATTTGCAACAATATTAGTATAATTAATATGCATATTTTGTCTTCATATTGGTATTATTAGTACGGATATTTTGTCTTCATACGATGTTTTAAACTAGTAAGCGATACGAATATGCATATTCGTACTTGCTAATAGCGGGATTTTGAATTGGTACGCAGTATGAATTTGCATATTCGTACTGCGTACCATGCCAAAACCTTCAAGTACGCAGTACTTATTTAGAAACTCGTTACACAAGGTACGAAATTATATATGTGTATCATTACACTTGGTACGATTTTGTAAATGCGTACCTGGTTCTGAAGCATATAAGTTGGAACGCGGTACGCATTTGCAAATACGTACCAACTTCACTAGTGTATTGCTGGTAAAATTGGTACGCTTTTTTAAATACGTACCAGGTGTACCAGTAAAATGATTGTTTGCTATTAAGTATTTGCAAATGTGTACCTACATTACAAGTACATTGGGTACGTATTGGAAAATACGTACCGTGTGTACTAGTAACATGATTGTTATCTAGTACGTATTTGCAAATGCGTACCTATTTTACAAGTACACTCGGTACGCATTGACAAATACGTACCAAGTGTACCCGTAATATGATTGTTTGTTAGTGCATATTTGCAAATGCGTACGTACTTTACAAGTACACTCGGTACAATATTAGTATTATTAGTACGCAATTTTGTCTTCATATAGTGTTTTGAACTAGTAAGCGATACGAATATGGATATTCGTACTCGCTAATAGTAGGATTTTGAATTAGTACGCAGTACGAATTTGCATATTCGTACTCGGTGTTGAATTGATATGCAGTACAAATTAAACATAATATTATACGAACAATAGAGAGAGGGAGAAACAAGCTAAAACTTAATCTTCATTCTTATAGTTTCACCAACAGGTGATTGAGCTAAACCATTTACATCAAACGTACATACTCTTATCGTTCTTCAATTGAATTTCTAGCTTACTTCTGTACCAAGTAACCACACTCAGGTATGCAGTACGCATTTATACGTATTTACAAATACGTACTGTGTACCAAGTAAACATATATATACTCTTTCCTACCACCCTCATAAATGTTCTCTTTCCAGTATCCTCCATGTGCAACCACTAAAGAAGATGGCCTTACACTAGTAAATATGTACTGCGTACCAAGTAAACTTGGTATGTACTGGTAAATACGTACTGCATACCAAGAAAACAAATTAAGGTACGCAGTACGTATTTATCAATACGTACTGCGTACCAAGAACTTGGTACGCACCAGTACACAATTACAACCTGAAATCGAAATCGAAAATCAGAATTCATACTGCCAGAAAATTACCTCCATAGGTTTGTCGCCACAACCAAACATCGCCGGAAAATTACAATCGAACACATGTAACACTTTCTAAATGGACATCCAAGAATAAATCATAGCAAATCGCGACAAATCTCACAAAATCGCAGCCAAATCGCAGAAAAAAAACACACAGCCAAATTGCAGCAAAATTGCAGACAAATTGCAGCAAAATCGCAGCAAAAATGCAAGAGAGAGAGAGAGAGACGACGACGACGACGATGACGAAGCAACGCCGTGACAAAAATCGCGTATGACGACGGCGACGACGGAGATGAAAATCGACGACGAAGGATAACGAGCTGAGGGAGGAAGAAGAGAGAAAAATAAAGAGAGAGAAACACGTGAGGTGATGGAAGAAGATAGAGAAAAAATAGAGAAGAAAATAAAAGTCAAAAAGTAGGAGAGAGAGTGTTATAAAATGGAATAAAGTACAAAGGATAAGGGTATAAATGTTCAAAAAGTAAACATATGACAAAAATTGATAAAATTTGAACTAGTGACCTTTTTTAATATTACCTAATAGCTAATGACATATGACTACATTTTCTCCAACTTTATATCAATTCAAACATTTAAGATAGTTGATTTTTAAGACAGGCTAATTATATATATATATTTAACATTAATAATACTTAACAAATGTTTTGTATTTCTATTGACAGTAGTTATGTTGGGGCCCATCAGATTTTTTGCGGGAAAAAGACACTCATGTAAATAATGCAAAACTTACTTTTTAAATTCCAAAAAGAAAGTCGCCATTATAAATATCCTGAATGGAGTAATTGTTATCATTGCAGATAAATCTTATGCCTGCGAAAACATTGTGATCCATATGGTTGAACGTTTTCCGGTCGGTAGAAAATGCTTTTCGACAACGCACTGCATCAACAACGTACTTTATTCCCCATCCCTTTATCTCACAACCAATTTTTGCCAAGGTCTGTAGTTGTATTTTTTTCGTTTATGCTTGCATTTATTCGATATCAGCTGAATTGAGTTGTTTTCATATTCGTCTTGACATGATTTTATTGAGGTATTATGTAGGATTGATATTACAGGCTTCAATTGCGTGTTTGGTTGTAGGAATTTTCTTTTATGGAGAGGAATTGTGGTGTATATAATGCAATGATCTGATTGTCGTCATTGTGTGCTTCTGTTGTGTGAATCTTGTCAAAGAAAAGTTAGGAATTGTAGCTAGAAGAAAAAATCTTTCATTTTTACTTGATTATATTTGCTCATACATGGTAGTTGGAATGCAGATTGTTGGCAGCTGGGAACATTAGACGAGCATTGTGATCTTTGCGTGCAAGACGTACTAAAGTCTCTCCAGAAGAGTTGAAATATGAATCCATTGTTCAAGCAGGGTTGTGTGCACCTATTTATTGCCTAAAACAGATCATGCTCCAAATGCAACATATAAAAAAGGTAAAGATTGCATCAGGAATTGCACATTTGGTACTATTAGCAGTTCTATAGCCTATAATGCTCAAGTTGCTTGGAAGAGGTTGGCTTGGGCATCTGCATGTGATGGGCGCAAAGCTAATCTCACCATTAACCAGATTGCTCAGGGAGTCAGCTTGGGTTTGAACTGTTTTTACATTATTGTTCCTGGTATATGTAATCTTATTTGTGGCTCTCGGATGGAATTCACGCATGTTGTTCCAGAAACTGATGTTTTCCACTGAGGAATAGTTTCTGCGCGCGTGCTGAAGAAAACAATCTTTTCTTGACCAGATTGATCATTTTTGGTTTTGAGAGCATTGTCTTGTTGCTGAGAGCTATATATCTGAGTATTCGGTTTGCAGCAAGCATTGCCATGGCTCCATTTGTTGTTTTGGACCTGTGTTTAAAAAATTATGGCTTCATGTTGTCCATCAAACTCTAGAAAGAGTAGGCCCAACATTCATAAAAGGGGGTAGTGGGCCGCCACACGGACAGATCTATTCCCTAGAGTCCTGCGTATTGAACTGTCGAAACTTCACACTTAAGCCTTTAACATAGCTTTGCATACACTAAGAAGACTATAGAGAGCTTTTTGGTCGTAGAATATCTGAAATTTCTAATGAATTTACGGAAGAACCTGTGGCCTATAGAAGTATTGCTAAAGTACATTGAGCTTTGTTGCGGTCTCGGTACCTTGGCCGCCATGCCAAACCATGCTAGTTGCAGTTAAGGTGTTGGTGAGTCAATAAAAAAGGATTTTGAGATAATTAATATAGTGGCAAGAGTGTCAAGTTAATTCCTGCTCTGAATCTAGCTCGTGAAGCTACTCATTTAAGCCGCTTCATATATAATTTTCGCTAAGGGAATGATGTTTCTTTCCCTAAGGCTGTATATCTTTTACTCCATCCAGCTGTGTTAGTGGAACCTTTTAAGCATGGAGAAAGTGTTTCTAGCTATGTGGATGAGTTTGAGGGGAAGAACGATAGAGTAAGAAGTGCTCTTACCCACATTGGGCATATGCCTATTCGTTAAGATGTAAATTACATGGCTTGCGAAAGTCGAATTACGTTTCAGGGGCTGTCTCTCAGTTTTCTATTTTTAATATTATACTCTCCATGTCACATATTTAGGTGGGTGGTTGTTATAATGGATTTTCAACTGGTAGTAATCCAAAGTATGGCATGTTTAATACTTGGTTTATCAATAAGAGTCAGTCAATAAGATCCCACAGAACTTGACAAATGCATAGCATGCGATGCTTTTTTTACTTTCCCTTTTAGGCTAGTGGTAAAAGAATTTGTACGGATTACAGAAATTGAGAATCAGTCATTACTACATGAAGGTGTTGAAATAGGTTCATCTTGCAGTAGTTAGTACTCATAATTTGAAATTATATTTTGATACTTCCTTCATTCTACCTTGTAACTATTGGGCTATTAAATTTGATTTTGTGATGCTTTTCTTTCTTATGGTATGATTTATAAGTTGTACACTTAGGTAACTTGGAAACAATGACTTACTCTTCTAGCTTTTTGCTATTGGCAAGGCATAGTTCTTTATTTTTGAGATTTTTGTTTGATTTATTTGGTGGAGAACTTTATTCATGCAGATATATATCCTAGAAACATCCTTGTTCATGGAGATCAGGACAAGCCATCTTGTAAAAAGATCTTCAATATTAAGCCACATGTTATATTCCTTGATGTAGGAATGACTACTGAACTTTCCGAAAATGATCGTGTAAATTTACTGGATTTCTTTAAGGTTGTTGCTCGTAGAGATGGGCAAAACTACAGCAGAGTGCATGCTGATATTGTTGAAGAAACATAAATGTTGATGGTCCCGGTAACGAGTTAACTGGTGTATACACCAGTAAGATTTTAAAACTTTTTAACTCATTAAACCTAGCCAGCTCAACAACTGTGAAACTTAGTTGGAGCAGTCGCTCGGTTAGGGTTACAGTTGACTTCTTTGACTGAGGGTCAATTGTATCAACCTAACTGAGATTTTTCAGAGTGTGTGTGGAAGTGTGGTGGAAAATGATTCACACTCGTTGCTTAACTGAAAATTCTTTTAAGCAAAGGTCAATTCGCAAGACTTAGTGCAATTTTTATAAACTCTTGTTTTTGCAGTTAGTTGGTTAGTAAATAACTCACTGAACTTAAAGAATTGAAATGTAAAGATAGGCTTACGTGGTTTGGAGAAGACCTCCTATATCTACGATCAACTTTTTGGGTTGGTAATCCACTAGAAAAGTTACACGTACTTCCCAAACGTTGAGTTGGTTTACGGGTACCAAATAGCCTGAACAGGGTTACGAACAACACCTACAGTTTTATTTCGAGTTAGAACAAAACTAATTCTTAGTTTGCGGGTACTAAGGAACATAATTTCTCTGATACGGGTTCTAAGGGACCTAGAAAGGGGTTGCGGTTTTATTTCCAACTAATGAAACCTTCTACACTTACAGTGGAGATTTCCTTCAAAGACTTAGAAACTCTAACTATTACAAGGAGTCTGCTCAGGAAAAACAACAATGTATACTTCTATACTCGATCGAGAAAGACTTCTGAGTGAATAGAAGAAAGCACAAGGAGGAGGAAGAGACTCTCTGCTACTCGGCTTCAAACACTTATACTTTTTCTTTGCTGGGAGTTTGCGCGGGATTTCTTGCTTGTAAATCTCGTGCATTGTTTCAGTAGTCTTAACTCATGGAGGAAGGCCTCTATTTATGGAGGGGGAGGTCGAACTAGCCGTCGGAAAGAGCCGTTTGATCTTTGCTATGAAAGGGATGGCTCCTCATCTACTCTACAAACTTTTCTAAAATGGTAACTGCGAGCTTGCTTATTAGCATGTCTTCACTGTCTGTCCAAATAAGGAAATTTCCACCATGTCTGTACTTTGTGCTATTTGAATTTTGAATTCAAGTTCGGTTTTCTCTTTAGACTTCCAAGTCTTCATCTTCAGAATTCCAAGACTCATAACTGCTACATTACCAAACACAATTGTATTGTTTGGTTCTGGAGTCAACTAAGTGGTCTTCTAACTTGATTCAGTTTGCCTAGATCTTTATCTGACTTCTTTAGTTCGATCCTATAAAGATAAAATCCTTACGCTCAAACAATAAGCTCTAGCTAAAAAGACTCATAGGCATATTTACACGGTCGGGATCAGTAGGGTTTTGGTAGAAATCAAAACCTTACTAATTTTTCCAACAATTTCCCCCTCAGATGCATCTCTCGGCTTTTGTTTATACTGTATATTGAGGACTGCATTAATGCAAGTCAGCTCGCAGAACAATCTTTACTTGTTTGAGAGCTTATCCGTATCAGTATGCTCTCAGTCCACCTTGAACTTTTTCAAGTTATGAAGAATTATGGCAGACACTTTGTTGCCATAGAGATTTTTGCTCGAATAGGTGAAAGAGGTGGTTGTGTGGGTGATCTTCTGAGACTCAACCAAAAAATTTATCGCTTGAAGTGGGAGGTCCAATCCACATTGAATTCCTTGTGAATGACCATCATAGGCTTCATCTTGGGGCGGCTGATATCCTCTTGAGATCCAGCCAACAAATGCACACAGTTGACCACGATGTCAAACAGGATTCGGTTGGCAGGCTCCAGGCGGGTTCTTTGCATTCCCACCTTGAATTTTTGGTGGTTGATGGTAATGGACTTAATGAAGTCATTCACGTCGGAGTCGAAGAAATCTACCGTGAGGTCTTGTCTGGTCTAGAAGAGCTCGAAAAGCTCCACTAGTGCAGCATCCAAATTAATAATCTGTTGTTATGAGCAAAAATGTCCAGAAGCCTATTTTGCCAACACATTAACATGAGAGGTGAGAACTCCGTTGGTGCCTTTTCCGAAGGTTGACAAAGAACTCTACAACGGCCATCGACAGAATAAAGTTGGGCTCGAAAGTGACCTACTTAAGGGGAGAGGCTTGTCGGAGTTTGTCGAGATCCATTCGAAGCTCATTTTGCTCCTTGTGTGCCTTATAGACCACCGATTCAAATTGTATGAGGGATCTCACGTTGTCGAGATCGACAGAAATAGGTGGCACGCCATGAAGATGGTTTAAGCACTTTAGGGCCCATAATCTCGATGTGAATAATTAAGAGTATGTGGAACAAGATGCACGAGAAAAAATCTGGAAGGAGCAGAAATTGCAGAGAATTGCTTAGGACAAATAAAGCACAAATATGAAAGTGATCAGAAGAGTTCAATAGGATTTGTGGATGCCTATTTATGGAGGAGGAACGACCCAAAAGCAACGGTTGGGGATAAATCCTACCTTTTCGAGATCAACGGTTGTGATTGAGCGATTGTTAGATAAAATGGACATGTGCGAGACCTGGGTCTGGTGGTGTCGATTACGTACGAGTGACGAGTGTGAACGATTGCATGTCAGCCCACTCTCGGTCAAAAAAGCATAGATTATAATTTAAGTCTAGCATTATATTAAATGCAACCGATGGGCTACTTAATATGTGATCAACACGTCAGAGAATGTTTGAAATAACTTTAAACACCTACCTTAATTGCTAAGGGACGGGTTGATACAGTTCATACCTCTCAGTCGGCTATGAACTCGACTGACTCCTCATTTTCGTATACACTCAGTTGACTCAAGTCGTGTGTTCAGTTGAGATTCCCCGTTACTTGATGTCTTTTACTTCTCACCATCTTCTGTGGAATCCTGCAATCCAAGGAGTTGACACAACATCTTGAACTGTGATTCCACTAAAGGTTTTGTGAAGATATCAGCTCCTTGGATATCAGTGTGAATTTTCTCAACAATGACGTCCTTCTTTTAGACATGATCACGAATGAAGTGATGCCTTATGTCGATGTGTTTTGTCCATGAATGATGGTTCAAAAGGATTGCATAGCACTCGAGCTGTCAACATAGATAGGGACTTGGCCTATCTCCACTTCATAATCTCTGAGCTACTGCTTCAGCTAGAGAATTTGCACACAATAATTATCTATTGTCATATATTCTGATTCAGTCATTGAAGTGGCGACACACATCTGCTTCTTAGAAAACCAGGAGACCAACTTACTTCCCATGAACTGACAATATCCGGAGGTGGATTTCTAATCCATTCTATCTCCAACTAGGTTTGCATCTGAGTACCCGATCAATTGTATGTTATCATCAAAAGGATACCAAAGGGCCATGATAACTGTGTCTTTAAGGTATTTGATGATGTTCTTTGGTGCTTAAATGTGAGCTTTTTTTGGTGCAACTTGAAATCTTGCACATATTAGGTAGAGCAACGAATCGATGATTCCTTGTCTGTACTGTTTGCAAATAGGTAGAGCAACGAATCGATGATTCCTCTATCTTTCTTGGCGTAGACTGGCTTGCCTTCGCAGCTAGGCTCAATCTTCCAGTTTGTATTCATAGGGATTTGAGTTGACTTGCTAGAATCAAGTCCAAACTTTATAATCTGTTCCTTGGTGTACTTGGATTGATTGATGAAAATTCCTTTAGGAGACTGCTTGACTTGCAACCCAAGGAAATAATTTATTTCTCCAATCATGGACATCTCAAACTTGTCCTTCATCATAGTTCTTCGGATTTGGATCCAACGATGATGTCATCAATATATATCTGCACCACCAAGATGTCATTTCCAACTTTGATGGTGAACAACGTCTTGTCGACTGAGCCTCTGACAAATCTTGACTCAAATAGAAAACCGCACAAGGTGTCATACCAAGCACGGGGAGCCTGTTTCAGTCCATAAATGGCTTTCTTCAATTTGTAGATTCTGCCATCACCGATTTTGAAACCAGGAGGTTGTCTATATAGATATCTTCTCTGATATCGCCATTCAGATACACACACACTTCACATCCATTTAATAAACCTTGAACTTGTGGTGAGCTATGTAAGCTAGAAAGATCTTTCAGACGTGCAACCAAGGCAAATGAATCTTCGAAGTCAATTCCTTCTTACTGGCAGTATCCTTGAGCTACCAACCTAGCCTTGTTTCTGACGATATATCCAATTGCATCTCTTTTGTTCTCAAAGATCTATTTGAGACCAATCACTTTTACACCTTATGGTCTTTCGACAAGTTCCCAAACACAGTTCCTTAGGAACTCGCTTAGTTCATCTTGCATCGACTGAGTCCAGTGAACACATCCAAGAGCTTCCAATAATCTTTTGGCTCTGGCACGTCTGCTACATAGTATGAACTCATGGCTACGTCTCCAGCTTGCTTAAATTCTTCAAGCACAACAAGCTCTGCAGCATATTGTGCATGTCGTTTATTCATCAGCTAGCACCTTGGACTGTGTGGACTAAGTCATAGGGGCAATTGTGGCATCAACAACTTGTACATTCTTCGTGTTCGAAATTTCCAATCACCGCCTCCTTGGGATGGTCATCATACCATCTCTTGTTTCTTCGAGCTTTCTCAACAACATCATGAAGAGGAGTGTTGAACTCAAGTCCTCTAGGAGAGACTTGAGGTGTAAGACTCTGAGTTGTATCTTCTGGTGCAGCTCGATCATCAGTTGGAGTTGGAGGTCTGACTCGGGAGTTGCCTGGTCCTAAACATGAAGGTCCTGGACTATGTTGCAGTTCGGTGACTGGCATAGACAGATTTGATAAATGACTGACTGGATTTGAGGTCCCCCCTTAGTTCGAGAAAGGGTCCTCAGCTTCATATTCGGAGGAGTAAACTTCTCCTTCTTCAGTTGACCATATCAGCGGCTCTGCCAAGTTCTTCAGTTTTTGTGCCTGAGATCTTGTCTGTGCGGGTTGTCCGGTTCAGCTTCCAATCGTGGCCTACAACATTGCGAGTTTCCTGCACTCCAAAGAAGATTCATCAAAACTAACATGAGGTGTTTCCTCTACAATTTTGGAGCTATTTTTGAAAAGCCTATAAGCCTTAATCTTCGCAGCATATCCGAGAAATATGCCTTTGATAGCTTTAGGCTGAAGGTTTTCAACTGAGCTTTCTCATTGTTGTGGATATAACACTTAGAACCAAAGACTCGAAGATGGGATAGATTAGGCTTCCTGTATCTCTATAGTTCATATGGAGTCTTTTCATGTCGTTTGGTTAGGAGGGATCGGTTCTGCGTGTAGCAAGTCATGTTGACTGCCTCAGCCCAAAATCTTTTCGGCAATGCTGAGCTTGTCAACATGGATGTTGCAACATCTTTCAGTGTTCAATTCTTCCTCTCAACTACTCCATTCTGTTGTGGAGTCCTTGCAGCTGATGTCTGCTGAGTTATGTCGTTCTTCTCGCAATACTCAATGATAGACTCATTGAGGAACTCATTTCTGTGATCAGATCTGATGGACTATATGTTTATCCTGCTGGTTGGCGATCCGGTCTATCAGTTTGGGCAACTCATATCTTGTCTCGTTCTTGTGTGCCATGAAGATCATCCATGTGTATCTCGAGTAGTCATCAGTAACTACTAGAGTATATTCATTTCCATTCAAACTCTTGGGGGTGACCAGACCGAAGAGATCTATATGAATCAATTGCAAGACTCAAACCGTCGATGGCACCATCGACTAGTTGACAAGAACGGCAGAGATGCATCGGACTATACACCAAGTCCGGAATCCCAGCTGCATGTTGTTGGCAAGCTAGTCGATTCATGGTCTTGAAGTTGAGGTGATTCAGCCTTCTATGCCACAGCCAGCTTGCTTCAGAGCTGCTTTTCGACACCAAGCATGTCTCAGGAGGGCAACTTGACCAGTCCGCATAGTATACATCTCCTGAGAAAGACCTTCTACCAAGGAAACATTTTTAATTGTCACGTAATCAGTTTCAATTGTACCGAACCGTTTGGTCTGACCACGAGAGTTGTCACCAAAGATCACTGTTGGTCCTGCTCAATATGTGAAGTCCTTGAGTAGATTGATGTGATGCGTCATGTGCTTTGAGCATCTACTACCCATGATCCAGACCGACTTTGCAGCTTTTTTCTTTCTTAGTTCATCCTGCTCCTACAACAAATAAGACCAATTTTAGGTACCCAAACTCAGTTGAGTCTTGGTTGGTTAGTAACTGGCGTTATTTCCTTGAAGGTCCGAACTGTGCGGTCAGTTCACAGAATCTTCCCTTCTGGATCCACATAAACTGCTGATTTATTGTTTCTTGGTGCTCTAGCAGTCCAGTTCTTTGGAGGGATCCTTCTTCTTAGAACTTGGTTTCAGCCTTGTTGAGTTGGCCAATTTCTCCTAGGCGATATTTTCAAAACAATTCACGAATAAAATTTTGTCATAACATATTAAAATGATAAGAAATTAAGCATTATCACATATTTTGTTTTGTGCAATCACACAAAAATAATTTGTGAACACACATATAAGAGTTCGTGAATGCACGCACAAATATTCGTGGAAGTCGGAAAATCTGAAGAATATTATATTAAAAAACCTAGTTCTACCTATCTTCTCTCCTCATAGACCTGCCGCCGCCACCGCCATATTTTCTGGCATCATCTCCAAAAACTCACAGATTTATAGTTTAGATCTGAAAACAACTCACCTACATCGTTGGTTGCCGATTTCTTCGCCAGAATCAATGGAGGTAAGCAGAATATATGGGATTCATTCATCTACACCGAAATTTATGGACGGATCAATGAAGAAAGTCGTCACCGGGAGAAAGGAGACGTAATTGGAAACTCATTGGAAAATCGCCGTGAAGATGGAGTCACCAGAGAAAATGATCGGATTTTAAAGTTATGGCAGTCCTTAAATTTGAATTGCCGCTTAGAGAAACGGAGTCGCCACCATGAAATGTTGCTGGAATAAATGGAGTCATCGATGGAAATAAAGGTGTCGCTGCCAAAAGATGTGCCAAATATTTTGAAACTGCTGCCTCGTTCAGTAAAAATGAGAGGAAATACAGGTAAGACAAAAGATTAGGAAAGAGATTATAAAACTCAAGAAGAAAGTAACAAAAAAAGTAATCACTAAATTGTGCGAAAGTTAAAAGGAATGGTAGAAATGTCCAAAGGGGCAGAATTTAAAAAAACTATCAAATGCATCAGAATAAACCCACATTGACATCACCAGCCCACAAAACCACATGCATCATGCAACCACAATGGCATCGCCAGACCCAAACACAATCCAAAAGCAAAAGGCAAAAAATAAGAATGCAATTACCTCATTCCAGATGTCTCACACTAGGGAAAAAAAGCCCTAGCATTTGCAGATACCAAGCTGGATCATCATCCAGACAAAACCTTATTTCAGGGATCAGGGTTTCTTCATTCAGATATCATATCTAATTCTGTCACCGGAGTTTTCGGCACCACTGTTTCGTATTCAACGGCAGAATCACAGATCGAAATGCAACCACCCAAGGTCGGCGTCGACTCGGAGAAAGGATCAAACATTTTCGAGTCAGAGAGCGGAAAAATCCCTAGTTTAGATTAGAGGGTTGTGAATAGTTTTTTCGGCACCATATACCTAATCGTTCCAACTCCCACGAATAAGTTGGTATCGGAGAGAAGTGGGTGACAGTCGTGATCGATAAATCCTTGTAGAACAGAGGCATATCGAATAGATTAGGATTTTTAGAGAGCGACGATGAGTAAAAAATCACACAATGGAGAGAATGGGAGAGGAGCGGAGAGATTAAGGTTTCAAAGTGAGAGAAATTGGGCAAGAGAAATGAGGGAATTTGGGACCAAGTGTGAAATTACTGAGGAAATATGGGGCAGATTTGGGTTGGGTAATTAGGGAATTTGGGTTGGGTAATTAGTGTTAATTGGTTAGGGTAGTTCATCAATTCAAAATGTATTAAATAAAGAAAAGTTAGAGGGTGTGATTGTAAAAAAATGTAAGTAAGACTTTATTTTATGGATAAATATTTTAGAATAAATAAGAGTTGTATTTCGTGGATGTATGAGTTAAAAAGATGGTAGAATTTAAAATTGCAATATAAGTTCGTTCTAGAATTGGGAAAATTCTAAATTTTTTTTGGACAAAAACTCTTGTGGAACTGTTCCACCGTGCATAACCCGCCCCGCCTGACCCGCCCTGACCCGTTTGACCCGGGCTCAACCCCCCTTGACCAATTTTTTTTTTTCAATTTTTTTTAAATTTTCCAGTTTTTTTTAATTGTAGTTTTTTTACCCTTCTTTTTTTGTTCGCTGCTTCTTCTTTGGTCAAGATTCGAGCAAGGAGAGTCGAAAACCTCAGAGCGCGCCGAAAAAATCCAAATTGTTGCCCGCTAATTATCCTTATTTTAGTAATTGGAGCGAAAACGGAGCCGTAAAATCAGAGCTGAATCCGTCTGAAAAAAAAAATCTGGAAATAAAATAAAAAGAAAAAAACTAAAATTTAAAATAAATAAAAAAATAGGGGGGCGTGAGACCCACGCACAACACGTGAATCTCGCGCGCGGGTCGGGTCGGGTCGGGTATTGTGCAAATGGTGGAGACTTATGCAAAGGAGTGCGTCTCTCTCTTTTTTTTTTTTTTTTTTTTTTTGTGTGTGATTAAAACCGAAAGAAGACAAAATAGAAAAATTGCCTCGTCTCCGATCCGCTACACAAAACTCGGATAAGCTGGGGGGCAACTTCTTGTGTCAACTCCAAAATACCGAAACCTAACCGCCCCAAATCCAAACAAATGCTGATTTTGCCGCCAAAAAGCCAATGCTGCTGTCTCTGTATCCCTCCGCACCTCCCCTTCAAACCCTCTGCAACTCGATACACCACCGCGCGACTCCACTTCCACATTCCCACCACGCCAACATTCTCCTGGCCGGGCTTTACGGCCCGAACTCTCAGGGTTTCTCCTCTTCTCAACTCATCAGCGCCGCAATTGCTGCCTCACGATGCGACGGGTAGCGCCGAAGAATTTGAAGTGGAACTTGAACGGCTGCTCTCGCTTCTGCCGGAGGAGATGCGGCGGAGGGTGAGCCAACATCCGGAGCTTCGTGACTTGATTGAGGTGGTCATGGACTTGGGCCGAAAGCCCTTGGCTCGGTTCCCGTCTGGGGATTTCGTGCTGTCGGATCACCCGATTACAATGGAGAACCTTCTACATGCCACTTCCCAGGTGCACTGATTCTCAGCTTTGTTTCAGTTTGTTGTACAGCTTTTCTCTGTTTCCTGAGATTCTCTCGTGTTGCTTAAAATATTGCATGTTGTATATCGTCTGGAATTGGGATTAAGGTTAATTAGGTAGTTATTTGAACAATAATTTGCAGTCTGTTGTAGTTTATTATTTCTGTTGTATTTTTGAGGCTTTAAAAATCGTCATCAGAATACAGTTGAAGAATATAACTAGAGATATGAATTCCACATCTTGATTGTTTAACTTTGTATTGAGTATTATAGATTGCTGATACCAATGTTACATTTTACAGCTCGGGGACTTTGCAGTTGATAACCGAGCTGGAATTAGCAGAACACTGCATCGCATTAGTGCAATTAGGAATAGGAAAGGTGCAATTATTGGTTTAACTTGTCGTGTTGGTCGTGCGGTGTCTGGAAGTGCCAATTTATTGCGAGATTTAGTTAAAGATGGTGCTTCCTTGCTACTTATCGGTCCTCCTGGGGTGGGGAAAACCACAATTATCAGGTTAATATCTGCATATAATTATAAAAGATTATCCAGTTTTTATTATCCTATTTACAAGTAGAAAATTTGCAGCATGTTATTGCTTTGTATTGTGACATGTGAGACATTAATCTGAAAACATTTAGATTATTTTGTCAATATTTTGATTTGAACCATTAGAGATGTGAATATCCCTTGTGTTAGCATTTCTGTATGTGTGCTAATAAGATTTTAGTTGTGAATGCTAATTCATTGCACGCGTTTGATCTTGGGTGCTGCTTTAGTAAATTGTTGTTGATCTAAATCGATTCTGATCTTTTGGAATTAGGAATATTAGTTGCCCGACGTTGTTGTACTTTGGAAGAATTTATGTCTGTCCTATATATTTGTACTTATCTTGAGCCAGTTTGGTACGCACACTTCAAATCCCAATAGATCGCCACTTTTGTCTTTTTCTCTGATTCATCAAGTTTCTGTGCCATATGTAATATAATTGGGATTTGGGAGAGTCTTTATAGCCTGTTATTGGCTTTTTCTATCTATTAAATTTCATCTTCAATCTTGATTGCTGGGGATCAAGCTATTACACAAGTAGTTAAATAGGGTAACAAAGATTGTGCTTTACTGAGCTATTTTCTATTGTTTACATGCACTACTACTAGGATGCTTTTAGTTTGTTTCATAATTTCTTTGGAGGAAATGCTTGCTTGTTTAAGTCAATATAATCTGACTGCTGCAATATGTGGTGCATATATCTTATGTCTTATGTCATCGTCCTCTCTACCTATGCCTAAGCCTCTCTCTCACTTTGGTGAAACAATTTACATTCCATTTTTCCATTTCTACTGGAACTTCTTGAAAGATAAGTGTATTTTCTTGTTCTTTATGAACTTATCTTCTGTATCAGATAAGCTAGAAGCGTATATGTTATTATCAATGAGTAGATAGAACATGTTGATACAATGACATCTTCCCATGATACAAGGCATTTTGAGGATTATGATGATGCGTATTTCGTTTTTTTATAATATACTGTTATTGTTTCAATGTACTTGAGATGCTTATGGCACTCGAGTATTTCAAGTAGAGTATGAAGTTGCCTCCAAGATTTAGAATTGATTGATAGTAAGCCGTCCACGTCAAGACTCTGGGAATATTGAAAAGTTTATGTTGTGAATTTTATAATATTGAGCAGGTTCTTTACCTGATTTGTGTCATCGATGTAATCAGAGAATGGTACAATAAAGAATTCATGGTTTAGGAGGTGGTCTCTTATTTTGATATACTAGTAAATGAAATGGGAGCAAAAATTTGGGACCTAGGGAATATATATTTCAAAGGAAATTACTTGTGCCAAACCTTAAACATAGTGATCTTATAAATTCTACCATCAATAAAATAATGTATGTTATGCTCTTTCTTTTAAGGGACGTAGCTCGTATGCTTGCAAATGAGTATGGGATGCGTGTTATGATTGTTGATACCTCAAATGAAATTGGAGGTGATGGAGATATTCCACACTCGGGAATAGGCAATGCTAGAAGGATGCAAGTCCCACACACTGATGTCCAACATAAGGTATGAATTTTGCTCTTTTCTCTTTGTGGCCAAAAGTTTAAGTCAACAAGTGAAATGTAAAGAATGCTACTTCCTCAGAGTTATGAATGGTATCATTAATATGGAACAATATATTTGTATACAGTGATAAATGTTACTCTTCATCAACTGCTTACTCTATCATAGAATATATAGATCGGAAGGCTTAAAATAGTGAGCTAAGCTTATTCCCATCAATTGCTAATCAGTGCAAATTTTGTTCATGGTTGTGAATCATGCAGCATGGCAAGAGTTCTATAGCTGCCTCTATTTCTATGTGTATGATTGATTCCAAAATGATGTAAATCTGTTAGGGGTTGGCAATGTTCTTTTATCTAAAGAAAAATGGAACCTGATAACAAATTGAACCAGTCGAAATATAAGAATATGGTATTGTTTGCACAAAATGATTGTTAATAAGATTATGTTACTGAAAGGTTATGTAGTATTAACTGAAAACACATAATGAATATGTATATATATATATATATATGGAGAGGATAATATAGGAACTCGTCTTTAAGTAGGAACTGAGAACTAATCTGGACCGTTGATTTTTTTTTTAATCTACGGTCCAAATTAATTGATGCATTAGATTAGTGTTGTTTGTGCATTAAAAATGTGTTAAATAATTTGTGCATTAACATGTTTGTGCATTAACGTAGTGTATTTTGTGGATCACGTAAGTGATATTTACGCTGGTTCCTACGAATTCATATGAAGATGAGAACCTACCAGATCCACCCTATATATATATATATATATATAGGGAGTGGGTTCACATAAAAACTAACTCCCATGAGTTAACTAGTAACTAATTATTAACCATAGATTCATTTAAGTTGTATGGCTGAGATTTAAATTTAGATATATAACATTGGATGGTAAAAACACGTGGAAGGGTATCAAGGTTAATCAAATTAGCCCACTTTCATTAAATTCGGATTTTCAGCGGATAACTTGGGAGAAATTCAAAACAGCTAAACTAAAGTGATATATTAAAAATAAATTAAGTTGGAATAATGTGTTACTTATACCAACAATATTTTTAGTTTTGGGAACTTATACCAACAATATTTAAATTAAGCACTACCATATCAATTAAGTATCGTGTAAACAGTAATTATGCATTACATATACAATAGTTAATCACTCATTATGCATTACGTACTTATATTTATACAAATATTTATGCAATATTTATAGAGTAAATAAGCGTTATGTATACAGTAATTAAGAGTAATTATGCATTACGTACTCATACTTTTAGATTACTTATGCAATATTTATACAGTAAATAAGCAACATTTAGAGAGAAAATAAGCATTATTGTAGAATACTTATATTTATGATAATTAAGTTGTATTTATGTAGTAATTAAGTATCAACTATCCACTTCTTATATTTAAATAATGCTAATCACGCAATATTTGCATAGTAAATAAGCCGCATTTATAATGTATTTATGCAGTATTAATACTAAAATATACACTCCCCAAAAGATTATGGATAATATGCTTATATACCATATGCATGATGTGTATATAATATATTGATCTTGCATAAAATATGATTTTGTTGTACTATATAATAACACAAACGTAAAGTTAATAATTTGAAAAAAATAATAGACCAAATTAATTTATAGACCAAAAAAATAAATGAACAGGAAATAAAAGAATTATAAAAAAATAATGAAAGCATGTCCAAACACCATGAAAACTGGATTATAAAGGAAAAAAAATTGTCTTTAATTATATGCAATACATCCCGTCAATTATGGGATTACATTAGTTACGAATCCTTTGTCAATTACGAAGTTACCCCAGATCTAATTTAAGATGGGTTAACACGGCTGAAAATTTGAAATTAATTAAGAGCCATAGATTAAGAAAAATGAAGGATGTAGATTGGGTTACTAGTTAACTCATGGGAGAAAGTTTTTATTTGAATGGTAAATGTGAACTAACTTTATGATGCTTTCAGTTCATTGTCTGTTACAATTTAGCAAAATGACCCTGATCTCTTATTTTCCAGCAAACAAATACACACAAAATAAGGAAATAAATATTTCCTTCATTGTCTACATAAATAGAAAAGAAAGATTGCTTCTAGACTTGGTAGGTTGAGAGAATTAAGGGTATTCTAGTTATAACTTTTGTACGTTCTTGCTAAAGCAAAATGAAATTAGTCACTAATGATATAAAAACAAACTCTAGCAACTTTGAGTGTTAAGAAGTCCAAAATACCTTTCAAATGGGGCTTGTACCATCCAAAATTAAATGGGTATTTTGGACTTTCAAATGGGGCTTTGTACGGTATCTTCATCTAATTATGTCTTGATCCTTGAGACATGTTGAGATTGTTCTTTCAATGTATGATTTTGGCTGCTTTTCATCTTCATTGTGGAAGTGTCTAAAAAACAAATTAAGGACATTTGCATGAGATTTTCTTGGATGTCTTATAGTCCCCTTGTAAGTTTTTGTTTGAAATATTAGGAGTGTATATGTGCACAATATTCAAACATCGAGTAAGCACAATTAAACTAAAAGGTATGCTCATAGAACTTTTACAAGTCATGATACCTTTGTCTCTTGGACTTCATTGCAGTAGATTAACATGTACAACATCATCACATAGAATTCTTTCTACCCTAGCCTACAGTATACATTTAACCTCCCTGTTGACTGTGCTGACACCTATATGAAATCCTTCCATGGCTGAGTGTAATGTCCCGATTGCACTGGGAATCCTATTTGATTGAAGAGTCTTCCAAATCCTTTGTTGGAAGATAGGTTGGGTGTCTTCAAGATTTGTACAACACAAACCAACAATTAGTTAACTCCTTGAAGACAATTGTAGAGACTCACTCATGTAAATGATAATAAAGCCCAATTTTTAGAAGTGAAAATGCTAAGCCGTGTAATACAAAAAAGAGATAAAATACACCAATAATCTCCAGGACATCTTATAGTACAAAAAATTAGCTTTATAATCTAGTCGTGCAAATGTATTATGGCTCAACCTTTGCAAATTTATTTCCTTCACATCTCTCTTCTACATGCAGTAGGAGATCTTATTTACTTTGTTCCTTCTTCATAAAAGTTTCTTCGCCATAGAGTTCTTCAAGTTTCCTTCAGCTTTTCCTTTCTTGTACTAGTCAATTATTTGTTCCCAAGCATCTAATTGTTTTAGAAGGAATAAACATTAACACAAAAAATTCCATTATAGTTTTGCTCATTTGATAAATCAAACTCAACGAACTATAGAATTCCAATCAATAATCTTAACAGCTCTTACGGTTTTCTATTTTAGATTCCATATAATGCATTTCAACTTGCAGATGCTCATATATATATTTTTTTAATTATTACTTTTAGGTGCTGATAGAAGCCGTTGAAAATCATATGCCACAAGTAATTGTGATAGATGAAATTGGCACAAAGCTTGAAGCTGCAGCTGCTAGTACAATTGCTCAACGTGGAATTCAACTAGTTGCAACTGCTCATGGAGTAACCATCGAGAACTTAGTGATGAATCCTGCATTAGAGATGCTTGTTGGAGGAGTGCAGGTAATTGTGATGTTCTAGTACCTCTTTATATAGATGCCTAAAATGCATTCTTCATATGAGATGCATGAATCTAACAAGTACTTCATTGGAATCAGTGGCAGATGGAGAATGTTATGTTGAGAAGGTAGTTAGTATCCCAAAATGTGAAGATACATTACTTTTTTAAAACCTGATAAAATCATGGAAGTGAGTTCTCCCCTTACTCCTGTTAGGAAAAGGTTTGTTCGCGAAATCATGATTGGAGATTCTATATGACAAAAGTCACAAAACAAGTGGATTGTCGTGCACATACATAACGTACTGCTGTTTCGTGAGTACCTCCAATCAGGTTGTGCTCTCCAGTTACGGCCAAATATAAACCAAATTTCAAATCCTTACCTCAGAGGCTTGCCTTTGATGATCTATTGATATTTGTTAGAGATCATTTTGCCCAAGTATATCACCATAGAGAGTGAATCAAGGGGAAGAGGACTGATGTTGCACAAGTATATATATGTAGGCAGGAGTAGTTGATGAGTTAGACACTTGTAAGCTGGGTGGGATTGTTTCTGAAGGGTTCTCCCTGTGTTACTGCAACTTTGCATCTTAATGTAAGTTTGTAACAATATCTTGAGAAATAACTGAAGTCTCCTTATCCCTTGACCCTATTTATCGTATTAGGTCCTTAGCATTTTGTAAAAGCTATAGGACCAGTTAGAAATTATGTCAACCAAGTGCAATTTTTCATGCATTCAGTAGTGATCTATAATCTGGCATGAGATCTATTTCTTTATTTGGGTTTTACCATCTTGAAGTAGAGAAATAAACTTTTGGCACTTGCACAATTTATTCCTATACAGTCCTTACAATATCATGATTAAGAATTTGGCAAATCACTTGAAAGTTATTGATGAATTGCACTACCATGTTGAGAGATTTCCGTTAACCTGAAAGTTGTCAAAGGATAATTTTCAGTTATTTATTTATTTATTAAGATTGTAGGTTGACATATTTTCCATATGAAATGTGGTTACTGCTTCCCAGAGTGTCACACTGGGAGATGAAGAGGCAAGTAGGAGAGGAGTTCAAAAAACTGTGTTGGAAAGGAAAGGACCCTCAACTTTCACTAGTGGGGTGGAGATAATTTCTAAGGCACAGTTACATGTTCATCATAATTTGGAAGCAACAGTAGATGCCATACTTGCAGGTTTCGATTCCTTTTTGTACGTTAAGTGAAGTTTCTACTTTCAAGTTTTCTCATTTTTACTACTACCTCAAGTTTATATATGCTGTTCCTTTTGCCTTAAGTAGGTCGCAATCCTAGTTATGAGGTCCGAAAGTTGAATCAGGGAACAAATGAATTGGAGCCAAGATCATTGACTCCTGATTTATATGAGACAAGTGAAAGTTGGACTAGAGATACTTCTGAAATGATTGTTGATTCATCTTGCCAGGATGTAATTGTCTCAGAAGAGATGTCTGGTGAAGATGAGGGCCATCTCTGTATATTTCTTTATGGGGTAAGAACCATCAACATATATATTATATATGTATTCTCCTGCACAATTTGCGTTCCAATTTTCTGATAATCATGCAATCCTGGAAAAGAATAAATCATTTTCACAGTTTCATGGAAATGTGAAGTTTTACCATTGATATATGTATCACGTTTTTTCACCAAAAAAATTAATTCATAGATCAGTGTTTACCATATTAATTCCAATGATTGGAGAAGTTTACTGTCTGTAAGTAAAAAATTAAGCAGGGACCAGTATTACTAGAATTATTATTTTCAAGGCACCTAAGAAAAAAAGTTGTAAATTGCAACAATTTTGTGGTTGGTAATAAGGAAGACGCAGGAGTTCTGAACTGATTCAGTCACAAAACTTATGTGGGAAATCACGCATTAATCTGGGCCCATCTAAGTATTACCCATCTAATATGGACAAAGGCAATAATAAAAGTGCCATGTTCTTTTGGTAAACTCCTAATTGAAACATTAAATCATTAGGGATGTATTCTCTAGACAAAATGTTTCTTGTAGGCCCCCGTTCCTAATGCATGGCCTCCATGGGAAGCCCAGCCAAATGCGTGTTTCAGATCAATCTTGTATCATGAAACTAATGATGTGAGGTTATGCACGTCCTTTATGTGGTGGTCGTAGTGTACTGAACTATTGTGACTGCTTAACTTCCTTACAAGTGGATAACTTGAATGTTTGGTTGCTTCTGTAAAGCAGGCTCGACTTAGCTAGTTGTGCTAATAGAGAGAGTCTCATTCACATCTTGACCTTATGAAACCAAACACACTGACATATTCTGATATTCATATAGAAGAGGGGATGCTGTGTATAGTTTCCTTTTCATTCTATTGTATGACTGCACCAATGTATAATAACATCATTTTGATTTAGAATGGTTTGTGGATATATCATGACATAAGAGGCCAAAAGAGTTGCATTTAATGTTTTGAAGCTGTGAGTTCATTCGAAGAACCATCACATGCCAGGTGATGCTGTGGGATTTTTCCTTCTTTTTGCTGCTGCAGATGAAAAGTTATTAATGTAATAACTCTTGTTAAAATCTTGAAAAATATGGAAGTTTAACTTCAAAATAAGCCTTTGTGATGTTCCTGAAACTTGGCCGATTTTCAATTCCTCTTCTGTTAGGAACAAGGGAAACTGATCTTTAGAGGACGATTATGCTATTCTAGAAATAATGGGTCGTAAATGTTGCTGAGCATAGCTCACCATATTTGAGAACCCACTGCACTTAGGTGAAATAACTAAAGCATGCTATATTGCAAGTCAGAAATAATGCAACTTCTTATTTAGGCTTTCCCCATAGTATGCTCACAAAAAATATTTTGGCAATGGAATGATAAAATGCTATCCATGAATTGATCATGTAGAATAATTGCTATACACTGCTTATGTTCCTTATAAATACTGGTGGATGGGTAACTTAAATGCAAGCAGTGTTACAGATATCAGAAGCAAATATCATGCAAGGGATAAGGCAGTTGAAGATAGATGAAACAATTGAATTTACTGACAACATCAGCGAAGCAAATGTGTTAATAGCTTTGCAATCAAAGATCAAAAAGAATTCTCGGCTACAAGCTGCTGCAAGATCTCAAGGCCTTCCTACCTATATCGTCAAGGTAAGTTCTGGCATCATTTTAGCTTCTAATATTCCTGTCATGTAGGCAAATAAGGCATACTGAAAGGGATTGAGTCAGCAGGTTGTTGCCCTGTGTCATGTTTTGCCTCTTCGGCTTCATACTTCGCCTTTCCATTTACGGACTGTTTTTCCTTTTGCAGACAAGCTCTTTGGCCCAAATAATAAGGATTATACAAGCGTTGATGTCTGACTATGCGCAAAATTTTGAATTTTATGAATCTGAAGCTAAGACAAATGAGTCAGAGAAAATTGACGCTTTGGAGGTAATTTTGAAAAGAGGGTGGAAGGGTGTCCCTTTTCTTTGTAAAACGTTGCGGCTGACAAAAGTAACGCCCATGGTGCTAATTGCTATATGCTAGAATTACTCTTGATTGTTCCGGCCTTTCCTTTTTTATGACTATTAGCTGCTAGAAAAGAAGAAGGATAAATGCAGCATTAATAGAAACTTATATTTTTTCTAAACCAACAAGTTTGGTAGAAAATCAACTCCATTTTTTTTTTTCTGAGGACATGTCAAATGGTAGGATGATCTTTTTTTCTTAGGTGCCTTGCAGAATATTTGGTGCTAACGTGATTGGTTCTTTTGGTGGGTCTATTGAGTCAACCACAGTTTTTCAGTTATAGAGAAACTACAATTTTACTAGTCAAGTATATTGCATATATCTTTGTCGGAGAATCTAGTGAAATATTAATAAGTAACTTGATACATGTATAACGGATGATTGGCCAATTCAATCTATTACTGTCCATGAGCTCTGATACCTCCTATCTACAAATTAATGGAAGAAACTTGTACCAAGAAATGGTATAAGCTGAAAATTTTAAGGCAATTAACATATCATCTAAATCAGGACTGAATTCAACCTCTTTGTGCTAATATTGTTCTAATTGTTGTGATAGTTCAAGTCAGATAGTTATTTATTTATTTATGAGTTAAAATATCTTGAGCCAGTATTGACTGAGCAGAGTTGTGCTTGTTATGTTCAAAGGAAGCAAGAATTGCAATTGAGCAAAGAGTAATCCCAAAGGGAGAGCCTGTTGATCTGCTTCCCCGGCCGTTGAATATACTCTTGCTTCAGAAGGACCTCATTCGTAAATACAATCTTAAATCGGAAAGAATTACTTCTGAGCTTGGCGTGCGGCTCAAGATCCTTCCTCTACAAAGTACAGTTGATGAAGACAATTCTGAAGGAAAAGAAGCTGGTGATGCTAGCAACACCGGAGACTTTTATAAGCTCAACAATGAAACAAATGGGTCTGCTATCACTGTTGACAGACTACCTCTTCTTCCCGACTAATTATAGTTGGTTTGAATCTCCGCCTCATCCCATGGCAAAGATAATCACAGGTATGGTTGTAACGTCGTGCTCATTCTCAGCCTATCAGTTAAAGATGCAATTTCTTGTCACAAAGATTTCTTTCCACGTTAAGAGATCATAAAGTTCCAATTTGCACTTCTTTTTCTTCACAAAGACCTTAAATTTGTTGATCTATCTGTACTTGGTGCTCTTTACTGGAACTTTTTTGCTTCTAATAGGAATTTATTTTTGAATGAACTTCATATATATTCCTAGGGCTGTTGCATATTTGTTTCCTTTAGATGAATTTCAGGAAAATATATAATAATGGTAAGAGCAAGAAGAAATACACCGGAAAAGGAAAAAAAAAATTAATCCTGGATATATGTATAAATGTGACCGGTTAGACCATTTAGTTAGTGCTAGTTTCTCTTATGATATTGGTTTTCTTTCGGTTAGTCGATTCTGGCCTTTTAAATGATTCCAACTACTCCAAGGATTACTTTAAAACAAACAAGATAAGCATAAATATAGTTTAAGCTGTACATTATGGGAAAATTTGAAAAATGAAGAGCTTTGTAGTATTGACTAAACGTTAGTGCTAGTTATTTATCTATTATTTGGTGCCCTTTTTTCCACTTATATCTATGTGAAGAGTATTCAAATGCTTATCCAGAATCCCAAAGTCAAACCTTTTTCAGTAGTCCAATGCCATATGCAGATACAAAAATGTGAGTGATAACATTAATTTCTGTTCTATGATAGCCACATATTGCCTTGGTTTCTTTAACCATTAATCTGAACGTGCAGACTGAAAAAGATGGTGATTTTTTATGAAGTTGACCTAAAATGACTTGAAATCATTGTGTTCATTATATTAGTAAAAGATTGCCACTTTCTGTGGTGGGTCACGTCATTGCATGGGTCGGCATTTTATCTCCGTACCCAATTGTCTTGGTAATAGTGAAAGATGGAGTTAAACTTCAGTATTCTGAAAATAAGTTATTTTATCAACTTTTGCTTTGCTGATAAAGTATTACCTTGTGAGTTTATATGGTATTTAATGTTATGAAAATATTTATCATGAAGAATGCAGTTTCTGTATCTCTCTAAGCTGATAAAAAAAACTGTCTTGTTATAATGCCTTATATTTATTAATCTGACTATGGAGTATCTCAAGCCAGGGTCCAAATTCTTTTTAAATGGAAAGATGTAGCGTAGTAGTATGTGGTTTCTCTGTTTTTATTGATTGATTAATTTATTTTTTGGTGAGTTCTTGGATCATCCTTTTCTCTGTTTACCTTTTCAGGTGGGGGAGGAAATGTCACATCCAAACTATTCACCGTACAAGAATAAGGTTAGTTGAACATGCATTTAAGGTTATGAAGGTGCTCTTTTGACCTATTCTCAATATACTTATAGGTATTTTTTCTATTCTCTTTCAAATTTAAGTGCTTAATGCATATATTATTGTAGTATTATTTATGTGAATCACTATGCTTACATTGAGTTTGAATAGTTACAAATGATAGTTTACTATTTTATATATATGCCTTTGTGTTCTCTTTGTTGTTTTCTGTAGATCAAAGTAACAAGATTGTTAGAAAATGAGTATGTGAAAGTGCATATTAACTTATTAAGCACTGATTCTCTAGAATCCAAATCCCAATATATAGCACTCAATTTTTTTCCACAAATCAAATGTCATGATGTTAGCTTAGTTGTTGTTATCGTAGTTTACTTTAACAAGCGATTACCTTATGATTACTTTTCTATGAACTTGTTTGTTTTATTTAACCTTTTATGTATAATTTAAAATACATGACCTCTAGCTGGCATCCAGTATCAATTATGCATAACTATATGGGTTCTGCATTTCAGCAACCCTTTTATATTTTATGGTCCAATTCGCGCTTGGTTTTCTTCCTTAATCATCGAGTTGAAATTTAATTTAAGATATGCATTTTCTTGAAGTTTTGCTGGAGTTTGGTGGTTCTTTGTATATTTAAATAGTGTGGAAGCCGGGAGTCCTAATAGATGTGCGTGTCTGAAGTGTAATCTTCCAATCAAAATACTTTAAATTGGTTAATTCTGACCTTTGTTTTTCTCTAGTTTTAGTAATAAGTCTAATTTAGATGCCACCCTTTACATGCAAGCAACCCTTCATATTATAAAACTGAGGCAAATCGTGGCCCTTCAGAACCCCATGGGGAGAAGATCAACACTCTAGATTCATATATATATATAAATAAATAGATATTATAGAGAGAGAGAGAGAGAGAGAGAGAGAGAGAGAATATGCTTCATAAGGTCAGCATGTATGCAAGAGGTCAAAATAACTGACATGGCGAACAAAGTGCTTTTCTACTAGTATTAAATTAATTACACTACTAATCGATTACTTACCTCTCTCGAAGGTAAGTAATTGTGGTTCTTATCCAAATTCCTGTCTTTTGTTTTATTCATTTGGAGCTAATATCCCATTGTATCCCAACTTTGGTGCTTCTTTTCAGTTCTATCTCAACTTTTAAAAGTTATCAATTTTATCTGATCTTTTTAACGTGAAACTCAAAGTTGACATGGAGTTCTTGAATTCTATGATTTGAGTTGTCCATCCATGTTTTTCATTTGTATTCTGGTTGGACGTCCGATAACAGAGTATTTAAGTTGGAAAGTTGACGCTTCGGAGAATCGGTTGTCTTACTACAAAAAATAAAAACAGGGTGGACGACTCAAATCATTGGCTTCAAAATAACTTAATCAATTTTGAGTTTTCAAAATTCCTTCGATTGTTTCTATCCTAAAATTGATACGAAAAGTTTGAGATAAAATTGGCAAGATTTAAAAGTTTGGATATAAATGAAAAGAGTATCTACAGTTTGGATAAAAAGTGATACTTACATAACCCATTAGATTGATATAGAAATTCAACAAGCAAAGATTCCCAACTTATTAATATATTCCCTCTGCATATGAAATAGTTTTTCATAAATATGAGTGTTCATGAAAAATTTACTCACCCATTTATAGAAGTGAGATTCCACTTTGCTTTAAATTTTACCACTCAAAACCTACCCACAAGCAGCACTCTTATTTCACTTACATTTTAACCTACTAAGTCGACCCACTTTCTTTATTTCTGTGTCAATTAAATGTGAGCAACTATTTCATTGACGGAGGAGTATGAATTTATTGTAGATTAGGCTAGTTGGTAGTTAATATTATTCAATTAGAAAATAAATACTAGGACAATCACAAAACCATTTGTACTAATTTGAACCACACCCGATATATGAAGTATAATACTTTCAATTGTTATAAAGCAGGAAGTGATTGGTGTTCTCCACCGGAAAGGCGGCAAAAAAAAGGGCGCAAAACGCAATGACACATCGTGAGAGAGGATAACTTGTAAAAATTACGTGGATTTTTTAATATGAATATAGATGAAAGCATTCAATGGTGAGGTCAAATAGCAATGATAGCGTCACCAATAACACAAAAGTTGATCTCTGAAATATTTTGTATATGGGGCGAGGTCTTCTATCCGGATAATGAAAGAAGCAATTTAAACTTCAATCCATTGTTTACTTAACGCCTAACAAAGCTTCATTCCTTTCTCTTTTGAGAAGAAAGATGACGCAGACCGTCAGATGATGTTTTTGTAAATGTAAGCTAATTTCATCTTATTTAATGGCGATCTCAATGTAAGAACAATAAATTAAAACAAATCTGATTTTTTCATCTTGTGCCATTAAGTGAACAATGAGTCAAAGTTTATGTCATTTCATAAAATTCAGGCCTCATCGTCAAAAATATTTGATTTTAGCACTGTAACAAAAGTATTTTTGCGTCCGTCTATGATGGAATATTACATAGATCAGACACCTAGTGGTCGTTGTAGCGCTACGAGCTCCACGCCATGGGAACGATAATGTTGGTGTCACATGTTTTGTGTTCATCAATGATAGGATCAATATCGAAGTATTGAACTGAACACCAAGAAAGACTAGTATTTTAGGAACATCGTATATAACCAATATTAGATAAGTGAGTGTTCCCGTACGCATTGAATAATATATAGTGACACAAAATTAATTTTTACAAATTACTAATATTTATATCGAACAAAGTGTCATTTTCCTTAATATTTGATTGCATGGCACTGCAGACGTGCGCCCACTTAATCTCAAGTGGAAATCCTTGGGTTTTACTGTCTTATTTGCCTTCGCTTAATTCCCATCTCTATAAATACCAATCGCTTCAATCTCAATATTTCTACCTTCTCCTACATACATACACACATACATTCTTTATACATAAGTCAATATGGCTGGTCTAAAATTCTGGTTGTGTTTAGTCTTCATCGCATGCACATTTTCCTTATCCCACTCGCGTCTTCTCCCTCATGCCGCGCCTCCGGAGAGACGGGCATTGATCGAGATCGCCCAAGAAATGATCAAAGAGAGCTTGAGGAGGAAAGACATGGCAGAAAACTGGTACGAGACCAATCGGGTTAGCCCCGGGGGACCCGACCCGAAACATCATTAATAGTGTTAAATTGTGCAAAAAAGAGAGGTTGTAAAGATGGCACATTAGATGATGTGTTTGTAGTCCGATAGAGAGAGAAAGAGAGCGAGCGAGAGAGAGAGAGAGAGATAGAGGGCCTTTTTCTAAGTTTTTCATTTCTCACTTGTTCTTCTCCTTTTCCCTTAATTTGCTTAATTTTCATTTTGTGCTTATTTAGTTAATTGGATTGGATTGATTATAGCATGCGGCCACGATGTACTTTATCATAAGTGATTAATTTAATTTTATGAACTTTAATTCGATCATTTTGATCTATTTTAATGTGGATCACTTGGAGCAGTTACTTAGTTCTATCTATTAATATATTATCTCTGCGTTTTTGGTACTACTTATAAGTGGTGCCTCCATCGAAAATTATAGTCTAGTATTACATAAAGGGAGAATAATTTGGAGATTCATTAAGTTAATTTGTTTTATTGTAGCTTTATCTGATGCTGATGGTTGGATGCTACTGCCGACAACTAAAAAAAAAACATGTATTGTGGACGTACTGTAACATGAAATTTAGTTATCTTTATTAATTGCGAACTATACATGTTAAGAGAGACAAATTTTGGAGAAATTTAAAAGGAAAGTTGACTCTCCATTTATGCTCGATTAAGTCTTTTTAACAGTCTTTTTGTATAAACTAAAGTCTTGGTAACTGCCGATACGTGGTGTTCTACAACCGATGTTTACTTTAGGTATATTATATTGATAAAATATATGATCAAAGCAAATGAATTTTTCTTTTTTAATTTATCATAGAATGTGGTCAGGTGCGGACAAGGGGACTTAAATAGCACCTAACAATTCTCGACACGACACGAACCGATGCAACATTATTGAATTTTTGTTAAGCCTTACTGGATTTGGATGACCCAATATTAAAGACCTGAAAATTTCAGGTTGAGTTCGGACTACCAATAAATTATTGAATTTGTATATTTATTTAATTTCTATCAAGCTTGTCCGCACCTAACAATTCTCTTTAGTGCCTTCAACAAGAGCAAGGATTTCTTTGTCACCACTCAGAAATTATTAAGATGATAAATATCTCAAAATTTAATGCGATAGAGGTCGATAAATAGATACGGCAAAATATAAAAATTGGGTGGACTGTTGTGCTCAAATCAATGCTAGATAGCAAGATGTTGATTACTAGAAATCAATCAAGAAATTAATCATGAATTGGCGAAGAGATTTTCACATAAACATTTCGGTCATTGTTATGGTGCCCGGTGAACGAAGAACCTCGTAGCTCTATGTCCGCAACTGATGAAAAGATCAATTGAAAATTCTATGCAACATCTAGTTCAAAAAACTCTCAGCAGTAGTGTTTGCTGCTGCCCCAGACTAACTGTACGAAGAGGATGACGAGAAAACACGAAAACCTAACGACATGCCCAGAAGAGCCACTTAACCAACAGACATCGTGTGTTCACCTTGAGTTCTCCTCACCCAGTCCAGTATACTGCTACAATCTTCAGGCGAGATGAAATGCCTTCACAAACATCAATTTTGGTTTATAGCACTATGTTAGCAGGAATCGAAACTCCTAAATTCTTTAAGTCTGACTAGTAAAGCCTAGATATAGAGAAATTGGTTCCTGAATACAACTAAAAGATGAAAGGAAAAACATAGGACTACCTATTTTTAGTGCGATAAGCTTTTAATAGACGGACTTGCTTTTGGTCTGTAATATCCTTCTGCATGGAAAGCAATTTAGGCACTTCAAGGTCCCCTGATTGGTCTTCATACGCGTCACATATGAATCCCAGCACATTTTCCTGCAATCAAGAAAAGGAGAGTTCTATTCGTTGCACAGAATGTGAAAAAGTAGTAATGAGAAAAGCAGCCACTCCAAATAAATTGATACGAAAGCCACCAGGGATGATTGCGTAGTGCTTCCAAAATCATAAAATTTCTTTCTGTTGTCACAGAACATGCTTTTCCCAATCCACTAAGTTACACCAACTTGAAAAATCGGAGACTACCTTTATCAGCTTCATATCTCGTTTAAAGCATAATATTAGCTTAAGTGAACTCAGCGCAGCTCAAATCAAGCAGTCACTGATGGATTGTTGTTCTCCTTTCGACAAAGTATATCTACAAGACTAGCGCATTATACCTAACCTATGACAAAGAAAAATCGGCCTCACCTCTAAGATGTGAGGCCAGGTACCATCTCCTCTAATAAGTGGCAGTAATGCTAAGATATCAAGGTTAACATACCAAGGGTCTTGAGGCGTTAATCCATTTGTACATGGGCTCATTCCGAAACCATGTCAATTGTCTTTTCGCAAAATTCCTGCAAATTATATACCCAACAAGATATTACTATTCAAATACTGTAGAATAACACAAGGCATCTCAGATTCTAAATACAGTAAATTACCCAGATTGCATTCTCCTAAATTTGAAAGAGTATATTAAATAAATTCTGATCTATTCTAAATAAGGAAAATAAATGTCTCAACTTATTTACATAATGTGATCCTTATTTCCATATGGCCTCACAGAGAAAACCCATCTGTCGACTGAAGCCCAAATGTAGGATAACAGAAAGTTTTAGTTCTGTTACATGAGCAGCACTAAAGATTATTAATACTACAATGTAGTAACATATAGTACAAGAAAAGGTGCCAGAAAAAGGTGAAGATGAGTATATCAGTCAGATTTCACAATTAGGCAGCCAGAGAATAAACAGTGATATATATAATATGAACAAAACATGCAAACATATAGTGCAAGGAGGAATGGAGCTTTATACACTTCAAACAAGGTTTACACATGAATAGTTGATTTGTTTAGATCTGATTACAATTTCAATGAAGGAATGTTTATAATATATATGAATTAATTTTCCAGGTCAAGGGTCTTACCACGTGTACCTGGTCGGGAAAACACTATATAGATCAAGAACCAACACAGAGGAAGAAAAAATTTACCTAGATGCTTTTTGAAACTCAGACAGAAAAATGTGGAAATCTCTAGCAGAACTCCAGCCGTTTTCTTGTCTAGACCTCAGCAGAAAGTCCATGGCCTGAGAATTTGAAACACAAAGTGACCAATCTCAATCTTGCTTACATTATGTAAATACAATGAGATTCTAACAAAACACAAATTGTTGAATAGACCGTGACTGAAATTGGAAGTATACTTGTCTATAGCCAATTGCTCGAGTTGCAGAATTGGAATCAGGCATAAGGCCCAAATCAAGAAGCCACTTTGACTCGGATAGAATTCCATCATCTAGCATTGAAAAGGACAACTTACATCAAAAAGTTATTCCGAATATTACTAATTCCTACAGAGTTATACATGTAAAAGGCACCATAAGCCAGACCATCTTTTTTACCTAAAAGCATATCTTCACACCTGAAATCAATTGCTCTGTACAGATCCAGTCTTTGGGTGGACAGGAAGAAACAAACAAAATCATATTCCAGATCCTTTGAGTCTTTCTCTTGTAGTTCACCATTTGATGAGGGTAAGTCAGACGAATCTGCTCCACTTGATCCGTGCTTCTCCTTGAAAGAATTATAGGGTACTTGAAAGGCTGATGCAGATTTGCCACTTGACTGCAAAACAATCATGAGATTCAGAGATTTATTAAGAGTAAGGAATATTGGTTTAACTATTAGTAACTTCTACCATTTAACTAAGGTTACAAGAAAGGAACAAAACGGCAAGGAGAAGCATCATTGGAATTCTCAAATCGATAAAGGAGATTGGAATGGGATGTTGCATCTTATACATGTTTAAAGCATGAAGAATAGAAGATGAGGAAAATCATAAACAACCTTGAGAATTTCAAGTCTACGACGTAACCGGTACCAATTATTTGCTGCTAATGACTGGGCGCCTGGATCACCTGCTTCCACAACCAATTGTACACCTGCATCCCAATGACCATCCCTCTCCAAATCTGCAAGTTCTGAATTCACTTCCATGGTGATCTCTGGGGAGGCTTGAGGAACATCTGGTTTCCCATAGATGAACCTTAAACATCAGTAATGAAAATAATTCGTTAATTACTTTTTAGGAGAATGCATCGATCAAAATTTGTTGATCACATTCATCAAAATTTGGTGAACAAAACAAAAGAACCCATAAATGAAGTTTAAGCAACATACCACCGCAGGTACAACCCCGTACCGCCTGTCACAATTGGGACATGGCCTCTAGAAAGAATTTCCCCTGTTTTTAGCCTTGCATCCTCATAGAATTTTCCAACAGAATATTCTGATAGACCAAGAAAATGCTTTCATAAGATACATCAAATCTTGAAAACAACAAAAACTAGCAATGAAGGCCCATGTAAAATATGTAGCTAAGCAATTCTATCCAATTCATCTTGAGGTAGCACTTGAAGTGATGGACTTTCATTTCGGGGACAGAATTTAAAGAAAAGAAATATAAGGTAGATTTTTAATCCACCAAAGTCACTAGAAAGATGCTTCAAATAGAAGATTGCATAACTAGTTATAGATGTTCCAATCCTAAACAACCATCAGTAAATCTGTTATTTTAGATTTCAAATCCATCTAGTTGAAGAATGCATGAAAATATGTTTCTATATAAATGTTCCAGGGCCAGAATAATCGGTCTCTATGTTTCAAACTGAGAATCACTTGGACAACTAGTGGTGAATCTGCATTACATTATTTGCATTATTCATCTAAGAAAAAATTAGATTTTGATCCATATAGTTTCTTAATGCAGATGCCAGGATGATAAGTTTGTACAAGTCAACTATATCAATATGGAAATCAATCACCAACTGTTACTAAAGGCTAAAGCCGCTAAACATAGCTTGTATGGTTAAGGAGTGTATTATGTGACACTACATTACTCATCAGACATAAGAGAAAAGACAAATAAAAAATCATAATACATTACCATTTAACAAGTTTTTTTTTTTAGCTGGCAACATGTTATGACAATGACGAAAAATCTTCAATATGTCAATATGATGCTCCAAGAAGTGCTTTCCTAAACGAGTTCAATGTATTCAGTTCTATATCTTAACACAGTATCGTGTAAGTGACTTATTAGGATAAGCAAGCATGTGAATTAAATTGCTGACGTCTTTCCATGAAATAATGTAGCAAGGGCATTACAGAACCGAAACTTACATATACCTAACATAAAATTTTCTACAACGAAATAAATTAACTTTCAGTACAATCTATAAACCTTTACCTTCAGACGGGTGCAATATGTCCACCAAATGATGTGGGACTTCCTGGAAATTTTCAAATATTTTATGTAACTATTTCAGCAAGTCCCATACATAAATTAGTCTTTATAAGCATGAGCAAGACTACAAACACATAAAGCACATTCTTCCAATTTATTGGCGAAAATATAAGTTTGTGTTCATAAAGGCAGAGTGAAGTAAAACCATTAGAAAAGAACAAAATGTAGTAGTATAATTCTGAAGCACAACAATGGAAAGCATTAACTCGTTATCATGCCCAATCACATAATGTAATACTTAAATTCAATCTCAAGAAAACCTGTCTCTCTTCCAACGAAGGCTTTGCTGAACCAATATCAAGACCTTTATACACCTGCAACCGCAGTACAAAATTTTCTCAATAATTAAAATAGAAAAAACCAATACTCTTCAAATGAATTTATAAGTAATGATTAAGGGGAAAGAATGGAACTTTACCTGAACGGAATCAGCGCTGATGATTTCTCCGTTTAGTCGTTTGGCGAGCTCCAAGGCAAGCCTGCTTTTGCCGGCGCCGGTGGGGCCAGATATTACTATTACCTTCTGCCGCTTATTTTTCGTTGAGCAGGACGTGGTAAGGAGTCTACTGGTGCAGCGGAGGCGGAAGAGTGGCGGTGAAGGGCGGCAGAGCGGGGCCTCCGCCAGGTAAGGCAGGCGGAGGCAACTCATCCGGAAACGGCTTATCATTTTGGAATACAATAAATGACTGCACTATTTAATTAGCACCTGCTGCAAATTCACTCCTTTTACTCTTTTTTTTTTTTTTTAAGCAGAAACTCCCTTAAATTATCTATTCCAGTAATAGTTTGATTTTGGACAGACAAACCTATATTGCACAATAATATTCCCTCCGTCCCATATTATTTATCTCATTTGCTCCCGACACGAAGATTAAGAAAAAATAAATTAGATATAAATGATGTAGTTAGTGTAGTTAATAAAGTGATATAAAATATTTTTTAATTGATAAAGTAATATAAAGTATTTTTAAAGTGACATAAAGTGATTTTGAAATGATATAAAATGAATAAAGTGATTTTTTAATTGTTTCCTTAAATGGAAAGTGAAACAAGTAAAGTGGAACGCCCAAAATAAAAAGTGAGACAAATAATGTGGGACGTAGGTAGTACAAAATTGCAAATTATAATTTCTTTTAGATGAATTATAAAATTTATTAAAATTACATAATTATACAAATTAAATAATAGAAAATAGATATTAAATACTACATTTACCTTCACTTGTCAATTCTAAGTTGTGACCTAACGAACTTATTTTTAAATTGTAATTGAGCAATATCCCCCTAATATTTAATAAAATAAATAAATCCTAAATACCTATAACATAAATAGAACAAGACTCACGAGTAGGGGTGAAAGTATGGAAACGGGTTCTAGGGTAACCCGTACCGACCCATAATGGGTATCCTATACCCATAATTTTCGGGTATTGAATGAGTATGGATATTGATTTTTCAAAATAAACGATTATCGGGTAACACATTAGGGTTTAGGGTACTCAGTCAATATCCGGTCAAATAATTAATTTTATTATTATATATAATATATAATATTTTTAAGAGTCATGATATTCGGACACACTGTGGCCAGCCACACGCGCTAAAATTGGTAATATAGGTTTTGAAAATGGAAATATCCCCTAATTGGAAAGCATAAACCCTAGGGGGAAATGTCATTATTTCCATTTTTACAGTCAACTTTCCTTTTTTTCAAACTATCGAAATTTCAACTGGAGTCTCCTAACGTGGTTTCCCATACTCATCATTTGATTCCAAATGAGAGGAGTAGAATCTCAAATTCACCTTATTTATATCCTCGTTTTTTTTTTGCAAGTAGATTAGGATATTTTCACAAGGTTTAATCTTCGAAGATTCTTCAAAGCTTTTTCGTGTGGTTTCTCATGCTCATTAATCATGCTTTAAAAGACAACGACTAAGAGGAGCAGAATCCACACTACTCGCATTTTTTTTATGTATATTCTTATTAACAAAGAAGACAATCATTTAGGCAACAAACGAAGCAACATTTATCCAAAGAGTCACAATTATCACGTCCATCAAATTCATCAATAACATGCCCCACAACAGTGGTTATCAAACAATCACACCTAAATCGACATCAATCAACTAGGGCCTCACGATTCAAGAAAAATCATGTATTTTCAAGTGATTCACACAAGCATATTATTAGTAATACTTAAGACAATCAAAATGCTATACTCACAAACCTAACACAACTTATACCATTGCTAAAACACCCCTCCCCCCCACACTTAAACTGAGCAATGTCCTCATAGCTCAATTAAAGAAATGAAGAAGGATTAAGTACTTTCCTGAAACAAAATCCGGCAACGGCATGAATTGCAAATGAAGAAACAACACCTAAACCTGAAAGAAAATAGCAATCGAAAACAAAAGACCATAACACAAAAGAAAGACAATGCACACAAATAAGACAAAAAGAAAACAGAAAAACATACACAACAGTAGTGAGAAATCACTACTGATCAGACGCAGGCGGCGGTGGTGGTGGTGGTGGTGGATAAAACGCAGTCCATGCATCCCATTGTGCTTCCATGAAATCCATCTGCTGATCCTGAGCATCAAAGTGGCGGCCAACTTCTTGCCTAAAATCCCCCAAAGACGCCTCATAGGCATCATACCGCGCATTAATCTACTGGTGTAAGTCCCCAAAAGAAGTATCAAAATGATCCCGAAATGACTGTAAATCAGTCCAGAAGTGTTGATATGGAGAAGCGGTTGAAAACACAGGCGGTAAAGACGCGGTCTGATCTTGCACAGCGGCATCTTCAGTAGTCGTACCAGAAGTCCCAGCACTAGTATCAGAAACACGAGCTCGCTTTTTCTTGGCAAGCTCCTTGTTCACAAACTCCTGAACACAATGACGCTCACTTTGAGGAACAGTTCTAAACCGATCTGATACAAGTGGTGCACCCCGAAGCTCACTAAAATCAATATAGTAAGGAGTAAGCGTGTCTTGTCCATCAACCGGAGCACCAGTGGCATTAAGGAGGCCCAAATTTATTGTCAATCCGGTAACTATAGGGCAAAAGGAAGCATGAGCCTTAGGCCTATTTTGCATCTAAACCATGGCAACCCAAATTAAACTAGTTATGTACACGTGAACCTTATGCTTAGCACATGATAATAGGAAGACCTCAATCTGCCTGTTCCTTTCCCCATACATTGTAAGCCAAAAATTTGTGCACAATGGCAAGTGCTGGATCCTGAATAAAACCATTAGGCACACCAGCAGAAGACCAATTTTCAAACCCAATCAAATCTTTCCAACTCTCATTAACATTAAAACCAGAAATCTTCTTCTCTTCCCCAGAAGTCAGAAAGCCAAAAACCTGTTTCATCTTAGCTAAAGAAGCTGAATATTCTCGTCCCAACATTCGGAAAAATATTTTTTTCTCATCCTCACTCAATTGCATAGAAGTCAAAAACTCATATGTTAACGGATCATACCCCACATAATCACTCTGAGATAAAGTTTCTAACCCCAAATATTTTAAATAACCAACAAATTGATCATCAAGCTTAAGACTTTTCATCAACGCCCAATTAATATAACACGGATTAGTGATTTCAGACTTCCTAAGCTTATGAGCAAGTTCACCTTCAAAATCAGAGATAATTGGAAATGGGGTGGAATACCTCGCCATGTAATCGACCTGTTCATGCTCCTCTTCCCCGGCATCACTCATGTGATCATCCCTAAAATGCCCGTTCGTCGGCGGGGGAAATTTTTTGGTGCGAGGCATCGTGGAAAAGACACCACAATTTCTGACTTCGGACCCGCGTCAGTTGGTAAACCGCTTTGGCAAAACTTTCCACGCCGGTGGGACTGGTGCTCCGGTAGAAACGTGAGCGGTGACGAAAAAGGCACAATGGAGGGGAACAACGCTCATATAGAATAGAATGTCAGCGACGATAGGAGAGTTGGAGAGTGACGAGCGATGACTGCAAGTTGGGCTGCGGTAAGTGGTGGCGGAGGTCGGAAGGTGTGGCGACCCACGACCCGGGCCTATGGGATTTGTCCGAGCCGCCACGCGGGGGTGGGGTGAAACTATAGAAATCATAATCATAATAAACAATAAAATGTTATTTGTTAAAAACGTCAAAGGATAAGTGTTTGGAATAATAGAGGCAAGGTGGGTAATAGTTCAACATAAATGCCCTAGCATAACATAACCGGGGTCGATGTATGAGGACATCGGCCCTGCACTACGGAAGCGTTTCAAAAGATAACCATCTTAAAGAAGATGGTTAGAACATAGAGAGGTAACTTGAGTTTGGTTGACATAAGCCTTGTTGAAAGTAAAGACAATGGTCATAAAGACCCACACAACAAGTACTGGAATGGAATAAGCAGACAACAACAACATCCCCCTTCTCTGCCTCCACGTTGATCAACCTGCATTAGGGAAAACAATGAAAGGGCTGAGTACAAAAGCACTCAATGGATTCCGTGCCCCATTTTGAAAACAATTTTGAAAAGATATAGCATGTTTCTTTCTTATGGAAGGGGTTACTTTAATCAAAACGGTTATCCTTCTCATAAGTTAAAATAGTTAAAAGAATAATCGGTTCGAACCATAAAACAACTCACATTCTTGGGTTACTAAGGACATATAATTAATTAATTAATTAATTAATTAATAATTTATTAATTTATTAATTAATATTAAAGACATATAATTAATTTATTAATTAATTATTAAAGACACATAATTAATTAATTAATTAATAATTAATTAATTAATTAATAATTAATTATTAAAGGCATATAATTAATTATTGAAGAATTAATTAATTATTAAAGATAAATAATTAATTAATTATGAAAGTATTTTATTTAATTAATTAATTTTCAATTAATAGATTAATATAGAATTATTTATTCAGTTAATAAATAAATAATAGACAATTAATCAAGAATAAATAATAATAAACATTAATCATAGAATATACAACTTCACATTTAATTGGATATAGATATGGACTAAGGGTCTACATCATACATAAACAAGTCATGTTGGACTATTATATTTTCATTAATCATATAAAATTAATCTCATTTCATTTTTATTAATTTAGAATAGTCCAACCCACAACATAGCGGACCATTATAACAACATAGGTCCAAGTTTTATTAATTACTAAGCCCATTCGATTTTCATAGGATATAGCTCATTTTCAATTAATCCGGGCCCAACCGATTATAATACATAGAGCCCACACATAAGGGTCCATAGCATATTGGGTTTCATAATAATAAGTTGGGCATTTATTTTACCTTAAACATATTTAGCTGGGCCCATAACATTTAAATTAAAGTCCAAACCGAAATTAATTAAGAAATTATTAAAAGCCCATTTTCGGATTTTCCACTTGTATACAGTGTACCAATCACGAATATTTAACCCCTCAAACTTAATACTAAAAATACTAATCACGAATTACCTTATGATTAAGCACCTTAAATTAACTCATACATTTTGAGAAAAATCTGGAATTCTTAAGTCTTGACTGCATAAAGGCTTATAAATATTAATTCACCAAGGCTCGAATTCTTAACCAAATTTTGAGTTTCTTATCATTCCAGAAAGCTTAGGAAGTCTATTTTCATCTCCAAAAGGCCATTTATGAAAGTTCGAAATATTAAGGATTCTACAATAGATTTTCAAACATCTATACAGACATTGGAGTTTTGCTACTGAATTTTCTTATAAAATCATAAAAGGGTTCTTATCTACATGAGGAATTTATGAGATTAAAACAGTGACTTCTAGTGCATCTTAGGATTCATAATAAATTAGCCTAACATTAATTTTATGCCTTCAAATATTTTAAATAATTCGGGTTTTAAAGGGTGACAAATTTGCTAACAAGTTTTCAAGCATAATCTTGATCAATTTTATCTTCACACCATCGTGAATCTATTTACCACATTCAAAGCTCATGAGATCATTATCAAACACATAACTAATCATATTCCATCATGTTTTTCACATATGCAACACATCTATAATCATCCCAAACCGTTTAAGCATAAACATCATAACTTAACATATATTATCAAACTTCTGCAAATTTGCAGCACGTAGATGTTCGCCGTAAAATCGTTTTAAAATCGAGTTTTCATCCTATGACAGTGAGTCTTATCATTTTAGAAACTATAAGAAGTCTAGAACACACTCCAACAAACCATGTTATCAAGCTCTTAATGATTTTCAAGATATTACAACATCTTTCCTACTTAGTCAGTTTTCGACAGATTTGAGCAAGTTACAAACTCAAACTGGTGGACATACATCTACTAAAAAATAGGGGCTGAGTTTTATACACATTGTAGTCAACATTCAAGGCTTTCATTAGGAAGTGATGTCATACATTTTCAATGAGTATATTGAGAGATATGAGTCGTTCATTCACATTCAAGTGCAGCCATTCAAGCTGTCAAATAACATTTACACACAAAACGCCCACAACTTAGATTTAACCACATAATACTTAACATTAAATCATATAAACGTGATTAGCAAGGGTTTGGACAGAGATTTACCATCATATTATCCCATTCTTACTATCCTAACATGTTTCTAATCATACAAGAATCAAAGTAAAGGTAAGGAATCAAGTTATACCTCTTTCCTTTTCTAATGCTCCCTTACTCTCCTTCCCTATCGTCTCTTCCTCTCCAAGCCTACTGCCCAACTCCTTTCTCTCTCCCTCACAAGGTTCTCGTCGCCTTCTCTCATCCGGTGGTGGTCGGTGGTGGCGGTTAGGCGGCAGAAGGTGGTGGTGATTTTGGGGTTTAGGGTTTTCTTTGTGTTTCTGCTTGAATGAAGATTGGTGATGGAAGGAATTTCGGAGAAGCAAATTCTTATTGATGAGGAGAAGGCATAGGAGTGAATAGCGTAGGTTACACGATGATTATTCCTAATCTCCATCTATTGGCTTATTTGAGCGGCTGTGTTGGGGAAGGAGAAAAGAGAAGATCGTATTTTATTTTCTGACAACACGCTGTCTCTCCCAAATCTTTTTCCTTCTAATTCTATTTATTCTCTGTTGTTATTCCCCTTTCCCCAATCCCTATTTACTTAGTTTTCCTATTTATTTTAATTTGGTAATAGGTTAAACTTATCCTAACTAATCACACAAAACACACGCACACACATACTCACACAACTCACGTGCACACACACTTACATACATGTAATATATATTATTATATTATATAATTTCCTTTTATATAGTATTTCAATTATTCTTCCATTATACATTATTTATTTAACGGATCAAAGTTTCAATTATTCCCTTATATATATATATATATTATAATTCATCTTTTGATTATTATTTCTAATTAATCACAATACTGTATAAACAACAATTATATGGATATTTTTCACTTAACTCACATAATATAAATGCTCGTGTTTATGCAATGCATGAAATGTCTAAATTTAATATAATTTAGAGATTAAAAGTTGATCGGGAATAAGTGACCGTTCTATTATTCAATTTATTCTACTTATTTTATATACTTAAAACGAAATTTTTAGGCTCGAATTTTTGGGGTTTTACAGAAGGGCGACGGTGAATTGAATCGAACGCCTTCGGTTGGTGAACGGCGGCGGAAATTGAACGAATAGCGGTGGTGATGGTAAATGGTAAGTGTGGGTGAATTGGAAGGGAGGAGAGTTACATCAAGAAAATGGAAGAAGGTGGCGATGAGAATTGGAGATGGAGGCGGAGGGTGATAATTAGGGTTAAAGGGGATCTTTTTTTTTTTTTTTAATTCACCAACTTTTTTTACGGGCCCCGCGTCGGTGGAATTTTCGCACCGGCGGGAAGAGTGGCACCAAAAAAATGCTCAACGGTGGCGGGAAATTCCGCGCCGACGGAAGATATTTTAGCTAAAAGATTTCCAGCGCTCGCTCATTTCCCTCGCCGGCGGAGAATAAATCCTCGAAACTCAACTGCACGGCCGCTCAAATTCCCACGCCGGTGGAAAATCAAAATCTGACTCTCTCTCTCATGATCAAACAACTACAAAACTAATACACAACACCAATAACAAAAATACCAAACATTATGGGTTGTCTCCCATGCAGCGCTCGTTTAAAGTCTCGAGCTCGACTCCACATATATCCTTCAATATGAAGCCTCGTTGAGCTGTATAGACTCGACCCCAATCACCCTTGGCATTCCTTCAACGTACGGCTTGACCCGGTGCCCATTAACTTGGAAAGATTCCTTCTTCAACGGATTGAATAACTTAACAACTTCGTAAGGATACACCTCTTCCACTTCAAATGGTCCACTCCATCTCGATCTTAACTTTCCCGGAAATAATCGCAAACGACAATTAAAAAGGAGCACTTTCATTCCCGGTTTGAGGTTCTTATTCGCAATCCGCTTATCATGAAACTTCTTCACCTTATCCTTATAGATCCTGGCATTTTCATAAGCTTTATTTCGGAGTTCATCAAGTTACAAAATTTGCAACGCTCTCTCTTGGCCAGCTTGAACCAAGTCATAATTTATTGACTTGATCGCCCAATAAGCCTTATGGTCAATCTCCACTGGTAAATGACACGCTTTACCATACACCATCTGAAACGGAGTCATCCCCAAAACACTCTTATAAGCAGTCCGATAAGCCCACAAAGCATCATTCAATTTGGAAGACCAATTCTTTCTAGACGGCTTCACAGTTTTCTCCAAAATTCCTTTGATCTGCCTATTACTCGTTTCTACCTGCCCAGACGTTTGAGGATGGTATGGAGTTGCCACCTTATGCACAATGCTATTCTTTGCCATTAGCTTCTCAAAAAGCTTGTTGCAAAAATGCATTCCTCCATCACTAATAATAGCTCGAGGAAATCCAAACCTGCAAAGAACATTTCCTGCACAAACTTGATAACAACATGAGCATCATTAATCCTCGTGGGGATAGCCTCAACCCACTTGGACATATAATCAACAACAACTAAAATGTACTCAAAACCAGCAGATTTAGGGAAGGGTCCCATGAAATCAATGTCCCATACGTCAAAAAATTCCACAACAAGATTATTATTTAAAGGTATTTCATTCGTCTTACTTATGTTCCCTACCCTTTGGCATTTATCACATGCAATGCAAAAACTATGAGCATCTTTAAAGATAGACGACCAATAAAAATCGGATTGGAGTACCTTAAAGGCGGTCTTTCGACCTCCAAAATGACCTCCACAATGAAACTCATGGCACCACGCTATCACATCTCGTTGCTCCTCCTCCGGAATACATCTCTGGATTACCTCGTCCTTCCCCAATCTAAAAAGATATGGATCGTCCCAATAGTAATTCCTGCAAGACGAGAAAAATCTCTTCTTTTCTTGGGAAGAGAAATGAGGACGCAAATATCCACTAGCAAGGTAATTTACAATGTCTGCATACCAAGGCACTATTGCAACTTGCAAAACATGCTCATAAGGAAATGAGTCAGGTATAATAACATGCTCTTGCACTTTCCTATTATAATCAATGGTAGGCAAACGAGATAAATGATCCACAACCACATTCTCACTACCCTTCCTATCTTTTATCTCAACATCAAACTCTTGCAATAATAGAATCCACCTAATCAATCTAGGCTTTGCTTGAGACTTAGTTAACAAATGCCTAAGAGTTGCATGATCACTGTGTACAATAATTTTAGACCCAACGATGTAAGATCTAAACTTATCTAATGAAAATACGACATCAAGCAACTCTTTTTCGGTGGTTGTGTAATCTACTTGACCAACATTCAAAGGCAAGCTAGGATAATAAATCACACACAACATCTTATCAACACGTTGCCCTAAGATAGCTCCTACTACAGAGTTCGATGCATCACACATAATCTCAAAAGGTAGTGACCAATTAGGAGCAACAACAATTGGAGTAGATATCAACTTTTCTTTCAGCATGTTAAATGCATCCAAACATTTATCATCAAATACAAAAGGCACATCTTGAGCAAGTAAGTGACACAAGGGTTGACTTATTTTGGAAAAATCCTTAATAAATCTACGATAAAAACCAGCATGCCCAAGAAAACTACGAACACCTTTAACATTCACAGGCAGAGGTAATTGTTCAATTACATCTACCTTAGCCTTATCAACCTCAATTTCCTTACTAGAAACAACATGCCCTAGAACAATCCCACTAGTTACCATGAAATGACTTTTCTCCCAGCTCAAGGTAAGATTACTTTCAATGCATCTTTCAAGAACAAGGTCTAATTTATCCAAGCAATCATCAAATGAAGAACCAAAAACATAAAAGTCATCCATAAATACTTCAATAAACTTACCAATCATGTCGGAGAAGATGGAAAACATGCACCGCTGAAACGTCCCTGATGCATTGCACAACCCGAACGACATCTTTCTGCATGCATATGTTCAAAAAGGGCAAGTGAATGTTGTCTTGATCTGATCTTCCGAATCAATGGCAATTTGATAATACTCAGATAATCCATCCAAAAAGCAATAAAACTTGTGCCCCGTTAACTTATCCAACATTTGATCGATGAATGGTAGTGGGAAATGATCTTTCCTAGTCGTAGCATTCAACTTTTTATAATCGATACACATTCTCCACCCGATCGTCACTCGAGTTGGTACCATCTCACCTTTATCATTTGTGACAACAGTAATTCCACCCTTCTTTGCCACTAGGTAGATGATTCTTTCCTTAAGGAGCTTCAAGATCTCCTTTTTAACCATTTCCATCAAAATTGGGTTCAACCTCCTATGCCCTTCTCGAACCGGCTTTGCATTATCTTCAAGAATGATTCGATGCATGCAAGTTGAAGGGCTAATTCCCTTAATATTCGATAAACTCCACCCAATTGCCTGCTTATTCTTTCTTAATACTTTTACCAAAGCGTCCTCCTCTTCTTTAGACAACTCGGTGTAGATTATCACCGGCTTCTGCTCGCCTTCTTCTAAAAAATCATATTTAAGATGCTTTAGTAAATCCTTCAACTCCAACTTGAGAACGAGCTTCTCCTCTTCTCCCTCTATTTTGAGTAGTTCTATCACTCCTATGCTATCCCAAATATCCACCTCATTGAATAACAGATCATCCTCTTCAACTACCTCCACATCTTCAAGCAAATCTTCCAACCTGTTATCCTGCAAAAATAACCTTCTCGGCCAAGACATCAATAGTATCTATATAGGATCAATTCTCAACAAGTTTAGACGATGGAATCACACTACTATCACGAACAGAAAAAGAAACTGTCTCTCCTAACACCAAAATTTTAAGACTCCCATTTTTTACATCAATCAAAGTGTTAGTTGTTGCCATAAAAGGCCTACCCAATAAGAGAGTATGTTCTTTCCCCGTTTCTTTTACATCCCCAACATCCAAAACAGCAAAGTCAACAGGAATTTTCAATCCACCTACTTTTACTAATACATCTTCGATTATTCCATTAAGATAACGAATAGATCTATCAGCTAATTGCAAGCATATCCTAGTAGGTTTCAATTCCCCTAACTCTAATTGCTTAAAGATAGAATAAGGCATCAAATTAATTCTAACACCTAAGTCTAGCATACCAGAAGCTTCCTTACCATTACGTAATGCAATTTTAATGTTAAAGCTACCTGGATCACAAAGCTTTGGAGGTAATTGGTGCTGTAGAATTGCACTTGCCACTTCGGAGACTACAATCTTTTTGTCCTCCACGAACTTTCTTTTCTTTGATGCCAACTCCTTGAAAAACTTCACATTCGCTGGTACATTCCGAATGATGTCAAGCAAGGGAAGGTTCACATTCACCTTCGACAAAAGCTTATAGAACTCTTGGAAATGGTGATCTTACTTCTCATTCCGCACCCTACTCGGAAATGGAATATGAGAATTATAAAGATTCTCAGCTTTATGAAGTGCTGAATCTTTCCCTACGATCACTCCCTTAGCCTGTTCATTTGCCGAACCCTCAACTTCGACTTCTTCACTTGGACCTTCATCTATTTCAATTGGCATTTCCACCTTATTGTCAACCACCTTGCCACTTCGGAGAATAGTGACAACATGAGCTTATTTTGGGTTGGCTTGGCAACCAGTCCTTGTTATTCTGTTGCACCAACTCTCCAATCGTACTTGATAGTTAACCAACTTGAGTTTCAATACGCTTCACTGAAGCTTCCACAGACTCATGTCATTGATTGCTTGATTGGATAAAAGCATTCAACGTCTCCTCCAAAGATGGTCTCCTAGGTTGAATCGGTTGACTCGGATATTGTTGTGGCCTAGATAGAACTTGCATCCGCTGCTGTGGTGGTTGAAATGGAGGTACTTGGCTCGGTCCTTGTGGATTATTCTACCTCCAAGAGAAATTTGGATGATCTCTCCACCCCCAGATTATACGTTTGAGAAAAAAGATCATACTTTGGTCTTGGCTGAAATTCTTGTAGAGCGTTCACTTGTGCTTCTTCCTCTACAATAGGCTCGCTAAGTCTTTTACAAACATTAGCTCCCTGACCATATTCACCACAAATCCCACAATTCTCTAAGGTCATAACTTGATTAGATGGTCCATCAGAAGTTCTCAATAACTGCATTTGTCTTGTCAACTCCGCCAACTGCTTTGTCACATCATAACTCAGAGTTGCTTCACTTGCTGAGACTTTCTTTCCCCTTACACTTTTCTGTTGAGAATTAGTGGCCAAATTCTTGTAGATCTCCGTGATCCTCTCAACCGTTTGATTCCCAACATCTCCTCCAGTAGCATTGTCGATCATATACTGGAAATTCTGCGACAAGCCATCATAGAATAACTACTTGAATAATGCCAAAGGAAAATGATCGTGTGGGCATTGTTGCTGAAAACTCTTAAACCTATCCCAAGCCTCATGGAATGACTCTCCTTGCCCTTGAGTGAACGTGACAATCTGAGCTCGTATGTCTTGAGTTTTCTGATTTGAATAATACTTGCCCATGAACTTCTCATACACTTCATTTAAATTTCGAAGAGAATTTGGTTGAAGAGACATTAGCCACGCCTTGGCTTTATCTTTCAAGGTGTAAGGAAAACACCTCATTCTCAGTTGATCCTCGTTCAAACCTTGTATGGAAAGGTATGAACAACCGAATAGAACTCTCTAATGAAGTTCAATGCATCCTCAGTCGGCATCCCATAAAACGAAGTCAACTGGTTGAAATGAATATTCTTCAGTTCATAGTTCCGAGCTGCTTCTCCAAGCACTATGCATGATGTTGTTTCCCCCTTAATTGGTCTGGCATAATCTCTCATATTCAGCTGAGGTCGCTGAGCTGCTTGCTGAGCAGGTCTTGGTGCGACCATCTCTTCTTGTAGATACTCCTCACTAGAACTATATTCGTCTCCTTCCTCTTGAGAAGTGGTTGACTGGCTACTAGAACTAGACTCCCTATTCTCCTTCATATTTGGAAAAATAATCGCTTTTGATATCGTATACTTAGGCCAATTTTCTTTTTAAACTTCATCGGCCTAGCATACACAAACACACAGACAAGAAAACGATCAAACGCACCTGTGGGAGAAATAAACAAAAACAAAAACAATAAGCACACAAACAACAAAATATTTACAACACTAAATCACACAAACGAAAGCACGAAAACAAATGCCTAAAGCCTTCCCCGGTAACGATGCCAAAATTTTGAATCAACTAAAAGTGTACTAGTTGCTTGCAAAAGAACGAGATCTTATGTAGTACGATAAGTTAACCCAAGTCGTATCACAAGGAAAGCTTAATAGGGCGAAGTAATCGAGCTAACACGAAATAAAACAACATTCCTAAACATTCTAACCAAGTTTTTATTGAGTTTTATAACTAAGACTATTTAATAACTTGAATTAAACGGGAATTCAATGAATGAAAGCGTCTAGGACTTAAATTCTTCTCCTCGGAATTACTAAAGACAAGTGACTTGCAATGCTCAGTCGATTAGTTCATTTTAATAACTGTAATGAAGATTCTTATCTACTAACTTTCGTATTCATAAAAGAGGGCTACACCAATGAATTTATAAAAACATGCTTGACAATTAACCTATACGTTTCCGATCAAGATTAACTCTACTTCAATCACATTCCATAACGAATTCATCTCTCGATCTAATTCAATACTAAAACATTCAAACAATTATCAATTGTTCAAAGAATCAACAAATGATTGAAGTAGAAAACGAGCATTCACATATCACAAGCAAATAACAATCCCGAGTCGAAGAACTAAATCGTAGATTAAGAAAATTAATTCAACATTGCATAAACGATAAAGATTCTTACAAAGTACTTAGAAGTCTTCAACGATCAACAATACTAAAGCCAAATCTAAAGTTGTTTGAACAAAGAAATAAAAAGATAATATCTGCAGAGTTTTTTCCTAAACTAAAAGCAAGTGGAAAAATGAAAGAGACGTCTGAAAATGATCCCCAAATCCCAAAAAATAACTGGTGGAAAAACGTGAAAATTCTTAAGAAATCGCTCACCAGTGCCGGCGGAAAATCCCGCACCGGCGTGGAATGCTGCGCCGCAGCATTGTCTAGCGGCAGCGGATGTGCCCTTTCCTTCTGCGTTACCCACACAAGCTGGAACTATCTTGCCGAGCTCCTGCGTCGGTGGGAATTCCAGCAGTGGCGGAGTGAGATTTTCCAATTCAACTTTTTTCCTTCTCACTTCTGCTCCTTTTCCATCTTTCGATCTTCGATGCTTCTTCATTGACTACTTGCGTACCTACACACCAAATCACCAAACACCAAACATACGACCATAACTTGTGATAAAAATGAATATAAACACGTAAAACACACACAAATAATAACACGTAAAACACACAAAGATGAACTAAACATTTCTATTCCATAATCATGCTGTTGAAATTACAGGATTAAGTTTGCGCAAGATTTTTCATACTATCATGATCTTGGTAATACTATATCTGACTGATATGTGTCAATATACTTGTAGCACAAAATTTATTTAGTATTGATTATTTGTTGTTGTTTAGTTGTTGATTTTTTAAGATTATTTGCATCGTTGAAAGTTATTGAAAAATCGAGTTTGTGAAATTTTTTAAAAATAGAGTTGTTCTTTTTTTTAAACGGGTAGTGTGGGTACCTGTTACTCGTGTCAGGTATACCTGATCGCGTATTAGGTACCCGATTATCTTAAATGGGATGAGATGGGTATGTATTTTCTGCTTAGATGGGAACGTCTACCTGAAAAAATGGGTACGGGTAGCCATGGTTACCCGTTTATATAGCCTTACTCACGAGTATCTGAAAATGATGGACTAAAATTTAATTTTTTTTAGGGTATATGACAAACAACATTCCGGAATCTCTCAGTCACAACCTTCCAAATGCCTTTCTTAATATGATTTGCACCAATCGAAAGACCAACTAACAAAAAGAGAAACATCCGACTTTGCAACCAATGATAATTGCAAGGAAGGTAAGCTCGTGGTCTCCCACATGAATGTTATGGATGGAGCTCTTTGAAAAGTTTACTCAAAGTCCAGATGGGATTTTAAAAGGAATAATACCTTTGATAAGCATGGCATTACTCCTTGAGGCTTTACAAATGATTATTGTAGCGTTCGCAAACTGCAAGTGACTCACCAACACTTTTCCACGCCCAATAACCACTCACTCTTATTCTTTTAAACAATTAAAGTCTTCCATTGAAATGAGAAATAGAAAAGGAGATAAAGGATCTCCTTGTTTGATGCCTCTTTGAAGGGGGAACTCACTTACCCAAAGGGCTGCCATTCACAAGAACAAACATAGTTGATCGACCAACAAGCTCTAATCCAAAGTCTCCATTTCCTACAAAAGTTCATTCCTTTCATCATGTGATCAATATACTCCCACAATATCGAATCATATGCTTTTTCAAAGTCAACTTTGAAGATCAAACTACTCGAGCTTGTTCTTTTGAGAAAATCTACGGATTCATGAACAACCAAAATGTTGTCAAGAATTTGTTTATTGCCTACGAATGCACATTGATCACAGATACAACTTTGCTAATCACCTTAGCCAATCTTTTCGCCAGAACTTTATAAGCGTAGCCAATCAAGGAAATTGGGCGAAAATACTTGAAATGAAGAGAGTGTTCTTTTTGGGAATAAGAGTGACAAAACAAGGATTCCATCTTCTAACAATTTTTCCATTCCGATGGAATTCGTTGACAAATGATAAGATGTCCTTCTTTAAGCTAAGCCATATATTTTTGATGAAGCTAAAACTATAACCATTCGGGCCCGGACTTTTATTTCAGTCACACCCCCAAACTACCTCCTTGACCTTCATCCAATTTAGAAAATGGTGCATGTCAACTAATTTTTAAATGAAGTTTACAATAAAGATAATTGAATACAAGAGATTCAGAACTGACTTGCGAATAAGGATCGTCGATGAATTTGTAATACCCCAGATATTTTCTTCCGACGAGAAATAAAAATTTTCTAATTAATTAAGGCTTTGCACGCCTAAGTTAAGGATTTTTAATTCTAAGACTAACGGTGAAAACCATTTCTGAAAATAAATTCCAGAAGTCGGTTGAACGACTACTGTATTAGGGTTTTCGCGTCCGATAAAAATTTCGTTCGAAAACTCAGATCGAAAAACAGTCAGACTTTACATTCACTTTTTCTTCGATACGAGTTCACCGGAGAAAGTCAGTTTTTATTATTTTTCCGGGCGAATCTTGGACAGTCTTATCCCGACTTTTTATCGGATTTTGAAAAACGAATCATGTTTTCCGAGTATGCGATTTATTTCTAATCTAACGGTTGAATTAGATTTCGTCAAAAACATGACCGTCTAGGGTTTTAATTTCTTATTTTTATAACGTCGTTTTAGACCCGTAAAACGTGATATTTTGACTAAAATATCAACCCTAAAGCGCCTATGTGTGTGTGTGAGTCATCCTTGAGATATTTTTCACTTTATGGAATAGTATCCTCTTAGTCATCATCCCTCTCCCACTCCCACCATTACCCCCCCTCCCCCCGTCTCTCATTTCTCTCTCACTTTCCTCCATTAAAGTCATCCTTCAAGCTTTCAAAGCTCCACAAGTCTCTCGTCTACCGATCAAAATTAGTTCCGATTTTATATTCGACAATGTAAGAGCTTCCTCTCGAGATTGAACCAAACAAAAGTCCCTTCCTTCAAGACTTATTTTTTTCGAAAATTTCATGAGAAGAAGCATGATGTTCTTTGTTTAATACATGTTGTTAGATGCTTAGGAATGGTTTTATGGATTGAAATCATGAAGAAATCATTCCCCACTATATTATTGATATTACCGAAATTTTTAGAGAATTAGGAGTTTGATGTTGGTTCGACTTTTTAGATGATTGATTAGTGGATTAGTGTTCTATATGATGATAGATTGATGCATGAATTAATTTAGAATTTTCTAAAATAAAAATAAAAGTGTAAGAGAGAAAGAAGTAATGATTTGGTGTAGTATATGTTATGATTTGCATGTTATGATGATAGAAATGAGATGTAGTATGTTTGAGAATGATTATATAATTTATTGGAATATTTCTAAAAATAGAATAAAAATCGTAAGAGACGAAAAGTCGTCAATAAGTTGAGATTCGTTAATAATTTGAGTATGTGATTTACGTATTAGTGAATCTTGATAGATGATGAACGATATTGTAAAGTTTGAGCAAAATCGGAGAACGTTGAAATTTTGTTAAGAGACGAGGAATCGTTGATAAGTCGAGATTGAATAATAATTTAGGTTTGTGATTTGAACATATGTTAATCTTGTTAGTTAATGATCATAATCGGAAAATTTGAACGAATTCTAAAGAAGTTGGAATTTTGATAAGAGACGAAGAAACGAGTCTAAATGTCGATAGAAAAGTCGAATAAGAAAAACCAATTTGATATTAATGATTGTTGTCATTTGACGAACGCGATTGTAGTTGACGATATTTCCATCCGAGATATGAGATGATATAAGTTATAGTTTATGAACGAGAAGTTGTAGAATGAAAGTGAAATTTGAATTGAATTGATTTAGTACTTGATTAGTTATAAGACAAGAAAATATACGTTGAGTTTTTAATCGAGAAATGTGAAGGAGTTTGTCATAAAAGATTGTACATGTTGACTGACTTAAGATGGAATTTTCGTGAGAATAAAAGTGGTATATCATTAGTCGAACCTAGGAAGTCGTGCGTCGAGTTAACGAGCACTAGGGTTCTACGCGGACTGTTTTGCGACCTTTTACGGAAACTGTTATAACTCTTAGCTCGCTTAACAAAATCAAGATCCGTAAATTGGAGAGTAAACTAGACATCCGTGGCTTTCGTTTGGTACAGAGCACATCCCCTGTTTCGATGCTCTGTTCTATATAAGCTCCAGAACTACTGCCTTGTGCAGGAAATTTTCAAAACTCATTTTCTTAAGTTGAATTCTTTTCAACACAATTCCTTAAGGACTTTTAAGTCGTTATGAGTTATCGACTTCCGTTATTAACCGACCTAAGTGTCGAGTAAGGAACCGAGTTAGTTTTAAATGAGAAGTGTTCAAGTCTCGTTTCTTGTAATCAAAAGAAATTAGTTAAAGTGCAAAGGCCTAAAAGGCATTAACCGATTTTCGATTCCTTGTTCTTTTATCATTGCGACCAAACACTAAAGCTGTTTTATTTACGATAAAAGGAGGAAGTCGAGTTTAGAAGACAGGACGGAAGACAGAAGACGGAAGCTTTAGTTGTTCTGTAAAACGTTTGAGGTGGGCTTTTCTATCAAAATAAAATGAGCGTTGCTCGAGAGTGTTTACTTACTGCTTTAATAAGTGTGTATTAAAGTAACTATCAGTGCAAAATGAATTGTTTTATGTGAATTCTCTTGTGCCTCTTTGAGTTAGCCCAGAGAGTGCTATCCAGAGTATTGGATTCTGAGTTAGCCCACAGAGTGCTATCCAGAGATTCCAACTAAACGATCAGATTCTGAGATAGCCCACAGAGTGCTATCCAGAGGGACAGATTCTGAGTTAGCCCACAGAGTGCTATCCAGACGATCGGATTCTGAGTTAACCTACAGTTTGTTATCCAGAATTAAGTGTACAGCAGTATAAGTCTTACGAGTGCTTATGAAAAGATGCCTGATTAATCTATACTAAGTATGATATGTTTTCGGCAATGTGCCCACTAAGTGCTTTATGTACTTAGCCCTGCATGTTTGTTTTTAAATGTGCAGGTTGAGTGACGAAGGCGGAGGAGGTTGAGTAAAGGTCGTTTATAAGAAAGAAGAATTGTGTTATCATTTTACGTTTTTCCGCTGCAAAATAACTCTCTTATTGATGTTAATCTTTTCGGTTTAAGTAGTTCATACTTTAAACCTCGTCTTCTCTAATCACAACTTTGTCGAGCGATCTTTCGAGATTGACTCTCTTTTTTCTTAAAAAGAATTAGTTCATAGTATTTTTTATCTCGGTTATAGATGTTAATTTATTTATTTATTCAGTAAATCCCCTTTCTTCCCCGCCTCTTTAATCCAACCCCTAGTCGCACCCCGGCTTGACCGTCCCTCGGGATTTGGGACTGTGACAGAATGGTATCAGAGCAATCTTTTCTGCTTTGTACCTGAGTCTTCTTTTGAGAAAGTAAAGTTTAGTTTGTATCACTAAACTTAAGAATATAGTAAACAACTCAACCTCCCGCTACGTCGACTCAACCAAAGAAGAAAAGAAAGGTATCAAAAGTGTTATTATTTTGAAAGTTTGAAGTATTAGATATACTTCTGTCAAGAACCAAGTGTGCCAAGGATGAGTTATGTGAAAGCATGAGTACTATACTTTGTGAAAGTATGTGAAATTATTTGAGCTATAATTTCTGTTATTTTGAGAAGTATGTTGGTTTGAGAACCTAGACTAATTGCTCTAAGATTCTTCCCGATTCATTGAGAACATAGAAGTTTTAAGAAGCGTTGGTTTCGAAAATAAGCAAGAGATGATCGGAACGGGAAGGACAGAATAAAGAGAAATCAAAGTGAATAAACGAATGTCACATGCGTAAAGTGACATGAACAACAGACTCGTTGGAGTCGACTTGTTTTTATAAATAAAAGCCGTAAGAGTTTCCTTTTAAGGAAGTAAAATGAAGAATAAAAAGAATAATAAGTTAATAAGTTAAAAGAATGGAAAGAAAATCGTGGGAAATAGTTTTGTTTATATGTGTTGTTTGAGTGCAATTTCTTGAATTGCTAGATGATTAAGGTAAGATGAGATGGTTAAGGTAAGCTAAGAACCGTTAAGAGTTTGGTTGCAATTTGAGAAATTGCTAGATGATTAAGATAAGTTAATTCCTTATTGAATGGGTGAGTGCTTAAAGCACGGAATTGATGAGAATTCTTGATTTCTTTAGTTTCAAAATGCCGCCAAGAGTAGCGAATAACAGAAGAAGAGGACTCGGTAGGCCTAGAGGACTGGGAAGAGGTCATAGACAACATGAGAGGGAGGAAGATCAAGGACGTCAGGAAACCCCTCCACCTCCACCACCACTACGTCGTGACATAGAGGATCTGTTCCTCAAAAGAAATCCACCTGTCTTTAATGGATCAAGAAACCCGAGCGATGCTGAGCTTTGGGTAAGAGCTACAGAAAGAATTTTTAAACTTCTCAGATGTACTGATGAGGAGCGTCTTTCGTGTGTGGCGTTTCAACTCACCGAACCAGCTGATTTCTGGTGGAAAGCTAGACAGAAGGTTATTCCGACAGAGCATCTGGCTCAGTTTACTTGGGATGAGTTTAAGGAAGCATTTTACGACAAGTACATCCCTAAAACCTATAGAGCAAAGAGGAAAGCAGAGTTCTACAGTTTGAAACAAGGGAAGATGACAGTGACTGAATACGATGCAACCTTTTGTGAATTGTCAAGGTATGCACCCTATCAGGTAGATACCGATGAGAAGATAGCAAAGAAGTTCCGTGGGGGACTTAAACATGAACTAGGAGTGGCACTAGCCAGCCATGGAGGACTGAGTTATACAGACATACTAGGACGAGCCTTAGACATGGAGGCAGTTGTGCCGGATGAACAAAAGATTGTAGCGCCCGTACCAGCACCAACCCAGGCTCCAACTCAAGACCATTCCAACAACAATAACAACAACTTTAACGGAAAAAGGAAATGGGAAGGAGGAAATCAGGGTGGAAATCAGCGTGGCTTTCAACAGCCGAATCAGAATAATCAATCAGGACAATGGAGAGAAAATAACCAACAAGGACAGTGGCAGGGACAACAGGCAGACAATAACCAAGGAAGAATCAATGTTCCTACCTGGCCTAAGTGTAACAGAATGCACTTTGATAATTGTTTGGCAAACATTGACGGTTGTTATAACTGTGGTCAGAAGGGACACGTGAGAAGAAATTGTTCGAAACCATTGCAACCAGTAGGATCGAATCAGTATGGTCAGCTCCAACCCTTGAGAGCTAATCAAGCTCAGCCACATCCGCAACAACAACAGTCGCAACAGCAACAAGAGCAGAATGCATGGACATTTGTGAATGGGCCAGAAGCACCGGACAAGGGCAAGGGTCACTAGGCAAGTAATTGGCCTAACTCAGACTAGTAGTAGTCTAGTTTTGTATAAGTCCTCGTTGGAGGCAAAACAGTACTCGTTCGACGTATATGTATATATGACCCCGTGAGTGGGCTTTGACTTCGTGAAAATTTCTTCTAATCGTGTTAGTTAAACAAGAATATTCAACTAACTTGTTTAACAAGGAACTTGTTTAACTTGGGAAGTTAAAAAGTTTATAGAACTAGATTCACTCGGTGAAGTGACAGATAAATTCTTTCGTCAGATTTGAACCAAAGAGAAGGAAGTCTAGAAGTGACGAAAGTCTTAAGCAATGTATGTCAATCTGACTTAAATTTAGAGGATGAGGACAAGATTTTCCTCATGATTTTCCTGCTAAGGATTATTGTGATTATTTCTTCGTGTTCAGTATAAGCTTAGACGAAGCTTTATATACGATTAGTAAATATCTTGAAAAAGATAGGTTTCAATGTTATATAGATTGACCGTATCGCCAAGTCTATGAAATGTTTATTGTGTTTGCGTATCTTGTATGAGAAAGTACATGTTCAATTCTAAAATGCGTGATTCCTCAGCAAGACGTTGTTCTTGATTAAGTTATAAGTTATGAAGAAAGACCGCAATCGTTCTTGGATCGAAGTGTGAGAGTTAAGAAGTAAGTCGATACGATTAGTAAAGTGTTCTGGAATTACCACGGGAAAGAGGAAGCTACGTGGAAACTTTTGCGAAGGAGGTAAGCAAATTTCGGGACAAAATTTTTCATTAGAGGGGTAGAATGTAATACCCTAGATATTTTCTTCCGATGAGAAATAAAAATTTTCTAATTAATTAAGGCTTTGCACGCCTAAGTTAAGGATTTTCAGTTCTAAGACTAACGGTGAAAACCATTTCTAAAAAAAAATTCCAGAAGTCGGTTGAACGACTACTGTATTAGGGTTTTAGCGTCCGATAAAATTTTCGTTCGAAAACTCAGATCGAAAAACCGTCAGACTTTACATTCACTTTTTCTTCGATACGAGTTCACCGGAGAAAGTTAGTTTTTATTATTTTTCTGGGCGAATCTTGGACTGTCTTATCCCGACTTTTTATCGGATTTTGAAAAACGAATCATGTTTTCCGAGTATGCGATTTATTTCTAATCTAACGGTCGAATTAGATTTTCTCAAAAACATGACCGTCTAGGGTTTTAATTTCTCGTTTTTAGAACGCCGTTTTAGACCCGTAAAACGCGATATTTCGACTAAAATATCAACCCTAAACCGCCTATGTGTGTGTGAGAGTCATCCTTGAGATATTTTTCATTTTATTGAATAGTATCCTCTTAGTCATCATCTCTCTCCCACTCCCACCATTACCGCCCCCTCCCCCCCTCCTCTCTCATTTCTCTCTCACTTTCCTCCATTGAAGTCATCCTTCAAGCTTTCAAAGCTCCACAAGTCTCTCGTCTACCGATCAATCTTAGTTTCGATTTCATATTCGACAAGGTAAGAGCTTCCTCTCGAGATTGAACCGAACAAAAGTCCATTCCTTCAAGACTTATCTTTCGAGATTGACTCTCTTTTGTCTAAAAAAGAATCAGTTCATATTATTTTTATCTCGGTTATAGATGTTAATTAATTTATTTATTCAGTAAATTCCCTTTCTTCCCCGCCTCTTTAATCCAACTCCTAGTCGCACCCCAGCTTGGCCGTCCCTCGGGATTTGGGGCTGTGACAGAATTAGGCTTACACAGCTTAGTCTTAAGGAACATAATTATCCAAGGACAAATTAGGGAAATAGAATTAACGTAACGGAAGCTTATAACTAGAGAACCCTCGCCTCAGCTCTACTCGTTTGCACCGACCGTCAACCTGAAAACATTTGAAAACATTTGGGCTGAGTACAAAGGTACTCAGTGGGTTTTGCCATTGAAGAATCATTTCTAAATAAGCATTGTTATCCATCTTTCCAACATGTAACTTAGAAGAGTTAAAAGGGCAAAAGGTCGTTTATAAGCATACAAAATATTTTCTCATAGTGCGTACATTTTATGCTACGTTCTTAAGTTACTCTTATGATCCGGGGCCTTTAGTCACCGACGGATCGAAACTTAGACTCCGAGTGGGAACCCAAGAGTCTTATAAATCTTTTGGATCTCGAGCCGTAACCCAGAGGATTCCATAACTTCATCTTTGGATCTCGGGCCGAAACCCAAAGAATCCCATTACTCAATCTTTTGGATCTTGGGCTGAACCCAGAGAATCCCATTACTTAAGCTTTTGGATCTCGAGCCAAAACCCAGAGAATCCCATCACTTAATCTTTTGGATCTCAAGCCGAAACCCAGAGAATCCCATAGCTTTGTTAGCATACGATAGAGATCAACCCATCGCACTACTAACCTTAGTGCGTGTTAGGTCAATATGAGAATCTCGATCGATTCTTTAAGAGCATTAAACTTATTATGAATGCACATATAAAAATATTTGTGGATAACATGTAATTTGAAAAGCACTTTTACAGAAGCTAAACATTCATTTGAAGAATTTACTTTACGAAGAATTTATCCACACGATGCAGCAAATCACAATTTTAGAGTTTGAAAGTAGTTTCACCCACATGACATAACAATTCATCTTTAGAGCTTAAAAGAAATTTTACCCATCTTAACGATAGTGAATCTTCTTAGTAGTTTCGCACGAGCTCATGCTACTCTTCCGCAACAAACGGTCCCTACAAGACGAGTTCTAGTCTTAATGATATTCTACCAAATGACACTAAACTAATTTCTTAGAAATCAGTGAGTCGTCACGTACGCGCCGAGTTTTCAAACTTAGATATATTATTTTAAAATTGAGGCTCAGCCAAAGATACCAACTTTACCCTTGCTTGACTTATACTAATGACTTTACTGGTTAAGTAAATTAATATGAAAAAAATAATTATTTTGACTAATTATTTCAAGTAGTCAATTTTTAAACAGACATGTAAGCAATACTTAAAGCAAAAATGATTTATCTTTTAATAAGTCGGTAGCTCGTAATACTATTACACACATGACAAGATTTTAAGAGTAACACTTTTTTGATAGTTTTTTTAAATTTTAGCATCTTTTGACATTTTTACCCTTCCACCACCTCCACCATCTCTCTTGTAACAAAAACTTTTTTGTGACTCAACAAAAAAAAAAACATTCCACCACCACCTTTCCACCACCGCCGCCATGCCACCGCCGCCGCCGTCGTCACACCGCCACTGTCACCAGCGGTCACAAAAAAAAAAATTGTGACTCAACAAAAAAAAAATTCTACCACAACTTTTCCACCAGTGCTGCCGCCATGCCACCACCGTCATCGTCATGCTGCCGCCACTGTTGCCGGCAGTCACGATTTTTTTATTTCTGTCTTTCAAAAAATGGAAAAATTTGTGAAGTCACCAAAAAAATGGAAAAAAAAATTGTGATGTCACAAAAAAAAATGGAAAATTTTGTGAAGTTGCAAAAAAATGGAAAAATTTGTGAAGTCACCAAAAAAATGGAAAAAAAATTGTGAAGTCACCAAAAAAAAAATGAAAAAATTTTGTGAAGTCACCAAAAAAAATGGAAAAATTTGTGAAGTCACCAAAAAATGGAAAAATTTTGTGAAGTCACAAAAAATTCTACATTACAGATCTGCTTTTTTTTGCGAATTCTGGCCGTCTCGTTTTTTGAGAATTCCGACCACGATACTTTGAATCGAGGGTTGGGACCAAGACCATTGGCTTCGCCTCATCGTTTCGCACCTGTAGGTGGTGGTGATGAGGGCCAAATCTGCCGGAAGTTACAAATCTGAGAGAGAGAGAGAGGGAGAGAGAGAGAGAGAGAGATTACATCACAATTCATAAACACAAGAAAGCATGGAAGTCGTAGTTGCGGATTCACATCGTGATGAGGAAGAAGAGTGGAGGAGTGGAACAAGATGAACCGCCGATGGTTTGCTTGTAGTTGCTGTTGCAGCGAGGAGGCAGCGGTCGAGAGGAGGATGCCACGGTAGGAAGGTTGATGGGGGAGAGAGAGAGAGAGAGAGAAAAGCCACTAGAGGTGGCGGCGACGAAGGCGGCGACGACGAGGAGGTGACAGAGAGAGAAAGTGTAATACCCCAGAATTTCCGTACAGTCTTAAAATTTTAAAGTTAATAATAAAAATGGCTTTGCACGCCTAAGTTTACGATTCTGAATTCTAAGACCAACGGTGAAATCCGTTTCCGAAAATAAATTACGAAAGTCAGTTAGATGAAACTGTATTTAGGGTTATCGCGTATGAAAACTTTTTAGTTCTGGAACTCAAAATGGAAAACCGTCTGATTTTTACATACACGAAATCGCGATATGAACTCGCCCGAGAAAGTTCGTTTTTTGGATTTTCCGGACGAAACTCGGACTGTGTCGTCCCGAGTTTTTGTCGGATTTAAGTTTTTAAATATTACTTTCCGATTAATTTTAATACGTTGGAAATTGTGGTCGAATCGGAATTTGACGATTTTGTGCCGAGCTACGTTTTTCGTCTTTCGATTTCCGTAGCGTCGTATCGCGCCGGAAAAGCGCGTAATTTCTTCTTTTTCCCCATCAATGCCGACTTCACTCCCTCTCTCAAGCATGATATTTCATTTCTTTATAGTATTTATCTTAATGACTCACTCTTAGATATTTTTATTTAACTTTACACTTAAGTCTTTTATTAGATACATGTTATAACAATTTAAATCATCCTCACTCATCTCCCTCCCTCCCAATTCGAAACACACACACACACATTTTATCTCTCTCTTTGTTCTTCATCCTCCTCTCTAATCCTATCCATTTGGATTCCATTTCTTTTTATTTTTGAAGTGGATCGAAATTTATGGATGTTGGGAATTAGATGTTTTGATCTTCAATTAGTGTAATAGGATGGATTAGATATGGATCTATGACTAAAATTGAAAGAAATTCAAGAACCCTAAGTTCTAATAAGTACCGAAAATTAGGGGATTTTGTAGGATGATTGAATTCTTCAATTAGTTGGATAATCATGCTTAGGAGGTGTTCAATTAGTGATTAAAACAAAAAGAAATCAAAACCCCTATGAATCTAAGTGAGGACCGATTTTTGAGCTAGGGTTTGAGTTGGAATTTTCATTTTAATGATGCAATAAGACTTGAATGGTTTAATTGATGATATAGTAGTATGATTAATGGATTAATGATGATAATCGATGAAGAAAATCACCCCCTTTAATTATATGTTATTACCGAAAATTATGTGGAATTGGGGAGTTTTCATATAGTTGAATTAGATGATGATATGTTGATGAATTTATGTTGCTAATGATATTAGATGATGTTATGAATTTAATTGGAATTTTCTAAAAATATTTTGTGGATCGTAAGAGACAAATAAGTCGAATTAAGTTGAGTTTAAGAAATGATATGAGGTGATGATGTATATAATAATGAATCCCGTTAGATGATGATTGATGTCATAGAATTTGAACGAATTCCGATAACTTTTGAAATCTCGTAAGAGACGAACAAGAGGACGTAATTAATAATCGAGAAGTCGAGTAAGAATTCTATCTTGATAATAGTGTTTATAATGGACTAGGGAACGACTTTGTAGTTGACGACGTGAGCTTTCGAGTTATTATAATATGAGTTGTAGTTATAGTCGAGAACTAGAAACGAGAATTTGTTAACTTGATTTTTGGTATAGTAAATGGTAGTTGATACGACGAGGTTTGATCGTCGTAGTTCTAAACGAGTTTTGAAAAGGAGTCCTTCACGTACGGGAGTACGTGTTGACTGCCTTGAGAGTCAAGTTTCATGAGAAATCGAGTACGAGAACATAGAATGAACTTAGGAAGTTATACGTCGTTAATCGAGCAATTAGGGTTAGCCGCGGCAGTTTTGCGACCCTTCCCGGAAACTGTAATATCTTTTAGCTCGTTTATCGGATTTGAGATCCGTAAATTGGAGCGTAAACTAGAATTTCCAAGCTTTCTAATGGTACAGGGCTCATCCCCTGTTTCCAATTCCCCTATTCTGGGCAGCCCCCAGAACTACTGCCTTGTGCAGTGAAAATTTCAGGATTTGTTTTACTAAGTTGTTTTCTTCGCAACTTAGTTTCTTTCGATCGTTTAAGCCGTAATAAGTTAACGACTACCTTCTCTACTGATCTAAGAGTCGAATATGAGACCTTTAGAGTTCTAAACGAGATTTGTTCAAGTCTCCTTCCCGTTTAATTAAAATGAAACTAGTAGCGTGCAAATGCCTAAAGAAATGAAACGACTAAAACCTAATTCGAATTTCCATGATCGATTTATCTTTTACGACCGATTTTAAAGTGTTATTATTTTACGATGAAGGAGGAAGCCAGTAGTAAGGAAAGGACGGAATATTAGGAGAACGGAAGCTCGTACTTAGTTCTGTAAACGTTAAGGTGGGCTTTTATATATAAAACAAAACGAGCAATGCTCGAAAACCTTTCTTTATCGCTTTGATATTTGTGTTTTCAAAGTGATAATTATGGCATGAACTGTTTTATGTTTTATGTGAGTTCTCTTGTACCTATCTGAGTTAACATTCGTGTTTTCCAGATTTAAGAGTTAATTTAAATAGGTTAACTAACGATCGGCTCTGAGTTAGCTATTAAGTGCTTTCCAAAGTTAGTGCACTTTGTAATCTGTGGTGTATGTGGTATCCTGTTGAGGGGTAACCAACCACGGTGTTGGGAAATTTATTAGTAAGAGTTTTGATGAATTCCAAAACCGACTGACCCCAACCGAGTAGATGTTACCAGAACCTAATGTTAGAAATTAGGCTCGCTGTTTGAGCAAAGTTAAGATTTTATCTTTACAGGTCTCCAGCTGAAGATGGCAACAAGGCATCACCCAATCAGAACATCAGTTGTCATGAAATACAACTGAGAGCTCTTTGTTCAGATGCAAAGAGGGGGAAGTCTTCAGAACATTAGTTATGAAGAAAACCAACTGAGGGTTCATCAGATGAGAAACAGTAGAGAGGAAGAGAACATCAGATGAAAAGGAAGTCATCTGAAGGTTCAAACCCAACTGACTAAATACAAGAAAGACAACTGAGTGTTCAGTTTCAGAACCTCAGTTGTAGAACTCAAACAAGAAGATCAACAGCATGAAGTTCAAAATCAGCTGAGAGTTCAACGGTTCAGTCAGAACATCAGCTGAAGACCACTCAGATAAAGATCAAGATTTTCAACCGACTAACCGAGGTTGACTGTCAGAAAGGTTAAGATTTGAATTTCAAAAGGAAGTCACATGAGGGTTTGACCGTTCAGTCACTACCCCATCTGGCCCAACACAAGGCTGTCTCAGATGGAAAGCAGAAGAGCACAGATGCCATATCGGGAAAGTCTGCAAAGATGAGAGACAAACCATCGCTTTCAACGATCAGAGATCAACAGCTCCTCCAACAGCTTGTTGATACTCTCCGCCTATAAATAGAGGCATTCTCTCATTCGAGAGGTTTACGACACATGAGACAAGAGACAGAGAAGTGCAATCACAAGAGAAACAAGTGCAAGAAAAATCTACAAAAATCACATTCTAAGAGCATCAGCAGCTGAGAGTTCAAGAGTGATAGAACATTAGTAGCTGAGGGTTCATAGAGTTATAATCTGTCTTAGATCTTAGTTTGAGTGCTTATTCGTTCAAGCCATAGATCCAGCTCTCTTTCGTGATCGAGCTGTAGTTGGAAAATCCACCCACATACACACCTTAAAAAGTGTTGTTAGGATCATACTCTTCCTGTAATTGAGTAGCTAGGTCGTCAAGTACCCGCAAACTTGACATAGGTTGTTAAGTACCCGCAAACTTAACTGTAAAGGTTGATAAGTACCCGTAAACTTATTGCAACGGTTGCACAACCCGGGTAAGCTGTGTGGAACTGTCCAGAAGAACTTGGACTGAGGTGTGAGGATTCACATCTCCCCGTGGACGTAGGAGGGTTATCTCCGAACCACGTTAAATCCTGTGTGTCTGTGTTTATTTTATTCAGTTACTTATTGCATTGTTAACTGACCAAACTAACCGGCATACATTCTGCATATCTGCACATTCTCAACTGTTTTGGTGATTGACCAACCGTGCTAAAAGCGTGAGTTGTTTTAAATAGTTTAATTTCCACCACATTCCGCACAACACCACTCTTCCAGCTGAGGTTGTTTACTTAGCTGTGAGATTCCAACTGAGTCAGTTTTACTCAGTTGAAGTAATTTTTAAGTGTTAAGTTTTAAAATCCTAATTGGTGTATTCTCCCCCCCCATACACCAGTAACTCGTTTCGGGACCATCAAGTGGTATCAGAGCAGTGGTTCAAAAGACTGCTGACTCTGTTTCACAAGGTGTGAATTCGAGAAATTTTCTTCAGTGGTCAACTGAACAAATCTTTTCACGCTAGTGCATATTTGCTCGCATTTTTGTTCTGTTTTTTTGTGTGCAGATGGACGTCAAGGACAGGATCGTCTTCATGTTCTCAGTAGTCAATTATACATCATGGAGAACTCGAATGAAGAAGATCCTTCTGTCAAAGCATCACAGGATGCAACAAGTTCTCTCTTCTGGACCAATCGTCATTAAAGAAAGAATAGCTCGCACTCCCACAAATCCTAACGATGGAGATACAGTGATGGAGTATGTGGAGAAACAGCCAGAAGACTACTCTCCAGAGGAGGCTAAGGTGAGCCAGTTGGATATCTGGGCTTAGAGCACAATAATGTCCACAGTTGGACAAGATTATCTGCCTTGGATAGAGGAGTGTGAGACTGCAAAAGAGATGTGGGACATCCTGGCATCGTTAAGTGAAGGAAGCGATGAGACAAAGGAAAACAAGTTCTCACATGCATCTCAAGATTTCGACAACTTCAGTCTGCGACCTGATGAGACTATTGATCAGCTAGAGCTCCGGTTTATGGACATCATCAGAAGAATCCAGTCCATCCGAAGAGGAAAATACACACTAAGAGAAATCAATCTCAAAGTGTTGCAAGCTCTACCGGCTGAGTGGGATACTTTCACCAATATCCACGAGAGCCGAGCTGACCTTGGTGAAATAGAAACTGAAAGATTGTTCTCAATCTTAAAAGGAAATGAGTATAAGGTCAACAGGAGGAGATCGCAGTCCTCAGGTCAGACAAGTAGAATTGAGGATGTTGGCTCAGCCTCAAAGTCAGTTGCTCTCCGAGCTGACTACTCGAAATCGAGATCATCGAGGCCAACCAGATCGGCTGACACGACTGCAAAGGAGCCAAGCAGAGAGGAACTGCAATAGAACATTGCAGCTCTGTCAAAGAAGCTAGCCGACATGGACACTCGGTTCGGGAAATACAAACGATTCTACAAATCAAACCGCTCGAGACAGCTCAAAGCCTGTCACCAACGGTTGTTTTGAATGCGGAAAGGAAGGTCATTTCAAGGCTGACTGCCCAGATCTATCGAAGAAAGATAGAGATGCCCTAAGGGCCAAACAAGCTGGAAAGAACAAGGCCATGGTTGCAGAAGAAGCAGCTGACGATATGGATATCTTCACTGACACCGAAGATGAAGATGAGTTGACTTCTACTAACAACGTCATCAGTCAGGATCAATGCCTCATGGCACTTGGAACCAACCAAGATGATATTGAGGTACAATCTAATCATGCTCAGTTAAACTCTTCCAATACTTCTAACATGCAGGAATCTCTGAACAATGAGTTGGAACCCTCCTGGAGTGATTTTCAAGAACTCAGTGAGGAGCTGCATCATCAATCGGTTGAGTTTAAGAGTCTTCAAGCTCAGTTCGCCAAACTTGATGATTCCTTAACCGAAAAGGACGATCTGATCAAGAGTCAAACCGAGGAGATTGAGAATCTCAAGAGTCAACTGAACAAGGCTAAGGCTCCAGCTGATGAGGAGTCGACAAAGCAGAACAATGAACGACAAGATCAGTTGAAAAATCAAGAGGCTCAGATCGAACAGCTGATAAAGAAGTTAGATGGACAAACCGAGCAGATAACTGTACTCGTCAAGGAGTTGCAAACTGAGAAGGACAATCTAATTAAGCTGTATCAGTCATCCAAGATCATAGAGAATCTTATCAGTTATAGTAGACAGATGGATGACGTGTCAGGACTCGGCTATGATGTTGTCAAGGATACTGGGATTCCACCAGCAACCTTCATCAAAGCTGTAGAAGTCACAGCTGTCGAGCCAGACACAGCTGAGTCTCCAGAAGCTAAATCAACCTCCACCTCTCAGCAAGTTCAACCGACCAATAGGATTACAACTGAGAAGGGAAAAAGAGTAGCTGATGTAGGACAGAATGTTCCATCGGTTGGGATATCAACCGAGGGGGAATGTTCCAAAAGTCAGAAGCGGAATCAGAGGTATCGAAGGCACAACCGCAACCGAACTCAGAATTAGAGCCGACCTCTGCATCAACCTCAAAGTCAACATCAGAAGGAATGGAACCGACCTCAGAACAGACATGGGCTCAATCATCTTAATCAACAGCAATTCCAACATCAGTTCGACCAAAGGTTCCAATCGAGTCAACCAATGAGGAACTGGTCAAACAACTGGAGATATTCATGCCATAATATGAATCATCATCAGGGCATGAATAGCTACAGATAACCCTCAGGAAGTTGGAATCATAATCAACCACAAAGATTCCAACATGGCGTCCGACCTCACAGACAAATTCAACAGGATCAAAATCGCCATCAAAACAGGGGGAAAGCCTCACCTCCTAAAGCTCAACATGGGAGAAATCCAACTCCTCCCAAGAAATAGAACATCTCTATTAACAACAAGTCTAAGGATAACCGAGGTGTTGTTATAGTTGATGATGAAGGAAAAGTGATCTGGAATGATAAATCAATCAGAATATACAGGGAAAAGCGGCGCACAGTTCCAGGGGGAACTGGTTCTAACCCTTCAGGACCCAACTGAAATTGGGGACCTAAGCGAGTTTCTCTTTGCAGGTACAGGAGAAACAACTGAGGAAGAAGAAGGCGTCTGCTACAATGTGGGTGATGGATAGTGGATGCTCGAAACACATGACAAATCTGAAGGATTTGCTTGGAAGTTTCGTGGACAAAGAAGGTCCTTCAGTAACTTTTGGTGATAACTCAAAAGGTTACACCAGAGGTTATGGTACCCTTGAAACCAATCATGTTTCAATTTCTAATGTCTCTTTTGTTGATGGATTGAAGCATAACTTGCTCTCCATCAGCCAATTCTGTGATAATGATTTCTGTGTCAAGTTTGATGCACAGGGTTGCAGGATTAAAGATGTCAGATCAAAGCAGGTGATATTGTTGGGAAATCGATCACCAACAGGGAATGTCTATTACGCTGACTGGAACAGCAGCCTCCCTGACACCTGCCTGTTATCAAAAAGCAGTTCTGATGTGAGCTGGCTGTGGCACAGAAGGCTCAACCATCTGAACTTCAAGACGATGAACCGACTCGCCAGACAAGAACATGCAAGAGGCATACCAAACAGAGTATTTTCAACAACACACATCTGCAGTGCATGCCAGCTGGGAAAGCTCGCTAGATCCTCCTTCCGGTTGAAGTCATCTATCTCAACCGACCGAGTGTTACAGCTGATCCATATGGATCTCTTCGGGCCAGTTACACCAAAAAGCATAAATGGCAACGAATATACATTGGTTGTAACTGATGATTACTCGAGGTACACGTGGACCATTTTCATGCGTCACAAGAGTGAAACCCAAGATGAGCTGCCCAAGCTGATGGATCGGATATCGAACCAACAAGAGATGAAGATCATTTCTATCCGATCAGATCGTGGAACTGAGTTTCTAAATGAAACCATCATCGAGTATTGCGAGAAAAATGGAATTACCCATCAGACATCAGCCGCGCGTACTCCACAACAAAATGGAGTAGCTGAGCGAAGGAACAGAACGCTGAAGAATGCAGCCACATCCATGTTAGCCAGCTAAGCTCTACCAAAGAGATTTTGGGCTGAAGCGATCAACACTGCATGCTACACTCAAAACCGGTCTCTTCTAACCAAGCGGTTGGGAAAGACACCATATGAGCTTTGGAGACGCAGAAAGCCAGATATTTCTTATTTTCGCGTTTTTGGCTCAAAGTGTTATATTCACAACAATGGGAAGACTCAGTTGAAAACTTTTGATGCCAAAGCTTCGAAGGGCATATTTCTTGGATATGCTGCTCGAATCAAGGCATACAGAGTTTTCAACAACAACTCTCGTGTTGTGAAAATAACACCTCATATTAGTTTTGATGAATCTACCTTTGAGTGCAGGGAACAGGTTAAAGGACAACAAGCAGATCCAGCTGTTCCACCAGTTCTCACCAGATCGCAAGCTCTAAGGGAAAAGAACCTAGCTGAACCACTGGTTTGGGAAACTGTGGATGAGGATCCATACTCCTCTGAAGATGAGTGCGAAGACCCCAGCTCATCCCAAGGGGGAACTTCAGCTGTTGCTCCTCCAACTGCTTCAGCATCCGAAGCCCAACCGAGTACGGTTCAACCTAATACCAATGTTGAGGATCCAGACTCAACAGCTGATCAATCACCAACTCTAAAGACTTCAACTCAGATTTTAGAACAGCCACAGTTGGAAGAAGAAGGAAGACGCAACCGAAGATGGTATCAAGTCCATTCCACTGACAACATCATCGGCGACCCAACCGAGGGTGTGCGTACAAGGAGCCGAGTTGCAAATTCAGAATCTTCTGAAGAAAACTCCAACACTTACGCCCAATATGCTGAGGAGTTGGCAGTTCTAGAGGAGTTCGAGCAAGCTGGAGATGTTGCCATGATTTCTTGCTTTGTAGCTGATGTACCAAAACCGAAGAATGTTGGGGAAGCTCTCAACTGTGTTCACTGGACAACAGCCATGCAAGAAGAACTGAATAAGTTTCTACGCAACTGTGTATGGGAGTTGGTAGAAAGACCAAATGGTATCAAGGTGATTGGATTGAAGTAGATTTTCAAAAATAAGAGAGACGCCATTGGATTCATAGTGAGGAATAAGGCAAGGTTGGTAGCTCAAGGATACTGCCAACAAGAAGGAATCGACTTTGAAGAATCTTTCGCGCCTGTTGCAAGGCTGGAAGCCATCCGAATCTTTCTAGCTTATGCCGCACATCACAAGTTCAAAGTGTATCAGATGGATGTGAAATGTGCATTCCTCAACGGAGATATCAAGGAAGATGTATATGTTGAACAACCTCCAGGTTTTGAGACTGGAGATGGAAGAGTGTACAAGTTGAAGAAAGCTATCTATGGTCTAAAGCAAGCACCAAGGGCCTGGTATGACACTCTTTGTGGTTTTCTACTGAACTCGGGATTCAAACGAGGATCAGTTGACAAAACCCTGTTCACCATCAAAGTTGGAGAAGATATACTTGTTGTGCAAATCTACGTCGATGACATCATCTTTGGTTCCAAGTCAGAGGAACTGTGCAAGAAATTCTCAGATCTCATGAAGGAGAAGTTCGAGATGTCAATGATGGGCGAGATGAACTATTTCCTTGGATTGCAAGTGAAGCAGTCACCAGAAGGAATTTTCATCAATCAGCCTAAGTATACAAAGGAGCTCATCACCAAGTTCGGATTGCAGACAAGTAAGACCACGAGGATCCCAATGAATACTAACTGGAAGATTGAACCTGGAGCTGAAGGAAAGCTCGTAGATGCCAGCCAGTTTAGAGGGATCATCGGTTTGCTGCTATATCTAACTGCCAGCCGACCAGACATATCATACGCAGTTAGAGTTTGTGCTCGATTCCAAGTTCAGCCAAGAGAAGCACACATGTTGGCAGCAAAGAACATCATCAAGTATCTGAAGGGAACTATTAATGTTGGATTGTGGTATCCAACTGACGACAATATCCAACTGACAGGATACTCAGATGCGGACCTAGCAGGAGATCGGTTGGACAGGAAGTCTACCTCTGGACACTGTCAATTCATGGGAAGCAAGCTGGTTTCATGGTTCTCCAAGAAACAAGCATGTGTTGCAACCTCTACAACCGAGTCAGAGTATATGGTTGCCGGAAGCTGTTGCATGCAAGTGTTGTGGCTGAAGCAACAGCTGAGAGATTATGAAGTTGCAACTGGACAGGTTCCCATTCATTATGATAGCTCGAGTGCCATAGCTATCTCTCTGAATCCTGTTCACCACTCTCGAACAAAGCATATCGACATTCGTCATCATTTCATCCAAGATCATATTGAAAAGAAGGATGTGTCCATGGAGAAGATCCCCACTGAGATTCAGAGAGCTGACATCTTCACCAAACCTTTTCCTGAAGCTCGGTTCAAGATGTTGTGTGATCTTCTTGGACTATTGGATCCATCGGATGAAGAGTCATCCGAGCTGGAGAAAATCCATCCGAACTAAAGAATCATCCGAGCTGCAGAGGATCCATCCGAGATGAAGAGTCAGATATCCATCTGAGGGGGAAGCTCAGATAAAGGGGGAATCTCAGATACGAATTGCCAACTGAAGACATCAAACATCAGCTGAACAGACGAACTAGAGTCAGCTGATGGTATGCTGCAACAATGGATTAGACGTCAGCTGAACAGATGAACTCGAGTCAGCTGATGGTATGCGGCAACTGAGGAACTCAATTGAGGTATACAACTGATCTCGACATCGGCTGGCAGGTATCATTTATGTCTGAAGGTGTTATGATATTAAATGAGAATGTTTGAAATAAATTCAAATATTCCTGAACATGTCAGCTAGACTAAACAAGCCATCATGTCGCATTTAATGTAAAGTCTGGCTGAACTCCTATAGCCTTACTTTATAGTGCGACTGGGCTGACATCTTAAACTATTCACCTTCTCACTCGCGCGCGTAGAGCGTCAGTCAAAATTACTCAACAGTCGCGCAATCCCAGCCGTTGATAATCACGCGCCATTTAACCCCAGCCGTTGATATTATCCGAGTCAAAGATTATATAATACGGCAAATCAGGAAGTGATCCTTACCTTCTCTTTTCGTGCATATCTTTACTCACTATTCATCATCCTCTCCAAATTTGTTTCGCCATTTTCAGTAACGAATTCTTTGCTTATATATCTCCTTGAGATGACGCCTAAATCTAAAGCTTCCAAGAAGATGGTTTCTGCAGAGCCTGCTACATTCCAAGAATCTTTCGACATGCTGATGTCGAAGATTCATTTTGAACAAATCCTCTCAAGAGCAGCTCTGACCTCGCCGGAACTCGCTCCAGTCGTCGCAATTCTCTCCGACCACAGTCTGCTCGACTGGGCAACCCTTTCTCCATCCAAGTTGCTCAGGAAGCAGGTCGTACATTTCTACAGGAATCTGCAGCGAGTTGCAGAAGACGGGCTTGTCATGATCATCCCGTGCAAGCAAAGAAACAGAACTTCCCGTACGATAGAAGACACCGCCGTTGAAATCAATGTAACTAAAGAATTGGAGAAGATCATTCCCAGAAATCGCGAAGCCACAGATGTGATGGGGAACTTCACCGATAAGGAAGCTGATGCTTTCCTTCAAACAATCCTTCTTGTTCCCGAACCTTTGAAGGGGAGCATGCAAAGGACAAAACTGAAGCCGGAGCACCGACTTCTTTTCGACGTAATATCCAAATGCGTCTTCGTGTATGGAGGAGCGTTCGGTGACATTAGCCGACCGAAGCTCAAGCAGCAAAAAGCCCTGGAGGAACAGCACCAGGTCAACTGGCTGGGCTATCTTGAAAGCCAGCTGTTGATGGAGAAGCAGAAAATTTCCGAGACGTCAGCTGAGTCCGGAGAGCAGCTGTTGAGTGTCAAGGGGACACTCAACTTCGGCACAAAAATTTCTGCCCTAATCTTCCAAGCCACAAAGGGACAGCAGCTGACATGGGAAGGGAGTGAGGACCCGCCGCTCAGCAAGCTGATGCTGTTCCCCACAGCCAAAAAGGCCAGGGACGTTGTGGAGGCCGTTTATACTCCCAAGGGTGCCCCCAAGCCAGCTATGGAGTCAGTCTCAGCAGCACGCCGCCCTTCTCGGTCCAAGCCTGCGAAGCGCCAGCTGGAGGAGGTGGCTGAGGAAGAGGAAGATGAAGAAGAAGAAGAGGAGGAACCCCTCCAGAAGAGGCCCAGGATTCGAATCATCCAGCCAGCGGCTCAACCATCTACAACGAGCCCAGTGGTGGTAAAGCCAACTGAGGAGAAGGAGTCAACCGAATCAAGCCAGTCGGTTGACCCAGCTAGGTTTGTTCTTCAATCTCGTCAGGAGAAAGTGGCTGAAGGAGTGGAGATCCATGTGGAGGAATCCAACTCCTCCTCAGATGACTCTTCTTCATCTGAGGAGTCCCACGACAGTCCGACTGGAGCTGATGTCAGCCAGGTAATCCCACCTGTGTCTGAGGAAACACTTGAGCCAGCCCACTCACCACCCAAAGAGGATCCAGTTCTCTCAACTGGTCCTCAGGCAGATATTCCGAGCCTCTCGCTCGATGCCAATGTTGTGACCATTCCTTTGGCCAACGTTGATGAAACCATCGAACCTGTTGCCTTCGATATTGACCCAACTCCAATTGATGAAGAAGCCAACCGCCAGGCGATCTTGGATGAGTATGAAGGCCGGTTGGACTACTGTTTCTGCAAGCTGATCGGCATGTTCCCCGAGGCAAGCTCAATGTCCATTTTTGCCATGTTCGGGACGGAACTGCTCTATCAGTTTAGTGTGATCTTCAGCTACTGGTACGTCAAGGAGGAAACTCTCAGGATCCATGGTTGGGACAGGTTGAAAGTTGAAGAGTCCAACCTGAGGGTATACTTCGACTACCAGAACCTGGAGGTGGCGTACAACTAGAAGGTGGTTGTGCTCCGTCGTCGTCTGGACAAAAGCATCCAAGAAGGGACAAACACCAGGGAGCTGTGCAACAATCCTGGAGCTGTTCAATTTCTTGATGATATGTTGGCTAAGAATGCTAACTTCATGGAGGATGTCGACGCAACTGAAGAGGCGGCCAAGAAGGAAGAAGAAAAGCTCAAGGCCTACCTCGCTAGCCGAACTGCCCTGGTTGTCAAGGACTCAACTGCCCAGCCTCAACCACAACACCTGCCTGGACCCTCAGATCAGCCAGCACTCTCAACTGATGCCATCTGTGAGCTGATCTCTGAGAGGGTCAACCAGCTGAGGCAGGAGATGTTGTTCAAGATCCAACTCAGCAAGGAGGAGGATGCTGATAGGATGACTCAGCTGATGGCAGAGAATGCAAGCTTGCAGATATTAGTTGGAACACCTTACCTCCTCCCTACAGCAGAAGATCGAAGATCTCTCCACTTCTTCCAGCTCGGAGGTCACGGTTCTAAGGAAGGCAGTTCAGGGCCTCAGCTCGGACTTCAACGTATTCAAGACCGTTGCTGAATCTGATCTGGCAAAGTCCCAGCAGACTCAAGACCAGGAGTGGATGTCTCAGTTCGCAAATTTCCGAGCTGAGTTCGTCACCCTCCACAAAGAGGTCTCTGCGACCTTTGCATCCTTGTAGCGAGCTGAGCAGGAGCGCCAGGACCTGGAGTTAGCCAAGAAGGTGGAAGAGAAGGATGTTGTCGACGAACTCTTTTCCCGCGTTCAACAGGCTGAGGCCAAACTGACCTCCCTGGATGGCACTGTTGCCACCCTTTTGGATGATGCCAAAAAGGAGGAAGACAAGGAGCCAGCCGCTGTTGCTGGAAAGGGGAAAGATGTTCTTCAGCAAGGGGAAGGAGTGCCAGCTGAAGCTGAAGGAGAAGCTGAAGGAGAAGCTGAAGGATCTCAACTGAAGGAGTCTGAGCAGGAACTGGAAATCTCCCACGACCTCGTAGCCGAGCTTACAGCCGAGCTCGATGCCGATCTTGACGGCGGGATCTCTGTTGAAGATTGCATCGAAGCTGCCAAAGCTATAGGGGAGTCCAAGGAGAAGTACTTGAATCCCTCTTGGATCAAGAAGTTCGCTGCGGATCAAGCCAAGAAGGTGGCCAAGTTCGAGAGAGAACTGGCCAAAGTAGAGAAAAATGTTGACAGGAATAAAGCCAGCCGGAGCGTGCGAAGAATAAACAAGCACCAGATGAAGGCTGAGGCTAGGAAGAAGACACAACAGCTGTAGAAGAGCGCCCCGCTCCCGTCTCGGTTCCCACACGTTGACAAGAGGATGAATGCTGAGTGGAACGATGACTGGGAGCAGTTCAAGCATGAATTCATTAATGACTTTTATTACAGGAAGGTCTACTCGACTGAAGACCCAAGGCAAGCCTTCAAGGAAGCCCTGTGGGAGCTCAGATCTGGAGACCCTGGAATGTTTAGTCAGTTCAAGCAAGCCGTGCTGAATGCTCAGCTCGATCCCAACACCATTCCAGTTCCGCAGATGCTCAGATATCGCCCTCACATGATCAAAGGCACAAACACTCCGAACAGAAATGCGATCATGGCTGAGACGAGACAAGTCTGCAAGGAACATGGTGTCAACACTGGGATTGAGTCACCTGCGAAGAAAGAGATCTTTAACCGTATCTTCAGCAAGTACGGTCAACAGTATTTTTGAGCTGATCTAATTTTTTTTGAGCTGATGTAGTTTTTGGAGAAACTGTTGTATTTTTGTTAACTGTTTTTAACCCTGTAATCTTCAGTTGTAACAAAATCTTCAAGTATATATAAGATTCACCTTGATGAACAATTCCTCATTGTCCAAGCTCTGAATCTCAAAAGTCTTTTAAATACCATGTTATATTTGTGCTAACCCTGTGATATTTTATCTTATAGACTGTCTAGAATTTCAGCTGAGATTTTAGATAAGTTAGTAATTTTCAGATCAATAGTGGTTTAAAGTTGTAAGTGGTTTTGGCATCATCAAAAAGGGGGAAATTGTTGGGAAATTTATTAGTAAGAGTTTTGATGAATTCCAAAACCGACTGACCCCAACCGAGTAGATGTTGCCAGAACCTAATGTTAGAAATTAGACTCGCTGTTTGAGCAAAGTTAAGATTTTATCTTTACAGGTCTCCAGCTGAAGATGGCAACAAGGCATCACCCAATCAGAACATCAGTTGTCATGAAATACAACTGAGAGCTCTTTGTTCAGATGCAAAGAGGGAGAAGTCTTCAGAACATCAGTTGTGAAGAAAACCAACTGAGGGTTCATCAGATGAGAAACAGTAGAGAGGAAGAGAACATCAGATGAAAAGGAAGTCATCTGAAGGTTCAAACCCAACTGACTAAATACAAGGAAGACAACTGAGTGTTCAGTTTCAGAACCTCAGTTGTAGAACTCAAACAAGAAGATCAACAACATGAAGTTCAAAATCAGCTGAGAGTTCAACGGTTCAGTCAGAACATCAGCTGAAGACCACTCAGATAAAGATCAAGATTTTCAACCGACTAACCGAGGTTGACTGTCAGAAAGGTTAAGATTTGAATTTCAAAAGGAAGTCACATGAGGGTTTGACTGTTCAGTCACTACCCCATCTGGCCCACCACAAGGCTGTCTCAGATGGAAAGCAGAAGAGCACAGATGCCATATCGGGAAAGTCTGCAGAGATGAGAGACAAGCCATCGCTTTCAACGATCAGAGATCAACAGCTCCTCCAACGGCTAGTTGATACTCTCCGCCTATAAATAGAGGCATTCTCTCATTCGAGAGGTTTACGACACATGAGAAAAGAGACAGAGAAGTGCAATCACAAGAGAAACAAGCGCAAGAAAAATCTGCAAAAATCACATTCTAAGAGCATCAGCAGCTGAGAGTTCAAGAGTGATAGAACATTAGTAGCTGAGGGTTCATAGAGTTATAATCTGTCTTAGATCTTAGTTTGAGTGCTTATTCGTTCAAGCCATAGATCCAGCTCTCTTTCGTGATCGAACTGTAATTGGAAAATCCACCCACATACACACCTTAAAAAGTGTTTGTTAGGATCATACTCTTCCTGTAATTGAGTAGCTAGGTCAAGTACCCGCAAACTTGACATAGGTTGTTAAGTACCCGCAAACTTAACTGTAAAGGTTGATAAGTTCCCGTAAACTTATTGCAACGGTTGCACAGCCCGGGTAAGCTGTGTGGAACTGTCCAGAAGAACTTGGAATGAGGTGTGAGGATTCACATCTCCCCGTGGACGTAGGAGGGTTATCTCCGAACCACGTTAAATCCTGTGTGTCTGTGTTTATTTTATTCAGTTACTTATTGCATTGTTAACTGACCAAACTAACCGGCATACATTCTGCATATCTGCACATTCTCAACTGTTTTGGTGATTGACCAACCGTGCTAAAAGCGTGAGTTGTTTTAACGAGTTTAATTTCCACCACATTCCGCACAGCACCACTCTTCCAGCTGAGGTTGTTTACTCAGCTGTGAGATTCCAACTGAGTCAGTTTTACTCAGTTGAAGTAATTTTTAAGTGTTAAGTTTTAAAATCCTAACTGATGTATTCCCCCCCCCCCCTATACACCAGTAACTCGTTTCGGGACCATCAAGCCACGGTGAATGAGAATTGGTCAAGATTTGAACGTCACATACCAGAAAATGCTCGGCCGAGTAAATTGTGAAAATGAGTCAGAAAATGTTTAGTAGACGCGGGCCAATTTTAAATAAAACCCCGATGTGCTACAATTATGAAATGCCAGATTATCTATACTTATGATTATGATTTCGGCATCGTGCCCACTAAGTACTTTCGTACTTAGTCCTGCATATGTTTTCTAAATGTGCATGTTGAAGCAACGAGAGCGGTGGTGGTTGAAGTTGAGTCGAGTTGAGAAGTTAGGATTGCTTTAGCTTATGACTTACTTTCCGCTTCAAAACTCTAGTCTCTTTTTGAGGATATGTACATTAAACAAATCACTATAGTTTCAGTCTGTAATCTGAACTTAGATACTTTCGAGTACTTTTGTCGAGTAATCTTTCGCGATTAACTCTTCCTTTATATTAGTAAAGTCTTGTTCATTGAATGTATGATGTCTTTTATGTATGTTTAGTTAGTCAGCCCCCTTCTTCCCCGCTTCTTTAATCCAATCCCAGTCGCACCCCGGCTTCTGCCGTCCCTCGGGATTTGGGGCTGTGACAGAAAGAAGGAAAATAAAGAGGAAGGGAAGAGAGAGAAAAGAAGAAGATGGGATAAGATGGAAAATAGAAAATTAAAGTAAGGGTAAAAAAGAGAGGAAATGCTAAATTTTTAAAGAATTATAAGGGGTGCTAAAATTTTAAAAAACTATCAAAAAAGTGTTAGTTTGGGGGATTTTCTCTAAATATTGCATGATTTTAACATTTGATCTCTAAATTCTCTGCACCCGATGTCGCATACATACAGATACACAATCAAGATTCAAATCCTCACACTGTCTTAAAATTTTAAAGCTAACCACATATATTGCAAATCGCAATGACATATATATAATATACTTATATACATTCTTTTCCCATTATTTACAGTATAGCTAGCTCGTATATACTTATGCACATGTACTTAATCACTTTCTCCTTGTATATTTCCTAGCTACTGGCATGTCACACACGTTTATACCGCATCATATATCACTTATATATTTACATATGCATGCATCTATATATATATATATATATATATATATATATATATTACAGTAAAACCAACTTGCAAAACCACTTTCCCGCCTAAACTTCCACTATATTGAGCCATATATTTTTTGTATTATTTTAATCTCCCAATACATTCAATACACCATCATATTCTTTTTTTAATATTATTTAAGTCATTTTCTTTGCATAGTACTTTTTACAGACTTTTCAACTCCCCAATACGCAATACAATTTGATTGTTATTGTGTTTGTCGGTCTGTCCCAATTTGGAGCGACTTTTTTGAGAACAACATTAATTTATGAACTGTTCACAAAGTTAATTTATGAATTGAGAATATGTGAGCAAAGGTATTTAACACGATAAAAACTTCCACTATATTTTTTAGTGTTAATTAGATGTATGGTGAACATCAATGGCTCTTTGTATTAAATATGTTATTATACACATAAATCCAAAAAAGGAATCGATTTTTTTTTATTATTAATATATGTTTCCAAAATCAAAAACATCATGACATGCCATATACTCTCATTACTCTTTAAATTTTCAGATTATAAAGAAAATAGCTTGAGTGTCAGAATGCCCTTGCCATCCAAAATATTTATGGAAAAAATATTTATTAGTGTTAAATTACATATATGGAGAACACCTCTTCGTATTAAATCTATTATTATTAAACAAATATGAGTGTCAATAAATATAGCAATGCACAAAGATCAACAAAGAGAATCAAATGACAGAAAAAAAAACGGACTATTTGTAGTGCATATATGGAGAATACCTCTTAGTATTAAATCTGTTATTATTACATAGATATGAATATGAATGTCAATAAAGATAGCAATTTTTAAATCTGTTCACATATTGTGCTTGCTTTAATGTATTTTATACACATATATTTTTTTTTTCATCTTTGTTATATTTTAGTACTGATTAGGTTCATCCAAGAGTCTGCTTAAGTAAACATTAAAAAGGTACCTTGATTTTGGGGATAATAGCATCAATAATTTTCCTTCGATCTCTCATGGATTTTTGTTCGATGTAGGCTGCAAGAAATAAGAAAAACTTTGTAAGCTACAAAATGGGATTCAAGACGATGATAGAAAAACTAGAATTAATCTCTTTTCTCCGGTTATCAATACCTGCATATTTTGAGCGAGCCAAAAGAATGTATTTGGTAGGTTTTAGTTATATTTAGTTGTTAGGTAATTATTAAATAAAATGTATTTGTTCCAATGGGCCTACAATAGATAGTTCGAGTCATCTCTATTTGTATATATATTATTTATATCATTTATGTGTAGTTTTTGCGTGTGGTGAGAGTAATCTGCAAAAGAATTTTGCATTCAGCAACTCACATGAGACTCTGTCAGCGCAAATATCTTCTTATTCAAGCAAGAGAACGCCAACAATTATTGATCTCACGACCCATAATGATGTATTTGGCAGCACATTGGAAGAACAACTGCCTGTTAACAACACAAATGAATATGATGCGGCACAAATTATTTAATCAAAAAATGTCCAGACATCCGGAGGTAATAATCATACAAATTCTTTAAATGATAATTATTTGCCAATCAAAATGACATGTTTACTAATCTTACAACCAATACTGATATATTAGACGTCACATTGGGAGAACAATCACCTGTTAACAACATGACTGAATACGAGGCACCACAAGTTATTAACATGAAAAATGTTCATACATCTGAAGGTAACAATAACATATAGAAGAACTTATATAAAAATTTGTAGATATCCATTTATTGTCAAATTAAAATTTAAATATTAATATCGTATTAATTAAATTTTTTTTTACAATTTTATCATTTCAGAACAATTTGAATAAGGAATTATCCATTCTTCTACTTCTAATGGTATGTTTTCACCTATACAATTTATATTTCCGCAAATCTTTACACAATCATTTATACATGAACTAAATGCATGCTTTTGTTGGCTAACAATAATTTTATTATTATATTTCTTCTTATCATACGAAATATTGAGATATTGGTGATTTGGATCATAAATGTGAATTTTGTGGAACATATTTTTGGTATGTAGAAAGATTGAAACGAGATCGTCATACTACAGATCCAAAATATTCTTTGTGTTGTATAAATGGTAAAATAAAACTTCCCAAAATACGAGAACCCCCCAAAATATTGCATGAATTGATGTTTGGAAATGATGCCTAGAGTAAGCACTTTATTGAAAATATTCGGTCATATAATTCTATGTTTGGATTCACTTCCATGGGAGGGAGGATCGATCAAAGCTTGAATACTGAAACTGCAAACCCCGTGTTTCGTCTTCATGGACAAAATTATCATTTAATTGGTGGTTTGACGGCATAAGAAGGTTCTCCACCAAAATTTGTCCAACTTTACATTTACGACACCCAAAATGAGATCTCAAATAGAATGCAATCTGTGAGGTAATCTTTTTTATTATTATTATTATTATTATTATTATTATTATTATTATTATTATTATTATTATTATTATATGACTTTCTTTCTGTAAATGATTTATATACATTCAAAAGATTTGATTTATTTTCATTTTCATTATGTATGATAGGCAAAACGATGACAGAATTATGCTTCATGAGAAGATTGTTGTTGACATTAAGAGCATGCTCGATCAGCACAATGTTTTGTCAAAGTCATTTAGAATGGCTAGAGACAAGATTTATGATTGTGGACAAAGAGATGTAAAGTTAAAGCTCATTGGCCGAAGGGGTAGTGATGCAAGAACATATAATCTACCTTCAGTGTCGGAAGTTGCTGCATTAATTGTTGGGGATTTTGATGAATCTTTGGGACAGAGAGACATATTAGTAGAATGTCGAATAGGACAACTAAAGCGTATTAGTGAATTACATCCATCATATTTGACTTTACAGTATCCACTTCTTTTTCCATTTGGTGAAGACGGTTATAGAGAAGACATATCTTTTGTAGCAAGATCAACCTCTAATACACGAAGTAGAGATAGAGTCAGTTTGAGAGAATTCTTTGCATATATGTATGCATGAAAGACACGGGGAACCATCATCCATTCTCTCATCTAGACGACTATATCAACAATTTGTTGTTGATGCATACACGGTGGTAGAATCATCGCGACTGTTGTATATCCAACTAAATCAAAAGCAGTTACGCTGTGAGATGTATAAAGGTTTGAATAATGCACTATTGAGGGGTGATACCAATCCATCGACACAAGGAAAATGAGTGATCTTGCCATCAAGTTTCACTGGGGTGCTCGATATGTAATACCCCGAACTTTTCTAAGTTCCTAAGAGTGTATTAACTTAATTAATATGTCTATATGATGAGTTTTGAGTGCTAAAAATTTTCGCAAAAATAAAATTTTCTGTGAAATGACGAAAATGCCCTTATGTGCTATAATGTGATTTTCTCCTTTCGATTATTCGAATAGAATATGTGATGCGTTGTATGAGTTTATTTATATGAGTTTGAGTTTGAGTATGAATTTTGGAATTTTCTGAAAACTTTAAATTTTAGATGAATAGTAACGTAAGTCGAGATAACACTATTCATCGACCGACTCAGAATTTAGTCTAATTAGTTTCATTGAAATCTAGAATTAATTCTAATACTTTTGAGATAAGTCGGAGAATTTTCCGAGATCATTTGAGTAAGATTTAAAAATAAGTTGCTTAATGACTCGTTTAGTCGAGCCATTTTTATGAACTTATTCGTTAAATGGAATCTAAATGTAAAAATGATATCATTGGATTCCTAAATTTATTTTGTGAGATATAAGACGAATTAGAGAGAATTTGGATGACGAGAAAGAGACGAGAAGGGTTATAAATTAATTGAGGGAATAAAGTAAAATAACGGGGATATTTTCTACCGGAAAATAAATTAACCGGGCGAAATTAAAAGTATTAAGCATTGAGCTTATCCTAAATAGTAACCCCTAATTGTTATATCACTCTCAATATAGCAAGTAAACCTCACTCTCCCTCCTAGTGTGCCAACACATAGATTCTCTCTCTCACTCCAATCTCTCTCTCTCTTCTCTCGTCTCTCTCTAATCTTCCCATATCTAACATGTTAGATGCATTTCCTATGTGCCATAGTTTCATTCATTCATCCTTATCTCTCCATCTCTCTCAACCGTAGCAACCAAGCAACATCACTCTCTCTCATCGATACTTCTCTGCCGAGAAGCAGAAAATTTGCAGCAGCAAACAATCTTCATCTTCTTTCATCTTCTTCACAACGTAAGCATCACCTTGAGGAGTATCTTCTCCATCTCCTCCTTCACCTCTCCTTCATCATCCACTTCTATGAAGCCGTGAAGGAGCAGTAGCAGCCGTGTTCTTCAACATCGAGCAGCAAACTATCTCTCCCTCTTCGAAACTGTCTTCACCGAAAGAGAAGCAGATTCCGTAGCAGTTTCCAGCTGCTCTTACCTCCATATCTTCATCATCTTCACGTAAATACCAAGAGGAATACCTCCTCCTTCATCTCCTTCTTAATCTCAGCCTTGAAGTTGAAGGAAATAAGCTGCACAACTCCTTTCTTTACAGCCGACTAGCAGCAAACTTTCAACAATTTTCATTCCCTTCGATGTGCATATATACAACCTCTTCTTGATGAAATCATGCAACCTAGCTTGAGGATTCTTTGATGTGATCATCTTCTTTATATCCAAGATCATCTAAGAAGTAAGTATTCAACTTATTCTTTCATTTTAAAGCTTGAAACAAGCTTAGAACCTTAGCCTATCCATCGATCTCCATGGATAGAAAACAAGGGTTTTGATTCTTGTTTTTCAAAACCATGATCTTGATGCCTTGTATATTGTTTCATGCAAGGAAAGGAGTTACCAAATCCATCATCTTTCACCCTCCAAGCCATCCAAAATCCAAGCCAAGAAGAGATAAAGTTCTATTTATTTTAAGTATGATTTCATTCATTCTTAAGATGTATATATGTATATGTAAACCAAGGAAATAAGGAAATCATGCATGGTTTACTTTATGCATAGGCAAACCTTAGGATTTTGATGATGAGATGATGATTAAAATGAAGATATAAGCATGATTTAGGAGTTTAAAAGATGAAAGAACCTAAGATAGGTTAAGAACCCCAAATCGGCTAAAATGAAAAAAATAGGGAAAATGAGTTCTTGATGAGTTTTGATGCTTATTTGATGATATGATGATGATATATGCTTATTATGATTTTTTATGTGATTTATATGCATATATGTGTTGATGATAATTTTTGGTGAATTTATTGGATTTTTATTGAATTTAATCGGTGAAAAATAGGGAAAATATGATTAAATTATAATTTATGAATTTTATGAGTTTTATGATGATTATGAGCATGATGATATATGAAAATAAGATCTAGATGTGTTTTTAAGTCATAATATGAATTTTATGAATTTTTATATAAAATTCGAAATATATGAAATTATGAAGAAAAAGGATTTTTGATGATTTTTTATGAAATTTGGTGATATTGATGATGATGATGATGTTAAGATGTGTTAGAAGAATTTTTGAGTGAGTTATAAGCATTGAAATTGAGAAAAATGAAAAATATAATTTTTAGTAATTTTTATGAAATTTTTGGAAGAAAAATCGAAGAAAAATAGGTATACAAATAAATATGGTGTTCTTGAGATTAATATGAGTTTTTGAAGATGTGTTCTTCATGTTCATAGGAAAATATGATGATTTAAAGATGAATTAAAATAAATAGAAAATAATTATTTTTATTACTCCCTTCGACCCCCATATTTATGCATAGTTTTGGTGGGCAAGGGTTTTAAGAAAATCCTGAAAAGTGAGATGTAAGTGGAGAAAAAGTAGATGTAAGTGGATGGGGTCCCACATTATAAGGGTAATAAGTGGAAAAATTATTTCCTAAAATGGACTATGCATAATTTTGGGGGACAGACGAAAAAGGAAAACTATGCATAATTTTGGGGTTCGGATGGAGTATTTATTTCGAAAAAAAAAAAAAAAAATATATATATATATATATATATAATATATTGAGGAATTTCACTAGATAAAAATGAAATTGATAAATAAATAAGATGTTGAGTATGTTTTGAGTGATTTGAGTAAGAAATGAGATTTTATGATTTTTTCTTGATAAATTTCGATATATATATATATATATATATGTATATATACATATATATATACATATATATATATATATGTATATATATATATATATATATTAACTGAAAAGAAAATAAAAAGAAATAGTAATGAGAAAAAGATATGAGTTTAGTTACACAAAGAAAATGTCACAGCCCCGAATCCCGAGGGACGGCCGAAGCCGGGGTGCGACTGGGATTGGATTAAAGAAGTGGGGAAGAAGGGGCTGACTAACTAAACATACATAAAAGACAACACACATTCAATGAACAAGACTTTACTAATATAAAGGAAGAGTTAATCGCGAAGGATTACTCGACAGAAGTACACGAAAGTATCTAAGTTCCAAATTACAGACTTATACTACAGTGATTCATCAAATGTACATGTTCTCAAAAGATTCTAGAGTTTCGCAGCGGAAATTAAGTCATAGCTAAAGTATCCTAACTCCTCAACTCAACTTCAACCACCGCCGCTCTCGTCGCTTCAACCTGCACATTTAGAAAACACATGCAGGGCTAAGTACAAAGGTACTTAGTGGGCACGATGCCGAAATCATAATCATAAGTATAGATAATTTGGCATTTCATAATTTGTAGCACATCGGGGTTTTATTTGAAATTAGCCCGTGTCTACTAAACATTTTCTGACTTATTTTCACAATTTACTCGGCCGAGCATTTTCTGGTATGTTCCGTTCAAATCTTGACCAATTCTCATTCACCGTGGCTGGTACCCCTCAACAGGGTATCACATACACCATAGGTTACAAAGTGCACTAACTCTGGAAAACACTTAGCAGCTAACTCAGAGCCGATCGATAGTTAACCTATTTAGATTAACTCTAAAATCTGGAAAACACGAATGTTAACTCAGATAGGTACAAGAGAACTCACATAAAACATAAACAGTTCATGCCATAATTATCACTTTGAAAACACAGATATCAAAGCGATAAAGAAAGGTTTCCGAGCATTGCTCGTTTTGTTTCATATATAAAAGCCCACCTTAGCGTTTACAGAACTAAGTAAGAGCTTCCGATCTCCTGATCTTCCGTCCTTTCCTTACTGCTGGCTTGCTCCTTCATCGTAAAATAATAACACTTAAAATCCGATCGTAAAAGATAATCGATCATAGAAATTCGAATTAGGTTTTAGTCGTTTCATTTCTTTAGGCATTTGCACGCTACTAATTTCATTTAAAACAAACGGGAACGAGACTTGGACAAATCTCGTTTAAAACTCGAGAGGTCTCATACTCTACTCTTAGGTCAGTAGAGAAGGTAATCACTAACTTATTACGGCTTAAACGATCGAAAGAAATTAAGTTGCGAAAAAACAACTTAGGAAAAAGAATCCTGAAAAATCACTGCGCATTACAGTAACTCTGGGGACTGCCCAGAACAGAGGAATTTGAAACAGGCGATGAGCCCTGTACCATTAGAAAGCTTGGGAAGTCTAATTTACGCTCCAATTTACGGATCTCAAATCCGATAAACGAGCTAAAAGTTATTACAGTTTTCGGGAAGGGTCGCAAAACTGCCGCGCTAACCCTAATTGCTCGATAAAAACGACGTATAACTTCCTAAGTTTGTTTTAAGTTCTCGTACTAGATTTCTCACAAAACTGGACTCTCAAGGCAGTCAACACGTACTCCCATACGTGAAGGACTCCTTCTCAAAACTCATTTCTTTAGCACGACGTTCTAAACATCGTCGTCTCAACTACCAATTACTAAACCAAAATCAAGTTAACAAATTCTCGTTTCTAGTTCTCGACTATAACTACAACTCATATAATAATAGCTCGAAAGCTCACGTCGTTAACTACAAAGTTATGCCTTAGTCCATAAGAAACAATATTATCAAGTTAGAATTTTTACTCGACTTCTCGGTTATTAATTACGACCACATGTTCGTCTCTTACGAGATTTCAAAAGTTATCGGATTCCGTTCATTTTCTACGTCATCAAACAACATCTAACATAGATCATTTTCATGCATATCATTACTTCATATCATTAACCAATCTCAACTTAGATCGAGTTCTTTGTCTCTTACGACTCACAAAATAATTTTAGAAAATTCCAAATAAATTCATAACATCAATTAATATCATCAACAATATTATTTCATCAACAAATCCTCAACTAGATCAACTACATGCAAACCCCTATTTTCTCATAAATTTCGGTATTAACATACAATTAAAGAGGGTGATTTTCTTCATCTAACATCATCATTAATCTCTTAATCATAATACTATATCATCAATCAAACAATTACAAGTCTAATTACACATTAAATTGAAAAACCCCAAATCAAACCCTAGCCCTAAAATCGGTTTCTTTCAATTTCATAGGGCTTTCGATTTCTTTTTGTTTTAATCCTCAATCGAACACCTCCTAAGCATGATTACACAACTAATTGAAGAATTCAAACATCCCACCTAATTGCCCTAATTTTCGGTATTCACCTAGTAATTAAGGTTCATGATTTTCTTCCAATTTTAATCCCTAAATTCATATCTAATCACATCTAATTACACTAATCGGAGATCAAACATCTAATTCATCCACCCCTAAGTTTCGATCCATCTTGGAAATAAAAAGAAAAGGAATCCAATTGGATAGGATTAGAGAAGAGGAGATTACCTTGACAATTAATTAAGGAAGAAATAGACTTCGATGGTTGGATGAAGACTTGTGTGAAAAATCTTGCTCAAGAACTTGAACTCTTCAATGGAGGAAATGAAAATGAGAGAGAGATGATGTGTATGAGGGGGCAGCCGATGGGAGGGAGAGGTGAGTGAGGGAGATGGATAAAAATTGTTATAAAGTTATAACATTAGGTTATTAGTGTAAAGTGGAGTTAAATATCTAATATGGTGAATCACCATGTAAATACTATATAAAATGAAAAATATCAAGCTAGAGAGGAGAGGGAAGTCGGTCATGAGGGAGAGGAAAAGAGAAATTACGCACTTTTCCAGCGCGATACGACGTTACGGAAATTGAACGACGAAAAATGTAGCTCGGCACAAAATCGTCACAATCCGATTCGTCCAAAAATTCTAACATATTAAACTTAATCGGAAAATAATATTTAAAAAATTTAATTCCGACAAAAACTCGGGACGACACAGTCCGAGTTTCGTCCGGAAAATCATAAAAACGAACTTTCTCGGGCGAGTTCGTATCGCGATTTCGTGAATGTAAAAATCAGACGGTTTTCCGTTCTGAGTTCTAGAACTAAAAATTTTTCGTACGCGATAACCCTAAATACAGTAGTCATCTAACTGACTTCCGTAATTTATTTTCGGAAACGGATTTCACCGTTGGTCTTAGAATTCAGAATCGTAAACTTAGGCGTGCAAAGCCATTTTTATTATTAACTTTAAATTTTTTAGATCGTACGGAAATTCTGGGGTATTACAGAAAAATATTTCTTTGTAGATGTTGATATTAGCATGATTATAAGTGAAGATGTGATGTGAATTTGATGTTATGATAAAAGAAATAGAATATTAATATTAATATTAATATTAATATTTGAGAATAAAAGAGAAATAAAATAGAAAGAAGATGAAATTTTCTATAAGACGATATATTAGAAGTCATACATGCGAGTTCAAAGTTAAGAATTTCGTATTTGAGTTCGTTTGTTTCAAATGAGAAGCAGATATTATTGAAGAAATAATAATAAAATAATAGAATATTCGATTTAATGAAATATTTTCATTAAAAATGAAAATGTTTTGAGTGATGTGAATTCTGAGTGATGTTTGTGCTCTTAAGTGTGCTTTGAATGTTTAGTTGATGTGACGAGATGTTAATCGAGTAAAGAAAAATGCTAGAAGTTTAAGAAACGAGCAAATAAATATATTATGTGAGAAAAATAATATTATTAACTTTAAAAATATTTTGATGTTGAGTTATCAATGTTATATGATGTGTTAAGTGATTTGATGATTTTATTTGAGTAGAATTAAGCAATTTTGCTATTTGAATCGCTTTAAAAGGAGTTAAAACGTAGAAATTATCGAGCAGCGAAGATTTGAAATGAAAAACCGAGTTTTATTTAAATAAAAAATGAAAATTTAGTTTTAAATAAAGAAAAATATAAAATAATAATTATTTATATTAAATATTAAATTGAGATTTTGTACGTATATAAATATATATTTTGAGGAAAATGATGACGTATTTTTTAGTCAAGAAATACGAAATAGAAGTTTAAATATTAAATTCAAAAGGATTATTATTATATGAGTTTAATGAAATGATTTTCATTAAAATTTGAAGTTATGAGATTATAGAAGTTAAAAGTCGAGCGATGACTCGTTATTGTGTGAATATGTCCGAGACGTGAGTTATTAAATGATGGTGTTTAAGATATGACATATTTCTGAAATTTCGATAGTTGATTGTGATTATGTGATTGAGTATGATGCTAATAACCTGATTATTTGAGAAAAGTTAGTTAGTTAATCATTTTATAAGTGTTTGAAAATTAACATTGATGTTTGAGTATGAAGACGATGTTTGAGTATTAATGTGAATACGTGTTATAATGTGAATGTTTGAAATAAATGTTCAACTGTGTATGAATGATGTGTGATGATAATAGTTGAGATTTAACGTCATGATTTGCAGAAATCATATAACTCGAGTATATGAGAAGTTTGAGACGAGTTAAATAGTAACTTATAGATTTACGTGAAGATTTAAATATTATAATAGAAACGAGAAACTTAATTTGAAAAGTTATTAAAAACCAAGTAAAGACGATAAGCTAAGAACGAGAAGCCGAGAAAGATGTCGAAGTAGATAAAGTTAAGATGAGACAAGAAAGACCCGAGTCAAGTAGAAGTCCTTCAGCTGAGCCCTAAGTCTATTTTATTTATTTCGAGTCAATAACCTCGATCTTATTCGATGTCATTATTGAAAGGGCCGAGCGGGACTAAGAAGTAGTCGAAAGCGTAAAGTAAGCAACCCCGACTTCAATATACCCAAAGCAAGGTGGGCTTTTCTGAACTAAAATTAAATGATGAATGCGCTTACTATTTATGTATTACGTGCGCTTTTCAAATTGATTAACTTGCCTAAATGTTCAAAATATTTTAGTATGCAATCATATACGTGTTATAATTGTTAAGGGTCCTGTGGACGCACGGGAAACAGGTCCTATGGACACATGGGATAGTAAGTCCTGTCAGATACGGGACAATGCATGCATTAGGTAACTGTAAGCCTTGTTTCCTACACGTTTTGTCTTAGGTTTTTTTCTATAAATACTCCTTCTATTACTTGGAAGAGACACCACCATCACACCATCACACCACCTTACACATCTTTTATTATTTTTCATAGTTTTAGTTTAATTTGGAGCTTTTGGAGACTTGGAGACAAGATTCAAGAGTTCAAGATGATTTGTTTCTTCTTCATTTTCTTTTCTTTTATTGATTATGAATTCCTTTTCTTTTGATTTGGTGTTTGCTTTAATTATGAGTAGCTAAATTTCTTGTATCCTAGGGTTAGAGAGTAGATGGATAATTAATATTTGATTCTTAATCAATTAATCAATTACGACCTTCTCTTCTTTCTTATGTTCTTGATTTGTCTTGCATGCTTGATTGATTGGCCACCAATTGTGCATATTAGTTGTGTTAATTCAATAGTCGGGAGATGATGATTAATACATGAACTGGAACATAGGACACGTTTTGCAAAATAACCGGGAGGGGAAGAGCCTTGTGTGAGAGCATTAATTTTAGGGTCTTTTCGGAGTTGTATGCATATGATGTTTGTCGGGAACGAAAACCCTTGCATGTGATCAACGGTTTATTCGCTACGGGAGTAGGTTTAAGCTATCTTTGTGATTGTTCTAAGAAGAGTCGAGTCCCAATATTAATTGATTGATTAATTGAGATTTGAATTTTAATTGTCCATTGAAATCGAAGCCTTAGTATACCTTTTTCTTATTTGAATCTTTACATATTTTTGTTTGCTTATTACTTGCTCTTTGTATTCTTAATTAGTTTCATTAAAAACCCAAAAATTAAAGTTCGTAGTTTAAATAGAGGATAATAGTTTAAAGTAGTATTTGCTAAGTTAAATCAGTCTCTGTGGAATACGACCTTGGCCTTGCTTCCATATACACAATAGCACTCGTGCACTTGCGACGTGTTAAAGAAAAGTGCGAACAAGTTTTTGGCACCGTTGCCGAGGACTGTTTTAATTTTAGCAATATTACGATTAGATTGTTTGAGACTAATTTTGACATATATTATATTATTATACTAATTTTTAATTTTTCTTGTTGTGATTCACGGGTAGTGCATGCAAAGAAGGTCACAAGGATTACCCTTGGAGCCTTTGAATCCGGAAATTGAAGCTACTTGTCGTCGCAACAACGCAATAAGAAGAGCCCGAGATCAAAACATGGGGGATCCAGCAGTTGATCCGGCGACTTTCAGAGCTATGCAAGAACAGCTTCAGCAACTCATTGAAGCATAAAGGTCCAGACAAGAAACCCCAATCAAGGCTGAATTTCGACCTGTAGTGCAGTAGAGAGGAACCTTCGGTCCAACTATTAATGCCAACACGTTTGAGCTTAAGCCAGCACTTATTGCTATGGTGCAGAATAATCAATTTGGAGGAAGGCCAGCTGAAGATCCTCATGCACATCTGAGTCAGTTTTTGGAGGTGTGCGAGACTGTCAAACAGAATGGGGTTCCACATGATACAATCAAGTTACGCCTCTTCTCATTCTCTCTACGAGATGAGGCTAAGATTTGGTTCCATACTTTAGATCCGACTGCAGTTACAACTTGAAATGATTTCGTGGAGATTTTCCTCTACAAATACTTCCCTCCAAGCAAGACGATGAAGCTGAGGTTAGAGATTCAACAATTCCGTCAATTTGATAGAGAGACGTTCTATGAGGCTTGGAAGAGGTTCAAAGGGATGCTGCGAAAGTGTCCTAATCATGGGATTTCTGCAAATGAGAAGGTGTTGATTTTCTATAATGGGTGCACCGGAGAGGTCAAGAATCTATTGAATGCTGCCGGTCAAGGAGATATTCTGGAGCATGGATGTGTAGCTGCAACAGACATCATTGAGAAGTTAGCAGCAAACAATCATCAATGGTCGGATTCGAGGGGTGCACCAAAGAAAGTGGTGGTTCTAACAAATGATGATCCCATATAGCCAAATTGACTGCTCAAATATCAAATTTCATGACTAAGATGGAGGACATGTTGAATCAAAGGCATGGATTATCTCAAGAAGAAACATCGAGGATTGAGAATGTAAATTATGTCAATCGATCGGGTTATGAGGATTACAAGCAGCTGTATGGGTACCTTCCTGGAGCATCTTATGGGACATCGCAGAGGCCTCAAAACCAGTATCAAGGTACTAGGACTCACCCTAACCTTTCATATGCGAATCCCAATAGTGCGTTGCAGCCACCGCCCGGATTTGCTATTTCAAATGGCGAAATTGTGAAGGAGAAGAAATCATAGCTTGAGGAGATACTTGCTAAATTCATGCAAGCAAGTGAAGTTAACAAGAAGGATATGGAGACACGGATGTTAATTTTGGAGAAACAAATGGGTCACATTGCTAACACCTTGACAAGCCAACATCAACAAGGGAAAATTCCTAGCAATGCGGTGGTTAATCCAAAGGAGCAATGCATGGCCATCACACTTAGGAGTGGGACTTCATATGAAGAGCCGAAGATTCCAATTGAAGAGGCCAAGAGTGAAAGTTCTAAAGATACTCAAGCGGTGGAAGAAGAGAATCAAAGTCAAAAGAATGAGGTAACATAAAAATCACCTCCTTATCGCCCCCCTCTTCCTTATCGTCCTCCTATGCCGTATCCCCAACGCCACAAAAAGGAGAGCATGAAGGAACAATTCTCCAAGTTCCTTGAGATATTCTGAAAGATCTACATCAACATTCTACTCGTGGAGGCATTGCAACAAATGCCTAATTGTGCCAAATTCTTGAAAGATGTGCTTTTGAATAAGAAGAATTTGAAGGAGTTTGATACGGTCTATCTCAATGAGGAGTGTAGTGCAATCTTGCAAAGAAAGTTTCCGGCCAAGATGAAAGATCCGGGAAGCATCCATATTCCTTGTGCTATTGGTGGACTTCAAATCGCAAAGGTGCTATGTGATTTGGGCGCTAGCATCAATCTTATGCCATTGTCTTTGTTCAACAAATTGGGAATTGAAACTCTCAAGCCCACCAATATTGTGCTTCAAATGGCGGACCGTTCGATTGCTTATCCAAGGGGGATTGTTGAAGATATTTTGGTCAAAGTGGGTAAGTTCATTTTTCCTTGTGATTTTGTGGTGTTGGATATAGATAAAGATGAGAAGATTCTTTTAATTTTTGGACGCCCGTTTTTGGCGACGGAAAGAGCTTTAATTGATGCAGAAAAGGGAGAGCTTACCCTTTGAGTCAATGATGAGATGCACCCTTTCTCCATCTATCAAACCTTGAAGATCCATGAAGATGAAGGTTCCAAATGTTTTGAAGAACATAGAATTGTGGATTTGGATCCTCTCATTGATAAGGGTGATCAACACAAAACAAAGGAGTTCTTGCTTAGGCGTTCATTCCACAAAATCCATGGTCAGCCCGTGACATATCATCCTCCTTGATGAGTCGTGATTGTGAGGCTACGTAAAGCTAAAGACGTTAAACTAAGCGCTAGTTGGGAGGCAACCCAATGAGGTTAGTTTTTAATTTTGTTTTTTATTTTCTTTTCCTTTTCATTGTTTATTTTTGTTTTGTAGGTTAAGAAAAAGGGGCGAGAGAGCGGGGGACGAGATAGTTCTTTGCATTGCTTTCCTTCATATTGATTTGGTGAGTTTGTTCCAATCAACCTCCACTTCTACTTACAAACTTATTCTTCCTTGTTATTGAATAAGTTTGGGGGGATGGAGAAGGGGGTTGATTGCTTTCTATTTTTATTTGCTTTATTAGTTGATTAATTTTGTTTTAGTTATGTGTTTTAGTTTAGTAATTGTTTTTGAGTTTCTATTAAAAAAAACATGTTTTTGGGTGAATGAGTGACTTGTAATGATGAAATTGTTGGTTTGGATTTAAATTGATGAGTGTGAGAATTTTATGAGGGGTTGAGCATGAATTGATGGATTGATTGTTTTAGCCTCTTTAGACTTAAAAACATAGCCTATGTGAGATTTGAGCCATGACTATTATATTTTCATAGTCTATTTTATTCTTGTGTGATTTGTTAAGCATGCATGTTAATCTCTAGAACTTGCCATGAATCTTCCTCAAGATTGTGTTAGTGTGCTAAGAATTAGGAGATGATTTAAGGCCATCCTTGTTAGCCAAAATTTTCCTATTTGTTGACCAAATTGATAATTTATCCTAGTTTGCTACTTTGAGTTTTTGAGCCTTTTCTTTGATAAACTAATGGTGAATTGGGGTAGATCTTTTAGGGAGTGGTTGTGCTTAAAAGAAGAATGCAAGGAAGGAATAAGCACCTATGTTTTAAAAGTTCAAGTTGAAATTAGCCCTTATAAGCTCATAAAAGTAGGAAAAGGTATAGTTTGAGAAGAAAAAAAAAGGAAAAAAGAGAAAAGTGATAAAAAAAAAAAAAAGAAAAAAAAAGAGAGAAAAAAATAAGAGCATAAAAGGGTGATTGATTGATAATTTGGTGCTAGTAAAGTTTGTGGTGTTATGGTTGACAAGTTAATAGTTGGTAGAAGTATTTGTTAAAAAGAAGGAACTTGTGATGATTTTGGAAGATAGATTTTGCTTGATTTAGTCACTTGGCCTAAATTTCCCTACCTTACCAAAGAGCCAACGTTACAACCAAAATAAAGTCCTTTTTGATCCTAGTTTGAAGCATACATTTGAACGATGGCGAGGTTAGATAAGTGACAAGCATATGGTAGATTGCATGTTGTGTTTTGATTTGAGCGTATATACTTCCTATATCATACACTTGAGTGTTGAGAGTTCACTTTAATACTTCCCATGCTGTGAGGAGTTTAAATGAGGCTAGAATGATTGGTTTGTTCATTTGTGTTTGATCTTGATTGGGTCTTTGCATGAATCATATTTTTGAAAATTTCTGAAGCCGATTGAGTTACAACTTCGCTTTAAATCCATGTTTGTTTGGTTCTTTTTCTTCTCGTTGTTTGAGGACAAACAACCCTTTAAGTTTGGGGGATTGTTAAACATGGATTTTCTCATCTTTATAAGCTTAATTGATGTCAATTCGTATTGAGAAATCATGTTTGTAATGAGTTTTGAGCTTAGCTATTGTTAATTTGTGAAATATGATGGTCGTTCGTACTTTGTTTAATTTTTGCAGGAAATTCGATTCAAAATTATGCAAGTTGAGAATCATAGGATAAAAGTATAGCTCGATAGGAGTTCGTAGGGGAAAACAGATCCAAAATTAGAGTTGAACGAGGGAGAACAAGCCGATTGAAAATTATTGCGCGCAGCCATGCGGTCCGACATGCGGCCGTATGACGGGACCGCATGGCGTGTTTTTCTGCTCCAAACGACGGGATTTTCACGGCCTTTGCATGCTGTTGTCCATGAAGTCGTGCATGTGACCGCATGGCGAGGCGGTTCAGCCCAAAAACCATCCTACTTTGATTCTAATTCTCTTCCTTGTAAGGATTTGTATCCTACACGTTTTGTCTTAGGTTTTTGACTATAAATACTCCTTCTATTGCATAGAAGAGACACCACCATCACACCATCACGCCACCTTACACATCTTTTATTATTTTTCATAGGTTTAGTTTAGTTTGGAGCTTTTGGAGACTTGGAGACAAGATTCAAGAGTTCAAGACGATTTGTTGCTTCTTCGTTTTCTTTTCTTTTATTGATTATGAATTCCTTTTCTTTTGATTTGGTGTTTGCTTTAATTATGAGTAGCTAAATTTCTTGTATCCTAGGGTTAGAGAGTAGATGGACAATTAATCTTTGATTCTTAATCAATTAATCAATTACGACCTTCTCTTCTTTCTTATGTTCTTGATTTGTCTTGCATGCTTGATTGATTGGCCACCAATTGTGCATATTAGTTGTGTTAATTAAATAGTCGGGAGATGAGGATTAATACATGAACTGGAATATAGGACACGCATTGCAAAATAACCGGGAGGGGAAGAGCCTTGTGTGAGAGCATTAATCTTAGGGTCTTTTTGGAGTTGCATGCATATGATGTTTGTCGAGAACGAAAACCCTTGCATGTGATCAACGGTTTATTCGCTACGGGAGTAGGTTTAAGCTATCATTGTGATTGTTCTAAGAAGAGTCGAGTCCCAGTGTTGATTGATTGATTGATTGAGATTTGAATTTTAATTGTCCATTGATATCGAAGCCTTAGGATACCTTTTTCTTATTTGAATCTTTACATATTTTCGTTTGCTTATTACTTGCTCTTTGTTTTCTTAATTAGTTTCATTAAAAACCCAAAAATTAAAGTTCGTAGTCTAAATAGAGGATAATAGTTGAAAGTAGTACTTGCTAAGTTAAATTAGTCTCTGTGGAATACGACTTTGCTTCCATATACACAATAGCACCCATGTACTTGCGGCGTGTTAAAGGAAAGTACGAACATGAGTGTTTAAAATAAAGTTGGACCACTTAATTAAAGATCTTAGAAAGAATAAATTATTTGGAGAAGTGGAAGCAGGTACATTATTTCAACATATTAATATGGTACTTATAATTATTTAAAATATTTATTTATGTATTTTTTTTTTATTAATTTGCAGTTGTCTACATTGTGGAGTTTCAAAAACGTGGATTGCCTCATGCACATATTTTACTCTTTTTATCGAAGGAAGCTCACCTGCCACGACCAGAAGATATCGACAATATTTTTTCAGCAGAAATCCCACATGAAACAACACATCCTTTATATTATGATACATGGGCCATGTGGTGTTGCAAAAAAGACATCTCCATGCATGTTTAATGGTCGATGCTCCAAATATTTTCCAAAGAGATTTGTGGAATCCACAACCATTGATGAAGAAGGATATCCTATATATAGACGACGAGATAATGGCAACGTAGTTATAAAGAGTGGTATTGCTTTGGACAATAGGTATGTGGTTCCTCACAATCGTTATTTGCTTATGAAATATGGAGCTCATATAAATGTGGAATGGTGCAATCAATCTCGATCTATCAAGTATTTATTCAAATACATCAACAAAGGTCATGATCGAGTAGCTGCATCTTTTTACCGTAGCAATGGAGATGATCAGACTGAAAAAAATGTGGATGAGATTAACATGTATTACGATTGTAGATATATTTCACTGTGTGAGGCACCATTGCGAATTTTTGGCTTTGAAATTCAATATAAATATCCATGTGTTGAATGTCTAAGTTTTCATCTTCCAAATGAGCAAAATGTGATATTCTCTGACTCTGATCCAATTGAAGATGTGCTTGATCACCCCACAGTCAATGAAAGCATGTTTTTGGCTTGGATGAAAGCCAATAAGGAGTACGAAAAAGAAGCAAAAGACCTTACATACGCTGAATTTCCATCTAAATTTGTTTGGAATAGGAAAAAAAGAGAATGGTTTCTGTCACAGCCCCAAATCCCGAGGGACGGCAAAAGCCGGGGTGCGACTGGGGTTGGATTAAAGAAGCGGGGAAGAAGGGGGCTAACTGACTAAACATACATGATAAACATCGATAAACTATGAACAAGACTTTATTATAGATAAGAAAGAGTTAATCCCTAAGGATTACTCGACATAAGTGCAAAAGACGAAACTAAGTTTAAAAGTACAGATATAGACTACTGAGTTGTTCTAAAAATACATCTCGAAAAGAAATACAGAGATTGACAGCAGAAGGGTTCTACTATGCATCTTATCCTTAAACTCAACATCAATCGTCGCCGCTCACCGTCGTTTCAACCTGCACATTTAGAAAACAATGCAGGGCTAAGTACAAAGGTACTTAGTGGGCACGATGCCGAAAACATACTTATAAATATAGATAAAATGGCATATTATAAATGTAGCACATCGGAGTTTTGTTGAAAGAATCCATGTCTACTAAACATTTTCTGACTTTTTCTCATAAATCGCTCGCGCGAGCATTTTCTGACTAATGCTACGTTCAATCTTGACCAATTCTAATTCACCGTAGCTGGTACCCTCAACAGGATATCACATACACCACAGGTTACAAAGTGCACTAACTCTGGAAAGCACTTAGCAGCTAACTCAGAGCCAATCGTCAGTTAATCTAAAAATAGACTAACTCTAAATCTGGAAAACACGTATGTTGACTCAGATAGGTACAAGAGAACTCACATAAAAACATAAAACAGTTCATGCCATAATATCACTTTGAAAACACAGATATCAAAGCGATAAAGAAAGATTTTCCGAGCGTTGCTCGTTTTATTTGTATATAAAAGCCCACCTTGTAAATACAGAACTTATACGCAACAGCTTCCAACTTCGGATCTTTCGTCCCCTTTCTACAGTTGGCTTCCTCCTTCATCATGAAAAGAACATACTTAAAAGCGGGTCGAACAAGAAATCGATTAAAGAGGATTGAAGAAAGTTTTAGTTGTTTTATTCTTTAGGCATTTGCACGCTTACTAGATTCGTTTTACTTAAACGGGAAACGAGACTCGTACCAATCTCGTTTAAATTTAAAAGATCTCATACTTGACTCTCGGGTCAGTAGAGAAGGTTGTCGATATCTTAAAACGACTTTAAGGATTATAAGAAACTAAGTTGGAAAAAAACAACTTAGGCGATTTTCATTTTAGAGCATCTCACGACTTATGAATATTTCTCGTTTATTACTTCTTTAAAGAAAGGATAAGAAATACGATCTCGACTGGTTTTCATCATTAAAGGTCTTGTCCTTGACTCTAGGGTCAGAAAGAATATGTTCGTTAGATAAAACGGCTTAAACGGTTGAAAGAGACTAAGTTGTGAACTAAACAACTTAGAAAACAAGAAACTGAAAAATCACTATACAGTCCAGTAACTCTGGAGGCTGTCCAGAACAGAGGACTTGGAAACAGGGAGTGAGCCCTGTACCACTAGAAAGCTTAGGAAGTCTAGTTTCTGCTCCAATTTACGGATCAAAATTCCGATAAATGAGCTGGTAGTTATTACAGTTTCCGGCGAGGGTCGCAAAACTGCTCGAAAACCCTAATTTATTGATAAGTTTGCCGTATAACGTTTTAGGCTCGTTTTAAATTCTCATATTCAACTTTTTTAGAAACTGGACTCTAAAGCCGTTATCACGTACCTCCGTACGTGACAAAATCTTTTTCAACTTACTCAAAAGCACGACGTTCTAACGTCGGTTTTCAACTAACAAGTACTAAACTAACAAAGAAAAATCCAAACGCGTTCTAGGTCTCGATTACAACTATAACCTATATTATATCAACTCGGATGCTTATGATGTCAACTAGAAAGATGTTCCAAATTTCATTATAAACAATAATATCAAGTTAGAATTTTCATCCGACTTCCCGATTATTAGTTACAACTAGATATTCGTCTCTTACGCGATTTCCAAAAGTCGTCGGTTTTCGTTCAAATTTTACGACGTTTAAACTACCTCTAATAGGAATCATTTTCATGCATGCTAACATGTCTTAACATCTTTATAACTCAGTTTATATAGTGATCTTTGCCTCTTATACTTCATTAAACTTTTTTTAGAAAATTTCCAATTAATTCCTATTATCAACTAACATGATTTGCATCATAATTCCATTAACAATTTATCACTTATATCTAATATGTATAAACTCCTAATTATCTTATAAATTTTCTGATTTCATACATACTTTAAGGGGATGATTTTCTTTTCAAATTAACAACATTTATTTACTAAACATACTCTTATATCACAAATTAAACAATTGCAATTCTATTATCACTTAACATACCAAAAATCCCCAAATTCATACTTCAAACCCTAATTGAATTTCATTACAACATAGGGCTTTCAATCCCTTTTCATTCTAAACACTAATTAAACCTCTACTAAGCATGAATTCATGATCAAAAGAAGAAAAACAAAAATCCTACAATTTTCCAAAAAAATTCTGCATTAACATAGATGTTAGGTTTCTTATTTTTGATCATTTTTAATCCATAATTATCATATCTAGCATATCTAATTACACTATTTCAAGATCAATTCATCTATCCCATAACTTCTAAATTTTCGAACAAGAAGAAGAAGAAAAGAAATGGAAACTAAATGGATAGGATTGTAGAGGATGAAAATACCTTAAGATTTAATGAAAGAAAGTATGAGATTGAATGGATGGATGGTGATTTGTGTTCTTCTTTAAGTTCTTGGTGAAGTCTTCAATGGTGGATGGGAAGGATGAAGAAGATGAAGATGGAGGAGTGTGTGTGTGTGCTGCAGCCGAGAGAGAGATAGGGAGAGAGAGAAAAGAATTGTTTTGTCTAAGTGTGAAATGATGAAGGATTTGAACATGCATAAAGGTAGATTAGGTGTCATTAGCTTAATAAGGTCAACACATGCATGTTAACACCTAAACATGGTGAGGTGGCGGCTGCCATGCAGAATTTTTAGAGGTTTTACGGGTTTTTCCGGCACGATCCGACGTTACGGGAAAACGAACGACGAAAAACGTTGTTCGGTACAAAAATCGTCGCGATTCGATTTGACTTAAAAATTTCTAACGTATGAACCTAATTGGAAAATAAATTTATAAAATTTATTTTGACAAAAACTCGGGACGACAAGTCCGAGTTTCGTCCGAAAAAACGTAAAAACAAACTTTCTCGACGTGTTCGTATTGCGATTTTGTAAACGTAAAATTAAACGGTTTTTCGTTCTAAGCTTACGAACTAAAAACTTTTCGTACGCTCTAGCCCTATATACGGTAGTCTTCTAGCCGACTTCTGTAAATTATTTTTAATAACGGATTCGACCGTTAGCCTTATAAATCAAAAATTGTAACTTAGGCGTGCGAAGCCATTAATTTAATTAACTTTAAACTTCTTAGAACGTAAGGATTTTTACGGGGCATTACAGTTTCCAAGGCATAAGGGGAAATCTATTGGAAGATTAGCTTACGTACTTCCAAGTTCACGTGAATTGTATTATGAAAGATGTCTCATCAATGTGAAAACTGGCGTCAAATGTTATGAAGATTTAAGCCGCATCAATAGTGTGCAATAATTTTCATTTCGAGATGCTTGCTATGCTTTGGGATTATTGGAGGATGACAAAGAATATATAGATGGTATCATTGAGGCAAGTCATTGGGCTTCTGCAAAATCCTTAAGGAATCCTTTTGCCATCTTACTGTCATCGAATTCACTGTCACTACCAGAAGTTGTTAGGGAAAAGTGTTGGATTTACTTGACTGATGATATACAACATAATCAACGAATTTCACTACAACATCCAGGTACAAAGTTATATATATATGTATATATATATATATATATATATATATATATATATATATTATATCTATGATTGATTTTATTTGTTATTTGTTTTAATGGTGATTTCGTTGGTTAATTTTGTATTATTTCATCATAGTTATTGATTTAGAATGAGGAATTGAGAAATAAATAACATTTTACGAATATTTTCAATTTGAAAATATAGTTTGATGCAAAACATGCAACTAGAGGGAAAAAAAATACATTGATAGAGTGAAGAAGTGTCACGAACCCTTATCCCTAAGGACGGCTTAGTCGAGGCGTGACTCGGGATGAGAGATAAGAAACGGGAAAGAAAGGAGAGTTTGGAATTTAAAATAATATAGTAAGAAGTATAACAGAACCAACCACGTGAATAACTTAACATAAAATAGTAAGGACAACCTCAAAGGGTAGAACCGATATTACATAGAGTACGAGTTCAGTTTCGAATACTTGTTCCTGAAGCTTAAACTTGAAGTTCAACACCATAAAGATAATAACAAATTAAGGAAATAAGACAGTAACTCAAAGTGTTTGCAACGGAATACAAAGTTGAGATACATATATGAAGATATGTATCTCGAAGCTTAACAAAACATAAAGACAACAAAAACTCCGCTCAACACTTCACCATTACATCATCTTCTCAACCTGCACATTTAGAAACATATGCAGGGATGAGTATGAAAGCACTCAGTGACACAAGCCAAAAACATTTAACATAATGAAATAAGCATGCATTCATATCACTAACACATAAGAGTTTTACCAAAGATCTCATGTTTACAAAATCATTTTATTTCTTAGGAGAGATACTCCTCATTTTCATATCTTTATCGTAATATTCCATATCTGTTGACGCTGGGAAAGACGGCCGTCTTCCGCAGGCGTTTACTTCTTCGTCGGGATCGGCCACTCCAATGAGAGCGCACAATCCACGACACGTGTACACTAACCCTGGCTGCTAACCTTGTGCAAGCTCAGGATCCGATAGATTTATAAATTGGCAAGCCAACACACATAGGTGTCATACATTAAATCAAAGTCATTGTACATGCATAACAAAATCATAGTTAACTTGCATTTCTTTCAAAACATTAAGCTCTAGACATACATTTGGAAGAAAGCCCACCTAATACAAAAGAGGTCGTATAACTAATCTGGTCCCTCTTCCCATTCCTTAGTTCTCACTTCTTCACTTCACCTTTCAGCGTAAAGAACTAAGTTCAGAAGTCGATCGAGTCTAAAAGATAAAATCTTATATCGGACTCAATAACAATTTTAGACCTTAGGATTTTGCATTTGTTCTAAGACTTAATAACTTATCCTTATAACATAAGAGACTTAATAGACTCTATAACATTAAACTAAATATCAAACAAGCCTTAATTTGTACGTCATTTGGTTTAGAAACAACATCGAGAACAAAAACGGCACATAACAGAAAAACAGCACAGCAGAACTTCCTTTAACCAATAAATTGCTTTCAGTCAGAAAGAAACAGGGTTCAAGGCCTGTACCATTTGAAAGCCACATAAGTCTAGTTTCATACAAAAAAAACGGTGCTCAAAAATATTAACCGAGGTGAAAGTTATGACAGAATTAGTGAAGGCTGGTACGTGTTGTCAGAAAATCCGGCAGTACTTGCTTGTTTTCCTTAATTAACCATTCTTCTAAAATATTATACATGCAAACATAGATACTTAACACCAAAGCTTATACCAAGTCGTTTAGTTCAAATGAGAACTCCATTCCTCCAATCGAACCAATTCCAAAACTAAATCTCAAATTCTCATGCTTTATCTACTCTAACATTGAACAACAAAACACCTATCTACACTTCATACAAAACACCTATCTACACTTCATGCATCTATACTACGATATACATGTATGTATATGCAAAAATTACTGCACAAACTTTCAACAAATACCCTGCTTTTTCTTTTGTACATTTTCTTGAACATTTGGTGAATAAAATCTAAAAATCAGTTTTCTTCTCATTCTTCTTTATCTAACTTGCTATTCATCCAACAAAGATATATATACATGTATACACAGCTATAATAATATCAAAATAACCACGAGTTCAGACTTCAATCGACCTCAAAACACACCTCAAATCATATAATATCATAAGGAACACTCAAGTTATGTTCTTTCCATTCCCAAGTAAAAACTCAATCTTAACCAATCTAAATTCTGAAAATTGGAAGTAATAGAATAGAGAATTTACTAACCCTTGTAACAGAGACGAACATAAATTTATTTCCTCTATTTCTCATATGGGTCGAACATTTAACATGAAATAATTTAGATTTTTAGACCATGAGATTGAAGCTTAAGAACTCACCTTATCGAAAATGTAAAAAGAAAAGGAAGATGATCAAGAACTCTCCCGGAAACCCAACCTTAAGCTATCGGAAATTTCATTCCCTTGCATCTATTTTTTTTTCTTTTTTGCCGTGAATTGGAGAGAGTAAAAGGAGTGGTGGTATTGAGGGATGCGTATTATAATTCTTTTACAGAAGGGGGTAAGTTTAAATGCACATGAAATTTTAGTTAAAACCAAATTAAAGTCAAATTAAAGTTATTTCCAATATAATAATATTATTGATTAGATATTATTCTCATTATTACTGTATTCACAACAACATACAGATAAATTCTCCGGACTATACGTATCGTGATATTAATCGAGCTTCAAGAAAGTTTCTGAATTAAATAAAAAAAATATATAACACACATAATTTAATTCAACTTATAAAACGGGAAATGAATAGTAATTTCTCGACAAAAATACTATCTACTGAAAGACGAAAAATAATAATAACTTTAGTACATTCGTCTCTAATTCATTTTAAAACTCTTTTCTAGAGTTAAGAGGAAATTTCCTACTTATGCAAAATCCTATTATTAAATTAAATTCTTAAATTTAGGATTTAAAAGACCGGGATATTACATTATCCTCTTCTAACATAAAATTTCATCCCAAAATTTGCATACCGTCATTAAAAAGCTCAGGATATTTTTCTTTCATTTTATCATTTTATCGTGACTCCATAGAACTTTCACTAATAATATCGTTTTATTCCTTAGTTCGTGTACCTTCCGATCTAAGATAGACTCGGGCTTTTCTTCATAACTCAAATCTGGACTAAGGGCTATATCATTATGATGAATTACATGCTTGGGATCGAACACATATTTCCTAAATTGAGAAATGTGAAAAACAATGTGGTGGCAACACCAACCTATAAGCAACTTGACCTATTCTTTCTAGGATTTCATATGGTCCTATAAAATGGGGTCTAAGTTTACCCTTTACACCAAATCTAACAATTCCTTTAGAAGGGGAAACCTTGAGAAAAACTTTATCCCCAATTTCAAATTGCAAATCGGTTCGACGTGTATCAGCATATGACTTCTATCTGCTTTGTGCCTCTCGTATTCTTTGATGGATCTGACGAACAATTTCAATCATTTCGTTGACCGCGTTTGGCCCTAAAATTTTCCTTTCACCCACTTCATCTCAATAAAGTGGTGATCAACATTTTTTTTTTTCGTATAAAGCTTCATAAGGTGGCATATCTATTGTTGCTTGGTAACTATTGTTATAAGAAAATTCGACTAGTGGAAAAACATGTTCCCAATTCCCACAGTGGTCTAGTACTACTGTCCTCAACACATCTTCTAGTGTTTGTATCGTTCTTTCAGACTGTCCATCAGTCTGCCAGTGGAAAGCAGTACTAAAATTTAATTAGGTGCCTAATTCTTTCTGTAAAGTAATCCAAAATCTAGAAGTAAATTTTGAATCCCTATCAGACGTGATCGACAAAGGTACTCCGTGCAGACGCACAATCTCACGGACATACAATTGGGCTAACTTTCTGGCACCATAGGTAATCGGAATTGGAATAAAATGAGCAGATTTTGTAAGTCTGTCTATTACAACCCATATAGCGTTGTTTCCTTGTTTAGATTTAGGTAAACTAGTCACAAAATCCATTGTTATTTTCTCCCATTTCCATTCCGGAATTTCCAACAGTTGCATTTTTCCATAAGGTCGTTGATGTAGAGCTTTTACTTGTTGGCAAGCAAGACAACGTTCAACAAATGAGGCTACATCGCGTTTCAAACCTTCCCACCACAATTTCTTCTTCAAATCCTGGTTCATTTTCGTGCTTCCAGGATGAGCGGTATATGGAGTATCATGAGCTTCATTCAAGATTTTGTTTCTTAATTCGTTGTCGTTTGGAATGCACAACCTTCCATCAAACATGATTGCAATATCGAGTGCTTCATGGTAACCTCCACAGTTTTCTGATCTTACTCTCAGACCCAATTTCTCCAACATCTTATTTTTTCTTTGCGCGTTGATTATCTTCTCTCTTAGGTCATGTGTTGCTAGAAAGGCTGCAACATTACCAACAATAGAATCTGGTGGATGAACCACTTCCAACTGTATCTTTTCGAAATGATGAATGAGTTTCTCTTCTAGAGTGAGAAGACGACCCAATTTTGACTGAGTCTTGCGAGTCAAGGCATCAGCTACAACGTTAGCTTTACCTGAGTGATAATTGATACCACAATCATAATCTTTTACTAGCTCAAGCCACCTTCTTTGTCTCATATTCAGATCCTTTTGCTCGAAAAAATATTTTAGGCTTTCGTGATCCGTAAAGATTTCACACCGAACTCCATAGAGATGGTGTCTCCAGATCTTTAAAGAGTGCACAACTGCTGCTAATTCAAGATCATGTATAGGGTAATTCAGTTCATGAGGCCTAAGTTGTCTCGATGCATATGCTATCACTTTTCCCTTTTGCATCAGTACACAACCTAGTCCATTTTTGGATGCATCGGTATACATCACATACTGTTTATTTGCTTCTGGAACAACTAAAATTGGTGCAGTTGTTAACCTCTTCTTGAATTCTTGAAAACTCGATTCACATTCATTGGTCCATGTATACTTCGTTCCCTTTTGAAGCAATTGTGTCATTGGCCTTGCTATCTTGGAGAACCCCTCTATAAATCTCCGATAGTATCCTGTTAAACCTAAGAAACTTCTTATTTCGTTAGGTGTAGTTGGCGACTTTCAATCACGCACCGTTTCCACCTTTGCATGATCCACTTTAATTCCATCCGCTGAAACAATATGCCCAAGAAACATAACCTCCTTCAGCCAGAATTCATATTTACTGAATTTGGCATACAAATGTTCAGCTTTCAATGTCTCCAAGATGATTCCCAAATGCTCTGCATGTTCTTTCTCGTTCTTGGAATAGATGAGTTTATCATCTATGAATACTAAGACAAATTTATCTAAGTATAGGTGGAATATTCTATTCATGAGATCCATGAATACTGCAGGAGTATTGATCAATCTGAATGGCATTACTATGAATTCATAATGGCCATATCTCGTTCGAAAAGCGGTTTTCAGTACATTTTCTTGTCGAATCGATTGGTGGTACCCAGACCTCAAATCTATTTCCGAGAATATACTCGCTCCTTTCAGTTGATCAAACAAATCATCTATCCTTGGAAGAGGATATCTATTCTTGAGTGTTAGTTTGTTCAACTCTCTGTAGTCAATACACATTCTCAATGTGTTGTCCTTTTTCTTGACAAAAAGTACAGGTGCTCCCCACGCCAATACACTAGGACTGATGAAACCTAGATCTAATAACTCTTGTAGTTAGATCTTGAGCTTTTGTAATTCTCTAGGGGCCATTATGTACGGTGCTTTCGACACTGGTGTTGATCCTGGTTCTAGATCAATGGTAAATTCTACTTGTGTGTTTGGTGGTAGTCCTGGTAATACTTCTGGAAATACATCTGCAAATTCACGAACCACAGACACATCTCCAATTGCTCTTTCACCCTCTGTCTCTCCATTCAAGTAAACAAGGAACGCTTGACAGCCTTTCTTCTTCATCATCTTCTTAGCTTGTAGGGCCGAAATAACAGGTGCTATTTTTCCCATCTTAATTCCGTGAAAACTCGTAGGTTCCTTCACAGGGAGTTGCAAAGAGATTTTCCTCTCATTACAAAGGATCGTGGCATAGTTTTCAGCTAACCAATCCATTCCTAAGATGATGTCAACGTTCCACATTATCATGATGTTCAAGTTGTTTGTTAAAACCTTAAGATTCCCAATTTCTAATTCTAAGTTAGAGACAACATGTGTTGTAGTTGTAATTTCTCCTGATGGGGTAGCTACTTTCATAGGATGACTAGCTCGTTTTGGTATGATATCAAGATTATCTACACATGCACCAGTGATAAAGGAGTGTGACGCTCCAGTATCGAACAAAATAATGACAAGCATTTGAAGAAGTTTGCCCATACCTGCCAAATTTCCTTTGTTCTTCTCAGGTTGCTTCGGGTTGAGATTATAAGCATGATCATGGTGATGTTGTTGCTGCAACTGTGGTGGTGCTTGTGGTGGCGGCAGTTGCGGCTGACCTTGAAGAGCTCTTAACGGTTGAGGATTTTGTGGCCTTCCTACTGCTCCTTATTTCCATTTCGGGCAGCCCCTCATGCTATAACCCGGTTGTCCGCATTTGAAACAGTTACCGCTGTCTGCCAAGCATATGTCGTTGTGCTTTTTATTACACTTTGGGCAAGGTGGGATATTCTGTCGTGCTTGGTTATTTCCTTCTTGCCCGTGCATCAGTTGTTGTCCCTGAGGCGTGGCTCCTTGCCACGGCTTCCTATTGGCTTGGTTGTTGAAATTGTAGTTGTAGCCACTATTATTACCGCCTTCCCATTTGCGCTTCCCTTTATAGTTTTGGGATTGCATCTGCGTTGGTGTTGGCACTAATGGTGGTGCCTTTCTCTCCTCTGGCATTGCTGCTTCAATTTCTAAGGCTCGATTCAGAGATTCACCACATGTCAACCCTCCATGGCTAGCTAGAGACATTACAATTTCATGTCTCAATCCAGCTCAAAACTTATTTGACATTTTCTCATCGGTATCCACTTGTTCTGATGTGTATCTTGATAGTTCACAGAATACCCCATCATATTCCATGACTGACATCCTTCCTTGTTTCAGGCAGTAAAATTCAGCCTCTTTCCTGATCTTAAAAGTCTTAGGAACATACTTATCATACAATCATGCCTTAAATTCTTCCCAAGTATAGTTCGCAAATTGGTCAGGTGTCAAAGTATTTCTTCGCGCCTCCCACCAGAAATCTGCAGAACCGGAGAGTTGGAAAATGACACAAGAGAGACGCTCTTGTTCCGTGCAGCGCAAGGAATTAAAGATGTGCTCTATTGCTCTAACCCAGAGTTCAGCATCAGCTGGATTTCCTAACCCGTTAAACTTGGGCGGATTCTGCTTGAGGAACAATTCCTCAATTCTGCGTTGAGGTGGAAGTGGCGGCGGTGGTGTATTCTCACGTTCATATTCTTGCTCTCTTTCACCGCCCCCTCGTCCCCATTGTCTTCCTCCTTTAGCTTGCCCTATTCGATCTCTATTACCTCCATGTGCTGCTCTTGGCGGCATTCTGATTCTATATGTATAAAAATACATGGCATTAGTACATTTATTAATACTTGGGGAAAAGATATACCTCAAACTTAATAATTCACATATAGATCCTTAAATAATCACAACATAACATATTTCACTCATGAACTTTATCAGTATCATCATTGCATTAACTTATTGGGTGAAGATAAACATTTAAGTCACACACTGTATTACCCCGATCTTTTATAAGTCCTTAAGTTCGTCCTAATTGAGTTTATGAACTTAAATGTGTGCTCTTGTATGATAAAATTTCCAAGGAAATAAAGTTTCTTGCAAATTACCAAAATACCCTTGAAGTCGTTATGCGATTTCTCTTGATTTGGTTATCCGAATTGAATGTGAGATGAATTGATTGAGCATGAGTATGTGAGTTTGAGTTTGAGTTCGAATTTCGGAAAATTCTGAGGGAATTCATTTTTCAGTGAATAGTAACCGACGACGAGAATTCACTATTCACCGACTGTTTCCAAATTTCGTCAAATTAGTGTATTTTGAATCTAGAATTTATTCTAAGACCATTGGTGCATGTTTGAGAATTTTCTGAGCTTGTTTGAGTCGAGTTTGAATTTTATTTCTTTGAAAGAACGAATATGAATAGTAACTTTTTACGTTTTCTTCGTTATTTGGAATTTTAATCCGAAACTTGGATTCCTAGTATCCTTGATTTATTTGGTGATGTTAGATATGAAGTAGAGAGAATTCTGATGTCGAGAAAGAGTCGTGGTGAGTTTTAAATCGTTTGAGAGTTTAATGAGAAATTAATGTTAAATTGCACCGGATAACTTTTTCTTCCAAAGAAAATTATATCGCGTTTTTGACTACCGGGTGCAACTAATTCAAATAAAAACCTATCCTACTCTCATTTCTCTCACTCTCTCATGCAACACCCTCTCTCTCTCTCTCTCTCTCTCTCTCTCTCTCTCTCTCTCTCTCTCTCTCTCTCTCTCTTTTCTCTCTCTCGGCCAAGACACACATATATACATACCATGAATTCCTCCATTGAAGACCAAGCTCCCAAGCTCTAAAGTTGCGAGGAATTTCACTACCGATCATCCAACGAGTAATCCGACAAGGTATTCTTAATCCCCTTGTTCTTGTGATTAATTCTAAACTAGGTTTATCCTCTCCCCCCCCCCCCCCCCCTTAAATTTCGGCACTTCTATGCCATGGAGGAGAGCTTGATCTCAACCAATTTTGGAGTCTATAAATCGATCTTAGCATAGTTTTATGCATGAAAATCGAGTTTAAAATCTTGATCATCAAAACCCTATTCCTATCGATTTTCATGTCTAGAAATAGGGGTTTCCATGTTTTTGTTTTGATCATGATTTGGATGACAATTTTGTGTTCTAAGAAGTGATCTAAGAATATCTATGTATAGATTCAATGAGAAAAATTTAGATGAATACATACATGTATGTACCGAAAATTATAGGTCAAAATAGGGATTTCATGTTCATGATTCAAGCATGATTTTAGTGTTTGATTTGTGTTTTAGAAATTAATCTAAGAGGATCTATGTATTGGATTAAAAGAGAAGAAATCTTCCTTTCTATTGATGATGAAAACTGATGGAAATGAGGTGTAGAATTAAGAAGTTTTGGTGTGTGTTCTTGAGAAATGATTGAGGATGATTTTGATGATGTTGAATGAGAAAAAAAAAATGAAGTATATAAATGTGTGTGGACCGAAAATCATATGGAGATTTGAAGTTTTGTGTGTTGATGTTTTTAGTTGGATTTGATAAAAGAAAATGAGATAAGTGATAGAAGAAATGGAAGAAAGAAATTATCGGTTTAATTTTCCTAAGAATACCGAAAATTTAGTAAGGATGAAGAATGTGATGTTCTTGAAGATGTTCTTGATGTTCTTAATGATGTTCTTGATGAAAAAGATGATATTTTGATGATATATGGTTAGATGATGCATGATTTGGTGGATTAAAAGTGTTAAAATAAAAAGAAATAGAGAAATGAATTTTTAATGAATTTTTAAGAATTTTTATTAATTAAATTCAAATTAAAAGTGATGATCAAGGTTGATAGTTCTTGATGATTTAAGTTAGATTTGATGAATATGATGAATCGATGATGATGATGAAGTGAAATCAATTGGAGTTTCTTCTCGAAATTTTTGAATTCGAGTTAAGACGAAGAAGTTGTTGAGAATCGAGATCGTTAATGAAAAATCGAGTTTAATTAATAAGAAATGAGAAATAATGTAAAGAAAAATGAAAATGAGAAGAATAATCTAGTTAATTAAAAATAATTAGATGTCATTAGAATCTTTTTATCGAGTTAATAAATTTTCGAGGAATGACACGTTTTACGAGAAAAAGACGAAAACCTTATTTAATAAAGTTAGTTTTGGATTTTCATTAAATGATAAAAGTTATAAATTATTAAAAGAGAATGAAATTAATTTGATAAAAGTTTAATAATTTATATTTTCTAGAAACCGAGCAGAGTCGAGATAACATAATTTAATAACCGAGTTTTGGATGATAACCGAGTTTATAATTATGATTAAATAATTAATTTAATTTTCTAGAATTTTCTAGAATATTTTATTATATTTGGAATATTTTTCTTTTTCCAAATAATTATCGAAGTCGATCGTTTACCTATTTGTGAACGTTCGATTCTTGATCTGAAAGTTTGTTTATGAATAATTTGAGATGTTAGAAACCGAGAATTAATTTCATAATTTTCTGAGTTCGTTTAACTCGAGAAATCGAGAAAAACGAGACGTAAAGTGTGAATAGTAACTTTCTGTCTTATGTGGAATATTTATTAATAAAATATTAATAAAATATTTAGATATTTTTAAAGTCAAGTACTTGAGTTCAGAGTCTGTTGGTTTAGTACTTGAATAGAATCGAGAACCCGAGAAGGATCGAGTTAGATAAGTCGAGATAAGTTGAGAAACTCGAGTCATTTAGAAGTCCTTCAGCCGAGCGTTAGAATTCGTTTATCGTTTCCGAGAAATAGAACTCGTCCTTACAAGACTGTTAACCTTGAAGGAACGAGTAAAGTTCGATAGTAAGAAGCGAGTGTAGTCCAGAAGTAAGAAGCGAGACGAAACGAGGTATTCCGAGCAAAACCACCGGATGTCAGGTGGGCTTTCTGAACCAAAACTCAACGATGAATGCGCAATTTATTTTATATATGCGCTTTTATTTAAAGTAATTGACTTGCCTGTGACTTGCCTGAGTTTTTATGTTTTGGTATGTAATCCTCTACTTTATGTTATGAGTTGGATGAATCCTGTGGACGCACGGGATTAGGTCCTGTTCAAAGCGGGACATTGCATGCATTAGATTGGGTGACCGTGAGCCTTGTTACAGTCTAGCCAGTCGTAAAGTAACTGTGAGCCTTGCTTCGGTTGGGCCGATTATGTAAAGACTGTGAGCTTTGCTTTGATTGGGCCGGTCACGGTGTTCAAGGAGGAGGCCTACTTCTCGACACCACAAGAAGACGAGATGCGCCGAGGAAATGACCGGTCAATTTACAAACAAAACGAAAAAGTTTTTTAGCTGCCACAAGTCGTAAATTCTTTTAAATAATTTATCTAATGCTTGTGATGCAGCAGAAGAGACAAGTTCAATTATATAGCTCTATCGAGCGAGTTTTTAAAATATTTTGGCATGTGTTCACTGAGTACGAAGTACTCACGCTCTGCATGTTATTTCTAAAACGTGCAGGTTAGCTCGGATGAGGAAGGATGCGGTGTGCTTGGGGTGACTCATTGCGATCCACTTTCTAAATGAATGTTTAAGCTTGAGGTTATGTGTCTTCACACATATAACCTTGGGATTTTAAGTCGATGATTATATTTCGTTGCAACTCCATTATTTTAAAATAACTTAGCCTTGCATGCTCGGTCCCTAAAAGATGAAAGAGCCCATGAGCTCAATTAATTTCTTAAATCCTTTCTGAATTCCCCCTAAAACTAGTTGGAATCATCTAACGTTTCATCGTATTCCTTTCACCACCACTTGATGATTAAAAGCTAAAAATTGGCCCACTTACTTTGTGAATGCAACATTTATTGATAACCAAACCTAATCCTTTGTTTGGATCGATATCCAAAATCTTGACAAATGTTCGTTTCTTGAGAAATCATTAATTGATAATCCACTTTATTTGTGAGATTGTTTGGTTGTCGATGTTATTCTTCAATTATCGAGCATGTTTCTTTGAGTAAAAGTTCGTTGTTCCACCTCACTGCCCCTTGCTTTCCAGTCATTTTAACATATTAGAAATCGGGCTGTGACACACACGAAAATAGAACAAGCCCATCTTGGGTCATATATATATATATGCATCATAGTGGGAAAATTGTCTCTATGAGGACTTATCGAACCTGATTGTACTACATATTTACTTACAAACTGGTGGCAAACTAACCATATGAAAAAAAATAAATGACGACTGCTCTAACATATCGCATCGTCGTCAACAAAAGAGGGAGTGCTAGACATCGGGACAACCCTAAAGGGGTCAAGTCTCCGCCTAATATAAAACAAAAATACATCTACCACTATCCCATGCTACTACAGCCTGCCCTCGACTCTCCAGTACAGCTATCCTCGCCTTCTGCATCTTCTTCGGGGTCTTATTCCTCCTCGTCATCATCATTCATTGGGACAGTCACATTTTGACCCTCAATTGGCGGAACAGTAACCTCTCTTGCCAAACCCTTAACGAGGTCATCCATGACTCGTGCTGTTGTGCGCTTATTTACAGGAAGTGGCTAACTTGCTGGTGCAACCATCAGTGGCTGCATCTGAGGTGATTCAGTCCCCAAAGGATGAGGTACTTGTACTCCCATTTGTTTTCCAGGGCGTGAGGATTCTCCTACAAGCTCATTCCTGCCTCCTTGGAGGTGCATAGGTTGTGATATAGAAGGTACAATCTGATCCACAGACTGATCCAAAGGAATTGCACTTCCACCCCCATTTGCTCGTGTAGTATACTCGCGAAGGGGCAAGTTTGGTACCAGTGGTGCTACTCCTCTTTCCACAACAAAGGTCTGAATCAGAAAACCCATAAACCTTGGGGTGTCTGCCACGTGATCAAAGGTTAGATCATGGATGAAAATATAGTCCCATGACATATGTCTAGCCCACTTCTTCCAATCCTCCGACAAGAGTTCCAGTAGTCGTATAATGCCCTCATAATGAGTGACACCATGCTTATGTGCATTCTCCCAGTGATCAAAATATTGAAGCGCCGACACAGCAATGCTATCACCTGCCGTTGGTCTATATATTTCTGAAGTATAGGATAATGTCTTCTGCCGGTGGATGCCATGGTACACGTAGACGTCCCCTTCCAGTCATCTTGTATCTAAAACAAGAACTTTAGAAGGTAAGACACTGATCATATCTCGAAATCCATAATAAGCAAGTAACATGAATCTTAAAAGGATTGTAAACAATTAGTGGATATTAACTCAAATACTTATAAAATTTTAGCCTATTTTTAAACTTTTAACTGTGGAAGTTATGGTTTACTTCACTGGGGAAAGAAAAACAAATTCTCCAAAAATAGAGAGGGCTGAACTGATGGAACTAACCTAACATGGAAATAGGATTCAATACGGTCCTATAGAAAAAAGCAAAAGTCAATTCGGATTACGAAAGAGAACGATCCAAATAAATAAGGCCTTCGCTCATGCCACTATACACAAGTGACATTCGTCTATTTTCCTTCCCTCTTCATGATATGTCCTGGATCTGCCCCTTTCATCATACCATTTATTATTTCTCATTCAAACGATGCAAGAACAGTCATTTCAGATATAATCTAAAGCATCCTAAGTTTGTGTAATTCCCCTAACATGTTTTGTTCATAAACTCCCTTTTTCTTTATACTTGCAACTTAATAGCATGGACAAGGAAATATTTGATAGCTCGTTCGTTTTAAGTCCTGCTCTAAAAGTGAGCATAAATCTTAAAATTAATCTATGTTCTTAGAGGCTTAATATCCCTAAACATCTTCTCAAGCTTCATCATAACTTCTCAAAGTTTTTCTCATACAAATCTGATAATAATTTAACTTCTTGAAATAAGGCATGTCATTGAGAAAATATATATATACATATCATTCATAAGTTTTCCAGAACATAAAGAATCCTTTAAGATACTTCAGAAATTACTCACATTTTCTCATTGAGTGCGATATAATAGAGTGCTGAGCATTGTCGACTGACTCTTAACTAGTCTAATGATTCAAACTAGACTTGACTTGAAATGACTTTTAGTCTCAGAGCAAACGAACTGCTCTGATACCACTCTGTTACGGCTCCTTATCCCTAAGGATGGCTTAGCCAAGGCGAGACTCGGGATGAGAGATAAGAAACGGGAAAGAAAGGGGAGTTTGGAATTTAAAATAATATAGTAAGAAGTATAACAGAATCAACCAGGTGAATAACTTAACATAAAATAGTAAGGACAACCTCAAAGGGCAAAACCGATATTACATAGAGTACGAGTTCAGTTTCGAATACTTGTTCCTGAAGCTTAAACTTGAAGTTCAACACCATAAAGATTTTAACAATTAAGGAAATAAGACACTAACTCAAAGTGTTTGCAGCGGAATACAAAGTTGAGATACATATATGAAGATATGTATCTCGAAGCTTAACAAAATATAAAGACGACGAAAACTCCGCTCAGCACTTCACCATTACATCATCTGCTCAACCTGCACATTTAGAAATATATGCAGAGCTGAGTAAGAAAGCACTCAGTGACACAAGCCAAAAACATTGAACATAATGAAATAAGCATGCATTCATATCACTAACACATAAGAGTTTTACCAAAGATCTCATGTTTACAAAATCATTTTATTTCTTAGGAGAGCTACTCCTCATTTTCATATCTTTCTCGTAATATTCCATATCTGTTGACGTTGGGGAAACGACCGTCTTCCGCAGGCGTTTACTTCTTCGTTTGGGATCGGCCACTCCATTGAGAGCGCACAATCTACGAGAACTGGCTGCTAACCTTGTGCAAGCTCAGTACCCAATCGATTTATAAGTTGGCAAGCCAACACAGATAGGTATCATACATTAAATCAAAGTTATTGTACATGCATAACAAAATCATAGTTAACTTGCATTTCTTTCAAAACATTTCTGAAAAACAGAGCTTAATCTCTAGACATACATTTGGAAGAAAGCCCACCTGATACAAAAGAGGTCGAATAACTAATCTGGTCCCTCTTCCCGTTCCTTAGTTCTCACTTCCTCGCTTCACCTTTCAGCGTAAAGAACGAAGTTTAGAAGTCGATCGAGTCTAAAAGATAAAATCTTATATCAGAATCAATAACAATTTTAGACCTTACGATTTTGCATTTGTTCTAAGACTTAATAACTTATCCTTATAACATAAGAGACTTAACAGACTCTATAACATTAAACTAAATATCAAACAAGCCTTAATTTGTACGTCATTTGGTTTAGAAACAACATCGAGAACAAAAACGGCACATAACAGAAAAACTGCACAACAGAACTTCCTTTAACAAATAAACTGCTTTGGGATCAAGGCTTGTACCATTTGAAAGCCACATAAGTCTAGTTTCATACAAAAAAAAAACGGTGCTCGAAAATATTAGCCGAGGTCAAAGTTATGATAGAATTTGTAATACCCCAAATTTTTCTAAGTTCTTAAGTGCGTATTAACTTGATTAATATGCCAATATGATGAGTTTTGAGGGCTAAAATTTTTCGCGAAAATAAATTTTTCTATGAAATGACGAAAATGCTCTTATATGCTCTAATGTGATTTTTCTCATTTCGATTATTCGAATTGAGTATATGATGAATTGTTTGGTCTTATTAATATGAGTTTAAGCTTGAGTATGAATTCCGGAATATAAGGGACGGGGTGTGACTGGGGTTGGATTAAAGAAGCGGGGAAGAAGGGGGCTAACTGACTAAACATACATATAAGACATCATACATTCAATGAACAAGACTTGAATAATATAAGAAAGAGTTAATCACGAGTGATTACTCGACAAAAGTACACAAAAGTAACTAAGTTCAAGTTACAGACTTATGCTACAGAGTTTTGTTCAAAAGTACATATTCTCAAGACTTAGAGTTCTGGCAGCGGAAGAGTCCTAACTAAAGCATCCTATCATTCCAACTCAACTTCAACCGTTGCCGCTCACGTCGCTTCAACCTGCACATTTAGAAAACAATGCAGGGCTAAGTACAAAAGTACTTAGTGGGCACGATGCCGAAATCATAAACATAAGTATAGATAAATATGGCATTTCATAATTGTAGCACATCGGGGTTTTATTGAAAGAACCCGTGTCTACTAAACATTTTCTTTTCTCATAAATCACTCGCGCGAGCATTTTCTGACTGATGTTACGTTCAATCTTGACCAATACTCATTCACCGTGGCTGGTACCCCTCAACAGGATATCACATACACCACAGGTTACAAAGTGCACTAACTCTGGAAAGCACTTAGCAGCTAACTCAGAGCCGATCGTTAGTTAACCTAGTTAGATTAACTCTAAATCTGGAAAACACGAATGTTGACTCAGATAGGTACAAGAGAACTCACATAAAATATAAAACAGTTCATGCCATAATATCACTTTGAAAACACAGATATCAAAGCGATAAAGAAAGATTTTCTGAGCATTGCTCGTTTCATTTTGTATATAAAAGCCCACCTCGTAATACAGAACTAAGAAGTACTAGCTTCCAATCTTCGGATCTTCCGTCCTTTCTTTACTGCTGGCTTCCTCCTTCATCGTAAAAAGTAATACTTAAAATCGAGTCGTAAAAGATAATCGATCAACAAAAATCGAAATAGGTTTTAGTCGTTTCATTCTTTAGGCATTTGCACGCTTACTAGATTCATTTTACTTAAACGGGAACGAGACTCGAACAAATCCCGTTTAGAACTCGAGAGGTCTCATACTCGACTCTTAGGTCAGTAGAGAGGGTAGTCGATAGCTTAATACGACTTAAAAGATCATAAGGAACTAAGTTGGAAAGAATCAACTTAGGAAAAATAAGTTTTAGTTCATTAACGACTTATGCAATTTCTCGCTTAACTAAACTTCTTTAATTGAACGGATACGAGATAAGATCTCGACTCAAATAGCACTCAAGGCTCCTTTCGTGACTCTAGGGTCAGTAGGAAGATATTCGTTAGTTCTTACGGCTTAAACGATTGAAAGAAACTAAGTTGTGAACGAAACAACTTAGAAGATTGAAAACTGAAATTTCACTGCGCATTACAGTGACTCTGGGGACTGCCCAGAACTGGGGATCTGGAAACAGGGGATGAGCCCTGTACCGTTGGAAATTTTGGGATGTCTAGTTTACGCTCCAATTTACGGATCATAAATCCGATAAACGAGCTAGAAGTTATTACAGTTTCCGGCGAGGGTCGCAAAACTGCCGCGCTAACCCTAGTTGCTCGATAGATTCGACGTATAACGTCTTGGGTTCGTTCTAAGCTCTCGTATTCGATTTCTTAAGAAACTGGACCCTCAAGGCAGTCATCACGTACTCCCGTACGTGATGAACTCCTTCTCAAAAGTCGTCCAATAGCACGACGTTCTAAACGTCGGCTTTCAACTAACAAGTACTAAACCAATATGTTATCAACTTCTCGTTCTAGTTCTCGACTATCACTTTAGCTCAATTATATTAGCTCGAAAGCTCATGACATCAACTACAAAGTTATTCCCAAGTCCATCATAGACAATAATATCGAATTAGAATTCTCATTCGACGTCTCGGTTATTAGTTACGACTAATTGTTCGTCTCTTACGCGATTTTCAAAGTTGTCGGATTTCGTTCAAATTTTACGTTATTAAACAACATCTAACGGGAATCACTTTCATGCATACAATCATTTCATATCAACACTATACTTCAAGTTACGACGAGTTCTTCGTCTCTTACAATTTCAATAATATTTTTAGAAAAATCTAAATAAATTCCTATTATCAATTAATATCATTTGCAACCATATTCTATCATCATTTCATCAATTAAACCAAACACATGAAAACCCCTAAAACTCTAGTAATTTTCGGTATTAATAGGAAGATCAAGAGGGTGATTTTCTTCACTAATCAACACCATTTATTCATTAATCATACTATTATATCCTCAATTAATCAATTGAAATCCAATTACACACTAACATGCAAAAATCCCCAATTCAAAACTCAAACCCTAAATCGGTTTTAACATAACATGGGGCTTTCGATTTCTCTTTGTTCTAATCTCTAATCGAACACTTCCTAAGCATGATTCTATCATCAATTTAAGGATTCAAAAATCCTACCAATTTCCCCTAAATTTTCGGTATTACATAGGATATTAGGGCTCTTGGTTTTATTCAATTCTAATCCCTAATTATCCTATCTAACACATCTAATTTCATTAATTCAAGATCAAAACATCTAGTTCATCACTTCTAAAATTTCGATCAAAAGGAAAATAAAAAGAAAAGGGTTTTGGATGGATAGAATTAAAGAGGAGATGAATACCTTGAGCTTTAATGAAGGGAGTTAGAAAAATCGATGGATGATGAAGAACTTGTGAAGGATTCCTTGTCCAAGAACTTGAAGATCTTCAATGGTGAAATGAAGAAAAATAGAAGTATAGTATGTGTGTGTGTTTACCGATTTGGGAGGGAGAGAGTGAGGATAATTATCTAAATTATGTAATAGATATTACTTTAGGTATATGTGTAAAGTATGAATAGTACTACCTTAGGTGTCACACTTTAAACTATATAAAACACAAATATCTACTAATGAGAGAGGTTGATGTCGGTTAGAGGGGGAAAAAAGAAAGAAAATACGCGCTTTTCCGGCGCGATACGACGCTACGGAAATCGAATGACGAAATACGTAGCTCGGCACAAAATCGTCACTATCCGATTCGTTCAAAAATTCTAACGTATGAAACTTAATTGGAAAATAAATTTATAAAATTTATTTTGACAAAAACTCGGGACGACACAGTCCGAGTTTCGTCCGGAAAATCATAAAAACGAACTTTCTCGGGCGAGTTCGTATCGCAATTTCGTGAATGTAAAAATCAGACGGTTTTCCGTTCTGAGTTCACGAACTAAAAACTTTTCGTACGCGCTAACCCTAAATACAGTAGTCGTCTAGCTGACTTTCGTAATTTATTTTCGGAAACGGATTCGACCGTTAGTCTTAGAATTCAAAATCGTAAACTTAGGCGTGCAAAGCCATTTATTTAATTAACTTTAAATTTTTGAGATCGTAAGGAATTTCCGGGGCATTACATCTGAGAACTTTTATTTTTAGATGAATAGTAATGTAAACCGAGAAATCCTTATTCATCAACCGACTCCAAATTTAGTCTAATTAGTTTCATTGGAATCTAGAATTTATTTTAAGACTTTTGAGATAAGTCGGAGAATTTTCCGAGATCATTTGAGTGAGGTTTAAAAATAAATTGTTTGACGACTCGTTTAGTCGAGCAGTTTTTACGAACTTATTCGTTAGAAGGAATCTTGGCATAAAAATTAGATCATTGGATTCCTTAAATTATTTTGAGAGATATAAGATGAATTAGAGAGAATTTAGACGACGAGAAAGAGACAAGAAGGATTATTAAAAGTTTGAGGGAATAAAATAAAATGACGAGGATATTTTCTACCGGAAAACTTCTATATTCGGGTATAATTAACAGATAAAAATCTCATACCTATCTAAAATAGTAACTAATATCCTCCACCACTCTCACTAAAGAGAGAGTGTGCTCCACTCTCCCTCTCATTCATCCACAACATGTCCTCTCCTTCTCTCTCAAATCTCTCTCTCTCTCTCTCGATTTTCTCTTCTCTCTCTAATCTTTCTAAATCTTGCAAGATTCCCACATGTTAAATGCATCCACTTGTATGTTTCTATCTCACACTACATCACCCTCTCTATCACCTCACATCTCTCTCCATCCTCACAAGCAACAAGCAAAGCTCCATTTTTCTCTCTCCTTCGGCTTCAACCTTGCCGAGAGAAGCAGAAATTCGAAGCTCCATAGCAGCAGATTTTCAACTCCATTTTCACCTTGTTTAACCCTTTCATCACTCTTCTATCTTCACCATAACATCATAGAGATCATCTACTATATATTCATCATCATCCAAAGCCTTTAAACTTGAAGAAAACAGCTGCAAAAGTCGAACATCACAGCTGATTTGCAGCAGTAACAGTTCGAAGATTTCTTCATGCATAAACCTAGTTCATCGATGAAATCATGCTTCGTGCTTAAGGATTCTATGATGTATATCATCTCTTTCACTTTCAAGATCATTTAAGAAGTAAGTTCTATCCTTTTTCATTCATTTCAAAGCTTGAAACAAGCTAGATTTCCAACCCTATTCCATCGATTTTCTTGAAAAGAAAATAAGGATTTGATCTTGTTTTTCAAAACCATGATCTTGATATCTTGCATACCTTTTTCATGCAAGGAAAGGAGTTACAATCCATCATCTTTCATCCTCCAAGCAAGCCAAATTCCAAGCCAAAGAAGAGCTTAAGTTATTTATTTAAGTATGATTTTATTTCGTTCATAAGTTGTATATATGTAAATATAAACCAAGAAAATAAGGAAAAGATGCATGTTTAATTTATGCATAGGCAAACCTTAAGGTTATGATGATGAGGTGATGATCAAGATTGTAATACCCGGTATAATTATTCTGTCCTTAAAATAAAAATCTAATTAATAATTAAGGCTTTGCACGCCTAAGTTAAGGATTTTCGATTCTAAGACTGACGGTAAAATCCATTTCAGAAAATAAATTTCAGAAGTCGGACGAACGACTACTGTATTAGGGTTTTCGCGTCCAATAGAATTTTCGTCCGAAAACTCAGATTGAAAAACCGTCAGAATTTACATTCACTTTTTCTTCGATACGAGTTCACCGGAGAAAGTCAGTTTTTATGATTTTTTCGGGAGAATTTTAGACTGTCTAATCCCGACTTTTTATCGGATTTTGAAAAACGAATTAGGTTTTCCGAGTATGTGAATTATTTCTAATCTAACGGTCGAATTAGATTTCGTCGAATACGTAACTATCTAAGAAATTATTTCTCGACTTTTATAAACGACGTTCTAGACCCGTAAACGCGATATTTCGGTTAAATAAAACACACCCAAACGCCTCTTAATGAGTCATCAACTTTGTTGTTAGATTTTTAACACTTTATGTAATAGTAATAGCATGAGTCATCCTCTCTCCCTCACTCCTTCATTGCCGCCACCTCCATCATCTCCTCTCTCTCATTTTTTCTCTCCCAATCCTCCATTAAAGTAGTTCATCCAAGCTTTCTCAAGAGCAACAAGTCATCCGTCTACCGATCGATTTTATTTCCGAGATCATATTCGACAAGGTAAGCACTTCGTCTACGTTATGAACCGAACAAAAATCAATTTCCATCCACTTATTTTTTTCGAAAAAATGGAATGAAGAAGCATGATGATCCTTTGATTAATACACGTTATAGTATGCTTATAATTAGGTTTTTATGGATTGAAATCAAAGAAATCATCCCTCCTAATCTCTATGTCATTACCGAAATTTTCTAAGGATTTAGGGGTTTTTCATAGCTCGATTTTCTTGATGATTGTTTGATGGATTAGTGTTCTACATGATGTTAGATTACTACATGAATTAAATTAGAATTTTCTAAAAATAAAAATCAAAATGTAAGAGATGAAGAATGGATGATTTGAATGAGTATATGATATGATATGCATGAATGGATAATAGAAATGGTATGTAGGATGTATGAGGATGAATATATATTTATTTGGAATTTTTCTAAAAATAAAATAAAAAACGTAAGAGACGGAAACTTGTCGATAAGTTGAAATTCGTTAATGTTTTGAGAATATGGTTAGCATATTAGTGATGCTAGATAGGTGATGATCGTTATTGTAAAATTTGAACGAAATCGGAGAACGTAGGATTTTTGTTAAGAGACGAGCAATCATCGATAAGTCGAGAATGAGTAATAATTTAGGTTTGTGATTCGAACCTATGATAATCTTGCTAGTTAAAGATCGTAACCGTAAAATTTGAACGAATTCTAAGAAGGTTCGAATTTTGATAAGAGACGGAGAATCGAGATTAAAAGCCGATAGAAAAGTCGAATAAGGAAAACCATTTTGATAATAATGATTGTTATTGATAAACGAAAAATAGTGTAGTTGACGATATTTCCATCCAAGATACGAGATGTTATGAGTTATAGTTAATAAACGAGAAGTTGTTGAACGAAGTTGAATTTGAAATTTGATTTGGTATAGTAATTGGTTAGTTGAAAATGACGAGGAAATGCTCGTCGTTTGTTTAATCAAAAGACGTGAATGTGAACCTGATTAAGGGATATTGCATGTTGACTGCATTGAGATGGAAATTTCGTGAAAATAAAAGTGGAATAGTATTGATCGAACATAGGGAATCGTGCGTCGAGTTTTATCGAGCATTAGGGTTTCGCGCGGACTGTTTTGCGACGTTGCACGGAAACTGTCATAACTTTTAGCTCGCTTAACAAAATCGAGATCCGTAAATTGGAGAGTAAACTAGACACCCATGGCTTTCTTTTGGTATAAGATTCATTCCCTGTTTTAAAATGCTATGTTCTGTGAAAACTCCAGAACTACAGTATTGTGCAGAAAGTTTCCAAAACTTAAATTCTTAAGTTGAATCTATTTCAACTTCGTTTCTTTGTGAACTTTTAAGTCGTTATAAGTTATCGACATCCATTATCTACTGACCTAAGTGTCGAGTATTGAGCCGAGTCAGTTTGTAAACGAGAATTGATCGAGTCTCATTTATTAGTTAATCAAAAGAAAATAGTAAAGTGCAAAGGCCTAAAAGACTAAAACCGATTTCGATTTCCTGGTTCTTTTATCGTTGCAATCAAGTTATTAAGTCTGTTTATTTACGATAAAAGGGGGAAGTCAGCACCGAGGACACTACAAAAAAATGCGAAAATACTGGCAGAATTACCGGCGGAAAATATTCCGCCGGTGATTACCGGCGGAATTCCGCTAGTAAAAAGGCGGGCCGGCTAAAAAAACTTTTCCGGCGAAACACCGACGGATTACCGGCGGAAATACCGGCGGATTTTCCGCCGGTGATTTACCGGCGGAAAATTTCCGCCGGTATTTTAGAAATTAAATAAATTAATATTTGAATTTTGGATTACCGGCGGATTTTCCGCCAGTAATCACTGGCGGAATGGATCCGCCGGTGATCACTGGCGGAATTTCCGCCGGTATTTTAGAAATTAAATAAATTAATATTTGAATTTTGGATCCGCCTGAATGGATCCGCCGGTGATCCCAATAAATTAAATTTTCCCATTTCACTCTCCCGCCCTCGCATTTCATTCTCCCGCACTTATTCTGAAAATTTCCCTCTGTATCTCCGCCGTTCTTCCTCTTTCTCTCTTTCTCATTATTTTTTCTCTTCTCTCTCACCCTTTCTCCATCTCTGATTTCGACCCTAGCCTACCGTTTCAGTCGGCGGTCGCTACTCCTCCGCCTCGGCGTTCCACCGTCTCTGTCGGTGAGTTCACTCCTTATCTCTCTCACACTCTCTTCATCTCTCTCACTCTCTCTCTCTTTTATTCAGCACAACCGTCGACCGCCGCCGCTGCACAAGCCATCGAGTGCCGCCGCCATCAGCCTTCCTACCGCCGGGAACGGGAGCCACTAATCTACGCAGATGCTATCGCCTCCGGTGAATTTACTAAATTGGGTATGTTTCACTCCTAAGACTACTATTTTTCTGTTGAGAATTTTTTTGTTTTCTATTCTTGTCAATTCTCGAGTAGTGGTGTGAAATTGTAGGATTTTTCTCCATTGATGCGACAATTTGAGAAGTAGATTGAGCATTTTATCGATGTGTAATGATCTGTTTTCCACTCTGCTGATGAAATTGATTCTGCTGTTTCAGATTTGGCTAGAATGTTAGGCTTATTAGTGGGAAAAAGGGCTGGCTTTTGTGTGTGTGCGTGTGTGTGGAAGGTTGTTTCTTGCTCTGTTCATTACATCTAAATCTGGATTTTGGAAAATTGTTATAGTCAGTAAATCTGAACATTCTCTACTTTTCCATCTTTTGTTGAGATTTTTTCTGAATTTGGCTTGTGGCATTGTTAAGGCGATTACCTAGGCTAGTGGCATTGAAGAAATCTGTCCACGACTGCCTTAATTGAAAGTAAAAGAAAATTTAGTGAAAGAATGTGATGTGTTGTAGTTGGAACGGATGTGTTGATGTTTTACTAGAATATATCTCTGCTTGGAACGAAAAATTATGAAAAATGTGACAGGACAAAGTATGCCAAGTGGAATTATAGTAGTAGAAGATAGCATGATCTGAAAAGAAATCGGCAAGACATGATTAAGGCTTGCTCTATTTTGCAGTCTTCCTATGTCTTTGTTTCCGATTTCATGAGTTCTAGCCATATTTTTCTATTCTTTGCTAGATGTTCTATCTCAATTCATGTTTCTAAAGTGAGTTTACGACGTGTTGACAGTTTTTGCGCCAGAATTTGCTGATATGGTGCAATGTGTTGTCCCGCCGATTATAGCTCGTGCGTACTCTTCTGCTTTTAATCTCTTTCTCTTATATTTTGGCAATTGATGTAAGGGAATCACGGATTATACTTGAATGTTCAAAGGAAAAGAACGTATGACATGCTTGTTCAGATTTGCTAGTTTAGGCAGTGCTGTGAAGCCAGATTATCTACAAATGCAAACAGTCGTATGGGTACTGGATCTCCTTCTGTTCTGAACTCATAGGCTTAATTTGATCTCTTATGCATAATGTGCTGTCATTTGAGTAACTATCACTAAAGTTTAGCCAGGGCACCCTTGATACGTTTCGCACGAGCAATTGTCACTCTGGCAAAAGTATTGGGGAGGCTGCCTTGAGGCTAGCACTTGTACTTTGTGGTGTTGCTATAGATTAGTGGCTTAGTATTGAGTCTCGTTTCTGTTCCATCTTAGGAGTTAGGACAGTGCTGTATTCCAGGCTAACCTCCTTGACTTTAACACGACCATTCTGGTGAAGAATGTCTGTTTTAATGTTGACAATATTCACATTAAGTTATCCTTAATTTTCTGTTCATTATGCTGCAAGAAGGAAAAATAGAGTTCTGGCATTAAAAAAAATTGATGTAGCTTTGAAATAGGGATATTATAATCCGCAATGAAGCATGTGTGCTTTAGTTCACTGAAGTTATGCAAAAAACGTAACATATTCGACACATATATTTCTGTGTATACCCTTGTAGACAAAAAAACGTAACATATTCGTTACTGTTTTGCTATTTTGCAGTCTTCCTATGGAAGTGGATCCATGTATTGTGGGAAGTTGTGTGAACATGCAGGAAGTTCTGTGGCATAAGGTTTTGTTAGTCAGTTTAGATCCTTTAAAGCATTGCTATTTGACTTTCCCTGGATTTTGTTTCACATTTGTGATATTAAAATGAGAAAGAAAGTAACAGGAGTGCTAGAGACAGTTTAAAAGTTTCAATATGATCATTGCCATGCTTTTTCTATATTATTACTCTTTCATTTGCCCAAGAAGTAAAAGGAGCTCGTATGGAACGTCTCACTCGAGAGATCATGCAAAGAGCACACGCTCAAGGACGAGTACGATCTCAGCGAGGACACCGTCATTGCCCTTCTTTGGGTGAGTTGAATAGAAATCTGATTGTGTTGATGGTTTGATCAGAATTTTATCAAGAATGGAGGAGCTGCTTTGTGCTGTAATACAGGACATGATCGCTGCAGGAATGGACACGCCTACCATATCCGTGGAATGGGCGATGGCGGAGATCGTGAGGAACCCGAGGGTCCAGCAGAGGAGCTTGACCGCGTGGTGGGCCACGAACGCTTGATGTGTAGTTTTTAGTTTATCTCGATCTATATACTTTTTGTATAGAACTACTTAACACTTATACTGTTTATTTGGTGAATTCGTTAACTTAATATTATTGAATGTCAAGATACAGTTTTATGAACATTGGACTTCTTTAGTATTATTTGACGATTTGGTGTGGTATATATTACATTTAAATTGAAACAGGGTGCAGAAAAAATAATAAAAAAAAATAAAAAATAAAAAATTAAATTAGCGGCGGAATTCTGCCGGTAAAATGCACACGTATCATCCATCTGTACAAGTATAAATTCGAAATTTTGTGGCGGAAAATGTCCGCCGGTGATTACCGGCGGAATTTCTGCCGGTAAATCCGCCGGTAATTTTGCCGCCTTGCCACTTCGCCGGCATAATTTACCGGCGGAAATTCCGCCGGTAATCACTGGCGGAATGAATTTCTGCCGGTGATTTCATCACTGGCGGCGTTTTTAAAGGCGGAACTCATCCGCCGGTAATTCCGCCGGTAATCCGATTATCGGCGGATTTCGGTCGGTTACCGGCGGAATTTTCCGCCGGTAATCCGGCAATTTTTTGTAGTGGGATAGGACGGAAGACCAGAGACAGAAGCTCGTATAGTAGTTCTGTAATCAATAAGGTGGGCTTTTCTATATACAAAATAAAATGAGCGATGCTCGAAAATCTTTATTACAACTTTGATAATTGTGTTTTCAACGTGATAATCAGAGCATGAAATATTTGTTTTATGTGAGTTCTCTTGTACCCTTCTGAGTTAGCCGACCTGCTATCCAGAATTATTAGTTAGCCGACTTGCTAACTAAAACGATCGGACTTTGAGTTAGCCGACTTGCTATCCAAAGTTAGTGTACATAGTAGCCGTTGTGTGTGGAACCCTGTTGAGGGGTGGCCAGCCACAGTGATAATTATTGGGCAAGATTGAACGTAACATCAGTCAGAAAATGCTCGCGCGAGTGATTTATGAGAAAAGAAAATGTTTAGTAGACACGGGCCTTTAATGAAAAACCCTGATGTGCTACAGAAATGAGGTGCTTGATTTATCCATACTTATTATATGTTTTCGGCAACAAGCCCACTAAGTATGTTTATACTTAGCCCTGCATATGTTTTATAAAATGTGCAGGTTGAGTGACGGGAGCGGCGGTGGTTGATGTTGAGTTAAGAAGTCGTATTTAGAATAAAGGACTTGTATGTCAAGCTTTACGCTTTCCGCTGCCAATCTTTTTGAGATAATGTATCTATCTTTTGGGTCTAAACCCCGTACAATGAATTCAGTTCCTTTTGAACAACTTGTCGAGTGATCCTTCGAGATCAACTCTTTCTTTTAAATGAAGTCTTGTTTATAGTAGTTATTCTGTTATTAATGTCTGTTTATTCGTTCATTCTTATTCATCCCCCTTCTTCTCCGCTTCTTTAATCCAACCCCTAGTTGCACCCCGGCTTTGCCGTCCCTCGGGATTTGGGGCTGTGACAAAGATGAGGTTTAAAACATGATTTAGGAATTAAAAAGATGAAGGAACCTAAGATAGGTTAAAAGCCCTAAATCTATTAAAATGAGAAAATTAGGAAAAATGAGTTCTTGATGAGTTTTGATGTTTATTTGATGATATATGCTTATTATGATTTTTCATGTGATTTATGTGCATATATGTGTTGATGATAATATTTAGTGAATTTATTGAATTTTTATTGAATGTAATTGGTGAAAAATAGAGAAAATATGGATAAATTATGATTTATGAATTTTATGAAATATATGATGTCTATGAGCATGATGATATAAAGATATGGTCAAGATGGTTTCTAAGTCATAATATGAATTTTATGAATTTTTACATAAAAATTGGAATATGTGATATCATGAGAAAAAAATGATTTATGATGATTTTTGATGAAATATGATGATGATTATGATGTTAAGATGTGTTAGAAAATTTTTGAGTAAATTTTGAGCATGAAAATTAAGAAATATGATTTTTAATATTTTTATGGAATTTCTATGAGTAAATTTGAAGAAAAATAAAGAAAATAAGTTTAAATATAAGATTTGATGTTCTTGATGTTAAAATGAATTTTTGAAGATGTGTTCTTCATTTTCATAAGAAAAACTTGAAGATTTGAAGATGTTATAAATTAATTAGAAAAATAGTTATTTTTATATATTTCAAAAAATGAGTATATATGTATTTAATGAGGAATTTCATTAAATAAAAATGAAATTGAAGAATAAATGAGATGTTAAGTTTATTTTTGAATAAATTGAGTAGAAAATAAAGTCTTACAAATTTTCTATGTATTTTGAGAGATATATATTTATATAATAAAAAGGGAATAATGAGAAAAAGAAGTCAATAAAAGTATAAGTCTAAAGAAAAATATTTCTTTGATTGATGACGATGTTGGAATGATGACAAATGAAAATATGATGTGAAATTGGATGTTAGTATTGAAAGAAAAATAATATTAATAATAATATTAATATTTGAGGATAAAAAGAAAAATAGAATAAAAGAAAATGAAATTTCTATAAGGTAATAAGAGATAGAAGGCATGAGTATGAGATTAAGAGTTAAGATGTTCATATTTGAGTTCGTTATTTCAAACGAGAAGCTAAAAGAATTATTATTATTAAAGAAGTAATAATAATAAAGGAATAGTTGATTTAAATGGAATATTTTTCATTAGAAATGAAATGTTTGAATGATGTGACTTATAAGATGATTGTTTATATTTTTAAAGTGTGCTTTGAATGCTTAATTAATGTGACGGAATGTTAATCGAGTAAGAAAATGAATTGAAGATGAAAAACAAGAAAAATAACTATATTATATGAGAAAAATAATATTTTTAAGATTTAAAATATTTTTATGATGAGGGATTGATGTTATATGATGTGTTAAGTGATTCCATGATGATAATTGAGTAGAATTAAGCAAGTTTGCTTTTTGAATCGCTAAAAAAGGAGTTAAGATGTAGAAGTTATTGAGCAGTAAAGTTTTTACAAGAAAAGCCGAGTTTTTATTAAATAAAAACGAAAATTGAGCTTTAAACAAAGAAAAAGATAAGATATAATTACTCTATTCTAAATATTTAGTTGATTATTTTGTACGTATATGAGTATGTATTTTGAAGAAAATGATGACGTATATGAATACGTATTTTGAGAAAATAATAATGACGTATTTTTGAGTCAAGAAATACGAAGTATAAGTTTGATTATTTAAATTCAAAAATGGATATTATTATATGAGTTTAACGAAATAATTTTCGTTAAAGAGTCCAAGTTGTGAGCTTTAAAAACTAAAAGTCGAGCAATAACTCATTATGATGAAAATATGATTAAGTTATAAGTTATTAAGTGATTATGTCTAAGATATAAGATAGTTATGGAAGTTTAACACTTGACTGTGTGATTATGTTAAGACGTGAGTTGTTTATATAAACTTCGATGTTTGAGTATGATTAAACGATTAAGTATGATTAACCTCTCTAGTACGATAATTACTTATTTAATATAAGTGTTTGAGATGTTGATATTGATGCTTGAGTATGATAATAATGTTTGAGTGTCGATGTGAATACGTGATTAAAATGTTAATGTTTGATCTTTGATGTGAGTATTCAATTATTAAAATAAGTGCTTAACTGCGTATGATTAATATATGTGGAAAATAGTTGAGATTTGATGATATGATTTGCCGAGTTTATGTAAATTGAAATTATGAGAAGTTTAAAACGAGTTAAGTAGTAACTTATTAATTTACGTGAAAATTTATTTATTAGAAACGTGAATCAAAGTTTGAGAGGTAATTAGAAACCGAGTAAAGGCAATGATTTGAGAACGAGAAAATGAGAATGTCACAGCCCGACTTCCCGAAGGACGGCGGTGCCGGGGTGCGACTAGGGATTGGAATAAAGAAACGGGAAAGAAAGGGAAAACTACTGAATAAACGATATTTGTAACATAAACTACTATGAATTTGACTTCATTGAATAAAAAGGGAGTCAATCTCGGAAGATTTCTTGACAAAGTTTGATCAGTGAAAGCTAGGTTTAAAGTGTAAACAACTTAAACCGAAAGGATTTACATTAATAAGAGAATCGACTTTACTTAGTGAAAGAAAGAGTAAATCACGGAGGATCACTCGACATAGCTACTCTAAAAAGGGACTAAGTCCAAAGGATGAAACTTAGTTCTAAGTTATACTTTAACTGAAACTAGTTTACAGAATTGGTAGCGGAAAAACGTAGAAAATGATAACACATATCGAATGTGAAATCGAGGCTCAATTGACTTTACTTCTTTGAAGACGACCTTTACTCAACCTCCTCCACCTTCGTCGCTCAACCTGCACATTTAAAAAAAACATGCAGGGCTAAGTACAAAAGTACTTAGTGGGCACATTGCCGAACACATTTTATATGTAACGCAACGGGGAATTCTTTAAAAGGCCCGTGCTTACCAAATATTAAATCAAATCATGCATCTTTTCATAAATACTCGCATAAAACGTTTACTGATATATATACATTTAATTTCTGAATGACACACTGTGGGTTTTAAACTCACATCCAATCGTCTGGAAAGCACCTGAGGGCTAACTCAGAAACTGTCCCTCTGGATAGCACCTGTGGGCTATCTCAGAATCTGATCGTTTAGTTGGAATTATCTGGATAGCAGCCTGAGGGCTATCTCAGAATCCAATACTCTGGTTAGCACCTGAGGGCTAACGCAGAGAGACATAATAGAATTCACATAAACAATTCATTAAAGCACTGATAGAATTTTAATTCTCACTTATTAAAACAATACGTAATCACTTTCGAGCAATGCTCGCATATAAATACTATTGGGAAATTTATTAGTATAAGTTTTGATGAATTCCAAAACCGACTGACCCCAACCGAGTAGATGTTGCCAGAACCTAATGTTAGAATTTAGGCTCGCTGTTTGAGCAAAGTTAAGATTTTATCTTTACAGGTCTCCAGCTGAAGATGGCAACAAGGCGTCACTCAGACAGAACATCAGTTGTGAAGAAAGACAACTGAGAGTTCATTTGTTCAGATGCAAACAAGGGGAAGTCTTCAGAACATCAGTTGAGAAGGAAACCTACTGAGGGTTCATCAGATGAGAAGCAACAGAGAGGAAGAGAACATCAGATGAAAAGGAAATCATCTGAGGGTTCAAACTCAACTGAGTAAATACAAGGAAGGCAACTGAGTGTTCAATTTCAGAACCTCAGTTATAGAATCCGAACAAGGAGTTCATCTGTTTGAAGTTCAAAGTCAGCTGAGAGCTCGACAGATCGGAACATCAACTGAAGATCACTCAGATGAAGGTCAAGACTTTCAACCGACAAACCAAAGTTGACTGTCAAAGATTTGAATTTCAAAAGGAAGTCACATGAGGGTTTGACCGTTCAGTCATTACCCCATCTGGCCCAACACAAGGATGTCTCAGATGGAAAGCAGAAGAGCACAGATGCCATATCGGGAAAGTCTGCAGAGATGAGAGACGAGCCATCGCTTTCAACCGATCAGAGATCAACTGCTCCTCCAACGGCTAGTTGATTCTCTCCGCCTATAAATAGAGGCATTCTCTCATTCGAGAGAGAGTGATACAGAGACGACGAAAAATTCAAGAGCTTTCTCGAGAGAAATCAAAGCCAAAAAGCAAATCTGCAAAATCATCATCTAAGAGCATCAGCAGCTGAGAGTTCCAATTTGAGAGAACATTAGTAGATGAGGGTTCCTAGAGATCGAAACTGTTTTTGATCTTAGGTTGAGTGTTTATTCGTTCAAGCCTTAGATCCAACTCTCATTCGTGATCGAGCTGTAGTTGGAAATCCTACCCATTCTCACACCCTAAAAAGTGTGCTAGGACCTTACTCTTCCTGTAATTGAGTAGTCAGGTCGTCAAGTACCCGCAAACTTGACTTAGGCTGTTTAGTGCCCGGAAACTAAACTGTAACGGTTGCTCAGCTCGCGTAAGCTGAGTGGAACTGTCCAGAAGAACTTGGACTGAGGTGTGTGGACTCACATCTCCCCGTGGACGTAGGAGTTCTCTCCGAACCACGTAAATCTTGTGTGTCGTGTTGATTTGTGTTCAGTCATTATTTTGCATATCTCAACTGACAATCTAACCGCATACAATCTGCATACTTTCACATCAACAGTTTTGATTTTGACCAACCGTGCACAAAAGCGTGAGTTTGTTTTTACGAGTACATTTTCCACCACATTCCGCACAGCACCACTCTTCCAGCTGAGGTTGCTTACTCAGCTGTGAGATCCCAACTGAGTCCTTTTACTCAGTTGAAGTTGATTTCAACTGTTAAGTTTTTAAGAAGTTGAAAAATCCTAACTGGTGTATTCCCCCCCCCCCATACACCAGTAACTCGTATCGGGACCATCAAGTGGTATTAGAGCAGTGGTTCAAAAGACTACTATCTCTGTTTCACGAGGTGTGAATTCGAGAATTTTCTTCAGTGGTCAACTGAACAGATCTTTTCACGCTAGTGCTTTCTTGCTCGCATTTTTGTTGTCCTGTTTTTGTTTGTGCAGATGGACGTCAAGGACAAGATCACAGTCATGTTCTCTGTTGTCAACTATACATCATGGAGAACTCGAATGAACAAGATCCTTTTGTCCAAGCATCATAGGATGCAACAAGTTCTCACATCTGGACCAATCGTCATACGAGACAGAATACTTCGCACTCCCACAAATCCCAACGATGGAGATGCAGTGGTGGAGTATGTGGAGAAACAGCCAGAGGACTACACTCCGGAGGAGGCCAAGGTGAGCCAGCTGGATATCTGGGCTCAGAGCACAATAATGTCCACGGTTGGACAAGATTATCTGCCCTGGATAGAGGAGTGTGAGACTGCAAAAGAGATGTGGGACATCCTGGCCTCGCTAAGTGAAGAAAGCGACGAAACGAAGGAAAACAAGTTCTCGCATGCATGTCAAGATTTTGACAATTTCAGTCTGCGACCTGATGAGACTATCGATCAGCTAGAGCTCCGGTTTATGGACATTATGAGAAGAATTCAATCCATCCGGAAAGGAAAATACACTCTGAGAGAAATAAACCTCAAAGTGTTGCAAGCTCTACCGGCTGAGTGGGATACTTTCACAAATATCCACGAGAGCCGAGCTGATCTTGGTGAAATGGGAACTGAAAGATTGTTCTCAATCTTGAAAGGGAATGAGTATAAGGTCAACAGAAGGAGGTCGCAGCCATCAAGTCAGACAAATAGAATTGAGGATGTCGGCTCAGCATCAAAGTCAGTTGCCCTCCGAGCTGACTACTCAAAGTCGAGATCGTCAAGGCCAACCAGGTCGGCTGACACGACTGCAAAGGAGCCGAGCAGAGAAGAACTGCAACAGAACATTGCAGCGTTGTCAAAGAAGTTAGCCAATATGGATACTCGGTTCGGCAAATATAAACGTTTCTATAAATCAAACCGAACTCGAGACAGTTCAAAGCCAATCACCAATGGATGCTTCGAATGTGGCAAGGAAGGACACTTCAAAGCTGACTGCCCAGACCTCTCAAAGAAGGAAAGAGAAGCACTGAGGGCCAAGCAAACTGCAAAGAACAAGGCCATGGTAGCAGAAGAGGCAGCTGACGATATGGACATCTTCACAGACACTGAAGATGAGGATGATCTGACCTCTACCAACAAAGTCATCAGTCCGGATCAATGCCTCATGGCACATGGAACCGACCAAGATGATATTGAGGTACAATCTAATCCTGCTCGCTTAAATTCTTCCAATACTTCTAACATGCAGGAATCTCTGAGCGATGAGTTGGAACCCTCCTGGAATGATTTTCAAGAACTCAGTGAGGAACTGCATCAGCAGTCGGTTGAGTTTAAGAGTCTTCAAGCCCAGTTCGCCAAGCTTGAAGATTCCTTAACCGAAAAGGACGATCTGATCAAGAGACAAGCTGAAGAAATTGACCAGCTGAAAAGTCAACTGAGTACAGCCAACCAAACTGAGGCTTCAACCGATGAACAGTTGAAGGAACAGATCAAGACACAGAACGAACAGTTGAACAAGCAAGAGGCTCAGATCGACCAGCTGATGAAGACATCAGATGCCCAGACCGAGCATATAGCTGTTCTTCTCAAGGATCTTCAAACTGAGAAGGACAACCTGACAAAGCTATATCAGTCATCCGAGATCATCGAGAATCTCATCAAATACAGATGACAAACAGATGATGTGTCTGGACTCGGATACGACGTGGCAAAGGACACTGGAATTCCACCAGCTACCTTCACTAAGGCTGAGGAAGTCATGGTTGCCAAACCTAACACAGTTGAGTATGCAACTGAACAAACACCCTCACAACCGATAAAGGCAACTACGGCTGATAAAGGCAAAGGAGCTGCAGATGGAGCACCAACGAAACAGTCCCTGGAGTCTACAACCGAGGGGGAATGTTCCAAGACTCAACGGAGGAACCGGAGACGTCGGAGTCGCAATCAGAACCGAGCTCAAAATCAACAACATATCCAAGCTCAGAACCGACGTGATAACCGACTAACAAACCAACCACAGCAGAGATGGAACCAACAGAACCGACCGAGCTTCAACCGACATAATCAACAACGGTTCCATCACCACAACAATCAGAGGTTCCAACAGAGTCAACCTATGTGGAACAGTTACGACAACTATGGTTACTCATGCCTCAACATGAATCAACATCCGGGCATGAACAACTATCGTCAACAGCCAAGGCAATGGAATCAGAATCAGCCAAGAAGATTCCACAATGGCGTCCGACCTCATAGACAAACTCAACAGGATAAGAATCGCCATCAAAACAGGGGGAAAGCCTCACCTCCTAAAGCCCAACATGGGAGAAATCCAACTCCTCCCAAGAAACAGAGCATCATTTCAAACAACAAGCCTAAGGATAACCGGGATGTTGTTATAGTTGATGAAAATGGGCAGATCATTTGGAATGACAAGGCTATTCGAGTGTACAGAGAAAAGCGACGCACAGTTCTAGGGGGAACTGGTTCTAACCCTCCAGGACCCAACTAAAATTGGGGACCTAAGCGAGTTTCTCTTTGCAGGTACAAGAGAAACAGCTGAGGAAGAAGAAGGCGTCTACAACAATGTGGGTGATGGATAGTGGATGCTCGAAACACATGACAAATCTGAAGGATTTGCTTGGAAGTTTCGTGGAGAAAGAAGGTCCATCAGTTACTTTTGGTGATAACTCAAAAGGTTACACCAGAGGTTACGGTACCCTTGAAACCAATCATGTTTCAATTTCTAATGTCTCTTATGTTGATGGATTGAAGCATAACCTGCTCTCCATCAGCCAATTCTGTGACAATGGTTTCTCTGTCAAGTTTGATGCACAGGGTTGCAGAGTCAAAGATGTCGGATCAAAGCAGGTGATATTGTTGGGAAATCGATCTCCAACAGGGAATGTATACTACGCTGACTGGAACAGCAGCCTCCCCGACACTTGCCTGTTATCAAAGAGCAGTTCAGATGCGAGCTGGCTGTGGCATAAAAGGCTCAACCATCTGAACTTCAAGACGATGAACCGATTTGCCAGACAAGAACATGCAAGAGGCATACCTAACCGAGTGTTTTCAACAACACACATCTGCAGTGCATGCCAGCTGGGAAAGCTCGCTAGAACCTCCTTCCGGTTGAAGTCAACTCCCTCAACCGATCGAGTGTTGCAGCTGATCCATATGGATCTCTTCGGGCCAGTTACACCAAAAAGCATTAATGGAAACGAATATACTTTGGTTGTAACTGATGACTACTCAAGATATACGTGGACCATCTTCATGCGCCACAAGAGTGAAACCCGAGATGAGCTGCCCAAGCTAATGGATCGGATATCGAACCAACAAGAGATGAAGATCATATCTATCCGATCAGATCGTGGAACGGAGCTTCTAAATGAAACCATCATTGAGTATTGCGAAAGGAATGGTATAACCCATCAGACATCAGCCGCACGGACTCCACAACAGAATGGCGTAGCTGAGCAAAGAAATAGAACTCTGAAGGATGCAGCCACATCCATGTTAGCGAGCTCAGCACTACCTAAGAGATTTTGGGCTGAAGCGATCAACACAACATGCTACACACAGAATCAATCTCTTCTCACCAAGTGGTAGGGAAAGACGCCCTACGAGCTGTGGAGACGCAGAAAGCCAGATATTTCTTATCTTCGTGTTTTTGGATCTAAGTGTTATATTCACAACAATGGGAAGACTCAGTTGAAAACTTTTGATGCCAAAGCTTCGAAGGGCATATTTCTTGGATATGCAGCTCGGATCAAGGCATATAGAGTTTTCAACAACAGCTCTCGTGTTGTGGAAATAACACCTCATGTTAGTTTTGATGAATCTACCTTCGAGTGCAGGGAACAGGTAAAAGAACAACACACGGATCCAGCTGTTCTACCAGTTCTCACCAGATCGCAAGCTCTTCGGGACAAGAACCGAGCTGAACCACTGGTATGGGCAACTGAGGATGAGGACCCATACTCCTCTGAAGATGAATGCGAAGACCTCAGCTCGTCCCTAGGGGGAACTTCAGCTGATGTCCCTCCAACTGCATCAGCATCCGATGCCCAACCGAGCTCAGTTCAATCTATTGTAAATGTTGAGGATCCAGACTCAACAGTTGATCAATCACCAGCTCTGAAGACTCCAACTCAGATGTCTGAACAGCCACTGTTGGAAGAAGAAGGAAGACGCAACCGAAGATGGTATGAAGTTCATTCCACCAACGACATCATCGGAGATCCAACCGAGGGTGTGCGCACACGGAGAAGAGTTGCAAATCCAGAATCAACCGAGGAAGAATCCAACACTTATGCCCAATATGCTGAGGAATTGGCAGTTCTAGAGGAGTTCGAGCAAGCTGGAGATGTTGCCATGATTTCTTGCTTTGTGGCTGATGTTCCAGAACCGAAAAATGTTGGGGAAGCTCTCAACTGTGTCCACTGGACAACAGCTATGCAAGAAGAATTGAATGAGTTTCTACGCAACTGTGTATGGGAGTTGGTAGAAAGACCAAATGGTGTCAAGGTGATTGGATTGAAATGGATTTTCAAAAATAAGAGAGACGCCATTGGATTCATTGTGAGGAATAAAGCAAGGTTGGTAGCTCAAGGATACTGCCAACAAGAAGGAATTGACTTTGAAGATTCCTTTGCACCAGTTGCAAGGCTGGAAGCCATCCAGATCTTTCTAGCTTATGCCGCACATCACAAGTTCAAAGTATATCAGATGGATGTGAAATGTGCATTCCTCAATGGAGATATCAAAGAAGATGTATATGTTGAACAGCCTCCTGGTTTTGAGACTGGAGATGGAAGAGTGTACAAGCTGAAGAAAGCCATCTATGGTCTAAAGCAAGCACCAAGGGCATGGTATGACACTCTTTGTGGATTTCTTCTGGACTCAGGATTCAAACGAGGTTCAGTTGATAAAACTCTGTTCACCATCAAAGTTGGAAAAGATATACTTGTCGTGCAAATTTATGTTGATGACATCATTTTCGGCTCCAAGTCGGAGGAGCTGTGCAAGAAATTCTCCGATCTTATGAAGGAAAAGTTCGAGATGTCAATGATGGGTGAGATGAATTATTTCCTTGGATTACAAGTGAAGCAGTCACCTGAAGGGATTTTCATCAACCAGTCCAAATATACAAAGGAGCTCATCACCAAGTTCGGATGACTGACAAGTAAGACAACGAAGATCCCTATGAACACGAACTGGAAGATCGAACCAGGAGCTGAGGGAAAGCTCATTGATGCCAGCCAGTATAGAGGGATCATCGGTTCGCTGCTCTATCTAACTGCCAGCCGACCAGACATTTCATACGCAGTTGGAGTGTGTGCTCGTTTTCAAGTCCAACCAAGAGAAGCACACATGTTGGCAGCAAAGAACATCATTAAATATCTGAAGGGAACTGTCAATGTTGGGTTGTGGTACCCAACTGACGACAATATCCAGCTGACTGGATACTCAGATGCCGACCTAGCAGGAGATCGATTGGACAGGAAGTCTACTTCTGGACACTGTCAGTTCATGGGAAGCAAGCTAGTTTCATGGTTCTCCAAGAAACAAGCGTGTGTTGCTACTTCGACAACCGAGTCAGAGTACATGGCTGCCGGAAGCTGTTGCATGCAAGTATTGTGGCTGAAGCAGCAGCTGAGAGATTATAAAGTCTCAACTGGACAGGTTCCCATTCATTGTGATAGCTCGAGTGCCATAGCTATCTCTCTAAACCCTGTTCACCACTCTCGGACTAAGCATATCGATATTCTTCATCATTTCATCCGAGACCATATTGAGAAGAAGGATGTGTCCATGGAGAAGATCCCAACTGAGATTCAGAGAGCTGACATCTTCACCAAACCTCTTCCTGAAGCCCGGTTCAAGATGCTGTGTGATCTTCTAGGACTTTTGGATCCGAGCTAAAAACTCATCCGAGCTAAAGAGTCATCCGAGATGAAGAGTCATCCGAGCTGATAAGGATCCATCCGAGCTGAAGAGTCGGATATCGACTTAAGGGGGAAGCTCAGATGAAGGAGGAATCTCAGATACGAATTGCCAACTGAAGACATCAGACGTCAGCTGAACAGACGAACTCGAGTCAGCTGATGGTATGCGACAACTGAGGTATACAGCTGATGTCGACATCAGCTGCCAGGTATCATTTATGACTGAAGGTGTTATGTTCTTAAATGAGAATGTTTGAAATAAATTCAAACATTCCTGTGCTATTCAGTTACATTAAAATAGCCATCATGTCGCATTAAATGTAAAGTACGGCTGAGTATCCATAGCCTACTTTATAGTGCGACTGGGCTGACATGAAACTGTACGCCTTCTCACGCGCTGGTTGGAACTCGGATCAAAACGTCGAGTCAAAGATAGTCAATAGTCGCGTAATCCCAGCCGTTGATGGATTCGCGCCATTTAACCCCAGCCGTTGATCTCATCCAAGTCAAAGATCTATATAAGGCGAAAAATCAGGAAGTTATCTCCTACTTTCCTCATTCGTGCTTATCATTTATACTATTCATCGTCTTCCAGTTTTTCTGCCTAACCTGTTTCTGCAAATAGATTCCTCTCCTCTCCTATATATATATTACCTTTGCAGTGATTTAATGGCACCCAAAAGCAAAAGAATGGCATCATCCGGACCTTCCCTCGTGCCTACAACGTATGAAGAGTCATTCGATATGTTAGTATCGAAGATTCACTTCGAGCAGATCCTCTCCGACGAGGATCTAGAATCGCCGGTCCTAGCCCCTCTCGCCAACACTCTCCATGAGAACGGACTTCTGGAATGGGCCAAGCTCTGCCCCTCTCACTTGCTCAGGCGTCAAATCGGAGAATTCTACGTCAATCTTGTTCACCCCCTTGACGGTTCAGAAGGAGTTTCTACGACGGTGTCCTGCCGACAAAGGGATGTTCCGGCAAGGACAATACGTCGTGTCTCCTTCTCCATCGACGTGTCCGATGTCCTCCGATACATCATACCAATCAACCACACCGCCACCGAGTTCCTGGAGAATATTACCGACGACCAGGCGGATGAATTTCTACAGGATGCTCTGATCGAGCCAGAGCGGTTGAGGAGCAACATGCAAAGGACTAAGTTGAAGCCTGAACACCGCCTGCTGTTCGACGCCGTGTCGAAGGTCGTGTTCGGATACAGTGGCGCGTTCGGCGACATCAGCCGACCCAAGTTGAAACAGCTGTTGGCCCTGGAGCACCAACACCAAATCAACTGGTTCCAATATTTTCTGAACCAGTTGATGATGGAGAAGTCGAAGATCTCTGAGACTACGACCGAGTCTGGAGAGAAGCTGCTGAGTGTGAAGGGCACGCTCAACTTCGGCTGCAAAATCTCCGCCCTCATCCTCCTCGCAACAAAGGACCACAACATGGTCTGGGCTGACTGCGAGGAGACGCCGCTGAAGAAGCTGTTGCTATTCCCGACAGCCAAGAAGGCACAGGAGGTGCTGAGGAGTGTCTACACTCCCAAAGACAAGAGGGAGTCGGGAAGGCCAGCTGAGTCAACAGCTGAGGGGAAACAAGCTGCTGCTCGCCCCACAAAATCCAAAGCCTCACGTCGCCAAGCTGACGTTGTGAAGGAGTCGACTGATGAACCTGCCCAGAAAAAGTTAAGGGTAAGGTTCAAGAAGATAATCAAGAAGGCAGCTGAGGTGCCAGCTGATGAGCCAACTGATGTTCCAGCTGACGAGTCAGCTGATGAGCCAGTTGAGGTTCCAGCTGAGGAGCCAGCTGAGGAACAAGCTCCAGACGAGGAGGGAGCGCAGGTCGAATCCACACCTGCTGAGGAGCATACCGAATCCAGCCGCTCAGCTGAGGCCGCATCATTCGAGATCGCACCTCGAGGCTCCGGAGCTGATGAGGCTGAGGGCATGGAGACGTCGGATGCATCCTCCTCATTTGAGGACCTCGAAGATGCTACCACCTCCCCCACAGCTGGAGTGAATGCTGTACCGCCCCCAGAGCCTTTTGCTCTCTCTACCCAAACCGAGCCAGAAATTCTGAGCTCTCAGCTCGATGCCAACATCGTGACCTCTCCTTCGGCTGATGTTGAGGAAACCATTCCACCCCCTTCCCCAACTGAATCCCAAATTCCGAGCTCTCAGCTCGATGCCGATGTTGTGACCGACTCTATGGCCAACATCGATGAACCTCTTGAACCCGAACCATACAATCTCACCCCCTCCCCGGAGGACCTGCAGGTTGTTGCTGACGAGCACGAAGGCAGGGTGGCCTACTGCTTTCAAAAGCTGTTGGGTCTATTCCCTGCGGCTCGCGACATGCCCATCTTCGCCACACTGGGAACCGAGCTACTGTACCAGTTCCACCTGATCTTTAGCCAGTGGTATGTCAAGGAAGACACGATCAGGGTACTGAGCTGGGACAGGCTGAAGTCTGACGAGTCCCGCATCCGAGCCTACTTCAACTATTCCAACTTGGAGGTGGCGTACAACAACCGGATCGCGCTGCTCACTAGACGGTTGGACCAGAGTCTGGCTGAAGGGAAGGACACAAGGGAGGCAGCTGGAAAGGAGTGTGTCGACTTCCTTGACAGCATGTTGGTGAAATCAGCCGACTTCCTTGAAGATGTCGATGCAGCAGCCGCCGCCGCAAAAGAAGAGGAGGAGAACCTGAAGCTGTACCTGGCAAACCGTCAAGCCATGGTCACAGCTGAGCCTCTAGCTCAGTCTGCTCAAGCCTCTCTAGCTGCTCAGCTCGCTCCTTCAACAGAACAAATCTGCGAGCTAATGGCTGAGAGGGTAAACCAGTTGAGGACCGAGCTGCTCGCCAACCTCCAGCACCAACAAGATGACCAGCTGAGGGAGTTGGCAGCTCAAGAAATGAAGTACCAACAACTGATGGAGGAGAATGCCGAGCTGAAGATGAAGATGAATGATCTCTCCTCCTCCACCAGTCAGGAAGTGTCGGAGCTGAAATCCACTCTGTTGGGCTTGAAGTCGGAAGTGAATGTCTTCAAGTCCTTGGCTGACTCAAATCTGGCCAAGTCCCAACAGACGCAGGATGCTGAATGGGAGTCCCGGTTCGAGTCGTGTTGGGCTGAGTTCGTTGCATTTCAGACAGAGGTCAACGACAACCTCTCTGTCTTGAAGAAGGCAAAACAAGAGCGCCAGGACTCCGAACTGGCGAAGAAGATCGAACTGGAGTGTGCGGTCGATGAACTCTTCAACCGTGTTCAATCCACCGAGGCCAAACTCAACTCTCTGGACGGTTCAGTAGCAAGCCTTGTTGCTGGTGCCAAAAAGGGGGAAGAGAAGGAGAAGGAGGGTGAAGCACAGGAAGAAGAAGAGACCCAAGAAGAAGGAGTGTCAGCTGCTCAACCATCCAAATCTCAGCTGAGGAGAAAGAAGTCTGCTGCTGCCAAGTCAACTGAAGTCGGTGGAGCCGAAATGTCAAAGGACTTGGAGCAGGCAAAGAAGATTGGAGTTTCCTACAGCTCCATAGCCAAGATCGCAGCCGAGCTGGATTCTGAACTCGACGGGATAACAACCGAAGAGTGCATTGCAGCGGCCAAGGCTATGGATGTAGAGGAGAAGGACTACATGAACCCGAGCTGGATCAGAAAGTTTGCCGCCAGCCAGGCGAGGAGGGTGAACCAGTTCGAGGTTGAGCTGAAGAAGGTTTCTCAGAACCTGGACCGCAACGTTGCCTCCCGCAGCCGACGCCGCATCAACAAAATCCAATCAAAGGCGGAAGCTCGGTTGAAGCAACAAAGGTTGCCTCTAAAGTCCAAGGTTGAGAGTCGGTTCAGGCATACTGACAAGTGGATGCCGATCGAGTGGAATGAGGATTGGGAGATGTTCAAGCAGGAGTTCGTGAATGACTTCTATTACAGGAAGATTTACGCAACTGACGACCCAAGGAGAGCGTTCAAAGAGGCGCTGACTGAGTTGCACTCAGGTGACCCGGGCATGTTCAGTCAATTCAGAAGGGCCATGATTGACGCCAACCTGGACTTGAACACTGTTCCAGTTCCCAAGAGGGTTACTTATCGGCCACCTCTTCTCTCGGATTCCAGCAACCCGAACCATCAGAAGATTGCATCTGAGGCGAGGCAGGTCTGCAAGGAGCATGGAGTGGAAATCTCCAAGGAGTCACCTGCTAAGAGGGAAATTTTTGTAAGGATTTTTGGCAAGTATGGGCTTCAATACTAGCTCAGTTAGTTTTCTAGCAACTGTTGTAATTTTTTGATTTTTTTGAGTCTATCTTTTGTAACAATCAGTTGTAATGAAAACTATTCAGTTATACGATTCACCTTGATGAACAATTCCTCATTGTCCAAGCTCTGAATCACAAAGTCTTTCAATTTCATGTTATAACTGTGCTAACCCTTTGATGTTTTATCTTATAGATTGTCTAGAATTTCAGCTGAGATTTTAGATAAGTTAGTAAGGTTTAGATCAGTAGTGGTTTCAAGTTATAAGTGGTTTTGGCATCATCAAAAAGGGGGAAATTGTTGGGAAATTTATTAGTATAAGTTTGATGAATTCCAAAACCGACTGACCCCAACCGAGTAGATGTTGCCAGAACCTAATGTTAGAATTTAGGCTCGCTGTTTGAGCAAAGTTAAGATTTTATCTTTACAGGTCTCCAGCTGAAGATGGCAACAAGGCGTCACTCAGACAGAACATCAGTTGTGAAGAAAGACAACTGAGAGTTCATTTGTTCAGATGCAAACAAGGGGAAGTCTTCAGAACATCAGTTGAGAAGGAAACTAACTGAGGGTTCATCAGATGAGAAGCAACAGAGAGGAAGAGAACATCAGATGAAAAGGAAATCATCTGAGGGTTCAAACCCAACTGAGTAAATACAAGGAAGGCTTTTCAGTTTCAGAACCTCAGTTATAGAATCCGAACAAGGAGTTCATCTGTTTGAAGTTCAAAGTCAGCTGAGAGCTCGACAGATCGGAACATCAACTGAAGATCACTCAGATGAAGGTCAAGACTTTCAACCGACAAACCGAAGTTGACTGTCAAAGATTTGAATTTCAAAAGGAAGTCACATGAGGGTTTGACCGTTCAGTCATTACCCCATCTGGCCCAACACAAGGATGTCTCAGATGGAAAGCAGAAGAGCACAGATGCCATATCGGGAAAGTCTGTAGAGATGAGAGACGAGCCATCGCTTTCAACCGATCAGAGATCAACTGCTCCTCCAACGGCTAGTTGATTCTCTCCGCCTATAAATAGAGGCATTCTCTCATTCGAGAGAGAGTGATACAGAGACGACGAAAAATTCAAGAGCTTTCTCGAGAGAAATCAAAGCCAAAAAGCAAATCTGCAAAATCATCATCTAAGAGCATCAGCAGCTGAGAGTTCCAATTTGAGAGAACATTAGTAGCTGAGGGTTCCTAGAGATCGAAACTGTTTTTGATCTTAGGTTGAGTGTTTATTCGTTCAAGCCTTAGATCCAGCTCTCATTCGTGATCGAGCTGTAGTTGGAAATCCTACCCATTCTCACACCCTAAAAAGTGTGCTAGGACCTTACTCTTCCTGTAATTGAGTAGTTGTCGTCAAGTACCCGCAAACTTGACTTAGGTTGTTTAGTGCCCGGAAACTAAACTGTAACGGTTGCTCAGCCCGCGTAAGCTGAGTGGAACTGTCCAGAAGAACTTGGACTGAGGTGTGTGGACTCACATCTCCCCGTGGACGTAGGAGTTCTCTCCGAACCACGTAAATCTTGTGTGTTGTGTTGATTTGTGTTCAATCATTATTTTGCATATCTCAACTGACAATCTAACCGCATACAATCTGTATACTTTCACATCAACAGTTTTGATTTTGACCAACCGTGCACAAAAGCGTGAGTTTGTTTTTACGAGTACATTTTCCACCACATTCCGCACAGCACCACTCTTCCAGCTGAGGTTGCTTACTCAGCTGTGAGATCCCAACTGAGTCCTTTTACTCAGTTGAAGTTGATTTCAAGTGTTAAGTTTTTAAGAAGTTGAAAAATCCTAACTGGTGTATGCCCCCCCCCCCATACACCAGTAACTCGTATCGGGACCATCAAATACTTTAATACTCATTTATTAAAGCAAAACGTAAACACCTTCGAGCAACGCTCGCATATAAATAAGGCAGTAATTGATACACTTTCGAAAAGCCCACGTAATATTACTTCATAAGTAATAGCATTCAACGGAGATTTTGGTTTTAGAAAGCCCACCTCGTTCGTTTACAGAACTATTACTCGTACTTCCGTCTTCCGTCCTGTCTTCTATTCTCGTTCTTCTCCTTGGAACGCAAATAATAAAACAACGATAAGTTGTCGAGTCGATAGGAGAAAATGGAATTCGAAACTGAAATCGAATTAATCTTTTAAGTTCTTAAACTTTAGGCATTTGCATGCTTAACTAGATTCTTTTAGTTAATCTAGAACCAGACTCGAACACTTCTCATTTAAAACTCGCTCGAATTCTTACTCGACACTGAGGTCAGTCATTAATGATAGTCGATAGCTTATAACGACTTAGAAGATCAAAAGAAATCAAGTTGAGAAGAATTCAACTTAGGAAACTAGATCTTGGAACAAACTGTACAGATCAGTAAGTCCAGCCAGAACAAGGGATCTGGAAACTGGAGATGTGCCCTGTACCAAAAGAAAGCCACGGATGTCTAGTTTACTCTCTAATTTGCGGATCTCGATTTCGTTAAGCGAGCTAGGAGATATGACAGTTTCCGTGAAATGTCGCAAAACAGTCCGAATTTAACCCTAAGGCTCGTTAACTCGGTGCACGGCTTCCTAAGTTCGATTTATACTAATCCTCTGTTTTTCACACGAAATTACTGTCTCATGAAAGTCAACACGTAACCTCACACGCGACGAACCCCTTTTCATTTCTCGATTACTAATATGACGATTAAAACCTCGTCTTTCAAAACTAATCAATTACTATACCAAATCAATTTCACTTCTAATCTCTACTCCTCGTTTACAACTATCACTTAACATTTAATAACTCGAATGCGAATATCGTCAACTACAAAGTTGTTCATTTATCACCAGCGATCATTAATATCAAAATATTTCCTTGGTTCGATTTTTCTATCAATACTTATGCTCGTGTCTTCGTCTCTTATGAAAATTCCAACGTCGTTAGAACTTGATCAAATTTTACACTATCGTTCATTATCTATCGAGAATCATTATTACGGAAATCATAACCTCATATCATCATTTATTCCCGACTTATCGACCGTCGTTCGTCTCTTACGTAAAATTCTACATTCTCCGTTTTCATTCAAATTTTACGACAACGACTATCATCTAACGAGCATTACTAATATACAAATCATATTATCAAAATGTTATCGAGTCTCGACTTATCACCACATCTTCGTCTCTTACATTTCTCGTTTTATTTTTAGAAAATTCTCAAATTAATATATATTCATCCTCATGCATCGTATAACTCATTTCCATTAAACAATCGAGCATATCTCAACATTTACTAACCTAAATCGAGCCTTGTTCGTCTCTTAGGTTTTGGGTTTTATTTTTAGAAAAATCTAAAACAATTCATACGATCAATTAACGTCATAGTAAACACTAGTCTATCATCAATTTGATGAAGATATCGAACACAAATGAAAAGCCCCAAACCAGAAAATTTTCGGTAATAATAGGGCTTGGAGTTCTTGATTTTTCCTTCATGATTTGATCCGTAGAACTCGATTCTAAGCATCCTAGAACATGATTCGATCAAAGAAACATGCTATCTTACTCTCCAAATTTTCGAACAAAAATAAAAATGGGGGAAAAGAGATTTGTTCGGTTCAATTGGTAGACGAAGTTCTTACCTTTCGTATTATAAACTCGGATTGGACTTTGATCGGTAGATGGAAGAGTTGTGGATCTTGGAAGAGCTTGGACTTGTATCTCCAATGGAAGAAATTGAGAGAAAAATGAGAGTGAATGGAGGAGGTGGGGTGGCGGCAATGGAGTGATGAAGGAGAAGGTGATGACTCACCTATGGTGAGTCATAAGTAAGAAGAAATATCTCATAAAGTGGTGTGACTCGTTAGGGAGACGTTTGGCGAGGGAAAAATTAACGAAAATTCTCGTTTCCGGCTCTTAAACTTCGTTTTAAAAGTCGAGAAATACTTTTCTAGTTAGTTATAGAATTGACGAAATCTAATTCGTCCGTTAGATTGGAAATAATTTACGTACTCGGAAAACTTAAATCGTTTTTCAAAATCCGAGAAAAAGTCGGGACGTCACAGTCAAAAATTCGTCCGGAAAATCACAAAAATTAACTTTCTCCGGTGAACTCGTCTCGAAGAAAAAGTGAATGTAAATTCTAACGGAATTCGATTCCGAGTTTCCGGGTTAAAAACTTAACGGACGCGAAAAATCCTAATACAGTAGTCGTTCGTCCGATTTTTGGAGATTATTTTTGGAAACGGATTTCACCGTTGGTCTTAGAATTGAAAATCGGGAACTTAGGCGTGCAAAACCATAATTATTATTAACTTTAAATTTTTAAGACAGTAGAATTTTTCCGGGGTATTACAGAGAAAGTTATTGACGTAGAAAAGTTTAGATAAGTTAAGAAGAACCCGACTCAAGTAGAAGTCCATCAGCCGAGCCCTAAGTCTATTATACGTTTTTCGAGTTGATAAGTTCGAGTTTAATCGATGTTGTTATTGAAGGGCCGAGCGGGACTGCGAAATAATCAGAAAAATCGTAAAGTAAGCAACTCCGACTTCAAAAGACCAGAAGCGAGGTGGACTTTTCTGAAACCAAAACTTCGATGAATTCTATTACTTATTGATTATTATTATGTGAGCTTTTAAAATTAATTGACTTGCCATTTATCTGAGTTTGGTATGCTTTATCATCTACATAAGTTATATTATCCTGTGAAAGGCAGGAACCCACGTGTGGTGTCACAGCCCCAAATCCCGAGGGACGGCAGAAGCCGGGGTGCGACTGGGATTGGATTAAAGAAGCGGAGAAGAAGGGGGCTGACTAACTAAACATACATAAAAGACAACATACATTCAATGAACAAGATTTTACTAATATAAAGGAAGAGTTAATCACGAAGGATTACTCGAGAAAAGTACTCGATAGTATCTAAGTTCGAGATTACAGACTTATACTACAGTGAATTAATAATGTACACATTCTCAAAAAGTCTAGAGTTTTGGCAGTGGAAAGAAAGTCATAGCTAAAGCATCCTAACTTCTCAACTCAACTTCAACCACCGGCGCTCTCGTCGCTTCAACCTGCACATTTAGAAAACAATGTAGGGCTAAGTACGAAAGTACTTAGTGGGCACGATGCCGAAATTATAATCATAAATAGATAATTTGGTATTTCATAATTTGTAGCACATCGGGGTTTTATTTGAAATTAGCCCATGCCTACTAAACATTTTCTAACTGATTTTTCACAATTTACTCGGCCGAGTATTTTCTGGTATGCTACGTTCAAATCTTGATCAATTCTCATTCACCGTGGCTGGTACCCCTCAACAGGGTATCACATACACCACAGGTTACAAAGTGCACTAACTCTGGAAAGCACTTAGCAGCTAACTCAGAGCCGATCGTTAGTTAACCTATTTAGATTAACTCTAAATCTGGAAAACACGAATGTTAACTCAGATAGGTACAAGAGAACTCACATAAAACATAAAACAGTTCATGCCATAATTATCACTTTGAAAACACAGATATCAAAGCGATAAAGAAAGGTTTTCCGAGCATTGCTCATTTTATTTTATATGTAAAAGCCCACCTTAGTGATTACAGAACTAAGTACTAGCTTCAGATCTCCTGATCTTCCGTCCTTTCCTTACTGCTGGCTTCCTCCTTCATCGTAAAATAATAACACTTTAAACTTGGTCGAAAAAGATAATCGATCATTGAAAATCGAATTAGGTTTTAGTAGTTTCATTTCTTTAGGCATTTGCACGCTACTAATTTCATTTTAGTTTAAACGGGAATGAGACTCGAACGAATCTCGTTTAGAACTCGAAAGGTCTCATACTCGAATCTTAGGTCAGTAGAGAGGGTAGTCGTCAAGTTATTACGGCTTAAACGATCGAAAGAAACTAAGTTGCGAAGAAAACAACTTAAGAAAATAAATCCTGAAAATCACTGCACATTACAGTAACTCTGGGGACTACCCAGAACAGAGGAATTGGAAACAGGGGATGAGCCATGTACCACTAGAAAACTTGGGAAATATAGTTTACGCTCCAATTTACGGATCTCAAATCCGATAAATGAGCTAAAAGATATTACAGTTTCTGGCAAGGGTCGCAAAACTGCCGCGCTAACCCTAATTGCTCGATAGAAACGACGTATAACTTCTTAGGTTTGTTCTAAGTTCTCATATTCGACTTCTCATAAAACTGGACTCTCAAGTCAGTCAACACGTACTCCCGTACGTGAAGGACTCCTTCTCAAAACTCGTTCATTAGCACGATGTTCTAAACATCGGCTTTCAACTACCAAGTACTAAACCAAAATCAAGTTAACAATTTCTCGTTTCTAGTTCTCGACTATTACTACAACTCATATTATAATAGCTCGAAAGCTCACGTCGTCAACTACAAAGTCATACCTTAGTCCATAATAAACAATATTATCAAGTTAGAATTCTTATTCGACTTCTCGATTATTAATTACGACCACTTGTTCGTCTCTTACGAGATTTCAAAAGTTATCGGATTTCGTTCATTTTCTACGTCATCAAACAACATCTAACATAGAATATTTTCATGCATATCATTACTTCATATCATTAACCAATCTCAACTTAGATCGAGTTTTTTGTCTCTTACAACTCACAAATTATTTTTAGAAAATTCCAAATAAATTCATAACAATATCTAATATCATTAATAACATTATTTCATCAACAAATCCTCAACTAGATCAACTACATGTAAACCCCTATTTTTCTCATAAATTTCGGTATTGACACAATATTAAAGAGGGTGATTTATTTCATCTAACATCATTTATCTCTTAATCATACTACCATATCATCAATTAATCAATTCAAGTCTAATTGCAACATGAAATTGAAAAACCCCAAATCAAAACCCTAAACCCTAGAACTCGGTTTCATCCATACTTGGGGGTTTTGATTTCTTTTTGTTTTAATCCTCAATCGAACACCTCCTAAGCATGATTATAACATCAATTGAATAATTTCATCATCCCACACATTTGCCCTAAATTTTCGGTATTGCATAGAGAAATAGGGTTCTTGATTTCTTCCAATTTTAATCCCGAAATATCAAATCTAACACATCTAATTTCACTAATCGAAGATCAAACATCTAAATCATCCACCCCTAAGTTTCGATCCAAGTGAAAAAAAAAAAAGAAATGGATTTGGATTGGATGGATCAAGAGAGGAGACAAATACCTTGAAGATTAATGAAGGAAGAATTAGGATTCGATGGAGGATGAAGAACTTGTGTGAAATCCTTGCTCCAAGAACTTGATGTGTTCAACAATGGTGAAAAAATGAAAATAGGAGAGAGGGAGAGAGAGGTTGCCGATTTTGGGGAGGAAGGGAGTGAGAGAGATGACTAATTTGTATAACATAATGTTATTAGGATTAATAGGTGTAAAGTTGTATAAATTAAAAGGACATTAGTCATAGGTTAAATACTATATAAAAAGATGAAATATCTATGCTTGTGTGTGAGTGATGTCGGCTAGAGAGGGAAAAGGGAGGAAAATTACGCGCTTTTCTGGCGCGATACGACGTTACGGAAATCGAACGACGAAAAATGAAGCTCGGCACAAAATCGTCACAGTCCGATTCGACCAAAAATTCTAACGTATTTAACTTAATCGGAAAGTAATATTTAAAATTTTAATTCCGACAAAAACTCGGGACAACACAGTCCGAGTTTCGTCCGGAAAATCATAAAAATGAACTTTCTCGGGCGAGTTCGTATCGCGATTTCGTGAATGTAAAAATCAGACGGTTTTCCGTTCTGAGTTCCAGAACTAAAAATTTTTCGTACGCGATAACCCTAAATACAGTAGTCGTCTAGCTGACTTCCGTAATTTATTTTCGAAAACGGATTTGACCGTTAGTCTTAGAATTCAAAATCGTAAACTTAGGCGTGCAAAGCCATTATTATTATTAACTTTACAATTTTGAGATCGTACGGAAATTCTGGGGTATTACATGTGGTTAATTGATTGATGATGGTGACTGTGAGCTTTACTTCTGTTTAACCGTTCACAGTATTTGAGAAGGAGGCCTACTTCTCAACACAAAGTTGATGTGCTAGATGATTCATGCCTTGACTGCGCAATCGTGATTTTGAAAATGATAAAATGATTTATGCATACACAAGTAAAACATTTTCAAATGTTCTAACACTTGTGATGCGTGGCAAGGCAAGTTCAATTATATAGCTCTAAGAGCAAGCTTTTAAACTATTTTTGGCAATGTGTTCACTGAGTACGAAGTACTCAGCCCTGCATGTATTCTTAAACGTGCAGGTTAGATACGGATGAGGATGGTATAGATGGTCTTGGTGGTGTGTTAACTTTTTGGATGTTGAGTCGACAGTTACATGTCTTCATACATGTAATTGTTGTGAGCAAGTGATGTCTCCCCTGCTTAACAATCTTTTGATATGTTAATATTTTAACTCTGAAAACAATGAACCGAGTGCTCAAAACAACGCCTTGAATTTCGTTTACATACCCTACTTTTGAACTACATGATGTCGTTACACTTAACCCTATTTTTGAGAAACTTGGTAAATTATTAAGCTCGTTCATCGTTGAGCTATGTGATGAAAGTTTGTTTATATTTATGTCATGTTGAAACCTTATTTCCCTCGATCGATTCATTGTTGAGTCGAGTTTTATTTGTTGGTTTCATATTTTTAATTCATTCGGGTTAATGTTAAAGTTGAGTTGAGATATAAGTGGTTTGTTTTATTTGATGGTTTCACCTTCACACTCCAATGGAGTCTGGTCGTTCCTACACACCAGATTTCGGGCTGTGACAGAATTAGTGAAGGCTGGTACGTGCTGTCAGAAAATCCGGCAGGACTTGCTTGTTTTCCTTAATTAACCATTCTTCTCAAATCTTATACATGCAAACATAGATATTTAACACCAAAGCTTATACCAAGTCGTTTAGTTCAAATTTGAACTCCATTCCTCCAATCGAACAAATTCCAAAACTAAATCTCAAATTTTCATGCTTTATCTACTCTAACATTGAACAACAAAACACCTATCTACACTTCATACAAAACACCTATCTACACTTCATGCATCTATACTACGATATACATGTATGTATATGCAAAAATTACTGTAAAAACTTTCAACAATTACCCTACTTTTTTCTTTTGTACATTTTCTCGAACATTTGGTGAATAAAATCTGAAAATCAGTTTTCTTCTCATTCTTCTTTATCTAACTTGGTATTCATCCAACAAAGATATATATATATACATGTATACACACCTATAATAATATCAAAATAATCACACTTCAATCGACCTAAAAACACACCACAAATCATATAACATCATAAGGAACACTCAAGTTCTGTTCTTTCCATTCCCAAGTCAAAAACCCAATCTTAACCAATCTAAATTCTGAAAATTGGAAGTAATAGAATAGAGAATTTACTAACTCTTGTAACAGATACGAACTGAAATTTATTTCCTTTATTTCTCATATGGGTCAAACATTTAACATGAAATAATTTGGATTTTTAGACCATGAGATTGAAGCTTAAGAACTCACCTTATCGAAAATGTAAAAAGAAAAGGAAGATGATCAAGAACACTCTTGGAAACCCAACCTTAAGTTATCGGAAATTTCATTCCCTTGCATCTGTTTTGTTCTTTTCTGCCGTGAATTGGAGAGAGTAAAAGGAGTGGTGGTGTTGAGGGATGCATATTATAATTCTTTTACAGAAGGGGTAAGTTTAAATGCACATGAAATTTAAAACCAAATTAAAGTCAAATTAAAGTTTTTCCAATATAATAATATTATTGATTAGATATTATTCTCATTATTATTGTATTCACAACAACATACAAATAAGTTCTCCGGGCTATACGTATCGAGATATTAATCGAGCTTCAAGAAAATTTCTTAATTAAATAAAAAAAATATATAAAACACATAATTTAATTCAACTTATAAAACGGGAAACGAATAGTAATTTGTCGACAAAAATACTATCCACTGAAGGACAAAAAATAATAATAACTTTAGTACATTCGACTCTAATTCATTTTAAAACTCTTTTCTAGAGTTAAGAGAAAATTTCCTACTTATGCAAAATCCTATTATTAAATTAAATTCTTAAATTTTGGATTTAAAAGATCGGGATGTTACAAGAAGATGCAACTAGACAAAACATGCCATAATTTGTCATTTATTTTCTTTTCAGAATTGATATTGAGTGAAGAAGATGTAAAATTTTTTGTATTACCTGAGATTGAGATATTGCTGCAAGGATTTGGAAGAAGTTTGAGTGAGTTTCAATCCATGCCATTTCCTTTGGCTGAGTATTTCCGATCCTTTCAAAATAGATTGATTAAGGATGAGCTTCGCTATGATCGAAATCTTTTAGACAAAGAACACAAAGAATGTCTCACTAAGCTTACTAATGAGCAGCGACATGTCTATGATACACTTATGGATGTCGTAGGATCAAACAATGGTGGAATGTTCTTTGTATATAGATATGGAGGGAAAGGTAAAACATTCATATGGAAGACATTATCGGCAGCTATACGTTCAAAAGGTCAAATTGTGTTAAATGTAGCTTCAAGTGGCATTGCATCTCTTTTGTTACCTGGTGGAAGAACTGCTCATTCCAGATTCAAAATTCCCATCAATCCAAATGAAGATTCAACCCGCAACATCAAGCAAGGTACTCCACTCACCGAACTTATTGTGAGATCTAAACTTATTATTTGGGATGAAGCTCCTATGATACATAAGTATTGCTTTGAAGCATTAGATAAGAGCATAGGTGATATAATGCGTTTCTTCAATCCTTTAAGTTCGGAGTTGCCTTTTGGAGGTAAAACTGTTGTTTTTGATGGGGATTTTTGGCAAATCTTGCCGGTTATTCCTAAGGATAGTAGATAAGATGTTGTGCATGCCACTATTAATTCTTCATATCTATGGTGCCAATGCACAGTGCTACGATTGACTAAGAATATGAGACTTCAAAATTTGGCATCAAATGAAAAGTCTGCAGAGTTAAAGGAGTTCTCAGAATAGATTGCAAGTATTGGTGATGGAACAAATGGTGGTGCTAATGATGGACATGCAATCATCCAACTTCCTGAGGACATATTGTTGAGATCATCCGATGATCCAATAAGTGACATCATTTTACGTACATACCCATCTTACTCTGATAATATTGAACATGCTTCTTATTTCAAAGAAAGAGAAATACTTGCTCCGACTTTGGATGTGGTTGAGTCTATTAATCAGCATATGGTGTCCCTTAATGTGTCACATGAACAAGTATACCTAAGTTCGGATAGCATGTGTAAATCAGACTCAAATATTGATCTTTTCCAAGATATCCACACTCCTGTGTTCTTGAATTCTTTGAAGTGTTCTGGTATTCCAAATCATAAATTGGTTTTGAAAGTTGGCACTCCAGTCATGTTGATGAGAAACATAGATCATTCTAATGGATTGTGTAATGGGACAAGATTGGTTATTACGAGACTTGGTACTCATGTATTGGAAGGTAAGGTTCTTACAGGCCATAATGCAGGGTATAAAGTCCTAATACCGAGGATGACGTTAACTCCAGCGGATCCAAGGCTACCTTTAAGTTCCAAAGACAACAATTGTTTCTTATGCGATGACCATAAACAAAAGTCAAGGTCAATCACTCTCTCATGTAGGTTTATTTTTGAAAAAACCCGTTTTTAGTCACGGCCAACTTTATGTAGCTATTTCTAGAGTTACGAGTTGTAGTGGTTTGAAAATCTTAATATGTAAAGAGGATAGTGTAGACCCTACATCTACTGTAAACGTTGTGTATAAAGAAGTGTTCCAAAATTTGTAATGTGCATAGAAGGCGCATATTAGGTGAGTGACACTTGCATTTCTAATTCATGTACCTAAAGAAGCACATACTAATGAGAATTTGTTTTGTTTGGACTACCCACATGCAGGTTAAACTGTTGGTGTTTACGTTGGTGCATTATGCAATGGAAAAAGTCTATGGAGAAAAAAGATTGGATAATTTTTGTGACGATTATTTAATCTATTAGATTGAATATAGTTAGAGCAATGCATTGTCGCAAATTTTCATCTTTAGCTTTTTGTTGAAAGTGATGGCATTAAATTGTTTGTTATTTGATTATTTTGTGATACGAATACCATTTTCAATTCGAGTGATCAGGTTCATGGTTGTGAAGAAAAGATAGAGAGTGGTTCTTTGTTTTGGCTAGGTAAATTGCTAATTTTATCCATATTACTTACTTTAGGGATTGAGCTGCAGTATACTCTTGACCTTTATGTTGTTAATTTTTCATTTAGTTTCTTGGAACTCAACTAATGTGTTAATTAATTAACTAAGTTGCTTTATTTGTGGTGGTTGATGATACCATATAATGGTTTGGATTGTTTGTAGATTTTAGCTTATGAACCTGTTTCATATCAAGAAAAAATATGTAGAAGCTGTTTTCTTTTCTAGGGTATAATACCCTTTTATTTATGCATATCTACTCTTTGATAATTAACTAATAAGAGTTTTTAGCTTCATTATTTTCCACAAAAGTTTAGGAAGACTATTAATTTAAATTCATCTACCATCTACTTCTCCCTCCGTCCAAAAATAATGTTCCCATTTGGGTGCTGGCACGCGGATTAAAAAAGGCTGAAAATGTGGTTTTGAGTGGGGAAAAGTTAGAATGTAGGGGTGGTATTAATATTTTGTTTAATTTTGCTAATCTTTGTAGATTTTTTTATTGTTTAAATTGTGTGAGTGGAATTCATTATTCATTCTTTATCTTTTTTTTTTCCACAAGTGTGTGCTTGAATTTCTGGTTTTATTTTCATTTCTTTATTTTGAGTTATTTTCATTTTTTGTTTCTTATTCCTGTTTTCATTTAAATTTTCTTTTTCATTTTAATTTCCTGTTTCACTTAAATTTCCTGTTTTCTTATAAATTTTCTATTTCATTTAAATTTGCTGTTTCATTAAATTTCAGGTGTATGTGTGTGTGAAAACCTGTACGAATACATGAAATTAAAAAAACTGGATAGATGTATGTGTGTGTGTGAAACCTGTACCTATAATTTGGAGGCAAAACACTCCATAATTTCATTACAAAAAGTGGGGGGAAAATAAAACACTACCTACCCTATAAATACAGCCTTTAAAGCTCTCATTCAATTCACCACAACCACCATAATTCATTATAGCTATACTTAGGCAGAAAAAAAGCAGAAAATACAGCAGAAATGGTTGATCCACGCAAGAAGAAATTAAGTGACGACGAGGGAAATACGATTGCACAGTGGTTGATGGTCCATAGCACGAATGGAAAGCTGAACTGGGGAGCCAAAAAGGAGGCATCAGAGCTATTTAATGTGAGTTTGAACACCATCTTTTGCGTCTGGAAAATCACATCATCTCAGCTAGCCCAAGGAATTCCTGTCCACATTAGAAATATGAAAAAAAGGGTCAGAATGGGCAATAAAGAAAAACATAGATGCAGCGAAGGTAAAATCTCTCTCATTCTTCAAAGATCATCATTGAGAATCTTAGTAGAGAACATTGGTGTTAGTAAAAGTCTAGTGCATGTGTGGGTGAAGCAAAAAAAGCTAAAGCCACATACCAACGCCATCAAATCGTTCCTTACCCCTGAAAACAAGCTATGTAGACTCAATTGGAGCCTAAGTCGGCTTGATGGAAAGATTGATGGAGGCAAATTAAGATTTCAGACCATGTACAACACTATACATGTTGATGAGAAGTGGTTTTACCTCACAAAAAACAAGGACAGATACTACATGATATCAGGAGAGATTGAGCCCCACAGAACATGCAAATCCAAGAGATTTTCTCCCAAAATCATGTTTAATTGTGCAGTTTCAAGATCAGTTATTGACAGCCAGGGAACAATACTATTTGATGGAAAGTTTGGCATCTTTCCATTCATCATAGAATAGCCAGCACAAAGAAATTCTAAAAATAGACTCAAGATCACAATGGAAGTTCAGCCTATTCCAGCAATCACAAAAGCAGTCATGAAAGATCAACTAATCAATGAGGTACACTGCAGCATACATTTCACAAAGAAAATGCATCAGTAATCAGTCAATACACTAAATCAAGTGTAGTATCTTGTTGTAGGGGCTGAAATGCATCAGTCATCATGGAAATGAAACATCATATGCATGGTGTCAAGTGCAGCATGCATTTGTCATAGAAAATGCATCAAAGGGACAGTCAATACACTCAATCAAGTGTAGTATCTTGTTCTAGGGGTTGAAATGCATCAGTCATCATTCAAATGAAACACCATCTGCATGGTGTCAAGTGCAGCATGCATTTGTCACAGAGAATGCATCAATGGGACATAATCACATAACTGATTTTGTGGTGTAATGCAGATGGTCCCTGTCATCAAAGCAAAGTGGCCAATTCAATCACTCAAAGATAAGAAAGCAGCCAGTGGGGTTGAAGAATTACTACAAAATGTGAAACAAGCATATGAAGAGTACTCCCCAAGTAAGTTAAACAATTTATTTCTTACTTTGCAAAGCTGTTACACAGAAATCATGAAGGTTCAAGGTGGCAACAACTACAAGATTCCTCATATGGGAAAGGACAGACTTGCAAGACTAGGAGAGCTACCAGAAGTTCTAGAAGTTGATGAACAACTTGTGCAGGAAAGCTTGAACTACTTAAACCAACATGCAATAGGAGAGAACATGTTTTATAATCTGGACAAGCTGATTGAGGAGCTGGAAAAAGTCAATTTAGAAGAATAGATGTAGATGGTTGGGTAGTGCAGATCAGGGTTTACAAGAATAAACAATATGTGGCAGTTTTTGCGTTGTTTGGCATGTAAACTGATTTTTTGTTGGAATGGAACATGTAAATTGTTTCAGCAATGCCATTTTGCATCATAGACTTTTCAATTAACACTTTCTGCATTCTAAATCAGCCTCCTAAACTAGGAGAAGATTCACCTAGTAGTGGCATGATTTAGCATGCATCAAGTGCAGTATCTTGTTCATCATGTTAATGCATCATGTACAGGACAAGTATTGTTTCAGCTTCATTTTTTAATGCTTCAGAACATGCATTTAGTTCATCATATGCAGGGACAGAGAATTCTTTGCAAGGGACAGCTAATCATATGCATCAATATCACAGATAGAGACAAGTACAGTTTCAGCTTCATGAATTAATGCTTCAGAACATGCATTTAGTTCATCATAGGGCAGGGACAGAGAATGGTTTGCAAAGGACAGAGAATTCTTTGCAAGGGACAGAAAGGGACAGAGAGTTCATTATAGATCACAGATAGTCTGAAATTCACACAAATAAGTGATCACAGATCATAGGGAGGGACAAATAAGTGATCACAGGTCACAGATAAGGGACAGAGCATTCCAATGCATGCATATCACAAAAATGGGCAGATAAGTGATCACAGATCACAGATAGTCTCAAATTCACACAAATAAGTGATCACAGATCAGAAACCAAGGGCATCGAATCCAGCAGTCATGCAATTTGGCATCACCAGCCGCCACCAAGAGATAAATTAGAAGAGAGTCACCTGATTATATGAGTCGTAACACGCTAGGGAAGAACATCCCTATCGTTTGCAGATACCTCACTCTAGCTTCCTCACTTTCCCACACATTTAGGATAAAAGGAAGAGGCATCTACGACACAAAAAAAGGGCAATTTTCAATTAAATAGCCAAACTATTTAACTTTTCACAATTATATTCCAAACTATTTGAAATCTCAATTAAATGGCCAAACTATTTGATTTTTCATAATTATAATCTAACCTCAATTTTCCGGCTAAGAAAACTGACGTGGCACACCGGCTTAAGTCGATTTTTTTTTTCAAAATGAGATGGCAGTTTTGATGCCAAAACTTAAAAAAAAATTAATGAAAACTGAAAATCAAAATATGAATATCCCTCAACCATTCATTATCTCCTTCGCAGCTATTGTAGCTGCCACCGCTCAATCGGCAAATTCCGCGATGCCAGTCTCAACGCCTTTAGAGCTCAAGATGATATCGGCCATCGAGTGCATTTTTTACTCAACAAATTGTTTTTGATTTTTTGATTCATTTTCTCTTTTTCAATGTTGAATAGTGGAGACAATTTCGTTGGTTGCAATTTACATATGCTTAAATTTAATTGGTGTTGTTTGGTGAATGTTTCAGTATTATAGAGTGAATTGCGTTACACATTTTATATGTTAATAGATTGTGTTTGCTGTGTCTGGCAAAGAATTGAATTGGGAAACTTAGAAATTTTAATACTTGAATGTGGGTGGAAATGTTGTTATCGAAGGCGGAAGTCCAGAGACCCAAATCTGGGTTTGGCGAGTTAGAGAGAGAGAGATAGAAAGATTTTTTTTTTTTGGGAGGGTGGGGGGTGGAGGGAGGGGGTTGGCAAAACGTTGGATAGAAACAGCGATGACTTTGGTGGTAGACAGAACGACGGGGAGAGAGGGAGAATTGTTGCATAGAGAGAGATAATGATTTCATTTTTCTTAGTACCATGTATTTGTTTAATCTATTTGAAAATTAGGATTTAAATGTGGAAAATCCACGTCACCTCAGTATATTTTTTACAAGTATACAAGCTTTTCCGGCATGCTAAATCATTTTTTTTAGCCGGAGAATTGAAGCTAGAATATAATTGTGAAACATTTGATAGTTTGGCCATTAAAATGACATTTCAAATAGTTTGGAATATAATTGTTAAAAGTTAAATAGTTTGGCTATTTAAATGTAAATTACCCAAAAAAAAACCATTAGTGAAAATGGTTGGGTACTGGAAAATGTAGAAAATGCACAAAAAAAGAAAAAAAAATGACCTCATCAATTTCAGTCTCCGGCACTACAGTCTCAAAAGTAAGAGATTCAGTCTCTGGCACGTAGGGTGGAGACCATGGAGGTTCAACCACCACCATCGAACCACCACCGTAAATCTCCTCCTCCGTCTCCGTCTCCGGCACCATGGTAGAGTTAGGGGGCACCGGCACCAACCCCTCCTCCGTCTCCGTCTCCGCCGCCGTCGAGTCATAGGGCGGCGACACCATCTGCTCCTTCTTTTTCGAAGCCGTCGAGTCAGAGGGCACCGGCACCATCCCCACCTCCGTTTCCGGCACCATCTCTTTCTCAGAGAGCACCGGCATCATCTCCTCCTCCATTTCTGCCGACGTCGACTCAGAGGAATAACATAACTGGACAGATCTGGGGAGATCCGCCGCCGTGTTGACTGAATCGTCGACCAATTGCCAACAAAAATCGGAGAGTTGTATGAACCTATACTTAGACATTGGAGAGAATGGAGATGAGCAACAGATGGTGATTAGGGTTCGAGAGGTTGATGAATTTGGCTAAGAAGAGAGACAGATGGTAAATAGGGTTTCGAGAAATTGGGGGAGACAAAGTGAGAGAAATGAGAGAGTCTGATGCATTTAGGATTTAGGGTTTCAATTCGGCAGAAAAGAAAGAGAACAGAGAGAGATTGGGTTGGGTTGGGGGTTATTTGGGCTATTTGGGCTGAATAATTAAGAGATTGATTAGGTTGTTAATTAAGAAGGTTTAAAATTATGGGGTGGGTTCAGTATTGGCATTGGGTGTAATTTTAAGAAATGTTAAAGGGTATGGTTGTACGAAAAGGTAAATGGGAAGATGATTTGTGGACAAAATAAAAAGGGTAAGTAGGAAGATGATTTTTTGATGGAGGGAGTACATTTTATTAATTGCAACAGATTTGTTTGGAGCAAGTAATAATTTTGTTAATCGTTGTAAATGTTAGCATTTGCTGAAAGTGATGGCATTAAATTGTTTGTTATCTGATTATTTTGTAATACAAATACCATTTTCAATTCGAGTGATCAGGTTCATGGTTGTGAAGAAAAGATAGAGAGTAGTCTCCGTTTTGGCGTTGTAAATTGCTAATTTTATCCATATTGCTTACTTTAGGGATTGAGCTGCAGTATACTCTTGACCTTTATGTTAATTTTAATTTAGTTTCTTGGAACTCAACTAATGTGTTAATTAATTAACCGAATTGCTTTATTTGTGGTGGTTGATGATACCATATAATGGTTTGTATTGTTTGTAGATTTTAGCTTATGAACCTGTTTTCATATCAAGAAAAAATATGTAGAAGTTGTTTTCTTTTCCAGGGTATAATACCCTTTTATTTATGCATATCTACTCTTTGATATTCAACTAATAAGAGTTTTTAGCTTCATTATTTTCCACAAAAGTCTAGGATGACTATTAATTTGAATTCATCTACCATCTACTACATTTTATTAATTGCAGCAGATTTGTTTGGAGCAAGTAATAATTTTGTAAATCGTTGTAAATATTGGCATTTGTGATTTTTTTATGAAAGAGTTGATGAATCAAGTTTAATTGTGGCTATGGTTGTTCAGTTAACTAATCATTTTGTTGTTCTATTGGGCTTTGCAGTCATCGTGTTTATGTGTGTCAGAGGTTGAAGACACTCACGATAGACTAACATTTCTAGATGATGGTGTTGTGTGGATCCTTCCCCTGTTCATCTCAAGGGTACTTTGTGCAACGCTACATGAAATATTGTTAGTAGTGTTCTGCTCTTTAGTTATCTACTTTATGCAATCGTCACATGTCAAAGTGCTGGTGGAATTAATCGCTTGAATATCATGTATTACTACCTTCGCTGACAAATGATATCTCACTCTCGCTGTCTTTTTGGACATTTTGTTAGTGGAGAATTCGAGTTAATGATAAGTTATTGTCTTTTCCTTCATCATCATATTCAATATTAAATTTCATAAACTAATGTGCTCGAATGTTGAATCTGAGGCTCTATATATCTAGCTTATTGAATGTTAAATTTCATTGGCTTACTTTCATTTTTGATAGCTTGCTTCAAAATTTTGTGAAACTTGCTTATTATGCTTAACCACGAAGTCAGACGTAGAATTAAGAAATTATGAACGACGTTTTGGTGTAGAATTTACGATTTTACACAACTACTTCAATTTAAATCGGATAAAACTCAAAATATCAATATTCTTGGCTAACAATAGCATCCCGCGGTGATTGTGATTAGTGAGAATTGAAGAGAACTCGAGAAGCTACGTGCAAAGAGGTGCTTGCGAAATGAAAGTAAATTTATCTCAAATCGTTAGGGTTAAATTTTGCTTAGCTTTATCAAATTTTAATTGTATTAATTTGGTGCTTACAAAAATAATATCATAATTATTTTTGTGCATCGCACGGGCGGAACACTAGTATATATAGAAGAGAGATCATATGAGAATAAATATTATCCTAAAAAACGAGAATAAATCTCCATCATAGATTTATCGGTGATGAAGGGTCAAGATTTGACCTAGTCAAAGCGGGTCAAACCCAGGTCAACCCGTTAACTTTTTTTTTAATTTTCGATTTTTTTTTTTTTAATAAACTGTCACTCCAGATGCATCACATCATGTATTCATATGCATCACACTATATAATGAGAAGCACCACTATGTGCATTAAGATGCACCGATTTTGTTTTTTTTTTTTCGATATTTTTTCTTTTTTTTTACAGTCACCTCATATGCACCACATCATGTATTCATATGCACCATATTATATAATGAGATGCACCACTAAGTGCATTGAGATGCACCAAATTTTTCAATTTTTTTTTAAATTTTCTGATTTATTTTCGCTCGTTTTTTGTTTGCTCTTCGTTTTTTTGTTTGTCGCTTCTTTTTTGGTCAAGATTCGAGCGAGGGGAGCCAAAGACCTCGGAGCGAGCCGAAAAATCCAAATTGTTGCCCGACGATTATCTTTATATAAATAATTGGAGTGAAGGTGGAGCCGTAAAAATCGGACATGCACCACAATGTGTAACCAGATGCACCACAATGATGTAACTTGATGCACCACAGAGTGTAACTAGATGCACAGTGTTTTAAGAAAAAAAATCGAAAAAAAAATACTGGAAAAAAAAATCCTACATGCACTACAATGTGTAAGTAGATGCACCACACAGTGTAACTAGATGCACATTGTTTTACAAAAAAAAAACGAAAAAAAAAAATGAAAATTCGTTTCATCTTAATGCACTTAGTGGTGCATCTCATTATATAGAGTGATTCATATGAATACATGATGTGGCACTGTCACAGCCCCAAATCCCGAGGGACGGCAGAAGTCGGGGTGCGACTGGGGTTGGATTAAAGAAGCGGGGAAGAAGGGGGTTAACTGACTAAACATACATGATAAACATCGATGAACAAGACTTGAATATAAAAGAAAGAGTTAATCCCTAAGGATTACTCGACAAAAGTACAAAAGAAACTAAGTTCATATTACAGACTTTGACTACAAGTATTGTTCAAAAAGTGATCTCAAAAGAAACACAGAGCTTGGCAGCGGAAGGGTTCTAACTATGCATCCTATACTTTAACTCAACATCAACCGTCGCCGCTCACCGTCGCTTCAACCTGCACATTTAGAAAGCAATGCAGGGCTAAGTACAAACGTACTTAGTGGGCACGATGCCGAAAACATAATCATAAATATAGATAAATATGGCATTTTATAAATGTAGCACATCGGAGTTTTATTGAAAGAATCCGTGTGTACTAAACATTTTCTGACTTTTTCTCATAAATCACTCGCACGAGCATTTTCTGACTAATGTTACGTCAATCTTGACCAATTCTAATTCACCGTGGCTGGTACCCCTCAACAGGATATCACATACACCACAGGTTACAAAGTGCACTAACTCTGGAAAGCATTTAGCAGCTAACTCAGAGCCGATCGTTAGTTAATCTAAAAAGACTAACTCTAAATCTGGAAAACATGAGTGTTGACTCAGATAGGTGCAACAGAACTCACATAAAAACATAAAACAGTTCATGCCATAATATCACTTTGAAAACACAGATATCAAAGCGATAAAGAAAGATTTTCCGAGCATTGCTCGTTTTATTTGTATATAAAAGCCCACCTTGATTTACAGAACTTTAAGCAAAAACTTCCAACTTCGGATCTTCTGTCCTTTCTCTACCGTTGGCTTCCTCCTTCATCGTAAAATAAACATATTTAAAAACGGGTCGTAAAAGATAAACGATTAAAGAGAATCGAAGAAAGGTTTTTGTTGTTTCATTCCTTTAGGCATTTGCACACTTACTAGATTCGTTTTATTTAAACGGGAAACGAGACTCGTACCAATCTCATTTAGAACTCGGAAGATCTCATACTCGACTCTCGGGTCAGTAGAGAAGATAGTCGATATCTTAATACGACTTTAAAGATTAAAAGAAACTAAGTTGGAAAGAATCAACTTAGGCGATTTATATTTTAGTTCTTTAAACGCTTTATGAAATTTCTCGTCTATTACTTCTTTAATGAAAGGATAAGATATAAGATCTCGAGTGGTTTTCATCACTCAAGGTTCTATACTTGACTCTAAGGTCAGTAGGGAGATGTTCGTTAGATAAAAACGGCTTAATCGATCAAAAGAGACTAAGTTGTGAACTAAACAACTTAGAAAACAAGAAACTGAAATTTCACTGCACAGTCCAGTAACACTGGAGGCCGTCCAGAACAGAGGATTTGGAAACATGGGGTGAGCCCTGTACCATTAGAAAGCTTAGGAAGTCTAGTTCGCACTCCAATTTACGGATCACAAATCCGATAAACGAGCTGGAAGATATTACAGTTTCCGGTGAGGGTCGCAGAAACTGCCGAACAAAACCCTAATTGCTTGAAGGTTCGACGTATAACGTCTTAGGTTCATTCTAAGCTCTCGTATTCATTTTTTTAGAAACTAAACTGTCAAGGCAGTCATCACGTACCTCCGTACGTGACAAACTCCTTCTCAAAACTCGCTCAAAGCACAACGTTCTAACGTCGGATTTCAACTAACAAGTACTATACCAATAAAAACTTCAAAACGCGTTCTAGCTCTCGATTATAACTATCGCCCATATTATATTAACTCAAAAGCTTATGACGTCAACTAGAAAGATGTTCTAAATTTCATCATAAACAATAATATCATATTAGAATTCTCATCCGACTTCTTGATTATTAGTTACAACTACATGTTTGTCTCTTATGCGATTTTCAAAAGTTGTCGATTTTTGTTCAAATTTTACGGCGTTAAACTACGTCTAACGTGAATCATTTTCATGCATGCAAATACATCTTAACATCATTATAACTCAGTTTATAAAGTGATCTTTGCCTCTTATGTTTCATTGAACATTTTTAGAAAATTCTCATTTAATTTCTATTATCAACTAACACTATTTGCAACATAAATCAACTAACAATTCATCACTTATGTCTAACATGTGAAAACTCATAATTATTCTATAAATTTCTGGTTTTATATAGATGTTAAGGGGATGTTTTTCTTCTCCAATTAACAACATTTATTTACTAATCAACCTATTATAACAACTAGTAATCAATTGCAATTCCAAAATCAACTAACATACAAAAATCCCTAAATTCAATTCAAAATCCTAATTGAAATTTCACAAACACACATAGGGCTTTTGATCCCTTTTCATTCCATACACTAATTAAACATCTATTAAGCATGAATCCATGATCAAAAGAAGAAAAACAAAAATCCTACAAAATCCTCAAAAAAATTCTGCATTCACATAGGTTTTAGGATTCTTGGTTTTGATCAATTTTAATCCCTAATTATCATATCTAACACATCCCATTTCATTATTCCAAGATCAAACTATCTATTCCAAAACCTTAAAATTTCGAACAAGAAGGAAAAAGAAAAGAAAAGGAAACTAATTGGATAGAATTGTGGAGAAGATCATTACCTAGAGAATTAACAAAGGATGTATGGTGTTTGAATGGTTGGATTGAGGACTTGTGTGATTTCTTCAAGCTTTGAGAGGTCTTCAATGGTGGATAGATGATGAAGAAGATGAAGATTGAGAGATGGGAGAGAGAAAGAGTTGCCGAGAGAGATAGAGAGATGAGAGAAAAATTGGTTTTGTCTTAGTTTTTGTTATGATGATAATGGTTGAAATGGTGTAAAGGTGGTTTTAGGTGTCATTAAGCTAATTAAGTCAACATGCAAGATTACACCTAATATGGTGATGTGGCGGCTGCATGCATGGGATTAGGAGGGTACGGGTTTTTCCGGCGCGATCCGACGTTACGGAAAAACGAACGACGAAAAAAACGTTGTTCGGTACAAAATCGTCGCGATTCGATTTGACTTAAAAATTCTAACGTATGAACTTAATTAGAAAATAAATTTACAAAATTATTTTGACAAAAACTCGGGACGACATAGTCCGAGTTTCGTCCGGAAAAACATAAAAACAAACTTTTTCGGCATGTTCGTATCGCAATTTTGTAAATGTAAAAATTAGACGGTTTTCCGTTCTTAGTTTACAAACTAAGAACTTTTCGTACGCGCTAACCCTAAATACAGTAGTCGTCTAGCTGACTTCTGTAATTTATTTTTTTTAATAACGGATTCGACCGTCAGTCTTAGAATTCAAAAAAAAAAAATTATAAACTTAGGCGTGCAAAGCCATTTATTTAATTAACTTTAAATTTTAAGAACGTAAGGAATTTACGGGGCATTACAGGCGCATATGAGGTGACCATAAAAAAAAAGAAATAAGGCAACGGGTTGACCCGAATTTGACCCGCTTTGACCAGGCCAAATCTTGACCATCCATATAAATGTAATCAATGATGAAGGTTAATTCCTATTTCTCACTTTAAGATCCCTTTGCATGGTCAGTACATATATATTCTTACTAGAGTTACCTTTTTTGAAATCAACTTGGTCATTTTCTCTCAATTTGCCTACAAATAATTTTGTATACATTTCTTTTTTACTCTTCAACATACACACACATCAACATAATATGTGTCTTTATATTAGGGTATATGAGTTTGAGCCTTTACTTTTCGCCTTAAGATCATAACCGATGGCACCTTCATATGTATAGTCATAAAGATGTTCTTTTGGATAAATTTTCCTTTTTTCTTTATTCTCATTTCTTAAATCATTTACAACAGCATATACATTTATACATACTAATATAATTAAGAGTTTATCATGTATAATAGCCATTATGAGTTTTGTAAAATAATAATTGTCAAAAACTTAGTTTAAGTATAAATTATGTCCCATTTAATGTCTCTAGACAATTATACCCTTAATTTTAGATTTTACATTATTATTTTCTTTAATTTTTATTTTTCACCCAAAAAAATCTTTTCACCCAATTTTTCCTCTCTCCCCCCACGTTATCTCTCAATCTCTCCCACTTTCTCTATTTTCCATCAATCGTTTCTGCACAACATTGATTTTCTTCTCTGATTTCTACCATTCCCACCGCCTCGTTTTTGCCATCGCCACCGCCTATGCAATCAACATCTTCTCAATCATACTCTCTCTATTTCCAGATCTATTTTTTCGTTCACCTTCACCGCCATCTTCTTCTTCAGTCGTCTCCTTTCCGCCATCTCCATAGCCCCCTTTCCAATACAGCCTCCGGTCGATTTCTCCGGCGAAGTTTCATCTCCACAGTGAGTTATTTTCGTCTCAATCGTGGATGGTGTTCACCTTTGGTTAATCCTCCAGTTGCTCAGATATATTTTTCGTTCAAATGTTATCAATATCAGCTCTCTGGTTGCCTCCGGTCGTCTTCTCCGATGTGATTTTCATCTCTTCAATGATTGTGGTATGAACGAATTTGATTCGTACAAAGTTTACCACAGAACGAAGCGATAACTTGGTACGATTGTACGAATGAATCTCATGTATGCCATAACTTAGTACGACTAGTGGGAATGAACTCATTCGTCATGTTCGTACCAACTAGTGACGCACCATAACTAGGTACGAGTGGTGGGAATGAACTCGTTCGTTCTATTTGTACCATAACTTTTGATACGAGTTTTACGAATGAACTTATTCGTATGGTTCGTACCAACTAGTGACGCACCATAAACTTGGTACGAGTGATACAATTGAATCCATTTCGTACCAATCTCACCTTGATATTAGCTTTCTGTTTGTGAATCGACGTCACGTTGTCGTCCATTTCTGAGGCGTCGCCGTTGCCGCAGGATCTGATTTTTTTCGAAAACGTTAAAATCACTGATGAAGATGGCATCATAGTGGATTAAGGACTGTGCGGTGGTTGAATGGTGGCAGTAGTAAGAGGCGCGGTGGATGGTCGAAGGCGGAGGAGGCGTTGTGGTGGCGTTGGTAAAAGTGAATCTAGGGTTGTTTGGAGGATTAGATTCGGAGTTGTTGTTGAAAATAGACGACGTGGTGGTGGATGGTGGCGGTGGTTGGTACAAGACGGTGGATGGGAGGTGGTTAAGGTTTTCTGAAAGAGAGAACACAGAGGAGATGGTGGAGAGCGGAAAAAAAATGAAAAATAAAATGATGAAAACTAATTTTATACAGTAAGGTTAAATCTGTCCCAAGATACCCAAATCTGACACAATTTATCTTAATTTAAGTTTTTGACATAATTTAATTTTGTTATCTAATAGTGGCTATGCTAAAATTTTTCTCTATAATTAATGTGCACTCGCATGTTAAAAAACAATAATTATTATAAAGTTCAAAATAAAGCTTATAATTCACACTAATTAGCCATTTAATTTTAGAGTTCAAAATAAAATACACAAATCTTATCAAATACTTACTCTGAAAAAGAAACTATTCTCTCCAAGTAGATTGATATCGTTGTTTTTGCATTCGTTGCATGAAGAAAACACATACTAAAAAAAATATACATTATTATCATTGTCTAATTTCAAAATCTTTTATATATGTTAATTCATCATTTTGTTAATTAAGAACATACAATTAATTTCAATCTCTTCATGTCATTGTAGCTGACTTTAACTACGGCACAATATAGACCATAAAATGCATGCTTATATTAAAATGAAAGAAGAACGTTGAGCAAATTAAATTTCATCCATATCTTTAAGCAAAAGAATAATGTTGCCAACTTATGATACTCACACAAGTATTTTATTTTTATCTCGGTCTTGTAAGAATATTTAGGATTGTCTAGTCATGTAAAACAACAAAATATGGTGTCACATAATCATATGTTGTCAACGTCTAACAACACAGAACAAAAGAAAAATGCAGCTATCTTCGTAATCTTTAGACATAAATAAACCGTTCATCTCATACAATGAATATCATGTTGATCTTCCTAAAGTAAAAAAAAGAAAATTCTAAAGCTTTCACTTTTTTTGTTCTTTCAAAATTAAACTCATTAAATCAAATTTTGAACGATCATACAACATAATTCAAAAGAAAAAGGTTATCAATAACAAACAAAATCGAGAAAAAAAAAAGAAGCAACTTATCTTAGAAAATGAAACCTGAACAATTCAATCCTAAAGATATATGACTCTTCATCAAATCGATGCTCTTTGAATTAAGAAATTGTGTTAAGAAATTTGGTGAAATTAAAAAAAAAAAATATATATATATATATATATATATATAAATAATTTAATAAAGTGGCTTTTTGTTTCATCAGTGCTTTCTTTGCATTAATAAAGTGGCTTCTTCTTGCTTCTATTGAGAAAAAAAAGAATATATTAACAAAAAAATAGATAAATATACCGTACAAGTATATGTATAGAGAAATTACCTTAATATGGTTTATCATAAATATCTACTATGCAGATGAAGTAGACCTTTTTGATGGATCATGAGTGGGAATAGAATCAACACCAAGTTTTGGTACCTTGAAAAGATTAAATAATTTACACGGATTGATTGAAGCTAAAAAATATTTAAGAATTTTAAGTTACCCTGTTGGAAGATTGAAGGCAACTTGAAGTTGCAAAAGTAAAGAAAAAAAATGTGCACAATTACGTGAGTAAAAATCACGTATGGACGAAATAACAAGATTGATATGACATATTAACAAGGATATAAGCACATGATAGATATATTAATAATATATTTCTTTCAAATCATAATATTATATAAGGTAAATAATATATATTATCAATAAGATAAATTTGTATTTCTTATGATATATGATATATTATATCTTATATTACGCTATTACTCTTAATTTTGATAAATAATAAGGATATTTTAGGCGATTCAAATTTTGTAAAACAATACTTTTTTTTTGTAAGTATAGATATAGATATAAGATCAAACTCATGTTTTAATCTTTTCTCCCTTCTTTGTATTACTGATAAACAAACACAAGCAAAAGAAAAACTCAAAAATACTTTTCTTTTCCTCTTCTTTTAACAGTAGCATCGACACGCACAACATACATAGATATTTACATTTATTAATAATTATTTCTTTCTCAAAAATACTTTTCTTTTCCTCTTCTTTTAACAGTAGCATCGACACGCACAACATACATAGATATTTACATTTATTAATAATTATTTCTTTCTCCTGTATTTTTGCATTATTGCCGACTTCCACACAAACAAAAGAAAACAAGCATTCTTATCAACTTAACGTACATGTAACTTTATATATAGTTAACTAACAACTAATACTTGTTTTTCCTTGTAATCAAGTATTGACCGACTCACATAAACATGTATATCTTGTTTAGAAAGAGATTAAGGGCACGTAATGCATATAAGCGATCCTATCTATAATATGGATTTCTAATGAAAAACTTCTAGACCACCTAAGCTCAAGATTTTCGAAACTTATGGAGGTAAAGTTAGAAATTACAACCTTTGGAGCAATTCTTATTCTATTCCTCCCCTAGATCTTGATGGTGCTATTCCACTCCTTTCTCCCATCTCTCTCTTTCTCTGGATGACTGAAAGTGGTGTAAGGAAATGAAGAGGCTAGTGGCTCGGTTATAAATAATGAAGGGCAGAAAATTAATGTGAATTGATTAATGTGTTGTAACATGTGATCAAATGTACTTTCTATTGCTTCATTTGTGTTTAGTACTTTTTCTCCTTCTTCTGTACCTTTGTATTGACCGCATTGAGAAAATAAGGAAAGTTTTCTCAAGGAAAAAGCAACAGAGGTTTTGTGGAGGAAGGGAGTAAATAGGTGGATTTGTTTTTGCTTGGTGTATGCCAATATGTGACTCTTCTTTCCTCAATTGTGTTTATTGTTCCTTGTCTCATTCCTATTTCTATTTTAAATGACTCCAAAAATGGACTAGAAGGAAAGAGGTTCTGCACATATACGAGGGAAAGAAAGAGATGGGATTGGTTTCAATTAATGAATAATTTTTGTCTTGTTTGATTCTCAATTTTCAATACTTTCCCAAGCTAAGTTTAATTCCTACTTTCTCTTCATTTTAAAACCTCACATTCCCATCCTTTGCTACATTTGAAGTGGAGTCATGTGACTTCCATCCTATACAAAATCTTCCATTTAAAAACTGCAAGGATCGGCTCTATCCTTGTCTTTTCTTTCTATTCTATCAAGAATTGATAAAACCTTGTCCATCGTTCATAGTCGCATAATCGAAATAAATCAATTAAGCTATAGTATCATAATAATTTAAAATTCTCATAAATCTATTTTAAAAATCTTAATATCAGAATGAAAATAAATTTATTTTCTTTTTTTTTCTCCGTACGGAAATCGATTAAAGAGAGAACTTAAGGGTTATTCTCTAAATAAAATAAAAAATATCACTAGAGAAAATTGGGGTATTACAATGCAATGACCAGTTCATTGATAGAAGGATCCATCCTCTTTTGTACGGGAGAATTGATCTAAAATCTCTTTACATGTTGCCTTGAGAACAAGTCTTGAAATATTCAATACCCTTACATATAAGAAAAAATGGTACAGTCATTAATTATAGCTTTAACTAGATCAATCACTTTAATTATTATTGCTAGTATTCCCTTGATATTAGTTTCATAAATCAAAAGTCGAACAACTCTCGTGGATGAATATCAATGTACATAATGATCTTATGCATAATTTGTTCGTAAACCTTCAATGTTTTATTTTCATGGATATAATGGTGATCAAAATAAGTTTTGAGTGTGTTGATATGTTTAATTAATTAATGGGAAACAAAATCTAGTATTAATGTGGATATAGATATAAATTTAATCTGTATTGTAATCTTAGAAATGATCATGAATTAATAGAAATAACTGTAAGCATACATATTTAAATTGATACTTTAATTAAAAATTATACTTAATACTACACAAGTATTTAAATTTGTGTATAGTGGGTTATAATGTGACCATTTAGCAAAGCCCCCACTACTACAAAAACGCTCATACATCACGGTTTTTACCAGTAGTCAATGTGATGTAGTCTATACTCAAGGTCAACGACTACGGTTTTTGAAACCATAGTCTACAATGCCAAAGACTACGGTTAATACTCGTAGTCTTTGTTGTCACCAACTGTAATGGATGGCGTCAATGACTACATTTTTAAGACTAATAACCACAACTCCTACTGTATGGTTGCCACTTAAATCTTGAAGAAAATATTCTCTCTATCTACAATATGGTTGTCACTTTTGCCATTTCGATCTATCCACAAAATGGTGGCCACTTCCATTTATAGTAGTAGGGTCCAAATAAATTCATTAGTCCACTCACTGCAACAATCACTGACTATCACCGCATCCCACTTTCCTCTTTCTCTCATATACATTTCTCATTCTTTCTCTTCTTCACTCTCAAACTTACGTATCTCTCTTTTTCAACCCACTGACAGCAGCACTACGCCGTCTCTTCCCTTGCTTCTCCAATCTTCGGCGAAATTGACCGCCGACATCAGCACGCCATCCTGACAACGGCTTGTTCTCTCCCTGATTCAGATAGAGTGGCAGTAGTGCATGTCGCCACCGCCGCCACGGTTCCTTTCGTCTTGTGCCACCACCACCTCCTCCCTTTTCGGCCAATCATTCATCGACGACAACAACTCTTAAATCCTCAATTTAATTTGCAAATTGTAACTATATACTCTCGAAAGTCCAAGTCGAAATTTCAAATTTACGAACCCTCATCTTCTAGTCAATCATTGCATTCTCTCTCATCTAATGTCTTTTAGAATCCCTGGAGACGAGTAGTTATTGAAGATTTGCACATAAGAAAATGAAGAAGAGTGGTAGGGTAATTTTTTCTTTTCTAGTATAATTTGTGTCACTGTTGGAGTGAGCCATATTAATTAGAGGGTGGGGGTGAGATATGTTACTAGAGAGGAACAATGATTTTAGGTTGGGTTTCTAATTAGTGGGCTTTTGAAATTATATATTTGGGATACCAAATACTATATAAGGCCACATATGTATGCTATCTAGGCCTTATCTAGCCTAACAAACAAGCCCTTAGAAATGAGCTTAATTTGACACGTGTATTAACGTATTAAAAAAAAGTACCTATACATCAACTTTATCAATGAAGAGGAATTCATCACTATTTTCCTTATCCTATATTCTCATCGCCCATTAGATAACATGGTTGCTTAGTCGAGCAACTCTTTTTTTTCTCATTATCTTTGTTTTTGGTAGATTTTCGTGTTTAATAAGTATTTGATGCAGATGACATATCATTTGGTTGTGTTCTAGCTTTCTTACCTCTATCAAATCGACATGCTCTTTCTTCCCACCTCATCCAGTCTCTCTTGGATGTTTGAAGAACATGGTAGGAGTAACATAGCAACTAACTACTCTACCAGGATGTTCACCCTTCTCTAGTGCACATGTAAGCAAATCTTATCCTCGTTTTTCACTCTTGAATTCTCCTTCTTCCTTCTTTCATATGTAATAATCCTTAAATAAGAATAAATTCACATTAGCAATATTTATATAATAAAACAATTACAGTAAAATGCGTAATTAATCTCACAATTCTTCGGATTACATTTATCACAGTCTCGTCTTCTATGTTTTCATTCTTAGTCACTCATGCTTTCTTCCATAGTCTACATCATCTTTCCCCCTTAATTCATCCTTCTACATTTAGTAAAAAAATGTAATATTTCAAAAAATTTAGAATTATGTTCATTAACCAAGTCAAGCAGCTAAACTGACCACCACCATTCGAATTTGAATATACCATTGAAGCAACACCCGCATAGCCCCTTCATGATAGCCTGTGCGGGTACACATTTTTCCTGATTCTAATTGTCTGCTCCACACTCAATTTATGTAATTATATTAATAGTTAGAATAGATGAATACACTTAATTTAGTTAATATAAGATAACTTAGTACACATTAAGACATCCTGCTAAGTACCTTAAATTCACCAGACCTCCTACTTAACACAAATTGTGTCCAATCTTCATGAGGAATACCGATGTCTAGTGGTGGCTCATTCAACTTCAAATGATTGTCTTGGTTGAGTTTGATATAATCTTTTATAAAGCTAGATTTCCATTGTCTCCGCTTTGTATTTGTAGATTCAAAGCATCTAAAATTTATACAATCAAAGACTGAACAATGAAAACATAATTTTGAGCATACTTACAATTACATGTTCCCATAAAGTATTCTTCACTTCTTGCGGCACATGTTTCCAAGTTTTATAAGTTATCTTCATATGTTGTCTAGCGAGCATACCTATGTAGCTTTGCATTTATGTTGTGACTTCCTCATATGGTTGTTCATGGTCATTAAATTCAACCACTGCCTTTACACCTATAGCCTTTCGCTTTGCAAGATTATGCAAACACATCTTTCCTCAAAGTGATTTTGTTGATTGTGTAGATTTGGGATCCATACATGTGTCACGACTATCATTGGTAGCCATCGCCACCACAACACATCCAACAAATAATGTATAAAAGTTGTTATTGTACAGATCCTTCTATCCAATACATATTAACTTAATATGTAAACAAACACATCGTTGAAAGGTTAATGTTGCACGCAAGGAAATCCTATCATCACAAATTTAAATTAAAGATCAATAAAAGAATTCAAATTATTAAAACAAAACGTACAACTAAGATCAATCGGAATGCAAATGAAATAAATCATTTTTACCAATTTAATTAACCGAGTTCAATTTGTTAAACCAAATCCCTTCACATCAATCACAAATCCATGCTTCATTTTCATCACGTTCATCATTCTGATTAATTGTCGCCATCCCCTTGCCGAAAGCTTGATAACTAAGAGAGATATCTTCCAACTCTGGTGCATTGAAGAATTCGGCGTAAGCTTTCTTAGGACATGAAAGCATCACAGACCATATATGTAACATCCCGAATTTTCCAAATAGAGTATTAAATAAGTTAACACTCCTAAATATATTAAAAATATTTTCACAGCAAAAAAAGTCTTTTCTCTTTTTATGAAAATAGACATATCATGTTTATAGTTGTTTTGTAGAGTATTTTCTTCCGAGTCTATAGACGCTAAGTTGTTCAAAAAGGATTTCGTATAAAAAAGTTAGACACGTTTAAAAGTTTTAAAATGTAAGTTCCTGCACAGCTGCTTTTGCCTCGCAGCTGCTTCCGCTTTGCAACAGCTTTGTAATACCCCAGATATTTTCTTCCGACGAGAAATAAAATTTTTCTAATTAATTAAGGCCTTGCATGCCTAAGTTAAGGATTTTCGATTCTAAGACTAACGGTGAAATCCGTTTCTGAAAATAAATTCCAGAAGTCGGTTGAACGACTACTGTATTAGGGTTTTCGCGTCTGATAAGTTAGTAAAAATCCATTATTATTTTTTTCCGGACAAAATTTGGACTGTGATGTCCCGACTTTTATCGGATTTTGAAAAACAAATTATGCTTTCCGAGTAAGAGATTTATTTCTAATCTAATGGTCGAATTAGATTTCGTCGAAAACATAACCGTCTAAGAATTTATTTCTCGATTTTTAATACGTCGTATTAGACCCGAAAACGAGATATTTTAGCCTTAAAAATGCCACCTAAACCGCCACCTTACCCCCCCATGACTCACACCCTTGTTAGTTTATCCTACTTTATGAGATATTATCTAAAACATAACACCTCATTCCATTCTTCTTCACCCTCAAAATACCCCTCCCCCCCTCCCCCCCTCTCTCTCACACCATTGATGTGTTCTTCATTTTCTTCAAGCTCTCAAACTCCACAACTAGTTCGTCTTCCGATCAATCTTAGTTCCGATTCCATATTCGACAAGGTAAGAGCTTCCTCTCGAGATTGAACCGAACAAAACATCCTTCCCTCAAACTTTATTTTTTTCAAAAATGTTGGAGATGAAATAGGATGATGATTCTATGTTTAATACATGTTATAGTATGCTTAGAAATGGTTTTATGGATTGAAATCATGAAGAAATCATCCCTCCTAATATTATTGTTAATACCGAAATTTTTGAGAATTTGGGGGTTTGATGTTTGGTTCGATTTTTAGATAATTGATTAGTGGAATCGTGTTCTATATGATGATAGATTGATGCATGAATTAATTTAGAATTTTCTAAAAATAAAAATAGAAATGTAAGAGATGAAGAAGTGATGATTTGGTGTAGTATATGTTATAATTTGCATAAAATGATAATAGAAATGGTATGTAGTATGTTTGAGGATGACTATATTATTTATTGGAATTTTTCTAAAAATAAAATGAAAATCGTAAGAGACGAAAACCCGTCAATAAGTTGAGACTCGTTAATGTTTTGAGTATATGATTTACGTATTAGTGAATCTTGATAGATGATGAATGATATTGTAAAGTTTGAGCGAAATCGGAGAACGTCGGATTTTCACTAAGAGACGAAGAATTGTCGATAAGTCGAGAATAAATAATAATTTAGGTCTATGATTCGAATATATGTTAATCTTGTTAGTTAATGATCGTAACCGGAAAATTTGAACGAATTCTAAGAAGATTGGAATTTTGATAAGAGATCAAGAAACGAGTCTAAACTTCAATAGAAAAGTCGAATAAGGAAATTAATCGGTTATTAATGATTGTTATTGATAAATGAACGATATTGTAGTTGACGATATTTCCATCCGAGATACGAGATGATATGAGTTATAGTTTATAAGTTAGAAGTTGAAAGAATGAAAGTGAAATTTGATTTGAATTTGGTTTAGTAATTGGTAGTTGAAAAGACGAGGAAATGTACGTCGTGTTTGTAATCGAGAAATGTGAAGGAGTTCATGATGAATGATTGATCGTATTTACTGCCTTGAAACAGAAATTTCGTAAGAATAAAAGTGGGATAGCATTAATCAAACCTAGGGAATCGTGCGTCGAGTTTTATCGAGCATTAGGGTTTCACGCGGACTATTTTGCGACATTGCACGGAAACTGTCATAACTCTTAGCTCACTTAACGAAATCGAGATCCATAAATTGGAGAGTAAATTAGACATTCGTGGCTTTCTTTTGGTATAGAGCACATGCCCTGTTTCGCAGGAACCTATTCTGTATGAACTCCAGAACTTCTGCTTTGTGCAAGAACTTTCTTAAGTCTAAATTCTAAAGTTGAATCCTTTCTAACTTCGTTCCTTGTGAACTTCTAAGTCGTTATAAGTTATCGACTTCCATTTATCTACTGACCTAAGTGTCGAGTAAGGAACCGAGTTAGTTTCTAAATAAGAATTGGTCGAATCTCGCTTATTCGTTAATCAAAAGAATATAGTTAAAGTGCAAAGGCCTAAAAGACTTAACCAATTCCGAATTTCTGTATTCTTTTTAACGTCTCGACCAAATACTAAAGTGTGATTATTTGCGTTCAAAGAAGGAGGACGTCGAGATTAGAAGACAGGACGGAAGACAGAAGGTTAAAGTTTGTTCTGTAAACGATTGAGGTGGGCTTTTCTATCAAAATAAAATGAGCGTTGCTCGAAAGTGTTTACTTACTGCTTTAATAGTATGTATTAAAGTAACTACCAGTGCATAATGAATTGTTTTATGTGAATTCTCTTGTGCCTCTCTGAGTTAGCCCACAGAGTGCTATCCAGAGTTTTAGATTCCGAGTTAGCCCACAGAGTGTTATCCAGAGATTCCAACTAAACGATCAGATTCTGAGATAGCCCACAGAGTGCTATCCAGAGGGACAGATTCTGAGTTAGCCCATAGAGTGCTATCTAGACGATCGGATTCTGAGTTAACCTACAGTGTGTTATCCATAATTAAGTGTACAGTAGTATAAGTCTTACGAATGTTTATGAAAAGATGCCTGATTAATCTATACTAGTGCTTTATGTACTTAGCCCTGCATGTTTGTTTTTAAATGTGCAGGTTGAGTGACGAAGGCGGAGAAGGTTGAGTAAAGGTCGTACTTAAGGAAGTAAAGTTTAGTTGAGCCTCGATTTCACATTTGATATGTGATCTCATTCTACGTTTTTTTGCTGCAAAATAACTCTCTTATTGATGTTAATCTTTTCGGTTTAAGTTGTTCATACTTTAAACCTAGTCTTCTCTGATCACAACTTTGTCGAGCGATCTTTCGAGATTGACTCTCTTTGGTCTAATAAGAATCAAATCATAGTATTTTTATCTTGGTTATAGATGTTAATTTATTCATTTATTCAGTAATTCCCCTTTCTTCCCCGCCTCTTTAATCCAACCCCTAGTCACACCCCGGCTTGGCCGTCCCTCGGGATTTGGGGCTGTGACAGAATGGTATCAGAGCATTCAGTTCTGCTCTGGTCGTAAGTTATTTTTCTAGTGATACCACAGAATGGTATCAGAGCAATCGTTTCTGCTCTACATCCAAAAATTCTTTCAAGTTAGTCCGACAGAGCATTTGTTTACGCTCTGCACCCGAGTCTTCGTTCAAGAAAAGTTTAGTTCGATTCACTAAACTTAAGAAAGTAGTTAACCACTCAACTTAAGAAAGTAGTTAACCACTCAACTTCCGGCTACGTCGACTCAACCGAAGAAGAAAAGAAAGAAAAGTTTCAGAAGTGTTGTTTCTTTTTACAGAAAGTTTATGAATAAGTACGCAAGCATGTTATGAACAATAGTGCCAAGTATGAATTGATTGAAGTATGATAGTTATACTTTTGTTGAGTACAAGTATGAACTGATTAAAGTATGGTTGTTATACCTTTGTAGTATTAGATGAAATTATGTGAGTTATAATTTCTTTTGATTGAGATACATGTCAGCATGAGAATCTAGGTTATTTTCTAAGGCTTTTCTCGATTCCTTGAGAACATAGACGTTTTAAGAAGCATTGGTTTCGAAAATAAGCAAGAGATGATCCGAACGGAAAGAACAAAATAAAGGGAATCAAAGCGAATAAGAGACTGTTACTTTCGTATAAGTAACGTGAACAAAGTAGAGTCGTTACTTTGTTTTAATGATTAAGAACCAATTAAAAGTTTTCTTAAAAAAAAAAAAAACTAAGAAGTCTAAGTTAAGATGATTAAGGTAAGATGAGATGGTTAAGGTAAGCTAAGAACCGTTAAGATTTGGGTTGCAATTTGAGAAATTGCTAAATGATTAAGATAAGTTAATTCCTTATTGAATGGGTGAGTGCTTAAAGCATGGAGTTGATGAGAATTCTTGATTTCTTCAGTTTCAAAATGCCGCCAAGAGTAGCGAATAACAGAAGAAGAGGACTCGGTAGGCCTAGAGGACCGGGAAGAGGTCATAGACAACATAAGAGGGAGAAAGATCAAGGACGTCAGGAAACCCCTCCACCTCCACCACCACTACGTCGTGACATAGAGGATCTGTTCCTCAAAAGAAATCCACCTATCTTTAATGGATCAGGAAACCCGAGCGATGCTGAGCTTTGGGTAAGAGCTACAGAAAGAATTTTTAAACTTCTCAGATGTACTGATGAAGAGCGTCTTTCGTGTGTTGCGTTTCAACTCACCGAACCAGCTAATTTCTGGTGGGAAGCTAGGCAGAAGGTTATTCCGACAGAGCATTTGGCTCAGTTTGCTTGGGATGAGTTTAAGGAAGCATTTTACGACAAGTACATCCCTAAAACCTATAGAGCAAAGAATGAAGTAGAGTTCTACAGTCTGAAACAAGGCAAGATGACAGTGACTGAATACGATGCAAGCTTTTGTGAATTGTCAAGGTATGCACCCGAGCAGGTAGACACCGACGAGAAGATAGCAAAGAAGTTCCGTGGAGGACTTAGACATGAACTAGGAGTGGCATTAGCCAGCCATGGAGGACTGAGCTATACAGGCATACTAGGACGAGCTTTAGACATGGAGGCAGTTGTGCCGGATGAACAAAAGATTGTAGCGCCCGTACCAACACCAACCCAGGCTCCAACTCAAGACCATTCCAACAACAATAACAGCAACGATAAAGGAAAAAGGAAATTGGAAGGAGGAAATCAGGGTGGAAATCAGTGTGGCCTTCAACAGCCGAATCAGAATAATCAATTAGGACAATGGAGGGAAAATAACCAACAAGGACAGTGGCAGGGACAACATGCAGACAATAACCAAGGAAGAATCATTGTTCCTACCTGCTCTAAGTGAACATAATGCACTTTGGTAATTGTTTGGCAAACATTGACGGTTGTTATAACTGTGGTCAGAAGGGACACGTGAGAAGAAATTGTCTGAAACCATTGCAACCAGTAGGATCGAATCAGTATGGTCAGCCCCAACCCTTGAGAGCTAATCAAGCTCAGCCACATCCGCAACAACAACAGTCACAACAACAACTAGAGCAGAATACATGGACATTTGTGAATGGGCCAGAAGCACAGGACAAGGTCAAGGGTCACTAGGCAAGTAATTGGCGTAACTCAGACTGGTAGTAGTCTAGTTTTGTATAAGTCCTCGTTGGAGGCAAAACAGTACTCGTTCGACGTATATGTATATATGACCCCGTGAGTGAGCTTTGACTTCCTGAAAATTTCTTCTAATCGTGTTAGTTAAACAACAATATTCAACTAACTTGTTTAAATAAGGAACTTGTTTAACTTGGGAAGTTAAAAAGTTTATAGAACCAGTATCGGAGTTATTACCTGTTTCAGTGTTGTGAACTTTTTAAGTGGAAAAAAGGTTTAGTAAGTAAGTGAACGCTTAAAGTAAAGTGTTAATGAAAATTTTTGATATGGATATAATCCATGGGATGGAAGGATTATGATTGTGGTATCAATTACCATCTAGGAAAAGCTAACGTCGTAGCAGACGCGCTGAGTCGCAAGACTCCAACTAAAGTAGGGTGTCTCTTAATCGAAGAAGAAACACTTGTATAGAAATTGAGATGAGGGATTTGGAAGTGCTAGATGCACCTGAGACAATAACTAACCGAATAGCAGCACTAGTAGCTACACCAGACTTACGAGAGAGAATTTTAAGTAAATCCGAGAGAACGATTCAAGTATTAGAAGAAATGTTAAGGACGATAGTGTTAGATCAAAGTCTAATAGTTATCAGGCTACGATAAGTATTATGCCTTACGAGGCCTTGTATGAAAGAGAAAAATCTAGAACTAGATTCGCTCGGTGAAGTGATAGATCAATTCTTTCGTCATATTCGAACCAAAGAGAAGGAAGTCTAGAAGTGACGAAAGTCTTTAGCGATGTATGACAATCTGACTTAAATTTAGAGAATGAGGACAAGATTTTCCTCATGATTTTCCTGCTAAGGATTATTGTGATTATTTCTTCACGTTCAGTATAAGCTTAGACGAAGCTTTATATGATTTTTAGATATCTTGGAAAAGATAGTTTTAATGTGTATAGATTGGCCGTGTCACCAAGTCTATGGAATGTTTATTATGGTTGTGTATCTCATTTGAGAAAGTACGTGTTCGATTCTAAACACGTGACCCACCAGCAAGACATTGTTCTTGAGTATGAGATAAGTTATGAAGAAAGACCGCAATCGATCTTGGATCGAAAAGTGCGAGAGTTAAGAAGAAAGTCGATACGATTAGTAAAGTGTTCGGGAATTACCACGGGCAAGAAGAAGCTACGTGGGAACTTTTGCGAAGGAGGTAAGCAAATTTCGGGACGAAATTTTTTGTTAGAGGGGTAGAATGTAATACCCCAGATATTTTCTTCCGACGAGAAATAAAAATTTTCTAATTAATTAAGGCCTTGCACGCCTAAGTTAAGGATTTTTGATTCTAAGACTAATGGTGAAATCCGTTTCTGAAAATAAATTCTAGAAGTCGGTTGAACGACTACTGTATTAGGGTTTTTGCGTCCGATAAAATTTTTGCCCGAAAACTCAAATTGAGAAACCATCTGATTTTACATTCACTCTTTTTGCGAGACGAGTAAGTTAGTAAAAATCCGTTTTTATTTTTTTTCGGACAAAATTTGGACTGTGATGTCCCGACTTTTTATCGGATTTTGAAAAACGAATTATGCTTTCTGAGTAAGAGATTTATTTCTAATCTAATGGTCGAATTAGATTTCGTCGAAAACATAACCGTCTAAGAATTTATTTCTCGATTTTTAATACGTCGTATTAGACGCGAAAACGAGATATTTTGGCCTTAAAATGCCACCTAAACCGCCACCTTACCCTCCCATGACTCGCACCCTTGTTAGTTTATCCTACTTTATGAGATATTATCTAAAACATAACACCTCATTCCATTCTTCTTCACCCTCAAAATACCGGCCCCCTATCTCTCTCACACCATTGATGTGTTCTTCATTTTCTTCAAGCTCTCAAGCTCCACAACTAGTTCGTCTTCCGATCAATCTTAGTTCCGATTCCATATTCGACAAGGTAAGAGCTTCCTCTCGAGATTGAACCGAACAAAACATCCTTCCCTTAAACTTTATTTTTTTCGAAAATGTTGGAGATGAAATAGGATGATGATTATATGTTTAATACATGTTATAGTATGCTTAGAAATGGTTTTATGGATTGAAATCATGAAGAAATCATCCCTCCTAATATTATTCTTAATACCGAAATTTTTGAGAATTTGATGTTTGATTCGATTTTTAGATAATTGATTAGTGGAATCGTGTTCTATATGATGATAGATTGATGCATGAATTAATTTAGAATTTTCTAAAAATAAAAATAGAAATGTAAGAGATGAAGAAGTGATGATTTGGTGTAGTATATGTTATAATTTGCATAAAATGATAATAGAAATGGTATGTAGTATGTTTGAGGATCACTATATAATTTATTGGAATTTTTCTAAAAATAAAATGAAAATCGTAAGAGACGAAAACCCGACAATAAGTTGAGACTCGTTAATGTTTTGAGTATATGGTTTACGTATTAGTGAATCTTGATAGATGATGAATGATATTGTAAAGTTTGAGCGAAATCGGAGAACGTCGGATTTTCGCTAAGAGACGAAGAATCGTCGATAAGTCGAGAATGAATAATGATTTAGGTCTATGATTCGAATATATGTTAATCTTGTTAGTTAATGATCGTAACCGGAAAATTTGAACGAATTCTAAGAAGATTGGAATTTTGATAAGAGACGAAGAAATGAGTCTAAACGTCGATAGAAAAGCCGAATAAGGAAATTAATCGGTTATTAATGATTGTTATTGATAAATGAACAATATTGTAGTTGACGACATTTCCATCCGAGATACGAGATGATATGAGTTATAGTTTATAAGTTAGAAGTTGAAAGAATGAAAGTGAAATTTGATTTGAATTTGATTTAGTAATTGGTAGTTGAAAAGACGAGGAAATCTACGTCGTGTTTGTAATCGAGAAATGTGAAGGAGTTCATGATGAATGATTGATCGTATTTACTGCCTTGAAACAGAAATTTCGTAAGAATAAAAGTGGGATAGCATTAATCGAACCTAGGGAATCGTGCGTCGAGTTTTATCGAGCATTAGGGTTTCACGCGGACTGTTTTGCGACATTGCACGGAAACTGTCATAACTTTTAGCTCACTTAACGAAATCAAGATCCGTAAATTGGAGAGTAAACTAGACATCCGTGGCTTTGGTTTGGTACAGAGAACATTCCCTGTTTCGCAGGAACCTTTTCTGTATGAACTCCAGAACTTCTGCTTTGTGCAGGAACTTTCTTAAGTCTAAATTCTAAAGTTGAATCCTTTCTAACTTAGTTCCTTGTGCTCGACTTCAACAGGCAAGTGATAATTCTTTCCATACACAAGCTGGTATGGACTCATCCCCAAAATGCTCTTTTACGCCGTACGGTACGCCCAAAGTGCATCATTGAGCTTTGAAGACCAATCTTTACGAGAAAGTTGCACAGTCTTCTCCAAAATTCCCTTGATTTGTCGGTTGCTAGTCTCTGCTTGGCCCGATGTTTGTGGGTGATAGGGAGTAGCCACCTTATGTGTTATTCCATTCTTCTTCATAAGCTTTTCGAAAAGCTTGTTCCAAAAATGCTTCCCTCCATCACTTATTATTGCCTTAGGAAATCTGAACCGACAAAGGATATTTTCCTGTACAAACTTTAGCACAACATAAGAGTCACAAGTCCTAGTGGGGATTGCCTCGACCCACTTGGACACATAATCAACAACTAAAAGAATGTATTCGTAGCCAAAGGATTTGGGAAACGGTCCCATGAAATCGATGCCCCACACATCAAAAATCTCAACAACAAGAATATTATTAAGGGGCATCTCATTCCTACGACCGATAGACCCTACTCTTTGGCAACAATCACAGGCAAGATAAAAAGCATGTGCATCCTTAAATAATGAGGGCCTGAATAAACCTGATTGGAGCACCTTGTGTGCCGTTTTCTGTCCTCCAAAGTGACCTCCACAATGTGTCTCATGGCAAAACTGGAGCACCTTAGCTTGCTCATCATCCGGCACACACCTTCGGATCACATCATCCTTACCAATCTTGAATAGGTAAGGGTCTTCCCAAAAGTATTGCCTGCACACAGATAGAAAATGCTTCCTTTCTTGGGAAGTAAGGTCAGATCTCAATTCATCACAAGCAAGATAATTGACAATGTCCGCATACCAAGGAACAATTCCTGCACTCAAAGCTTGCTCAAAAGGGAAAAACTCAATCAAATTATCACAAATCATAGGCGAAGGAAGATTATCAAGACGAGATAAGTGGTCAGCTACAACATTCTCACTATCTTTCTTATCCCGAATCTCTAAGTCAAATTCTTGTAATAAGAGCACCCAACGGATTAGTCTTGGCTTAGCCTGAGACTTGGTCAACAAATAACACAGAGCAGCATGATCACTATGAATGCAAACACAACAGCAAACATCTCCTTTTCAGTAGTAGTATAATTCACTTGAGCAGGTGTTAGAGTCAGGCTTGCATAATAGATCACACGAAGCATCTTATCAACACGTTGACCCAAAACAACACCAACAGCAGAATTAGATGCATCACACATAATCTCAAAGGGTTCTGACCAAATAGGACCAATAACTACAGGTGCAGTACTCAATTTCTCCTTAAGCAAATTAAACGCATGAAGACAAGCATCATCAAAAATAAAGGGCACATCTTGAGAAAGCAAACGGCATAGAGGTTGACTGATTTTAGAAAAATCCTTAATGAAACGCCGATAGAAACCGGCATGACCAAGAAAGCTCCTAATTCCTTTGACATCACGAGGTGGAGGTAATCTTTCAATCACATCCACCTTAGCTTTGTCGACCTCTACACCCCTCTTAGAGACGATATGGCCTAACACGTTCCCCCTCCGCACCATAAAATGACTCTTTTCCCAACTAAGAGTTAAACCACTCTCAACACACCTCGCTAAGACCCGTTCAATTTTTCTAAGACAATCATTAAAAGATGATCCAAATACAAAGAAGTCATCCATGAAGATCTCAACAAAATCATTAAGCATCTCAGAAAATATGGACATCATACACCTTTGAAAGGTACCTGGTGCGTTGCAGAGTCCGAACGGCATCCTCTTGCAAGCATATGTGCCAAAGGGGCACATGAAGGTTATCTTAGCTTGATCCTCGGGTGCAATCACAATCTGATAGTAGCCAGACAGTCCATCTAGAAAACAGTAGAATGCATGTCCCGCCAATCTGTCGAGCATCTGATCAATAAATGGTAATGGTAAGTGATCATTCTTAGTGGCCGCATTAAGTTTCCTGAAGTCTATGCACATCCGCCACCCTGTAACAGGTCTCATAGGTACCAACTTCTCATTATCATTCAAGACCACTATGATTCCCCTTTCTTCAAAACCACGTGCACGGGGCTGAGCCATTCACTGTCAGCAATGGGAAAGATGATCCCCTCGGCCAACTGCTTGTAGATCTCCTTCCTCACAACCCCCATTAATACGGGATTCAATCGCCTTTGGCCATCCCTCTTCAGAGTAGCTCCTTCCACCAAGTTTATCCGGTGCATACATGTTGCAGGGCTAATCCCCTTAATATCGGACAAACACCATCCAAAAACGGCCTTGAATTTTGTGAGCACCTCGACCAATTCTTCTTCTTCGGCTGCCTTGAGCTCTGCAGAGATTATGACAGGCTTCCTTCTTCCTTTTTCAAGGAACACATACTTCAAGTTAGCCGGAAGGTCCTTAAGCTCAAGCTCGATCTCCTTCTCTTCTTTAGGAGCCTCTACTATGACTGGCTCATCAACAGGTAGGTTGGTTGGCAGCAAGGCTTCCATAGCTGCTTCCTCTCTAAGTCTCTCCTCCAAATCGGCTGAGCCTTCAAAAACCTCCTCAATCTGCTGCTCTTCCATAAAACAAGCTTTGGCAAGTGTGTCGATAGCATCAATGTAAGAGCAATTATCAATGCTATTGGCCGACGGAATCCCCTTATTGGCTCGGACATCATAGGAAACTGACTCACCTAAGACTGACATCTTAATTATGCCATTTTTTACGTCAATGAGAGTATTAGTTGTGGCCATAAATGGCCTTCCCAATAATAGAGTGTGCTCTCGTCCATCTTCCTTGACATCTCCAATTTCTAGAACCACAAAATCCACCGGTAAGATAAGCTTCCCCACTCGAACCAAGACATCTTCAATAACTCCTCGAGGGTGGCGAACCGACCTGTCGGCCAATTGCAAGCACATCTGTGTCGGCTTCAACTCTCCCAATTCCAACTACTTGAAAATCGAGTAGGGCATAAGATTGATCCCTGCTCCTAAATCCAGCATTCCAGAAGCTTCCTTTCCATTCCCCATAGCAATTTTAATCACGAAACTCCCAGGATCTCGTTGCTTTTGGGGTAGAGATTGCTGCATAATCGAATTAGCACTTTCTGATACTAGACCTTGTTCGGGCTCATCAAACTTCCTCTTCTTGGATACTAACTCCTTGAAAAATTTCACATAGGCAGGCACGTTTCTGATCACATCGAGCAGAGGCAAATTCACATTCATCTTGGATAACATCTTATAGAAGTCTGAAAACTGCTGATCTTGCTTCTCATTCCGCAATCTGCTAGGGAAAGGTACTGGTGGGCGATAAGGCTTTTCAGCCTTATGTAGTCGGATTTCTGATTGCTCTTTCTCAACTCTAGGCTGCACTACCTCTGATGGTGCGTCGCCCACCTTATTATCCACCGTCTTTCCACTTCTCAACACGGTGACTGCTGAAGCTTGATGTGGCTGTTGACCTTGGCTTGGGATCTTCCCAGTCTGTTGCTGCTGCTGCATCTGGTTCACAGTACCCGAAACTTGTCCCACTGTCGTCTCAAGACGCTTGATGGTCATCTTGAGCTTCTCTCGCCTGCCTGCTTTCTTGCATGAATGCATTAAGATTATCTTCGAACTGGTTCTTCTGAGCAGGTGGTGGCGATGGACGCTGAAATTGTGGTGGTCCCTGCTGGAACTGGCTGGGCTGAGCTTGATTCTGCCACTGAGAGTTAAAATTTTGCTGCTGCTGCGGATACCACTGTTGTTGCTGCTGCTGCTGCTACTGTGGGTACCACTGTTGCTAATTGGAAAACTGATTAAATTGCTGGGGATGATACTGAGTGAACTGCTGTGTAGGCCGACGATTTTGAAAGTTTCCTCCATATCCATGGCCTTGGTTCTGATTTCGCCATCCAGCTGTAGGCTGATTCTGTCATCCCGAGTTCTGCTGTCGCTGACTCTGATTAGACCCTTGGCCCTGATCAAGCTGTTGTCGAGGAGGGAACCCCTGTGCCGCATACACTTCTGCGCTTCCTTCATAAGTTAACTCCCCCATTCTCTGGCACTCCTCAGGATTATGTCCCAGTTCTCCACAAATGCCACAGGGTTCAGGAATGATTTCACGTCTAACAGGCTCCGATTGAGGTGGAGAAGCCGTAGATTTATTCATTTTCAATTCTTGCAACTCCCTTATCATCCCTGCGAGCTGTTTCTGTAACTCATAATTTGGTGTCACTGCACTGGCGTCAACTCTTCTTTCATGGACCGACTTTTGTTGTGAACTATCTGTGAAAGTCTGAAAGATCTGGTTGAGTTCTGTGGGAGTCTTCGTGGCAATGTTACCCCCTGCAGTGCTATCCACCATGAACTGAGTAGTCATAAGTAATCCATCATAAAAGAATTGGCTGATCATAATAGAAGACAGCTGATGATGTGGACACTGTCGAAGGAGCTCTTGATATCTCTCCCAAGCCTCATGAAAAGGCTCATCAATTCCTTGCATGAAATTCATAATCTGAGTCCGAATCTCCTGTGTCTTGTGATTTGGGTAAAATTTCAGCATAAATTTTTCACAAGCATCCTTCCAAGAGTTTATAGAATTGGATGGTAGCGATAGAAGCCACGCCTAAGCTCGATCCTTCAATGTGTAAGGAAGATACTTGAGCCTCAATTGATCCTCTGTAAGGTCCGAGAGAGGAAAAGTTTGCACTATCGAACAGAATTCACGAATAAATTGGAGTGCATCTTCATTGGGCATACCGTGGAAGGTTGGAAGCATGCTAGAGTAGTTATGCTTCAAATCATAATTCCTAACCCCAGTAGGAAGGACAATGGCCGACGTCGTGGCCTCAACAACAGGTCGAGAGTATTCTCCCATGCGCTGGTTTTCTTCGGTTGCCATGTTGCTTTGGAAATTCAGCTTAAACTTTTCCTTGGAATCACCAAATAAATTCCCAAACAAAGCGTCTTCTTCAACTTTGATAGGGAGCGGTTCAGTTACCTCCCTTGCTTGTTCCAGAACTGCGTTTCTCCTGTGTATGTTGTCAATATACGTTACTAAAGGTTGATTCTGACTTCTGCGACCTCGCATACACAACACTAACAAACAGATTAAACGCACCGGAGGGAGAAAAATAACCAAACAAAATTAAAATTAAAATTGCAACACAAAAAATTGCCTAAAGCCTTCCCCGACAACGATGCCAAATTTGTTCGACTTAATTTTATCCTAAAGTCGCACGCAATTAAACGTGGTTGTTCTAGATTAGATAAGTTAACCTGAATATCGTCTCACAAGGAAGGCTTAACAGGGTGATTGTTGTATTACGAAAAGAACAGAAAATAAAAAGAAAGCAATAAAGATTGATTGATTTGGGGTTTTTCTAATCTAAGGAATTTAAAGAGCAAATAAATCTAGGCAGAATTATAAACCCTAGTTCTAAGAACAAAGTAAATCGTAAACATAATTCATATGCAAAGTAAAAGAAACTTACGATGATTAATTCGTAGTAGAAGTCTGTCACAAAATCCGTAAGAATTGAAAACAATAATTCTACCTTGAGTTTTGAAGAACAAGAAAAATTGGAAAAGAAAATATGCCAATTGTTTTTGAAGTGGAAGGAAAAAAAAATGAAAGGAAAAGAAAAAACCTCGTAAAGGAAATAATTGAGATCCCTATTTATAGGAAAAATTATCGCCGCCTCAACATTGGCGATCGTCCAACACCACACACAAGCAAACATGGACGAGCGCCAGACTCGGACGCTCTCCAGAGGTCCCTCTCTGAAGTTCTTCTCGAGCATAAATGGAAAATGCTGGATGAACGCCGAAACTGGACGATCGCCGAGGTAAGCTCTCTGAAACTTCACTCAGCCCCAACATCACATGCTGAACGCTCGCTGAAGATGGATGATCGTCGGGGTCTGCTTCTTCACGTCGGCGATCGTCGAGATGCGAACGAACGCCCAAGTGTGCTCTCTGAACACACTCGCCTCTTGATGCCATCAGATGAGCAATCGCCCAACATGGCCTTCTATGCCAGGCGAACGTCGAGCACCACACATATAATTTCACAGCACATTCCTCTCATAATCATTAACTTGCAATGAAACCTGCACTTTCCACACAAAACTTGAACTAAAACATTAATGCATCCTAAATGTAAAAAAACAAAACGAAACACATTGACAATCGAACGAAATACACTAAATAAACTAAACTAAAAAACAACCAAAAATAAGTGAAATAGTTTCTTTGCTTTGTATAGCGTTACACGCAACTCATTGCCACTTGAAAGCATTTTCTTTAATAAAGCTAATAGGTGATTAAAGCTCTTGTCACTCCACCCTTTCTTCGCCATCAAATGTTACAATTTGACAATGGCTGATGACTTTGTGAATTTCTTATGATCAGGATACAAGGGCTTCTCGACACCCTCAAGTAATTTAATAAATTTACTTGGATTTTCCTGATATGTCTCATACGCATCTTATACGGTTGTACCATATCCATGCGATCACTATTTTCATGATCATCGGCTTGCCAAGTGTTTTCTACTTTGTTGACTATGCTTACAACCATAGATCTGTAGATCTCTCCCTGTGAAATATCTATGTTTTATATGTTTGATTGATTCCACGGCAACACAAGTGTGCCCTTATTGTTTCGACAAAGTTTTTCTTCAAATTATCACAATTTACACAAGCACATAACATTTGGTTAAAATCCTTCATATTTTGCAATGCAAATTGTAGAAATAATTCTACACCATCATCGTACTCACGTGATAATCTATTAATGGACATCCATGATTTGTCCATCTTATATAATCAAGAATTTGCCCAAACCTATACATGACTAAGACATATTATAACAAACCTATAAAACAAATAGATTGATCTAAGGCAGATGTATAATTGTTGTAAATTATTAACTCGAACATTTAGACTCATTGTTGCTCTAATCGCCAATAATAAATTTTTCCATTATTTACCATTTTCTTGTTACACATTTACATACTAGAATACATGAATATATATTTCATGAAGAACATAATTTCCTGAAATAATCGGCATAGAAAAATTCATGTAAATAATTAGAATTGTGGAAGATCCGTACGTGATAAAGAAGAGAGCTTATCAAGCTTTTTGATTTCTTTCAAACGTCCCTTGATCTCAAAAATTTCTCTTCGAAATGGTTAAGCAAAACACCAGTAACTCTATGTCAGTAGAAATGTCTTCCACAACTATCTTTATAAAAAGAAATTTAAGCAGAGGCTTATTGAAATCAGAAGAGTAGATGCAAGTAAATCTAAATTCGATAGAGTAAGGGTTTTGTGTACATTTAAAATTCTTAACTGCAAAATAAAATATCATGTCTCAGATTATTCTCCCACCCCCCAAACCTCAATTAAGTACCTTCACAGTTAATCACATCAAAAGATCAACAAACAAATGACAATAAGAACAAAATATGGAATAAAGAATGATGCCAATAGTTTAATTAAAATTCACGACACCTTTGAAAGGGTGAAACAAAAAAAAAAAGATTGTAGGGATCCAAGAACACGCACATATACTAAGGTTCCTGACGACCAATAGTCCTTGATAAGCAATATTCTACAGTTATGTACTCAACCGTAGTCCTTTTAAAATTACGGTCATAGACTACGGTTTTGGATAAAAAGTGACCTATTTTTTTTTTCTGATCATTCGAGAAAAAATTAGGGTTTTTAGTAAAAGTCTTAATTTATGCACTGTAGTGTTATAAGAAATAGTAAATATATTATTTTAAAATAATTAATATTCAAGAGAACATAGTTAATATAATAAAAATATTTCTAACTTTGAAAGCTCTAGGCTCCGTGAAACATGAAATATTCAGTAAACAAAGTTCGAGGTTCAATTCAATAATAAATGAGTCAAGTTTGAGCATGACAATCTTCGGCTGAACTTGACTCAATTACATCCAACTTTCACAATGTTTGGCTAATTTAATATACGAGACAAATCGTATTATGTCATTATAGAGACTAAAATATCACAATTTGTCAAAAGTGTAAAATTTACATAAAATGTCACAAATTGTGCATTTTCGGACAAGATTGTCCTTACTAGAAGGAAAAGAGTTTTTATCAGTATGAAATGAGTGTATTCATACCAGAAGTAACCCATACCAGTATGAAATGACCATTTCGTACCAAGCATACCATGCAGTAACCTGGATTCTGGTACGAAAATGGACATACCAAGTATAAAGTAGTAACGCGGTACGAAATGATGGCATTTCGTACATGCATACCAATTTCTTTAGTTGCACTGCCTTACCACTCACTAACTGGTACGATGGTACGAGATATTGACATTCAGCGTACCAAGTTCTGTAGTGGTAACGTGGTACAAAATTATACTGGTACATTGGTACGAGATATTGGCGTTTCACACCGGCGTACCAAGTCTTGTAGTGGTAAAACGGTACGAAATCCAAATTTCACATTGTGTTACCACTCACATAATTGGTACACTGGTACACAATTTTTCCATTTCATACCAATGTACTAAGTATGAAGTGGTAACGCGTCTGCGTACCAAATTCGTACCACTCACGATGCTGATAAACTAGTATAGATAATGGCATTTCGTACTGACGTACTCTATATGAAGTGGTAACACGGTACGGAATGATAACGAAATCTTGTCATTTCATACTGGTATATTTTAAATTTTATGTAAGAACACTGTAATTCTTTCTCAATAATAGTACCATGTATTTATGTTGATTTCAGATTAAATAAATAAATAACTTATAAAGAATTCAAGTAAATGGGCCAAAAATAAATTATACTTGTGCTTTTCCAAAAATAAATTAGTTCCACATCAAACGTTGGTACACTGGTACGCTGTTACGAATAATCAATACTCGTACTATAATATCGGGTATATAACAAAATGTGATGTTTAAAGTTGGGTAATGACATATAGATGCATTTCCTCTTAATATAATGTCATACTAATATTTAAATCTTGATAAATAATAGGAAAAATTGCATAAAAATACCCGACCTTCTTCAAAATTCCGATTTTGTAGCAAACCTTTTTCTTTTCGCAAACAAAGTAGTTAGCTTCCAATTTGATGCAATGTCGGTCCGGTGAGCAATTCCCCCCAAATCAAAGCTTAGGTGGCTCTCCGGAAAGCTGATAAATATCTATTTTGTAGCAACTAAACATGTTATCATAGCACAATTTGCCTTGTTTTGTCATTAAACGTGATTGGTCTGGTATCGTTTTCATTATTTTGGATCATTTTAACGTTTTGATAGTGCTTGTGCATGTGTGTAGGTTGAGCATAGGAGGCTAAGTTGAGAGGGAAAGGTCATAGAAGAGCGGAGACGAAGAAACGGGATGAAAAAGTGGAAAACGGGATGGAACGGAGCGAACCAGTGAAAACCGGCGGTCCGAAGAAGAAAACCAGCAGTTCAGCTTTGAACCGCCGAAAATCAGTGCCCAACCGCCGAACAACCCTCTGAAAGTTACTGGATTGGAGTCTCTTCACAAACGCCAAACCGGCGGTCAAGTCGGCGGTCCAGCCCTGGACCGCCGAAAACCAGCCCAGACCGCCGAAAAAGCAGGGGCAAACCACCCGAAATTCCTGTTTTTGCCCAAAATCGTGTTTTTCTTCCCTCTTCGCGATTTTAACATGTAATAGCACTTTCTACCTCCTATATAAACCCCTTGGCAGCCCCAAAATGTGAACAACACCTCTTACACTAACCATTTCAAATAGTTTCCAATTAGGGTTCTAAACACATTTTAATTGATTGTATTAGTGAGTTAAGCTTGGATTTGAAGACTTTGTGAAGATTTCAACATTGAGTTCCTAGTTTTTCATCTATGCTATCATTTCTTTTTTTTTTTTATTGTTGATTTTCATTATGTCTAGCTAGATTTCTTGTTGGTTTTAGGGGTTTGTGATGATTTGTTGATGGATTGATCATATCATGTTGAATCTACTATCCTTCTTTTTCTTAGTTGTGAATTTAGTGCTTTGAATGTGGGAATTGTTGATCACCTTTCTTGCATGCTTAGTGTTTGTGAAAACTCCTAATAGGTTTTTGCTTGCATGGAATTCCTTTTTCACTTCATGTTTTGGCTTGAGACTTAGTAGGTGATTGTTCAATGCATGGTAGTTTATGATCCTTGTGCTTTTGGGAGTTGTTTGATTGGCTTGAGTCTTAATAAGAGATAGTTAATTGAATGATCATCTTTTACTAATTGTCGAGAGAGATTAGTGGATAATTGTGTGGATTGCTTCCTAAGTGGAGGATTAAAAATGGTTTGTATGATTTAGCAAGTGTTGATCAAGCTATCTAGAATCAAAATGAATCCCTAGAACCAACCCTTTCCCTCATTTGTTCCTTATTTGGTTGTTTGATCTTTTGTTTGTCATTTTTGCATGTTCTTGTCTCTTAATTGCTCATTTAGCTTTGATTTCTTGTTTAAGAGTTTGTATGAATCCCGAACCACTTTGTCTAAAAGCTTGAATAGTAGGAATTTGCACGAATTTCATTTCCACTAAAAAATCGGCTAATAGTCCTTGAGGATACGATAACTCATTATTTTATACTACAATAACCCGATAAAGTGTGGTTAACATTGCTTGGTAGAAAATTAGCGATCACTTTTTGGCGCTGTTGCCGGGGACTATTTAGAGTTTATAGTGTTAATGATCTTTGCATTTAGAGTACTAGTTCAAGCATACTTTACTTATTTGTGTAGTTTGAATCTAAGAGTGCTCTTGGTTGGTTTGTGTAGGTGAATTGGTGCATGATCACAAGGAAAACGGGAGGCGAAATTATTCCTTTGGACTTGGAGATTGAAATTACTCACAAGCGGGCTAGCCGAGAACGAAGAAGGAAGGCAATGGAGCACCAAAGGCCTAATAATATGGCCAACTTGGAGTGCCAAATGCAAGAGCTTCGCCGTCAAATGGAGAAGCAACAAGCTCAAAGAGATAGGGCGCCACCGCCTCCAATCAACCAAATGTTTGAACCTCAAGTGAATATGTTCCAAGATGGAGGTTGGGGCAATCAGTGCAACGCCAACAACTTTGAGCTAAAGCCGGGATTGATTAATATGGTTCAAGCGGAGTCATTTGAAGGAGGGTTCAATGAAGATGCAAATGCCCATTTGAGTGCCTTTTTGGACGTGTGTGAAACTATCAAGATTCAAGGGGTCTCAAATGACGTTATTCGATTGAGACTCTTTGGATTTTCTCTACGAGACAAGGCCAAAGCTTGGTACAAGTGTAATACCCCGAGCTTTCATAAGTCCTTAAGTGCGTTCTAAATGAGTTGATATGCTTAATTATCAAGTTTTGAGTGATAAATTTTTCCTAAGGAAAAAGAAATTTTGTGAAAAGACTAAAATGCCCCTATGTGCCTTAACGTGAACTTATGTGTTTTAAATTACTCGAGTTGAGGATGTGATGTATTGATTGAGTTTATTTATATGAGTTTGAGCATGAGTATGAATTTCAGAGAATTCCGAGAATTTTTACTTTTGAGTGAATAATAGCGATAACCGAGAAAATGCTATTCACCGACGAACTTAGAATTTGACCTAATTAGAGTCTTTTGAATTTAGAATTTATTCTAAGACCCCTAAGATATATTGGAAGCTTATCCGAGATCATATGAGAGAGTTATAAGAATTTAATCCTTAACGGATTAATTAGCCGATTAATTTTTAGGTTTTCTTCGTTACTTGGAATTTTGACCTAAAAATTAGATAATCGAAATCCTTGATTTATTTAATGGGACATGAGATAGGTTTGAGATGTTTCTAGTGTCGGAAACGAGACGAGGAGAGATTAGAGCCGTTTTCAGTATAAATGAAATAATACGGACTTTTTATCCGGAAAACTTTCTCAACCGGGTAAAATATTATCTGTCAAAGAGAATCTCTCTCCCTCTCTCCCCCACCGACATCACTCTCCTCTCTCTCCCTAATTTCTCTCTAGCTATCCTATTTTTCAACACCTACTAAAGAATATCATGATATTATTCTTTTCTTAACTTAATTCATTTCATTTCATTTCATCATTATCATTCACTCCATCTCTCTCTCTAACTCTCTACTCTCTCTCAAGCTCTCTCTCTCTCTCTCTCTCGATAACTCTCAAAGAGGAAAGAAGAAAAATATTCCTCTCTTTCTCTCCCTCTTTGCCGATCACACACACACACAACACAAAGTTGAAAATCCTCCATTAAAGCTTCAAGTTTCAAGCTTCAAGTTTTCAAGTTCCAAGAGATCTTTATCATCTTTCTCTTAAGTTCTTCCAGCATCAATCAAAGAGGTAATAATCCATCAATTCTTGAGTTCAACATCAAAACAAATCCTCTCTATTTTTCTTAAAAATTTCGGCATATATGCCCTAGCAAAGATGATTAATTTTTGTTTCATTTTTCTTGAGGATTAAGGTGGATTCAACCATGGAAATTCCAAGCCAAGAGTTTGAGCCCTAATCTTGTTCATTTTTGGTCCAAGAGATTCAAGAGAGGAGTATCCATTCAATTATTTTGAAGTAAGTTTATTTATTTGATTTCTTGTATATATGTAATCTCCCTAATCTCTAAAGAAAAATATACATGCATGATTTAATTTATGCTTAGGCAAAAACTAGGGATTTTGATATGAGATTCGATGTGAGATTCGAGTTAGGAAATTGTTAGAGAAATCGAGCCTAGGATTTAATCTATGGATTAAAGGAGAAAAAGAAAATATAAATCCTTAAAATTTGGTAGAAGCCGAAAAAAATAGGGCAAGAGGAAGAAAATTGGATTTTCTTGAGTATTTGATGATTTAATGATCTATATGTGTCTACGAGTATATTTAGAGTAATTATTTGTGCATGAAAAATTGAGAAAATAATTGCTCTAAATTATTGATGAATGCTGTGAGTTATAGGGCAAAAAGGAGAAATTTATTTTGATTATTTTGTTGATGATTTGAAGATGTTACAAGCATGCTATGATTATGAGTTATATGATGATTTAATCTCTTATGATGTTATTTGAGGAAAATCGAAATATATATGCATGTTTAGAAGAAAAATAATTTTTATGATATTTTGATGAATTGATAGTATGATGTTCAAGAGCATGTTATGTAAAAATTTGAATATTAGAGGTTAGTAGAATTAAATGAGATGAAAAGAATGAATTTTAAGCTTAAAAAGATGTAAAAATCGAAGAAAATAAGAAAGGATACCTAGTGTGTGTTCTAGGTGTTCTTGGTGAAAAACATGAATTTTTGAAGATTTGAATGAATGCCTAGTGTGTGTTCTAGGTGTTCTTAGTGTTTATTGAAGATTTAAAGATCATTAAAATTAATTCTAAAAGAAATTAATTATTAAAATAATAAAATATTCAAGATATTTGTTGGAATAAAATTAAAGAGAAAATAAAAAGAAAAATAATTAATTTGAGAAATGTGTCATAAATTAGAAAATAATAAAGGAAGGTAATTTCTTTATTAAAGATTAAGAGAAAAAGTTAATCGAGTTAAAAAAAAAGAGACTAGAGAAATTGATAATCGAGAAATAAATAACAATGAATTAGGAGTCGTAATAAATGAAAAATAGAAGACGAGATAGAATTAAAGAAATAGAGTTGTAAAACGAGTATGAAATTTGAGTCGAGAAATTGAGAATTAAGTCATTTGAATAAACGAGAAATAATGAGAATAATAATAATAATAATAATAATAATAATAATAATAATAATAATAATAATAATAATAATAATAATAATAATAATAATAATAATAATAATAATAATAGAGTTGAGTATAAGTAATCAACGAGAAGGTTTAAACCGAGTATGAGTTTAATTATCCGAATGATATTAAATTAATCAAGAAGTTTGAAGTTTTAAAAATAAGTTAGAGCAAAATAACTAAAATAAGAATTTCTTCATTAAATAAGAAATAATAATAAGTTGAGTCGAGCTTAGAAAATAAATAAAGAGATAAGTCGAGTAAGAGAAACTATGAGATTAAGAGTCGAGTAAGAATTAATTGAGCGAATTAAAGTAATTAATTGAGAAACGATGTAAAAAGGAGAATAAGAGTTAATAAGAATTATTTTAAGAATCGAGTTTATAAATGATAATTGTCTGAGTAATTATTTATATTATGGCGAGTGATGATTTCTTCGTGATAATCGAGTTTGGTTTTCAAATCGTTTAACTAAAGAGGAGTCGAGGAAATTGTCGAGTTTTGAATGCTAAATGAAAAATAAAAGTTATCAAGTAATAGTTTAAGAATCGAGTTTTGATCCGAAGATAATAGTCGAGCCATAAATAGAAAATGAATTTTTATTTCAATGAGAGTTTAATTAAAAGAAAAGGAGAAATAGTACGTATGCGAATACGTATAAGTGATTGAGAAAAGACGACGTCTTTGAAAATAGCGTCGTATATTGAGTTAAGAGATATTAAATGATTATTTGAGTTTTAATCTAAGAAAACTTTTATTATTTGAATTAATGTCTTTTTCAAAACTAGAGTCGAGTAATGACGAGTAATTGTTAATGTGACTTGAAGTGTGAATCGAGTTTGAGATAATATGTTTATTTAGATTCCAACTTGAGTTATGATGATTGATTGAAATTCTATGTTGAATTAAATTCGTTTGAGTAGGCTTATGTGATTAAACATATTGAATATGCTTAGTTGAATCTACATGCTTGAGTAAAATATTTATGCTTTGATTATAATGAAATGATCGTTCAAATTATTGAGAATGCGTGCTCATGACGTGAATAATGTTCGTATAATCAAGTATTTAATTGAGAATGTGAGTAAGGATTCGAGTATTGAAGCTTAGTAAATTAACGCTTCCTTAATTCACAGAAATGCTAAGTATTAACAAGCAGTAATAACGACTTAGAAACAAGAATACGAGATGCAGTAATTAGTAACCGAGTAGAGTAAGAACTGAGGACTAGAAAGTCGAGAATCAAGATTGTCTTAAAAAAGATAAAAATAGAGAGAGACGAGTCAAGTAGAAGTCCTTCAGTCGAAATAAACGTCTACTTTACGTCTTAAGCTTCGTGTCTTACTTCTTTTACGTCTTAAGCTTCGTGTCTTACTTCAAAATATAAAGGACCGAGCGGGACGGAGAAGTAGCGAGGACGGAGAAAGAGTAAGCCGCCTAGCTAATCGACGGAAGTAAGGTGGGCTTTTTTGAAATCAAAACTCCGATGAATGCTATTGTTATTTGGTTATTGAATATTATTACTATGTGAGTTTTAAATTAAATTGACTTGCCGATTTTATGATGCTTGGTATGTTTTATCATCTACTTGAATAAGATACTATTGTCCTGTGAAAGGCAGGAAACCCACGTGTGGTATATGAATTGTTTGATGGTGACTGTGAGCCTTGCTTCGGTTGGGCCGGTCACAGTATTTGAGAAGGAGGCATACTTCTCGACACGGATGGGTAGATGATGTGGTAGATGATACATACTGCTTGATGTATATATAATTGTTTTGACTGCGCAGTCTATCCGAAAAGAAAATGATTTTGCATTCACAAGTAAAACTGTTTTCATTGCATAAATACTTGTGATGCTACGACAAGACAAGATTCAATTGATATAGCTCTAAGAGCAAAGTTTCAAAAGTTTTTGGCATGTGTTCACTCTGCATGTATTTCTAAACGTGCAGGTTAGCGGGATGCGGATGGAGAGGACAGCTTGGTGGTGTGGTGTGATATATGTTTTGTTGATCGAGTCGAAAGTTAGACTGGCAATTGCATGTCTCCATACATGTAGTTGTTGGGTTTGAGTTGAGAATTATGCTGCAATACAATGCTTTTGATTATTGAAGTCTTTTGGATATCATACTCTGATACATGTTCTAATTCCGAGCGATGTGCTCGATACTAATTTCTGTTTTTGATGAATCTCATTCTCGTTGACTTGAAATACTTATTCCTATTCGAACTTGATATGTAAATTATTCGTGCTCGTTGGTTGATTCGAGATATCCTTGAAAGCATGTCTTGAATGTTAACGTTTTTCGTTAATATTCCCTTGTTCCCCGAGCATGTTTCCCCTTATTTGAGTTGAGTGATGGATGGTTTAGTAGTGTTAGTGTTCGTGCGTCGCACCTCGGAAGTCGGGGTGTGACAACAAGACTCTCGATCATTCGGAAATAACCACTTGGGAGCAATTGTGTCGACTTTTCCTAGCTAAGTATTTCCCGCCTTCATGTGCTCAAAAGCTTATTTCGGACATCTCCCATTTCTCTTAATCAGGAGATGAATCAATCTATGAAGCATGGGAGAGATACAAAGAGATGTTGAAGAGATGCCCTCAACACGGATTTTCAAAGGAGCAACAAATCTTGAACTTTTATCGAGGGCTTACTAGTCATACACGGGAGGTCGTGAATGCCACCGCCGGTGGTGGCTTGACTAACCGACCTTATGAAGAGGCGGTTCGGATTTTGGAGGAAATGTCGGCCAATAGTTTTTATTGGCCACAAGAGAGGAGTTCTTCAAAGAGAGTTGCTTCCATTTCCGATGAGAAGTATGATGATCTTCTTGAGCAATTCACCTTGCTCAAGAAAGACTACGAGGCCGAAAGAAAAGGAAGATTGGATGTGAAGATGGTGGCTCAACCAATGCATCAAGGAGGTGAAGAGTATTCACAAGTTGAGGATGCCAACTATGTCAATCAACGGGGGTATAATAACTACAACCGTTCGAGTTATCCTCCGGGGAATCAAGCCTATAATCCTAATTATAGGAATCCAAATTTGTCGTATGCTAACCCGAACAATGCTATCATCCCACCACCCGGAGTCTCGATTTCTCAAGGGATGATCAATGAGCCAAAGAAGCCCATGCCGACCATGGAAGAAATAATGCAACAACTTCTCCAAAACCAAAATGCTTTTATGGGAGCAACCGGTCAAAAGGTTACAAGTTTGGAAGGGACCGTCACGGCCTTGACTAAGCAAATGAAGATGTTGGAAGGGCAAGTGAGTCAAATGGCTAATCAAGCGGCTTCTCAACATAAGCCGGGGCAATTTCCAAGCAATACGGAGGTGAATCCGAAGAATCAATGCAATGCCATTCAATTGAGGAGTGGAACTACTTACAAGAACTACTCGAAGTTGGAAAATCAAGATGAAGGGCTTAATGAAGAGTCAGAAGTGGAGGAGCCCGTTCCTCTAGAGAAGAAGCTTCAAGAGCCGATCAAGGAGCCTCCATTCCCAAAAGAGGTGACTCCCAAAGTTGTTCAACCAAGCAAGGAGGTGGTTTTTAAAGCCCCTTATCCTCAAAGATTGGCTAAAGCAAAGATGGATGAAAAACTTGCTAAATTCATGGAGATGTTCCAATAGGTACAAATCAACATTCCCTTACTTGATGCTTTACGAGACATGCCTGGTTATGAAAAATTTTTGAAAGATGCGGTCTCGAGAAAGAGGAAACTTGGGAGATTTGAGACCATAAGCTTGTCGGAGGAATGTAGTGCCGTATTGCAAAGGAAATTGCCTTTGAAGCAAAAGGATTCGGGGAGCTTTGTTATTGCATGTGTTATAGGAGGTAAAACATTTGGAAGAGTATTGTGTGACTTGGGGGCTAGCATAAATCTCATGCCCCTTTCGATCTTTAGAAGGTTAGAAATCGGGGAGATGAAGCCCACGTCGATTGCCTTGCAAATGGCCGACCACTCTATTTCTTATCCGAGAGGAATAGTGGAAGATGTGCTCGTCAAGGTGGAAGAATTTATATTCCCTGCGGATTTTGAGGTACTTGACATGCCTGAAGACGACAATACTCCACTTATTCTTGGCCGTCCATTCTTAGCAACCGGGAGGGCTTTGATTGATGTTCAAGATGGGGAGCTAACATTCCGTTATAATGATGAGAAGATGACTATTTCGATCTATGAAGCCATGAAGAAGCCTCAAGAGTTGGAGCTTGAAGAGTGTAAGTTCATTGACTCTATCTCATCCTATTCTCAAGATCCATTGGAGCATTGCATTATTGATTCTATTCACTCATATTCGAAATTGGATGAGGCGTGTGATGAATTGTTGGAGTCTATTGCCTATTTGGATGCTAATCAAGGAATTCCTTTGGAGAATTTGGCTTATCTAGATCTCTATACACCTATTGATGGAGGAGTGCCGGAAGGAGCACCCAAGCTGAATTTTTCTTCGACTTTGGAGTTGAAGCCTCTACCTGATCACCTTAAGTATGCAATTTTGGGTAAGGATGAAACTTTTCCGGTCATTGTCTCTTCATTTCTTAATGATGAGGAGTTGGATAAGTTATTGAAGGTATTGAGGAAGTATAAATCTTCTATTGGATGGTCTATTGCCGATATTAAGGGAATTAGCCCTTCTATTTGTATGCACCGGATCTTATTGGAGGATGATGCAAAGCCGAAGGTCCAACCTCAACGTCGTTTGAATCCGGTTATGCAAGAGGTTGTGAGGAAAGATGTCTTGAAGTTATTTGATGCCGGAATTATCTATGCCATCTCCGATAGTGAGTGGGTTAGCCCGACTCAAGTGGTTGCCAAGAAAGGCGGGGTCACCGTTGTAGAAGACGAGAGTGGCGAACAAATAGCCACTCATTTGCAAACGGGTTGGAGAGTGTGCATCGACTATAGGGCGCTGAATGCGGCCACAAGGAAGGATCATTTTTCTCTTCCTTTTATCGATCAAATGCTTGATCGGCTAACCGGTTATGAGTATTATTGCTTCTTGGATCGGTATTCCGGCTACAACCAAATTGCCATAGCTCCGGATGACCAACACAAGACGGCCTTCACTTGTCCTTATGGAATATTTGCTTGTCTACGGATGTCTTTTGGTCTTTGCAATGCACCGGCCACTTTCCAAAGATGCATGATGGCGATCTTCCACGGACTCATCGAGAAGATTATGGAGGTATTCATGGATGATTTTTCCATTTTCGGTTCTTCCTTTGATAATTGTTTGGAGAATCTTTCTCAAGTTTTGCAAAGATGTGAGGAAACCTCTCTATGTCTCAATTGGGAGAAATGTCATTTTATGGTAAGAGAGGGCATTGTTTTGGGGCATAAGGTGTCTAAAGATGGGTTAGAAGTGGATAGAGCTAAAATAGTGGCAATTGAGAAGTTACCTCCACCGACAAACGTGAAGTCCATTTGGAGTTTCCTTGGTCGTGCGGGATTCTATAAGCGTTTCATCAAAGATTTTTCCAAGGTATCAAAGCCTCTTTGCTCATTGTTGGAAAAAGATTCTAAATTTGACTTTAATGATGCATGCCTTGAGTCATTTGAAAAATTGAAGAAGGCCCTCGTTTCTACCCCCGTCTTAATTTCACCCGATTAGAATGAATCTTTTGTGCTAATGTGTGATGCAAGTGATTGGGCCGTAGGGGCCATTTCGGGCCAAAAGAGGGATAAATTGTTTCGGGTCATATATTATGCAAGTAAGACCCTTGATTCGGTGCAAATGAATTATACCACCACCGAAAAGGAGCTTTTGGCGGTTGTCTATGCTTTTGATAAGTTTAGACCATATCTCGTGGGCACACATTCTATTGTCTATACGGATCATGCGGCTATTAAATATTTGTTTGCCAAGAAGGATTCCAAGCCTCGTCTTATTCGGTGGATTCTCCTTCTTCAAGAATTTGATATGGAAATCCGAGATAGAAAGGGATGTGAAAATGTTGTAGCCGATCATCTTTCTCGCCTTGAAAATCCGGTGGAAGGAGAAGATCCAAAGGTGCAGATAAATGAGTGTTTTCTCGATGAGCAAGTCTTGAAGTTGGTGGATTATACTCCTTGGTTTGCGGACTATGTGAATTTTCTAGTTATTGGTGAAGTGCCGGGTGATCTTACCCATTATCAAAAGAAGAAATTCTTGCATGATGTGAAGTTTTACTATTGGGAGGACCCAAATCTTTATCGTCGATGTGTCGATGGCATCATTCGGAAGTGTGTGAAGCAAACGGATTGGGTGCGAATCATGGAGGAATGTCATAGCTCTCCAAGTGGAGGTCATTTTGGTGCCCATCGGACCGCTATCAAAGTTTTCCATTCCGGGTTTTATTGGCCAACTATCTTCAAGGATTGCATTGCTTTTGTGAAATCGTGTGATAGGTGTCAAAAAATGGGGAACATTTCCAAGAGAGACGAGATGCCACAAAACATTGGTGGAAGTTGAATTGTTTGATGTGTGGGGCATAGACTTCATAGGACCCTTTCCCAAGTCTCAATGGTATACTTATATCTTGCTTGCGGTTGAGTACGTATCTCGATGGGTAGAAGCAATTTCAACGGTCAAGAATGATTCAAAGGCGGTGCTTAAATTCTTGCAAAAGAATATCCTCACTCATTTTGGCACCCCAAGGGCATTGATAAGTGATGGAGGGTCGCATTTCAACAACAAGTGGCTTGGAAGCTTGCTTGCTAAATATGGGGTGAAACATAAAGTAGCCATTCCATACCATCCTCAAGGGAATGGCCAAGCCGAGTTGGCCAATCGAGAGATTAAGCAAATCCTGGAAAAATCGGTGGCACGTCGAAAAGATTGGGCAAATCACTTGAATAATGCATTGTGGGCATATCGAACCACTTACAAGACTCTTATAGGTATGTCGCCATTTCAACTTGTCTTTGGGAAGTCATGTCATTTGCCGGTTGAGCTTGAGTACAAAGCATATTGGGCCACAAGACGAATTAAGCTCGAGTTTAAGGAGGCCGGGTATACAAGGCTTGAGAAGCTTCTTGAGCTTGATGAGTGGAGGAATGAGGCATTTGAGAGCTCTCGGATTTACAAGGAGAGGGCGAAAAAGTTCCATGATCGGGCTATTCGTTCCAAAGATTTTGCCCCCGAAGATGAGGTTCTTCTCTATAACTCTCATCTCCGTCTCTTTCCAGGCAAATTGAAGTTAAGGTGGACGGGTCCCTATGTCATCTATAAGAGCAATGGAAATGGCACATATCATCTTCTCAAAGCTGATGGAGAGACCTTCTTGGTGAATGGGCATCGTCTCAAGCCGTATATCAATTGTGAGTCGGACCGGAACGTGACGGTCACACTTCTAAACGACCCTTGAAAGTTGAGGTATCATCTATCTTTAGACGTTAAACAAAGTGCTTGTTGGGAGGCACCCCAACATTTTACTTGCTTTTGGTTTTTCTTTTTGTTTTGAGCTTGTGTTGCTTGTTTTGGTGGTGTTAGATTTGGTTGTGAATATGTGTTGTTTGGCTTGGCTTTGTTTGGTTGAGTTTGGAGGTCGTTGTTGTTTTGGTATTGTCGTTTGTTCGAAGTTGAGTTTGCCTTCTAGTTTCTTATGCCTTTGTTTATTTCATTTGGATGAGCTCGGTTTGTTGAGAAATTGGTTGGCATGCTCGTTTGTTTTGGTTTGTGAAAGTTGGAGTTTCTTTCTCGTTTTCTTTGCCGTTGCTTGTCTCCCTTGTTAGAGCTTGTTTTAGTTGAAGTTTCATGCTCGTTTTGTTGCTTGTTTTGTGGTGTATAGCTTCATTTTAGATTTCTTTTCGTTTCAGCCTTTGTTTAAAAAAAATTAAAATTGCATACAAAAGGCAAATCGGCGGTCCGGACCGGCAGATTAAGGCCGGACCGCCGAAAAGGAGTCCAGCCCGCCGATATAACCCCCGAAAGTTACTGGAATTTTGGGGCGTGTTTAATCTTCAAATCGGTGGTCGGACCGGCTGTTCAAGGCCAAACCGCCGATTTTCAAGTCCAGACCGCCGGACCTCCGGAAGTTACTGGAATCTAAACCCCTTCACAAACGCAAAACCGACGGTTCAAGCCCAAACCGCCGATTTTGGCTCTGGACCACCGAATTTCGTCTTCAAACCGCCGATTCGTGCGGATTCCTCTTTTTTTCTTCTCTTTTTCTTCCTTCTTTCTTCTCTTTTCACTTATTCTTTCCTTCCCTCTTCCAAAGCACACGCAAATTTCATCTCTTCCACCTCAAATTCCTCCCTCAATCCTCCATAACTCCCAAAATCCTTCCACACACCTCATACCCATCACCTAATCTACACTTCCATCCAAGTATTTTTGGTTTTCATCCATCAAAATCCTCACACCCAAGTTTTGGAGTTCTTGCCCTTTTCTTGTTTAAATTTTAGAATTTAAGGTATTTTGCTTCTTTATTTCTTGTTTTATGGATTTTTTATGCTTAGTTTTTGTAGTTAGTTTGTGTAATTTTCGTTTTTTAGGTTTGGGTAATTTTTCTAGGGCTTTAATTTCGAAATTTTTGGGGATTTTGTGCTTAATTGTCTAATTAATCATGCTACATTGTGAATTGGCTATGAATTGAGCATGTTAGTGAATTATTTGAGGATATTTATTGATTGTGATGGTATTTTAGTGCCCTTAAGTGATTTCTAACATAGTTTGTGGAGGTTATGGTGCAAATATAGCATGGTTACTTGTTTAGGGGGTTTTGTGATGGTGAATGCATGCTTTAGGGTCTAAATTTTGGATTGATAGTTGTAGTTGAGCTTGAATTGATTGTTTTTCGTGATATGGGTGATGTTATATTGTTGGTGTGTGCTTCAATTGTCTAGATATACATAGATGGAAGGATTGTTGTTGATTGTTGTGTTGCTATTTGGTTGTGGTTAAGCTAATATTGATGTTGTTTTGGAGATTGGAAACTAAACCACATTGATTGAGTATAGGTACAATGGGTCGAAGCAAGGCGGATAAGCGCCCATGTATTGAGGATTCTCCTCCCAAGGGTAGGAGCAAAGGAAAGGAGAAGGAGAAGCAAAAGCCCACTTCATCCCGTAGGCAAGCGGATGATGGTCCATACCACCCTTCCGTCTTTGGGGTGTCCAACCTTCAAGACAAGCACAAGAAGTTATTTATTCATTTAGCTCGACGAGGAGCTCAAAAAGGCCTCGCTTCTTGCAAGTACCCGGATGAACAAGTCCTCAAAGACCTTGGCCTATGGGATAATGTAAAAGAGAAGTTTGACCGGATTGGATGGGGTTCAATCTTGACGGGCATGTGGCCTACATGTCCAAGGTCTTCATATGAGTTTCTATCCACCTTGGTCATCCCAACCGCTTAAGTAAAGCGTCCTCAAACGGTGTATTTCCGGTTGGGAAATGTGACACATTCCTTGTCCATGAGGCAGGTCAACGAGATTTTCAATTGCCCGGATGGAGGCGATTATGAGAAGCCAAGGGGGTTCAAACCAAAGGTGCTTTGGAAAGAGATGACTTATGTGACTCAAAGTTTACTCTTCGGGGAAGTCAAAGGCCACACTACTCCGCAACCCCGTGTTTCGGGTAATTCAAAGAATACTTGCCCATACGGTGTTCCAAAGGGGCGAGAATAACTCATGCCGGAGCGTTGAGCTTTAAGTTATGTGGTGCATGCTCAATTACACAAGGCTCAACTTGGGGCAATTTCTCTTCCGCCAACTTTGGGCCCAAAAGCATCAACAGTCGGGAGTCCTTTGTTGTGGTGGATTCATATCGGCTATAGCTCAATTTCTTTGTCCCGAATACGACCAGTGGGAGAAGCTCAATGACAATTTAGTCATGGAATTGAACATGTTGAAGAATATGAGGGTTCTTAGTCTCCACTTCTCGGCCTTATCTTTTCCGCCAAAGCAAGGAGTACCGGCCCCGGAAGGGAGAAAAAGAGGTAGTGGAGATCTTCCCATTACCCGATCCCATCCTCACCGAGATTACCACTTTTAATCAATGAACAAATTGGAAGATGGATACGCCAATTCATGAGATGGCTATCCTAGCGGCCGGCAATCCAAGGGTAGAAGTGGAGGCGAGTGGTAGTAGTGGGGGAGAAGAACAAGAGGATGGTAAAGGAGAAGATGGAGACACCAACAATGATGATGATGATGAGGCGGGAGAGCAAGCAAGACGGAAAACCCATCTTGAAAGAAGAAGACAAGAGTTGAGAAGAGGCCGAGGGCAACAAGCCTTTGAGCAAGGTCAAGGCTCCCAAGGAGGCTCTCAAGGGGGGTTTCAAGGTGGCTCTCAAGGGGGGTTCAAAGGTGGTTTTCAAGGCTTTGGGGGGTCCTTCGGACCCTATAACATGTATAGCGGACCGGCGAGACCCGGAACCTTCTATGGTGAAGAGTTTGCAAGTATGCCGGAGCAAGTGGCGCATATCGACAACTATTGCACTCAGTAGGATAGTGAGTTCGCCGTCATGAGGCACGATATCCAAGCCAACCGTCTTAGGCAACAAGACATGCTCGAAGCCCAGCAAATGCAACTTGGGAACCAAAGAGCCTTTCAAGATGAGATGTATGCTCGTTACGATCAATTCCGGGACGATCTATATGCTCGGCAAGACACCTTTCACCAAGAGCAAAGGGCCGATTGGCAAAATTATCAACAACAACACCAAGCTGATTTCCAAAGCTTCCAACAAGATCTCTATGATCTTCAAGAGTGGTTTCAACAAGAGCAACGGTCGGAGCAACAAGCGTTTCAACAACAATGGTTCAATCGGCACGACACGTTCCGTCAAGAATTATTTGAACGCCAAGATCGTTACCATCAGGAGGACCTCGTCAACGAACAAGAGTTTTTGGACCTTGTTCACTGCTTTGAAGCTTCTCAGCTTGAGGAAGGCCATGCATAGCCCCCGCTTCCGCCCCCCCAGTGAAAAGAAAAGGTATCCCCGTCTTTGTATTTGTTTCTTCCCTTCAAACTTCTTCGATTCCTTCGGTTTCGAATAAGTTTGGGGGAGGGGGGAGATGAATACAAAGACGTTTGTAAATATGTGTGTGTTTTGCTTGGGTTGTTGAGTTTGGCTTGCTTTGAGTAGTTTTTGTGTGCTTGGTTGTGTTAGATATTTGGGAATTTGTGGAAATTTGAGAAAAAATTGAAAATTTGGAGTGATGGTTGCTATGATTTTGGTTGTGTATTACTCATGTAACTGTGGTGAGATGCCTATGATGATAATGTTTTGTTTTTGAGAAAAGTGGGTTGGAATTGAGCATGCTTGATTGGTTTTGCATGGGTTGATGGCTTGATGATTTTGATTCTTCGATTTTTGAACAAAACCTGTGAGACTTGAGCTTTATTGTGCCAAATGGTGCACCTTTGTTCTTGTGGGTTTGATCATGCATGCATTTTTACTCCTAGAACTTGCGTTGGATCTATGTTGAGAATGCTAGGTTGTGCAAGAACTTGGAAATGACCTTAGGCCATCTTTGTTAGCCACTTCATATCCTAAACACATCTTTGTGTTTTATATTGTTCATTGTCAACCCATTTGAGCTTGATTTGGCCTTTCTTTGATAAACCGGAGTAAAGGGGGTTGTGGTTGTGTAAGGGTATCCGGGGTGGGTTGTAAAATGATGATTTAATGATGGTTTGGGTAGTTGTAATGGGCTTGATGCATTGAAAAGAAGAAACTTTTTTTTCCCATAAGCTCAATGTGAAAGAAAGAAAAAAATGATGAGTGAAAAAGAGAAAAGAATGTGGAAGTGAAGCAAAAATATGTCTCATTGTGTATTAGAATGTCTTCCATTTGAAAATTGAGAATGAATTGTAAAAGAAAGAAAATTTGAGCATAAGGGAATGAAATTGTAGTTTGAAGTCCATTGAATTGGTAGTGCATGGTAGGGGAGGAAGATAGAATGATTCTATGAATGTGTCGAAGTAGAAATAAGGTTGGTGAATGAACTTGTTAAGTCACTTGGCCAAATTTCCCCTCCTAAACCAACGTGCCTACATTACAACCTAAGAAAAACTCCTTTGTGATCCTTGTTCTTGCATGACACGTATCGCAATGGAGATACTAGACGATATGCAAGCCTATGGTGAGTAGAGTGCATTGTATGAATTCGATGAGTGCATAGCCATACATTTTGAGGGTTGAGAGATACACTTCCATGTGAGGTTCATTGATTGAAGAGTTGAGATTGATATGCCTGTGACTTGTGTGGAATCATGACGGTTTGCTTGGTTTTGGCTTTCAAGTTGTTTTTGTGTAATCTGAGGCATCTAGGATCCAAAGTTGCTACTCCATGCGATGTTTATGTTCTTTATTTGAATATATTGTTCGGGACGAACAATGCTTAAGTTTGGGGGAGGGATAAACATCTATTTTTGTAGCAACTAAACATGTTATCATAGCACAATTTGCCTTGTTTTATCATTAAACGTGATTGGTTTGGTATCGTTTTCATTATTTTGGATCATTTTTACGTTTTGGTAGTGCTTGTGCATGTGTGTAGGTTGAGCATAGGAGGCTAAGTTGAGAGGGAAAGGTCATAGAAGAGCAGAGACGAAGAAACGGGACGAAAAAGTGGAAAACGGGATGGAACGGAGCGAATCAGTGAAAATCGGCGGTCCGAAGAAGAAAACCGGAAATCAGTGCCCAATCGCTGACCAACCCTCCGAAAGTTACTGGATTGGAGTCTCTTCACAAATGCCAAACCGGCGGTCAAGTCGGCGGTCCAGCCCAGCCCTAGACCGCCAAAAACCAGCCCAGACCGCCGAAAAACCAGGGGCAAACCGCCGAAAATTCCTGTTTTTGCCCAAAATCGTGTTTTTCTTCCCTCTTCGCGATTTTAACATGTAATAGCACTTTCTACCTCCTATATAAACCACTTGGCAGCCCCAAAACGTGAACAACACACCTCTTACACTAAATTCCATTTCAAATAGTTTCCAATTAGGGTTCTAAACACATTTTAATTGATTGTATTAGTGAATTAAGCTTGGATTTGAAGACTTTGTGAAGATTTCAACATTGGATTCCTAGTTTTTCATCTATGCTATCATTTCTCTTTTGTTTATTGTTGATTTTCATTATGTCTAGCTAGATTTCTTGTTGGTTTTAGGGGTTTGTGATGATTTGTTGATGGATTGATCATATCTTGTTGAATCTACTATCCTTCTTCTTCTTAGTTGTGAATTTGGTGCTTTGATTCATGTGGGAATTGTTGATCACCTTTCTTGCATGCTTAGTGTTTGTGAAAACTCCTAATAGGTTTTTGCTTGCATGGAATCCCTTTTTCACTTCATGTTTTTGGCTTGAGACTTAGTAGGTGATTGTTCAATGCAAGGTAGTTTATGATCCTTGTGCTTTTGGGAGTTGTTTGATTGGCTTGAGTCTTAATAAGAGATAGTTGATTTAATGATCCTCTTTTACTAATTGTCGAGAGAGATTAGTGGATAATTGTGTGGATTGCTTCCTAAGTGGAGGATTAAAAATGGTTTGTATGATTTAGCAAGTGTTGATCAAGCTATCTAGAATCAAAATGAATCCCTAGAACCAACCCTTTCCCTCATTTGTTCCTTATTTGGTTGTTTGATCTTTTGTTTGTCATTTTTGCATGTTCTTGTCTCTTAATTGCTTATTTAGCTTTGATTTCTTGTTTAAGAGTTTGTATGAATCCCAAACCACTTTGTCTAAAAGCTTGAATAGTAGGAATTTGCATGAATTTCATTTCCACTAAAAACTCGGCTAATAGTCCTTGAGGATACGATGACTCGTTATTGTATACTACAATAACCCGATAAAGTGCGGTTAACATTGCTTGGTAGAAAATTAGCGATCAAAAGCTGACCTGGCAAAATTTCTCGTCGACCAATACGGTGTCGTTTATAAAACATAAAAATGATGTCGCTTACATATGAACAATATATTAGGGCATATGAGATCGATTAATTCATGTAAGAACTCCAATCCTTTTCTCCTATCTTTGTCGACGAAATTCTTTGCCATAGCCATCAAATTTCCAGCAGCACCTGCATCCGAAAGAGATTAATCGATGGCGTCTTCTTTACAAACAAGCTTAATGAATTATCCCCAACCTATGAGGCTCTGCGAGTGTGAAGAACTGGAGCCTTGCCTCATGCAGACTTCAAATTCCATGATGAACCCTGAGAGGCGCTACTTTCATTGCCGTAGTCGGGGTCGAGTAAGTATTGCAGTTGTCTTCTTCGAATGAGCTATGTCAGTGAATTTTTTTTTTTTTGGATTGTAGCGAGGAGATTGTAAATATTGGCATTGGGTTGATCCCCAGCTATCTCTTTACTATAACGATTGCTTCCTGAAAATGAAGATTCAAAGGGATATGGCTCTTGAGCAAATCATTCAGGAGAGGAAGAAAAATGAAATTTCAAAGGGAGAGGAACCTGAAGATGTCGCATGGTCAATGAATGCACAGGCAGCTGAAGATGTTCATGAGTCCAAGGGAATTGGCCGCGAAGATGTTGTTGGCGTGAAGCAGCTTGGGAAAAAAATGGTAACTGTGGAGAAAAGGATAAAATTTCTCTATCTCAGATTTGTCTTCGTGGTGATATTGGTATATTTTGGATGGTTTTAGGCTGTTTGTAGTTGGAATTTGGTGATATTTGCACTATTTTGTTGCAGACGACTTAATGTATTTTGGAAGGTTATAACCCTTCTTCTTCTAGTTATTGTTTTCTTGCTATTGACTTCATGTATTTTGAAAGGTTAGAAAAATTAAAGTTGTAGTTGTTGTAGGTCTTGTAGTTGTAGTTGAATGACTTGCAGTTGGATTGACTGGTAGTTGGAATTCAATATTGGTTGTTGTGTTGATTGAATGTTGTTGTTGGTGATTTAATGTGATGGTAGTTAATGTTGTTGTTGTGAAGTTATTATTGCAAATGCAGTAGTTGTTATGGAACCATGAAGTGAATAAGTAAAAGGGAACAAAATAGGGTCTGTGCTAAGCATAAAATTGAACATGTCTTGGCACAAATAAAAAGACATCATCAAAATACCCACAACTGTTGTGTACTTAAAGTCACAAAAAAATAGCAAAAAAGAAACACAACTTGGCAAAAACGTATCTATTTCCAACAGGGCCTGACAAAATGGTCCCCAAACAACATGGTGAAATTAAGACTACAAAAAAAAGGCCAAGTTTTCTTCTTCAATCATAGCTCTAAAAACCAGCAGCTGGATTCCTACTTTCCTATGTTGATGGTCCTTCATTTCTTCCAGTTTTGTTGCTTGTTGATGGGGTTGGTTGTTGTTGTAGCCTTGTACTTGTTCTTATTCCTCTTCTAGTGGGAGGTGCTGCTTGCGCACTCATTGAGGAGGTGGTTGTCTGATCTCTTGCCCTTTTCTTAGCCTTTGGTGGTTGGATTGGGTGTATCCGGGGTCTTCCACTTTTTTCCTGTTTCACCACATAGGAAATTGTTAAAACTAATGTGAGTTTAGGCAGACAAAAACATGAGACAAACTAATACCTTAGGATGAGCTGGGGCCTTCTCATTAGTACATGTCTTTCTGTTGTGTCCCTTTTGCTTGCAATTTTGATATGTCATAACAAGTCCGAACCTCATAAGCTTGTGTGGGTTCTTAGGGTCTTTTTCAGGATCCCTTCTCCTCACTTTCTTAGGCCTACCAGGCAGCTTCCTAATTACTGGTGGCTTCACCACATACCCCTCAAGCTGAGGCCACATCTCTTCACTAACAAGTGGCTCTATAGTTTACTTGTATGCTTCTAGATACCTTTTAACATGTAATAATTGTGTACATCTGCATATGGCTCCTCACCCACAAAATGAATTGCAGCACATGCATGAACACATGGGATGCCAGTCAGTTCCTAAACCCTACATGAACAAGTGCGTGCAACCATATCCACAACAAACCCCCTACCCTTTAAGCTTACTTCATACTTCTTCTGCATGTATGGAAAAACATAACCCTGACTACTCTTCTTCCTTGTTTTCTCTAGTTTTTTCATTATAACAGGGTACACTCTATCAGACACCATAGCCATCATCTTAGCCTTTTCTACTTGCCTAACCATTTAGTCCCTTCTTATCCGCTCACACATATGTATAATATGCATCCCTCTAGCTTCTAGTATGTACCCATTAAATGTCTCGGCTATGTTGTTAGATATCATGTCACTACATGAATGAGGTGAAATGAAGGCCTTACAGAATCTACTTACATCTCTGGCCACAAAGTCTTCATAATCTGCTGCATTTTTAACCTTCAATTCTTCCAAGCGCATGTTGTACTCTTGCACATAAGTGCTTCTTACAATACTCCAGAAGATGTTCTTGAGAGTGGTGCCTTTATGCTGCTTCTTCCAGTTCATGTATACATGCCTAACACAGTTTCTATGCTCAGCCAAGGGTGCCAACTTGGCAACTGCATTCATCAATCCCTAACCAACAAACACAAAAAAGTAAGATCAGTGCATAAATCTTCATAAGCTTAAATAATTACAGTAAATGAAAATGAGTACCTTTTGCTGGTCAGAAATGAAGGTCCAGCCATTGCCATCTGATATTGCAAGATCTTCAAGGAGGATTTCCTGAAACCACTACCAGCATTGCTCATTCTCAACTTCAACAATAGCCCAAACAATTGGAAACATTTGATTGTTCCCATCCTAAGTCAAAAAATGAGATAATTAGCATCAACAAATGAAATAAACTGTATAAAAAAATGAGATAATTAGCATCAAAACTTTACCTTTCCAAGTGCACACAAGAGAATTCCACCAAAATAGGTCTTCAGAAAGCACCCATTATCACAGCCCCAAATCTCGAGGGATGGCAAAGCCGGGGTGCTACTAGGGGTTGGATTAAAGAAGCGGGGAAGAAAGAGGGAATTACTAAATAAATGATAAACTGACATAACTTTGATAAGATAGTTACTATGAACTGATTCTATTAAACAAAAGAGAGTCAATCTCGAAGGATCGCTCGACAAAGTTGTTTCTAAGTTGACTAGGTTTCAAGTATGAAAACTTAAACTGAAAAGATTATACATCAAAAAGAAGTATTTTGCAGCGGAATAAAACGTAGAGTGATAACACATTTCAGATGTGAAATCGAGGCTCAACTAAACTTTACTTCCTTATGTACGACCTCTATTCAACCTCCACCGCCTTCGTCACTCAACCTGCACATTTAGAAATACATACAGGGCTAAGTATAAACATACTTAGTGGGAACTTTGCCGAAATCATATCATAGGTTTTATAGATTCATCAGACATTCTCAAAGTAACACAACAGGGTTTTCCCTTCAAAGGCATGTGCTTACTAAACATTTTCCTTTCATAAATAACTTGTGCAAGCATTTTACTGTTGTTACATTCAACTTGCCCAACTTCTGTTTCAACGTCGGGGGAGAGTATACTTCTCCTGCGCACGTTCCTCACCGTGGCTGGCTACCCCTCAACAGAGTACCACACACAACGGCTACCGTATACACTAACCCTGGAAAACCCTTCCGGTTAACTCAGAATCCGATCAATTAGTTGGCGAACCAAATCAGAATGGCACAAAAGAACACACAAAAATAAATTCTTTTATGCACTGATAATCACTTTCAAAACATACTTATAAAGCAATAAGTAAACATTTTGAGCAACGCTCACTTGATTTTGTTATATAGAAAAGCCCACCTTAACCGGTTACAGAACAAACACAAACTTCTGTCTTCGGTCTTCTGTCCTGTCTTCTAATTTCGATTCCTCCTTTGATTGCAAAAATTCAAACTTTAGTAATTGGTCGAGACGATTAAAAAAAAAAATCAAATTCGGCTAAGTCTTTTAAGCGTTTGCACTTTAACTAATCCCTTTTGGTTTAAAAAGAAACGAGACTCGGACACATCTTATTTAGAACTAACTCGGTTCCTTACTCGACATTAATATTAGTTAAAATGGAAGTCAATAACTTAATAGTGACTTAGAAGTTCTTAAAGAATTTAAGTTAAGAAAAGATTTCACTTAAGAAATAGAGCTGCAGAAGAATCTGCACAACTACTGAAGATTCAAAAGCTCACGCAGAACAGACTGTTGAGAAACAGGGGAGGTTCTTGGTGCCAAAAGAAAGTCACGGATGTCTAGTTTACTGTCCAATTTACGGATCTCGATTTCCTTAAACGAGTAAAGAGTTATGACCGTTTCCGTGAAGGGTGGCAGAACTGGCCGAAAACCCTAGACATATTGAAACTCGACGCACGTTTCCCTAGGTTCGATCAATGCTATACGACCTTTATGTACACGAAATTTCCATCAATTTAACAGTCAAGTCACACAATCATTTAACATGAAAACCCTTAGGTTTCTTGATCAATACACGACGAGCAATCTCATCTTTTCAACTAACATCATACTTAGCAATTTCTTTTCAATTTCAAATCACAAAAAAAAATTCCTTAACTTCTAATTCAATCATCTCATGCTATGATCATCAACTAAACAAATGTTCCTTAACTAACATCATACTTCAATCAATCAACACTCATTAATTTCTAACATACACGTCATTTTTATCGAGCAACGAACATCGTTGCCGATTTTTCCAAACATTTTTAGAAAATCTAAGAAATTCATACTAAGTACATATAATCATGCTTATCATCAATACATCAACCATATCATCAATCGGAAACATACAAACCCTCGTTTTCTCATTTCTTTGTTTCTACACTTACTTACTTTCTTTAATTTTTGAAATCTACTAATCCAATTCAAACCAAATTAGTTTCTATCATCTTTATACTTAACAAAGATCTTATTAACACACTAACATCATTATAACTAACACTTAATCAATTCACGTCATTTTTATCGGTTCAAGAACTCAATTTTCAAAGTTGTTAGTTAATTCTCAATTAATTCAACAACAAACTTAACATATCGACAATCACTAATATTCGATTAGTTTTCTCGTTGATTTTTTTCTATCGACGATTATGCTCGACTCTTCATCTCTTACAAAAATGTTTGACGTTCTTAGAATTCGTTGAAACTTCCAAATCATCATCCTTAAGTACTTAGATTAACTAATATGCAAACCATAAGTTCATATCATAATCAAATCTAATTCTATCGACGATTCTTCGCCTCCAACGATTTCGTTTTTATTTTTAGAAAAATCTAACTAAAATATATGTTCAACTACATGCTTCCTACAACACATTTGTATCATTACCACATCCATATCATCTCATTTGCTCAATCAAAATCATACTTCTTCATTTCCAATGAACATAGAAATATTTTTAGAAAATTCTCAAACAATTCATACAATCATGTATCAATACTTAGAATCATATTCCACAAACCATTATCCAAAAATTCAAGCTTAAACAAAAACCTCCAATTTAATAATTATTTCGAAAATTAAAGAAAAATTATCTAGCATGCTTGAAACTTGAATTAAACCATAGATTCTTATTCTTAAGCATCTAGGATGAAGAAATTAAACTTAAAACATCAAGTCCTACACCTCATATTTTTCGCCATTTTCAAAAAAATAAAGAGGATGATTTTTGTTTGGATAGAAATGAAGCTAAAGCTCTCACCTTATCAAATACGAACTCGGAAATGAAATCGATCGACAAACGAACAAGTTATGAGGATCGAAAGCTTGAAGAAACCTTGAAGAACTCTTCAATGGTGAGAGAGAGAGAGGGTTGGCGGTTGGGGGGAGAAAGAGAAGAGAAGAAATGAAGTAGAAAGAAAATATTTATAAAGTAGAAGCAAAGAACAAATTGTACACCTTTTTCTTTACAAAAAATCTTATTTTTTCGGATTTAATACTGTGAACTAGAAACGAACAATTACTTTATTAGACGGACACATTTTCGGCAAAAATGGATACGACCATTAGTTCCGGAATATTTCACTTAGTCGGAAAGGACGATTCGTTTCCCGAAAAACTTCAAAAAGTCGAGACGTGACAGTCCAAATTTCGCCCGAAAAAATAAATAAAACTGACTTTTACCATTAGACTTGTATCGCAAAATAAGTGAATGTAAAGTCAGACACTTTTTCGATCTGAGTTCTCGAACGAAAATTTTATCTGGCGCGAAATCCCTAATACAGTAGTCGGTTGAACGACTTCTGGATTTTATTTTTAGAAACGGATTTCACCATTAGTCTTAAAACTGAAATTCCTTAACTTAGGCATGCAAAGCCTTAATTAATCATCAATTTTTTTATTTTCGTGACGGAAAGAAAAGCCGGGATATTACACCCATCAAGCCCTATAACTGGCCTGCTGCTCTTCTTGAATCCAGTCCCTTGAAGACTGCCCCCTCAACCAAATTCATCAGGTATGTTTCATCCCTATCCACCCTAATCAATTCAGCCACATATCTCCTCAACAATGCATAATGATCTTCAACAGATCCTCTCATCATCTCCTGTGCAATAGCCCTTGCTTTGTACAATCTGTCCTTGCCAACCACAGTCTTGTGCCTTGTCCTAAGGTCCTCAACTAATAGCTTGATAAACACATTAGGCTGCACCCTGAACACACTAACCTGTTGTTGTTTTTTCTTGTACATTTACGTGTGGGATAGTATGTCTTGATCATGAAGACATCATTAGCTTCAACAAGAGAAGCATACACTGTCCACTTGCATGGTGGTTTGCATGTGGCTCTACAAGATGTTTTGGTGACTTTGCCAAACTTGATATATCTGCCATTTGCTATGGCATTGTCCCTCAGAGCTTCCCTACATTGATATCCATCTGCAAATCTCATGCCTAGTTGCAATTTCAGTTTCTTGGGCTTTGTCCTAGGATCATAGCTAAACTTAAACTTGTTGTTTCTCTTACCCTCATTCTCCTCATCTGTTGAATCTGAGCATACCTCACCATCAGAGCTAGCATAATCAGATTCCACATGATCATGTTCATACACATGGTTAAACCCAATCCCCTGATCAACTTCTTCATCTACTAAGTCAAATAGATTAACTCTTGACTTCACCTTCTGCCTAGACTGCACATACTCTTCATCATCAGACACACACTCATCATCAACCAATTCATCATTAGATGATTCATCTTCCATGGGGTAGTACTCATCGTCATCATCAACCCCATCATCCCCATCCTCAAACAATAAACAATGATTTCGACTGAGATTCAAACAATTTTTTAGTGTTAATGAGGATTTGAGAACAAAGGGATTAGGGATTAAGGAATGAAAAATAGGGATATGGCTCTTCGAGATTCTGAAATGAGGTAAAATAATCTAAGTGTGGAGTGGAGGGTCACGTGGGAGCCAAAATAGCAGGAACCAAACGTCGTCGTTTTGGCCTATGTATAAAACGATGTCGTTTGGTCCAAATCAGATAAATTATGGTCAAATCAGATAAATTATGGCCACATCAGATAATTTTGACACGTAAGCATCAACATTTTTGCCGGAATTGCTCACTGGACCGACATTTGCATCAAAGTAGAAGCTAACTACTTTGTTTGCGAAAGAAAAAAGTTTGTTACAAAACCGGAATTTGAAAAAAGGTCGGGTATTTTTATGAAATTTTTCCTAAATATTATAAACTATGTTTTTCCATCCTAAAAAAATTGTCATAAGTTATATCCAAAAATATATTATTAATTTATTATCCTTCTTTGATTGATGATAAAAATGATTGGATCTTTGATTTGTCATGGCTGACACAATGTGGACTACTAATGGAACAACTTTTTGTTTTGGCAGCAAAGCTTTACTTTCTGATACAGTATTCGGTCTTCACGATATTATTGTAAAATATTGAAATATGAGAAAATCCCTAAAACTAGCACTTTTCTTATAGTTTTTTTAAATTTTAGCACCTCTTATAATTCTTTAAAAATTTAGCACTTCCTCTCTTTTTTACCCTTACTTTAATTTTCTATTTCCCATCTTATCTCATCTTCCTCTCTTTCTCTCTCTTTCCTTCCTCCTCTCTTTCTCTCTCTTTCTCTCTTTAAAAAACACCCGCCGCCACCTCCTCGCCACCGCCGCCACCGATGCCGCCTTACCTCCGTCGCCGCCACCTCCAGTGGCTCTTCTCTTTCTCTCTCTCTCCCTCTCTCTCTCTCTCCCTGCCATCTCCAGTGGCTCTACTTCTCTTCCTCTCCCACTCCCTCCACTAATCTTCACGAAATCCTCAAACCACAATAAACTGTCTCCGTCCGAATCCATCAGCGCCACCGCCACCTCCGCCATCATATCGCCGCCGATCGAGCTCACGCACAGCCGCAGCTCCTCCTCCGCTTCCATTAAAACACAATAACTCTCTCTCTCTCTCTCTCTCTCTCTCTCTCTCTCTCTCTCAGATCTGTAATTTCTGGTAGATTTGGCCCTCACCACCACCACCTACATGTGTGAAACGATGAGACCAAGCTAATGGTCTTGGTCTCAACCCTTGATTCAAAGTATCATGGCCGGAATTCGCGAAAAACCAGACGGCCGGAATTCGCGAAAAAAAAGCAGATTTGTAATGTTCAATTTTTGTGACTTCACAAAATTTTTCCATGGTTTTGGTGACGTCACAAACTTTCTTCCCTTTTTTTGTGACTTAACAAAATATATTTTCTTTTGTGACTTCACAAAGTTTCCATTTTTTTTGGTGACTTCACAATTTTTTTTTCTAACTTCACAAAAAATTTGTGGCTGCCGGCGACAGTGGCGGTGGCACGGCGGCGGCGGCTGAAAAGTGATGGTGGAATATTTTTTTGGTTCAGTCACAAATTTTTTCTTTATTTTTTTTCTGACTTCACAAAAAATATGTGGCCGGCGGCGGCGGTGAGGTTGTGGTGGTGGAATGTTTATTTTTTTATTCAGTCACAATTTTTTTCTTTTTTTGTCTGACTTCACAAAAAATTTGTTGCCCACGGTGACGGCGGCTGTGGTGGCACGGCAGCGGCGGTGGGGTTGTGGTGGTGGAATGTTTTTTTTTTGTTCAGTCACAATTTTTTTTTGTTACTAGATAGGTAATGGAAGGGCAAAAATGTCAAAAAGTTCTATATTTTCAAAGATTTATAAGGAGTGCTAGATTTTAAAAAAACTATCTAAGAAGTGCTACTCTTAAAATCTTCTCTTGAAATATTGTGCATACATAATACATTTATGAAATTTTAAATACTAGTACATTTTTTTATAAAATTGAACAATATATAATATTTGCACAAATTGAAATGATTTGTCCAAATTAAGCTGACAGTGTCAAGCTGAAAGAGAGATTGCAGAATTTAGGTTTTGAGTTTTTTGTAAAGATAGTGCAAAATATAACACTGCTGCGTTGAGGTGGAAAAGGGGTCCAGTTTTAAAATTACATCTTCATTTGCACATTGCCTAATAATGGTTAGAGCCTAGAGGTATCCACAACAGAATGGTCTAAACTTAGACGGATTTGAGCTAAAAAAGAAGAGGGCCGAGTGAATTTCGAACCCAATCCAATCCTATATGCTATTAAGCATGATGGATTCTGGCCGAGTGCGGCCGATCCTATTTTTGCAACTTGTCAAATGGGCTCGGTTTGTTCAGGCCCGGGCCAGGGCTGAAAATTCGGTACGTCAATGATCCTGCTCCACTTCCATCAATGCTAGGTGTGTAGTTCAAAATTGTTTGACTACGTATTGCCCTAAGTTTTTTCGAACATGACTTAATATGGTGGTTCTTTAAACCACTGGTACCATTAATACTCGAGTCTGCTGCAATTAGGGTTCCACAACGCAAGCATTTTCCTTTACGCTTCTCGACTGGTGGATCACCTTCTTCAACGCACACCAGTTCATAAAATTTCCAATAGGGAGATCTCAAATCAGCTGCAGCCTTGCGTTTCTTTCCTCCACTTCCAGCAGCAGCACCAACAGCTGTTTGTGCTCCATTTTTTACTTGTGTATCTTTTTCTTCAAGAGCTGTCTCTAAGCCACCAATGTTATGCTGTTGCTCTTCTTGATTAGTTGATTGAGGAGATTCAACTTTCATCTAAAAATTAAAACAAGAATAAAATCAGCATCAAAGATTCAAAGTACTACACCCTCCATCTCCGAAAATTATGGTCTTATTACTATATTCATCCGTCGCTAAAAATTGTGGTCTTTCCTTGTTTTGTATATTACCCCACCCACTTCCTATAAACTTCACTACAAGCAAAAAGAGATGAGTCCCTTTTTTCACTCAACAAACATATGCCACCAAACATTTCTTAAAACCCGAACCACAAAAATTGCACCACAATTTTTGGGGCTAGGGGGAGTAGTATTTTGCATTTTAAATCAAGAGACCACTAGCTATTAAATCATAATTTGAGCACCCAAATAAACATGTCCTAGAGGGCCAGAGATAATAATAAATACCCAAAAAGAGAGAGGCAAATAAAAACTAAACAAAAGTAATTGAAATTTGTATGGAACGAAAGCACACTGAAGATCAATGCATTTTGGTTAAAATATTATTCACAAAGGGATCATCAAAATCCACCTTAAGTAGTCCTACTGCCACATCCAATTATAACAATTTAGCTTTTGGTTATTTTGTCTAATTAAGAGCAAAAAATTAAAGGGGCCCAACTTTTTAAATACCAAAACACAAAATACAATTCTTATATATCCTCATTTTAAATCACACTCTTTTCTATACCAAAATGTTTTAAAAGACTATTATACCCTCAAACTTAAAAAATAATTAAATAAAAATTAAATAAAAAAACAACAAAAAAACAAACTAACCCTACCCCCACCACCCGCCGTCCCCATCTCTCTCTCTCCCCACATCGGTCCCCCCCCACCGACAGCCCCCTCTCTCTCCCAATCGGTCCCCCACCGCCACCGACCTCTTCTCTCTCTCCATCTTCATCGTGAATTTCCTCCTCACGATCGATTGATCGTCGTGAACGGAAGAACATGAGCAACCGCCGCCAAAACCGCCGCCGCAATGAGTCACCGTCGACGTCCTCCGGCGAAGAGGAGGAAAATTCGAATTTTCGAGTCCCAATTCCACCGGTTAGTGCCCTTTCTTTTTTCGAAATTCATGCTTAAGTCTTCGATTGAGAATGCATGTTTTTTAGTTTTTACATGTTAGAAATTGTTATATGTTAGAGTTAGGATTTTCATGTGGAAGATTTCGATAATGTTTTTGGTGTAATAGAGTTGGAGATTTTTGAATTTGTTCGTGTTGGGTAGTTCGACATTTGTTGTGTTGGTTTTGGTGTTCTTACGGGGTCGATGGAGGTGGGGAAGACGACGGTGAAAGAGCTCTGGCGTGCTCACGATGGGCTTCCCATCGTGAGGTCACGTTGAGGTTTCCATCGCCCGATCACGATGACACTCTATCGTGAGCTCACGATGGAAACCTCAGCGTGACCTCACGATGGGAAGGCCATCGTGAGCTCACGATGAGAAGCACATCGTGAGGTCACCCGAGAGCTCTTTCCCCCGTCCTTCATCTTCTTGTGTTTATGTTGGTTTGTTGAATTATAACACGTTACCATGCACTTATACTTGGTTTTATTGATTTTGTAGGAACATTATTAATTTGTTAGACCCGCCATGTTGTACTTGTCTCCTAAAGTAAACCTTTACATGAGGGTAGACGTGTTTGATGAAATTAGGTGAGTTTTATTTGAAATATCCGGTGATCATCAAGCCGAGAATTTTCTAAGAACCGGTGTTGTTGGGCGGTTGATTGATGCTAGAAGAAATCAGAGTGCAAATAATGCGCTAAATCTAACAATAGCCCGACAGTTGCAAGGGGTTGGTGCTAATCGGGTACCAGAGAATGAGCTTTGGTTTTATCTTGGTCATACGACCCTTCGTATGACGGCAGTGGAATATGCTCTCATCACCGGCCTTCACTTTGGAAACTCTACATTTAATCCTCATGCAGTTCATGTACCTCCTAGAACTGGCATTCACTACAGATTTTTCAACGGCCGAGAGATAAAGACAAATGAGTTGCACGACGCCTTCAACAGAAAACAACTTGGGAGAGACATCGATGACTATTTGAAGGTGGCCAACTTGCTTATTTACTATTATTTCCTCCTATGTCGGGATAAACCCACCATAGAGAATTGGGCATGGACTTTAGTTGAAGACTTCGAGGCTTGGGATGCCTTCCCATGGGGCTCGTACACCTGGGGAGCACTATGTCACTATGTGTACAATGCCCAGACAGTCCCCAAGGACTACCACCTCTATGGTCCGGTTTGGGCTTTACAGATTTTGACTTATGAGATGATTTCGGTGTTGGGAGGTCGATGTGGAATCAAAGATCACATCGAGAGAGTGCCCCGGTGCTTGATGTGGGCCACAAGAGTGATGATAGTTGATTTCAGTCAATTCTTCGATAATATACGGGTACATTTATAATCTTATAATGTTTTTCATTCATTCAATGATGCACTCTATATTAGTTTCTAAAATTCTAATATTACCTTTTCATTACCTTTGCAGCTTCAGGTATTGGAAAGTTTTGAAGCTACGGAAGCAGAGCGTTATGAGTATTATATGCTGAGCTTCGAAAATGGAGACCCTTTTGATGTTCGATATATACCTCCCAAACAATTTGCTTCCAGAAATAACCCGACTACAAAGAATGCCAAACAGAAGACTATGGGAAAGTTGAAGTAGTTAGCAACACGGGTGGTCCGTGGTGACCCGGCACGACAGATGTCGAAGCGTCATCGGGAGGGTACCCCACCACCTCGCAGTTCACCACCTCCTAGTTCACCACCTCGCAGTTCACCACCTCCTACTTCACAGTGGGGGCCCTCGGAAGAGCCAGCCAGGGTTTGTTGTTTGCACGGACGACCATGCCCCCTCCATGATGAGGGCATGAGCAGCAGGGGGGACGAGATTGAGCGCCGGTTGAGGAGTGTTTTGGACGACGAATCTGACAATGGCTTCCTTGCTAAACTGACTCGGAGAATGAGTCAGTTTTTTTGTTATGAGGCGCCTAGACAGTCCTCCACAACAGTCACATAGGAGTCGTAGGACGGCATTGGACGTGGCCCGTCACTCTACCTCGGCATTTGACGCTCAGATGCGGACTGGTAGGATCGACCAGGACTGGGGTCCGGCCCGTCACTCTAGTGCTGCAGGTTTTAGTCACATGCAGACCTCTCCAGTTCGGCCCCAGCAACCTCCAGTTCAGCCCCAGCACTCTCCAGTGCGGTCACACCATTCTGCAATTGGGTCCCACCATGACGAAAGGCAGACTTCCCGCCGCTCTGAGCCGGTGCCTTTCCAGTACTCTCACCGGCAGACTTCCCAACACTCTGAGCCGGTGCCTTCCCGTTACTCTCGCCGGCAGACTTTCGACCACTCTGCACCGGCCCCTCTTCACGACTTTACGGCTCCTTCTCGGCAACCTCAAATCGGTGTTACAGTCCGTGATGAGCCGTTTCAGCAGTTTGGGTCGTTCCAAGCCGATCAGGAGACGCAGTCCTCACAGTAGATTGGTCAGGACTTGTTTGCCCAGCTCTTTCGCCCGATGCCGATGTCGACCCCTTACAAAATAGTGCAGCAGCCCATTCTAGAGACGCCGCAGCAGCCTTTTCACCAGACGACGCAGCTGCTCCCTTACCATACACCTTTGCAGTTGACCTATGGTCCGAGTGAGCATCAAGGTTCCAGCTCACACACTCCCCAGCAGTGCGTTGTAGATGATCCGGTTAATGAGGATGATGCTCAATATGAGGAGCCGGATCAGGGGGGTGGTGGTGAGGAGGTAAGTGATGTTGCCTTGGGTCCTCGGGAACGTAGACCGTCTGCTGCTCTCCGCACCCCTTTTCAGGGTGCAAGACAAAGTAGAATGGAGAGGTTGAGGATGATGTATAGTGACTTTAGGAAGCAGGGATATGAGTGTTATATGCCTGTGCTTGAGACGGGTCATCGTCTAACAAACTAATTCTTTGATCGGGTGGAGGATCCGAAGGAGGACTTCCATCAAGATGTAATGGACCTCTACGTGCTTTCGGTTCGCACGAGGATCCGAGTGCATAACAGGACTGCTCCAAATATTGGGCCAACTAACACGATCATTATCGGCACTCAGTTACTTGTAAGTTTTTAATATATATTCTTTATATTTTACTATAAATATTTAAAAATGATATTAATCTTGTATGTTGTCAATTTGATAGCAAGTTTTGCGTGCCGAGCTGCAACTCTTACATCCGAAGGATAAAGAATTCAAGCACATTAAGGGGACGCCCACATATAAGGGTTGGGAGATGCATCCGGGATTACATGACATTGTGCACGGGTTAGACTATCCAAATGTCGTTCCATGGTCGAATTGCAAACATGTAAGTGTTTATGGTGATATATATTTCAAGTTTCTAACCATTCATTATTGATTTAAATTATTCTATTTTTGTATTGAAACAGATCTGCGCTGTGTGTAATGTCTTTGATAATCATTGGGTCACGATTCGGATAAGTATTGATGATTGGACGGTTGAGTTGTACGACTCAATATCACACCAATATGATCAGCAAAAGGTTGCGCCTATTGATTATGAGCTCAAGCCCATTACTCGTCTCGTTCCTCGTCTACTACCTCTCTCAGGCTATTGGATTAACAATGCAACAATGACGAAGCGAGATAGTGAAATGAAGCTTTTGAAGATGCCGATCAAAGACCAGTTTGCCCAGACAGACAGTCACAGTTGGCCCCTTTGCATGCATGTATTTGGATCGTTTGATTAGTAGTAAGCCGAGACACTGGGGGAACATCACCGAACGCTACATTCAAAGATATCGGTGGCTCGTAGCAACTAGGATTTATTGGCTTGTTGTACTTGACAACGTCTAGTTTTATTAGTTTATTGAGTTTATGATGTTTGAAACATGTATTTGGATCTTATTTTTATGGTAGTTCCTTAGTTTATTGACTACATGAATGAAACAGTAGTTTTGAGCAGGTAAACCCCTAAACTCTCGGGTCTGGTCACGATGATAATGCCATCGTGACCTCAGGATGACAACACCATCGTGAGCTCACGATGGAATGTAATCGTGAAGTCACGATGGCAAGGCAGTCGTGAGGTCACGATTAATACAACCGTGAGCTCACGATAAGGACGCTAAACCCCATCGTGATGTTAGGATTTTTGACTAATTATGGTGTTTTAACCTGTTATATTATTTTGGTACGTGTTAAATATGTTCTACTTAACATTGAAATACATCAACAAATGAAAAATTATACATTTAAACACACACTTATAGTGTTGGCGAGGTGTGTGACACAACAATGAATACATTACTATATGTTACATATACAATGACTCTTGCATTTGATAAATAATACACCTCTAACAATAACCCATTTAGTGTTTCTTTGATATAAAACCGCAAAATATGATGTGCAAATGTTTGTTAAGACATAATATAAACATTACAACACTAATTAATCATTATTTTAGACGTAATTGTTCCTATTTATTAGTTCACGACAGGATAAAAATATCATCGTGAACCTGGTCGTGAGAATGTCATCGTGATCACGATGTACTCATCAACGTGACCACACGATGGCATTATCATCGTGACCTCACGATGGAATTATCATCGTGAGCTCACGATGATAATGCCATCGTGAGGTCACGATGATAATTCCATCGTGTGGTCACTTTGGCGTGGTCATCGTGACCTATCCAGAAACTCGAAAACAATTAACATTCAAATTCAAGTTACCATCGCATAAAACGAAACATCAAATTCAATACAAATTTTAGTACAAATTCATACAGAACCAAATCACCAAATAAAGTCACCAAATAGGTCTAGTAGTTCAAACATAACTTTTAAACAAATCTAAACTATAACCAACACGCTAGTCGACATCTAGAGCCGTGGAGGGTGACGCACCATCGTCCGCTGCTTTTTTTCGGGCCTCAAGTTCCGGCGGCAACCAAGCAGTGTCCCTCAGGATCAGCACTCGGCATCTAATAATTTCCCGTGTCGACTCCATCACCTCAAAGATCACGGCATCATCTACTTTGAGGTCGAAAGTGCGTGTGAATTGTTTCCACCCTACATACTCAAACTTCGGTTTCTTCAAAGATCCAAGGTACATCAACTGACATTCGGTTCCATTATGATTGGCAACCAGTGGCACATCCGCACGAGGAAGTTTACCGACAATATGTGCTGGTATATGCTATATTGCACACAAAGCATTGATTAAAAGTCATACCAAACAAATTAATTGTTTGTTTAGTGGTAGAAATTCTTACCAAATGCCAAGGGGCCGAAACATGTGACTTGGCTAGGATAACATCAAAAAAGGGCTTGTCTCCTGATAGGCAGTTCAAGTTTGAATCGGATGGGTTGGTCGACGACATCTACAACCATCCAAATGCGACAAAACATAAAGTGAAGACAAACATCAACATCAACATCAACCAATTAAATTCAATAATTTGCCACATTTTACATAAATCGAACATCATTATCAACAACATCAACATATTCTTCGAAATTCAACATAGCAAACCAAATTAAAAAATAACAACATATATCGGACATAAAACAAAAGATAATTTCATAACTCCTATAATTGGGTGACATTGAGGTCGAAGAAACGTACCTCTAATCGGAAACGAGCGGTGGGGGCGGCGGCGGCAGCGGTGGACAAGAGAAGCGGAGGTATTGAAAAGAGGGAAGAGGGAGATAGGAATGAGATAATAATGATATATGTTGGATATTGGTGGAAAGAAGGTAACGTACGTATGGTTGAAATAAAAAGTTTGAGATTCTGTAGTACTTTATCGGGAAATCTGGATTCATCATGATGGGATCACCATCGTGAGGTCACGATAGGAGTGACCATCGTGAGGTCACGGCTGTTCCTTCATCGTGACTTCACGATGGCTCATCGTGACCTCACGTTGTAGATACCATCGTGAGGTCACGATGGTTTTGTCATCGTGATCAAGGCAGAGACTCACCAAAAATCATCCATGTATGCAAATAATACCTGTCTCAAAAATTCTGAACATAAAAACAGATATTAAAGGTTTAAAAAGGTCAATACAATGCCTTAAACTCAACAAGTTCTATTACTCCTATATTTCATCTTCAATTGGGTTAAGACATGCTCTAATATCATGACCCTCTCGACGACAATTGCTACATCTTTTTTTCCTCCGGCGTCGTTGACTTGATTCTACTCCCCCAAAATCATGAAAATTTTGTTCATCCTCTGTTTGTTGGAGAGGGATATTCAAATCGACTCCACCAGGGGGAATAGATGTCGTGCATTTTTTTCTGTTGTGCCCAGATCCACCACACCTTGAGCAAACTTGAGGACGGCGTGCTCTCGTGCCTTCAACTGCTGACCGAGCACGACTCGTTCTTGGACGACCGGCCTGACGTACATCTTCTGGAGGATAAACCCTAATTGATTTGATCTCCGGCGGCACATTCCACTCATCGGGGTGTGGTATTTGATTGATATGCTCAGCATAAGTCTGTCTTAGGCCGTCTTGTTTGAAATATCTATGTACGAAATCATACACGTTCAAACTAATGTCGGCCCGCCTGTTAAAATAGGAAAAATAGAATTACTTACATACAAAATGAATATAAAAATACTAGAAAATTATAACAAATAATATAGATTTTACCTTATAGCGGCAGCAGCATGCTTACATGGAATCCTATCCTCATCGAAGACACGACAATCACACGTCCAATTTTGAAGATCCACTTGATATTGTTGATTATCTTCGTCTACTTTATAAACATGGTCGGTGATTGCTCGAACAGGAAGATGGAGACTCGCTTGCACGGATAGAGAAAGCTTGTTGAATGTAGTTACAGTCAACACATGATCTCTCGATTCAGCATCAGTACACCGCTCGTCAAACCAATCCTCCAATGTGTGGCGAAATGTTTCAAGTAATGAGCACACTGGTAAACGCCTACCCCACCACAAAACACTGTTCACGGATTCGACAGCATTGGATGTCAGTAATCCATAGCGCCGCACAGGACACTTTGGCCTAGCCCACCTCTCTGGTCCAATTTGAGAAAGTCTTCTGTGAGCACCATTAGGACTTACAGTGTACAACAATTCAAAAAAGTTTTCAAACACTTCGTGGCGATAACTAAATGCTGCTTCATAAAAGAGTGTGGCCACAGTTTTGCCGTATGGGGTCAAATTTTTCTGCAGATGGTGATAGCACAATCCGTGGAATGCATTTGGATAGACGGTTCGAACTGCATTCCTAATGCTCTTATGTTGGTCGCTCACTATTAACAAATCTTTGGGTGGATTGAAGCATTTGCGTAGGTTATAGAGAAAATAAGTCCACGACTCATCGTTCTCTATCGGACCAAGGCCAATTGCAAGCGGAAACACTTGCTCGTTCCCATCCTTCGTGCAGGCAACAAATAAGGTTCCTTTGTTTCTACCCTTAAGATGAGTCACATCTACTATGAGCACAGGGCGAAGACACTGCTCAAATGCTCTAATACACTGTCCAAGGGCAAGGAACATGTGACAAAACATTCCTTCACTAGTCGTCTGCGAGTCGTATACAGTCCCAGGATTACGTTGTTTCAACAAATATAAATACGACGGAATCTTCTGATATGACGAGGGGAAGTCACCGTACATTCTCTCTATCGCTAGTTGCCTTGTTCGGACGGCAAAGTTGTATAACATTTGAACACCGTATCGCATGCGCATCTCTTCCATCATCTCCTTAGGCCTCAGAACGACCTTCTCATCTATCAATTTCTTAGAAAAATAAAATGCGGCCACCTCGCTACTCACCGACCTTGCATGTGCAGCAAGGTTCAAATCTGATCGGCAACTATGCTCCAATATCAACTTAGTAATCCGAAAAAGAGTTGCACATTCCGTAGCACACAACCTAAACGTGCAATTCTTTCTACCACTCCTACATAGGTACACTGCACGGTTCGAAGCGGAGCGGTCGGTCTTACACTTCACAAAGTGCTCCAAATGATACATTCCTACAGCTATCCTCAACTCTTGCACTGATCGAAATATCGATCCTACCTCGAGACTACCATTGATGATGATAGGCCGCTCAACCCATGCCAACGGTATTGCGCTTTCAATGTCAGGATGTGGAATGATCCAATTGCACTGTGTACGCTCATGCTCAACCTCATTTTCTGATTGATGGTCCGATGAAAAGTGTCGCTGCCCCATGAGCCTATCCATTTGTGCCGGCTGTCCAATCCAAGCATAAAACTCTTCTTTCAATGATTCAAGCAAATCTTTACGACGATCTTCCTCTTCATCTTCGGATGTAGACACCGCTTCATCCTCCTCATAATCTTTATCATATTCATCATCATCACCATCGTCACTATCATCTTGTGCACCCGAGGTGCTACCTCTCACATTAACTTCGGGGGCGGAGTTCCCGCGGTTTTCAATCACATAAACTTCAGGATCTTCTTTAGGGTCCGCTAACCATCGAAGTAATTCTAAATCGCCCCGCAATAGCACTTTTGCTTTCATGCTGTTAATGGTTGTGAGGTACCATAACACATATTCGGTCTCCTTCCCACCATTCAAACTCTCTCTAATGAGTTCTACAAGGTTAGCACGATTAATAGTGCCGGGGTCGATGTAGACAACAAATAAATCCCCGTCCATATATGTTGATCACTCCCAATGACCGCCGTGATATATAATAATACGGCGTAAAGACATCTGAAATTAAGAAAATATACAAAAATGAAGTGTAAACAATCAATGAAAATACTTGTTTAGCACACATCTGTGCTGGTCACGATGGTGATCACCATCGTGAGGTCACGATTCGTGAGCTCACGGTGGCAATTGTCAACGTGACCTCATGATCGTGACCTCACGATGGCAGTTGTCACTGTGACCTCACGATGGTGATCACCATCGTGAACACGGTGAACTTGTCCATCGTGACCATAGCAGAATTCGTGTGCTTAGGTTAGAACTAGGTATTTCAACTTCTTTTAACCCCACGATACCATGAAGTTTTTAATTTAAGACACCATTATATGAACAAAATAACATATTTCATGACATAAGATGAAACATATCTTGTATTATACTTTCAAAATCCCTAATTTCACCCTAATAATAACCCTAATTTCAGCAACAACTTATATCAAATGAACAAACATTATACATATTATGCTTACCTTTGTATGAAGTAAGGAACACCACGGAGCCCTCGTTGATGCTTTCGTTCTTCTTGGGCGAGATCTTGGATGCTTGGAATGATGATTGTTTTTTTTTTTGTTTTTTGGGTGTATGTTTGTTGATTGTGTTTTGAATGTGAGGTTATGAGTTTGAATGAGGATTATTCTTCCCCATTACTACCACCACCAACCTCAGTGGCTTCATTTATTACCTAGTACACCCGAAAATATTCACCAAATCAAATGTGCAGATACATTAATGAGTTTCGCATGCATCAGTCGTGGTCACGATGGAAGTGCCATCGTGACCACACGATGGGACTGCACCGTGACCTCACGATGGGATTTCCATCGTGAACAACCCATCGTGACCACGTGCGCAGTCAAAAGTATGACACGGTTGACTTTGAAAACTAAGGGTATTTTAGTACTTTTACAGGATTTTGGTATACAAAAGAGTGTTTTAAAGATAAGCTATAAAAGAAGTGTTTTTTATGTTTTGGTATTTTTTTGTTAGTTTCCTCAAAATTAAACAGATACTTGACCAAACTCACCGAATCACCACTCCAACTTCAAACAATCTTAAATTGATATAAATATTCGGACAATTCAAATCAAATACCAAATGGTCCAAAACAAATCAAAATACTCTAAATACATATTGATTCGGCAATTCTCATCCCAAATTAAATAATAAATTAATCAAATATAATCTAAATCTCCCAAATCCCCAATTTTTATTCAGACCACACGTCTGCATTTGAGCAAGAAATGATGAAATATCCAAATTTTCCGCCAAATTTCCCGCCAAACATCTCTTAATTTTCGTTTTCATCAGATTACTAATAATTGCTATTAATTTCTCATTTATTTTAATTGTTCATTTATTTTTCACCCGTTTATTTTTATCTATTCAATTACCAAAGAATATTTATTATGCAATTAATGTCTATTTTTCACTTCCATTTTCACAAAGAAAAGATAATTAACAATTAAATTTCTTCATGAATCATACATAATTAATGGCATCGATTTCATCCAGGACTACTTATTGTCCATTAACTTGTCAATATATAGAGCATAAATATAGTTTCACAATCCTTTTAGCTTTTCTTATTTGTAATAACAAATTTATCTTACTTTTGTAATTTACTTTTCTTTGCACATGTATACACTGTAAGGCGGCTCGTAGCGGGTGTTTCGAACGGCTGTCTCGAGACACTGCGGCGACGAGACGGCCCGCTGCAGGAGCCAGAGGTTCGAGACCGTCTGGATCCGGTGTGTGCATTGCACGCATTGGACTTTTTTTTTTAAATACGGCGTGTGCATTGCACGCGTCAGACCGGAAAAAAAAAATTCTGCAACGGATATATTATTCCAACGGGTATAAAACGGCTATTTTAGCCGATTTTTTTTATTATTAATTAACACCTATAAATACCCCACTTCATCACACAATTTTTTCCACACCAAATTCATCTTCTTACTTTAGGTTACTCTCTATTTTTCTCTCAATTTTTTTGCAAAAAAATGTCTCCCTCGTCGAAGTCCTCAACCGGCTACTCTTCTCATGGCACTGACAACGAGATTATGTCGATGGTGACGAACCTCCAAGCTGCTGCCACTAGACTCTTCACCTCCAAGAAAAAAAGAAGGAGAAGAGGTCGGTGGTACACCGCGATCGGGAGGTGGCCTTGCAGTAGTTGATGGCCGACTACTTCAACGACAACCCAACATACGGCCCAACATTTTTCCACCAGCGTTTTTGGATGCACAAACATGTGTTCTTGAAGATTTGCGAGACGTTGGAGCAGAATATGCGGTACTTCTAGCAGAAAAAAGATGCAACCGGCAAATGGGGCTTCATGTCGGTGCAAAAATGCACAATGGCCATTCGCCAACTAGCCACCGGTGGAGCGCCGGATACATTCGACGAATACTTGAAGATTGGAGATAGCACCAACCGTCTTTGCCTCCGGAAGTTCTGCAAAGTTGTCATTGAGCTCTTCGGTGACGTGAACTTGAGGAGGCCAAATGCTCAAGACACCGCTCGGCAGCTGCAAATGCACGAGGAGAGGCACGACTTTCAGGAGATGCTCGGGAGCCTGGACTGTATGCACTGGGCGTGGAGGAATTGCCCCAAGGCGTGGGCGGCTGCCTACACACGAGGAGATGGGGCGTGCCTGCCTTAATTCTCGAGGTCATGGCGTCTCAAAATTTATGGATCTGGCATGCCTTTTTTGGAGTAGCCGGCTCCAACAACGATATCAATGTCCTCAATCAGTCGTCCTTATTCGAGGACGTGTTTGAAGAACGGGCTCCACCGTGCAAATTCGTGGTGAATGGAAAGCCCTACGACGGCGGTTACTACTTAACCGATGGGATCTACCCGGATTGGGCAGCTCTGATCAAGGCTCCTCCGCTTTCAACGAACGAGAAGGTGGCGCGGTTCAAGAAGATGCAAGAAGCGGCGAGGAAGGATATCGAACGGGCATTCGGTATTTTTCAAGCCCGATGGGGAATTATTCGGAACCTGGAGCGGAACTGGTAGACAAAGCACCTCTGCAACATCATGTTTACGTGCATTATTTTTCACAACATGATCATTGAAGACGAGAGGGAGGATGCTGAGAACTGGAGGGAGGACACAGAAACAACGACGACTAGTGATGTAGTCCGAGTCCCCACTCCGCTGTCCTGGAAGAATTATCTCAAACGAGATGCCGCGTTGAGAGATACAAGGAAGCACCATCGGCTCACCAATGATTTGATCAAATATGTTTGGAGCCGATTTGGGCCGGTTGAGGAGTAAGATGTTTTTTTAAATTTCAATTAATGTAATGTTTTTATTTGTTTTATTTCAATTAATGTATTGTACTAGTTATTTATTTAAATTAATGAAATTTTCAAATTTTCTTATTAAAATTAATGCAAAATACAAATTCAGAAAATTAGATAGAGACACCCCAAAGAGCAGCCCCACTGCAGCTCACTGTCTATATCTCCAAAAGACTCTTAGAGACACCCCTTAGAGACACTACCACTGCAGGTAGTCTAATAAGATTGTTGGCAAATAATATATAGTATAGAGGAAATCCCCCATTCTAGTACCTCTTTCAAGTCACTTTTAAATTATATCACCTTTTATAATTGCTTACAATTATGTTACTTTTGGACATTTCTACCCTTCCTTACTCTTTTTAACATTTTTTTCGTTCCTTTACTGCTTTCCTTCTTTTTGTTATTTATTTTCTTTCTTCTTTCACATGACTCATCTTCTTCGCAGCGATGTAAATTAGGTTATTTTCTTCTTTCTTGTACTTCGTCTTCCTCTTCTTCATCTTCGCGCTTTCTTTTCTTCTTATTTTTCTTATTATTATCGATTAATGTTTTTATGAAAAATTTATTCTTCTAACTCCATTTGCTCTTATTTAAATGTTGTTCGATTACAATTTTTTGGTTGATTCTCTCGTAGATTGTACTCAGTCGTGCTATTTTCTTACCATTAACGTGTATTCCTGGCGAATCTGCGTTTTCGGGAAATTCCGACGAAGGTATTTTCATTAATTTTTCCATCGGTTAAACCCTTTTGTTTTTTATTTTTCGGTATCTTCTAGCCCGTTCACTATCATTATCATCTATTGTTCAATGATTTTTTTTTTCTTATGCTACATGCAGATATAGTTATTCTTCATTTACCTTCGATTTAATATGTATTTTCATTTTCGAACATTAACTTCTTATTTTTTTCAGTGATGTTGATGTTCATAATCACAAATTTAAAGTTGTTCTTCTTAATTCTTGTAATTGTTGAAAAAAAAAATAACAGTTTGTGGAAAAATTTCATTTTTTCCCACAAACTATTATAATGTTTGTGTTGTTGTGTGCATTCTCATTTGCAAGAATTCACATTTTTTCCCACGTTAACATAAAATAAAATTTGATTTGTGAATATTCAGACAACAAACTTCGGCAATACACAATATTTTATCTTCAAAGTCACAAATACACTTTCTTAATTTGAGATTATTATTAAAATGAAATAAAGGAAAATTACAAGAAAGCGGAAAAGAAAAAACGGGAATAGAAACCTATCTAAAAAAGGGGCTATTAAAAGGAGAGAAAAAAAGAAAAAGAAAAAATAATCTAGTCGTCTCTGTCACCAAGACGACTAAATGGAAAAAACAAGTGGTGCATAAACCACCACTAAAGAAACCTGTTAACTACGAGCTAACATTTCTGAAAGCGGCGACAAGGAAGCGTGCATCTTAGATCCTGAGCTGTTACTGTCACCGTTAGGTCATCTGCATCAAACAAGACTGATCCAAATTGTTCGAACCAGGGGAAATCCAAAATCAACATCTCCTCACCCAAAGGAACCTCATAGAAATCAATGGGGAATCCAATATCATGCGCCCAGACACAAACACCCTCAAAGAACATGCCACTCCGCATGAGTTCGCCAGATGCAGTATGAAATAGTGGACCAGAATCCACCTTATGCCCATTCCATCGCATCCTAATTTTATCAATCAAAGATGAAGAAATGAGATTGCAAGTAGCACCTAAATCAATAAGGAGCTTCAACTTATGAATCTCGAAGCTTTCTATAAATACAAGTGGTGCACAAATACACTTTCATTCATGCACACAACAACAAAAACATACAATTGTTACTCTCATATTAAGGCAAGCATATTCTGACTAACACACATGTTAGATTTGAGCAGGTGGCTCGTTGAAGATTGGCAAATTTATGTAGAAGTAAGATGGACTGAAGTGTTTAAGTTGTATGAAAAACAGAGTCTGGTGACTGCGCTTCAGTCTGAGCTACTTGGAAGTGGAACAACATGAAAGATTTTTTTCCATAACTGGGCGGATTCTGCGGAGGTTTTTACCTTATCCAGTTAGATACGGAGAAGATATCTTTGGGCGAATATATCCGATTATTCCACTTGTTCCACAAGGCACGTCTTTAACAAGGAAGAGTTTTCATGCATAAGGAAACTAGGGCAAATTGATGGAGATATGATCTAGGGTTTCTCAAGATCTATATATATCGACATCAACACAAGTTGGAGGTGGCCGCAGAGATAGCTATTTTTATTGTTTATAGCTTTAACACTATTTCGTGAATGAGTGTTGATTTGTAATCTTGAGAGTGTTTAATTCATTATACAAACACTTGAATGAGGGTTAGGGGTTGGATTGTTATTGTTGGGAAATTTATTAGTAAGAGTTTTGATGAATTCCAAAACCGACTGACCCCAACCGAGTAAATGTTGCCAGAACCTAATGTTAGAATTTAGGCTCGCTGGTTGGGCAAAGTTAAGATTTTATCTTTACAGGTCTCCAGCTGAAGATGGCAACAAGGCATCACTCAGACAGAACATCAGTTATGATGAAAGACAACTAAGAGTTCATTTGTTCAGATGGAATGAGGGGGAAGTCTTCAGAACATCAGTTGTAAAGGAAACCAACTGAGGGTTCGTCAGATGAGAAACAGTAGAGAGGAAGAGAACATCAGATGAAAAGGAAGTCATCTGAAGTTTCAAACTCAACTGACTAAATACAAGGAAGACAACTGAGGGTTCAGTTTCAGAACCTCAGTTGTAGAACTCAAACAAGAAGATCAACAACATGAAGTTCAAAGTCAGCTGAGAGCTCATCGGTTCAGTCAGAACATCAGCTGAAGACCACTCAGATAAAGATCAAGATTTTCAACCAACTAATCGAGGTTGACTGTCAGAAAGGTTTAAGATTTGAATTTCAAAAGGAAGTCACATGAGGGTTTGACCGTTTAGTCACTACCCCATCTGGCCCAACACAAGGCTGTCTCAGAAGGAAAGCAGAAGAACACAGATGCCATATCGGGAAAGTCTGCAGAGATGAGAGACAAGCCATCGCTTTCATCGATCAGAGATCAACAACTCCTCCAACGGCTAGTTGATACTCTCCGCCTATAAATAGAGGTATTCTCTCATTCGAGAGGTACACAAGACAAGAGATAGAGAAGTGCAATCACAAGAAAAACAAGCGCAAGAAAAATCTGCAAAAATCATATTCTAAGAGCATCAGCAGCTGAGAGTTCAAGAGTGATAGAACATTAGTAGCTGAGGGTTCATAGAGTTATAATCTGTCTTAGATCTTAGTTTGAGTGTTTGTTCGTTCAAGCCATAGATCCAGCTCTCATTCGTGATCGAGCTGTAGTTGGAAAATCCACCCACATACACACCTTAAAAAGTGTCTGTTAGGATCATACTCTTCCTGTAATTGAGTAGCTAGGTCGTCAAGTACCCGCAAACTTGACATAGGTTGTTAAGTACCCGCAAACTTAACTGTAAAGGTTGATAAGTAACCGTAAACTTATTGCAACGGTTGCACAGCCCGGGTAAGCTGTGTGGAACTGTCCAGAAGAACTTGGACTGAGGTGTGAGGATTCACATCTCCCCGTGGATGTAGGAGGGTTATCTCCGAACCACGTTAAATCCTGTGTGTCTGTGTTTATTTTTATTCAGTTGATTATTGCATTCTTATCTGATCAAACTAACCAGCATACAAACTGCATTTTTGCATATTCAACTGTTTTGGTTTTTGACCAACCCTGCACTAAAAGCGTGAGTTGTTTTAACGAGTTTTAATTTCCACCACATTCCGCACAGCCTCACTCTTCCAGCTGAGGTTGCTTACTCAGCTGTGAGATTCCAACTGAGTCCGTTTTACTCGGTTGAAGTAATTTTTAAGGGTTAAGTTTTAAAATCTTAACTGGTGTATTCCCCCCCATACACCAGTAACTCGTTTCGGGACCATCAAGTGGTATCAGAGCAGTGGTTCAAAAGACTGCTGACTCTGTTTCACAAGGTGTGAATTCGAGAAATTTTCTTCAGTGGTCAACTGAACAGATCTTTTCACGCTAGTACATATTTGCTCGCATATTTGTCCTATTTTTTTTTGTGTGCAGATGGACGTCAAGGACAAGATCGTCGTCATGTTCTCAGTAGTCAATTATACATCATGGAGAACTCGAATGAAGAAGATCCTTCTGTCAAAGCATCACAGAATGCAACAAGTTCTCTCTTCAGGACCAATCGTCATTAAAGAAAGAATAGCTCGCACTCCCACAAATCCTAACGATGGAGATACAGTGGTGGAGTTTGTGGAGAAACAGCCAGAAGACTACTCTCCAGAGGAGGCCAAGGTGAGCCAGTTGGATATCTGGGCTCAGAGCACAATAATGTCCACAGTTGGACAAGATTATCTGCCTTGGATAGAGGAGTGTGAGACTGCAAAAGAGATGTGGGACATCCTGGCATTGCTAAGTGAAGGAAGCGACGAGATGAAGGAAAACAAGTTCTCACATGCATGTCAAGATTTCGACAACTTCAGTCTGCGACCTGATGAGACTATCGATCAGCTAGAGCTCCGGTTTATGGACATCATCAGAAGAATCCAGTCCACCCGGAGAGGAAAATACACACTAAGAGAAATTAATCTCAAAGTGTTGCAAGCTCTACCGGCTGAGTGGGATACTTTCACCAATATCCACGAGAGCCGAGCTGACCTTGGTGAAATGGGAACTGAAAGATTGTTCTCAATCTTGAAAGGAAATGAGTATAAGGTCAACAGGAGGAGATCGCAGCCCTCAGGTCAGAAAGTAGAATTGAGGATGTTGGCTCAGCCTCAAAGTCAGTTGCTCTCCGAGCTAACTACTCAAAATCGAGATCATCAAGGCCAACCAGATCAGCTGACACGACTGCAAAGGAGCCAAGCAGAAAGGAACTGCAACAGAACATTGCAGCTTTGTCAAAGAAGCTAGCCGACATGGACACTCGATTCGGCAAATATAAACGTTTCTATAAATCAAACCGAACACGAGACAGTTCTAAGCCGGTCATCAACGGTTGTTTTGAATGCGGAAAGGAAGGTCATTTCAAGGCTGACTGCCCAGATCTATCGAAGAAAGAGAGAGATGCCCTAAGGGCCAAACAAGCTGGAAAGAATAAGGCCATGGTTGCAGAAGAAACAACTGACGATATGGATATCTTCACTGACACCGAAGATGAAGATGAGCTGACTTCTACCAACAACGTCATCAGTCAGGATCAATGCCTTAAGGTACTTGGAACCAACCAAGATGATATTGAGGTACAATCTAATCCTGCTCAGTTAAACTCTTCCAATACTTCTAACATGCAGTCGGTTGAGTTTAAGAGTCTTCAAGCTCAGTTTGCCAAGCTTGAAGATTCCTTAACCGAAAAGGACGATCTGATCACTAGCCAAACTCAGGAGATTGAAAATCCCAAGAGTCAACTGAATGAGGCTAAGACTCCAACAAATGAAGAGTTGACAAAACAGATCTGGAAGCAGCAAGATCAGTTGAAAAATTAAGAGGCTCAGATCGACCAGTTGATAAAGGAGTCAGATGGTAAACCGAGCAGATAACCGTCCTCCTCAAACAGTTGCAAACTGAGAAGGACAATCTAATCAAGCTGTATCAGTCATCCAAGATCATCGAAAACCTTTTAAGTTACAGCAGACAGATGGATGACGTGTCAGGACTCGGTTATGATACTGTCAAGGATACTGGAATTCCACCAGCTACCTTCATCAAAGCTGTAGAAGTCACAGCTGTCGAGCCTAACACAGCTGAGTCTCCAGAAGCTAATTCAACCTCCACCTCTCAGCAAGTTCAATCGACCAATAGAATCACAACTGAGGGGAAAAGGAGTAGCGGATGTAGGACAGAATGTTCCATCGGTTGGGACATCAACCGAGGGGGAATGTTCCAAAAGTCAGAAGAGGAATCAGAGGCGTCGAAGGCATAACCGCAACCGAACTCAGAATCCGAACCGACCTCTGCATCAAACTCAAAGTCAAAATCCAAAGAAATGGAACCGACCTCAGAACAGACAGGGGTTCAATCATCTGAATCAACCGAGGTTCCAACATCAGCTCGACCAAAGGTTCCAACCGAGTCAACCAATGAGGAACTGGTCAAACAACTGGAGATATTCATGCCATAATATGAATCATCATCAGGGCATGAATAGGTACAGACAACCCTCAGGAAGTTGGAATCATAATCAGCCACAAAGATTCCAACATGGCGTCCGACCTCACAGACTAACTCAACAGGATAAGAATCGCCATCAAAACAGGGGGAAAGCCTCACCTCCTAAAGCTCAACATGGGAGAAATCCAACTCCTCCCAAGAAACAGAACATCACTACTAACAACAAGCCTAAGGATAACCGAGGTGTTGTTATAGTTGATGATGAAGGAAAAGTAATCTGGAATGATAAATCCATCCGAGTTTACAGGGAAAAGCGACGCACAGTTCCAGCGGGAACTGGTTCTAACCCTCCAGGACCCAACTGAAATTGGGGACCTAAGCGAGTTTCTCATTGCAGGTGCAGGAGAAATAGCTGAGGAAGAAGAAGGCGTCTGCTATAATATGGGTGATGGATAGTGGATGCCCGAAACACATGACGAATCTGAAGGATTTGCTTGGAAGTTTCGTGGAGAAAGAAGGTCCATCAGTTACTTTTGGTGATAACTCAAAAGGTTATACCAGAGGTTACAGTACCCTTGAAACCAATCATGTTTCAATTTCTAATGTCTCTTATGTTGATGGATTGAAGCATAACCTGCTCTCCATCAGCCTATTCTGTGATAATGGTTTCTCTGTCAAGTTTGATGCACAGGGTTGCAGGGTTAAAGATGTCGGATCAAAACAGGTGATATTGTTGAGAAATCGATCACCAACAGGGAATGTCTATTACGCTGACTAGAACAGCAGCCTCCCTGACACCTGCCTGTTATCAAAGAGCAGTTCTGATGTGAGCTGGCTGTGGCACAAAAGGCTCAACCATCTGAACTTCAAGACGATGAACCGACTCGCCAGACAAGAACATGCAAGAGGCATACCTAACCGAGTGTTTTCAACAACACACATCTGCAGTGCATGCCAGCTGGGAAAGCTCACTAGATCCTCCTTCCGGTTGAAGTCAACTCCCTTAACCGATCGAGTGTTACAGCTGATCCATATGGATCTCTTCGGGCCAGTTACACCAAAAAGCATAAATGGCAACGAAGGGCATATTTCTTGGATATGCAGCTCGGATCAAGGCATATAGAGTTTTCAACAACAGCTCTCGTGTTGTGGAAATAACACCTCATGTTAGTTTTGATGAATCTACCTTTGAGTGCAGGGAACAGGTTAAAGGACAATAAGCAGATCCAACTGTTCCACCAGTTCTCACCAGATCGCAAGCTCTAAGGGAAAAGAACCTAGCTGAACCACTGGTTTGGGCAACTGAGGATGAGGATCCATACTCCTCTGAAGATGAATGCAAAGACCCCAGCACATCCCAAGGGGGAACTTCAACTGATGTTCCTCCAACTGCTTCAGCATCCGAAGCCCAACCGAGTCCGGTTCAACCTAATACCAATGTTGAGGATCCAGACTCAACAGCTGATCAATCACCAGCTCTAAAGACTCCAACTCAGATTTCAGAACAGCCACAGTTGGAAGAAGAAGGAAGACGCAACCGAAGATGGTATGAAGTTCATTCCACTGACAACATCATCGGCGATCCAACCGAGAGTGTGCGTACAAGGAGCTGAGTTGCAAATCCAGAATCAACTGAAGGAAACTCCAACACTTACGCCCAGTATGCTGAGGAGTTGGCAGTTCTAGAGGAGTTCGAGCAAGCTGGAGATGTTGCCATGATTTCTTGCTTTGTAGCTGATGTACCAGAACCGAAGAATGTTGGGGAAGCTCTCAACTGTGTTCACTGGACAACAGCCATGCAAGAAGAACTGAATGAGTTTCTACGCAACTGTGTATGGGAGTTGGTAGAAAGACCAAATGGTGTCAAGGTGATTGGATTGAAGTGGATTTTCAAAAACAAGAGAGACGCCATTGGATTCATAGTGAGGAATAAGGCAAGATTGGTAGCTCAAGGATACTGCCAACAAGAAGGAATCGACTTTGAAGATTCCTTCGCACCAGTTGCAAGGCTGGAAGCCATCCGGATCTTTCTAGCTTATGCCACACATCACAAGTTCAAAGTGTATCAGATGGATGTGAAGTGTGCATTCCTCAATGGAGATATCAAAGAAGATGTATATGTTGAACAACCTCCTGGTTTTGAGACTGGAGATGGAAGAGTGTACAAGCTGAAGAAAGCTATCTATGGTCTAAAGCAAGCGTCAAGGGCCTGGTATGACACTCTTTGTGGATTTCTTCTGAACTCGGGGTTCAAACGAGGTTCAGTTGATAAAACTCTGTTCACCATCAAAGTTGGAGAAGATATACTTGTTGTGAAAATTTACGTCGATGACATCATTTTCGGCTCCAAGTCGGAGGAGTTGTGCAAGAAATTCTCAGATCTAATGAAGGAGAAGTTCGAGATGTCAATGATGGGCGAGATGAATTATTTCCTTGGATTACAAGTGAAGCAGTCACCTGAAGGGATTTTCATCAACCAGTCCAAGTATATAAAGGAGCTTATCACCAAGTTCGGATTGTAGACAAGTAAGACGACAAGGATCCCGATCAATATGAACTGGAAGATCGAACCCGGAGCTGAGGGAAAGCTCGTAGATGCCAGCCAGTTTAGAGGGATCATCGGTTCGCTGTTATATCTAACTGCCAGCCGACCAGACATATCATACGCAGTTGGAGTGTGTGCTCGATTCCAAGTTCAGCCAAGAGAAGCACACATGTTGGTAACAAAGAACATCATCAAGTATCTGAAGGGAACTATTAATGTTGGATTGTGGTATCCAACTGACGACAATATCCAGCTGACTGGATACTCAGATGCAGACCTAGCGGGAGATCGGTTGGACAGGAAGTCTATCTCTGGACACTGTCAATTCATGGGAAGCAAGCTGGTTTCATGGTTCTCCAAGAAACAAGCATGTGTTGCAACCTCTACAACCGAGTCAGAGTATATGGCTGCCGGAAGCTGTTGCATACAAGTGTTGTGGCTGAAGCAACAGCTGAGAGATTATGTAGTTGCTACTGGACAGGTTCCCATTCATTGTGATAGCTCGAGTGCTATAGCTATCTCTCTAAACCATGTTCACCACTCTCGGACTAAGCATATCGACATTCGTCATCATTTCATCCGAGATCATATTGAGAAGAAGGATGTGTCCATGGAGAAGATCCCAACTGAGATTCAGAGGGCTGACATCTTCACCAAACCTCTACCTGAAGCCCAGTTCAAGATGTTGTGTGATCTTCTTGGACTATTGGATCCGAGCTAAAGAGTCTTCTGAGCTGAAGAGGATCCATCCGAGCTTGAGAGTCAGATATGCATCTGAGGGGGAAGCTCAGATAAAGGGGGAATCTCAGATACGGATTGCCATCTGTAGACACCAAATGTCAGCTGAACAGACGAACTCGAGTCAGCTGATGGTATGCGGCAACTGAGGAACTCAACTGAGGTATACAGCTGATCTCGACATCAGCCGACAGGTATCATTTATGACTGAAGGTGTTATGATATTAAATGAGAATGTTTGAAATAAATTCAAACATTCCTGAACATGTCAGCTAAACTAAACAAGCCATCATATCGCATTTAATGTAAAGTCTGGCTGAACTCCTATAGCCTTACTTTATAGTGCGACTGGGCTGACACCTCAAACTATTCACCTTCTCACTCGCGCGCGTGGAACATCAGTCAAAATTACTCAACAGTCGCGCAATCCCAGCCGTTGAAAAATACGCGCCATTTAACCCCAGCCGTTGATATTATCCGAGTCAAAGATTATATAATACGGCAAATCAGGAAGTGATCCTTACCTTCTCTTTTCGTGCATATATTTACTAACTATTCATCATCCTCTCCACATTTGTTTCACCATTTTCAGTAAAGATTTTCCTTCTTCTTTGCATATATATATCTCTTTGAGATGGCGCCTAAATCTAAAGCTTTCAAGAAGATGGTTTCCGCAGAGCCTGCTACATTCCAGGAATCTTTCAACATGGTGATGTCGAAGATTCATTTCGAACAGATTCTTTCCAGGGATGCCCTGACCTCGCCGGAACTCGCACCAGTCGCCGCCATTCTCTCCAACCACAGTCTGCTCGACTAGGCAACCCTTTCTCCATCCAAGTTGCTCAGGAAGCAGGTCGTTCATTTCTACAGGAATCTGCAGCGAGTTGCAGAAGACGGGCTTGTCACTATCATCCCGTGCAAGCAAAGAAACACAACTTCCCGGACGATAGAAGACACCGCCGTGGAAATAAAAGTATCCAAGGAACTGGAGAAGATCATCCCCAGAAATCGCGAAGCCACAGATGTGCTGGAGAACTTCACCGATAAGGAAGCTGATGCCTTCCTTCAAACAATCCTTCTTGTTCCCGAACCATTAAAGGGGAGCATGCAAAAGACGAAACTGAAGCCGGCGCACCGACTTCTTTTCGACGTGATCTCTAAATGCGCCTTCGCGTATGGAGGAGCGTTCGGTGACATTAGCAACAGAAGGCCCTGGAGGAACAGCACCAGGTCGATTGGCTGGGCTATCTTGAAAGCCAGCTGTTGATGGAGAAGCAGAAAATCTCTGAGACGTCAGCTGAGTCCGGAGAGCAGCTGTTGAGTGTCAAGGTGACACTCAACTTCGGCACAAAAATCTCTGCCCTTATCCTCCAAGTCACAAAGGGACAACAGCTGACCTGGGAAGGGAGTGAGGACCCGCCGCTCAGCAAGCTGATGTTGTTCCCCACAGCCAAAAAGACCAGGGACGTTGTGGAGGCCATTTACACTTCCAAGGGTGCCCCCAAGCCAGCTGTGGAGTCAGTCTCAGCAGCTCGACGCCCTTCTCGGTCCAAGCCTGCGAAGCGCCAGCTGGAGGAGGTGGCTGAGGAAGAGGAAGATGATGAAGAAGAAGAAGAGAAGGAACCCCTCCAGAAGAGGCCCAGGATTCGCATCATCCAGCCAGCGGCTCAACCATCTACAACAAGTCCAGTGGTGGTAAAGCCAGCTGAGGAGAAAGAGTCAACCGAATCAAGCCAGTCGGTTGACCCAGCTGGGTTTGTTCTTCAACCTCGTCAGGAGGAAGTGGCTGAAGGAGTGGAGATACACGTGGAGGAATCCAGCTCATCCTCAGATGAGTCTTCTTCATCTGAGGAGTCCCACGACAGACCGACTGGAGCTGATGCCAGCCAGGTAATCCCACCTGTGTCTGAAGAAACACATGAGCCAGCCGACTCACCACCTAAAGAGGATCCAGTTCTCTCAACTGGTCCTCAGTCAGATATTCCGAGCCTCTCGCTCGATGCCAACATTGTGACCATTCCTTTGGCCAACGTTGATGAAACCATCGAACCCGTTACCTTCGATATTGACCCCCCACCAATTGATGAAGAAGCCAACCGCCAGGCGATCTTGGCTGAATATGAAGGAAGGCTAAGCTACTGCTTCCGCAAGCTGATTGGTATGTTCCCCGAGGCAGCCTCGATGCCTATATTTGCCGTACTCGGAACGGAACTGCTCTACCAGTTCAGCGTCATATTCAGCTATTGGTACGTCAAGGAGGAAACCCTCAGGATCCATGGTTGGGACAGGTTGAAGGTCGAAGAATCCAACCTGAGGGTATACTTCGACTACCAGAACATGGAGGTGGCCTACAACCAGAAGGTGGTTGTGCTACGTCGTCGTCTGGACAAGAGCATCCAAGAAGGGACAGACACCAGGGAGCTGTGCAACAATCCTGGAGCTGTTCAGTTTCTTGACGATATGCTGGCCAAGAATGCCAACTGCATGGAGAATGTCGACGCAGCTGAAGAGGCGGCCAAGAGGGAAGAAGAAAAGCTCAAGGCCTACCTCGCCAGCCGATCTGCCCTGGTTGTCATGGAGCCATCTGCCCAGCCACAACCACAACACCTGCCTGGACCCTCAGATCAGCCAGCACTCTCAACCGATGCCATCTGTGAGCTGATCTCCGAGAGGGTCAACTAGCTGAGGCAGGAAATATTGTCCAAGATCCAGCTCAGCAAGGAGGAGGATGCTGACAGGATGAATCAGCTGATGGCAGAGAATGAAGGCTTGAAGAATCAGCTGGAACACCTTACCTCCTCCCTACAGCAGAAGATCGCAGATCTCTCCACTTCTTCCAGCTCGGAGGTCAGCTCTAAGGAAGGCAGTTCAGGGCCTCAGCTCGGACTTCAACGTATTCAAGACCGTTGCTGAATCTGATCTGGTAAAGTCCCAGCAGACTCAAGACCAGGAGTGGATGTCTCAGTTCGCAAATTTCCGAGCTGAGTTCGTCACCCTCCACAAAGAGGTCTCTGCGACCTTTGCAGCCTTGCAGCGAGCTGAGCAGGAGCGCCAGGACCTGGAGTTGGCCAAGAAGGTGGAAGAGAAGGATGTTGTCGACGAACTCTTTTCCCGCGTTCAACAAGCTGAGGCCAAGCTGACCTCCCTGGATGGCACTGTTGCCACCCTTTTGGATGATGCCAAACAGGGGGAAGACAAGGAGCCAGCCGCTGTTGCTGGAAAGGGGAAAGTTGTTCTTCAGCAGGGGGAAGGAGTTCAACAAGAAAGAGTGCCAGCTGAAGCTGAAGGATCGCAGCAGGAACTGGAAATCTCCCACGACCTCGTAGCCGAGCTGACAGCCGAGCTCGATGCCGAACTTGATGGGATATCTGTTGAAGACTGCATCGAAGCTGCCAAAGCTATGGGGGAGTGCAAGGAGAAGTACTTGAATCCCTCTTGGATCAAGAAGTTCACTGCTGATCAGGCCAAGAACATGGCCAAGTTCGAGAAGGAACTGGCCAAGGTTGAGAAAAATGTCGACAGAAATAAAGCCAGCCGGAGCGTGCGAAGAATTAACAAGCACCAGATGAAGGTTGAGGCTAGAAAGAAGACACAACAGTTGCAGAAGAACGCCCCGCTCCCGTCTCGGTTCCCACATGTTGACAAGTGGATAAATGCTGAGTGGAACGATGACTGGGAGCAATTCAAGCATGAATTCATCAATGACTTTTATTACAGGAAGGTCTACTCGACTGAATGACTTTTATTACAGGAAGGTCTACTCGACTGAAGACCCAAGGCAAGCCTTCAAGGAAGCCCTGTGGGAGCTCAGATCTGGAGACCCTGGAATGTTTAGTCAGTTCAAGCGAGCCATGCTGAATGCTCAGCTCGATCCCAACACCATTCCAGTTCCGCAGATGCTCAGATATCGCCCTCAGATGATCAAAGGCACAGACACTCCGAACAGAAATGCGATCATGGCTGAGGCGAGACAAGTCTGCAAGGAACATGGTGTCAATACTGGGATTGAGTCACCTGCGAAGAAAGAGTCTTCAGCAAGTACGGTCAACAGTATTTTTGAGCTGATCTAATTTTTGTCTTTTTAGGTGATGTAGTTTTTGAAGCAACTGTTGTATATTTATCTGTTCTGTGCTTAACCCTGTAATCTTCAGTTGTAACAAAAACTTTAAAGTATATATAAGATTCACCTTGATGAACAATTCCTCATTGTCCAAGCTCTGAATCACAAAGTCTTTTAAATACCATGTTATAACTGTGCTAACCCTTTGATGTTTTATCTTATAGACTGTCTAGAATTTCAGCTGAGATTTTAGATAAGTTAGTGAGGTTTAGATCAATAGTGGTTCAAAGTTGTAAGTGGTTTTGGCATCATCAAAAAGGGGGAAATTGTTGGGAAATTTATTAGTAAGAGTTTTGATGAATTCCAAAACCGACTGACCCCAACCGAGTACATGTTGCCAGAACCTAATGTTAGAATTTAGGCTCGCTGGTTGGGCAAAGTTAAGATTTTATCTTTATAGGTATCCAGCTGAAGATGGCAACAAGGCATCACTCAGACAGAACATCAGTTATGATGAAAGACAACTGAGAGTTCATTTGTTCAGATGGAATGAGGGGGAAGTCTTCAGAACATCAGTTGTAAAGGAAACCAACTGAGGGTTCGTCAGATGAGAAACAGTAGAGAGGAAGAGAACATCAGATGAAAAGGAAGTTATCTGAAGTTTCAAACTCAACTGACTAAATACGAGGAAGACAACTGAGGGTTCAGTTTCAGAACCTCAGTTGTAGAACTCAAACAAGAAGATCAACAGCATGAAGTTCAAAGTCAGCTGAGAGTTCAACGGTTCAGTCAGAACATCAGTTGAAGACCACTCAGATAAAGATCAAGATTTTCAACCAACTAATCGAGGTTGACTGTCAGAAAGGTTTAAGATTTGAACTTCAAAAGGAAGTCACATGAGGGTTTGACCGTTCAGTTATTACCCCATCTGGCCCAATACAAGGCTGTCTCAGAAGGACAGTAGAAGAGCACAGATGCCATATCGGGAAAGTCTGCAGAGATGAGAGACAAGCCATCGCTTTCAACGATCAGAGATCAACAGCTCCTCCAACGGCTAGTTGATACTTTCCGCCTATAAATAGAGGCATTCTCTCATTCGAGAGGTACACGAGACAAGAGATAGAGAAGTGCAATCACAAGAAAAACAAGCGCAAGAAAAATCTGCAAAAATCATATTCTAAGAGCATCAGCAGCTGAGAGTTCAAGAGTGATAGAACATTAGTAGCTGAGGGTTCATAGAGTTATAATCTGTCTTAGATCTTAGTTTGAGTGTTTGTTCGTTCAAGCCATAGATCCAACTCTCATTCGTGATCGAGCTGTAGTTGGAAAATCCACCCACATACACACCTTAAAAAGTGTCTGTTAGGATCATACTCTTCCTGTAATTGAGTAGCTAGGTCGTCAAGTACCCGCAAACTTTACATAGGTTGTTAAGTACCCGCAAACTTAACTATAAAGGTTGATAAGTACCCGTAAACTTATTGCAACGGTTGCACAGCCCGGGTAAGCTGTGTGGAACTGTCCAGAAGAACTTGGACTGAGGTGTGAGGATTCACATCTCCCCGTGGACGTAGGAGGGTTATCTTCGAACCACGTTAAATCCTGTGTGTATGTGTTTATTTTTATTCAGTTGCTTATTGCATTCTTATCTGATCAAACTAACCAACATACAAACTGCATTTTTGCATATTCAACTGTTTTGGTTTTTGACCAACCCTGCACTAAAAGCGTGAGTTGTTTTAACGAGTTTTAATTTCCACCACATTCCGCACAGCCTCACTCTTCCAGCTGAGGTTGCTTACTCAGCTGTGAGATTCCAACTGAGTCCGTTTTACTCGGTTGAAGTAATTTTTAAGGGTTAAGTTTTAAAATCCTAACTAGTGTATTCCTCCCCCCCCATACACCAGTAACTCGTTTCGGGACCATCAGTTATTCAGACCTAGATTGTAAAGGTGCGGCTTTTGCAATCACAATTCACGTAGATCGGGAAGGGTGTGAGTGGTGAGGTTTCATAAGGTGGAAGACCATATGTGTAAGATCCTGTAACTTCAGCTTTCGATAGTGAATTGTTCTCTCTTGAGCGTGGCCCCCCAGACGTAGGTTGTTTAACCGAACTGGGTTACCATTCTATGTGTCACTTTAATTAGCTCATTCGTTATATTCTGTGTTATATTCTGTGCTAAGTATTTGCAGCAACAAAGTAAATTTATAATCATAGATTATCCCATTGGTATTTTCAATTGGTATCAGAGCGGTACACCGACAAAACAGGTGTTGATCCCAGGACAGATACCATCTGTTGTTGCTGATAGTGAGCTAATATGTCGTCAAGTGGACACTCTATGACGAAACCTCCAATTCTGGATGGGAAAAATTATGGATACTGGAAGGTGAGGATGATATCGCACATTAGAGCTATTGATGAAGGAGCTTGGACTGCAATTGAATCAAAATGGACTCCTCCTGTTAAAGAAGATAAAACTCCAAAAGTAAAGAAAAATTGGGATGAAGTTGACTTGATGTTGTCCACCATGAACCACAAAGCTCTGAATGCTATTCAATCTGCGGTGAGTTTGGAAATTTTTGCTCTCATATCTACATGTGATACTGCTAAGAAGGCTTGGGATATTCTTCAAACATCTTTTGAAGGGAATCAAAAGGTTAAAGGACAACGCCTTCAACAAATCACCTCACAATTTGAAAATCTGAGAATGGAGGAAACAGAAAACATTGGAGAGTTTCATGCAAGACTACTTACTCTTGGAGAAAAGATGTCAGACGAAAAACTGGTGCGCAAAGTCCTTAGATCTCTTCCACTCAGGTTTGAATACAAGGTTGCTGCTATTGAGAAAGCTCAAGACTTGTCAACCCTCACACTAAATGAGTTGATCAGTTCCTTGAGAACATTTGAGATGGGTAAACAGGCTGAAGGATCAAATAAAAGAAGAGGAGTGGCCTTTACAGCTCATACATGGAATATTGAGTCAGTATCTGCGCCAATAGACAAAGAAGAAGTCAGCGAATCCTTAGCTCTCTTAGTAAAGAATTTTGACAAATTCTTCAAAACTGGAAGAAAGGGAGTTAATAGACGCCCATCAAAGAAGGAGAGGGAGATGCCTAGTGCTCCTATGAAAGATAAAAGCATCAAATCTAGTACAGAAAAGACTGGACCAAGATGTTATGAATGTGAAGGGTTTGGGCATTTTCAAAAAGAATGTCCAAGTTATCTGAAGAATCACAACAAGTCTTATAATGACACTACTCACAGTGATGAAGATACGAATGAGAGTGGAAGTGAAGATGAAGGCAAATTTGCTCATGTCGCCATAGTAAACATGAATGAAGAAGATAAAATTCCCAAAGTAAAAGAGGTTGAAGAAGAAAGTGATGATGAGTCAGTTGATGAGAATTACTTGATTAAGCTTTATGAAACACTAAAGGTAAAGTGTGAAGAAGTTGGGAACACTAATGGAAATTTAAATGCAACTCTGAAGGAGATAACAAAGGAGAAAGAGAGTCTTATGTCTCAAATTGTCGATGTAAGTCAAGAGAGATATCAGCTAAAATCTCTCAATACTGCTCTTCTAACCGAGATTGACAAGCTTCAAGAAGATAATGTGCTAAAGACTAGTGAGCTCGAGCACATTAACAAGGTGGTAAGGATGATGACTAATGCAACTCCCAAGTTGGATCATATTTTGGAAACGGGTCAACCCTCTTCAAGCAAAGTTGGTTTGAGATATCAAGGAAGTCGTTGGCAAGCTGTTGATGAAAGAAAGGAAAAGAAGTTCGTTCCAGAAAGAGAACATCACAAGAATGAATCGTCTCAAATTAAAGATTAGAAACGAAATAATGCAGCTGGAAAGCGAACTATCACAAAGCAACAGACCCACAAAGTACCTCAGTCATCCAGGTCTATGCCAACAAGACGGATTCAGTATTCAAATTTCCAATCAGAATACTACCCTCCTGTATGCTATTATTGTGGTCGCACTGGACACATTAAACCAAGATGCAAATTTTATCTAGCTGATAAACGCCAAGCCCTGATCAATGGTAGAAGTGGACCAAGGCAAGGAAGAAACTACAAAGCTTATGTCACCTTAACAGCACTCTTGGCTAGAAGTGATGATCGATGGTATTTGGATAGCGGATGCTCATGGCATATGACTGAAAATCCCAATTATCTCTGTGACATCGAACAGAGGACAAATGATACTGTCACCTTTGGAGATGGAATTAGGCTCAATATCATTGGAAAAGGAACTTTGAATGTTCCTGGTATGCCACATTTGAGGGATGTTTTCCTTGTTGAAGGGATGCGAGCCAACCTATTTAGCATTGGGCAATTATGTAATGAAGATTTGGATATAAATTTCACCAAGACACACTGCATCATCACGAAGGACAAAGAAGAGTATTTAGCTGGAAATAGAGGCCTTGACCGGTGTTATGTGGTTCGTCCTCCTACAGTGTGCTTCAGTGCTAATAGTTCTGTGACAGAAGTTTGGCATCAGAAGTTAGGACACATCAGCCCAAGAAATATGAGAAAGTTGATAAGTGTTGAAGCCACAAGAGATTTTCCACGTCTTAAGGTGTGTGAAGGCAATGTTTGTGGACCATGTCAGATTGGAAAACAAGTGCATGTTGGGCATAAAAAGGTGCAAAGTATCACTACTTCACAGGTACTGGATTTAATGCACACTGACCTAATGGGACCTATGCCCACAGAAAGTATTGCTAAGAAGAAGTTCATATTGGTATGTGTTGATGACTTCTCAAGGTTTACATGGGTTGAGTTTTTTAGAGACAAATCTGAAGCTTTTCACCATTTTAAGGTTTTGTGTCTTCGACTGAAATTAGAAAAGGATACTCATTCAAAGAGACTAAGGAGCGATCATGGCAAGGAGTTTGAAAATAGAGAATTCATAACATTTTGTGAAGAGAAGGGGATCGCACATAAGTTTTCTGCTCGAAAAACTCCTCAACAAAATGGCGTTGTGGAAAGGAAGAATCGCACTCTTCAAGAGATGATGCGAACTATGCTAGTTGCTCAAGATGTTGCTGAATAGTTTTGGGCTGAAGCAATGAATACTGCCTGTTATATCATCAATCGTGTGTACCTTCGCCCTAAGACGAATCAGACTCCATATGAAATATGGAAAGGAAATAAACCAAGCTTCAAGCACTTTCACATATTTGGAACTGTTTGCTATGTTCTAAACGATCGAATTCAAGGCAAAAAGCTTGATGACAAGGGAGTTGAAGCCATCTCCTTGGGTTATTCCAGAAACAGCAGAGCATTTCGAGTCTTTAACAAGACAACCAGGACTGTGATCGAGTCCATTAACGTGGTGTTTACTGATGAGAATATATCTGAGGATGATGCAGAAGATCAGTTACTGACTTCCGTGCCAGAGTCTGCGCCAGTTGAGAATCCAGCTCAGATCAATCAAGAAAATAGTGGTTCTTTTGAGGAGGGGACTACTGTTGATAATGGTTCTGAAGTTCCACCAGATGCTAACAATAGCAATGTTGTTGCTCCATTTGCAGGCTCGAGGAAAGTAAGAAAAGATCATCCTATTGATAATGTTATAGGAGAAGTGACTTCTGGAAGATTAACGCGGAATGTTAGACGAGATTATGCTAAAAAGGTGGCCAATCTTGCGTTTTTTGTTATGTCTCCACAGTTCTTCCAAAGAATGTCAAGGAAGCTCTGCAAATTGAAGAATGGATTGCATCTATGCAAGAAGAGCTCATTCAGTTTGTTCGTTGCAATGTTTGGGAGCTTGTTCCTCGATCCATTGATGTGTTGGTCATTGGAACCAAATGGATTTTCAGAAACAAAGCTAATGAAGAGGACATTATCACCAGAAATAAGTCTCGTCTTGTTGCTCAAGGCTACTCTAAAGAGGAGGGCATCGATTTTGAAGATTCATTCGCACCGGTGACAAGATTGGAAGCAGTTCGTTTACTTCTTGAAATGGCTTGCTGTATGAATTTCAAGTTATATCAAATGGATGTCAAGAGTGCCTTTCTCAATGGCATTCTGCATGAGGATGTTTATGTAGAGCAACCCCCTAGCTTCGTGGATCCAGATTTCCCTGATCATGTGTACAAGCTTAATAAAGCGTTATATGGCTTGAAACAGGCTCCAAGGGCGTGGTATGACACATTGTCGCAGCATCTCATCTCCAAGGGATACACTCGTGGTAGATCAGACAAGACCTTGTTCTATAAGGAAGACAACAAAGGTATTATCCTTATTCAAATATATGTTGATGACATCATCTTTGGGTCTGTGTTACAGGAACTGATCCAAGAGTTTGTGGCTCACATGACCACGGAGTTCGATATGAGTTTATATGCCGAATTGCATTATTTTTTGGGACATCAAATTAAGCAATCTGAGGAGGGGATATTTCTATCTCAATCGAAGTATGCAAGAGGGTTGGTCAAAAAATTTGGCCTCGAAAATTCCAAGATTCGAAGAACTCCAATGGGAGTTTCAGTCAAGCTAAGCAAGGACAAGAATGGTGTGTCTGTTGATCAATCCTTGTATAGAAGCATGATTGGAAGTCTTCTATATTGGACTGCAAGTAGACCAGATATAAGCTACAGCGTTGGTGTCTGTGCCAGATTTCAGTCTAACCCAAAGGAAAGTCACTTAGCTGCTGTGAAGAACATCATCAAGTATGTGAAAGGTACAAGTGATTTGGGTATTTGGTATGGGAAGGACTGCACTTCATCTATTGTTGGATATAGTGATGCCGATTGGGCAGGTAGCCCCGATGATCGAAAGAGCACTTCTGGAGGATGGTACAGTAAGAAGCAAGTGAGTGTTTCTTTATCCTCTACTGAAGCTGAGTATATTGCAGCCGGGTCCGCATGCACCCAATTGATGTGGATGAAGCAGATGTTGGAAGATTATGGTATTAGCTCCGAAGGATTCACTCTTTATTATGACAATAAGAGTGCCATTGACATCTCTAAGAATCCTGTCCATCACTCGAAGACTAAACACATTGACATCCATCATCATTTTATTAGAGAATTGATCAAGAAAAAGATTCTTAATTTGGAGTTCATCTCAACTGAGAAGTAATTAGCTGATATTTTCACAAAGGCACTTGATGGTTCAAGGTTTGAGTCATTGAAAATGGCTTTGGGAATTTGCTCTCTCTGATTTATTTTCGGAGAAAGACCCTTCGCTTAGGGTTATGGACGGCAAGCATGGCTCGTGGAATTAATCATATTATGTGGATTATGATTATTTGGTTTTATGGTTGTTCTGGATTTTTTGAATTTTTTAGGTTTGAGCCAGAGTGAAGTAGCACAGTTTCTGGCACAGTCTATTCAAACTGACAACTGTCTGTTGACGTTATAAAGCAGACAATGGCTATTTTCTGGCAGACGTCTCTGCGAATTCCGAGCTAATTATGGATTAGTTTGAAATTTCCGGCCGTTGCAGATAAGGATGGAGTTCAAAATTAATATATATCTTACCCATATTCTTATGGGATACGATTCTATCCTATTTTTGAGGGAAAATTTGCACCGATCTTTGCTTCCATAAATATAGCTATCGAGTATTTGGCCTTCTTCTCATACTCGTCTCTTTCTTCTCCAAGTGTGCTTGTTGCTGTATTGATTCTCTATCCTCAAATCTATGGCATCTGATCGTTCATCTAGATCGAAGGAATCGCAAGAGCTCTCCGATGAATCTCATGACGGCAATACCTTCATGCCTGATCTGGAACCCTTCATCCCCGCTCAAATCAAGGGTCCAAGAAGAAGATTGGTGACTTACGAGTACCCCTCCGATGAAGAAACTCCGGTGAACAAAGCACTGCCAAAGAAAACTCCGTCGCCGGAGAAGGCTCTTTTGCCGGACAAAGCAGAGAATGCCGATTCTGAGGACAATGCTCATTCTGAGGGAGAGGATACTCTCAACACTCCTATTGCAAAGTTGATGGCAAAGAAGAAAGAAGAGGCTAATGCTAAGAGAAGAACACGCGAAGCTACACCCTTCTTTGCACATGGTTCGAAGGGTTCACTGTTTCGCAAACCCGCCGTCTTCACTGGCGAGTCACAAAGACAAAGATCTCCAATGATCGGAGAAAAGAATGAGAAAAGGGCCATATGTGGCTGTTGATTCAGAGGCTCGCAAGTCGTCGTCTGTGCCTGCACATGAGCCAGTTGTTGATGTTGAAAAGCCAAAGAAGAAGAAGCAAACTCAAGCTGCTGCTCGTAAGGGTGGAAAGACACAGAAATTTGCTGCTGCTGGAAAGAGAAAGATGAATGTTCTACCTCCTCTTATTATTAATGAGCCTAATCCCGCTATGCACACAAGGGTTCAATTAAGAAAACAAGCTGAAGAAGCCGCTATTGCATTGGGCAAAGACAAGAAAAAGATGTATGAGGATCAACCTCCAAAGCCTAAAGGTGGAAAGAAGAAAAAGCCAGCAAGAGATCCTATTGATATTGAATCAGGATCTGAGAATGCCACCAAGAGTGATGCTAGGGATGCACGTCACATCTCTCCAAAATCTGAAAATATTTCTAGGGCTCCTCATCATCGATTGTTTGATGGAGATGATGACTATCGATTCAAATCAGATGAACATCGCCAAGCTTGGGGCACTGCACTTGAAAGGAAGCTTGTTGTGGAGAGATATGTGAAGCCAGAATCCTTGGCAGATACGGGACTGTTGGAGTTGCTGATCCAAGCCAAATGGGGTCAGACTTTCCTACCTGTGAGAAGATTTGTGCCAGCAATTGTATTGGAGTTCTATTTCAACATGTCAAAATCCATCAAGGATCCAACCTCGAAGTACTGCTTCAAGTCTTTTGTGCGAGGTCAGTATATTGACTTCTATCCTGGAATCATTAGTTCATTTGTTGATCGTGATGATCAAGATATTGTGGAGAAAGAAGTAAGCCTTGATGAGGTGGTTAAAGGCATAACTGGTGGTTACTATTCGAAGTGGCCAAAGAGTGATAGCGTTAGTGGGATCCATTTAACTATGAAGCATGCTATTCTTCACAAGATTGCCGTGTTCAATTAGCTTCCATCCGGTCACACATCGAATGTGGGACAAGCCCTTGGCAGGTTGCTGTATAGAATTGGTCATTTTGAGCGCTTTGATTTTGGAAAATTGGTGTTTGATCACGTAACCAACCATGCTGGAGAATTGAGGAAAGATCGATGCTTAGGCTTTCCTAGTTTGATCTTGGGATAATACAATCCCAATTTCCTGATGTTGTTGGCTCTAATGATGTTTGGGCAGATGATCCTGTGGCGCTTCGCTTCAATAACAAATTGTTCAATGAAACGCATCATTTCAGAGACATTGAAGGACCTGGTCGCCGTTCACAGTGTCACTTTAAGGCCTCTGTGCCAGTAACTGAGCTACCTCTCGCTAGAGCTCATGCATTATCTACTAGGATGTATAGAGAGTTGCATAGAGAGCATGTTTCTCTTGGGAAGATCATTAAGTCTCTGCAGATGCGACAAGACTCCATAGCTGCTATTCTTCATGATTTCAATGTTCAATCTCAATCTGAGATGGTGGAACCTTCTGGAACGAAGAATGTTGTGACAGCTGAGCCAGAGACTGAGCCAAATGATCCTCATGCAGAGTCTGATGATGAGCTTGAGAAAATGCAAAGGGAAGTGGAGGATTATGGAGATGAAGACGAGGAAACTGAAGAAGATGTTGGAGAAGAGTCTGAAGCTAAGGAAGACTCAGAGGATGATAGCGTGGCCCGTGGTGCCAAACGCCATAAGAAGGATGGTTCCCAATCCCCTTCTGTTTAGATGTTGATTTTCTTTACCTCCTTTTGTCCTTTTGTCATTCATGTGAGACAAAAAGGGGGAGTAGTAATATGGAGTAGCATTTATTTTGCTATCTTTTTGTTGATGTATTCCGCTGCTGCAAGGTGTTTATTTCACCTTAGTTAATGAAGTTTGAAGTTCTCCTAATGTTTGAGTTGAGGGGGAGTTATGATCCAAGTACTGATCCAGTTCGTTTGCCCCAGTATCAGTTCAAGGGGGAGTTGTGATCAAAGAAGCTGATTTGCTTAAGTCCCAATTTCGGGTTAAGGGGGAGCTTCATCAAGATCTTCATATATACTGTCATGATCGAAGTCTAGTATGAAGATGTTTACTACTCTGATTTTTGTTATAATGCTTGGATAATTGTTTTGTCTACATAAATGCCAAAAGAGGAGATTGTTAGATTTGAGCAGGTGGCTCATTGAAGATTGGCAAATTTATGTAGAAGCAAGATGGACTGAAGTGTTTTAAGTTGTGCGAAAAACAGAGTCTGGTGACTGCGCTTCAGTCTGAGCTACTTGGAAGTGGAATAGCATGAAAGATTTCTTTCCATAACTGGGCGGATTCTGCGGAGGTTTTTACCTTATCCAGTTAGATACGGAGAAGATATCTTTGGGCGAATATATCGGATTATTCCACTTGTTCCACAAGGCACGTCTTCAACAAGGAAGAGTTTTCCTGCATAAGGAAACTAGGGCAAATCGATGGAGATATGATCTAGGGTTTCTCAAGATCTATATATATCGACATCAACACAAGTTGGAGGTAGCCGCAGAGATAGCTATTTTTATTGTTTATAGCTTTAACACTATTTCGTGAATGAGTGTTGATTTGTAATCTTGAGAGTGTTTAATTCATTATACAAACACTTGAATGAGGGTTAGGGGTTGGATTGTTATTCAGACCTAGATTGTAAAGGTGCGACTTTTGCTATCACAATTCACGTAGATCGGGAAGGGTGTGAGTGGTGAGGTTTCATAAGGTGGAAGACCATATGTTGTTCTCTCTTGGGCGTGGCCCCCAGACGTAGGTTGTTTAACCGAACTGGGTTACCATTCTGTGTGTCACTTTAATTAGCTCACTCGTTGTATTCTGTGTTATATTCTGTGCTAAGTATTTGCAGCAACAAAGTTAATTTATAATCATAAATTATCCGATTGGTATTTTCAACACATAATCGGACTAACCAAATTAATTAGATTTAGTGCGTCTCAAAAAAAAAATTCATTCTTTATAAATTTCTTACTTTCAACAAGGACAAGTCAAACTTAAAAGGAACCACTTTCTCGAAAATGTTTCTCACAAAATATATTTTACTCAAAACTTAAATCAATAAATATTTTTCAGTTACCTAACACCAAGCATGAGAATTGAGACTAATTTCAACACTATAACTTTTTTCATTACATGAGTAACGAAAAAAAATAAGTGCCAAAAACAGTCGCAAAAAAAATTTGTTGCTAACTCATTTTAATCAGTTACTTCTATTACAAGCTATTCTCTACAATGGTAATAAAAATTTTCTCATTTCTTCAACAGAAAACCCAAATACCATCCTTACATCTTCAAAACCGAAATGACTCATAAAATCATAATCACAAAAAATAGTTACCGGCGGTTCATCTTCTTCTTTAGGCTTTGATGCAATATCCTGTTCATCCACTTGCGAATCGACGTCGTCTTCAGCCATTATGTTCTCTGCTGCTTGTGGAAGAACATTTTCTTCTCCGTCGGCGTTTTCTCTTGTTGAACTAGGGTTTTGGGTCGCCATTTTTCTTCAGTTGTGCTGGTCGATTCCTGCAAGTCTCCGGAAAACTTAAACAAAACAAACAACAAAGACCAAGAAAAAAAATCGACAACAAATATAATTGTGTTCTTACTGTGTTCTTTCAAATCAAAAATAGCAAACCAAAAATTCGAGCAAGCAACAAAAGAGTATCCGAAGGCCATTGTCGGAGATGATGACCGGAAAATGTACGGTGGGAGATGATAACAGCAGACAGTAGAAGTAAAGAGAAGATGAAAAGTGCAGACGGTAGAAGATGAAAAAAAAAACACGGCAAAAAAAGGGTGAACAGGGTTGAAATCTGGTGAATAAGATATATGTCAATTGGTATTTTGGTATCAAACACTTTAATGTGAATGTTGTATTTTAGTAGTTTATTGGTCAAATGAAGGGTAAGAATGTCCAAAAGTGACATATTTATAACAAACTAAAAAAGGTGACATAATTTAAATTTCACTCATAAGAGGTGACATTCTAACTATGTGGGCTCTATTTAGATTTGTTTCGAAATTGTGAAGTTAGTTTTGAAGTGTGTTGTTTTTTATTGTTTTTGTTAATGAAACTGTTAAGTTATTTTTTAAGTGTGTTGATTTTTATTGTTTTTTGTTAATGAAACAATAATAAAATAAAAGTTGAAGCTTGATGGCTCCATTAGCAAATATTCGGGCATTGAGGTAATACCTTCTCATGGTCCCGGTAACAAGTAACTGGTGTATGGGGGAGGAGGGAAAAATACACTAGTAGGTATTTTTCTTTAAAACTCTTTCTTTAAGGAAAACTACTCAGTTCAGTCGCTTGGCAACTGAGGAAGTCAGTTGGAGCTGTCTCACAGTTAGGTGCACAGTTGACTTTTGTGACTGAGGTTTTAAAGAGTTTTGCAATGCGGAAGTTGGTGGTTAGTTTTGACTCGTTAATAAAACTGAAATCTTTTACTCGGAATGTCAAGTTCCCAAACACTTGGTGCAATTTTCAGAAATTTTGTTTTATGTGATGGGTCAGTTGATTAGGAAACTGAATGTAAATACTGAAAAATAAAGACAACAATATTTTTACGTGGTTCGGAGATGAACTCCTACATCCACAACTTCCTTTAGGGGAAGTAATCCACTAGATAAGCTTACACGTGCTTATCAAATGTTGAGCTTGCTTTACGGGCACCAAACAACCTAACCAGTTCGATTACAGGTGAACAAGACCTTACAACTCTTTTGCGGGCAAGAGTAAAGCCTATCCTAGATTACGGGTTCTAAGGGACCTAGATTCTTTGATTATAGGTGCAAAGAGGACCTAGAGTTTGGGGTTGGGGATTTTTTCAACTATGAAGCCTTCAACACTTAGAAAAGTGGAGGCTTCTTCTAAGGCTTAGAGACTCAATCTTTTACAGAGAATCTGCCTAGAGATAACAAGATCTAGGACTTCTAGACTTAATCAAAGAACATGACTTTAAGAAACTAGAAGGAAGCAAATGAGAAAGACTGGTGACTCTCTACTACTTGGCTTCTGACACTTGTGTTCTTATTCTGAGAATGCTACTTGCTTTGAATTTCTTGAATACTTGTGCGCGTGAATGTTTCTAGTAATTCCAGTCATTCTCGCAATGGGGAAGACCTCTTCTTATAGACTAGAAGATCAATTAGCCATTGGAAAAAACTGTTTGACCTCTGCCAAAAAGTATGGCACTCCACCTACTCCTCTGCAATATTTCCCGAAATGGTTACTGCAACTCTTCCTTTATGCAAGTCTCTGCGGTTGGTCCATTTATGAAAAATTACAGGCTGTCTTGTTCTTTCGAGTAGATTTGAATTTGAGGTCGAACTCTTCTTCTTTCACCATCATCTAAGTCTTCTCTTCTTGACTTTGGGACATCTGACTTTGACAGAACTGCTAGACATGCATGAACTACATGGTTCAATTCTAAAGTTAGTTGAGTTCTGGTCTAATTGGCCATCTTGATCTTGAACTGCCTTCTCAATCTGGCTGACTTCTTCCATTTGATCCTTTAAAGATAAAATCCCTACGCTCGAATAGTGAGCTCTAGCTAGGTTTAGACTGATGGCTCATCTACTTAGTTGGGGTCAGTTGGGTTTTGAAATAAATCAAAACCTTTACTAATTTTTCCAACACCCTCCGTCCACGAAATGGTTGACACATTGTGGAAGACACGAGTTTTAAGAAAATGATAGGTAGTCGTGGATAATAATGGGTATTATTGTGAGTGGAGTAAGGGTCCCACAATAAATGTGAGTGAAGTAGTGAGAAATATAAGATTAAATATAATGTATTATGTGGGCCCTACTACTATAAATGGAAGTAGCAACCATTTCGTGGACATAGGGAGTATGTATTTTCTTCCTACAAATTATCTAGAGTTCCTCCTTATCAACAAAAATAAGGATACAGATTTTTCTATCACTAATTTACTTTTTAATTAATTTATCTGTTGAGAAATGTTTGTTCTTTGTCGGTTTATGGTTAAGTATGTGATATGAAAGGCTAATATGATAGCTTGTGTTTTTGCTAAGAATGTTTATAAATCTCCTTACATGTATGTTTGGGCCAACTCTTTTTAAATACCTTTTATAATATGATAGCTTATGTTTTTGCTAAGAATGTTTATAAATTTCCTTACATGTATGTTTGGGCCAACTCTTTTAAATAACTTTTCATAAAAGGTAGAAGTTTTTTGCACTCTTTTATAAGAGTATAAGTTTTCTATACCAAAATCACTTAAAAGACTAAACTATCTTTACTTTATATAAAATAAATAAGAAAAAGACAAAAAAAAATTAAAAAAAAAAACCTTATCTATCGGTCCCCCCCACTACCCCACCCCACACATCACTTTCCCTCTCTCTCTCTCTCTCTCTCTCTCAACCCTTAACACACAGCCGTCTATCACCGATAACTCTCATCCTCGATGACATACACACACACGCCGATAATAACCAGCCAATCCGACCATCGACATCTAATTCCAGCGAGGAAGTAACTTTATGCGAAAACGAACCGCCGGTTAGTTCTCTCAACCCACAAAATTAAATTTTGTAAAGATCGAATGTATGCTTATAAATGTATGTTTATGTCCAATTTATTAAATATGAGAATAATGTACATGATTGTATGAATATTGGTAGTGTTATTTCTAAGATTTGTCGTTGGAATTTGGATTTAAAATGTGAGAAAAAAGGCTACCCACGGTGGGTGGTATGTACCCACAGTGGCACCTGTCATAGGTGGCCCCACTGTGGGTTTTCCCGGCGTGGGTAGCCCTGTCATGGGTTTCCCCATCGTGGGTTGCCCAGAGACTCTTTTATAGGATTTGTGTTTTGTGATTTTTTTGGTTTGAGCACTCGAACTTTTATGGTTTGTGTGTTTATATTGCAACCCAGTTGCGACTGGATGAGACATGAATTGCGTCATCATAACAAATTATTGAATTTATATTGTCGTGAGGCCGTATTCAAAGAAATAACGAATGTATTGTAGCACTTTGCGAGCAATCCAAGACGGTTTCAAGAAGTGTAATGAATTTACGGCAGGAGTTGTTGGCCGTTACATCAAACACAAGAGAAATGGAAGTACAAACAGTGTCTATCACTTGTTGGCCCGTTAGTTGACGGGTGATGAGATCCCCCCGGATGAGACATAGTTCCAGATTTCAAGGGGAACCCTCCGCTTCACCGCACGCGAATATGCATGCATTACTGGATTGAATTTTGGAAGGACAATTTTCGACCCAAATGAGAGACATCTCCTCCGGCCTAACAATCTTTTTTAGATTATTCAAAGGCAGTAGAACTAAAGTCAGACACATGCGCGATATGTTCAACGCTTACAAGTTGGGAGACGACTTCGCAGACTATGTGAAGGTAGCCAAGATCTTGGTTTACTACCTATTTCTCCTTTGTCGGGACCGTAAAATGAAGGTCGAGGAATGAGCATGGGCATTAGTTGAGGATCCAGAATGTTGGAAAGAGTTTCCTTGGGGTGATTACACATAGCAGTCATTCATTTACTACATCAACAACACCGCCAAGAAACCCGACCAAGCGCCGATTGTAACTTATCACTTTTACGGACCGGTTTGGTTTAACAAATTTGGTGTTACGGGTGTATTCCTTTGTTGGAAGAGTATATTGGAACCCCGAGTAGCCGCCGTCAGAGTTCCTCGATGTTTTATATGAACTATAAGACTCTTCAAGACAGATTTCAGCACGTTCTTCGAGAGAGAGGTACGTTCCTTTATTTTTATAATATTTTATCATTTATATTACATGTATAATTTGTGATCTAATAATAATTTTACATAACTTGTTTAGGGTCTCGTCATACATATTCCGATGTTTGTTCTTATGGAAGACACTATGGAGCTGTATTGGTACAGTCTTGACTCGGTGCATCATGTGCTCTTTATCCTGCCGAAAAAATTAACAAAATGTGAAAAAGAAGGGAAAATTGGCGAAGGTTGCGGAGGTTGTGGGGAAAATAATTAAACTGACCTCATCGGCACAGAAAATCTCAAAACGACACTGACAGAGCACCCCACCACAAGTACATACAGCTAAGACAGCACAACCGGTCTATCAGGAGAGACCCGAAGATAGAGTGTATTGTGTGCATAGACGTCCTTGTTCTGACCACACGAAGGACGACAGAGACGACTACATCGATTGTCGGCTGAGGGCGGTCTTGATGGACAAGTTTGACAAGGACTTCTTTGCTACCTTACCCTGGAAGCACTTTGCACAGGTGAATGAGTACTTCGGTCCAAGGCACAGACGATCTAGGAGCCCTCCACAGCCATCTGTTGGGAGCTACATGAGGAGCTCTAAGCTAAACCGTCACTCTACAGAGGTTTCTAGTAGACACAAGAGGATTCCGGATCCGCCTCCTCACTCTGCAGCTGCAGCTCTACAGGAACAGCATGGTCGGCATAGTCACCACTGTCCTCACATCCCTGAGCATACCGAGCAGCCGATGCACCTGTTAAGACAGTCGTTTAACCTTATACCCCACTAGAACGAGCCACCAATGCAGCCGTAGGGGTATCAACCTGCCTACCAGCAGCAACAGCCAATGTTTTTTGGCTATAGCAGTAGACTGCTGCATCAGTACGACCCTCCGACGTACCAGCCTCCGATGTTTCAACCTCCTATTTGGCAACAACAGTCAGTGTTTCCAGGCGACAACAGCAACATTCACTTTCAGTATGATGTTTCCTACTTCACCTCCTACTGTCGAGTACAACCCACATGAGCAGCTGATTCCCTACCAGTCTACCTACCAACAGGAGCAATCGATGTTTCCTACTATTGAGGACACCACACACGAATAGCTCAGACAACTTGTTTCACCTGTTAATATTGACTAGTCGTCATCCTCTGAGGAGTCTGCTGAGCTTGATTACGAATTAATGGATCGAGACGAGGTGCAAGGTCATCATAAGACGAGACCTTCTGCCACCATGCAGACGCCTTATGTGGCCATGACTGCAAAGGCCGTGAAGAGATTGAAACATATGTACAAGAAGCATAGAAAATCATGCGACGATGCTACAATCAAAATTAAGATGTTTGGCCACATTGTTATACAATCTGTTTTCAATCGTTTGGAGGATAGTCGACAAATGATGTCGGCAGAGGTACAATTCTATCTTTATTACAATATGTTAAACTTATTTGTATATTAACTAACAAAATTAAATAACATTGTAGGAGATAGAGTTGTACCTAAACTATATGCGATTTAAGGTGAGATATTTAGATAGGTTAACAACTGATGGAGTATGTGAGGCAACCACTATTATAGTCAGCACTGGCTTCTATGTAAGTATTTCTTTTCGATTTATGTAAATCTTGATTTCTTGATTATATTAATATTCTCTTTGATTTATGTAATTTTTTTATTGTATTACTAGAATTCTTTGCGAAATGCGTGTGATAAGTTGTACCCTATTTAATGTAACCAGAAAAAGTACATTATACAAAATCAGAATAGAGAGATGAGCGAAGGACAGCATCTGCCCCGACCACACTTCTCTTCCTTTTCCGATGATCATAATCGTCTCCAGTTGTAACGCTCTCTCGCAACTCTGCAAGAAAAATGAGGGCCGGGGATGTTTCCCGACGAACCACCTCTGAAGCCTAAGTTAGTATTCAGGTTTTTCTTTCTTTGGAAGTGAATGTAACAGGAATAATAAGTCTGAAAAAATTGTGTTTGTGTTGGATAATATATACTCGTGAGTTTTTTAGAATAAAGCTAAATTGTTGCTCCATCTTTTCCCTTCACCTTTACACGCGATATCGCCTTATTGGCTGAGACCCAATGTACTTTCTGAATGTACCTTACGAATATTAATTAAAGTGTCTTTGTTCGTCAGGTATACAACTGAGGAAAAGTTTTAAGGAGAGACCTCAAAGTAGGTCTCTTAACAGGAGACCTCAAGGTAGATCTCTTAAGAGAGATCTCTCCGGGAGACCTCAAGGTAGATCTCCCCGGGAGACCTCATCTTCATCATTATGCTACTTCTTTTGTTGAGTGCTCTCAACATCTGCATGAGGTATTCAGGTCTCTTAAAGAGCTGGATATTTTTATCTCTATCATCTACTCCCCCTACTCTGAATTTTGGGAGGTCTTCCTTTGAGAAATACAGAGTAATTTACTCCGCGCGATTATCAAGACATGAGATTTCTTTAGACGATCCTACTTTCCTTCGCCAGGGACCTGCCTATTTTAAATTTTTAAACCAGATCTCAGTTCGCTATTATTCGAGTAAAAAAGTGCTGCAACTTCCGCTACTTTATTTCAACTGTCCTCCCCTCTCTTTTGTATCGGGGTTTTCATCCTTATCTTCTTTTTACTTTTACATTCTTCCTCCATTTTACTGTAATTCCCTTATGGCGCGAACTCCCTCTCCCTCTGCAGAGGATACCATTTCCGATTAACCAGCATTTCGTGCATCTGATTCCCAGCCTCATCTCTCCTCGCATGAAGACTCTCAGTTAGACACATCTTCTCACACCCAAGTCAAGAGAAAACAACCTTCTGCCCGTCGCTCCCAACGAATAGCCATCAGTAATCCCTAAAGCCCGGCACCTCTTTCCAATCCTGAAGAAGTCATCAACCTGATCGAGGGTTCGCCCTCATCTGGCCAGGGGGCTAAAGAGTGGATTTATCATTTCCTTCTGTTGAGACCTCTTCTTCTCTGAAGATTTCTGCTCCTCCTATTATGGCTCCAAACGCTATAGCAGGTGAATCCTCCCTAACTCCTGTAGAATTAGCATTAGTAAAGTCGATGTTGAACTGTGATGAGTTGTTTGATATTAGCATGCCAGAACTGTATGACCGTCCTCATCTATTGGATTATCCTTCGGTGGCTTTTTGGTATCACCAAATAGAGGCAGGTTTAAGGTTTCCCCTCCCTGATTTCGTGACTCAAGTTTGTGATCTGCATAATTTATGGCCCAACCAATTTCACCCTTCTTTCGTCAAAATCCTGTTGACTTTCTTTATTTTGCTTCGTGGAAATGGGGGTGTCCCAACTCCCACTCTATTCCAAACTGTTTATGATGTGAAGCCCATGGGTGCGTTCTATTACGCCAGCGCTAGACCCAAGGGCCCTGCCCAATACTTGTGTGTTCCTCGCACAACGGGGAAAGAGTGGAGAGACAAGTACTTCATCGTCACTCCTAAACAGGGTCATTGGCCTTTCACCTATCCCCCGTGGCAAACACTTCACCTGAAGTAGCCTCGTCCGGCCGTTGGATATCCCTCCTATTACTCTCAAGGTGTTATCAAAGTTAACTCAAAGGGCGCGGTTTACCCCCTTTCCATTCAATTCATTGCTATCTGACTCTAGCGTGCTTTCCTTCTTCGGATTATCCCCTCGAGGAGATCATTCTTTTTCCATCGAGGGTGGGTTTCAACTGTCTTTTTGTCTTTTTCTTTTCTGTTTTTCGAGTCTTCCTAACATGCATTTTATCCTTCGCACCCTACTTGGCACAAAAACAAGCTGGATTCAAGATGTGAAACTTTTTGATTTTGCCATTCTGTTGGAGGAGCAAGCTCGCCTGGAATCTCAGGCTCAAGATATCTCTCATCCCACCAATGAAATCTCTTCGTCTGCCGCAGCATTCACGCAATCGTCATCAGCTCCCTTTGTTGCCTCATGAACCCTCATCAAGCCTACAACTATTAAATAGTTCAGTTCGGGTGCACCCCCTCAGGATCTTGACAAGGATAAAGGTACTTCTGGAAAGCTTTCCTCTTCATCCCAAAAGGAGAAAACTAGGGTGGACGCCTCTACCAGCCTTAAGAGGCCTCCTTCCCCCGACCTCCTGCCGGTATCACTAAGAAGTCTAAACATACCCCTCTTCTCAGTGGTTCCCCTCCTAAGGGTGCCGATTCATCAGGTTATGCTTTCAGAGGTCAAACCTCCAGCTCCCTTCGCAAGTTGCCTTCTTCTGAGTGTCTTTCCCTGCTGCAAGCTATTCCCCTTTCAGAGGATGAGGCTGAGTCTAGCCCTCCTTCTCTGCATCAACTTCAGGAGGAAAGCGCTCAAGATTTGGTGAAGGTATTGTTGCTATCAAGTTTTCATTTCTAGAAAACATTCGTTCTAAACATTATCATATTCTTATTTTTACATGTCTAACGCCTTTTTTCTCTCTCTTTTAGCTAATCAGCTCTCATGGTCGACTGCTGCAACTTCAAGGTGCTGCCCAAATGAAAGAGATGGGGAAGCTGAGAGAGGCGTTAGTGGTTGGCCAAGTGCAGTTGCAGGAGTTGATTAGGGCGAACGAAGACCTGCAGCGCCAGAATCAAGACATCTTGGATACCAGCAGCAAGCTTTCCCTAGCCAATGATGATTTAAAAAGGAAGGAACTTGACGGGACCAAGAGCCTACTCCATGCTGCCAACCTTTCTTATCAATCTGGTTATACGGAAGGGGTTCATTATTGCCATAGCTACATCCTCTGGACTTCTCTAGGCCAGCAAGCACAGCAAATCCTCCATCAAAGGCCTCTTGGAATCTTTCCGAGCCTCACCTGAGTACCTGCTAGCTATCCGCCAAGATATTGCCCTCTTGGCGAAGAGATGTGGCATGACTGTGTTAGCCAAGGCTCACAGCTTGGGTTTTAAGGAGCCTATAGAGGTAGATCCAATAGTGAAACATCTCCTCCACCTCCCTCATTCAAGGGTGATCCCTCTGCTCCTCTAGGAACAGCTTGGTGGCTTCTTGTCATGCAGAAAGCCTTCGAGGCTCTCACTGCGCCTTGTGATTTGCAAGTCCTTGGTGATGAACTAGGAAAGCTGGAGAATGTTCCTGGGGGCGAGTCTGCTGATGCTACGGGAGCTGATCCTGATGATGATGCTGCAATTTTCCTTGCTTAACTGCTGTGTAGTTTATGTTTCAAACAATGCTCTTATTTTGCTTTCGTATTAGACAATTTATTTTGCATTTCGGTATTGAACAATTTATCCACTTTTGCCTTATTCTGTACATGCTGCACTCCTCACTTAGCAGCTTAATCTATTGCGCCTATCTTATTATCATGTTCTTGCTTGTCTATACATTTTTTCCTTCTTTTATTTTTCAAATTTCCTTGCATTTTCATGAGGTATTACGGGACCCCCTTAGGGGTGTAAGGTACACCCCTACTCCCCCTTACTCTAGATGGTTTTATCTTTTTGTTAAACCATTTAGAGTAAATATTTTACTTCATCTTACTAAGTATCGCACTTACTGCCTTATTTTGGCTTTGTAATGTCGTTTCTTATTTCATGATAAAACATAAACAAAGACAAAAATAAAGGAACAACTTCCTAGCCTTTATTTATTCAAGACAAGTTTTCTTCGTGCCATTACAGGAATACTTGTCTAGCCAAGCAAGTATCCTACCAAAAAAGGATGGGCATGAGACCTGGCACGTAGATCCCCTCCCATTAAGACAAAAAAATTTCCATAGCATGTTTCTAAACATAATACTTCTTCAGGTTAGTAATGTTCCATGGTCTTGGTTCCACGTATCCCTCATGGCTCGTGAGCTCATACGCTCCACCAAGGAGTACTTTGGTTACCACAAAAAGGTCATTCCCAATTTGGCTCAAACTTTCTCACCGGATGCATCACATCAGCTCTCTTAAGCACCAGATCTCCCTCCTGAAACCTCCTAGTCTTTACTCTCGCATCATATGCTGCCTTTATGTGAGCCTTGTAAGCCAGAGCTTGCTGATGTGCCTCTTCACGCACCTCGTCGATCAGGTCTAAGCTATCAGCTCTCAGGTCTCTGTTCAAGTCCTCATTGTAGGCTAGGATCCTGTGTGTCGGAATTTTCACCTTCATTGGCATGACAGCGCTAGTGCCATATACCAAACAGAAAGGAGACTGTCCTGTAGCTGTTTTCTGTCCAATTCTATATGCCCACAACACCGAGCTCAGCTCTTCCATCCATTGAGACCTCTCCTTTTCTAACCTTGCTTTGATACCATTCACTATAGTCCGATTGGTGACTTCCACTTGTCCACAGGTCTCTGGGTGAGCAACAGCAGCGACCCTCTGTTCGATTTCTCTAGCTTTGCACCAAGCTTGTGTTCTTTTTCCAAAGAATTGTGTTCCGTTATCAAATACTAGCACTCTGGGCAGTACATATCGACAACAAATATTCTTCCATATAAACTTTATGATGCTCTCCTCTGTTACTGAATATAAGGGCTCTGCCTCTACCCACTTACTGAAATAATCCACTGCTACAATGATGTGACATTCTTTCCTGCTGCCATGGGAAGTTTGCCAAGTAGATCTATGCCCCATTTGTCAAACGGACATTCTGCATACTGAACCCCTAACTCTTCAGCGGGTCTTTGAATCAGCGGCCCATGCTTCTGGCAGCTGGGACACCTTCTTACGAAGACCCCGGCATCCTTCTTCAAAGACGGCCAATAGTATCCAGCTCTCAGCACTCGCCGGATCAGGTCTCGGAATCCTGTATGACATCCTGCTATTCCCTGATGCGCTTTCTTGATTATCAGCAGCTCTTCCGCCTCTGTCACATAACTCTGTAATGGCTGTGAGTAAGCCCTCCTGAATAAGTGTCCTCCAATCAGACAATACTTAGCGTAGATTTTCTTTTTTCCAACTCTTTCCCCTTCTAATTGTTCCCCCGTTTTCAAGAAATGTACAACAGGTATTCTCCAATCATTTTTTCCTTCTATCTCATGAATACTCTTTTCTATTCGGCTACCTGCCATTTTTAGCAATGTCACTTTTTCAGGCATCGACCCATTCAGTGAGCTGGCTAGCTTAGCCAGGCGGTGTGCCTGTGCATTGAGGTCTTGAGGTATTTGCTCTATCTTCAAGTGCTGGAAACTTTTACTCAGATCTCTGATCTGCTCCACGTACCTAACCATCCTTTCTTCTTTGATCTCATAATTCCCCGAGACCGGCTGAACCACCAGTTGGGAGTCAGAGTGAATGACCACCTTCTGAGCTCCCAGTTCAGCCACCATCTCCAGTCCTCTAATGAATGCTTCATACTCGGCTTCGTTATTAGAGACTCTGAACTCAAACTTTAACGCAAAACTGAGCTCGTTTTGGTCTGGCATTACTATGACAATTCCAGCGCCACATCCCTCAATTGTCACCAAGCCATCAACAAAAACCTTCCACTCTGGCCATTGCACAGGTTGAGTAGTTTCTTGAATGAAGTCCGCCAGAGCCTGCGCTTTGATAGCGGTACGTGGCTCAAATTCTACATCATACTCCTCAAGCTCCACACTCCATTTCACCATTCTCCCCGAGAGATCTGGTTTGCTCAGCACTAGCTTAAAGGGGAAATTAGTTCTTATCACCACCCTATGAGCTAGGAAATACAACCTTAACCTTCTTGTTGTTGCCATCACAACTAAGGCAGCTTTTTCCATGTCGGAATATCTATACTCAGCTCCCTGCAGGGCCTTACTGATATAATAAATGGGCTTTTGCATAGAGCCCTCTTCCTTTATGAGCACTGCGCTCAGGGAATGATCTCCCACAGATATGTACATGTATAGGGTTTCTCCTGTGGTTGGATTAGTTAACACTGGCAAGCTCGCCAAATGAGCTTTCACATCCTCAAATGCTTTCTGGCAGCTCTCATCCCATTCAAATTTACTGGCCTTCTTCAATACCTTGAAGAACGGAAAGCTTTTTTCCGCTGAAGTGGATATGAACCGACTGAGCGCGGTGATTCTTCCGTTTAGTCGCTGTACTTCCCTTATACTAGTGGGAGCAGCCATTTCCAGTACAGCCCGAACTTTATCTTGATTTACCTCAATCCCTCTTGGAGTTACCATATATCCCAAGAACTTCCCTGATTTAACACCAAACTTGCACTTGGCTGGGTTCAACCGCAAATCATATTTTCTCACCACAGTCAGGACCTCCTCCAGGTCTCTGGCATGATGTTCTGCCTTCACACTTTTTACAAGGATATCGTCTACGTATACCTCCAAAATCTTCCTTGTCTGCTCTTCAAAGATCGCATCCATCATTCTTTGATAGGTCGCTCCCTTGTTTTTTAGACCAAAAGGCATCCTTACGTAGGCGAACGTGCCGCATATGGTCACAAAGGCTGTTTTGACCACATCCTCAGGGGCTAACTGTATCTGGTGATACCCCTGATATGCATCGAGCATAGATAACAGCTCATATCTAGAAGTTGAATCAACCAACTGGTCGATAAATGGCAGTGGGTAATGATCTTTCGGGCACTCTTTGTTCAGGTCCCTGAAATCTATGCACATTCGCCAGCTACCATTACTACATTCGATAACCATTCGGAATACTGAATTCTGACAATATGACCAGCATCCAACAAACGCTTGATCTCTTCTCTGATCACCTTTTCCTTCTTTGGCCCGAAGGATCTCTTCTTCTGTCTTACTGGCTTTGCTTTGGGGTCTACATTCAAACGATGTAGAGATACAGATGGATCTACTCCCCTCATGTCCTTCGGGCTAAATGCAAATAGATCCGCATTCTTCCGTAAACATCGGATTATTGCTTCCTTCTGCTCTTCAGCCAATTGCTTTCCTACCTTCGTGGTGAAACCCGTTTTTCCCGGAAATAGTTCCACCATCATTAAATCCTCTTCTACTGGCTGCATTCTTGGTTCTAGGTCTTCCTCTACACCTCTCGTTTTTGCATCTTTATCCTGTAGTGGGCGTTCTACCCCTAAGGCTACCTTCACCTTCTGCTTGGCATGATTTATGGATTTCACATAAGATTCTTTCGATACTTCTTGGTCTCCAGAGACCTCACCTACCGATCACTCCTTGAGAGCTGGAAATTTCATTTTCATGTGATAGGTAGAGACCACTACCTGGAAGTCATTCAGTGCAGGTCTTCCCAATATTATGTTATACTCCGAAGGTGTATCCACTACTAGGAACTTTACCATCTGAGTGTTCGAGGTCTCACCACTCCCGAGTGTTACCTGAAGGGTCACCTCCCCTTTGGGCTGTATTTCGCCTCCAGCAAAACCATATAATGCTGTATTCACTGGAATTAAATCAGCATTAATCCTCATTTTCTGGAAGCAATCCCAGAAAAGCACATTTACCGCACTTCCAGTGTCCACGAAGATTCGTGCCACTCGCCAGTTGGCCACTTCCGCACTAATCACCAGTGCATCGTTATGGGGCGTTGCGCTCATCAAGTCATTGGGATCAAAGCTTACACACGCTTTTGGATTTGTCTCTTCTCCTGGGAATGAGTCCACCACGTCAATCTCCATGCCTATTATCTCTGCTAACTCCTGGACCTCTTTATTCACTTGGGCTTTAGCAGCTCTCACATAGGCTTTACGAGCTCGGCCTGAGTCTCCGTTAATATTTCCTCCCATAATCATGTTGATATTTCCTCTTTTCGGGAGAGGATCCTCTCGCCTAGGGGGAGTTCTCTCCCCTTGGTTAGGTCTCTTCTGCTCCGGCTCTTTTCTCTTATATCTTTTCTCTCTTTCTTTTTTGACAAATTGGAGTAAGGTATTATCCTTTTTCAGCAGTCGCTCAATAGCATCTTTCAGATGCCTACAAGAGTTCGTGTCATGACCATAATCATTGTGATACTTGCAGTACAACTCAGATCGTGGGTTGCGTGGAGCTTCCTTATAAATACTCGGAAACCTGAAGTGAGGAGACCTGGCGGCAGCTTCCATGACCTCCACCAAAGATGCATTGAGGGGGGTATAATGGTCAAATCTTTCAGGGGCTCTCTTGGGCTTCTGCCCTCCCTTATCTTTTTCAGATCTTGATGATGAGGGACCTTTTCTCCGAGGTCTCCCTTTTGGAAACAGAGAGTTGTTCCTGTATCTTTCTAGCCTCTTGAGCCTCCTCGAGGTTGACATATTTTTCAGCTCTCTGCAGCAACTCTTCAAAGAATAAGGGAGCTCTCTTGTTCAGCGAATTAAAGAATAAACCTGGTGCTAAGCCCTGTATGAGCGCCTGCACTTTCACATCATCCGAAGCCAGAGGAACTTGTAACACTTCAGCGTTAAAGCGAGTCATATACTCTAGTAAGCTCTCTGAGGGTCCTTGCCTCATTGCCATGAGTGAGGAGGACGTCTTCATGTGCCTCCTCGCACTAGCAAATTGGTGAAGGAACATAGACTTGAACTCAAGGAATGAACTTATACTGTTGAGAGGTAATTGAGAGAACCATTGTTGAGCTACCTTCGACAGAGTCGTAAGGAAAACTCTGCACTTAACTCCTTCTGTGTACTGATGCAACATTGCACCATTTTCAAATCTCATCATATGCTCATATGATTTGTGGAACCGTCATACTCCAACGTCAGTGTTTTGAAATTCGAAGGTAGCTGATCTTCTCTGATGTCCTTTGAAAAAGGAGAATGGTTGTTACCGGTTTTAACAGGCTTCTTAGGAGATTTCCTAGGTGAAGAGGCCTTCCGCTGGAGATCTTTCAATTGCTGTTTGAGGGTTGCGATCTCAGCAGCAGCTCCCTCATCTTGAGGTCTCACAATCCGTGCCTCGTCCTCTGCAAATTTTATTGCAAAATAGGCAATCATGATTTTATTAGCGGGTGAGCTACTTAAAAGTGTCGCTAATATCTACTTTCTCTATTTATTCACTGACCATTTTCTGATTCAGTTTGAGGGCTCTCATACCCATCGTTTTCATATTGATCTTCGTCCATGAGTTCTCCCTGCCAAAGGAAATAAAAATATTCAGATCGTGAACATTTATTTTCATATTAACGAGGCTTGAACCGTCTCATTGGCGTCTCGTCACGGTTTTCGCACCTTCTTGGCTTTTTCCTTTGTTGTGTAGCCAGATCTCTTATTTTGGCCCTCTAAGGGAGCCAAAGCTTTGGATACAGCTTGCTTCACCATAGCACTGAGCTGATCCATGGACACCGCATAGGTGACACTTTGTTGTACAGGTACTTGAGGTTCCTCTCTCGTGACCTCTGAACCTTTACGACCTCCTTCTTTCTGAGGACTAGTCGACTTAGAAGCCCCCTCCTTCTGGGCCGTCGACATCTTTGGTGGAGCTACCTTCAGAGTATTCTGATTCTCCTCCTCAGTACGTTCCTCCGAGGAGCTGTCGTTACGCACCACTCCTTCAGGTGGGGACTCTCGATCTCGGACTGATATATTTTCCATGACTGAACCTGCATTTCGAGGCATTCAACTATTAGTACCCGACCAAGGCACATCATCAAGGGCATAACAAGTGTTCAACACCACCCTTTCCCAAGACCATTATCAAATCTCGCCGGGTATTTAAGGAACTCAAGGAATACGATTCAACATACTCCCTTTCCCCACCCACTTCCCCAATCTATGTTGGGATTGTGTGAGACCTGCTCTAGGGGTCCCACGTTTCTTTTGATTTCGCTCATTCGTGCTACAAAGGTTTTCGAGGTTCTTCCTTTGGGAATTATCTATTTTCAAGCCGTTTTTTAAATAGCTGATAATTCCATTTGTCCCACTGTGCTACTCATAACTCCCTACCAGATTGTGAACCAGAGAATTTTTTTTTTAAAAGAGAACGTGAAAGATAAGTGAAGCTTTAAAAGATTCTACTAGAATCTGAAAAGAGATTCAAAACTAGAAGGTCTCGAAACCTACCTGCCCTTCCTTTAAAAACAGTGAGAGCTATTTCCAAAGGAGAAACGCAGATTAACTAAAATATTCGGACCCATTTTCCTAATGCTCTTTCTTTTTCTTTTGAGTTTAAACTTTACACCGACATCGTTGAAAGAAAAACACATAAAGAGAGTTTTAAGATGAGATTTCGATGAAAAATTCCGTTCCCACAGACGGTGCCAGATAATGTAACCAGAAAAGTACATTATACAAAATCAGAACACAGAGATGAGCGAAGGACAACACCTATCCCGACCACACTTCTCTTCCTTTTCCGATGATCAGAATCGTCTCTGGTTGTAATGCTCTCTCGCAACTCTGCAAGAAAAATGAGGGCCGGGGATGTTTCCCGGCGAACCACCTCCGAAGCCTAAGTTAGTATTCTGGTTTTTCTTTCTTTGGAAGTGAATGTAACAGGAATAATAAGTCTGAAAAAATTGTGTTTGTGTTGGATAATATATACTCGTGAGTTTTTTAGAATAAAGCTCAATTGCTGCTCCATCTTTTCCCTTCACCTTTACACGCGCTATCGCCTTATTGGCTGAGACCCAATGTACTTTCTGAATGTACCTTACGAGCATTAATTAAAGTATCTTTGTTCGTCAGGTATACAACTGAGGAAGAGTTTTAAGGAAAGACCTCAAGGTAGGTCTCTTAACAGGAGACCTCAAGGTAGATCTCTTAAGAGAGATCTCTCCGGGAGACCTCAAGGTAGATCTCTCAAGAGAGATCTCCCCGGGAGACCTCATCTCCATCATTATGCTACTTCTTTTGTTGAGTGCTCTCAACATCTGCATGAGGTATTCAGGTCTCTTAAAGAGCTGGATATTTTTATCTCTATCATCTACTCCCCCCTACTCTGAATTTCGGGAGGTCTTCCTTTGAGAAATACAGAGTAATTTACTCTGTGCGATTATCGAGACATGAGATTTCTTTAGACGATCCTACTTTCCTTCGCCAGGGACCTGCCTATTTTAAATTTTTAAACCAGATCTCAGTTCGCTATTATTCGAGTAAAAAAGTGCTGCAACTTCCGCTACTTTATTTCAACTGTCCTCCCCTCTCTTTTGTATCGGGGTTTTCATCCTTATCTTCTTTTTACTTTTACATTCTTCCTCCATTTTACTGTAATTTCCTTATGGCGCAAACTCCATCTCCCTCCGCAGAGGATACCATTTCCGATCAACCAGCATTTCGTGCATCTGATTCCCAGCCTCATCTCTCCTCGCATGAAAACTCTCAGTCAGACACATCTTCTCGCACCCAAGTCAAGAGAAAACAACCTTCTGCCCGTCGCTCCCGACGAATAGCCATCAGGAATGGGCTGTCGAGCTGTATGACTCGACCATGGTCCATCACAGGGAAACGATAGTGCACGAGGAGCAATTACAGTGTGTCACAGATCTCTTACCTCGACTTTTGCCGGCATAAGGTTTCTGGGAGCAAAATAGCCGGAGACAAAGGCTCAAAAACCCTCCGTTGTTGATTAAGGTGGCTGAGGAGCAATTCATCCTGACCGATGGGACAAATTGTGGCCCCTACGCCCTTATGTATGTTGATCGTCTCATCAATTTAACAGCGACACATCCTAATGTGTCAATTGATGATAGATACATTGAGAAGTATAGGTTATTTTTGCAACTAGAATATTTTAGTTATGAGTAGAGGGTTAGTATTGGGAGAGACAACACAACTAAATTCTCATTTTTGTAAATATTTGAACTTATTTTATATGTTATTTGGACTTGTTTAAGATGTGAGTGATTATAGTTGAATGAGGATGAAAATAGCAGGTGAAAACATCACTCTCAGGTTGGCCCACGGTGACCACGCCCATGATGGTCACCATCGTGGGTTGCCTACCGTAGGTTAAAAATCTGGAACCCACGAGTTCCCACGATGGTGCCCATCGTGGATTCCCACGGTGGTGCCCACCGTAGGCAAAAGATTTTCAACCCACGATGGGCAACCCACGGTGGCTGCCACCATGGGCAATGTCCACCGTGTGCACGTGGTGAGCAGCCACCGTGGACACAAGAACATATTGAAATTTCATTTTTGACTCGGTTCCTTTTTCGATTTTGTTGTTTAGTGATTCTATAATTGCTTATTTTCCAATTTAAAACTACTTAACAACAAATCAAAACACCCACATGTATCCTTCTTCTAATTTATTAGTAAATCAGGTACTTCGTACAAACGCTGAAGTTAGTTATACATAATTATTATCAAGAGAATCCCAACATTTTATCTATAGCATAAGTTATATTTTGCGCAAAATGTAACATAATTGCAATAGTAAGCATTGAATTAACAAAATGTATCATATACATTAGGTACAATGACGACTACCGGATCGAGATGGAATGAGCTGGCTAGACGGGCTCGAGACAGAGATCTCTGTGTGCCTTTATGCTTGCCCACGAGCTTTGATGTGGAGACCTCTATTTATAGAGAAAGATCTAAGTAGCCGTTGGAAAGAGTTGTTTGATCTCTGCCAAAAGCATGACACTCCACCTGCTTTACTGGAAACTTTCCTGAAATGGTAACTAGGACCTTCGCTTTATGCACATCGCTGTTGTCGGCCCATTTATAGTAAGTTCTCCAGCTGATTTATGCTTCCGACTAGATTTGAATTTAGACTTCAACTCTTCTGCCTTCAATGTCTTCAAAGTCTTCTCCTCTCAGCTTTGCGACGTCTGACTTCGACATAACTTCTCTTCACGCTTCAGTTGCATGGCTTAGTTGAGGAGTCAATTGAGTTGCCGTCCAACTGAGTTCGTACTTCAGCTGAGCTTTGGGTCTCAGATGAGTTTGAGGGTCAGTTGAGTTTGGGTCTTAGTTGAGTTCTTCACGAAGTGCCTTCTTCAGGCCGACTATCTTCTTCTGCTTGAAACCTGTAAAGATAAAATCCCTATGCTCAAACAGTGAGCTCTAGCTAAATTCAGACTGGTGGCTTTCATTTACTCGATTAGGATCAGTTTGGATTTTGGTATCATTCGAAACCTTTACTAATTTTTCCAACAATATTGAATAGAGATTTTATTAACAAAAAAGCTAAGAACCTAGTATATATTTACAATAATTATAATCTTAATATTAATAAAATACTCCGGATGGGATTCTCAATCCCAACTTGTGTCCTACTCTCTGTGTCTCACTATAAATTTCACTATTTAAAAACAAAAGTAAAAATAAAAGGGTAACTATATTGAACTTTCATGGGTAAAAGGGTAAAAAAAATTATCCTAAAAACATACACCATACTAAATCGAGACGGTTAAAAATCAAAAGAGATCATTCTAACTTGAGACGGAGAGTGTAGTATATAATAAACCTTACATAAAACAAATTACAATTTAAAAAAATATATAAAAACCTAATTTTGCAATAATAAACCATAGTAAAAAATAAAACATAAAAAAATACATATTTGTTGGGAAACTTAGTAAGATTTTGATTTATACCAAAACCTAACTGATCCCAACCGAATAGATATGCCTTAGTTTCTTTTTAGTTAGAGTTCAGTGTTTGAGCATAAGGATTTTATCTTTACAGGATCAAACTGAAGAGCAAATTGAAGACCAAGTCAGACCGATCAAGTCGAAAGACGACACAGTTGACTTCAGAACTTGAGTTACACAGTTAATTGCTTTCTTGTGCTCAGAACTGTAGAAATCACAAGAAAAAATAAATCTGAAGAAAAGAATTGAACTTGAATTTGAATTCAAGTCGTACAAGATCACGTGCATGAAGACAGGCTGGAAATTTCCTTATTTGGACTGTCAGTGAAGACATGTTGAAAAGCAGGGTTCATAGTTACCATTTTAAGAAAGTCTGCCACAGTAGGTGATGAGTCCATCCCTTTCATGGCAGAGGTCAAACGACTCTTTTCAACGGTTAGTTCGATATCTCCACCTATAAATAGAGGCCCTCAGTCAATGTGAAAAATGACTAAAATAATTGCGAGCAAACTCCTCACAAGATCGAAGCATTCAAGCAAGAAGAAACTTTCTTTAAAGCTTTTGGTTCTCTTAGTTGCACTAGCTCTCTTAGAAGTTTATCTCTTTGATCGAGCCTATTAGTTTCAGTCTAATTTTCTAAGCCTCCTCACTCTTCAAGAGTTAGGGTTTGCAGTCTTGGAATAGAAAAACCTCCACTTCTTGTGTTGTAAGTTTACTAGTTGGAAAATCACCCTCAACCCCTTTCTTAGGTCCATTTGAACCCGCAATCAAAGAACTAGGTCGTTGTGAACCCGTAATCACAGCATAGGTTTTGTACAAACCCGCAATTGGACTCTAGGTCTTATTCGAACCCACAATTGGACTGTATATGCTTTTTGGTACCCCCAAACCAAACTCAACGTTTGGGTAGTACGCGTAAACTATCATAGTTGATTATCAACACCTCAAGTTGGTCGTAGACGTAGGAGTTCATCTTTGAACCACGTAAAAACAACTGTGTTTTACTTTCAACATTTCAAGTTATTGTTTGAGTTTCTAATCGAACTAACTCCATTTACAAACGAGTTTTCACAAACTGCATTAAGTGTTGCGAACTGACCTTCGCTCAAAAGATTTTCTAGTAAAACGAGTTAAACATAATTTCCACCACACTCTGCATAGCACTCAAAACTTCAGTTCTATGAATACAGTTGACCCTCAATTTAAGAAGTCAACTATATCTCTCGAACTGTGCGACTGCTCCAACTGAGTTCCACAGTTGTCGAGTCGACTGAGTCGTGAAGTCGCTTGTAGAGTTTAAAAATCTATACTTGTGTATCCCCCCTACACCAGATAACTCGTTACCGGAACCATCAAAATGCATTATAAAATATAGTATATATAAACCTCAATTAATAATTTATACTAAAACATTATAGATTTGAATTGAAATAAAAAGAAAATTTAATCAAATATGAATTGTGAAACAAAGTGAAACATCATTAGAGACACATAATCCCATGCATATAATAATTCATCATCAATCTATTTTTAAATAATTATCACTATTTTTTTTTTTATTTTGTAACTATTATAGCATAAAATCTCTCAGGTCTCCATGAGACCTGAGTCTTCGACCTGAAGGTAATCACACCTAAAGAGAGGTGCTGCCGGTGTCTTTTGGTTAGACTTCAAATAGATTTTAGAACAGGTGCATGTATCAGGTACCATCTCAGGTGCCCTGGGTACATCTCAGATCAGAACATGGAGAAAGGACTACAATCAAGTCTCCCGCTCTTTAATGAATCTGACACCTGCAGAAAGCTTTACCCAGGCAAGCTGGGAATTGTCGGACGGTACATCTGTTTCATAGCGAACGACAATAGGACGCGTGTAAAGGTAGTAGCAGCAACAATCAAGAAAGGACAACTTCATTTCCAAGTAATCTCACGAGTATATAAGTCGAAGGATACCCATTTCACAAGAGGTTCTCCATTTTTTCTTCTCACCTACTTCTGCATTTTCTTCTTCTTCATCAACAAACCCAGAAAACTAACTTGAGCGTCGGAGGTGGTTCGTCGGAGAACACTCCCGGCCCTCTTTTTTCCTGCAGAATTCAGTTACAAGAAACTTAGGCGGACTGGACATCATCCGTACAGGGAAGAAGAAGAGCGCTGTTTAGGTAAATATCGAGTTCATTCCCTTTCGTTATTATCATTCATCATGATGCATTATTTCTGGATGCATCATCTGGAGCCGTCTGTGGGAATGGAATCTTATCTAGGAATTTCGTCCTAAAACTCTTTTTATGTGTCCTTCTTTCAACGACGTCGAGTTCAAACCTAAACTCGAAAGAGAGAGAAAAATATTAAGAAACTGGGTTTGGATATTGTAGTCGATGCGTGCTCCTCCTTTCGAAAACTTTTGCTTTCTTTAAAGGAGTGAGTTGAGTGATCTCGGAACATCTATGTTTTAAACCTCTTTACGAATTCTGGTGTAATCTTTTAAACTTGCTTATTTCCTGTATATTCGTAAAACTCTTCATTCTGTAGTGCGGTTCAGAGCCGTTGGTGGGGTAAAAAGATAAACAGAATTTTTTGCTATGTGGAAAAATGGCTCGAAAATAGGTGATTCTGAGAAACGAATTTTGGAAATCCTCGCAACGTGAGGGGCCAGAATTGGCAGAGGCGTGAAAACTTCAGAGCAAGTCTCACGCAATCCCAACAGAGATTAGGAACGAGTGTGTAGGGAAGGGGGATATGGTACATCGTATCCCTTGAATTCCTTAAAATGCCCCTTTCAGACTTGATAGTGGTTCTCTGAGAAGGGTAGTGTAGATCTGATAATGGTCCTTTGAGACCTGATAATGGTCCTAATGCTGTCCTTTGACTGATAGCTGAAGATTTTGAAATGCAGACACAGTCATGGAAGGTATATCGGTCCGAGACCGAGAATCCCCACCTGAAGGAGTGGTACGTGATGATAGCTCCTCGGAAGAACGTACTGAGGAGGAGAATTAAAATATGCTGAAAGAAGCTCCATCAAAGATAACTACGCCCCAAAAGGAAGGGGCCTCCAAGTCGACCAGCCCTCAGAAGGAGGGAGGTCATAAGGGTTCGGAAGTCACGAGAGATGAACCCCAAGCGCCTGTGCAGCAAAGTGTCACCTATGCGGTGTCCATGGATCAACTCAATGCCATGGTAAAGAAAGTGGTATCCAAAGCCCTGGCCCCACTGGAGGGTCAAGCTAAGAAGTTTGGCAGCATAGCAAGAGGCAAGGCCAAGAAGGGAAAACCTGAGCAGGAAGTTCAGTATGAGAGCGACGGGTATGAGAGCCCCCAAACTGAATCAGAAAATGGTCAGTGAATAAATAGAGAAAGTAGATATTAGCGATATTCCTAAAAGTGACTTACTCGCTTATGAAATCATGATTATTTATTTTGCAATGAAATTTGCAGAAGACGAAGCACGGATTGTGAGACCTCAAGATGAGGGAGCTGCTGCTGAGATCGCAACCCTCAAACAGAAATTGAAAGATCTCCAGCGGAAGGCCTCTTCACCTAGGAAATCTCCTAAGAAGCCTGTTAAAACAGGTGACATCCAGTCTCTTTTTTTCAATAGACATCAGAGAAGATCAACTACCTTCGAAGTTCAAAACACTGACGTTGGAGTACGATGGATCCACAGATCCATATGAGCATATGATGAGATTTGAAAATGGTGCAATGTTGCATCAATACACAGAAGGAGTTAAGTGCAGAGTTTTCCTCACGACTCTATCGAAGGTAGCTCAACAATGGTTCTCTCAATTACCTTCCAACAGTATAAGTTCATTCCTCGAGTTCAAGTCTATGTTCCTTCACCAATTTGCTAGTACGAGGAGGCACATAAAGACGTCTTCCTAACTCATGGCAATGAGGCAAGGATCTTCAGAGAGCTTGCGGCAGTATGTGACTCGCTTTAACGCTGAAGTGTTACAAGTCCCTCTGGCTTCAGACGATGTGAAGGTGCAGGCGCTCATACAGGGCTTAGCACCGGGTTTGTTCTTCAATTCGCTGAATAAGAGAGCCCTCTTATTCTTTGAAGAGTTGCTGCAAAGAGCTGAAAAATATGTTAACCTTAAGGAAGCTCAGGAGACTAGAAAGATACAGGAACAACTCCTTGTTCCCAAAAGGGAGACCTCGGAGAAAAGGCCATCCTCAGCATCAAGAGCTGAAAAGGATAAGGGAGGACAGAAGCCCAAGAGAGCTCCAGAAAGATTTGACCATTATACCCCCCCTCAATGCATCTCTGGTGGAGGTCATAGAAGCTGCTGCTAGGTCTCCTCACTTCAGGTTTCCGAGTACCCATAAGGAAGCTCCACGCAACCCGCGATCTGAGTTGTACTGCAAGTATCATGATGATTATGGTCATGATACAAACTCTTGTAGGCATCTGAAAGATGCTATTGAGCGACTGCTGAAAAAGGATGATACCTTACTCCAATTTGTCAAAAAAGAAAGAGAGAAAAGTTATAAGAGAAAAGAGCCGGAGCAGAAGAGGCCTGACTAAGGGGAGAGAACTCCCCCTAGGCGAGAGGATCCTCCCCCAAAAAGAGGAAATATCAACATGATTATGGGAGGAAATATTAACGGAGACTTAGGCCGAGCTCGTAAAGCCTATGTGAGAGCTGCTAAAGCCCAAGTGAATAAAGAAGTCCAGGAGTTAGCAGAGATAATAGGTATGGAGATTGACGTGGTAGACTCATTCCCAGGAGAAGAGACGAATCCAAAAGCGTGTGTAAGCTTTGGCCCCAATGACTTGATGACCGCAACGCCCCATAACAATGCACTGGTGATCAGTGCTGAAGTGGCCAACTGATAAGTGGCGTGGATCTTCGTGGACACTGGAAGTGCGGTAAATGTGCTCTTCTGGGATTGCTTCCAGAAGATGAAAATCAATGCTGATTTAATGCCAGTAAGCACGGCCTTATACGGTTTTGTTGGAGGAGAAATACATCCCAAAGGGGAGGTGACCCTTCAGGTAACACTCGGTAGTGGTGAGACCTCGAATACTCAGATGGTGAAGTTTCTAATAGTAGATACGCCTTCAGCATATAACATAATATTGGGAAGACCTGGTCTGAATGATTTCTAGGTGGTGGTCTCCACCTACCACATGAAAATGAAATTCCCAGCTCTTAAGGAGGGGTTGGTAGGTGAGGTCTCTGGAGACCAAGAAATATTGAAAGAATCTTATGTGAAATCCATAAAGCATGCCAAACAGAAGATGAAGGGAGCCTTAGGGGCAGAACGCCCACTACAAGATAAAGATACAAAAATGAGAGGTGTAGAGGAAGACCTAGAACCAAGAATGCAGCCAGCAGAAGAGGATTTAATGATGGTAGAACTGTTCCCGGGAAAAACGGGTTTCACCACGAAGGTAGGAAAGTAAATGACTGAAGAGCAAAGAGAGGCGATAATTCGATGTTTGTGGAAGAATGCGGATTTGTTCGCATTCAGCCCGGAGGACATGAAAGGAGTAGACCCGTCTGTAGCTCTACATCATCTGAATGTGGACCCCAGAGTTAAGCCAGTCAGGCAAAAGAAGAGTTCTTTTCGGCCAGAGAAAGAAAAGGTGATCAAGGAAGAGATCAGGCGGCTGTTAGATGCTGGTCATATTGTTAGAATTCAGTATTCCTAGTGGTTATCGAATGCAGTGATGGTAGCTAAGAGTAATGGCAGCTGGCGAATGTGTATAGATTTCAAAGACTTGAACAAAGCATGTCCAAAAGACCATTACCCATTGCCCTGTATTGATCAGCTGGTGGATTCAACTTCGGGATGTTAGCTATTATCTATGCTTAACGCCTATCAGGGGTACCATCAAATACAGTTGGCTCCTGAGGATGTGATCAAGACAGCCTTTGTAACTATATGTGGCACATTTGCCTATGTAAGAATGCCTTTCGGTCTGAAAAACGCTGGAGCTACCTATCAGAGAATGATGGATGAGATATTTGAAGACTAGATAGGAAGGATTCTGGAGGTGTATGTAGACGACATACTCGTGAAGAGTGTAAAAGCAGAGCATCATGCCAGAGACCTGGAGGAAGTCTTGGGGGTGATAAGAAAGTATGATTTGCTGTTGAACCCAGTGAAATGCACGTTTGGGATCAGGTCAGGAAAGTTTCTGGGATATATGGTGACCCCGAGAGGAATTGAAGTAAATCAAGAGAAGGTTCGAGCAGTGCTAGAAATGGCGGCTCCCACCAGTATAATGGAGGTACAACAACTGAATGGAAGAATTACTGCACTTAGTCGATTTATATCTATCTCAGCAGAGAGGAGTTTACCATTCTTTAAGGTGCTGAAAAAGGCAAGTAAATTTGAATGGGATAGGAGTTGTCAGAAAGCATTTGAGGACCTGAAGTCTCATCTGGCGAGCTTGCCAGTGCTAACTAAACCAACCGCAGGAGAAACCCTGTACTTATACATATCTATTGGAGATTATTCTTTGGGAGCGGTGCTCATAAAGGAAGAAGGTTCTATGCAGAAGCCCATTTATTACATCAGTAAGGCCCTGCAAGGAGCTGAGTGTAGGTATTCTGATGTGGAAGAAGCTGCTTTAGCTGTGATGACGGCAGCAAGAAGGTTGAGATTGTATTTCTTAGCTCACAAAGTGGTGGTAAGAACTAATTTCCCCTTTAAGCAAGTACTAAGCAAGCCAGATCTCTCAGGAAGGATGGTGAAATAGAGTGTAGAGGTGGGGGAGTATGACGTGGAATTCGAGCCACGCACAGCTATCAAGGCGCAGGCCCTGGCGGATCTTATCCAAGAAACTACTCAGCCCGTGTAATGGCCTGAGTGGAAAGTCTTTGTCGATGGATCGGTGACAATAGAGAGATGTGGAGCCGGAATCGTTATAGTAACACCAGACCAGAATGAGCTCAAGTTTGCGCTGAAATTCGAGTTCAGAGTCTCTAATAATGAAGCTGAGTATGAAGCATTTGTCAGAGGGCTGGAAATGGTAGCTGAACTAGGAGCTCAGAGAGTTGTCATTTACTCTGATTCCCAGCTAGTAGTCCAGCAGGTCTCAGGAAATTATGAGATCAAGGAAGAACGGATGGTCAGGTATGTGGAGCAAGTCAGGAACCTGAGTGAGAGCTTCCAGCACCTGAAGGTAGAACAGATACCTAGAGACCTCAATGCTCAGGCAGATTGCCTCGCTAAACTGGCTAGTTCGTTGAATGGGATGTGATAGGGATAAAAAATACCCAGGTCTCGTGAAGACCTGAGCATTCTATATAATTGCTGCGAATACCTTATCGAGGAGCTGACCTAATAAAGAAGCCACGATCTCTCGTGGGGATCTCTTCTCAGAGACCTGGCTTGAGGTCTCCCGTCCAGATCTAGTCAGAGATCTTCCTTGAGGTCCCTGATGTCGAGCTCTCTCCTAACTGAATACCTGACAGACGAAAAACACTTTAATTAATACCTGCTTGGTACCGTCAGAAAGTACAATCACACCACAGCCAATAGAGTAGCGGAACGTGTAAAGACCAAGAAAAAGGGAGTTGGCAGTCGTACAACTTCGCTCTCAAGAAAACACACGAGTATATATTACAAATCCAACACACACAAACACACAATTGTTTCATGCTTATTTTTCCTGTTACATTCGCCCCACAAAGAAAAACCCAGAATACTGACTTAATCTTAGGAGGTGGTTTGCCGGAAAACCTCCCCGGCCCTCATTTTCTTGTAGAACCACACCAGGACTCCTCCGTATAAGACGATTCCAACCATCTGGGATGGAAAAGAGCTGTGGAACAGGTGAGTGTTAATCTTCATTCGCTTATGTGTGCTGATTTTTACATGATGTGCATTTCTGGACGCATCATCTGGCGCCGTCTGTGGGAAACGGAATTTTGCCTCGGAATTTCGTTCTAAACTCTTTTTATATGTCCTTCTTTTAACGACATCGAGTTCGAGTTTAAACTTGAAGAGAAAGAAAGTACTAAGAAACTGGATCTCAGTATTTTAGTCTATTTGTGCTTCTACTTTCAAAAGCTTTTGTCGTTGTTAAAGGAGTGAGTCAAGTGATTTCAGAATCTCTGTATTTTAAACCTCCCTGCGAATCTTAGTGTATTCTCTTAAACTTACTTATCTCTTGTGTTTTCGTAAAACTCCTCATTTCGATGTACAGTTTAAAACCGTTAGTGGGGCAAAAAGATAAACAGAATTTCTGCTAAGAGGAAGAACCTCGGAAACCTTCGTAGTACGAAGGAGCGAAATCAAAAGAAACGTGGGACCTCTAGAGCAGGTCTCACGCAACCCTAGTAGAGATTGGGGAACTGGGTTGGGAAAAGGAATATGTTGAATCGTATTCCTTGAGTTCCTTAAATACCCAGTAAGACTTGATAATGGTCTTGAGAAAGGGTGGTGTTGAACACCTGTTATGCCCTTGATGATATGCCTTGGCTAGGTACTGATATCTGAAAACCTCGAAATGCAGGTTCAAATCATGGAAAATATATCAGTCCGAGGTCAAGATTCTCCACCTGAAAATGGTGCGCGATGATCGCTCCTCAGAAGAATGTGCTGAGGAAGAGAATCAGAATACTCTGAAGGTAGATCCACCAAAGATGTCGACACCCCAGAAGGAGGGGGCTTCTAAGTTGACTACTCCTCAGAAAGAAGGAGGTCGTAAAAGTTTGGAGGTTACGAGAGAGGAACCTCAAGTACTTGTACAGCAGAGTGTCACCTATGCGGTGTCTATGGAACAGCTCAGTGCTATGGTGAAGCAAGTTGTATCTAAAGCTTTGGCTCCCTCAGGGGGCCAAAATAAGAAATCCGGCTATACAGCAAAGGAAAAAGCTAAGAAGGTGCGGATGGATCTTGTAAGATCTTAACCACGACTAGATGTCGAGAGGACGGCTTAAGCCTCGCTAATACGAAAATAAATGTTCACGATCTGAATATTTTTATTTCCTTTGGCAGGGAGAACTCGTAGACGAAGGTCAATATGAAAGCGATGGGTATGAGAGCCCTCAGACTGAATCAAAAAATGGTCAGTGAATAAATAGATAAAGTAGATATTAGCGATATTCCTAAAGTGACTTACTCGCTAATGAAATCATGATTATTTATTTTGCAATGAAATTTGCAGAAGAAGAAACACGGATTGTGAGACCTCAAGATGAGGAAGCTGCTGCTGAGATTGCAATCCTCAGACAGCAATTGAAAGATCTCCAGCGGAAGGCCTCTTCACCTAAGAAATCTCCTAAGAAGCCTGTTAAAACGGGTGATAACTAGTCTCCTTTTTCAAAGGACATCAAAGAAGATCAGCTCAAAACACTGGCGTTGGAATACGACGGATCCACAAATCCATATGAGCATATGATGAGGTTTGAAAATGGTGCAATGTTGCATCAGTACATGGAGGGAGTTAAGTGCAAAGTTTTCCTTACGACTCTGTCGAAGGTAGCTCAACAATGGTTCTCTGAATTACCTCCCAACAGTATAAGTTCATTCCTTGAGTTCAAGTCCATGTTCCTTCACCAATTTGCTAGTGCGACGAGGCACATAAAGACGTCCTCCTTACTCATGGCAATGAAGCAAGGATCCTCAGAGAGCTTGCGGGAGTATGTGACTCGCTTTAACGCTGAAGTGTTACAGGTAACTCCCTGTTCCCAAAAGGGAGACCTCAGAGAAAAGGTCATCCACAGCATCACGGGCTGAAAAAGATAAGGGAGGGTAGAAACCTAAGAGAGCCCCAGAAAGATTTGACCATTATACCCCCCTCAATGCGTCCTTGGTAGAGGTTATGGAAGTTGCTGCCAGGTCTCCTCACTTCAGGTTTCCATGTACTTATAAGGAAGCTCCGCGCAACCCGCGATCTGAGCTGTACTGCAAGTATCATAATGATTACGGTCATGACACGAACTCTTGCAGGCATTTGAAAGATGCTATCGAGCGACTACTGAAAAAGGATGATACCTTACTCCAATTTGTCAAAAAAGAAAGAGAGAAAAGTTATAAGAGAAAAGAACGTGAGCAGAAGAGACCTGACCAGGGGGAGAGAACTCCCCCTAGGCAAGAGGATCCTCCCCCGAAAAGAGAAAATATCAACATGATTATGGGAGAAAATATTAATGGAGACTCAGGTCGAGCTCGTAAAGCTTATGTGAGAGCTGCTAAAGCCCAAGTTAATAAGGAGGTCCAGGAATTAGCAGGAACGATATGCATGGATATTGACGTGGTGGACTCATTCCCAGGAGAGGAGACAAACCCAAAAGCATGTGTAAGCTTTGGTCCCAATGACTTGATGAGCGCAACGCCCCATAACGATGCACTTGTGATTAGCGCTGAGGTGGCCAACTGGCGAGTGGCACGGATCTTCATGGACACTGAAAGTGCAGTAAATGTGCTTTTCTGGGATTGTTTCCAGAAAATGAAAATTAATGCTGATTTGATTCCGGTGAACACAGCATTGTATGGTTTGCTGGAGGTGAAATACAACCCAAAGGGGAGGTGACCCTTCAGGTAACACTCGGAAGTGGTGCCTCGAACACTCGGATGGTAAAGTTCCTAGTAGTGGATACACCTTCGGCGTATAATATAATATTGGGGAGACCTGCATTGAATGACATCCAGGTAGTGGTCTCTACCTACCACATCGATGTAGCTAAAAAAGCACATCATGTAAACCAGAACAAGGGAATGACCCCAAAGCAGTACTCACCTACTCCGCAATTCTTCTTAGCTTGAAATGTCCGGAATCATCTTTCCCAAAAGAAGCCAAGCGTAAATATGCAAAAGAAGGAGGGCCGGGAAGGTTCCCGGCAAACCACCTCCGAAGGTTAAGTCAGTGTTCTGGGTTTCGTTTTTGAGTAAGTTTAATGGAACAGGGAGTGAAAATTTAGAATCATGTGTCTGTGTGTTTTTCAATATATATACTCGTGAGTTTTTTTTAGGGTGAAGTTGCGTTGCTTCCGACTCCTTTATCTTTATCTTTACACGTTCTCTCCTTCCATTGGTCATGGCGGCATCGTACCTTCTGACTGTACTGGACTCTAATTAATTAAAGTATCCATGTCCGTCAGGTGTTCAACAGGAAGAGAGCTCCGATTTAGAGCTATCCATGTAGACCTCTGGCGAGGCCTTGACAAGAGATCTACCAACTATTCTCTAAAGTAGATCTCCATGAGAGACCATATTGCTACTGTTTAGAGGGCTCAAGTCGGATATTTGGGTCACACGTTCAGATCAGACATTCAAACTATGCACTCAGGTCTTCCTTGAGACCTGGACATTTTTGTCACTATCACCTACTCCCCCCTACTCTAAATTTCTGGAGGTTCCCTTTCAGGAAATTTCAGAGTAGCCTCACTCGTGCAACTGTTATGTGCAACAACAACTTATTCTTCTCTTATGTAGACTTGTCCATTTCAAATATTTTAAAACCAGGTCTCCCTTGACCGGTATTTAAGTGAAAGAGTGGAGGAGACTTTCCAACTTCCTCCACCTTTTTTCCAACCGCCTCCTTTTTCTCTCCTTTATTGAGGGTTTTCACTTTCATCCCCTTTCACTTTTCGCCCTTCCTTTCAAATTTTTACTGCAAATCATCCATGGTGCAAACTCCCTCTCATTCCGAGGAATTCACCACTTCCGACCAGCGTGAGCCCCCTCCATCCGACATTCAGCAACGGACTTTCCAATACGAAGACTCTCACTCGGATACTTCTGTTCATACTCAGGTGAAGAGGAAACAAACCTCTGGGGCCAAGAGGAAACAAACTTCTGCTCGACGTTCCCGCCACATAGCCATCCAAAACCCCTCCGATCAAGTGTCTCCTTCCTCCTCAACTGATATCATCAACTTAACTGAGGGCTCCCCCTCTTCTGGACACGGGGTCAAAGAGATGGATTCGTCATTCCCTTCGGCTGAGGCTTCTTCTTCTCTAAGGATCTCTGCTCCTCCCGCTATGACTGCAAACACTATAGCAGGTGAATCTTCCCTTACTCCTGTAGAATTAGGGCTAGTGAAGTCCATGTTAAACTGCGATGGTTTATTCGATATTAGCATGCCAGAGTCACATGATCGCCCTCATCTGCTAAGATATCCCTCGGTAGCGTTTTGGTATCACCAGATAGAATTAGGCCTAAGACTTCCTCTTTCCGACTTTGTAGTCCAAGTTTGTGATTTATACAGTTTATGGCCCAATCAACTTCATCCTTCTTTTGTCAAAATCCTATTGACTTTCTTTATCCTGCTTCGCGGTAATGGGGGGGGGTCCCCACTCCTTCTCTTTTTCAAACGGTGTATGATGTGAAACCCACCGGAGCTTTTTACTATACTAGTGCTAGGCCCAAGGGTCCTGCCCAGTATTTATGTGTACCTCGCACAGCGGGAAAGGAATGGAGAGACAAGTATTTCATTGTCACTCCTAAACAGGGTCATTGGCCTTTTGATTACCCTCAGTGGCAAACACTTCGCCTGAAGCAACCCCGTCCTACTGTTTCAAGCATTGCTGACATAACTCTTCGAGTGCTATCGAAGTTGTCTCAAAAAGCACGGATTGCCCCCTTTCCATTCAATTCTCTGCTGTCTGATCCTAGTGTACTTTCCTTCTTTGGATTGGCACCTCGAGGAAATCACTCTTTTTCCATTGAGGGTGGGTGTCCACTGTCTTCTCATCTTTTTCTTTTTTACTTCTCCAGTCTTTTTAACATGCATTTCATTCTTTGTACCTTACGTGGTGCAGGAACAAGTTGGATTCAGGACGTGAAGCTTCCCGATGATGGAGATTTTGACTTTGCTATCCTACTAGAAGAACAAGCTCGCTTGGAGTCCCAAGCTCCTGATTCTGCACACCCTGCCAATCCAGCTTCTTCATCTATTGCTGCTTCTGCAAAATCACAGCCAACCTCTCCTACTGCTTCAGGGGTCATCATCAAACCCACAGCCACCAAGTCATTAGGTCCGAATGTACCTCCCCAGCATCCAGGCAAGGACAAGATCCCCTCCAGTGGACCTCCCCCTCCACTTCTTAAGGAGAAGTCCAAAGTAGATGCCCCCATTAGCCTCAAGAGACCTCTCCTGCCCCGACCTCCTGCTGGTGCTGCTAAAAAGTCCAAGCATACCCCTCTTCTTGGCAGCTCCCCTCCACGGGGTACTGACTCATCAGGTTATGCCTTCAGGGGCCTGACTTCCAGCTCCCTCCGCCATTTGCCTCCCTCCGAGTGTCTCTCCTTGTTGAAGGCCATTTCTCTCTCTGAGGAGGAGGTTGAGGATAACCCTCCCACTCTGCGCCAGCTGCAGGAGGAAAGTGCTCAAAACTTGGTACAGGTATTATCACCCATACACTACCATTTTCAGAAAATACTCATCACTAAATGCTATCGCATCTTTATTGTCACATATCTAACACCTTCCTCCTCCCCCCTTGACCTCATTGTAGCTATTCGACACTCACAGCCGACTGCTACAATTTCAAGATGCTATCCAGGGGAATGAGATGGAAAAGATGAGGGAGGCATTGGTGGCTAATCAGGTACAGCTACAAGAATTGGCCTAAGTGAATGAGGACCTGCAGCATCAAAATCGGGACATTTTGGACACCAGCAGCAGACTCTCTTTGGCCAATGATGATTTAAAGAGGAAAAACTACGAGCTACTCATGTCCCAAGAGAAGATGTCTGCCCTGTCTGAGGAGAATGCTTCTCTCAGTGATGCCAACGCAGAGCTCAGTCGTCACCTATCCCAAGTTAGCAAGGAGCTTGAGGGGGCCAAAGACCTCATTCATGCCGCCAACCTCTCTTATCAGTCAGGTCAAACTGAGGAATTTCATTACTGCCGCAGCCACATCCTTCAGACCTCTCTGGGCCAACAGGCACTGCAGATTCTTCAGCGAGGTCTTCTGGATTCATTTCAGGCATCCTCCGAGTATTTGCGGGCAATCCGTGAGGACATTGCTTTTCTAGCCAAGAGATGTGGTATGACTGTGCTAGCCAAGGCTCACAACTTGGGTTTCCAAGGAGCTATAGATGTTGATCCAATAGTGAAGCATCTCCCTCCTCCTCCTTCTTTCAAGGGTGATACCTCTACTCCCCTGGGGACTGCTTGGTGGTTACCTGTCATGCAGAAAGCTTTTGAAGCGCTCACAGCACCATGCAACTTACAAGCAGTTTTTTCTGATCCCCTTGAGCTCATATACGATTTCTTTCCCAAGGACTTTCTTTACCTTGGCAAAGCATCAGGTATCTCATGCTATTATATACTGATCTTATATTCACCACTACAACGCCTTACTTTCTCAACTAATCCGTTTCTCACATGTTTCCTTCAGGTGTGCCTTCGTCCGATGGGACCTCACAAGGCATTAGGAATGAGCAGCTGAAGGATGTTCTTGAGGATGAGCCTACTGATGCTGCTGAGGCTGACCCTGCCGATGACACTACCAACTTTCTGACCTAACTATTGTGTAGTCTATGTTCTAAACAATATTTCATCTGTTCCTTGCACTAAACAATTTCTTTTACGCTTTGACTTTTGAACAATTTCAGCACCTTTGCTTGTTTTGCTAATACTGCATTGTCTATTTAGCTGCTTAATCTACTATGTCTACTGCTGTGTTATCATTTACTGCGCATATTCCTTCCGTTTGCTTTTTTGATTTGCATTCTCATGGGGTATTGTGGGACCTCCTTAGGGGTGTAGGGTACACCCCTACTCCCCCCTACTCTAGATGGTTTTATCCATTGTCAAACCATTTAGAGTAAATGTTTCATTTTTCTAAATATTATGTTCACTGCCTTGTTTCAGCCTTATGATTTCCAGCTATTACAACACAGTGATATGTAAATAAAGACGAAAATTAAAGCAAACAGCCTCTTAGCCTTTATTTATTTGCGACAAGTTCTCTTCGTGCCATTACAGGAATACTTGTCTAGCTAAGCAAGTATCCTATCAAAAAGAAAATGGGCATAAAGTCTGGCACGTAGACCCTTTCCCATTTAAGACAAAACTTTCCGCATCCTATTGTCAAACATAGTACTTCTTCAAATTGCTCACATTCTATGGCCTCGGTTCCGTGTATCCTTCATGGCTCGTGAGCTCGTATGTTCCGCCAGGAAACACCTTGGTCACCACAAACGGTCCTTCCCAATTTGGTTCAAACTTCCTCACTGGATGCATGGCGTCAGCTCTCTTGAGCACCAGGTCTCCCTCTTGAAACCTCCTCGTCTTCACTTTCACGTCGTATGCTGCTTTTATGCGAGCTTTACAAGCCAAAGCTCATTGGTGCGCTTCCTCACGTACCTCATCAATCAGATCTAGGCTATCAGCTCTTCGTTCAGGTTCTCATCATAAGATAGGACCCTATGTGTCGGAATTTTCACTTCCATAGGCATAACAGCATCAGCACCATAAACCAAGCAAAAGGGAGACTGCCCTGTAGCTGTTTTCTGTCCAATTCTGTACGCCCATAGTACCGAGCTCAGCTCCTCCACCCATTGAGACTTCTCTTTTTCCAGCCTAGCTTTAGTGTCATTCACTATGGTCCGATTAGTGACTTCAACTTGCCCACAGGTCTCCGGATGAGCAACAGCAGCGAACCTCTGCTCGATTCCTCTAGCTTTACACCAAGCCTGAGTTCTTTTTCCAAAGAACTGCGTCCCATTATCAGAGACCAGCACTCTAGGCAGACCATACCTGCAACAAATGTTTTTCCATATGAATTTTATAATGCTTTCCTCTGTCACTGAAGATAGGGGCTCTGCTTCCACCCATTTACTAAAATAATCCACCGCTACAATGATATGGCATTTCTTCCCCGCTGCCATGGGAAGCTTGCCAACCAAATCTATGCCCCATTTATCGAATGGACATTCTGCATACTGGACTCCCAGCTCTTCAACAGGCCTATAAATCAGCGGCCCATGTTTCTGACATTTGGCGCACCTTCTTACAAAGACCTCGGCATCCTTCTTCAAAAAAGGCCAGTAGTACCCCGCTCTTAGGACTCGCCGAATCATGTCTCGGAATCCTGTGTGGCATCCCGCTATCCCTTGGTGCACCTCCTTGATCACCCGTAGACCTTCTGACTCGGCTACACATCTTAACAACGGTTGTGAATAAGCTCTTCTGAATAGATGTCCTCCAATTAAACAGTACTTAGCATAGATTTTCTTCTTTCCAGCTCTCTCTCCTTCCATCAGCTCTCCTGTTCTCAGGAAATGTAGGATAGGTGCTCTCCAATCACTTCTTTCCTCTATTTCATAGATGTTCTTTCCTATGCGGCTGTTGGCCATTTTCAACGTCGTCGCTTTCTCAGGAATTACTCCGTTCAGGGAGCTGGCCAACTTGGCGAGGTGATCCGCCTGCACATTGAGGTCTCGAGATATCTGCTCTATCTTCAAGTGCTGAAACTGTGTACTCAGGTCTCTAATTTTTCTCTAGGCCTCTGTAAATGCTTCGTATTCAGCCTCATTATTAGAGACTTTGAACTCAAAATTCAACGCGAAATTGAGTTCGCTCTGATCTGGCATTACTACGACAATTCCAGCACCGCATCCTTCCATTGTTAACGATCCATCTACGAAAACCTTCCACTCCGGCCATTGCATAGGTTGGGTAGTTTCTTGGATAAAGTCTGCCAAGGCTTGTGCTTTGACAGCCGCGCGCGGCTCAAACTCCACACTACATTTCACCATCCTTCCGGAGAGATCTGGCTTGCTCAACACTTGCTTAAAGGGAAAATTAGTCCTCACCACCACCTTGTGAGCTAAGAAATATAATCTTAAACGTCTTGCTGCTGTCATCACAGCCAAAGCAGCTTTCTCAACTTCCGAATATCTGTATTCAGTCCCTTGCAAGGCTTTGCTGATATAATAGATGGGCTTCTGGATAGAGCTCTCTTCCTTTATAAGAACCGCACTCAGGGAGTAATTCCCGACAGATATGTATAAGTACAAGGTTTCATTCGGGGTAGGCTTGGTTAACACTGGCAAACTTGCCAGGTGAGCTTTCAATTCCTCGAATACTTCCTGACAGTTCTCATCCCATTCAAATTTACTAGCCTTTTTCAACACTTTGAAAAACGGAAAACTTCTCTCCGCTGAAGTAGAGATAAATCTACTAAGCGCGGTGATTCTTCCATTCAGCCGCTGTACTTCCCTTACATTAGTAGGAGCAGCCATTTCCAGTACAGCTCGTACCTTCTCCTGATTCACTTCAATTCCTCTTGGAGTTACCATATACCCTAGGAACTTTCCTGACCTGACTCCGAATGTGCATTTTGCTGGGTTCAACCGCAGACCATATTTTCTTATGACTGTCAGGACCTCCTCTAGATCTCTAGTGTGGCTCTCTGCTCTTACGCTTTTCACGAAAATGTCGTCTACGTACACCTCCAGGATTCTTCCTATCTGGTTTTCAAATATTGCATCCATCATTCTCTGATAGGTGGCTCCGGCATTCTTCAGGCCAAAAGGCATTCTCACATATGCAAACGTACCACACACAATTACAAAGGCCGTTTTGATCACGTCTTCAGGAGCTAGTTGTATCTGGTGATAGCCCTGGTAAGCATCTAGCATAGACAACAATTCACACCCTGACGTTGAATCAACCAGCTGGTCGATACACGGCAGTGGGTAATGGTCTTTAGGGCATGTTTTATTCAGGTCTCTGAAATCTATAGACATCCGCCAGCTGTGAATCAGAGTGAATAACAACTCTCTGAGCTCCCAACTCAGCCACCATCTCTAGGCCTCTGTAAATGCTTCGTATTCAGCCTCATTATTAGAGACTTTGAACTCAAAATTCAACGCGAAATTGAGTTCGCTCTGATCTGGCATTACTACGACAATTCCAGCACCGCATCCTTCCATTGTTAACGATCCATCTACGAAAACCTTCCACTCCGGCCATTGCATAGGTTGGGTAGTTTCTTGGATAAAGTCTGCCAAGGCTTGTGCTTTGACAGCCGCGCGCGGCTCAAACTCCACACTACATTTCACCATCCTTCCGGAGAGATCTGGCTTGCTCAACACTTGCTTAAAGGGAAAATTAGTCCTCACCACCACCTTGTGAGCTAAGAAATATAATCTTAAACGTCTTGCTGCTGTCATCACAGCCAAAGCAGCTTTCTCAACTTCCGAATATCTGTATTCAGTCCCTTGCAAGGCTTTGCTGATATAATAGATGGGCTTCTGGATAGAGCTCTCTTCCTTTATAAGAACCGCACTCAGGGAGTAATTCCCGACAGATATGTATAAGTACAAGGTTTCATTCGGGGTAGGCTTGGTTAACACTGGCAAACTTGCCAGGTGAGCTTTCAATTCCTCGAATACTTCCTGACAGTTCTCATCCCATTCAAATTTATTAGCCTTTTTCAACACTTTGAAAAACGGAAAACTTCTCTCCGCTGAAGTAGAGATAAATCTACTAAGCGCGGTGATTCTTCCATTCAGCCGCTGTACTTCCCTTACATTAGTAGGAGCAGCCATTTCCAGTACAGCTCGTACCTTCTCCTGATTCACTTCAATTCCTCTTGGAGTTACCATATACCCTAGGAACTTTCCTAACCTGACTCCGAATGTGCATTTTGCTGGGTTCAACCGCAGACCATATTTTCTTATGACTGTCAGGACCTCTTCTAGATCTCTAGTGTGGCTCTCTGCTCTCACGCTTTTCACGAAAATGTCGTCTACGTACACCTCCAGGATTCTTCCTATCTGGTTTTCAAATATTGCATCCATCATTCTCTGATAGGTGGCTCCGGCATTCTTCAGGCCAAAAGGCATTCTCACATATGCAAACGTACCACACACAATTACAAAGGCCGTTTTGATCACGTCTTCAGGAGCTAGTTGTATCTGGTGATAGCCCTGGTAAGCATCTAGCATAGACAGCAATTCACACCCTGACGTTGAATCAACCAGCTGGTCGATACACGGCAGTGGGTAATGGTCTTTAGGGCATGTTTTATTCAGGTCTCTGAAATCTATAGACATCCGCCAGCTGCCATTGCTCTTAGCTACCATTACTGCATTTGATAACCATTCAGAGTATTGAATCCTAACGATATGACCTGCATCTAACAGTCGCCTGATCTCATCTCTGATCACCTTTTCTTTCTCTGGTCCGAAAGATCTCTTCTTCTGCCTTACTAGCTTCGCTCTAGGATCTATATTAAGATGATGTAGAGCTACGGATGGGTCTACCCCTTTCATATCCTCTGGGCTGAATGCAAATAGGTCTGCATTCTTCCACAAGCATCGAATTATCATATCTCTTTGCTCTTCCGTCATTTGCTTTCCCATTTTCGTGGTAAAACCTGTCTTTCCTGGAAACAGTTCTACCATCATCAGGTCTTCCTCTGCTGGCTTCATTATCTGTTCCAGATCCTCGTCCATAACTTTCATTTTTGCACTGTTGTCTTGAAGTGGGCGTTCTACTACTGAGGCCCCTTTCACCTTTTGTTTGGCATGCTTTATGGACTTCACATAGGATTCTTTTGATATTTCCTGGTCACCTGAGACCTCACCCACCAGCCCTTCTCTGAGAGCTGGGAACTTCATTTTCATGTGGTAAGTGGAGACCACCACCTGGAAATCATTTAAGGCAGGTCTTCCCAATATTATATTGTATGCTGAAGGTGTGTCTACTACTAAAAACTTCACCTTCCGAGTGTTTGAGGTCTCGCCACTACCAAGCATTACCTGAAGGGTCACCTCCCCCTTAGGTTGTATCTCTCCTCCAGCGAAACCGTATAAAGCCGTGTTCACCGGCTCTAAATCAGCGTTGATTTTCATCCTCTGAAAGCAGTCCCAGAAGAGCACATTCACTGCACTTCCTGTGTCTACAAAGATCCGCGCCACCCTCCAATTAGCAATGTCGGCACTAATCACCAGCGCATCATTATGGGGTGTTGCACTCACTAGGTCCTTAGGACCGAAACTCACACATACATTTGGGTTTATTTCCTCTCCAAGAAATGAATCTACCACATCAATCTCCATGCCCATGGTTTCTGCTACCTTTTGAACCTCTTTATTTACCTGGGTCTTTGCTGCCCTAACATGAGCCTTACACGCTCGACCTGAATCTCCATTAGTGTTACCACCCATAATCATGTTAATGTTTCCCCTCTTCGGGGGAGGATCCTCTCGTTGTGGAGGGGTTCTCTCCCTTTGATCAGGTTTCTTCTGCTCCGGTTCTTTCCTCTTGTAGCCCTTCTCTCTTTCTTTCTTAACAAATTGGAGCAAAGTGTCATCCTTCTTCAACAGTCGCTCAATAACGTCTTTCAAGTGTCTGCAAGAGTTTGTGTCATGCCCATAATCGTTATGGTACTTGCAATATAATTCAGATCGCGGGTTACGCGGAGCTTCTTTGTAAGTGCTGGGATACTTGAAATGAGGAGACCTGGCCGCTGCCTCCATGACCTCCCCTAAAGGTGCGTTAAGGGGCGTATATTGATCAAACCTCTCGGGAGCTCTTTTAGGTCGCTGCCCCCCTCTATCCCTCTCAGCCTTCGACGCTGAAGATGATCTTCTTTCTGAGGTCTCTTATTTGGGCTTAAGGGACTCCTCTTTAACCCTCCTAGCTTCTTGAGCCTCCTCCAAGTTAACATACTTGTCAGCTCTCTGCTGCAGCTCCTCGAAATATAATGGAGGTTTTTTGTTTAACGAATCAAAAAACGGCCCTGGGGCCAAGCCCTGTATCAATGCTTGCACCTTCACGTCATCAGAAGCCAGGGGTACTTGCAACGCCTCAGCGTTAAAGCGTCCTACATACTGACACAGGCTCTCTGAGGGTTTTTGCCTTAACACCATGAGCGAGAAAGAGGTCTTAACGTGCCTTCTTGCACTAGCAAACTGATGCAAGAACATGGACTTGAATTCACCAAACGAGCTTATGCTATCGGGAGGCAGCTGGGAAAACCACTGTTGAGCTATCTTTGACAAGGTTGTGAGAAAAACCCTGCACTTCACGCCCTCCGTGTATTGATGGAGCATCGCCCCATTCTCAAATCTCATTATATGCTCATATGGATCTGTAGAGCCATCAAATTCCAACGTCAACGTCTTGAAGTTTGGAGGTAACTTATCTTCTCTAATGTCCCTTGAGAAAGGAGACTGGCTACTACCAGTTTTAACAGGCTTCTTAGGAGATTTCTTAGGCGAGGGGACCTTGTGCTGAAGGTCTTTTAGCTGCTGTTTGAGGGATGCAATTTCAGCAGCAGCTTCTTCGTCTTGAGATCTTGTAATACGTGCTTCGTCTTCTGCAAATTTCATTGCAAAATAAGTAATCACGACTTCATTAGTGAGTAAGTTACTTCAGGAATGTCACAAATATCTACTTTCTTTATTTATTCACTGACCATTTTCTGATTCAGTTTGAGGGCTCTCGTACCCATCGCTTTTATATTGAATCTCCTCCACAAGTTCTACCTGTGAAGGAAAACACGGGTATTTAGATTGCAAGCATTTATTCTTATATTCATGGGGTTCCCCCATTCTATTCATATCTCATTACAATGGGGATCTCACAAGACCCATTCATACCTTCTTGGCCTTGCCCTTTGATATGTTACCAGACTTCTTAGTTTGGCCTTCTAACGGAGCTAAGGCTCTGGATACAACTTGCTTTACCATAGCATTGAGCTGTTCCATTGATACCGCATAGGTAACACCTTGTTGTGTAGGTATCTGAGGTTCATCTCTCGTAACCTCTGAATCTTTATGACCCCCTGCTTTCTGAGGACTGGTCGACTTGGAGGCCCCCTCCTTTTGAGGCGTAGTTATCTTTGTTGGAGCTTCCTTCAACACATTTTGATTCTCTTCCTCAGCACGTTTCTCTGAGGAGCTGTCATCACGCACCACTCCTTCAGGTGGGGATTCCTGGTCTCGGACCGACGTATCTTCCATGACTGAATCTGTATTTTCAAAATTTTCAACTTATCAGTCGAGAGACAACATTAGGACCATTATCAGGTCTCATAAGGACCATTATCAGGTCTCACAAGGACCATTATCAGGTCTACATCACCGCTCTTACAAGACCATCGTCAGGTCTCGGAGGAAGAATTTCAGGGAACTCAAGGAATATGATGCACCATATCCCCTTTCCCTTTGCACTCATCCCCCATCTCTGTGGGGACTGAATGAGACTTACTCCGAAGTCTTTACGCTTTTGCCGATTCCGGCTTCTCAGTTCATGAAGATTTCCGAGTTTTTCTTCTCAGAATTATTTATTTTCAAACGCTCTTCCATCCGACAGGGAATTCTATTCAACTTCAACTCTACCAACGGCTCCATATCATACCACTAAATGCAACACTTCGCAAAAATACCAGAAATAAGCAAGTTTAAGAGATTTCACCTAAATTCGTAAAGGAGTTCGCAATAAGACGTTCAACTCACTTTTTAAAGAGAAACAACAAAAACCTTTGAGAATGAAAGCACTAATCGACAAAAATGCTCAGATCCAGTTTCCTGATGCTTTTTCTCTAAAGCTTAAACTCGACATTCGAACTGATTCACCGAAAAAAAAGGACATATAAAAAAGAGCTTCGGAACGAAAATCTAAACCAAAATTCTGTTCCCACAGACGGCGCCAGATGATGTAGCTAAAAAAGCACATCATGTAAACCAGAACAAGGGAATGACCCCAAAGCAGTACTCACCTACTCCGCAATTCTTCTTAGCTTGAAATGTCCGGAATCGTCTATCCCAAAAGAAGCCAAGCGTAAATCTGCAAAAGAAGGAGGGCCGGGAAGGTTCCCAGCAAACCACCTCCGAAGGTTAAGTCAGTGTTCTGGGTTCGTTTTTGAGTAAGTTTAATGGAACAGGGAGTGAAAATTTAGAATCATGTGTTTGTGTGTTTTTCAATATATATACTCGTGAGTTTTTTTGAGGGTGAAGTTGCGTTGCTTCCGACTCCTTTATCTTTATCTTTACACGTTCTCTCCTTCCATTGGTCATGGCGGCATCGTACCTTCTGACTGTACTGGACTCTCATTAATTAAAGTATCCATGTTCGTCAGGTGTTCAACAGGAAGAGAGCTCCGATTTAGAGCTATCCATGTAGACCTCTGGCGAGGCCTTGACAAGAGATCTACCAACTATTCTCTAAAGTAGATCTCCATGAGAGACCATATTGCTACTGTTTAGAGGGCTCAAGTCGGATATTTCGGTCACACGTTCAGATCAGACATTCAAACTATGCACTCAGGTCTTCCTAGAGACCTGGACATTTTTGTCACTATCACACATGAAAATGAAATTTCTAGCTCTCAAGGAGGAATTGGTAGGTGAGGTCTCTGGAGACCAAGAAGTATCGAAAGAATCTTATGTGAAGTCTATAAAGCATGCCAAACAAAAGGTGAGAAGAGCCTTAGTGGCAGAACGTCCACTGTAGGATAAAGATGCAAAGATGAAAGGTATGGACGAAAGCCTAGAGCCGAGAATACAGCCAGTAGAGGAGGACCTGATGATGATAGAACTGTTCCCGAGAAAAGCAGGTTTCACCACGAAGATGGGAAAACAAATGACTGAGGAACAAAGAGAGGCTATAATCCGATGCTTGTGGAAGAATGCAGATTTGTTCGCATTCAGCCCAGAGGATATGAAAGGGGTAGACCCATCTGTAGCTCTACATCATCTAAATGTAGACCCCAGAGCGAAGCCAGTAAGACAGAAGAAGAGGTCCTTCGGGCCGGAGAAGGAAAAGGTGATCAGGGAAGAGATCAGGTGGCTGTTCAACGCCGGTCACATCGTTAAAATTCAGTACTCTGAATGGCTGTCGAATGCAGTAATGGTAGCTAAAAGCAATGGCAGCTGGCAGATGTGTATAGACTTCAGAGACCTGAATAAGGCATGCCCGAAAGATCATTACCCGCTGCCCTGCATCGATCAGCTGGTTGATTCAACTTCAGGATGTGAGTTGCTGTCTGTGCTTGACGCTTACCAGGGGTATCACCAGATACAGCTGGCCCCTGAAGACGTGATCAAAACAGCCTTTGTAACTATATGTGGTACGTTTGCATACGTAAGGATGCCTTTTGGCCTAAACAATGCCGGAGCTACCTATCAGAGAATGATGGATGCGATATTTGAGGACCAGATAGGGAAGATTTTGGAGGTGTATGTGGATGACATTCTCGTGAAAAGCGTGAAGGCAGAGCACCATGCCAGAGACCTAGAGGAGGTCTTGACAGTTGTAAGAAAGTATGATTTACAGTTGAACCCAGCAAAATGTACATTTGGAGTTAGATCAGGAAAGTTTTTGGGATATATGGTAACCCCTAGAAGAATTCAAGTAAATCAGGATAAAGTACGAGCTGTGCTGGAAATGGCTGCTCCTACCAATGTAAGGGAGGTACAACGGATGAATGGAAGAATCACCGCACTTAGTCGGTTCATATCTACTTCAACGGAGAGAAGTTTTTCATTTTTCAAGGTGTTGAAGAAGGCCAGTAAATTCGAATGGAACGAGAGCTGTCAGAAAGCATTCGAAGAATTGAAAGCTCACCTGGCAAGCTTGCCAGTGTTAACCAAACCTATCCCAGATGAAACTTTGTACCTATATATATCTGTCGGAGATCACTCCCTGAGCGCGGTCCTCATAAAAGAGGAAGGCTCTATGCAAAAGCTCATTTATTATATCAGTAAGGCCTTGCAGGAAGCTGAGTACAGATACTCAGACGTGGAGAGAGCTGCTTTAGCTGTGATGACAGCAGCGAGGCGGTTAAGGTTGTATTTTTTAGCTCACAAGGTGGTGGTGAGAACCAGTTTCCCCTTTAAGCAGGTACTGAGCAAGCCAGATCTCTCAGGAAGAATGGTGAAGTGGAGTGTGGAGCTAGGGGAATATGACGTGAAATTTGAACCACGCACAGCTGTTAAGGCGCAAGCCCTAGCAGATTTTATCCAAGAAACCACTCAGCCCATGCAATGGCCAGAGTGGAAAGTCTTTGTTGATGGATCGGTGACGATTGAAGGGTGCGGTGCCGGAATTATCATAATAACGCCGGATCAGAGCGAACTTAGTTTTGCGTTGAAGTTTGAGTTCAGAGTTTCCAACAACGAAGCTAATACGAAGCGTTTGTCAGAGGGCTGGAGATGGTAGCTGAGTTGGGGGCTCAGAGGGTCATCATTCATTCTGACTCCCAATTGGTAGTTCAACAGGTCTCAGGAAATTATGAGATCAAAGAAGATAGGATGATCAGATATGTGGAATAGGTCAGAGACCTGAGTAAACAGTTTCAGCATTTGAAGGTAGAGCAGATACCTCGAGACCTCAATGCACAGGCAGATCGCCTTGCTAGGTTGGCCAGCTCTCTGAATGTACCGGTACCCGAAAAAGTGACGTTGTTGAAAATGGCCAGTAGCCGCATAGAAAAGAGTGTTCATGAAATAGAAGAGAAAAACAATTGGAGAGCATCTATTCTACATTTCTTGAGAATGGGAGAACTGTTAGAAGGGGAGAGAAATGGAAAAAGGAAAATCTATGCCAAGTACTGTTTGGTTGGAGGTCATTTATTCAGGAGAGCTTACTCACAGCCCTTACTGAGATGTGTAATGGAGGCAGAAGGTCTGCGGATAATTAAGGAAGCACATCAGGGAATAGCAGGATGTCATACGGGGTTTTGAGACCTGATCCGGCGAGTGCTAAGAGCTGGGTACTATTGGCCTTCTTTGAAGAAGGATGTTGAGGTCTTCGTAAGAAGGTACCCCCGTTGCCAGAAGCATGGGCCATTGATTCATAGGCCCGCTGAAGAGCTGGAAGTTCAGTATACAGAATGTCCCTTCGATAAATACGGCATAGATCTAGTGGGCAAGCTTTCCATGGCAGCGGAAAAGAAATGCCACATCATTGTAGCAGTGGATTATTTCAGCAAGTGGGTAGAGGCCGAGCCTTTATCTTCAGTAACGGAGGAAAGTATCATAAAGTTCATATGGAAGAATATTTGCTGCAGATATGGAACGCAATTCTTTGGAAAAAGAACTCAAGCCTGGTGTAAAGCTAGAGGAATCGAGCAGAGGTTCGCTGTTGTTTCTCATCCAGAAACCTGTGGGCAAGTGAAAGTCACCAATAGGACCATAGTGAATGGTATCAAGGCGAGGCTAGAGAAAGAGAGGTCTCAATAGTTGGAAGAGCTGAGCTCAGTGTTGTGGGTGTATAGAACTGGACAGAAAACAGCTACAGGGCAGTCTCCTTTCTGTTTGGTATATGGCACTGACGCCGTCATGCCAATGGAGGTAAAGATTCTGACACATAGAATTATGTCCTATAATGAGGACCCTAACAAAGAGCTGAGAGCTAATAGCTTAGATCTGATTGATAAGGTACGTGAAGAGGCACATCAGCGAGCTCTGGCCTACAAGGCTCGCGTAAAGGCTGTATATGATGTGAAGGTGAAGACCAGGAGGTTTCAAGAGGGAGACCTGGTGCTCAAGAGAGCTGATATGATGCATCCGGTGAGAAAGTTTGAATCGAATTGGGAAGGACAGTTTATGGTAACCAAAGTGCTCCCTGGCGGAGCATATGAGCTCACGAGCCATGAAGGATACGTGGAACCAAGATCGTGGAACATTGGCAACCTGAAGAAATACTATGTTTAGAAATGTGTTATAAATATCTTTGTTTTGAATGGGAGGAGGTCTACGTGTTAGGTCTCATCCTCACCTTTTTTGATAGGATACTTGTCGTAAATAAATAAAGGCTGAGGAGTTGTTTCTTTATTTCTATCTTTGATTGCATCTCGTTGTGCTATGATAAAAAAAAAATTGTTTATGAAGCCAAGGTAAGGCATCAAACATGACACATAGTGAGAATAAAGCGAAGTACTTGCTCTAAATGGTTTGACAATGGAATGAAACCATCTAGAGTAGGGAGGAGTAGGGGTGTACCTTACATCCCTAAAAGGGTCCTGCAATACCTCATGAAAATGCAAATGAAAATGCGAAACGAGAAACGGAAAAAATACGTGGGCAAACAATAACCAAATGAACATAGTAGATTAAGCTGCTAAGCAAGAAATGCAGCATTAGTAGAGTAAACAAAATTACTGAAGTTGTTCAACACTGAAGTACAAAAGAAAGTGTTCAAGTACGGAAGCAGATGAAAATATTGTTTGAAACATAAATTACATAACAACTAAGCTAGGAAATTGGCAGAATCGTCATCAGGGTCAGCTTTTGCAGCATCAGCAGGCTCATCCTCGGGGGCATTCTCCAGCTCTCCTGGTCCATCGCCAAGGGCCCGTGGAGCTCCATCGCTTAGAGGTGTATCTAAAAAGGAAAAGGAGATGGAAATGGATTAAAAGAAGAGGTGAAATGTGGTAATGACGGACATGAAGATAAGTGCATGAAAGTAGAATAGAGCACGAGATACCTGATACCCTGGCAGTTGGAAAGAAATCTTTTGGGAAGAAATCATAGATAGGCTCAGGTGGATCAGAGAAGACCGCTTGTAAGTCGCATGGTGCAATGAGAGCCTCGAAAGCCTTCCGCATAACAGGAAGCCACCAAGCTGTTCCTAGGGAAGTAGAGGAATTGCCCTTGAACGAGGGAGGTGGAGGAAGGTACTTCACGATCTGGTCTACCTTTATGGGCTTGTTAAAACCTAGGTTGCGGGCCTTGGCTAGCACTTTCATGCCGCACCTCTTCGCTAGAACAGCAATATCTTGGCGGATAGAGAGGAAGTATTCAGGAGAAGCTTGGAAGAATTCTATGAGTCCTTGATGAAGGATTTGTAGTGCTTGCTGGCCCAGAGAAGTCTGGAGGATGTAGCTGCGGCAATGGTGAACCCCTTCAGTATAGCCTGACTGGTAGGAGAGGTTGGCGGCATGGAGAAGGCTCTTGGTCCCCTCAAGTTCTCTGCTAACTTGAGATAGGTGATGGCTGAGCTTAGCATTGACATTGCTGAGGGATGCATTCTCCGTAGATAGAGCGGACATCTTCTCCTGAGACATGAGTAGTTTATGATTCTCCTTCTTCAAATCGTCATTGGCCAGGGAAAGCCTGCTGCTGATATCCAGGATGTCTTGATTTTGATGCTGCAGGTCCTCGTTTGCCTGGGTTAACTCCTGCACCTGCACCTGGCTAGCCACTAGTGCTTCCCTTAGTTTCGCCATCTCCTGCTCTTGAGTAGCATCTTGAAATTGCAACAGTCGACCGTGAGTACTGATCAACTGCAGAAATGTCAAAGGAGGGAAAGAAAGACATTAGATGTCTAAAGCAAGGATGTGGTAATATTCAAAGACGAGTATTCTCTAAACATGAGAACACAGCAATAATAATACCTGCACCAGATTGTGAGCACTCTCCTCCTGAAGTTGGCGCAGAGTGGGAGGGGTATCCTCTGGCTCTTCCTCAGAGAGAGGAATGGCCTTCAGTAAGGAGAGGCACTCAGAAGGAGGCAGCTTGCGAAGAGAGCTGGAAGTCTGGCCTCTAAAAGCATAACCTGTCGAGTCAGTGCCCTTGGGAGGAGAACCTCTGAGAAGGGGAGTATGCTTAGATTTCTTGGTAGCACCGGCGGGAGGTCGAGAGAAAAGAGGCCTCTTAAGATTAGCGGATGTGTCCACTTTGGTTTTTTCCTTGAGAGAAGTGGAAGGAGGTACATTGGGAACAACCTTGTCCTTGCCGAGGTTATGAGGAAGGATACCTGCATTGAATGACTTAGTGGCTGTAGGCTTGATAATGGCCTCCGAAGCAGCGGGAGGAGCTGACTGTGGCTGTGCAAGTGCTGCAGTAGATGAGGAAGCTTGATTGGTAGAGTGTGAGACATCATGGGCCTGAGATTCCAGACAAGCTTGCTCCTCCAGTAAAATAGCAAAGTCAAAATCTTCATCGTCAGGAAGCTTCACGTCCTGAATCTAGCTTGTCCCTACACCAAGTAGGGTGTGAAGAATGAAATGAATGTTAGGGAAGCTTGAGAAGCAAAAAAGGAAAAGATGAAAGGACAGTTGGAACCCACCCTCTATGGAAAATGAATAATCTCCTCGAGGTGCCAGCCCAAAGAAAGAAAGCACACTAGGGTCAGATAGCAGAGAATTGAATGGGAAGGGAACGAGCCGTGCCCTCTGAGATAGCTTTGATAACACCTGAAGAGTAATGGGTGCGATACTTATAATAGCAGGACGGGGGTGCTTCAGACGAAGTGTTTGCCATAAAGGATGAGCAAAGGGCCAACGACCCTGCTTGGGAGTAACAATGAAATACTTGTCTCTCTACTCTTTTCCTGCTGAACGGGGCACGCATATATATTGAGCAGGACCTCTGGGCCTAGCACTGGCGTAGTAAAAGGCTCCATTGGCTTTAACGTCGTATACAGTTTGAAAAAGAGAAGGGGTAGGGACACCCCTATTAACACGAAGCAGGATAAAGAAAGTCAACAAAATTTTGACAAAGAAAGGATGAAATTGGTTGGGCCACAGATTATACAAGTCACAAACTTGGGTTACGAAATCAGGGAGAGAAAATCTTAAACCTGACTCTACTTGGTGGTACCAAAATGCTACTGAAGGATAATCTATCAGATGGGGACGGTCATGTGATTCAGGCATGCTAACATCGAATAACTCATCACAGTTTAACATCGACTTTACCAACGCTAATTCTACAGGAGTTAGGGAGGATTCACCTGCTATAGTATTTGCAGTCACAGCGGGAAGAGCAGAAATCTTCAAAGAAGAAGAAGTCTCAGCAGACGGGACTGATGAATCCATCCCTTTGACTCTCTGATCTGGGGGAGGAAAACCCTCGGTTAGATTGATGACTTCGTTCGGATTAGAGGAGTCCGGATAGCTATTCGACGGGAGCGGCGAGCAAGAGGTTGTTTCCTTTTTACTTGAGTATGAGTGGATGCGTCTGATTGAGAATCCTCATGTGAGGGAGGTTGCAGTTGAGTGTCGGACGCTGGGGGTTCGCGTTGATCGGAGGTGGTGTATTCCTCTGAGTGGGAAGAAGTGTGCGCCATGGGGAATTACAGTAAAAATTCGAAAGAAATGGTTAAGGTGAAAGAAGATAAGAGTGAAACCCCAATGATAAGAAAGAGAATGGAACGGTTGAATAAAGTAAGGGAAGTTGCAGAGTCTCTCCCACTTTTTCGCTCGAATAAAATAATGATCAAAGGAGACCTGATTTAAAATTTTGAAATGGGCAGGTCTTCGTGAGAGAAAATCGAACTGCTGAAAGGAATTGCACGCCACAACGGCTGTGCGAGTTAAGCCATTCTGTATTTCTTAAGAGTAGACCTCCCGAAATCCAGAGTAGGGGGGAGTAGATGATAGGGACAAAAAATACCCAGGTCTCGTGAAGACCTGAGCATTCTATATAATCGCTGCAAATACCATATCGAGGAGCTGATCTAATAAAGAAGCCGAGATCTCTTGTGGGGATCTCTTCTCAGAGACCTGGCTAGAGGTCTCCCGTCCAGATCTAGTAAGAGATCTGCCTTGAGGTCCCTGATATTGAGCTCTCTCCTAACTGAATACCTGACAGACGAAAAATACTTTAATTAATACCCGCTTGGTACCGTCAAAAAGTACAATCACACCACAGCCAATAGAGTAGCGGAACGTGTAAAGACCAAGAAAAAGGGAGTTGGCAGTCGTACAACTTCGCTCTCAAGAAAACACACGAGTATATATTACAAATCCAACACACACAAACACACAATTGTTTCATACTTATTTTTCCTGTTACATTCGCCCCCGAGAGAAAAACTCAGAATACTGACTTAATCTTCGGAGGTGGTTCGCCGGGAAACCTCCTCGGCCCTCTTTTTCTTGCAGAACCACACTAGGACTCCTCCGTAGAAGACGATTCCAACCATCTGGGACGGAAAAGAGTTGTGGAACAGGTGAGTGTTAATCTTCATTCGCTTATGTGTTCTGATTTTTACATGATGTGCATTTCTGGACGCATCAGGATGATACCTGAAAAAGTGACATTGCTGAAAATGGCGAGCAGTCGAATAGAGAAAAGCGTTCATGAAATAGAAGAGAAAAGTGATTGGAGAGCACCTATCTTACACTTCCTGAAAACGGGAGACCTGCCAGAGGGAGAAAGAGCTGGAAAAAAGAAAATCTATGCTAAGTATTGTCTGGTTGGAGGACATCTGTTTAAGAGAGCTTACTCGCAGCCGTTACTGAGATGTGTAACAGAAGTAGAGGACTTGCGGATAGTTAAGGAAGTACATCAGGGAATAGCAGGATGACATACGGGATTCAGGGACCTGATCCGTCGAGTGCTGAGAGCTGGGTACTACTAGCCTTCTTTGAAGAAGGATGCTGAAGTTTTTGTAAGGAGGTGTCCCAATTGCCAAAAGCATGGACCGTTGATTCATAGGCCCGCTGAAGAGCTTGGAACCCAATACACAGAATGCCCATTTGACAAATGGGGCATAGATCTAGTCGGTAAGCTTCCCATGGCAGTGGGAAGGAAATGCTATATTATAGTGGCAGTGGATTATTTTAGTAAGTGGATAGAGGTAGAAACCTTATCTTCGATAACGGAAGAGAACATCATAAAGTTCTTGTGGAAGAATATTTGCTGCAGATATGGCTTACCCAGGGTGCTGGTATCTGACAACGGAACGCAGTTCTTTGGAAAAAGAACGCGAGCTTGGTGTAAAGCTAGAGGAATAGAGCAAAGGTTCGCTGATGTCGCTCACCCGGAGACTTGCGGCCAGGTGGACGTTACCAACCGGACCATAGTAAATGTCATCAACGCGAGGCTGGAAAATGAGAGGTTTCAGTGGGTGGAAGAGCTGGACTCAGTATTGTGAGCATATAGAACTGGACGAAAAACAGCCACAGGACAATCCCCTTTCTGTTTGGTGTATGGCGCTGATGTTGTCATGCCAATGGAGGTAAAAATTCCAACATACAGAATTCTGGCCTACAATGAGAAACTGAATAGAAACCTGAGAGTTGAAAGCTTAGACCTGATTGACGAGGTGAGAGAGGAGGTGCATCAGCGAGCCCTGGCTTACAAAGCTCGCATCAAGGCAGCTTATGATGCGAAGGTAAAGATCAGGAAGTTTCAGGAGGGGGACCTTGTGCTCAAAAAGGCTGATGCAATGCACCCGGTGAGAAAATTTGAGCCGAATTGGGAGGGACCTTTTGTGGTAACCAAAGTGCTTCCTGGCGGGGCATATGAGCTTAAGAGTCATGAAGGGTATGTTGAACCAAGGCCATGGAACATAAGCAATTTGAAGAAATATTGTGTCTAGAAATATATTATGGAAAATTTTGTCTTAGTAGGAGGAGGCCTACGTGCCAGGTCTTATTTCCACCTTTTTTGATAGAATGCTTGTTCAGCTAGACAAGTATTCCTGTAATGGCACGAAGAGAGCTTGTCGTGAATAAATAAAGGCTGGAAAGTTATTTATGTATTTTCGTCTTTATTTACATTTCTGTTGCGAAATAACGAACATCATTAAAGAGCCAAGATAGGACAGTGAACACGATGTCTGAAAAAAAAAAGAGTGTGAAAGATTTACTCTAAATGGTTCGACAACGGGGTAAAACCATTCAGAGTAGGGGGGAGTAGGGGTGTACCTTACACCCCTAAGGGGGTCCCGCGATACCTCATGAAAATGCAAAAAAAAAAAAAAATAACAAACAAACTAAAAGAGAAGAAATGCACAAGCAAATAAAAGCATAATGGCAAAGCAGATATAGTAAAGGAAGTTGCTGAATAAGAAGCGCAACACCAGCGAGAATATAGTAGCAAAACGGTCACGCTGGATAAGTAGCAAGATAAGGGACACAGCCCTAGCAAAACAAGCAGAGAAAAGGAAATTGTTTAAGTACTGAAATACATAAAGATTGTTCAGAAACAGGAAATAGCAAAAACTAGGCTAGGAATCAGCAGCATCTTCATTCCCAGTGGCCTCGAGGGTGTCAGCGGGGTCATCTTCTGGTTCATCCTCCGATGCTCCCTGCTTAGCAGTAGCAGCTTGGGAAGCCTCTCCACCTAAGGGCACATTTAACAAAAGAAATGAAAAAGGGTCAAGGTGAGATAAAAAGAAAGAAACAGCGAAGCATAAATACTAATAAAATACCTCGAGGCTTAGCAGCATGAAGGAAATCTTCTGGAAAGAAGTCATAGATAGGTGGAGGAGGATCAGAGAAGACTGCCTCTAGGTCGCAAGGGGCGGTGAGAGCTTCAAAAGCCTGTTGCATTACGGGGAGCCACCATGCTTGCCCAAGAGCAGAAGAGGGATTGCCCTGGAATGAAGGAGGTAGTGGTAGATGCTTCACTATGGGATCCACATCCACGGTTTCCTTAAAGCCTAGCGCCTGGACCTTTGCTAGCACAGTCATAGCACATCTCTTAGCCAGGAAAGCAATGTCATTGCAGATGGTCATTAGATACTCGGGAGAGGCCTTGTAGGCCCCCAGAAGACCTTCATGGAGGATTTGCAAAGCCTTCTGACCCAGAGTGGTCCGCAGAAGAAAGCTTCGACACCAGTGAACTCCCTCTGTATAGCCCGACTGATAAGAAAGATTAGCGGCTTGAAGGAGATTCTTGGTATGCTCGAGCTCCCGGCTGACTAGGGTAAGATGTTGGCTCAAGTCTGCGTTGACTGAGCTAAGGGAGGCATTCTCTTCTGACAGTGAAGACATTTTTTCCTGAGAGCTCAAAAGCTCTTGGTTCCTCCTTTTCAAATCATCATTAGCCAGAGAAAGCTGACTACTGGCGTCAAGGATGTCCTGATTCTGATGCTGCAAATCCTCATGTGCCTTAGTTAACTCCTGCAGTTGCACCCGACAGGCCACCAGAGCATCTCTCAACCTTCTCACTTCCTTCTCGTGTGAGTCATCTTTGAACTGCAACAATTGGCCATGTGCGCTCATCAACTGTGAAGATGATAGGAGGAAGGGAAAAAGAGTTAGACAAACATTAGTGAACCATGATTGCTAGATAAATAGTTAAAATGTTGCAGGAGCCTGAGGAAAGTACTTGTATTAGGCAGTGAGCGCTCCTCTCTTGAAGTTGCTTCAGAGAAGGAGGACCAGCCCTCGTTTCCTCTTCCGAAGGGGGAAGGGCTTGCAACAGAGAAAGACACTCTGAAGGAGGTAGTTGACCAAGGGGACTGGAGGTTTGGCCTCTGAAAACATATCCCGGTGAGTCAACACCCTGAGGAGGAGAGCTCCCCAGAAGAGAAGTGTGTTTGGTTTTCTTGGAAGCACCTGAGGGAACGCGTGAAGGAGGAGGCCTTTTAGTGTGAATAGGGGCATCCACCTTAGCTTTCTCCCTTGGAGACGAAGGAAATGGGTGGTCAGAAACTGTCTTCCCCTTGCTGGGAATCGTAGTAGGAGCACCATGGCTCAAAGACTTAGTAGCTGGGGGTCTGATGATAACACTGGATGAAGAGGGGACAGTAACCTGTGGCGGTTGTGAGGGTAGCGAAACAGCAGGAGGAGTTGGGTTGAGAGGTTGCAAGGGTTCAACACTTTCAGTATCCTAGCGAGCCTGTTCCTCTAGCAAAATGGCGAAATCGAATTCGTTGTCATCAGGCAGTTTCACATCCTGGACCCAACTCATTTCTGCAGAAGGAAGAGCAGGGAAAGAGGGTTAAATCAGCTCAAGAAGTAAAGATAAGCAATAAATACAAAGAATGGAAGGAACCCACCCTCAGGCGAAAAGGAATGATCTCCACGGGGGGCTAATCCAAAAAAGGAAAGCACGCAGGGGTTAGACAAACAAGAACTAAGCGGAAAAGCCTCAGCTTGAGCTTTAGCCGTAAGCATGGATAGCACCTTGAGATTAATGGCGGGGATAGTAATGATAGCAGGTCGAGGTTGCTTTAATAGGAGTTTTGCCAAGGACGGTGGCTGAAGGGCCAACTGCTCTGCTTCGGGGTAACCACAAAATATTTCTCTCGCCATTCTTTACCTAGAGTGCGAGTAGGGCACAAATTCTGGGTAGGACCTCTTGGCCTGGCGCTAGCGTAATAGAAAGTACCCGTAGGCTTTATATCGTACACGGTTTAAAATAAAGAGGGGGAGGGAAAACCCCCATTGCCGCGAAGTAGAATAAAGAAAGCAAGAATTGTTTTGATAGCAGAGGGATAGAATTGATTGGGCCACAGACTATAAAGATCGCAAACTTGCACTACAAAGTCATGAAGCAGAAACCGTAAACCTGATTTTATCTGACTGAACCAAAAAACCACTGAGGGATAAGTTAAGAGGTGTGGGCGTTCATATTCATAAGGCAGTCGAAAATCGAAAAGATCATCACAGTTTAACCATGATTTCGCTGCTTCTAATTCCGAAAGGGTTAGAGTGAATTCACCTGCTATGGCGTCGGGAGAAAAAATGCAGACAGAAGAGTCTTGGGCCTGATGAGAGATCCGAGCAGAGCGAGTAGGAGAGTCGGTTTCCATCGTCTCCTGGCCGGAGTGAGAGGACCCGTCAACTAGATTTATGACCTCCTTGGGATTAGCAGAGGTGGCCGAGTCTGAAGGGATTTTGACGGCCAGGCGGCGAGAGCGGCGGGTGGAAAGTTTCTTCCCTTTTCGAGGGGCGCGGGAAGAAGTTTCCGATTGAGAATCCTCATAAAGAGAGGAAGGTGGATGAACATCGGAAACTTGAAGTTGAGGGTTATCAGAGAAAGTATCTTCATCAGAGTGAGAAGAGGAGCGAGCCATGAGGGAATGTGAAAACAATCGCTAGTGGAGAAGAGTGAAATGAAAAAATGGAGAAAGAAAGAATAGCAAAATCCCTAATATAGTGAAGAGAGAGAGAACGGTTGGGAAAAAAAGTGGGGGAAGTTGCAGAGTCCCCCACCCCCCCCCCCCCCCCCCATTTTTTCCGTAAAGTAGCTTATTTCGGAAAATTCAAAAAGGCAGGTCTCCCTTTGAGGATTCAAATGGAGGTCTCAAAAAAAAAAAATTCGTGCAAGAAACTAGTGATTAATCTTAGCAGAGCAAAAGAAAAAGTGCTACTCTATATTTGCTGAAAGATAAGGCCGCAAATTTAGAGTAGGGGGGAGTAGATATTATAGCATAAAATCTCTCGGGTCTCATGGAGACCTGAGTCTTCGACCTGAAGGTAATCACACCTAAAGAGAGGTGCTGCCGGTGTCTTTTGGTTAGACTTCAAATAGATTTTAAAACAGGTGCATGTATCAGGTACCATCTCAGGTGCCCTAGGGACATCTCAGATCAGAACATGGAGAAAGGACTACAATCAGGTCTCCCGCTCTTTAATGAATCTGACACCTGCAGAACGCTTTATCCAGGCAAGCTGGGAATTGTCGGACGGTACATCCGTTTCATAGCGAATGACAATAGGACGCGTGTAAAGGTAGTAGTAGCAAGAATCAAGAAATGACAACTTCATTTCCAAGTAATCTCACGAGTATATAAGTCGAAGGATACCCATTTCACAAGAGGTTCTCCATTTTTTCTTCTCACCTACTTCTGCGTTTTTTTCTTCTTCATCAACAAACCCAGAAAACTAACTTGAGCGTCGGAGGTGGTTCACCGGAGAACACTCCCAGCCCTCCTTTTTCCTGCAGAATTCAGTTACAAGAAGCTTAGGCAGACTGGACATCATCCGTACAAGGGAGAAGAAGAGCGCTGTTTAGGTAAATATCGAGTTCATTCCCTTTCGTTATATCATTCATCATGATGCATTATTTCTGGATGCATCAGTAACCAATTATATTCTAAACAAATCTATTCCCTAATTATAATTTTCATATTATTGAAAATATTCACTTAGCATGTATAGACATAATTAATTATTGATGAAAGAAAGAAAATTGTTCTCACACTCATCGTCCTATATATAGGAGTCTATATATTAATTTATAAGGTAAGTTTTGATTTATTATAGTAATAAATTCATATATTAAATTATAAAGTAAATTTGTATGTATAATTTTATGTTATTATATTACGTTATTGTTCATAATTTTAATTTATTTTAAGGATATTTTAGGCAAGGCAATTTTGTAAAACAAAACTCTTTGTATCTATATTAGTATAGATTTTTGGTTTTCAATAAAATTTCAAGCAGAACTGCACTTTTTAAATGACTGTTTTAACTTTTAATTTGTTGTTATGTAATTTGTCTAAACTAATTATACTTTACTAAATAATAAGTATATCAATTAGTAATTTCTGTATATTTTGTAACCATAAATAGAAGGCCAACTGCACATTTCCTTAGCCCCGCGCGACTCCAACTTGAAAATTTTGCAGTGAAAAAAGGTAAGGATAATTAACTATTTTTTGGATGTGCAATGAATTTGGGGAATAAAAAGTAGTAGTAGTAGTAGTAAGTGATCTTTTGTATACAATAAAGCCAAATGAAACAAAACACAAATTCTAAGCAACGTTAGTTTCTATTACCTGTCGCCTAACCCTATTTCTATTTCACCAACCAGTAGTTGCATGTCACACTATCCCCACAACTATATACACTTAAATCTTAAGATACCAATATAGCCAACATGTACACAAACACAACCACATAACCATCCCATCCGCCAACTCTCCATCGCCCATGACGACACTGCAGCACCGACGGATCAACCTCCTCTTCCGCCTGGCCGTGGTGTCCGTTCTCATGCTAGGGGCGGCTCGAGTGATCCTTGATAACTTGAGGAATAACCATAGTGTATGGTCAACCAGCTCGATACTTGAATGGACAAGTAGTAGCAAGTACACGATTAGGGTACCGATTGAAGTATCTGTGGACGAAGAAATTGAAGATGGATGCAACGTGTTCGAAGGAAGATGGGTTTGGGACAATGCAAGTTATCCTCTCTATAGCGAAGATAGTTGTCCATTTCTGGTGAAACAGACAACTTGCTTGAGGAACGGGCGACTCAATTCTTCTTACCAGAATTGGAGGTGGCAGCCCAATGCATGCGATTTGCCAAGGTAACCAACCATGTTCTTTAAATCCTTTCATTTTTTTGAGTTAAGCACACATAACTCGAACCACCAACATTATGCACTTGCAATGAAAAGAAAAATTGAAACATTATTGAATTTTGATTTGTTAGTGTTTTTTGTATGGTAGGTAAGTATTTATTAGACAAGAATATAACATGTTGTGATGTTGATTAGGTTTGATGGTCTGAAGTTAATGGAGATGTTGAGAGACAAAAGATTGATGTTTGTTGGAGATTCAGTGCAAAGAGGCATGTTTGAGTCCATGATTTGTTTAGTGCAATCTGCATTTCCTAAAACTATAAGAAAATCACTCCAACGAATACCTCCAAGGAAGGTTTTCAGAGTAGAGGTACATCTATCGAGTTTCTATTTTGACGTCGTTTCAATGATTACTACATGCAAGTATGTCCCTTAGTGAACTTTTTCCTGAATCAACTACAGTAAAATCCATCTAAATTATAACTTTGGGAGCATGATTTTTTTTTTTTTTAATTTAGAGATATTAATAGATTGATAAATTAATAATTTGTTAACTAAAAGAGTGATTTCTCAATTTCAATAAATATATACTTTATACGAAGATCATGGGTAGAAATAAATTGCTTAATAATGCTTTAATGTATTGAAACTAAAAAGATTTATGTATTTAAATTTAATATATTCATACCTCGATCAATTATTTATGTGAAATAAAGCATTGAATGAGGCAAGCTTAACGTTTTAATTCAGTTGGACAACTTGATACTGAAATTTTTGTATGCAATTACAAAACTTATGAATGTACTAATATTTAAATTTCAATGGAGAACTCAACACCAATTGTTTCAAATGTAATTAGGAAAGTTAGAGTGAATCCACTTAAATTTAAATTTTATGAAAAATAACAATAGATTCATATTTAACAAATTATCATAGTAAATATAATTGTAAAAATTATTAATTATTAATTTATAGTATTCATGAGACTTTTTATTTATGTTATGATAACCTGCATCTGCTACCTTTGCTACGCATTGGGTAAAACCTGTCCATTATGCAGTAACCTGCAATTGATGAGACCTTTATACTTATAGGAATATCAACTATTATTTTATTAGTATTTTGTTATCTTATTAAATTTGATGATTTTTTCCACTAACAGAAGTCAGGACTCGAGAAATTTATTATTTAAGAGAGTATCAATTTATCAAGTATTAATTTATAGAGGTTTTGATGTATAGGAATTCAATGCATCGATTGAGTACTACTGGGCTCCTTTCATAATCGAATCTATCTCAGATCACGCGACAAATCACACTGTTTCCAAACGTCTGGTGAAGCTCGATTCCATAGCAAAGCATAGCAAAGAGTGGGAAAGAGCTGACATTTTGATCTTCGAGAGTTATATCTGGTGGATGTACAAACCGACGATCAATGCAACGTAAGAATGCAACACTTATTCTAATTAAGCTTTCATATTATCATATTATGTTTAGATTTATGAGATTAGTACTTTCACAGATTCGGATCTTCAGACAACATCCAAGAATACAACGTGACGACTGCGTATAGATTGGCTATGGAAACCTGGGCGGACTGGGTCGACTCTCGAGTCAACCTGGAAACTCAGAAGATCTTCTTTGCAACAATGTCTCCTACGCACTTATGGTAAGCCGTCTCTACCATTAGAACCACAATTAGAAAGAAATACGCGAGAATGTACCAAATTTTTTTGAAGTAGGCATAGATGGAGACTAAAACACGACCATCGTGTCAATCTTTTGTGTGCAGGAGTTGGGAGTGGAAGCCTGGAACGGACGGCAATTGCTTCAGCGAGACGCAGCCCATTGAAGGACCGTACTGGGGAACAGGATCGAATCTCGACATCATGAAGACAGTGCAAGATGTACTCGGCCGGCTAAGGGTTAATGTCACTGTGTTGAACATTACACAGTTGTCTGAATACAGAAAAGACGGCCACGCTTCAATATTTGGAGAAAGAAAAGGCAAGCTATTAACAAAAGAAGAGAGATCTGATCCCAAGAATTATGCAGATTGCATACACTGGTGCTTACCGGGAGTGCCCGATGTTTGGAATGAGCTTCTGTACGCGCTTCTTTTACAAGATTATCGTGATCAATCAATGATATGACGACTGGAATGATGAACAAGAGGCGGGGCTTTCTTGATCTCCGAGAGAAACCATTCTCACCCCACATCCGCTCGTGGAAAATAGGTCGAGGAAAAGAAAGAATGGATAGAAAAAAACATCCACAGCCTACGGAATTGTGGGATTTTATGATGCCAGAATAGGAAACGCCACACTACACGCAGACAGGCTGTATTCTCCCTCCTGAATATGAAATACAGCTTTCTTAATTCTTCTCAAGGTATAGAATTTAACAAAAGGAAGCTTTTCCATAAATTAACAGATAAAATACATAAGACGGTCTTCAATAGAGGAGACTGTAAAAAAGCAGGCGCTACGCATTGACAACGAAAAAAAGTGTAAAATTTTACTCCCTCCAACCCATTGATATTGTCATGTTACTGTTTAACACAAAAATTAAGAATAATGGTAAAAAAAATAGAAAGTGGGCAGGTGCATCACTTTTGGAGGATTTTAAAGGATTAAATTTTTCCTTATTTGAAAGATGACAATATGAGTGAGACATATAAATGAGAAAATATAACAATATGAGTGGGTCGGAGGGAGTAATTAATAACAAAATTCAAAAACTTCATCCAGATTCCTCACATTTGTAATAGACAAGATTTATAAGCAAATAAAATTATGGATATCTTGGTTAATGAAATGTTCCGCAAAATTACCAATGGAACAATGACCTCAGAGAAGCTCCCACTCATTTTCACTTATCTCCTGAGATGACTGTGTTTCGTCCGCATGTAGAGTTGTGTTGAGTAATGAGGATAAAGAACTTGGCTCAAAATGCTGATTCGATTCCACATCAATGTCCCCGTACATTATAGCCAAGTGCTCATATTCCTTGGATATCCTCTTTCGAGAAGTAAACGCACCGTGTATTAATTTCTACAGAGGAATAAAAAATATGCAGTTAATTGAGCTGGTTGATAGTGTTGTTAAAGTTAATTAAAATGTGTTCTTTTTTTTTTGGCAAAAGTATGTGCCTGTGTGTGCAAATAGCCACACACAATTTATCTAGTTTAAGTAGTTTATTTGATCTTATTAAGAAAAGGCAATGAGATACTACCTTATAATATCTGAAATTTCTTCTTCTATAGGAGCCAGCAGGTATGACCAAATTGCTATTTAAAGCGACACCTCTTTCATCATGCTTCATATTTGGGGAAAGTTCAATGGTTTCTAAATCAATGTCACAACTTGGGACACCAGGAGTATATGTATTTGCTGCACGATGATTAGCACATCAATATGCATGCAGTAGTAAGCCCATAAACAAATATCAATGTGAAAAACTCAGTATGTATTGAAAGTTTAAGCCCTCCTTCAAAAAAGTACTTCGAGGAACGTGGACACTCAAAGTTTAACGCACGCAGAGACCAAACAGAAAGGTTCCAACAGACTTGAGACTAGAGCATAATTTTATAAAGGAAGTCACTAGTTAGAGGAAAGAAGAGGGCAAAACAGTTGCTGGGATAATATAAAATAAAACAAAAAGGCACCACATACTGATCATCTCATGAATAGAATCTCATCACTTCCGTTGGCACAACCAGAATAATTTAGTAAAAAATAATATTGATGGCACGTATAGCTGAACTTACAAGTTTTAGATGGAGATATTAGAGTTCTTGAATGGCCATTCTTGTATCGTTCTTCATACCCGCGTTCAAATGAACTAAATAAAAATTCTGACTTATCGGACTGCAGTGCATTTTTATCTGCCAAAATAGAGGTTAGTTGCTGATAAATTTATCTTCAAGTAAGAAAAAACGAATAAAAAGATATAAAAAGGAGACAAAAAATAGTGAAAGGAAGCACAGAAAAAGATAACGGTAAGCATAATTAATTACAAGATGATAAAACCAACCATTTGATTCCATGATTAGAAAAGTAAGGTCAACATTCACTTCCTTAGTTTTATCAGCATCACACAAGGAAGATTCAGCAGAAATATTATAAGTCCTGCTGTCAGATAGACTGCAAGAGTGAAGGATATGTTCAGTCTCCTCAGCAAAGTCCTTTGATAAAGAAGAATTTGGGGATGTATAAGAAGTGGAAGGCATAATGGCTATTATTTCTTCTTTTTCGTTGCAAGAATGATAAGCAAACACATGTTCAGATGATTGGACAGAGGTTGACGAACAACACTCTCATCTTTGGTAGAGAAGCTTTCGGACAGAGTCCTGTATTTTTCCGAAGCCCAGTCATCCGCATCACAAGCTATAGGATATGGTGAATCCATCACCGGACCATAATCTTGATTAATTTTATGAGTTGAAACAGGTACTTCTGGAGAAGATAAACTCCTATTTGCATCTGCATATGGATCCTCAACCATTCGTGACTCTGTGTCATCCGAATGACACACTCGGTCAGCTGAAAAGCCCTCGTCTCCTTTTTTATTGTTAAAATACCTTCTTTCCTTTTTAATGGATGCAGAACCTTCTTCATGATCTGAAGATGCAGGTGAAGAAGATTTATCTTCATCAAATTTAGAAGAAAAGGTTTCACTTTCAAAAATTGAATTTGCAGCCGCTGGTTTCAAATCCTCTGCAACGTTCTTTTCTGTATAAATATTGTCTTTGCTATTCTCGACAATAACATTGCCTTGTTCTCTCAAATGTTGAGAATTTTGTGCTTCTTCGACATCAGCAGGCTTAGATATTTGCATCTTATGATCACCAGAGACCTGATTTTTTACTTGCATGTCATCAGCACTGGTGGAGGTTCTGATGCCAGTGACTGACACGGGATCCTGTGTGTCAAGGTGCTTACCAGCCGCCAATTGTCGCTCAGGCATCACAGTGTCTACAGAGGGTGGAAGTATATCTTGAACGACATCAGAGTAAAGTCTTTTCACAGACACACCAACACTTTGCACTTGGTTCCCAACAAATTTCACAGCACCCTGTCAAAGAGAGCAATTTGCAACATGAGAAAACATCAATGTCTGGATAAATAATCGACTTCTCTATAAAAGATGAATATTCATAATCTAACTGATGGTACGTAACCACACCAAAGGATGATTTAATGTTAAGCGCAGGTCAGTCCTCAAAATCAGAAATAAACTTGAAGATGACTTATTGCAAGAATAGAAACTTCAAATCCCATAACAGAAGTGTGGATAGCCTATGGAACGAGACATATCATTTCACTTAAAAGTGTTAAAGTAGGATCTTTTTTTGTCTTTCTTTGCTGTAATTGTTGCCTGAGCTGAGAATTGTATCTATAACACTACTCATTCAGACAACATGTGCCTTGAAAAAGAAAGAGAAAATGCACTACCTTGTTCACGAATCCATCAACGTCCTGGCAAATGGACTCGAACCGGTGGTAAATGTTCCCTGCCCAGAGCTTATGTTTGAAGCTAAAATCCATTGGGACACGCACAATGCTCCCCGAAACCACTCAAGATGGTCCTACCATAAAATTTGAATACAATATCAACAAGATGGATGAAGATTGAACCTGCAAGAATCAATATAAGCGAATGCATGATAATGAATATAAGACCACATGAGCTATGTTTCGTCGATAGAATTCATTCAAGGTGAAAATTGTGGCTAAGAGGCTACAACAATACCAGACATCTCTTACACCTTACACGTTACAACATTCCATTTTCCTATTTTTACTAATTTCTTTGTGTTTGGCATAAGTCAGTGAATGAGCAAGATTAGTTTACAACTTTCTTATTTCCTTTGAATAGACAGGAAACTGATGTATGTGAATTAGTTTTGGAGTGAAGGAAACGTGAACTTTTTCTCTCTTCTCTCATATTTTCTCTCTGATCTCATTACTTCTTCTTCCTGAAAATTCTCTATCCCCAAAATATCCAATTTCAACCATTAAGTTACGCAACAACTTCATGGAAAAACAGGGGGCGATCAGCAAAGCTCACAAATTATACTAGAAAATTAAAGAAAACGTCTTAGCACGCAAAGATGCAGAAAAAAGATTAAAACTTCATATGATAGGGAAAATAAATTCGGAAAACTACATACACACAAGTGAGCTAGAAAATTCGGAAACATCCAGAAGAAAAATATACTTTTTCATACAACAGCTGAACAATTCTCTCAATCATAAAGCTAATTCACGCCTCGAAATCACTTTATCCCACTTATTATCTTCATCGTTCCTTTTGTATCAGAATCGAAAACCCATAAAAGAAAAGAAAAAAAAATCTGGCCGCACACAAACACATGCATACATAGTGATCATCATATTCCTGCAATTCAACAAAGCAAGAGGTGGGACGTAAAATAACATACCTTAAAGAAATCGGCAAAACCCTAGTAATGGAAGAGAAGAAGTAAAAGGGAAAGAGGTTTCGCCGGCGGGAAATAATCGGCGGTGCGGCTGGCCAAACGAGGAATACCTTCACACGTGCGATTGGGGTCAACAGAGGTTTTAAAGTCGCAGTTGCACGTGCCAAGTTAAATCTTGAAACATCCTTTTGCCCTGTGCCCATTGTGGATGCCTGGATGGGTTAGTACTTAGTAGTAGTAAGGCATCAATTCCGACATGTGTATGTTTTTGACTTGCAACGGTTTCTACCCACAAATCCAACCCGCTCCGAAAATTCGATTCGGACTGCGCCTTATTTATTAAAAAGAAAATTGCAAGCCTTATTTATAAAAAAAAAAAACATGCAAATCCACTCTCAAGAGATTCGAACCCAACCCGCTCCGAAAATTCGATTCGGACTGCGCCTTATTTCTTTTTTTAATTTATCATTTTTATTATATTGTGTGACCTACCTATTATTCAATTTATTTTATTTTCAGTTTTTTAATTATTTATTAATTTTCTTTTTTCTATAAGGATTTTCTTATTGAAAAAAAATTAATAAAAAAATATTACTTTGCTTAATAACGACATTTACTTTTATTAACGACAACGTATACTTTTAGTTATTTGATTAAGTAATTATTGTCGTGACTAAAAATAATTATTGATATGAAAAAAAGTAATGTTTCAAACTAATTACTTTTTTTTCTCAGCGATTGTTATTTTTATTCACGACAACATGTACTTTAAGTTATTTTGTTAAGTAATTATTGTCGTAATGAAAAGTAATCATTAATATGAAGAGAGACAATGTTTCACAAATATTACTTTTCTTCACGATAATAATTACTTTTGTTCACGATAACGTCTACTTTAAGTGATGTAATACACCGAACTTTTATAAGCCCTTAAGCGCGTTTTAAATGAGTTTAAATGCTTAATTAATGAGTTTTGAGTGAGGAGATTTTTTAAGAAAAGATATTTTCTTGGAAAAGACTAAATTGCCCCTGTGTGTTTTGACGTGAGTTTTTCTCGTTTCGATTATTCAATCGAGTATGTGATGCATTGATTGAGTTTATTTATATGAGTTTGAGCATGAGTATGAATTTCATAGAATTCCGAGAACTTTTACTTTTGATGAATAGTGCCGAGAACCGAGAAAACACTATTCACCGACAAACTCAGAATTAGACCTAATTAGTGTCTTTTGAATCTAGAATTAATTCTAAGATCATTGAGATAATTTAGAAGCTCATCCGAGATCACATGAGAAAACTCTAAGAGTTTAGTCCTTAACGGATTAATTAGCCGAATGATTTTTAGGTTTTTCTTCGTTACTTGGAATTTTAACCTAAAAATTAGATATTCGGGTTCCTTGATTTATTTCGTGAGACATGAGATAGGGTCGAGATGTTTTCGATGTCGGAAACGAGACGAGGAGAGATTAGAGCTGTTTTCAGTATAAATGAAATCACACGGGTATATTGTACTGGAAAACTTTTTCATCCGGGTAAAATTATACCAGAAAATAAAAATATCTCTCTCCTCCCTTATCTCTCCACCGACTTGTCTCATCTCTCTCTCCCTAATCTCTCTCCCTAGGTACCCTATTTTCTACTCTAGGGAATCTTAATTATTACATTTAATTAACCTATCTATTTTATTTCATCTCTACCTTATTGAAGAAGCTAATCCAAAGTTCATCCATATCTCTTTCACTCCCTCTCTCTACCGTGTTCTATCAAGAGAAAAAGAAGAAAATATTCTCTCATCTCTCTCCCTCTCAATACCGCCATTTTCACACACACACATAGTAGAGAAGAAACTTCATTAAAGCTTAAAGATCAAGCCTTCAAACTTCAAGAAGATCATCATCATCTTTAGCTTTTCAAACTCTAATTTAGAGGTAAACAAATTCATCAATCTTTGAGTTCAATTTCAAGAAAATCATCTCCTTATTTCTTCAAATTTTCGGCATAATTGCCCTTGAAGAGATGATTAATTATTGTTATATTTTTTCTTGAGGTTCAAGATGAGATCCTCCATGGAAAATCCAAGCTAAGGAATTTGAGCTCTTTTCCCCTTCATTTTCGGCCAACCATCTTCAAGAGGAGGAGCTTCAATTTAAATTTTTAAAAGTATGTTTATTTATTTGATTTATTGTATATATGTAATATATAAGCCCTAAGAAAAGAAAATATGCATGCTTTTATTGATGCTTAGACAAACTAGGACGTGAGATAGATCGAAGTGAGGAAATTGTGAGTAATCAAACCCTAGGAATTTATCTAGGAATTAAGAAGAAAAGAAAAATAATAATCCTATCAAAATGACTAGGACCGAAAATGAGAATAAAGAAGGAAGAAAAATAATTTTATGAGTTCTTGATGATTTCATGTTGATATGTGTTTTATGATGATGTTTGGAATGAGATACGTGCATGAGAAAAAGGAAGAAAATTATTTATCCTGTTTATATGTTGAAACCGTGAGTAGGGGTTTTTGAAGGAGGATTTGATTTAATTTATTGTTTGATGATTTAGTGATGTTTATGAGTTATTTTGTGTATGAGATTATGATGGTTTGAATGATACAAATTATTATGTTAATTTTTGTGAGAAAAATCGATATGAATGAGTTTATGGAAGAAATGATATTTTTGATGATTTTTTGATGTTATGAATGTGTTTGTGTTTGATTTAGAGTGTTAGATGTTCAATAGTAATTTTTGAAGTGAAGAAAATGAAATTTTAAGCATGAAAATATGCAAAAATCGATAGAAGTGAGTTTGAATGCCTAGTGTGTGTTCTAGGTGTTCATGGTGAATTTTTGAAGATATGAATAAGTGTTCTTGGTGTTCTAGGTGTTCTTGGTGAGAAATAAGAAGATTTGAAGATTAATAAAATTAATCTTAAAATAAAATAAATTAGTTATTTAATTAATAAAATATTCAAAAATTTTGAGAATAAAATTAAATAGAAAATAAAAGAGAAAAATTATTAAAATAGTGATGAGTCATAAATTGAGAAAAATAAAGAAAAATAATTTCTTTATTAAATAATTAAAGTTAAGAGAAAAAGTTAATTGAGCTAAATAATAAGAGATTAGAAGAGATGATAATTGAGAATAAAAGATGAGTTAGAGTTAAAGGAATGAAATTGGAAATCGAGTATAAAATTTGAGACGAATAGTCAAGGTTAATTAGCCGTTCGTGTCACAGCCCCAAATCCCGAGGGACGGCAGAAGCCGGGGTGCGACTGGGATTGGATTAAAGAAGCGGGGAAGAAGGGGGCTAACTGACTAAACATACATATAAGACATATACAGAGTTTTGTTCAATATACACATATTCTCAAAAGACTTAGAGTTCTGGCAGCGGAAGAGTCCTAACTAAAGCATCCTAACTTTTCAACTCAACTTCAACCGTTGCCGCTCACGTCGCTTCAACCTGCACATTTAGAAAACAATGCAGGGCTAAGTACAAAAGTACTTAGTGGGCACAATGCCGAAAATCATAATCATAAGTATAGATAAATATGGCATTTCATAATTGTAGCACATCAGGGTTTTATTGGAAAGAACCCGTGTCTACTAAACATTTTCTGACTCTTTTCTCAAATTAGCTTGCAAGCATTTTTCTGGTATGTTACGTTCAATCTTGACCAAATCTCATTCACCGTGGCTAGTACCCCTCAACAGGATATCACATACACCACAGGTTACAAAGTGCACTAACTCTGGAAAGCACTTAGCAACTAACTCAGAGCCGATCGTTAGTTAACCTAGTTAGATTAACTCTAAATCTGGAAAACACGAATGTTGACTCAGATAGGTACAAGAGAACTCACATAAAACATAAAACATTTCATGCCATAATATCACTTTGAAAACACAGATATCAAAGCGATAAAGAAAGATTTTCCGAGCATTGCTCGTTTTATTTTGTATATAAAAGCCCACCTCGTAATACAGAACTAAGAAGTACTAGCTTCCAATCTTCGGATCTTCCGTCCTTTCTTTACTGTTGTCTTCCTCCTTCATCGTAAAATAATAATACTTAAACTCGGGTCATAAAAGATAATCGATCAAAGAAAATCGAAATAGGTTTTAGTCGTTTCATTCTTTAGGCATTTGCACGCTTACTAGATTCATTTTACTTAAACGGGAACGAGACTCGAACAAATCCCGTTTAGAACTCGAAAGGTCTCATACTCGACTCTCAGGTCAGTAGAGAGGGTAGTCGATAGCTTAAATACGACTTAAAAGATCATAAGAAACTAAGTTGGAAAGAATCAACTTAGTAAAAATTACGTTTTAGTTCATTAAACGACTTATGCAATTTCACGCTTAACTAGTTTTCTTTACTTGAACGGGTAAGAGGTACCAACTCGCTCGGTTAGCAATCAAGGCTCCTTTCTTGACACTGGGGTCAGTAGGAAAATAGTCGTTAGTTATTACGGCTTAAACGATCAAAAGAAACTAAGTTGCGAACGAAACAACTTAGAAGAATGAAAACTGAAATTTCACTGCGCAATACAGTAACTCTGGGGGCTGCCCAGAACAGGGGAACTGGAAACAGGGGATGAGCCCTGTACCGTTGGAGAGTTTGGGATGTCTAGTTTACGCTCCAATTTACGGATTGCAAATCCGATAAACGAGCTAGAAGTTATTACAGTTTCCGGCAAGGGTCGCAACACTGCCGCACTAACCCTAGTTACTCGATAGAATCGACAAATAGCTTCTTAGGTTCGTTCTAAGTTCTCGAATTCGATTTCTTAAGAAATTGGACCCTCAAGGCAGTCATCACGTACTCCTGTACGTGATGAACTCCTTCTCAAAACTCGTCCAATAGCACGACGTTCTAAACGTCAGCTTTCAACTAACATGTACTAAACCAAACAAGTTATCAATTCTCGTTCTAGTTCTCGACTATCACTATAACTCGTATTATAGTAGCTCGAAAGCTCATGACGTCAACTACAAAGTTATTCCCAAGTCCATTATAAACGATATTATCAAGTTAGAATTCTCATTCGACTTCTCGGTTATTAATTACGTCTAATTGTTTGTCTCTTACACAATTTTCAAAGTTGTCGGATTTCGTTCAAATTTTACGTCATTAAACAACATCTAACGAGAATCACTTTCATGCATATAATCATTTCACATCAACACTATATTTCAACTTACGACGAGTTCTTCGTCTCTTACATCCCACAAAATAATTTTAGAAAATTCTCAAATAAATCTTATTATCAACTAACATCATTAGGAACATATTTCCATCAACAAATCAACAACTAAAACAACTACAAGAAAACCCCTAATTTCATCCTTAATTTCAGTTTAATACATAGATTAAGAGGGTGTTTTTCTTCATCAATTAACATCATTTAACTCTTAATCATCCTATTATAACATCAATTGATCAAATGAAATCCAATTACACATTAACATGCAAAAATCCCCAATTTCAAACCCTAAACCCTAAATCGGTTTCAATCAAACAAAGGGCTTTCAATTTCTCTTGGTTCTAATCACTAATTAAACTCTTCCTAAGCATGATTTTATCATCAATTGAAGAAATCCAAAAATCCTACCAAGAACCCTAAATTTTCGGTATTACATAGAAGTTAGGGCTTTTGATTTTCTTCCAATTTTGATCTTAGAATTCACATCCAATCACAACTAATTTCACTAATCGAACACTTCCTAGTTCATCAATCCTTAATTTTGATCCAAGAAGAAAATAAAAAGAAGGGGAATCCAATTGGATAGAAACATGGAGGAGATGAATACCTTGAGGTTTAACAAAGGAAGTGATAGGTTTTGATGGTTGGATGATGACTTGTGTGATTTCTTCTTCAAGATCTTGGAGTTTTCTTCAACAATGGAGGAAGAAGATGAAGATTAGAGAGAGAGAGGAGTGGCTGTCGTGTGTATGGGGAGGGAAGAGAGTGAGAGAGAGATGACTTAGCTTAAGATAGATATTACTAAATACCTTAGGTGTAAAGTTGAAATAGTAACAACAATAGGTGTCACATATTATACTATATAAAACACAAAAAATCTAACTAAAAGAGAGAGAGAGGTCGGTCACTAGAGGGAAGGGAGGGAAAACACGCGCTTTTCCGGCGCGATACGACGTTACGGAAATCGAACGACGAAAAACGTAGCTCGGCACAAAATCGTCACGATCCGATTCGTCCAAAAATTCTAACGTATAAAACTTAATCGGAAAATAAAATTTATAAAATTTATTCTGACAAAAACTCGGGACGACACAGTCCGAGTTTCGTCCGAAAAATCATAAAAACGAACTTTCTCGGGCGAGTTCGTATCGCGATTTCGTGAATGTAAAAATCAGACGGTTTTCCGTTCTGAGTTCACGAACTAAAAACTTTTCGTACGCGCTAACCCTAAATATAGTAGTCGTCTAACTGACTTCCGTAATTTATTTTTGGAAACGAATTCGACCGTTAGTCTTAGAATTTCAAATCGTAAACTTAGGCGTGCAAAGCTATTTATTTAATTAACTTTTTGAGATCGTAAGGAATTTCCGGGGCATTACATCCTACCCCCCTTACGAAAAATTTCGTCCCGAAATTTGCATACCTTCTGCAAAGAGATGAGGATATCGCTCCTTCATCTTCTCCTCGAGTTCCCACATGGCTTATTCTTGCCCGTGGTGGTTTCATAACACTTTAACGATTGGTATCGATTTGGTTCTTAATTCTTGGACTTTTCTATCCAAAATCGATATCGGCTTCTCTTCATAGCTTAGGTCAGATTCAAGAACTACGTCTTGCTAACTAATGACGTGCTTAGGATCATAAACATATTTTCTCAACTGAGAAACGTGAAAAACGTTGTGAACGCTTCCTAGACTTGGCGGTAAGGCCAATCTATAAGCGACGGGTCCTATTCTCTCGAGGATTTCATAAGGTCCTATAAACCTGGGTCTTAGTTTACCCTTAACTCCGAATGTAACGATTCCTCTGGTCGGTGATATCTTAAGGAAAACCTTATCTCCTATTTCAAACTCAAGATTGGCTCGACGATCATCGGCATACGACTTCTGTCGGCTCTGGGTGTTCTAGGTGTTCTTGGTGAATTTTTGAAGATATGAATAAGTGTTCTTGGTGTTCTAGGTGTTCTTGGTGAGAAATAAGAAGATTTGAAGATTAATAAAATTAATCTTAAAATAAAATAAATTAGTTATTTAATTAATAAAATATTCAAATTTTTTGAGAATAAAATTAAATAGAAAATGAAAGAGAAAAATTGTTAAAATAGTGATGAGTCATAAATTGAGAAAAATAAAGAAAAATAATTTCTTTATTAAATAATTAAAGTTAAGAGAAAAAGTTAATTGAGTTAAATAATAAGAGATTAGAAGAGATGATAATTGAGAATAAAAGATGAGTTAGAGTTAAATGAATAGAATTGGAAATCGAGTATAAAATTTGAGGCGAGTAGTCAAGGTTAATTAGCCGTTCGATTGAACGAGAAACAACGAGAAATAATAATAATAATTTAATTTTAAATTGAATAAATTCTTTTTTAAAGAGAATAATGTTTGAGGGGTCGAGTGTAAGGAGTTAATGAGAAGTTTAATCGAGTCAAGTCCGTTTACTCGTTTAATTAGTCGAGAAGTTTTGAAATAAAATAATAAAGTATGAGAATAATAAGTTGAGTCGAGCTTAGATAATAGAATACGAGGAGATAAGCCGACTAAGAATCGAGTTAGAATTATTTATTAAAAATAATAAAAGAGTTTTGGAATATTTAATTATTTAAATTAAATGAGAAGTGCTATAAAACGAGAAGAAAATTAACTTGAGATGTTTTGATTTGAGGATCGAATTTATTAATTGATGAATGTTTAAGTATTCGTTTATGAATATCGAGTATGACTAATTGATGATGCTTGAGTAAATTAATCGAGTTTGCTTTTCAAATCGATTCAATTTGAAATAAATTACTGAGGTCATTAAGTTTTAAGTATTAAATTAAGTTATCGAGTTATGATTAATTTAAGAATCGAGTCTTGATTTTAAGTTAGAATCGAGTTATAATTAGAAAATGATTTTTAAAATAAGAGTTTAATTGAGAATAAAGAAAAGAGAAATTATAATAATAAAATAAGAAAACAAAATAATAGTACGTACTTGTATACGTATTGTTGGGAAATCGATCCCCAACCGGGAATGTCTACTATGCAGATTGGAATAGTAGTCCTCCTGACACCTGTCTTTTATCGAAGAGCAGTTCAGATGTGAGCTGGCTGTAGCACAAAAGGCTCAACCATCTGAATTTCAAGACAATGAACCGCCTTGCGAGACAGGAACATGCAAAGGGTATTTCGAACCGTGTGTTTTCAACAACACATATTTGCAGTGCTTGTCAGCTGGGAAAGCTCGCTAGATCCTCCTTTCGGTTGAAAATGATTCCATCAACCGACCGAGTATTGCAGCTGATCCATATGGATCTCTTCGGGCCTGTTACTCCCAAGAGCATGAATGGTAACGAATATACACTTGTTGTTACTCATGATTTCTCTAGGTACACGTGGACCATTTTCATGCGTCACAAGAATGAAACCCGAGATGAGTTACCCAAGCTGATGGATCGGATATCTAACTAACAAGAGATGAAAATCATTTCTATCCGATCAGACCGTGGAACCGAGTTCCTCAATGAAACCATCATCGAATACTGTGAGAAGCACGGAATCACTCATCAAACATCGGCTGTTCGTACTCCACAACAGAATGGAGTAGCCGAGCGAAGGAACCGAACGCTAAAGGATGCTGCTACATCCATGTTGACAATCTCAGCTCTGCCAAAGAGAATTTGGGCTGAGGTAATCAACACAGCATGCTACACTCAGAACCGGTCTCTTCTGACCAAGCGGTTGGGAAAGACTCCATATGAACTATGGAGACGCAGAAAGTCTGATATTTCATATTTTCGCGTTTTTGGTTGTAAGTGTTATATTCACAACAATGGGAAGACTTAGTTGAAAACTTTTGACGCCAAGGCTTCGAAAGGCATATTTCTCGGATATGCCGTTCGGATCAAGGCGTATAGAGTTTTTAACAACAGTTCTCGTGTTGTGGAGATAACACCTCATGTTAGTTTTGATGAATCTACTTTTGAGTGCAGGGAACAGGCTAAAGGACAACAAGTAGATCTACATATTCGACCAGCTCTCACCAGATCGCAGGTTCTAAGGCAGAAGAATCTAGCTGAACCATTGGTTTGGGCAACTGAGGATGATGATCCTTGTTCCTCTGAAGATGAATGTGAGGACCCCAGCTCATCTCAAGGGGGAACTTCAGCTGATGTTACTCCAACTGCATCAGCATCCGAAGCCCAACCGAACCCGGTTCAAGATATTATCCATGTTGAGGATCCAGACTCAACAGCAGATAAATCACCAGTTCTGAAGATCCCAGCTTCTCCCACGACTCAGATCACGGAACCGCCACTGTTGAAGAAGAAGGAAGACGCAACAAGAGATGGTATGAAGATCATTCTAAGGACAACATCATCGGAGATCCAGCCAAGGGTGTGCGTACTAGGAGCAGAGTTGCAAATCCAGACTCAGCTGAGAAAGATTCCAGCAATTACGCCCAATGTGCTGAGGAGTTGGCAGTTCCTGAGGAGTTCGAACAAGCCGGAGATGTTGCCATGATTTCATGTTTCGTAGCTGATGTGCCAGAGCCGAAGCATGTTATAGAAGCTCTCAACTGTGTTCACTGGACAACAGCCATGCAAGAAGAGCTGAATGAATTTCTACGCAACTGTGTATGGGAGTTGGTAGAAAGACCAAATGGTGTTAAAGTCATTGGATTAAAGTGGATTTTCAAGAACAAGAGAGACGCCATTGGATTCATCATGAGGAACAAGGCAAGGTTGGTAGCTCAGGGATATTGCCAACAAGAAGGAATCGATTTTGAGGACTCCTTCGCGCCTGTTGCAAGGTTGGAAGCCATCCGAATATTTCTAGCCTATGCCGCATTTCACAAATTCAAGGTTTATCAGATGGATGTGAAGTGTGCGTTCCTCAACGGTGATATTAAGGAAGATGTTTATGTTGAACAGCCTCCCAGTTTTGAGACCGGAGATGGAAGAGTGTATAAGTTGAAGAAAGCGATCTATGGATTGAAGCAAGCACCTAGGGCTTGGTATGACACTCTCTGTGGTTTTCTTTTTAACTCGGGGTTCAAACGAGGGTCAGTTGATAAAACACTGTTCACCATAAAAGTTGGAGAAGACATACTTGTTGTGCAAATCTATGTTGATGACATCATATTCGGTTCCAAGTCGGAGGAGTTGTGTGAGAAATTCTCAACTCTCATGAAGGAGAAATTCGAGATGTCAATGATGGGTGAGATGAATTATTTTCTTGGGCTACAAGTGAAGCAGTCACCAGAAGGGATTTTTATTAATCAGTCCAAATATACAAAGGAGCTCATCGTAAAGTTCGGTTTGCAGATAAGTAAAACCACAAGGATCCCGATGAATACTAACTGGAAGATTGAACCCGGATCTGAGGGAAAACTCGTGGATGCCAGTAAGTATAGAGGGATTATTGGTTCTTTGCTATATCTAACCGCCAGTCGGCCAGATATATCTTACGCGGTTGGAGTGTGTGCTCGGTTCTAAGTTCAGCCGAGGGAAGCACACATGTTGGCAGCAAAGAACATCCTTAAGTATCTGAAGGGTACTGTTAATGTTGGGTTGTGGTATCCAACTGACGACAATATCCAAATGACCGGATACTCAGATGCGGATCTAGCCGGAGATCGGTTGGACAGGAAATCCACATCTGGACACTGTCAGTTCATGGGAAGCAAGCTAGTCTCATGGTTTTCCAAGAAACAAGCATGTGTTGCCACTTCTACAACTGAGTAAGAGTATATGGCTACCGGTAGTTGTTGCATGCAGGTGTTGTGGCTCAAGCAACAGCTGAGAGATTATGAAGTAGCAACTGGACAGGTTCTCATCCATTGTGATAGCTCAAGTGCCATTGCTATCTCTTTGAATCCTGTTCACCATTCTCGGACGAAGCACATTGACATCTGATATCATTTTATCCGAGATCATATTGAGAAGAAGGATGTATCTGTGGAGAAGATTCCAACTGAGATTCAAAGAGCAGATATCTTCACCAAACCTCTAGCCGAAGCACGATTCAAGATGTTATGTGATCTCCTTGGATTGTTGGATCCATCAGATGAGGAATCAGCCGAGGTGAAGAGATAGATATCCATCTGAGGGGGAAGCTCAGATGAAGGGGGAATCTCAGAGGCGGATCGCCATCCGAAGACATCAGACGTCAGCTGAACAGACGAACTCGAGTCAGCTGATGGCATGCCGCACCATTGGAACACAGCTGATTCCGACATCAGCTGGCAGGTATCATTTATGGTTGCATGTGTTTAGTTCTTAAATGTGAATGTTTGAAATAAATTCAAACATTCCTGAGCATGTCAGATAGATTAAAATAGCCATCATAGCGCATTTAATGTAAAGTACGGCTGAACATCAATAGCCTTACTTTATAGTGCGACTGGGCTGACATAAAAACAATTCACCTTCTCACTCGCGCGTATTGGAACTCAGAATTTGACGTCAGTCAAAGTTAGTCAACAGTCGCGAGATCTCAGCCGTTGATGGATTCGCGCCATTCAACCTTGGCCATCGATTTCAAACGACCCACTAACCTATAAAAGGCGGAAAATCAGGAAGTGATTTCTTACCTTCTACATTTGTGTTTATCTGAGTAACTGTTCATCTTCGTCTCTGATTCTGTCTCACCATTTTTTGCTAAGTTCTTCTTTTCTTCTCTCTATATATAAACCTCTCTGGAATATAAAATGGCACCGAAAGCTTCATCTCAAGGAAAGAAGATGGCATCTTCAGGACCAGCTCTAGTCCCTTCGACGTACGAGGAATCCTATGACATGATGGTATCCAGAATCCACTTCGAGCAAATTCTGTCAACAAAAGCTCTGGACTCACCGGCGTTATCCCCTCTCGCCGATCTTCTCAGGGAAAATGGCCTTCTTGAGTGGGCAACTCTCTTTACCACCCACTTACTCAGGCGATAGGTTGGAGAATTTTACATGAATCTGCAACACGAGCAGGGAGTAGGCCTCGTGTCATAAATCTTTTGTCGACAGCACGACGTTCCTGCCAGAACCATCCGCCGTGTCAACTTCAACATACAAGTTTCCGAGATACTACGCTCCATAATTCCACCAAATCTGACTGCCATGGACACCGTCGAGAACATCACAGATGCAGATGCAGATAAATTTCTTGAGGAGGCTCTTATTACTGCAGAAAGATTGAGGAGCAACATGGAGCGAACAAAGTTGAAACCCAACCAAAGCTCAAGCAGCTGATAGCTCTGGAACACAAGCACAACATCAACTGGTTCAAATACTTCGAACACCTGTTGACAATGGAGAAGCAAAAGATTTCAGAATCTATAACCGATTCCGGGGAAAAGTTGTTGAGTGTGAAGGGAACTCTCAACTTTGGAGTTAAAATCTCTGCCCTAATACTTCTCGCCACGAAGGATCAGAACATGGTGTGGGAAGACAGTGAGGAGACACCTGTTAAAAGGCAGATGCTATTCCCAACAGCTAAGAAGGCTCTGGATGTGATTCGGAGTGTCTACACTCCAAAAGACAAGAGGAAAGCTGTGAAATCAGCTGTGGAGAAAGATACAGCTGAGGAGCAGATGGAATCTCAGCCACCTCCAGTTGTCAGCCGCCCTTCAAAATCGACGGCTGCACGCCGACTCAGAGAAGATTCAGATAAGGATCAGGAGGAAGAGCCGGTTAAGAAGAAATTGAGGGTTCGTATCAAACCGTCTGCTGCGAAACCAGCTGAGGAGGTACCAGCTGAGGAGGCACCATCTGAGTTGAGTCACTCAGTTGACAAGGATGCTTTCGAGATGGTTCCTCGCGCAAGTGGAACAGATGAGATAGAAGGGATAGAAACTGATCCGGAAGATGAGCCGAACATGTCCTCGGATGCATCTTCTTCTTCCAAGGAATCCAACTGATCAACAGTTAGAAATTCCGAGCTCCCCGCTCGATGCCAACATTGTGACCACTTCTTTGGCCAATGCTGAGGAACCACTCGATGCCAACATCATTACAACCTAGTCAGAAATTCCGAGCTCCCCGCTTGATGCCAACATTGTGACCTCTTCTTTTGCCAATGTTGAGGAAACCCTTGAACCCATTCCCTACGAAAATCTCTCTCCTTCCCCTATCGATGAAGAAGCTGATCGTCGAGCAGTCACATTGGAACATGAAGGCAAGTTGGCTTATTGCTTTCAGAAGCTGATTAGAATGTTCCCCGAGGCGCGCGACATGCCCACCTTTGCCATGCTCGGAACTGAGCTGTTGTATCAATTCAACATAATTTCAGCCACTGGTATGTCAAGGAAGATACCATCCGGATACACAGCTGGAACCAGCTCAAGGCAGATGAGCCGCGTATAAGGGAATACTTCAATTATACCAACCTTGAGGTTGCGTACAACAACAAGATCGCACTGCTGACTCGCCGTCTGGATGTCAGCAAGGCAGAAGGAAGAGACATAAGGGAGACATAATTTCAACATAATTTCAATTCAACATAATTTCAGCCACTGGTATGTCAAGGAAGATACCATCCGGATACACAGCTGGAACCAGCTCAAGGCAGATGAGTCGCGTCTAAGGGAATACTTCAATTATACCAACCTTGAGGTTGCGTACAACAACAAGATCGCACTGCTAACTCGCCGTCTGGATGTCAGCAAGGCAGAAGGAAGAGACACAAGGGAGACAGCAGAACAAGATTGTGTCACTTTCCTTGACAACATGCTGACCAAGTCTGCTGATTTTGTAGATGATCTTGACGCAGCTGCAGCAGCAGCAAAGCAGGAAGAAGAAGAACTTCAACAGTACCTGGCCAATCGCCATGTCATGGTTACTGTTGAACAGCCAGCACCAGTTGAGCAACCAACACCAGCTGAACAGCCAGCACCCTCCTCAGATGAAATATGCGAGCTGATCACTGAGAGAGTCAATCAGCTGAGGAAGGAGATGCTTGCCAACATCCAGTTCAACCAAGAAGAATAGCTGAGGATGATGGAAGCTCAGAAGGAGAAACATAAGAAGTTGCTGGAAGAACATGATACGCTGAAGATGGAGCTGGATGATCTTTCAACATCCACCAGCAAGGATATCAATGACCTGAAGACCACAGTTCTTGGAATCAAATCAGAACTGAATGTATTCAAGTCCATCTCAGAATCAAATCTTGCCAAATCTCAACAGACTCAAGACCAAGAATGGGATTCTCGGTTCGAACAAAGATGGGCTGAGTTCATCGCTTTTCAAACTGAAGTTACTGAAACCTTCGCTGCAATGAAGAAAGCTGATGAAGAGCGCCGTGACAAGGAACTGGCGAAGAAGGTTGATGTGGAATGCGCAGTAGATGAGCTTTTCAACCGGATTCAGCAGGCTGAATTGAAACTCACTTCTCTGGATGGCTCAGTCACAAGCCTTGTTGCTGATGCCAAAAAGGGGGAAGATGAGATGCAGAAAGATGAGACCCGGGAAGATGAGATGCAAGAAGCTGAAGAAGAGATACCAGCCGGAAAGGAATCTCAGCTGAAGAAGACCAAGCTGAAGAAGACAGCTCCAAAGAAGTCCGCTCCGAAGCCAACCAACAAGAAACAACAGCTGAAATCTATTGTTGTCGGAGGAGAAGAAATGGCTAAGGACTTGGAGCAAGCGAAGATGTATGGAGTCTCCTACAACTCCATAGCCGAGATTGCAGCCGAGATCGATGCTGTACTCGACGGTATTACAACCGAAGAGTGTATTGCTGCTGCCAAAGCTATGGATATTCCGGAGAAGGACTACATGAATCCAGAATGGATAAAGAAATCTGCAGCCAACCAAGCTACAAGAGTTAACAAATTTGAAGAAGAGCTTGCCAAGGTTACTAACAACTTGGACAGAAATGTTGCCTCTCGAAGCCGTCGACGTATAGAGAAACATCAGGTGAAGGCTGAAGTAAAACTGAAGCAACAAAGACTGCCAGGAAATATCAAGCTCCAGGGACGCTTCAAGCATGTGGATAAATGGATGCTAGAAGAATGGAATGATGATTGGGAATCATTCAAGCAAGAGTTTTTGAATGATTTCTACTACAGGAAGGTGTACGCGACAGAGGATTCTAGAAGAGCTTTCAACGAAGCCCTAACTGAGCTACACTCTGGGGATCCGGGCATGTTCAGCCAGTTCAGACGAGCTATGATTGATGCAAAGCTCGACATGAACACCGTCCCTGTCCTTCAGAAGGTTACATATCTCCCTCCATTCATTCCAGACACAAGAAATCCTAACCGACAGAAGATCGCACCTGAGGCAAGAAAAGTCTGTCAGGAACATGGAGTAGATATCTCGAAGGAGTTAGATGCAAAGAGAGATATTTTTGTCAGGGTTTTTGGCAAGTATAGGCTGAAGTACTAGCCAAGATAAAGTTTTTGAGCCACTGATGTATTTGATTTTTATGTATATCTGTGTAAACACATCAGTTGTAATGAAAACTTTCATCATATCCGATTCACCTTGACGTACAATCTCTAGTTGTCCAAGCTCTGAATCGCAAAGTTATTTCAATACCATGTTATAACTGTGCTAACCCTTTGATGTTTTAATCTTATAGACTGTCTAGAATTTCAGCTGAGATTTTAGATAGATCAGTAGGGTTTTGGCATCATCAAAAAGGGGGAAATTGTTGGGAAGTTTAGTAAAGTTTTGATTGATTCCAAAATCAACTGAACCCAACTGAGTAGATGTTGCCATTTCCTAATGTTAGTCTTTAGGCTCGTTGTTTGAGCAATGTTCAGATTTTATCATTACAGGACTCCAGCTGATGACGACAACATGGCAATACTCAGATAGAAATTCAGATGGAAACTCTAATGTGGAACATCAGATGTAAGAAAGACAACTGAGCGTTCAAGACAACTGTTCGGATACAGAACATCGGATGAAGGAAAACATCTGAGTAATCAACTGTTCGTCAGATGTGACAATCCACCTGTTCAGATGGAACATCAGTTGCAGGATTCAATCTGAAAGATCGACAACATGAAGTTCAAGGCAGCTGAGGGTTCAACTGTTCCTCTTCAAACGGAATGTCAGATGAAGGTAGCAATCAGATGGAACATCAGCTGAAGATCACTCGGATGAAGACCAAACTTCTCAACCGACCAACCAATGTTGAAAGACAAAGGTTGAAATTTGAATTTCAAATAGGAAGTCACGTGAAGGTTTGACGTTCTGTCATTACTTCATTTGGCTCAACACAAGGCTGTCTCAGATGGAAAGCAGAAGTTCACAGTTGCCAAATCGGGAAAAACTGCAGAGATGAGAGACAAGCCATCGCTTTCACAGAATAGAGATCAACGACTCTTCCAACGGCTAGTTGATTCTCACCGCCTATAAATAGAGGCATTCATTCATTCATCAAGAGGAGAACACATAAGAGAAGACAGATAGAAGAGAAAAACGAGCGAAAAAACGATGACGTACTAAGCACAAGCTAAACTGCAATTAATCTCTAAGAACATCACCTGTTGAGAGTTCATAGAGAGTTAGAATCTGTCTTGCTGTTTTCGATCTTAGTTTGAGTCTTTATTTGTTCAAGCTTAGATCCTAGCTCACTTCTTTGTTAGAGCTAGTAGTTGGAAAACCCACCCTTATACACATCCCCTAAAAAGGTTGTTAGGATCCTGCTCTTCCCGAAATTGAGTAGAAAGGTTGATAAGTACCCGCAAACTTATCTGTAAGGTTGATAAGTACCCGCAAACTTATCTGAACGGTTGCAAAGCCCGCGTAAGCTTTGTGGTAGCTGTCCTAAAGAATTTGGACTTAGTTGTGTGGACTCACAACTCCCCGTGGATGTAGGAGTTCTCTCCGAACCACGTAATTACTTTGTGTTGTGTTTTCAGTTCAGTTACTTTTTGCATATCCAACTGACCAACTAACCAGCACTCAAAACTGCATATTTACATTTCAACTGATTTGATTGTTGACCGACCTTGCATCTGAGCGTGAGTTGTTTTATACGAGTTATTGTTGTTTCCACCACATTCCGCACAGCACCACTCTTCCAGCTGAGTTTTCTCACTCAGTTGTGATTCCAGCTGAGTCGTCTTACTTAGTTGTGGTATTTTTTCAGGGGGTTGTTTTAAAATTCCTAACTGGTGTATTCCCCCCTCCCCCATACATCAGAACTCGTATCGGGACCATCACGTATACTTAGTGAGGAAAGACGACGTATTTTGAAATAGTGTAGTATTTTAAGTCGAGGAATATTAAATAATTATTTGAGTTTAAATTTAATAAAATTCTTATTACTTGAATCTTTTAATCGCATTATTGGAAAGTCGAGAGTCTATTTTATGAGATTGAAGTTAGTATTTTCTTAAACTAGAGTTGAGTGATATTAAGTGATTGTTGATTTAACTTGAAGTGTGAATCATGTCGAGAATGTATGCTTGATTGAAATTTTGTGTTGAGTTTATTATGTTTAGATGAGCTTATGTGATTGATAAAATGATTATGCCTTGTTGTATGAAATCAATCGTTCAAATTGTTGAAAATGCTTATATATGCAACGTGATTAATTTGAATGACGTTAGTCGAATCGAGTATTCAAATGAAAACAACTTTGAGTGATGTAGTCGAGATAAGTAATATCTCCTTAACTAGTGAGAAGTACTAAAGTAGAAGTGATTTAGAAACGGGAATGTGAGACGAGTAATTAGTAACCGAGTAGAGTTGGGGAACCAAGAATGAGAACGTCGAGAAAGGATATTGACTTAGAAAAGATAAAAATAGAAAGACCCGAGTCATGTAGAAGTCCTTCAGCCAAAACCAAAATCTACTTTACGCATTTCGCATCGAGAGTCTTATTTGTTAATCGATGTCAAATTGCGAAGGACCGAGCGGGACGGAAAAGTAGTAAGGACAATCAAAAGAGTAAGCCGCCTAGCTAGTTCTTCGGAAGTCAGGTGGGCTTTCTGAACTAAAACCAAATGATGAATGCGTTTACTATTTATATTATGTGCACATTTTAAATTGATTGACTTGCCTAAAATATTTTTATGTTTTGGTATGCAATCATCTACGTGTTAAAGTTATTAAAGATCCTATGAAAGCATAGGATAAGGGTCCTGTGGACGCACGGGATAAGGGTCCTGTAAGATACGGGACAATGCATGCATTAGTTATGGTGACTGTGAGCCTTGCTTCGGTTGGGCAAATCACGGTGTTCGAGGAGGAGGCCTACTTCTCGACACCATAAAAAGATAAGTTATAGATTGATTCATAGCTAAGTATAAGTATAAATGACTGCAGTCGATTTCAGAAAAGTATGAAAATGTTTTTATGGCCGTCACAAGTGGTAACTGTTTTTAAACGAAGAAATATTTAACCCTTGTGATGCAGCAAGAGAGGCAAGTCAAATCATATAGCTCTATTGAGCAAGTTTTCGAATGTTTTGGCATGTGTTCACTGAGTACGAAGTACTCAGCCCTGTATGTATTTCTAAAAGTGCAGGTTAGCAGGATGTGGATGGCGTGGACAGCTTGGTGGTGTGTTCTTTTGTTAGAGTCGAAAGTTGGCTGGCAATTACATGTCGTCATACATGTAGTTGTTGGGATTTGAGTCAAGGTTTCCGCTGCAAAGCTATGCAAAACATTGTCTTTTGATATGTTTTAAATTATACTCGGAAGTTCTGTTGGTTTACGAGCATTGTGCTCGATACAGTTTACGATTTTTGTTGATTCCCGTTTCTTGTGGATTTGAAATACTTTTGCCGTTTTGGTTTTGATATGTAAATTATCCATGCTCGTTTGATGTTTAGTTGTGACTTGGAAGCATGCCTTTGTTTGTTATCGCTTTCAGTCAATTTTTCCTTGTTTTCCCGAGCATGAATCCCTTGATTGAGTTGAGTTGATAGATGGTTTAGTAGTGTTAGTGTCATTAGTCGTACCTCGGGAGTCAGGGTGTGACAAGTGATTTCGTCAAGTAATTATTATCGCGATGAAATGTTTCAAAATATTACTTTTTTTCACAACGATTGTTACTTTTATTTACGACAATATGTACTTCTAGTCACCACAACTCTTATTTTTAGTTAAGTTTAAAAAAAATTAGAAATAAAAATAAAATTGTAATTGTATATTAACAAATATTATTTAAATAAATAATTAAAAACAAAAACAAATAAAAATCTAAAATAACATGTTAAAAAAAAGTGTGCCAATAGATTATATACTTAAAATAACATATTAAAAAACTAAAATAGGTCAAATATTTAAAGGAAAAAAAAAATCCAATGATTGCAACTCCCAAGTATTGAACCTGGGTTCAAAGAGAGACAAGCTCTAAAGTCTCGCCTCCAACCACTTGGCCAACATATATGCACACTTGGTATTTACAGATAATAATGTATAATGTTGAAAGCAGCAGTTTTTTTTTTAAAAACGTGAATTCAAGGTTCCGAACCTGGGTCTCAATGGAGCAAAGCTCTAAATCTCGGCTTCCAACCACTCGGCCAACACGCACGAATGTCCATAATTTACTTATAATAGTATATATTATAAAAATCGGCAGTTTTTTTTAAGCTCAGGTTCGGGTCAAAACCGGTTGCATACTACGCAACCGGTTGTAGGGAAGTTTTTGTGATTATATAAATAAAAATGACTCTACGTAAAAAAAATTCTATGTGGCACCCTTATATTCCACCGTTACTATTTTCTGAATACAAAATCAATATTTATCATGTTTATATTCTATATTATATATGACATGGAAACAAAATCTCAACAATATCAAATTTTTAAAATCAATATCTGATCGTTCTGGTAACGAGTAACTGGTGTATGGAGGAAGGGAAGGGAATACACCAGTAGCAATTTTCGTTTTGCTTAACATCTTTTCACTGAGGTATACTACTCAAGTCAATTCACTCGACAACTGGAAAACTCAGTTGGAGTAACTCTACAATTGAGTTGCTCAGTTGGAGCTGATAACACAGTTGGCAGCTCAGCTAGCGCCTATGTCTGAAGGTCAGTTGAATGCACCAACTGAGGTTTTAATCGGTTTTGCGTTGTTGAAGATGGTGGAAATTAAACTCGTTACAAAAATTAAATCCTTTGTGAAAGAAGGAAGGTCAAGTTCCCAAATTAGTGCAGTTTGATAAAGATGGAATATGTATGCATATGATGGGTCAGTTGGTTAGGTAAACTGAATTTATAATACTAAATGTAAAGTGCAGAAAGTAAAGTACACAATATTTTAACGTGGTTTGGAGATCGACCTCCTACGTCCACGACTTCCTTTTTGGGGAAGTAATCCACTAGATAAGCTTAAGCGTGATCACTAAATACCCCACTTGGATTACGGGTTGCAAGCAAACCTAACCAGTTCAATTACGGGTTCGAACAAGACCTTACAACACTTTTTCGGGCAAGTACATAGCCTGGTCTTAGATTCCACGTTCTAAGAGACCTGTTCTTGGATTCTGGGTTCCAAGGGACCTGGTATTGGATTATGGGTTCCAAGGGACCTGACGACTTTGATTTCAGGTTCAAAGTCAGACCTAAGGTTTGGATGTGGGAGGATTTTCAATAAGGAAGCATTCAACACTTAAGGGAATGGAGGCTTCGACCAAAGGCATCGGACTCAATCGTTTAATAGAGAGTCCTAAGAGACACAATACAAGCAAAGACCTATTCTCTAAACTCAATTAGGAAGGGGGGATTTCTGAGAGGCTAGAGGGAAGAACAGGAGGAGGAGTCAACACTCTACTTCGTCTTGACTTCGCCGGAGGTCTTCTTACTTTGAGAGAGAAAGATGTGATGAGCTGCTGCAGTTTCACTCTTGATGTTATCTCTCGGCACTTCTGCATGCTTTTTCTCTACTTGTATCTCCCTTATTGATCTTTGATGTGGAGACCTCTATTTAAATTTGGATTGCAACTCCTCCGTCTTCAGCATCTTCAAAGTCTTCTCTTCTCCTCTTCTCGATGTCTGACTTTGACACAACTTCTCTTCACGCTTGAACTGTATGCATTTAGCTGCGTGGGTCAGTTGAGGAGTCAACTGAGCTATTGTCCAACTGAATCCGTGCTTCAGTTGAGGTTGATGTCCCAACTGAACTTGAGTCATAGCTGAGTCTAGACCTCAGCTGATTCTGGGTCTCAGTTGAGTTTGGGCCTCAGCTTAGTTGTTCACGAACTCCCATCTTTAGTCCGGCTGACTTCTTCTGCTTGAATCTTGTAAAGATACAATCCCTACGCTCAAACAGTGAGCTCTAGCTAAGATTAGACTAAAGGCATTCATCTACTCGGTTAGGGTCAGTTGGGGTTTTGGTATCTTTCGAAACCCTTACTAACCTTTCCAACAATTTCCCCCTTTTTGATGATGCCAAAACCCTATACTGACATCACCAAACTTTCCTAACTGATACCACAAGCCGATACCAGTAAGACTAAAAGATAAACTCAATTCTAGCCTATAAGAGAAAAGGATTAGCACAAGAAAAATAAATAACAAAACTAAAAAGATTGACCTCAAACTTGGACAACGAGATGGTTGTCATCAAGTGAGATCAACAACTGAAGACCTTTAATAACTAACAACTTGTTATAACCGATAACAAATTAGGGAGAGATTACAGTTACAACTAAATGCTTGCTAAACTACAATCCTAACTTCTAACCTACTCTAGGTTTTCATCTCCACCACTTTCTTCTTCCTTCGAAGAAAGGTCTTCATCTTCCTCAAGGTTGTGGGTTGAGGTCATCCCTTCTTGACCTTTGATCAGCCTCAGCCTTGTTTTTATCAAGGCTGGCAACTGGACTTAGGTTCCTCAAACAACATTGTGAGGTGGCTAAATCTCCTTCAACCGTCTCTCCTTTAGCCGAGATAACCAACAAAGAATCCTTCTTATCCTTCAAGAAGGTCTTTGTTTTCAGCTCCTTCCTTCCAAGACTAGAGGCTACGATCATTTGCTTGATCTTGAGCCTTCATCAGCCTTGTAGGGTCTTTATTCATGCTTCAGTTTACCTGAGGTGGCATCAACAAAGATTTGTTGACCCAAGAAAAACCTTCAAAGGTGACTGTCTATACTACTTCCCCCTTTTTGGCATCAACAAAAAGAAGATGTAGTGCAGATTGGCAGGAGGGCACACCCGACAGTGATCCATAAGGAGGCAAGAGTCGCGTCTAAATTTCTTCCACTTCCAGGGCAAGGAAAAACATCAGCAATACTTTACAAGCATCAACGACTCCTGGTGCGTCTTGTTCAGCAGTTGTCGCTCTGGTAGAAGCAAGATCGACTGAGATGAGCTTGAGAATAGGGAAAAACCCTTCATGAACCCATCTCAGGATCGTATGCCAGAGGTGGAGCAGGACTTCTGATGTTCAGGTTTAGATTGTCCAGCACCTGGGATTGCAGTTCTTCAACCTGATGTGTAGATGGATGAACACTTCACGGAACTGCATTAGCTAGTTGACACCATGAATCTCCCACATCTTCAGTCATCCTTTTAAGCGTTTGCGTCTTATGTAGCCACGAACATATCGTTCTTGCTAAACCAATTGTTTCACTGATTCAGGGCTTGCGGAAGGAAAGAACCGCTTTGCAAAGTGGGAAGACATATTCTCGATCTAGTAGGTTCTTCTGAAGAGGAAGATAAACTCTAGCAAGAGAGAAACTACAAAGCAAAAATTTGATGAGAGAAGGGCTAAAAATCTAGGAGTTATTGATATATGAATCCTGGTTGATGTGCAAACTAAATTGCAAGGCCCCCAATTTATTGGGGGGTTGAGATCCAAATCAATAGATCAAATCAACTCGTGCAGTTTCTTCAAGATAAATGGCAGATTTTAATGCGCCGTTTCAGAAAAAGCTACTCCAGGATTGACGGTGATGGAATGCGTCATGAGGCGGTGTGTTACACTCGCGTGGGTGAGGAGATTAGGTTACATTATGTCAGCTCAGTTGCGATCTACAAGCATGGTCTAAGGGACTAGACTCACTTTCCAATGATGTGACCGGCTTGGCTAATTCAAAGTGAATAACTTGTAACAGATGTTTGAATTAAATTCAAAACACTTGCTTTAATGGAAAGGAACAAGTTAACCTAGTGCTTGTTCAGTCGGCGTTGACCACAACTGTCTCCACTACTCAGCATACACTCGACTGACTCTAGTCATCAGTTTAGTCAAGGTTTGACTCCATTGATCAATAGAACTGAATGGGGAGGCGAACTCGCTCATTCCCCCTCAAGTTGAGATTCCCCCTCAACTTGTGATCTCTATCTTCATGGCTTCTTCTTCGGTTGGGTTGAGTAATCCAAGGAGTTGACATAGCATCTTGAATCGAGCTTCCACCAAAGGCTTTGTGAAAATATTAGCTCTCTGAATGTCAGTGTGAATTTTCTCAACAATGACGTCCTTCTTTTCGACATGATCACGAATAAAGTCATGTCGGATGTCAATGTGCTTAGTCATGGAGTGGTGAATTGGATTCACCGTGATGGCTATAGCACTTGAGCTGTCACAGAAGATGGGTACCTAGCCTGTCTCCACTTTATAGTCTTTCAGTCGTTACTTCAGCTAGAGAACTTGCATGCAGTAGCTTCCAGCTTCCATGTACTCTGACTCAGTTGTGGAGGTGGCGACGCACACTTGTTTCATAGAAAACTAAGAAACTAATTTGCTTTCCATGAACTGACAACATACTAAGATTGATTTCCTATCAACTCTATCTCCGATTAGATCTGCGTCTGAGTAGCAGGTCAGTTCAATGTTATCATCAGTTGGGTACCACAGTCCCATATGGACTGATCCCTTAAGGTACTTGATGATATTTTCGGTTGCGTGCAGGTGAGCTTTCCTATGATCAACTTGAAATCTTTCACAAACTCCAACTGCGTAGGAGATGTCTGGTCGACTAGCAGTTAGATACAGTAGCGAGCCGATGATCCCTCTGTACATCTTCGCATCAACGAGCTTTCCTTCATGGCCTGGGTCAATCTTCTAGTTAGTGTTCATGGGGATCTTCATCGTTCGGCTAGAGGACAGTCCAAATTTGGATTAGCTACTTTGTGTACTTGGACTGATTGATGAAGATTCCTTCTGACGATTGCTTCACCTGCAGCCCAAGGAAATAATTCATCTCTCCCATCATGGACATCTCAAACTTATCCTTCATGAGCTGGGAGAACCTCTTGCACAGATCTTCAGATTTGGATCCAAAGATAATGTCGTCGACATAGATTTGAACCAGGATTTCTCCTCCAACTTTGATGGTGAAAAGGATTTTGTCGACTGAGCCTCGAATGAACCCTGATTTGAGTAGAAAGCCACACAGGGTTTCATACCATGCGCGTGAAGCATGTATCAGTCCGTATATAGCTTTCTTCAGTATGTAGACTCTGCCGTCACCAGTTTCGAAACCAGGAGGCTGTGCTACATAAACATCTTCTTTGATATTGCCATTGAGAAACGCGCACTTCACGTCTATTCCTTCTTGCTGGCAGTAACCTCGAGCTACCAGTCTAGCCTTATTTCTCACAACACACCCAATGGCGTCACGCTTATTCTTTAATATCCACTTCATGCCAATCACCTTGATCCCCTCAAGTCTTTCAAAAATTTCCCACACGCAGTTTCTGAGGAACTCGTTGAGCTCTTCTTGCATGGCTTGAGTCCAGTGGATACATCCTAAAGCTTCTAAGAAGTTTTTGGGTTCAGCCACGTCTGCTACAAAGCATGCAATCATGCTTACATCTCCTACTTGCTCCAGCTTTCATAGTATTTGAGATCGTCAGTATACTGTGCTTCCAAAGTTGGTTCTTCATCAGGTGTGGTTCCTGACTGAGTTGGCTAAGTCGGAACATAAGCTGTGGAATCAACAACATGAGATGATCTTCTGGTTCGCACGCTGGCTTGCAGATTTCCTATCACGAGATCATTAACGTGGTCTTCATACCACCATTTGTACTTCCTTGCTCGCTTAGCTGATTCGAGCATCGTGATGGAGTACTCTGGTCTTGGAGATGTTGGAGGTGCCGATCTTGGAGATCTTACTTCTGGTGCAGTTCGATCCTCAGTTGGAGTTGAGGGATGAACTAGGGAGTTGGCTGGTCTTGGACTGGAAGGTCCTGGACCGGATCGCTGCTTAGTTTCGATTCTAGCTGAGCTTCAACTGCAGTTGGCACTTGGTCAGTTGACTCTGGAATTCTCCCTTGAACTGAGGCGGGATCTTGAGTCTCATCGTCAGAAGAATATACTTCTTCTTCTTAAGTTGACCAGATAAGCGGCTCTGCAAGATTCTTCAATCTTTGAGCTTGAGATCTTGTCTCAGCTAGCTGGGCCGGTGCACTTCCTTCAGCTGCCTGCAAGTTAGCCTGTTCCCTGCACTCAAAAATAGATTCATCAAACACAACATGAGGTGTTACCTCCACAATTTCGGAGCTAGTGTTGAAAACTCTGTAAGCTTTTATCTTCGCAGCATATCCTAAGAATATGCCTTTGACAGCTTTTGGCTCGAAGGTTTTCAACTGAGCTTTCCCATTGTTATGAATGTAACACTTAGAACCGAACACACAAAAGTAGGAAATGTTTGGGTTCCTGTTTTTCCATAGTTCGTCAGCATACTGTGCTTCCAAAGTTGGTTCTTCATCAGTTGTGGTTCCTGACTGAGTTGGCTAAGTCGGAACATAAGTTGTGGAATCATGTCACGCCCCGACTCTCGAGGTGCGACTTAACAACAATAACAACAAACTTAAACAACTAACAAATAACTCAAATAAGGGAACATGCTCAGGGAAAACAAAGATGGAATATAAGGCAATCGAATTTGGTTTTCAAAAGCATAAAGAATCAACTACCGAGCATCTTAACTTCACCTACAACAGGAATTTAAGCAAGTAATTCATGCCGAAGGGAAGGGAATTCCAACAAAAAGATAGAGAATATGAACCTATATCAAAATAAATGATCATGTTCAACAACAATTCAAGTTACGAGCCCATCGCTCGGAATTACAAGGTAAAGAGTTACGAATTCAACAAGTATTCAAAGTCTTCGAGCACAACGCTCGGAATCAAAAACATGAATATTAAAGTATTATCATCAACAGACATTAGTTCAAAAGGATTGCAGTGGAAACTTGCATCAATACCCAACACTTGCACGTATGAAGAGGTACAAATGCCAGTCTGAAATTCTACTAAACTCAACCAACAAAACCAAACCACACCACCAAGTATCCACGCCATCGCCATCCAGTCAACCTGCATGTTTAGAAACACACGCAGGGCTGAGTACTTCGTACTCAGTGAACACAAGCCAAAACATTTGAATAAAGACGCTTCTTAAAGCTATAATAATTGAACTTGCCTTGCCGAACATCACAAGTATATAAACAATTTTAAAAACAGTTTACTTGTGCATGTCAAAACGTTTTTCTTTTAAAACAGACTGCGCAGTCAAATAACATATAATATAACAGTACGTATCATCTATCATAACAATCTCACTGTGCCGAGAAGTAGGCCTCCTTCTCAAACACTGTGACCGGCCTAACCGAAGCAAGGCTCACAGTCACCTCAACATATACCACACGTGGGTTCCTGCTTTTCACAGGATAATCACATCTTCATATAAATAGATGATAACACATACTAACTTCAATAAAATGGCAAGTCAATCACATTTGAAAAACATATTGTAATATTCAAATAGCATAACTAATTTTCATCGGTAGTTTTGGTTCAGAAAAGCCCACCTGACTTCCGAAGAATTAGCTAGGTGGTCTAGGGCTATTTGTCCTCGCTTAATGATCCGTTCGGCTCGATCCTTCACAGGTCGACATCGATAGGAAAAATAAGATACGCAACATGACGGACATAAAGGCGTTGGACTTTAACTGAAGGACTTCTATTTGAGTCGTCTCTCTCTTCGCTCTAACTTTTCTAAAGGATCTCGCGTTCTCATCTTTAAATTATTAACTCTATTCGAATTGATTAACTTTACTACTCAACATCGTATACTTTTCTTGTTCTAATTAATAATGTCATCGTCTATATTCTATTACTCGAGCTTTCTTTCAAAGGCTTTAATCAAATCTTGGTTTACAATTAATAACTCAATCATTCAATTATTTTTCACAACATAACTAACATCATGCATTTAAACACTTATTCAATCATATAATGAATTCACATAAATCAAGCATACTTCAAGACACATTAACATTCATTCAATTTAGGTCTTAAAAACTAACTCGATTATGCATTTCCTTTTATGGAGGCTTAAACTATTAATTCTATCTTTCTTATTTATATAGACAATGCTTCGTTCTACATCCGCTATCTTATAAGGTATTTTTACACCCTTTACTCAATTAATCAAAATTCCTCTTTAATTATTATTGACTCTTATAAAATTTGGATTTCTTATTTATCTTTAATTCGATCCTCATTTCTTATCTCGACTATTATTATCTCGGTTTATCTTTTTATTCGACATCTTATTTTATTCTTATTTCTTGATTAACTTATACGAGTATCTATCTTAGCTCATCTAGTATCTTTTCTTTACTCGATTTAACTTTCTTTTTACTTTTTATCGATTAATTCTTCTTAAACTCGGTTTTCTCTATTTTTGCTTATTTCTTTAATAATTTCTTCTTTACTTGTTTTAAATCTTTAAGCTATTTCTTACTTAATAATTTCTTTATCTTTTGATACACATTTTTATGAATTAGCTCACTTTATTAGTTACATTATAAAAGATCTTTTTGTTGTAGTTTTAGTAAAAATTTTAAATCTTTAAATTTTTATACAAAGACATTTAATTAATATATCTTTTCATACATCTTTCATCTTTTTTATTTAATTAAAAGCTTTTCAATTTTAAATCTTTTTGTCAAAACTTCTATCTTCATTCCATATTCAAATTAACATTAATACATACTTAAACATCCAATCTTTTTATTATTTTTACAATTAATTTCTTTCAAAACTTCAACATGCAAACTTATTTTCTTAATTTAAACACATGCATGATTATATCAACATAACATACAATCATTCCATTAATCAAAACATCACTCAATTTATCAACGAAATCAACAAAATAAAAAGCCCTATTTTCTTCAAAACTCACGGCACACACATGCACATTTTGTGCATTTTATTTCTCAATTTTTCATGTATAAAATCTCATTCTCAATATGATAAAAATAACAAATCAAGCATCATAATAGTAATAACTCAAAGAATTCATATTTTTCCTATTTTTACTAAAATTTTCGGCACTCTTTAATTCTTTTAGGGTTTTAGGTTATTTTTCTTCTCTTAATTCACCGATTAAACTTATTATTCGATTCTTCTAACGGATTCTTATCACTCGATTAGCACATGCATATCCTAAGTTTGCCTAAACATAAATTAAATAACATGCATGCATAGATCTTTCTCTTAGAACTTATAGACATACATATTTACAACTAATCAAATGAATTTCATACTTAATTTAAATGAAAATCCTTCTCTTGGCTCTTGGAATCGAATTGGATGGAAATGGTAGCTTCAAAGCTTGGATTTGAAGAGAAGAAAGATGTCTTCTTGAATCCTCAAAGAAAAAGAAGAACATGGAATTAATCATCCATAGGGTTTAAGAAATCAAATAAAGAAAAGTGTTGGATGATTCTTGAATTTAACTTCAAGAACTTGGAAGATTCTTACCTTTTCTTGAGAATATGGATGAAATGAATGGAGATTGATACTCTTTACTTCATTTCCATGGATGGAGAGCTTGAATCCATGGTTGCATGTGGAGAAAAATCAAGGTATGAGGGGGAGAGAGAGATTGCCGAGAGTTTGAGAGAGTAGAGAGGGAGAGAGTTTTGTTTTTCTCCTTGTTTGAGAGAGAGTTCGAAAGAGAGAGAGAGTGTAGTGTAAATGAATGAGTTTTCTCTCTTTAGAATAGGTTGCATGCAATTTGAATTTCAACAAAAGAATAAAGTGTGATGGCAATTAGCATTGGAAGTTGGAGATGTTTAAAGTGATTGATGGATGGATGATTTGATGTAGTTTGCATGCTACTTTTGGTAATACCATGCATAAGACATAATCATGATGTTTAGTCTTGGAAATTGAAGGGTGATGGGAGAGGAGGTGTGAGGTGGCGTGAGAGGGAGAGAGGTGGATGACACGTGTCGTCGTCGTGTCGTTACGGGTGTTAATTATCCGGTCGTAAAGGTTTTCCGGATAAAACGATTCGTATTAATTCCGTTTTGTTTTATTAACGGGTCTAACCTCTTCTCGTCTCACTTTTGACACTAACTTATCTCAATCCTATTTCACGTCTCAAATTAAAAGATTAAAGGTTTCGATCATTTTAGTCCTTTAAATCTTAAAAGAATTTAATCGGCTTACTAATCCGTTTATTAATCCTTTTAAAGATTAATGCCTCATTTCTCTTCTCAATTCTCGGATAAGTTCTTACCCTATCTCAGTGATCTTAAATGATATTCTAGGTTCGAAGGTTCTAATTCCATTCTATTCTAGGTTCATCGGCGTAAACATATTTCTCGGCGATTAACGTTATGTTATCTCAATCAAACAAACTTCTTGGGATTTTTCCGGAATTTAATATCATACTCATTTTCATAATAATAACCCATCAAGCATATCACATCATCATCATCTCAGATAAATAGAACAGATAAATTCACACAAGATTCACAAGGTAATTTAAACGTGTTATTTAATTCTCTTCGATTAGAAAAGAAAAATTTTACTCCTAAATTCTCATCTTTTAACTCACTCGGTTAATTAAATGCTTTCTAAAGGCATAAAAACTCGGGGTTGGAGATGTTGGAGTACTCTGGTCTTGGAGATGTTGGAGGTGCCGATCTTGGAGATCTTACTTCTGGTGCAGTTCGATCGTCAGTTGGAGTTGAGGGATGAACTAGGGAGTTGGCTGGTCTCGGACTGGAAGGTCCTGGACCAGATTGCTGCTCAGTTCCAATTCTGGCTGAGCTTCAGCTGCATTTGGCACTTGGTTAGTTGACTCTTGAATTCTCCCATAACTGAGGTGGGATCTTAAGAATATACTTCTTCTTCTTCAGTTGACCAGATAAGCGGCTCTGCAAGATTCTTTAATATTTGAGCTTGAGATCTTGTCTCAGCTAGCTAGGCCGGTGCACTTCCTTCAGCTGCTTGCAAGTTAGCCTGTTCACTGCTTTCAAAAGTAGATTCATCAAATACAACATGAGGTGTTACCTCCACAATTTTGGAGCTAGTGTTGAAAACTCTGTAAGCTTTTATCTTCGCAGCATATCCTAAGAATATGCCTTTGACACCTTTTGGCTCGAAGGTTTTCAACTGAGCTTTCCCATTGTTATGAATGTAACACTTAGAACCGAACATACAAATGTATGAAATGTTTGGGTGCCTGTTTCTCCATAGCTCGTTTGGAGTTATTTCTTATCTCTTCGTAAGGAGGGAGCAGTTTTGTGTGAAGCACGCTGTGTTGACTGCTTCAGCCCAAAATTTCTTTGGTAGGGATGAGCTGGTGAGCATGCAAGTTGCTGCATCCTTCAGCGTTCGATTTCTCCTTTTAGCTACTCTGTTCTGCTGTAGAGTTCTTGCAGCTGAGGTTTGGTGAGTGATGCCTTTCTTCTCGCAATACTCAATGATAGACTCATTGAGGAACTCAGTTCTGCGATCAGATCTGATGGAAACAATAGATTTCTCTTGTTGATTCGCAAGTCTATCCATCAGTTTCGACAATTCTTCTCTCGTTTTATTCTTGTACGCCATGAAGATCACCTATGTGTACCTCGAGTAGTCATCAATAACTATGAGGGTGTACTTATTTTCACTCACACTTTCTGGGGTGACCGGACTGAAAAGATCCATGTGGATTAGTTGCAGAACTTGATCTGGCGATGACATCAGTTTAAGACGGAATGATGCTCTAGCCAACTTTCCAAGCTGACAGGCACTGCAGTGATGCGTCGGACTGGACTTTAAGTCTGGTATTCCAACTGCGTGTTGTTGGCGAGCTAGCTTGTTCATGGTTTTGAAGTTGAGGTGGTTGAGTCTTTTATGCCATAGTCAGCTTGTCTCTGAGCTGCTTTTGGAAACAAGGCATGTTTCTGGTGAGCTACTCGACCATTCTGTGTAATAGACTCTACCTGATGAAAATCGTCTACCATATAGAAGAATCTGCTTGGTCTTGACGTCTTTCACCCTACACACTGGTGCATCGAACTTCACAGAAAAACCATTATCGCACAATTGGCCTATGGAGAGCAAGTTATGCTTCAATCCATCAACTAAGAACACATTTTTGATAGACACTTTTGAGACTTTATCAAAAATATATATATATATATATATATATATATATATATTTGATAAAGTCTCAAAATTTGAATTTAAAATACTTTTTACCATTTATCAAAAATTATAATCAAAGTTTCTTCCAAAACAACAATATCATTAAGTAAAAACCATAAAAAATGAAAAAGAAACGAAGAAAAGTGAAATATCTATCCAACATCAATGCCAAAGATAGATACACCAATAACAGCAACAAGATAAGTAACGAATGACGATCTAAGCAGTAACCCTTCCCTACACAACAACACAATATATATATTAGTTGTGAAGTCATAACTAATGCTAAGCTATAATAATATGATTTAAAAAAAAAAGAAATTGGGCCCCACGCCTCCTTCCTGTTGCCTATTCCTTTTCTTTTTTTTATTATTTTTTTTTTATTTATGTATGTGTTCAAAAAAAAATGAAATTAGGCCCAACAATTTCCGGCCCAGCGAATATCGGCTTGCTGACTCTCTCTCTCTCTCTCTCTCTCTCTCTCTCATACTCTCCGAGTCCCCATCTATTCCCTTTCTTAAATTTTTTTTTCTTTTTACTATGCAAAAAAAAAAAAAAAAAATTGGGCCCCCAAAAAATTTGGGCCCAAGGCAGCTGCCTTATGGGCCTCTATTCAGGTCCGGCTCTGGACACCAGCTGAATTCGGAATGTACCGGATCCATTGGTTTTTCGCTGAGAGTCATCACCAAAGGTTACAATACCTCTTTCTCGAAGCTTGATGTCTGTGAGAAGATTTCTCTGGGGTGTCATGTGTGGAGCATCTGCTGTCCAACACCCTGACGGTTTTGGCAGCTCTTCTCTTTCTCAGTTCATCCAGGTCCTCATCAGTTGATTCTTCAGGCAATGCCATGAAGCACTGGTCAATTCCTGCTGAGCTGGATGGCGTGTCAGTTTCTTCTCCCCCTGACTCGGTGAATATGTCGGTGTCCTCGACGTCTTCCTCAATGATCATGGGCTTGGATTTTGCCTTGGCTTTTCCTCGGAGGGTTTCCTTCTCTTTCTTGGAGAGTTTAGGACAGTTGGCTTTGAAGTGTCCTGGCTTTCCGCATTCAAAGCATCTTTCGCTTTGATTCTTTAAGGAGGGGTCAGTCGAGCTACGCCTGCTCCGATTGATCCTCCTATACTTCTCGATCTTGAAGTTCATCTCCTCGAGTTGCTTGGTCAACTCGTCGACCTTCTTCTGAAGTTCGGACCTGCTCAGTCGATCCCTAGTTAAGGAGTCAACGGACTGTGAGGGTCTGGCAAACTTGGATCTGTCTGATTCAGCTCAAAGCGCCACTTACTTGGCAGCTGGGCTTTGCTCAGTCTGTTCTTGTTTCTAAAGCCTGCCTTGCCTTAGTCGGAGGATATCATACTCATTTGCCTTGAGCATGGAGAACAACTTCTTAGTTGTTATCGAACTGAGGTCACTCCGATTTTGATGGACGACTCTGTAGACCAGCCAGTCTTTGCCTAATGCGGAGAGAACCTTCAGGTTCGTCTCACATTGAGGGTATTTGCTTCCTAATACTCTCAATGTGCAATAAGACCTCTTTGAATCTCAACTCCATCTTGTCGAAGGACTTCCCGATTAGCTGAGAGAAGTTTTGGTACTTCTGACAAGCTAAGGTGAACTTATTCTCCTTAATCTCATCAGAGCCTTCACATAGTGCAGCTAAGGCTTCCCACATATCTTTTGTTGTGGAGCAATTGATAATCTTCGGCAAATTAGGCTTTGTCGATTGTGGAAGAGATAACGTTTTTGGCGATGTCATCTAGTTGCACGATGTCTCTTTCTTCCTTGGTGTACTGGTGGGCGCCTTTGGGTTCGTCCTTCATCAACATCTCTCCTTCCCCTGGGGTGGTTGAAGAGACTAGCACTGACTGAGTAACTTGGATGGGACCATTTTCTATGGTCTCCCACATCCTGTGATGTCCGGCAGTCAGGGCCATCTTCAGGCAAAACTTCCACGTGGGATAATCATCCACGGAGAACTCCGGTAAGCTTCCTAGCAACATCGGGTTCATATTTCCTGCACACCACAAGAGACATACATACACAAAAATATGCAGCAAAATGCACTAATTGATTTTAGAAAAGATCTGTTCAGTTGACCACTGAAAGATCTACTCGACTCATACCTTGTGAATCAGAAACAACAGTCTTTTGAACCACTTCTCTGATACCACTTCATGGTCCCGGTAACGAGTAACTAGTGTATGGGGGGGAGACTACACCAGTAGTAATTTTCGTTTTGCTTAACGTCTTTTTCCTGAAGTATACTGCTCATGTATTGGATTACGGGTTCCGGGTTCTAAGGGAGCTGTTCTTGGATTCCGGTATCCAATAGACCTGGTATTGGATTATGGGTTCCAAGGGACCTGATGACTTTGATTTCGGGTTCAAAGTCAGACCTAAGGTTTGGATTTGGGGAGATTTCCAACAAGGAAGCATTCAACACTTACGGGAGTGGAGGCTTCGACCCAAGACGTCGGACTCAATCGTTTGATAGAGAGTCCTAAGAGACACAGTACAAGCAGGGACCTGTCCTCTAGACTCAATCAGGAAAGGGGGATTTCTGAAAGGCTAGAGGGAAGAACATGAGGAGGAGTCAACACTCTACTTCGTCTGGACTTCGCCGGAGTTCTTCTTGCTTGGAGAGAGAGAGAGATGATGAGTTGTTGTAGCTTCACTCTTGATGTTGTCTCTCGGCACTTCTGCGTGCTTTTTCTATGCTTGTATCTCCCTTATTAAGCTTTGATGTGGAGACCTCCATTTATAGAGGGAGATCAAACTAGTCGTTGGAAAGAGCTGTTTGAACTCTGCCAAAAGTATGGCACTCCACCAGCTTTTCTGGAACTTTCCTAAAATAGTAACTGCAACCTTTGCTTTTTTCACGTCGCTGTTGTCGGCCCATTTATAGTAAGTTTTCCAGTTGACTTGTGCTCCCGAGTAGATTTAAATCTGCACTGCAACTCCTCGATCTTCAGCGTCTTCAAAGTTTTCTCTTCTCAGCTTCACGACGTCTGACTTCGACACAACTTCTCTTCACGCTTGAACTGTATGCCTTCAGTTGCGTGCATCAGTTAAGGAGTCAACTGAGTTGTTGTCCAACTAAGTCCATGCTTTAGTTCAGGATGATGTCCCAACTGAACTTGAGTCTCAGCTGAGTTTGGACCTCAGCTGATTCAGGGACTCAGCTGAGTTTGAGCCTCAGCTGAGTTCTTCACGAACTCCCATCTTTAGTTCGGCGGACTTCTTCTGCTTGAATCTTGTAAAGATAAAATCTCTATGCTCAAATAGTGAGCTCTAGCTTAGATCAGACTAAAGGCATTCATCTACTCGATTGGGGTCATTTGGAGTTTTGGTATCTTTCGAAACCTTTACTATTTTTCCCAACAATATCTATCATATTTTAATAATCTATATATAATCTTCAACTCCTCATTCCATATTCTACGTTTTCAATGAAACTCCATCAATTGAAAAGTTTATAAATAGTTAAAATCAATATGTATTTTATTCATCTGATCTTTTGCACCACGTTTCCATATACTCATCTTATGTATATATACAACGATTCTTTCTTCGAAAAAAATTCTATGTGGCATCCTCCAAATGCCTCAATTCCTATTTATCTAAATTCTCAAAATTTTGAATTACAGAAATACTTATACTTATCATATTTTATATTATGTAATATAATACAAATATCTCCACAAATTATCAAGATAAATCTTTAAGTTTTATTAGATTTTCATTCAAATAAATTTTATACACATATTTATCAAAGAATTAGTGTTCAAAAAATTAAAGCATATCTCGATTAGCTTATTATCCTCTTCTCATCTTTATAACTCTTTTTTTTTGTTTAATTTGTATTTTTTCCTCCATGAATTAACGAAAAAAAAACTTATCATGTTCTATATTATGTAGTACTAATATCTCCACAAATTATCAAGAAAAAATCTTTAAAATTTATTAGATTTTCATCCAAATAAATTTTATACATATGTATTAGAGGACTAGTGTTCAAAGAATTAAAACATATCTTAACTTATTATATCCTTTTCTCATCTTGATAACTTTTTTTTTCCTCCATGAATTAACGAGAAAATTTTCAATTAAAGGACATCTTTTTCTACTATGGTAATATTCACTTTTATATAAACTAATATAACATTTATTAACTTGTTTCTTTTACATATATTTATTTATTAATCCTTTCTATTTAGAGAAATATTATTTAGGGTTAATGGCCTGTAAATTTCCAAACTTTTTGAGTTGTCTCGTTTTGCACCTCAGAAGAAAAATCTGCCTCACAATTTCCAAACTTTTTATTTTGTCTGTTTTTGCTACCTGACTCATTTTCCGGCGATTCTGAGCTGACGTGACCGTCGGAAAAATGACGTGGATATCTTTAATTTAAAAAAAAAGGTTTATGGCCTGTAAATTTCTAAACTTTTTGAGTTGTCTCATTTTGCACCCCAGAAAAAAAAAGATTGCCTCACAATTTCCAAACTTTTAGTTTCGTCTGATTTTGCTATTTGAATCGATTTAATTAAAACGACATCATTTAATCAATCCCGTAACTTGAATTCGAGAAACACACATTGCTTATTTCTTATATAAAATTATCTTGATATTTGCAATCTCAAAATCAAGTTTATGACAAAAGTAAGGGTGGGTAAACGGGTGTTGTAGATCTTGGCTGGTCTACTTTCGTCTGACTGTGTTGGGAAATTTATTAGTATAAGTTTTGATGAATTCCAAAACCGACTGACCCCAACTGAGTAGATGTTGCCAGAACCTAATGTTAGAATTTAGGCTTTCTGTTTGAGCAAAGTTAAGATTTTATCTTTACAGGTCTCCAGCTGAAGATGGCAACAAGGCGTCACTCAGACAGAACATCAGTTGTGAAGAAAGACAACTGAGAGTTCATTTGTTCAGATGCAAACAAGGGGAAGTCTTCAGAACATCAGTTGTGAAGGAAACCAACTGAGCGAACCCAACTGACTAAATACAAGAAGGACAACTGAGCGTTCTAGTTGGAACATCAGTTGTAAACTTAATCAGTTAATATCAACAAGATGAAGTTCAAAGTCAGCTGAGAGTTCAACGGTTCAGACAGAACATCAGCTGAAGATCACTCAGATGAAGGTCAAGACTTTCAACCGACAAACCGAAGTTGACTGTCAAAGATTTGAATTTCAAAAGGAAGTCACATGAGGGTTTGACCGTTCAGTCATTACCCCATCTGGCCCAACACAAGGCTGTCTCAGATGGAAAGCAGAAGAGCACAGATGCCATATCGGGAAAGTCTGCAGAGATGAGAGACAAGCCATCACTTTCAACCGATCAGAGATCAACTGCTCCTCCAACGGCTAGTTGATTCTCTCTGCCTATAAATAGAGGCATTCTCTCATTCGAGAAAAAGAGATAGAAGATATATAGAAGACGAAAATTCAAGAGCTTTCTCGAGAGAAATTAAAGCAAAAAGCAAATCTGCAAAATCATCATCTAAGAGCATCAACAGCTGAGAGTTCCAATTTGAGAGAACATTAGTAGCTGAGGGTTCCTAGAGATCGAAACTGTTTTTGATCTTAGGTTGAGTGTTTATTCGTTCAAGCCTTAGATTCAGCTCTCATTCGTGATCGAGCTGTAGTTGGAAATCCTACCCATTCTCACACCCTAAAAAGTGTGCTAGGACCTTACTCTTCCTGTAATTGAGTAGTCAGGTCGTCAAGTACCCGCAAACTTGACTTAGGCTGTTTAGTGCCCGGAAACTAAACTGTAACTGTTGCTCAGCCCGCGTAAGCTGAGTGGAACTGTCCAGAAGAACTTGGACTGAGGTGTGTGGACTCACATCTCCCCATGGACGTAGGAGTTCTCTCTGAACCACGTAAATCTTGTGTGTCGTGTTTATTTGTGTTCAGTCATTATTTTGCATATCTCAACTGACAAACTAACCGCATACAATCTGCATACTTTCACATCAACAGTTTTGGTTTTGACCAACCGTGCATAAAAGCGTGATTTTGTTTTTACGAGTTCATTTTCCACCACATTCCGCACAGCACCACTCTTCCAGCTGAGGTTGCTTACTCAGCTGTGAGATCCCAACTGAGTCCTTTTACTCAGTTGAAGTTGATTTCAAGTGTTAAGTTTTTAGAAAGTTGAAAAATCCTATCTGGTGTATTCCCTCCCCCCCCATACACCAGTAACTCGTATCGGGACCATCAAGTGGTATCAGAGAAGTGGTTCAAAAGACTGCTGACTCTGTTTCACGAGGTGTGAATTCGAGAATTTTATTTCAGTGGTCAACTGAACAGATCTTTTCACGCTAGTGCATACTTGCTCGCTTTTTTTTTGTCCTGTTTTTGTTTGTGCAGATGGACGTCAAGGACAAGATCGTAGTCATGTTCTCTGTTGTCAACTATACATCATGGAGAACTCGAATGAAGAAGATACTTCTGTCAAAGCATCATAGGATGCAACAAGTTCTCACATCTGGACCAATCATCATACGAGTCAGAATACTTCGCACTCTCACAAATCCCAATGATGGAGATGCAGTGGTGGAGTATGTGGAGAAACAGCCAGAAAACTACACTCCGTAGGAGGCCAAAGTGAGCCAGCTGGATATCTGGGCTCAGAGCACAATAATATCCACGGTTGGACAAGATTATCTGCCCTGGATAGAGAAGTGTGAGACTGCAAAAGAGATGTGGGACATCTTGGCTTCGCTAAGTGAAGGAAGCGACGAGACGAAGGAAAATAAGTTCTCGCATGCATGTCAAGATTTCGACAATTTCAGTCTGCGACCTGATGAGACTATCGATCAGCTAGAGCTCCGGTTTATGGACATCATTAGAAGAATCCAGTCCATCCGGAAAGGAAAATACACTCTAAGAGAAATAAACCTCAAAGTGTTGCAAGCTCTACCGGCTGAGTGGGATACTTTCACAAATATCCACGAGAGCCGAGCTGACCTTGGTGAAATGGGAACTGAAAGATTGTTCTCAATCTTGAAAGGGAATGAGTATAAAGTTAAACAGAAGGAGGTCGCAGCCCTCAAGTCAGACAAATAGAATTGAGGATGTCGGCTCAGCATCAAAGTCAGTTGCCCTCCGAGCTGACTACTCAAAATCAAGATCGTCAAGGCCAACCAGATCGGCTGACACATCTGCAAAGGAGCTGAGCAGAGAGGAACTGCAACAGAACATTGCAGCACTGTCAAAGAAACTAGCCGACATGGACACTCGGTTCGGCAAATATAAACGTTTCTATAAATCAAAACGAACTCGAGACAGTTCGAAGCCAATCACCAATGGATGCTTCGAATGTGGCAAGGAAGGACACTTCAAAGCTGACTGCCCAGACCTCTCAAAGAAGGAAAGAGAAGCACTGAGGGCCAAGCAAACTGCAAAGAACAAGGCCATGGTAGCAGAAGAGGCAGCTGACGATATGGACATCTTCACAGACACTGAAGATGAGGATGATCTAACCTCTACCAACAAAGTCATCAGTCTGGATCAATACCTCATGGCACTTGGAACCGACCAAGATGATATTGAGGTACAATCTAATCCTGCTTGCTTAAATTCTTCCAATACTTCTAACATGCAGGAATCTCTGAGCGATGAGTTGGAACCCTCATGGAAATGATTTTCAAGAACTCAGTAAGGAACTGCATCAGCAGTCGGTTGAGTTTAAGAGTCTTCAAGCCCAGTTCGCCAAGCTTGAAGATTCCTTAACCGAAAAGGACGATCTGATCAAGAGACAAGCTGAAGAAATTGACCAGCTGAAAAGTCAACTGAGTATAGCCAACCAAACTGAGGCTTCAACCGATGAACAGTTGAAGAAACAGATCAAGGCACAGAACGAACAGTTGAACAAGCAAGAGGCTCAGATCGACCAGTTGATGAAGACATCAGATGCCCAGATCGAGCATATAGCCGTTCTTCTCAAGGATCTTCAAACTGAGAAGGACAACCTGACAAAGCTGTATCAGTCATCCGAGATCATCGAGAATCTCATCAGATACAGACGGCAAACGGATGATGTGTCTAGACTCGGATACGACGTGGCAAAAAACACTGGAATTCCACCAGCTACCTTCACCAAGGCTGAGGAAGTCATGGTTGCCAAACCTAACACAGTTGAGTCTGCAACTGAACAAACACCCTCACAACCGATAAAGGCAACTGCGGCTGAGAAAGGCAAAGGAGCTGCAGATGGAACACCAATGAAACAATCGGTTAAGTCTACAACCGAGGGGGAATGTTCCAAGACTCAACAGAGGAACCGGAGACATCGGAGTCGCAATCAGAACCGAGCTCAAAATCAACAACGGTTCCATCACCACAACAACCAGAGGTTCCAACAGAGTCAACCTATGTGGAACAGTTACGACAGCTATGGTTACTCATGCCACAACATGAATCAACATCCGGGCATGAACAACTATCGTCAACAGCCAGGGCAATAGAATCAGAATCAGCCAAGAAGATTCCACAATGGCGTCCGACCTCACAGACAAACTCAACAGGATAAGAATCGCCATCAAAACAGGGGGAAAGCCTCACCTCCTAAAGCCCAACATGGGAGAAATCCAACTCCTCCCAAGAAACAGAACATCACTACTAACAACAAGCCTAAGGATAACCGAGGTGTTGTTATAGTTGATGATGAAGGAAAAGTAATTTGGAATGATAAATCCATCCGAGTTTACAGGGAAAAGCGACGCACAGTTCCAGCGGGAACTGGTTCTAACCCTCCAGGACCCAACTGAAATTGGGGACCTAAGCGAGTTTCTCTTTGCAAGTACAGGAGAAACAGTTGAGGAAGAAGAAGGCGTCAACAACAATGTGGGTGATGGATAGTGGATGCTCGAAACACATGACAAATCTGAAGGATTTGCTTGGAAGTTTCGTGGAGAAAGAAGGTCCATCAGTTACTTTTGGTGATAACTCAAAAGGTTATACCAGAGGTTACGGTACCCTTGAAACCAATCATGTTTCAATTTCTAATGTCTCTTATGTTAATGGATTGAAGCATAACTTGCTCTCCATCAGCCAATTCTGTGTTAATGGTTTCTCTGTCAAGTTTGATGCACAAGGTTGCAGAGTTAAAGATGTCGGATCAAAGCAGGTGATATTGTTGGGAAATCGATCTGCAACAGGGAATGTATACTACGCTGATTGGAACAGCAGCCTCCCTGACACTTGCCTGTTATCAAAGAGCAGTTCGGATGTGAGCTGGCTGTGGCACAAAAGGCTCAACCATCTGAATTTCAAGACGATGAACCGACTCGCCAGACAAGAACATGCAAGAGGCATACCTAACCGAGTGTTTTCAACAACACATATCTGCAGTGCATGCCAGCTGGGAAAGCTCACTAGAACCTCCTTCCGGTTGAAGTCAACTCCCTCAACCAACCGAGTGTTGCAGCTGATCCATATGGATCTCTTCGGGCCAGTTACACCAAAAAGCATTAATGGAAACGAATATACTTTGGTTGTAACTGATGACTACTCAAGATATACGTGGACCATCTTCATGCGCCACAAGAGTGAAACCCGAGATGAGCTGCCCAAGCTGATGGATCGGATATCAAACCAACAAGAGATAAAGATCATATCTATCCGATCAGATCGTGGAACGGAGTTTCTAAATGAAACCATCATTGAGTATTGCGAAAAGAATGGCATAACCCATCAGACATCAGCCGCACGTACTCCACAACAGAATGGCGTAGTTGAGCGAAGAAATAGAACTCTGAAGGATGCAGCCACATCCATGTTAGCGAGCTCAGCACTGCTTAAGAGATTTTGGGCTGAAGCGATCAACACAGCATGCTACACACAGAATCGATCTCTTCTCACCAAGCGGTTGGGAAAGACGCCCTACGAGCTGTGGAGACGCAGAAAGCCAGATATTTCTTATTTTCGTGTTTTTGGATCTAAGTGTTATATTCACAACAATGGGAAGACTCAGTTGAAAACTTTTGATGCCAAAGCTTCGAAGGGCATATTTCTTGGATATGCAGCTCAGATCAAGGCATATAGAGTTTTCAACAACAGCTCTCGTGTTGTGGAAATAACACCTCATGTTAGTTTTGATGAATCTATCTATGAGTGCAGGGAACAGGTAAAGGAACAACACGCGGATCCAGCTGTTCTACCAGTTCTCACCAGATCGCAAGCACTTCGGGAAAAGAACAGAGCTGAACCTCTAATATGGGCAACTGAGGATGAGGATCCATACTCCTCTGAAGATGAATGCGAAGACCTCGGCTCGTTCCAAGGGGGAACTTCAGCTGATGCCCCTCCAACTGCATCAGCATCCGATGCCCAACCGAGCTAAGTTCAAACTATTGTAAATGTTGAGGATCCAGACTCAACAGCTGATCAATCACCAGCTCTAAAGACTCCAACTCAGATTTCTGAACAGCCACAGTTGGAAGAAGAAGGAAGACGTAACCGAATATGGTATGAAGTTCATTCCACTGACGACATCATCGGAGATCCAACCGAGGGTGTGCGCACACGGAGCAGAGTTGCAAATCCAGAATCAACCGAGGAAGATTCCAACGCTTATGCCCAATATGCTGAGGAATTGGCAGTTCTAGAGGAGTTCGAGCAAGCTGGAGATGTTGCCATGATTTCTTGCTTTATAGCTGATGTTCCAGAACCGAAGAATGTTTGGGAAGCTCTCAACTGTGTCCACTGGACAACAGCTATGCAAGAAGAATTGAATGAGTTTCTACGCAACTGTGTATGGGAGTTGGTAGAAAGACCAAATGGTGTCAAGGTGATTGGATTAAAGTGGATTTTCAAAAACAAGAGAGACGCAATTGGATTCATTGTGAGGAATAAAGCAAGGTTGGTAGCTCAAGGATACTGCCAACAAGAAGGAATTGACTTTGAAGATTCCTTTGCACCAGTTGCAAGGCTGGAAGCCATCTGGATCTTTCTAGCTTATGCCGCACATCACAAGTTCAAAGTATATCAAATGGATGTGAAGTGTGCATTCCTCAATGGAGATATAAAAGAAGATGTATATGTTGAACAGCCTTCTGGTTTTGAGACTGGAGATGGAAGAGTGTACAAGCTGAAGAAAGCTATCTATGGTCTAAAGCAAGCGCTAAGAGCATGGTATGACACTCTTTGTGGATTTCTTCTGGACTCGGGGTTCAAACGAGGTTCAGTTGATAAAACTCTGTTCACCATTAAAGTTGGAGAAGATATACTTGTCGTGCAAATTTATGTCGATGACATCATTTTCGGGTCCAAGTCGGAGGAGCTGTGCAAGAAATTCTTCGATCTTATGAAGGAAAAGTTCGAGATGTCAATGATGGGCGAGATGAATTATTTCCTTGGATTACAAGTGAAGCAGTCACCTGAAGGGATTTTCATCAACCAGTCCAAATATACAAAGGAGCTCATCACCAAGTTCGGATTGCAGACAAGTAAGACAACGAAGATCCCTATGAACACGAACTGAAAGATCGAACCAGGAGCTGAGGGAAAGCTGATTGATGCCAGCCAGTATAGAGGGATCATCGGTTCGCTGCTCTATCTAACTGCCAGCCGACCAGACATTTTATACGCAGTTGGAGTGTGTGCTCGTTTTCGAGTCCAACCAAGCGAAGCACACATGTTGGCAGCAAAGAACATCATTAAATATCTGAAGAGAACTGTCAATGTTGGGTTGTGGTACCCAACTGATGACAATATCCAGCTGACTGGATACTCAGATGCCGACCTAGCAGAAGATCGGTTGGATAGGAAGTCTACTTCTGGACACTGTCAGTTCATGGGAAGCAAGCTGGTTTCATGGTTCTCCAAGAAACAAGCGTGTGTTGCTACTTCGACAACCGAGTCAGAGTACATGGCTGCCGGAAGCTGTTGCATGCAAGTATTGTGGCTGAAGCAGCAGCTGAGAGATTATGAAGTCTCAACTGGACAGGTCCCCATTCATTGTGATAGCTCGAGTGCCATAGCTATCTCTCTAAACCCTGTTCATCACTCTCGGACTAAGCATATCGATATTCGTCATCACTTCATCCGAGATCATATTGAGAAGAAGGATGTGTCCATGGAGAAGATCCCAACTGAGATTTAGAGAGCTGACATCCTCACCAAACCTCTTCCTGAAGCCCGGTTCAAGATGCTATGTGATCTTCTAGGACTCTTGGATCCAAGCTAAAAACTCATCCGAGCAGAAGAGTCATCCGAGATGAAGAGTCATCCGAGCTGAAGAATCGGATATCTATCTAAGGGGGAAGCTCAGATGGAGGAGGAAGCTCAGCTGAAGAAGGAATCTCAGATACGAATTGCCAACTGAAGACATCAAACATCAGCTGAACAGACGAACTCGAGTCAGCTGATGGTATGCGGCAACTGAGGTATACAGCTGATATCGACATCAGCTGCCAGGTATCATTTATGACTGAAGGTGTTATGTTCTTAAATGAGAATGTTTGAAATAAATTCAAACATTCCTGTGCTAGTCAGTTACATTAAAATAGCCATAATGTCGCATTAAATGTAAAGTACGGCTGAGCATCCATAGCCTACTTTATAGTGCGACTGGGCTGACATGAAACTGTACACCTTCTCACGCGCTGGTAGGAACTCGGATCAAAACGTCGAGTCAAAGATAGTCAACAGTCGCGTAATCCCAGCCGTTGATGGATTCGCGCCATTTAACCCCAGCCGTTGATCTCATCCAAGTCAAAAACCTATATAAGGCGAAAAATCAGGAAGATATCTCTTACTTTCCTCATTCGTGCTTATCAATCATACTATTCATCGTCTTCCAGTTTTTCTGCCTAACCCTTTTCTGCAAATAGATTTCTTTCCTCTCCTATATATATTGCCTTTGCAGTGATTTAATGGCACCCAAAAATAAAAGAATGGCATCATCCGGACCTTCCCTAGTGCCTACAACGTATGAAGAGTCGTTCGATATGTTAGTATCGAAGATTCACTTCGAGCAGATTCTCTCCGACGAGGATCTAGAGTCGCCGGTCCTAGCCCCTCTCGCCAACACTCTCCGCGAGAACGGACTTCTAGAATGGGCCAAGCTCTGCCCCTCTCACTTGCTCAGGCGTCAAGTCGGAGAATTCTACGTCAATCGTGTTCGCCCCCTTGACGGTTCAGAGGGAGTTTCTACGATGGTGTCATGTCGACAAAGGGATGTTCCGGCAAGGACAATACGTCGTGTCTCCTTCTCCATCGACGTGTCCGATGTCCTCCGATACATCATACCAATCAACCACACCGCCACCGAGTTCCTGGAGAATATTACTGACAAACAGGCGGATGAATTTCTACAGGATGCTCTGATCGAGCCAGAGCGGTTGAGGAGCAACATGCAAAGGACTAAGCTGAAGCCTGAACACCGCCTGCTGTTCGACGCCGTGTCGAAGGTCGTGTTCGGATACAGTGGTGCGTTCGGCGACATCAGCCGACCCAAGTTGAAACAGTTGTTGGCCCTGGAGCACCAACACCAAATCAACTGGTTCCAATATTTTCTGAACCAGTTGATGGGGGAAAAGTCGAAGATCCTTGAGACTACAACCGAGTTTGGAGAGAAGCTGCTGAGTGTGAAGGGCACGCTCAATTTCGGCTGCAAAATCTCCGCCCTCATCCTCCTCGCAACAAAGGACCCCAACATGGTCTGGACTGACTGTGAGGAGACGCCGCTGAAGAAGTTGTTGCTATTCCCGACAGCCAAGAAAGCACAGGAGGTGCTGAGGAGTGTCTACACTCCCAAGGACAAGAGGGAGTCGGGAAGGCCAGCTGAGTCAACAGCTGAGGGGGAACAAGCTGCTGCTCGCCCTACAAAATCCAAAGCCTCACGTCGCCGAGCTGACGCTGAGAAGGAGGCGACTGACGAACCTGCCCAGAAAAAGTTAAGGGTAAGGTTTAAGAAGGCAATCAAGAAGGCAGCTGAGGTGCCAGCTGATGAGCCAACTGATGTTCCAGCTGACGAGTCAGCTGATGAGCCAGTTGAGGTTCCAGCTGAGGAGCCAGCTGAGGAACAAGCTCCAGACGAGGAGGGAGCGTAGGTCGAGTCCACACCTGCTGAGGAGCGTTCCGAATCCAGCCGCTCAGCTGAGGCCGCATCATTCGAGATCGCACCTCGAGGCCCCGGAGCTGATGAGGCTAAGGGCATGGAGACGTCGGATGCATCCTCCTCATCTGAGGACCTCGAAGATGCTACCACCTCCCCCACAGCTGGAGTGAATGCTGTACCGCCCCCAGAGCCTCTTGCTCTCTCTACCCAAACTGAGCCAGAAATTCCGAGCTCTCCGCTCGACGCCAACATCGTGACCGCTCCTTCGGCCGATGTTGAGGAAACCATTCCACCCTCTTCCCCAACTGAATCCCAAATTCCGAGCTCTCAGCTCGATGCCGATGTTGTGACCGACTCTTTGGCCAACATCGATGAACCTCTTGAACCCGAACCATACAATCTCATCCCCTCCCCGATCAAGGAAGCGAAGGACCTGCAGACTGTTGCTGACGAGCATGAAGGCAGGGTGGCCTACTGCTTTCAAAAGCTGTTGGGTCTGTTCCCTGCGGCTCGCGACATGCCCATCTTCACCACACTGGGAACCGAGCTACTGTACCAGTTCCACCTGATCTTCAGCCAGTGGTATGTCAAGGAGGACACGATCAGGGTACTGAGCTGGGACAGGCTGAAATCTGATGAGTCCCGCATCCGAGCCTACTTCAACTATTCCAGCTTGGAGATGGCGTACAACAACCGGATCGCGCTGCTCACTAGACGGTTGGACCAGAGTTTGGCTGAAGGGAAGGACACAAGGGAGGCAGCTGGAAAGGAGTGTGTCGACTTCCTTGACAGCATGTTGGTGAAATCAGCCGACTTCCTTGAAGATGTCGATGCAGCAGCCGTCGCCGCAAAAGAAGAGGAGGAGAACCTGAAGCTGTACCTGGCAAACCGTCAAGCCATGGTCACAGCTGAGCCTCTAGCTCCGTCTACTCAAGCCCTTCCAGCTGCTCAGCTCGCTCCTTCAACAGAACAAATCTGCGAGCTAGTGGCTGAGAGGGTGAACCAGTTGAGGACCGAGCTGCTCGCCAACCTCCAGCACCAACACGATGACCAGCTGAGGGAGTTGGCAGCTCAGGAATTGAAGTACCAACAACTGGTGGAGGAGAATGCCGAGCTGAAGATGAAGCTGAATGATCTCTCCTCCTCCACTAGTCAGGACATGTCGGAGCTGAAATCCACTCTGTTGGGCTTGAAGTCGGAAGTGAATGTCTTCAAGTCCTTGGCTGACTCAAATCTGGCCAAGTCCCAACAGACGCAGGATGCTGAATAGGAGTCCCGGTTCGAGTCGCGTTGGGCTGAGTTTGTTGCCTTTCAGATAGAGGTCAACGACAACCTCTCTATCTTGAAGAAGGCAGAATAAGAGCGCCAGAACTCTGAACTGGCGAAGAAGATCGAACTGGAGTGTGCGGTCGATGAACTCTTCAACCGTGTTCAATCCACCGAAGCCAAACTCAACTCTCTGGACGGTTCAGTAGCAAGCCTTGTTGCTGATGCCAAAAAGGGGGAAGAGAAGAAGACGGAGGATGATGCACAGGAAGAAGAAGAGACCCAAGAAGAAGGAGTGCCAGCTGCTCAACCATCAAAATCTCAGCTGAGGAGAAGGAAGTCTGCTGCTGCCAAGACAACCGAAGTCGGTGGAGCCGAAATGTCTAAGGACTTGGAGCAGGCAAAGAAGATTGGAGTTTCCTACAGCTCCATAGCCGAGATCGCAGCCGAGTTGGATTCTGAACTCGACGGGATAACAACCGAAGAGTGCATTGCAGCGGCCAAGGCTATGGATGTAGAGGAGAAGGACTACATGAACCCGAGCTGGATCAGAAAATTTGCCGCCAGCCAGGCGAGGAGGGTGAACCAGTTCGAGGTTGAGCTGAAGAAGGTTTCTCAGAACCTGGACCGCAACGTTGCCTCCCGCAGCCGACGCCACATCAACAAAATCCAATCAAAGGCGGAAGCTCGGTTGAAGCAACAAAGGTTGCCTCTAAAGTCCAAGGTTGAGAGTCGGTTCAGGCATACCGACAAGTGGATGCTGACCGAGTGGAATGAGGATTGGGAGATGTTCAAGCAGGAGTTCGTGAACGACTTCTATTACAGGAAGGTTTACGCAACTGACGACCCAAGGAGAGCGTTCAAAGAGGCGCTGACCGAGTTGCACTCAGGTGACCCGGGCATGTTCAGTCAATTCAGGAGGGCCATGATTGACACCAACCTGGACTTGAACACTGTTCCAGTTCCCAAGAGGGTCACTTATCGGCCACCTCTTCTCTCGGATTCCAGCAACCCGAACCGTCAGAAGATTGCATCTGAGGCGAGGCAGGTCTGCAAGGAGCATGGAGTAGACATCTCCAAGGAGTCACCTGCTAAGAGGGAAATTTTTGTAAGGATCTTTGGCAAGTATGGGCTACAATACTAGCTCAGTTAGTTTTCTAGCAACTGTTGTAATTTTCGGTTTTTGAGCCTATCTTTTGTAACAATCAGTTGTAATGAAAACTATTCAGTTATAAGATTCACCTTGATGAACAATCCCTCATTGTCCAAGCTCTGAATCACAAAGTCTTTTAAATACTATGTTATAACTGTGCTAACCCTTTTGATGTATTATCTTATAGACTGTCTAGAATTTCAGCTGAGATTTTAGATAAGTTAGTGAGGTTTAGATCAGTAGTGGTTTCAAGTTGTAAGTGGTTTTGGCATCATCAAAAAGGGGGAAATTGTTGGGAAATTTATTAGTATAAGTTTTGATGAATTCCAAAACCGACTGACCCCAACCGAGTAGATGTTGCCAGAACCTAATGTTAGAATTTAGGCTCGCTGTTTGAGCAAAGTTAAGATTTTATCTTTACAGGTCTCCAGCTGAAGATGGCAACAAGGCGTCACTCAGACAGAACATCAGTTGTGAAGAAAGACAACTGAGAGTTCATTTGTTCAGATGCAAACAAGGGGAAGTCTTCAGAACATCAGTTGTGAAGGAAACCAACTGAGCGAACCCAACTGACTAAATACAAGAAGGACAACTGAGCGTTCTAGTTGGAACATCAATTGTAAACTTAATCAGTTAATATCAACAAGATGAAGTTCAAAGTCAGTTGAGAGTTCAACGGTTCAGACAGAACATCAGCTGAAGATCACTCAGATGAAGGTCAAGACTTTCAACCGACAAACCGAAGTTGACTGTCAAAGATTTGAATTTCAAAAGGAAGTCACATGAGGGTTTGACCGTTCAGTCATTACCCCATCTGGCCCAACACAAGGCTGTCTCAGATGGAAAGCAGAAGAGCACAGATGCCATATCGGGAAAGTCTGCAGAGATGAGAGACAAGCCATCGCTTTCAACCGATCAGAGATCAACTGCTCTTCCAACGGCTAGTTGATTCTCTCCGCCTATAAATAGAGGTATTCTCTCATTCGAGAAAAAGAGATAGAAGATATATAGACGACGAAAATTCAAGAGCTTTCTCGAGAGAAATCAAAGCAAAAAGCAAATCTGCAAAATCATCATCTAAGAGCATCAGCAGCTGAGAGTTCCAATTTGAGAGAACATTAGTAGCTGAGGGTTCCTAGAGATCGAAACTGTTTTTGATCTTAGGTTGAGTGTTTATTCGTTGAAACCTTAGATCCAGCTCTCATTCGTGATCGAGCTGTAGTTGGAAATCCTACCCATTCTCACACCCTAAAAAGTGTGCTAGGACCTTACTCTTCCTGTAATTGAGTAGTCAGGTCGTCAAGTACCCGCAAACTTGACTTAGGCTGTTTAGTGCCCGGAAACTAAACTGTAACGATTGCTCAGCCCGCGTAAGCTGAGTGGAACTGTCCAGAAGAACTTGGACTGAGGTGTGTGGACTCACATCTCCCCGTGGACGTAGGAGTTCTCTCCGAACCACGTAAATCTTGTGTGTCGTGTTTATTTGTGTTCAGTCATTATTTTGCATATCTCAACTGACAAACTAACCGCATACAATCTGCATACTTTCACATCAACAGTTTTGGTTTTGACCAACCGTGCATAAAAGCGTGAGTTTGTTTTTACGAGTTCATTTTCCACCACATTCCGCACAGCACCACTCTTCCAGCTGAGGTTGCTTACTCAGCTGTGAGATCCCAACTGAGTCCTTTTACTCAGTTGAAGTTGATTTCAAGTGTTAAGTTTTTAGAAAGTTGAAAAATCCTATCTGGTGTATTCCCCCCCCCCCCCCCATACACCAGTAACTCGTATCGGGACCATCAGACTGTAATGTAGAGCAAATAAATATAGGATCCAAGGAAGGAATTGGCCTTGGGCCTGCAACTCCATCGACGTAAGCTCGTCTGGACCGCTCTCATCGAGAAATCTCTACCGGTGCAGGTGCTATTCGAGAACAATTAGCCGGTCTAGATTTAAACATTATTATAGAAAATTCGTTGGTAGAATGGAAGGAGTTGGGAGAAGAAGGGTCCACGGGGAATGAATGGGAGGATCGAAAGGTTGGAAGAAGAATGAATTTTTTAGTTAAATGCATGGAATTGGCTAAGCATTTTCTTCGAACAAATATAGAACCAGAATGGATGATTTTGTGTCTATTACCAGTTCTTTCTCCCGAGTTAGGACCTATCATTTAGATAGATGGGGGTAAATTAATGAGCTCAGATATTAATGAACTCTATGGAAGAGTTATCTATCGGAACAATACTCTTACCGATCTAAATATCAAGATAAATTTATAAGAAATAAGCAATGTGTATTTCTCTAATTCAAGTTACGGGCTTGATTAAATGACGTCATTTCAATTAAATCGATTCAAGTAGCAAAATCAGACGCAACTAAAAGTTTGGAAATTGTAAAACAATTTTTTTTCTGGGGTGCAAAACGAGACAACTCAAAAAGTTTGGAAATTTACAGGCCATAAACATTTTTTTTTAATTAAAGATATCCACGTCATTTTTCCGACCGCCACGCCAGCTCAGAATCGCCGGAAAATGAGTCCAGTAGCAAAAACAGACAAATTTAAAAGTTTGGAAATTGTGAGGCAGATTTTTTTTCTGAGGTGCACAACCTAGACAACTCCAATAGTTTAGAAATTTACAGGCCATTAACCCCATTATTTAACTATAAATCTTATATCCCACATCGCTTTTTAAACCAATCTCCATCTAGTGAAAATCCTATATATATCTAGAATCAATATATATTTTCTCATTCTTTGTTGGGTGCACCATGCACTAATTTAATTTATCCAATGAATTAATTGGGTAGCTAAATAGTTATAATTTTTATTATAGGAGTAAAACTTTTTGATACAAAACGAAAATCATTTTTTTTCTCTAAATCAATATGGAACAAAGAGATATTTATTGTCAAAATGAATCACAACAATTCTCATAATTATTTTTGTTCTCTAAATCAATACGGGACCAAGAGATATTTGTTGTCAAAATAATTCATTACAATTTTTATATAAAAACGACGTGGAGCAATTTCTTTGATAACCAAATATATTTTTGTCTCGCATCGATTTTGAGAACTAAGAGAGCTTTACAAATCTAAAAAAAGGTCCTAATTAATCGGTTGGTCAAATAAATAGTTTAGTTTAATATGTATTAAATATTTAATATGACCACTTATTAGGTCCTACACCCTCCGTTCACGTTATCGTTGTCACATTGTGCACAACACGAGTTTTAAGAAAATAGTGGGTAGTAGTGGATAGTAGTGAGTAATGTTGTGAGTGGAGTAAGGGTCTCACATAAATATGAGTGGAGTAGTGAAATATAAGGTTAAATATAATGTACTATGTAAACCTAACTACTATAAATGGAAGAGTGACAATCATATCGTAAACAAACCTAAATGACAAAAGTGATAAGCATATCGTGGACAGAGAGAGTATTATATATTTATTTTCTACATGTCGTGCATTTTTTTTTATCTATTTTTCTATTGTCCACAAAAATTAAGATCATAGTCAACAGACTGATTCTGATCGGAACCGTAGGAGTAGATGGGCCGATTCAGTTATGATTTCAACATAACAGGAGGATTCCGACTTGGAACCGTGATGGTAGATGGACCGATTCCATACCTAAACTTTTTTAGTTACGTGGTCGACGAGAGGATTCCGACCTTGAAACATGGAGTAGATGGGTTGATTCAATTTACGGTAGTTCAACTTGACTGGAGGCTTCATACTTAGAACCGTGAGGGTAGACAGGCTGATTCCAAACCAATTGTTTAAATTTTTCAGAATCGTGATCGACGGGAGGATTGTGATCTCGAACCGTGGGGGTTGACGGGCCGATTTCAAACTGGCCCACAAAACTCACACAAAGTATAAACTAAAAAATAATTAATGAAAAATATTGTTATTATAATTTTATTAAATAATAATTTTTCGTCGATTTTCGATGGACTTGAAAAACTGGTTAAAACGTCATATTCAATTCACGCTAGTTGCGTAATTTGAAATAATCACATTATGAGTATTTTGATGAAAGCTATTAATTGAGGGTATGTTAGACAAAAAATCCAAACGACATAAAAAAGAAAAAAAAGGAAAATTCATAACATCTAACATTAATAATTGGAGGGAGTACGATATAATGTCACCTAATTAATACTACCTCCCTTCGCGAAAACAAGTCTCATTTTGCGTTGGGCACGAGATTTAAGAAAATTAATAAAGTCATTTTAAGTAGCGTAAAAGGATTTGTAGAGATAGTGTTAATCTTGACTTTTAAGTTGCTTAATCCTTTAGTAGCTATTGTTTGTTTTAAGGGTATTGGTTAAATATAGCCACTCCCGAAAAGAAAAGTGCAATTATAGCCATTTTTAAAAAAAAAGATCAAATATGGCCATGAATACACGACCTGTATACACGATCAGCATACACGACATGTATATTGATCGTGTATGCAAGTCATGTATGTTGATATGGTTGTATATGCTTGACGAAGCGCTATCGTTACACTCTTCGCACAAATAATATTTATAAACACCTCTTGCCCAACAAGGTAGTAGTCAGCGGCAAATGGGGTCGAACCCAAGGGACTCGGCATAATCTGCTTTTCGGGTAGAACTCAACAAAAGGGATTTTGATTATAACTCAATAACCTGTAACTCAACAAGTAAAAATATTAAATAACAAAGAAGTTTGGTTTGGACTTCGAATCAGTGATCTTGATTACTCATTACTAGTTCATTGGTGCAAAGATATTCAATTACTTGATCTCATTACTTGGTTTAAGACAAAGATTAGTTTATACCCTAAAGGTCACGAAGGCACGATATAAACACACCAAGTCTATGTCTATCCAATTTTACAGATCTTGACCAGAAGGCAAGATCTCCTCTCTTAAATCCCAATTCCTGTTAATGACTTAATATCAATATCTAGATGGTGATCAATCATATATCAATATCAATTAAGTCTAGAATTAATCTTAAGTGTTTCGGAAATAAAATCTATTAACGAACTTAAACAATTAGACCTCACGAGTTTAGAACGAGTAATTAGAATCACTTCATCTACATCCAACCCAAACAATAAATTTAGCTAGACATAGTAATAAACGTAAACACAAAACATATAAAGAAAAATATACTTAGCATAAAACTGAAAACGGTCGCTGCTCAAAAGCGTAATTCAGCAACTAAGGTCTTCGCTTCAAGCCAACAACTAAACTAAAGCAGAAAATACGAAATAAAAGTAAATTGCCCGTAGGACTTGTTTTTTCCTCACTTCCTCTCAACTAAGAATGTAGAACTAGGCTATGAGACACAATAAAAACGACACACAATACATAATGGAGTCGGCCATATATATAGGCGATGGAAATTAGGGTTTAGGGAAGTTTCCTTGTTGATGAAGGACTCTTCCATGCATATCACATCTGCCCTTTCTCTCTCATGCACGCATGCACGATTCTCTTTCCTTGCTTGGTAGATATCTTCTTTGATTAGGCTCGGCTAGGATAAGGAAGGAAAGATCCAATCCTTATCCTCTTCCTTGAAGGGAAAGAAAAACCTGCTGCTGGTCCGACTCGCATCGTGCCCTCCATGTCTGCATCCTGAATTGCTTCCTGTGTTGACCAAGATTCTGGCTCCTCCGAGTACTCTATCTGTTTGCTTCAAGGATATGGGGAGGTACTTCCTGACTTGTAGAATGGATATTTCGATGTTGCCTAGCTACAAGCTTCCAGCCCTATGCCCATTTGCATCGTATCACCATCTCAGCATCTCAACAACAGATTTTCCATCGGATTTGCCCAGCATCCCACCTGTTCTTCCCTGCACACCATCTTTCGACTTTGTGTCCTCCCAGACACACTTTGACTCGATAAAGACTAAGAAACACAAGAAAAACACAAGAAAAGATGGACACAAATATGGGTTCATCACACCCACACACTTGAATTACACTTGCCCTCAAGTGTATGGTTGCAACTTGCCAAGACTCAAAAACAGAAAAGACAAAACAAAAAACACATACTCAAAAGATCAGCTCATGCACATGTTAGTCAAAACAGAATATGTAATCAGATATTGCCATCAAACAGGTCAAGATAGAGTTATTGGTCAACAAGGATATCCTCACCAGCACTCATCTCTCAAGTGTATAAGGTTAAGTGTATACGCTCTTGACCAAGATCAACAATGTTTCTCAATAGGCTTGCATGTCCTCTACATCTCTACTCCTTTGAACAAAATCGAAGTACTTATCCTTAGGTCTTCAATGGGTTGTAATGTGGCCTAAGGCAAAAAGGTAGGGAAATTTAGGAACTGGCTAAGTCAAGAACTAGGTTCTCGAGCAACAAATTGCCCTCGATTCCTCACTCCTCTTTATCTAGCGCACTTATTTTTTCCTGGACTTTAAAACATAAATTTTTTCTTTTTCTCCCTTTTTTTTTTTTTATTTTACCCAACACCTCTAACTTAGGTGATATTGCCCAGTAAGTGCTACCCAACATTTCCTTCCATCCCTTGTTCTTCTAGACCTGAGTTCTTGACCGGGAAGGCTTAAAATTCAGGCTTCTATAAGTAAATAGAAAGAATACGATCCAAGCTCAAGGGGGCTAATCAAAGGATAAATGTCAAGGTAGGGAATTTTTGGCCATGGGCTTCTTTGAACAAAAATGTCTAATTCATCTAAGTAATTCAACTAAGTTTCATGAAGCTTTAATAAGAGATGCATGCAAGTTCTAGATCAACAAATGTCAACTGGTCATTATCACTCAAGAAAGAAATAAATGCCGCACATGTATATAGCATTTTAAAAGCTCAAATCCTCATAGTTAATGCCCAATATTTCATTCTGTCCTACCTATTTACATACGGCATCATCTATAAACCTATTCTAACTTATCATGCCAACATGCTAATCAACAACTAAAACACACTTTAAAAACACAAACTGACACCCCAACACCCACACACTTTGCCTTAGGCAAAGTAGGTAAACTGTTGGGCAACAAACAAACATAAAACAAACTGACTCAACACTTAATTACAAACAAACTGAGATGAGAACTTTAAGGTCTTCACCACACAATTTGCTGGGCAAATTGTGGGTGAAGTCAATAAGATCACCCTCTCGACCAACTGGACAAAACACAAAATACCAAACAGGATACAAAAACAAAAAATAAAAACCTAAACTATCATAAAAGGGAGGAACATAAGTCAAAGAGAAGATTCAGGTGAATACCTGAATCCTTGGTGTGCAAAGAATGCTAGCTGGGCATCCCTGATTTCGGTCAACAACTTCTCCATATTGGCTAGTCTGGTCTCGATCTCGATGTTGGGCAGCACCGCTGTGCTGGTGCTTGCCTCCTCCCTCTTGCCCAAGGCTGGTCGCCTGGTGGATTTTGGCATGCTGTAGTCAACAAACACGTATCTGCCATTTCTCAGCTCAATATCGTTCATCTTCTTCAAGGCAGCTTCTCCCAGCTTGTTGACCACCATCATTGACTTCCCTTTCAGCTCATCGTAGACCCCAACTCCATTTGCAAAGGCCGTCACGAAGTGGCCACAAGTACATCCCAAAGCCTGCTTTGCCAGCACCGTCTTGAGCTGCTCTCCAAGGAACGCCGCGAAGTTGACCTTGGTTTTGGTGTGCATGCACCACAGTAAGTACCACTTCTTGTTGCTCAAGTTGTTGCCGCTATCGTTCTTGCCATACAAGTTGTATAAAAGGATGCGGTGGCAAAGCCTAAGGGCGTGAGTCTTCAGCTCGGTTCCCTTGTTGTTGGTCCTGTAGTACGGCGTTCCATTCCCGATCTCCTTCCACTGCTCATCATAAGCTACATCTCCTAGGGGTGGCACCATGGTCTTGGCCTCCATGAACTCCTTCTTGGCCAGATCCATCAAACTTACCATCCCCAATATCTGGTTCAGCGCACTCACTTAGAAGTCATACTTCTCGCCCAAAAGCGAGAAGGAGATCATGCTCATCCCATTCTCGGGATCACTTGTTATTGCCGCCGTGCTGTATACCTCCCTATCTTGTTCCACATAGACCTCCACAGGCCATTCCAAAAACTTCTTCCAGCCTATCCCCTCGAACAGCTTCCTGACTTCCTGGGCAACATCCAGGTTCTCATAAAGTTTGAAGTCAAGAACCCTGGGTGCTGTCACCTTCCACTCTCTGGGCTTCCTGCACATCACCACTGTGAGGCCCTTCCTCTTCTCCCTGTTCCTGCCACTTGCTAGGGTAGACTGGTCAACATCCACTTCCTCACCAACATCGTCCCCTGCTTCTTCTTCTTCGCTAACCTTTGACGGAGTCTTGGTAGCCGTTCCCTTTGAGATCGACGGTTGGAAGGAGCAGGCGTCTGAAGCAGCAGTCTTGCGCTTCTTCGCCGGTGTTCCCTCGCCACCGTGAGGACGCTTCTTAGCTGCCTTGGCTCCCTTCTATTTCGTCGGGCTTTCCTTGGCCTTGGTCTTCACCTGCGCCAACGCCTCCGCTGCCAATCTCGCCGCCACTGCTTCAATGGCTTCATCTACATCATCCTCATCGCCATTGTCGCCTTCTCTCTCATCACCTTTCTCTTCCTCTTCGTCCTCACCGTCGTCTTCTTCCTCTGCTTCTTCCTCTAATTCCTTCTCCTCGAACACCGGCTTAGACTGAGTCTCCTCCTCCGTCTGCTTCACCACCTCTTTAATCAAACTAGGATTTTCGTCGCTCATTAGCAACGTCGCATCGACCGGAGGGCTTTTTGGCACGGTGGTTCCGATGGTGATTTCAGGGTTTTGATCAACAGAAGGGTTGGCGGATTCCATGGGTAATTTTCTCTTGGTGGTGGTTTTGGGTTTAGTGGTGGCGGTGGTAGGGTTGTTGGTGGTGAGATCGATGCTGGTTCCGGTGGGGATTTTGTTCAACTTGTTTCTTGGGCGAGTGGACACCATAGTAGGGGTTTCAGAGGTTTTGATGGGGAGAGAGAAGAGAGAAGAGGAGAAGTTGCAGACTTGAATTTGAAATCGGGTAGTGGGGGTATAGACGTGGTAGGGTGGTTTTAAAAGGTGCGTAGTTTTAGGGGTACAGTAACCGCCTTGAACAGTCGTTGACCAACGACTTGGTTCTTGCCTAAAACCTCTGCTCCACTCCCACAGTTCCTTCCTTTATTGTGGATCCTGTTCGACAACATGCATCTTACTCAACATCTCTTGTACACTTAAAAACACAAATACACTCCAAAAACAAACTTTCCCTTATGGTTAGACTCGAACATATAATGCTTCAAAATAAAATACTTAAAACATAAACTAACTAAACTAAACTAATTTTTTAGATTTTCATAATTTACGATTTTTTTATTTTCATATTTGTATAAAAATAAAATGAATAAAAACACAAAATTAAATATTAAAAAGAAAATACTAACCAGGTTGCCTCCTGGACAACGCCCCGTTTAAGGTCTTGGGCACGACACCCCCCTCCTTAGAAGTCAGAGGTTCTCCTCGACAAGAAACCCAGATGATTCTCCCTCAACAACCTATTCTTGCCCAAGATAGGCCTTAAGCGCTAGCCATTGACTTAAAAAATCTTCCCGTTCTTGGGATCCTTGATCTCAACAGCTCCATTTGGGAATTGAGCTTGAACTTCATAAGGTCCTGCCCACTTGGTCAAGAGCTTCCCTGAAGATAGCCTGAACCGAGTTTGATAAAGCAGCACCTATTGCCCAAAATAGAACTCCTTCTCTTTAATCAAAAGGTCGTGCGTCTTCTTCATCATTTCCTTGTATAGACCGGCATTATCATAGGCTTGGACCTGATCTCGTCGAGATCCTGGTTCTCGAGCTTCCTTGATTCACCTGCCTCGTTCCAATCGAGGTTGAGTTGGGCAGCAGCCCAATGTGTTTGATGTTCCAGCTCCACGAGCAAGTGACATCTCTTGCTATAGACCATGCGATAAGGGGACATGCCAAAAGGTGTCTTAAAGGCAGTCCTATACGCCCACAAGGCATCATCAAGGCGCATACTCCAATCTTTCCTTGTTGTGTCCACGGTCTTCCTTAAGATCGTCTTGATAATTCTATTTGACAATTCCTCTTGTCCATTGGCTTGTGGGTGGTAGGCTGTTTACACATGACGAGTGTCTCCATATTTCTTGAACAAGGCGGTTACCGTTGCGTTGTAAAAATGAGAACCTTGATCACTAATGATAGCTCGAGGTACACCAAACCTATTGAAAATTTGGGTTCTCAAGAAGTTAGAAATCACCTTAGAATCATCCTTGTTGGAAGCACGAGCCTCTACCCACTTCGAGACATAGTCCACTGCCGTTATGATGTACTTGTTGCCTTTGGAACTCGGCAATGGTCCCATAAAATCCATGCCCCATATGTCGAACACTTCCATGGGCAAGATCGGTATCATGGGCATTTCGTTCCTTCTTGTGATGTTGCCTTCCCTTTGGCACTTCTCGCACATCTCGACCCACTCATAACAGTCCTTAAACAATGTTGGCCAATAAAAGCCACACTCCAAAATCTTCCTTGAAGTACGTTGGTGCCCAAAGTGTCCTCCACACTCCTTGTTGTGACAATGCTAAAGAATGCTTCTTTTCTCTTTGTCCTCGACACACCTCCTTATTATCTTATCCGCACATTCCCTCCATAAATATGGCTCGTCCCAAATGTAGAAACGACTCTCATGTTTAAGCTTATTCCTTTGATAACGTTCAAGATCGGAAGGGATCTCTCCAGTCACCAAGTAATTCACGATATCAGCATACCATGGTTCCTCCTGGGCAAGACTCAGGTGCTCATCGGGAAAGGTCTCCTTGATCGGCACCCCATCGTCTGGCTAGAGGATTTGACTTAGGTGGTCGGCAACTTGATTCTGGGCACCACTCTTGTCTTTGATCTCTATATCAAATTCTTGCAACAAAAGAATTTATCTAATCAATCTTGGCTTGGACTCCTTCTTGCTCAATAAGTACTTCAGCGCCGCGTGATCTCTGTATACTATGGTCTTGCCTCCAAGCAAATAGGATCTGAACTTCTCAAAGGCGAAGACGATGGCCAACAACTCCTTCTCCGTAGTGGCATAGTTATATTGGGCTGGGTTCAATATCTTGGATGCGTAATAGATGACATAGCTCTCCTTTCCGCGTTTTTGCCCAAGAACTGCTCCTATGGCATAACCACTGGCATCGCACATTAACTCAAAAGGCATCCCCCAATCTGGAGGTTGGATAATGGGGGCTGTGATCAAGTTCTCCTACAAGGCATGGAACGCCTTCTTACAATCTTCATTGAACTCCCATGGTACTTCATTTTGAAGTAGTCTCGTCAATGGTTGTGCGATCTTGGCAAAGTCCTTGACAAATCTTCTATAGAACCCAGCATGCCCTAGGAATCCTGTCAACTCCTTCACAGATCTTGGGTAGGGTAACTTGGCAATAATGTCGATCTTGGCCTTGTCCACCTCAATTCCTTTTCCTGAAATGACATGCCCCAAGACGATTCCTTCTTTTACCATGAAATGGCATTTTTCATAATTCAACACAAGGCTCTTCTCAACACATCTCTTCAAAACTTGATCCAGGTTGTTGAGGTATGATTCGAAGGTCTTGCCGTAGACAGTAAAGTCGTCCATGAAGACTTCGATACACTCTTCAAGAAGGTCTGAAAAAATGTGCATCATACACCTTTAGAATGTCCCTGGTGCATTGCATAACCCGAACGGCATCCTTCTATAAGCAAATGTGCCAAACGGGCACGTAAAGATGGTCTTGCCTTGATCGTCGTTATCAACCCAGATCTGCATGTAACCAGAATAGCCGTCAAGAAAGCAGTAATAGTCATTACCAGCTAACCTCTCAAGCATCTCGTCGAGGAAGGGAAAAAGAAAATGATCCTTCTTCGTCTTTTGGTTGAGCTTTCGGTAATCTATACACACTCGCCATCCGGTTTGTAATCTCATGGCCACCATCTCGTTCTTGTCGTTTACAACAACTTGGATTCCTGACTTCTTGGGCACCACGTGCACAGGGCTCACCCACCGGCTGTCGGACAGGGGGTAGATGATCCCCAAGTCAAGAAGCTTAAGTATCTCCTTCATTACCACTTCTTTCATGGCTAGATTCAATCTCCGTTGTGGATCTCTTACGGGGGCAGCATCCTTCTCAAGCAAAATGTGATGAACACAGTCCAAAGGGTTAATGCCCTTGATATCGGCCAATGTCCACCCTATTGCCTCCTTATACTTGCTTAGCACCTCTTCAACTCTGACCTCCTCCATGCTCGATAACTCAGATGATATGATCGCGGGCAAGGTCTCATTCTTGCCAAGATATATGTATTTCAGGTGCTTGGGCAAAGGTTTCAATTCCAAAGTAGGGGCCTTTTGCAGTGATGGCACCAACCTGTCCTCTGGCTTCAATTCAGGGATATTGAGTGGTTCAAATTCCTGAGGCTGCATGTTGCCCGAAATCCTTGCATAACTGCATTCCTCCACATTTGCTGGTTCCTCGTTCTGGGCAAGATCCCCTTCTGTCTGCAAGCTGGCATCCTTCTCAAGAACTGTTTGTTGCCAAAATTCCTCTACTAACTCTTCGGTCTCATCATGGGGTAACTCCTTGAGCTCCTCATCGAACTCGTCTTCATTTTTATGGAAATTTTTAGGAGTGTTGTCCTCTAACTCCTCATCCGTCCCATAGTCTTCATTGGTGGAGTCGAAACTATGTCCATGGACTGACTCCTCCCAAAAGTCTTTATCACTTTCATACTCATCGCCTTCATAAAACTCCAACAAGGCACAATCATCCTCAATATCCTCATCTTGGTCGAGATCCAGGTCAAGCCCCTGTATTAAATTGAGCTCCTCCTGACCTGCGTCTTCGTTGTCTTCTAAGAAGAAACTTAAGCTATTCAATGTCTCCATTTGTCGACCACATGTTGAGGTGTTCTAGGGCATCATCCTGATTTTGCCGATAAGCGTCAAACTCGATGACTTCTCCAGCTACTTGAACTGTCAACCTCCTAGTGTTACAATCGATTTTGGTACAGGCCGTCCTCAAGAACGGCCTTCCGAGCAAGATCATCGGGTTCTTGATTGCTTTCTTTCCCATGTCAAGAACATAGAAGTCAGCTGGGAACAGAAGATCCCCCACCTTGACCAATACGTCCTCCAAAACGCCATCGGGGTAGACTGTGGACAAATTCGCCAATTGAATGGCAACACGGTTAGGAGATAATGGTCCAAAACTCATTTCGTCGAACATGGCTCTTGGCATCACATTTATCGAAGCTCCTAAGTTAAGCATCGCCTTGGGTATTGACGTAGTACCAATCGTGCATGGGATGGCAAACATGCTAGGATCTCTCTTCTTGATCGGAATGTGGTAATTCATTAGTGCTGACACGTTCTGCACATGGAAACGGGCATTATCTGGGTACTTTGTCTTCTTCAAGCACATCTCTCGCAAAAATTTTGCACACTTTGGCATGGATTGTAACGCCATCAACAGGGGCAGGTTGATCTCTACTTTCTTGAACACCTCCATCATGTCCTCCAACTCCTTCTGATCACGATCGCGGGCAAAACGTCTTGGATATGGGATCTTGGCCTTAGTAGTGCAAGGTACGGTTCTCTTGGCCAAAGCCTCTGCTTCTCTCTCAGCTTTCAAAGATTCCAACTTCACGTTATCTTTGTCAAATCTCAGCTTAGATCTCTCCATCTTCACGTAATAAAACAAGGCTTCATCCTCCTCATTATCAAAGACGGGGTTCTTGTTGGCTTTTATCCCTTCTTCACGCTTTGTCTTTAGCTCTTCGTAGATGTCATTGATATCTCCTGAGCTCATCTTAGTTTCCTCTACTCGAGCAGGTTCCTTGGTTCGGGTCTTGGGCAACATCTCTGGCAAATCCTTCCCGCTTCGCAAAGTCACAGCATTAACTTGCTCTTTGTTGACCTCTACCTTGGCAGGAAGTCTTCCTGGCTTGTCATCGACCAGCCTTGACAAAGTTTGATTGATTTGGGTTGGTTGAGCTTGAAGGTTATTAGATTGGCCTCGACTTTCTAGTTGGAAGTTCTCAAAATCTCTTCTCAGCCTTTGGTTCTCGTTGGTAAACCTATCAATGGTCTCTTTCATGAACTCCGTCTTTGCTGGTTCTCGATATGGAGGCACATAGTTGTTTTGCTGTTGAGGCTGTTGTTGAGGTGGAGGCACATAGTTGTTCTGCTGTTGAGGCTGTTGTTGAGGTGGAGGCACATATTGCTGCTGAACAGGCTGTTGCGGTTGTTGGTGGGCAGGAGGCATTTGATAGTGGTTGTTGCCATACCTCAGGTTCTCATGCTGATTTTGCCTATAGCCGAAGTTGTTGCCATAGTTGTTGTTATTGCCATATTGGAACCTTTATTGCCCACCGCCTTGCTGGTTCTGACCTATTGCCTTCACCTCTTCTCCTTCTTCCACGAACCAACTGGGACATTCTGAGATGATATGTGATGTTGCCTGGCATACTTCCATCTCTTCACAGCTCTTTGAACTTCCTTGCCATCTACCTTCTTTTTCAAATCCTCCATTTGGCCAGACATCTTGGTCATGAAGTCTTTCATGGTACTGACCAAGTTGTCTTGGTTTCCTTTGTTGCCTTCATACCCCCCTCTTGGGATATCATCTTCATCTCATGATTGTTCAGCCATGGCGGCTATTTTCTTGAACACTTCAGATGGTAGTTGATCGACTATTGCTCCTCCACACGCTGTAATTATGTATTTCCTCTCTGATGCCCTTAATCCCTTCAAGAAATGCTCGATCAAATCAATATCCTCAATTCGATGTTGAGAACATCTCGCCAGCAACTTCTTGAACCTTTCATAATAGTCATATAATGACTCATTTCCCCCCATCTTGATCGATGAAATGTCATTCCTCCCACTTTGTATCCGGCCAACGGGTATGTATTTGTCAAGAAAGGCCTGCTGCATCTTGTTCCATGCGTCGATGCTTCCCTCTGACAAGGTGTAGAGCCACTCACGTGCTCCGTCAAGAAGTGAGAACGGGAACGTAAGTAGCCTTACGTAGTCAGGAAAAGTGTCTTGGGCAGTATCTTGGTTTCTCACAACTTCAGCATCGTTGTTATTCCGAGCAACTTGTCTATCCCCATTGTTCCTGGTAGTAGTGGCATTGTTCCTCACTGTGCTAATCGCCATCTCAAAGTTTTGAAGAAGGGTTTGGGGGTCTTCTCTAGGATGATCACTGAATTTGGACAGTATGTGTATCAGCGAGTGCTTGAGCTCCCAATTGCCTTTGATGATGGGCAACTGGATACTTGATGGTCTGATTCCCTTGTTGTCAGGGAACATGATCTGACGGATGGTTCTCTCTGGCTGTCCTGCCGTGATTGTTGATGTCTCTTCTTTTACTTCTGAAATGGATGTTGACTCTTCACTGTCTGTACTTGTTGTTGAGCAAGATTCGTCTTCTTGCTCAGTATCCTGATCGTCTGTCAAGCTCTGCGACTCTGAAGGTTCATTGACGCCTTCCTCCAGATCTCTCTTCTTCTTGCATTGTTCTGCTCGATTCCTCCTAGCTATCACCTCCGGGCAAACACCGTGATCTTGTGGATCTCCATCACTCCGTAGATGTGGCTTGGGCATAAACTGTGCTCAACTCAAGCTAGAAAAGCAAACTAGCTTAAAAACCAAGTCCCCGACAACGGTGCCAATTTGACGAAGTGCGTCGTTACACTCTTCGCACAAATAATATTTATAAACACCTCTTGCCCAATAAGTTAGTAGTCAGCAGCAAGTGGGGTCGAACCCAAGGGACTCGGCGTAATCTGCTCTTCGGGTAGAACTCAACAAAAGAGATTTTGATTATAACTCAATAACCTGTAACTCAACAAGTAAAAATATCAAATAACAAAGAAGTTTGGTTTGGACTTCGAATCAGTGATCTTGATTACTCATTACTCGTTCATTGGTGTGAAGATATTCAATTACTTGATCTCATTACTTGGTTTAAGACAAAGATTAGTTTATACCTTAAAGGTCACGAAGTCACGATATAAACACACCAAGCCTATGTCTATCCAATTTTACAGATCTTGACCAGAAGGCAAGATCTCCTCTCGTAATCAACAAAGTCACGAAGACACTTCAGTAACGATGCTGCCCAACAGGCATTAAGAATAAACAGACCCAAGACAGCCAAGGGGTAAGTCAATACCGACTGCTCTCCAACACTTTTTATCTTCTTGGGCACGAAAGACACTCTCGAGTTAAAACTCAATTACTGTTAATGACTTAATATCAATATCTAGATGGTGATCAAACATATATCAATATCAATTAAGTCTAAAATTAATCCTAAGTGTTTCGGGAACAAAATCTATTAACGAACTTAAACAATTAGACCTCACGAGTTTAGAACGAGTAATTAGAATCACTTCATCTACATCCAACCCAAACAATAAATTTAGATAGACACAGTAATAAACGTAAACAAAAAACATATAAAGAAAAATATACTTAGCATAAAACTGGAAACGGCCGCTGCTCAAAAGCGTAATTCAGCAACTAAGGTCTTGGCTTCAAGCCAACAACTAAACTAAAGCAGAAAATACGAAATAAAAGTGAATTGCCCGTAGGACTTGTTTCTTCCTCACTTCCTCTCAACTAAGAATGCAGATAGGCTATGAAACATAATAAAAATAGCACACAATACATAATGGAGTCAGTCATATATATAGGCGATGGAAATTAGGGTTTAGGAAAGTTTCCTTGTTGATGAAGGACTCTTCCATGCATATCACATCCGCCCTTTCTCTCTCATGCATGCATGCACGATTCTCTTCCTTGCGTGGTAGATATCTTCTTTGATTAGGCTCGGCTAGGATAAGGAAGGAAAGATCCAATCCTTATCCTTTTCCTTGAAGGAAAAGAAAAACCTGCTGCCGGTCCGACTCGCATCTTGCCCTCCATGTCTGCATCCTGAATTGCTTCCTGTGTTGACCAAGATCCTGGTTCCTCCGAGTACTCTATCTGTTGGCTTCAAGGATATGGGGAGGTACTTCCTGACTTGTAGAATGGATATTTCGATGTTGCCCAGCTACAAGCTTCCAGCCCTATGCCCATTTGCATCGTATCACCATCTCAGCATCTCAACAACAGATTTTCCATCGGATTTGCCCAGCATCCCACCTGTTCTTCCCTGCACACCATCTCTCGACTTTGTGTCCTCCCAAACACACTTTGACTCGATAAAGACTAAGAAACACAAGAAAAACATAAGAAAAGATGGACACAAATATGGGTTCATCAATGCTAGTCGTGTATACTGATATAGTCGTGTATGCTGATATAGTTGTGTATGCTAGTCATGTGTGCATTATTGTGTATATTGCTATGGTCGTGTATGCTAGTCATGTATGCATGATCAGCATACATGACCAATTTAGGTCGTGTATGCTAGTCGTGTATGCGTGGCAATATTTGATCTTTTTTAAAAAGTGGCTATATTTGCACTTTTCGTTTCAGGAGTGGCTATATTTGCACTTCTCCCTTGTTTTAATTACAATGAGCATAAGAGAATATCCCTATATATAGCACCTCTATAATACCCCGATTTTTCCTAGATTTAAATATTCGTCTTGAATGTGCTTATATGCTCTTGAGATGTCTTTTAGTGTGCTTTTGTGTGATACGAATTTCCGAGAAAAGAAATTTTATCGTGAAATTATAAAAATGCCCTTGAGTGCTTTTATGTGCTTTTTCTCGTTTCGGCAATCCAAAACAAAGATATGATGAGTTATTTGAGCATGAGTATATGAGTTTGAGTTTGAATTTCGGAAAATTCCGAGAAGATTTATTTTTGGATGAATGGTAACTTTTTCAGGTTTTTCACTATTCGTCGAGTTTTTCCGAATTTTGCCAGAAAAATGTTTTCTAAGTGTAAAAGATGTTTTCAAACCATTGGTAGATGTTTAAGAATTATTTGAGATTATCTGAGACGAGTTTGGATTTTTATTTTAGAGAATCCTATTATGAATATTGATTTTTGAGATTTTCTTCATTATTCAAAATTTTGTTTCAAAAATTGGATTTCATATATCCTTGATTTTAATTGGTGAGTCATGAAGCAAATTAGAGAGAATTTGGGTGACGAGAAAGAGTCGTGGTGAGATTTATGCATTGGAGAGAATTAATCGAAAAAGTGGGATTATTTTCACCGGAAAAATCTTTCTTTCCGGTGATTTATATCTGGAAGAAATCTTGGGCAGCAAGATTTCTCTCTCTTTAAAATTGCTCTCCCACTCTCATCTCTCTCACTCTCTCTCACTCTCTCTCTCTCACTCATGCAAGTTTCTCCCTCTCACCTGATCATCTCTTTCTCTCTCTTCTCTGTCATCTCTCTCTCACGCAAAACCACACACAAACACACACAAGACTCCATTGTTAGGCTGGTTTTGGAGCTTAGAGTTGCTAGGAATCGAGCTCTCAATTGTCTTTCCTTCGAAATCAAGTAAGGATTCTTGATCCTTGCATCAAAGTGATCAATTCTAGCTAAGAAAATCTTTCTTTTCTTCTTCCCTCTTATTTGAAAATTTGGTGTTCTTGAGGGAAAAGATAGATGTTTTTATTTTTTAGTATGGATCCTTATTCTTGCATGAATCCACGCATGAAATTAGAGAAGGAAAAATCTTGATCTTTCTTCCTTTCAAAATTTCAAAACTTTTGATAGATGATGGAAATGAGTTCTCGAATTTATTCTTAGCATGTGTGTGTGTAATTAATTTGAGAAAATGAATTCATATGGATGGATGTTGGGAAAATTAATAAAAAATTTGATTCATCCTAAAACCCAACTGACCCCAACCGAGTGGATGAAGCCATCAGTCTGTACTTAGATAGAGCTCATTGTTTGAGCGTAGGAATTTTAATATTTACAGGTTTCAAGAAGAAGAAGTAAGTCGAATTGAAAAGGCAAGCTGACTAGTCGAACTGAAGCTCAGTTGACTCTAAACAAAAGACTTAAAACAAAAGAAGAAAAGACTCGATCTAGACCTCTACAAACACTATAAAGAGCACGAAAATAGGGCTCGTCATACCCACACACTTTAATTCATACTTGTCCTCAAGTATGTGGTCAGACTTACCCTATGAAAAGACACAAAAGAAAAATAATAATAGACACGAAACAAGATCAATATGAAAAAGAAAATTAAGACACAACAACATGTTCATTCATTAAGGCCAATAAATATATCAAAATTGGGTAAGAAACATAAGATTCACTCCCTCACAGCACTTCTCGTGTATGCATGGTTGACTGTTTACGCTCAAATCATTCTCAATCTTGGCCATGCTATAGGCTTGTCTACTGGCTCAGAACTCTTCATTCATTAAGAACTAGGGTGTTCTCTGATTATCAACAAGACTTAGCAGGTTGTAAAGGGGATTTAGGCAGATGAGATCATTTAGGTACTGGCAAAGGTCATTATAAGCTTCATGGAGGCCTCCAAGATCCTACTCCTGACTAGACTCTTTCCATTATGGGCCTTAGCACAACTTCTGCTTTTTTTTATTTTTTTTTTTCCTTTCTTTTCTTCTTTTCTTTTCTATCCCCTCTTTTTGTAAGTAACCACCCTCATATGGATTTTAGGATTTCTTTGCCTTAAGCCATAGGGTGGTTTCTCTTCTTTTCTGCTCACAATCCCATTCTATTTTTTTTCCTCCAGTGATCTCTAAGCCTGTTATAATGACCATTATATCTCAGGGCATTTTTATTAGATTAATTCGAATGAATTATTTGGCTCAAACTAGGCTAGTAAGGAATATATTTTATTCAGGTAGGGATGTTTTGACTAAGTAGGCTCATAGAAAGAAATGTCTATATCATCTAATCATTAACACCCATAGTCATAAGATTATTAAGAGCCAAGTAGACAAATTCTAGCACAATCCTGATGAGAATGCAAAATCACACAAGAAAGGAATGTTGCATAGATCATAATATAGCATGCAGAGCTCAAAATCTCACAGGTTTATGCTACATACGCATTCATCGTCCCTATTCATCTAAGCCCATAGAATGAACACAAAAAACAGACAAAGAGTAAAACTAAAAAAAATAAGTTCATGTTGATCAAAGCAAACACAAAAACACATAAACCAACATACCCACATACTTTGCTGCAAGCAAAGTGGTGGAATCCAACAGACTCAAACATATATACAAACTTAACAAAAAGAAAAACAAACGTAAACTACCTAAAAATTAAAAATGAGAGGACATAAACTAGGGAGCAGGCTGCTCCCTAGGGTACCTAGCTTCCTGCCTCTCATTGAACTCCTTGAGGGCATAGAGGATCTCCTTGAGGATATGGTTGTTGGCTCCAACAATAGCTTCCACCTCCTAGATGCGGTTCAGTATCTCCTGGCCCATTGCAGCAGTCATCGGGCCCTCCACAACAACTTCCTTGGTCTCGGGGTAGGTAAACTTGTACACCCCTCCTTCTCCAACTTCGATGTCTTGTATCCTCTACAAGCATCCCAAATCTAGCAACTCCTCTGGGGACAGCCTCTATTTTATCCTCATTCACCAGCCGCATGCTCTTGGCTAATTCAGTGATAAATTGGCCGAGCATTATCTTGCTCCTAGTGGTCTTATTAATCTCCTAGAGCTGCATGATCACCATGGATCCAAATTTGACCCTTTGTTTGGTCTCCATGCACCACAACAGATACAACTCCTTCTGAGTAATGGAGTTGCTGGCATTATCCTTTCCATAGAAATTGTAGGCTATCACTCTATGGTAAAGGCGGAGGGCATCACTCTTTAACTTGTGCCCCTTGGAATACCCACTCTTGAACTTTGGGGTCTTTTCCAACATCCTCCACTTCTTCTGCACCTCATGCACCGTTTGATCCGGTATCTTCCTCACAATGTTCTTATAATTCTCTTGTTGCAAATCCAGTCATCCGCCATCTTCACAGCCTGGTTGATCTCATTCACCGACAAACTCATTTTCTTCCCCTTGATCTCAAAGTACAAACATGCAGTCGCCAACCCCAGTGAAGTCGAAGTCTTCATCGCCATAGTTCTCACAAACTCCCTCGCCAGATCTCCATACACCTGTTCTTTCTAAGTCAGGAAAGGGCTCCACCCTATATTCTCGAAGTAGCGCTCCATGTCCTTCCATACCCCCAATTTCGCCATGGATTTGACATCCACAGTCTTGGGCACCAGGACTCTCTTGATAGGTGAATGTCCTATCCTCACATCTCTTCGATGGGGTTTGGAGGAGGAAGGAGATGTTAGGGTGCTCCTGGTCTTTCTCTTCTTGGCCGCAGTCTTCGTATTGGTGGGCTTTAGTGACTTCACCAGATCTTCGGAGGCCATAGAAGCCTCTTCTTCATGGACCGACTCCTCCTTCTTTTTCTTATCATCTGGTGCGAACTCATCAATAATGTCGTCAATGGTTTTGGCCGTAGACTCATCCCCTTCATCTTCATTCTCCTCCAACCCCTCATCCTCTACTTTTTTCTCTTGAGATGGAGTAGGCTCCTTGTCGTCGAGCTTCTCTTCGTCCCCTTGGTCTTTGGTGGGGACTCTGTCGACTTCTCCACCTCCTCCGTTTGAGGGTTTTATCCTCCCAATTCAATCATGTAGGAGGCAACATTCTCCTTGTCGCAGTCGGAAGAGGAGGAGTTCTGCTATTTGGCGCTTTGGACTAGGGTTTCCTTGGTCATCGTTTTGCTTTTTCGAGTTTTCTTAGGTTAGGGATCTTTTGGAACGGTGGCTTTGGACTTTCCTTTGATTTTGGCCATTAACACGAGTTTGTAGGTGGAGGGTTGTGGCGGTTGTGGAGGGTGAGGAATAAAGTTAAGGGTGGAGGTTTTAGGTGCTCGTGAGAGAGTGGGGGTGGTGGATGCTGAAAAATTAGAGGTGGAGGGTTTTGAATTTTGAATATGGGGGGATGAATGGTCGTGGCAGATAGATATTTAGGAACTCTTTTTTTCTATTGCCGTTAAATTCCACATCAGCAGATGCTTCCAGAATCCCTCTCCCGACCACGTCTTCATGCCCTCTGAAATTAAGGTGGTGCCCTCCTACCTACACAAAGAGACCAGACAATCCTAAAACAAAACACTATTCTCTACAACCCAGGTTAGCACAATAAACTTAATCAAAAGAAAAATAAACAAAAAGAAAAAACTCTTACCAGGTTGCCTCCTAGTGAGCGCCATTGATTATAGTCGTGAGCCCGACTTCCCCCTTCTTCATATAAGGTTGTGAGACTGAGTAGTGGTGGGCGCACCATCTACTCCTTTGTGATCTGCATGATACGTCTGGAGCCTTTGGCTGTTTGTCATAAATAGCTTCTCTGACTTTAAATCCCTGATCTCAAAAGCATTACTTTGATAGTGGACCACAACCTCATATGGACCCTTCTTCTTGGTAGTCACTCTGCACCTCCACAGGTTGAATTTAGGTTGATGAAGTATCACCTGTTGCCTTCGTTCAAACCTCTTAATTTGCATCATTTGATTGAACTCCTTTCTTAGCCAATTTAGAAATTTCTCAATGAGATTCATCGAGATATGTGGTCTGCTAGTATTCTCTCTTTCCTTTTTACAATCCAGACATACATGCCATCCATTCGTGAGATTCTTATGAACCAACAGATCTTTTTCATCCTTCATGGCCTGTTCATCCGAGGTGGTGGGCACCATGAGCACTGCATTGAGCCATTCCCCCTCTGGAATAGGTTTTATGATGCCCGATACTGTCAATCTCATGATCTCCGACTTCAAAACCTCTTCTACCATTGGAATAAGCGCTTCTGATTGACCATAGAAATGTTCTGCATGCGCATAAGTGTCCATGTGGAGCTCTTGGGATGCAGTTGTGTGCTCTATATAGTCTACCACTTCCATGTCTTCAGTCTCGATGGCACCCTTTGTGCCTTTGTAGACATAAATCTATACCTTCTCACCATCAAATTCACAAGTTAATTTCCCTGAGTGGCAGCCGATGTTGGTCATTGATGTTCTCATAAAGGGTCTTCCTAGCAGTAATCCCCCAGATTTGATCTCATTGTTCCCCATATCTAAGACAAAAAAATCAGCAGGGAAGACAAGATCTCCTACTCTGACCAATACATCTTTCATCGTGCCCTCCGAGTATACCACTGATCTGTCAGCCAACTGGATCAATACCCTCGTGGCCTTTATTGCCCCAATATTGATCTCGTTGTACATCGACAAGGGCATGACATTGATTGAAGCGCATAGATCCAGCATTGCCCTATCTATCTGTGTGTTTTCAATTACACATGAGATCACGAACATCCTCGGATCTCCGCATTTTTGTGGCATTTTTCTTTGAATCATTGCGGACACATTCTCCCCTGCCATAATCCTTGCATCGTCTTGAATCCTCACTTTCTTCATGCATAAATCCTTCATGAATTTGGCACAATGAGGCATGATCTTCATGCATAAATCCTTCATGCATCGTCTTGAATTCTCACGCACAACACTTACATCTCACCTCATCTCAACCAACCCAAGTACAAATAACTTAGCTAGACATAAAGATAAAAGAACAAGCAACGAAAGTGATAAAAGAAAGCATCATCAACATTAAAACCAGAAAATATTGTTTACCTCACAGAGGTCTTGACAGAAAATGTAAAGAGTGATATTGTTTGAAATGAAATCTAAAAGTGCAGAGAGTAGCGTATGTTGGTGTTCTTGCTATTCTTCGATGATAGGATATCATTCGAATGAAGGAGGAGGGATGGCTTATATATGGCGGCTCTCCAAAGTTGGTAGTTGCATCAAAGCCTTTCAAATCCGCCCCATAATCGAGTTGGAGTCTAACATCCCTTTGGTTGGTTAGCCCTTCACTTTCAGTCCCTTGTCCTTGCTCTCACCCCATTGGTCGCTGCTGCTGTTAGTGTTGGAGGCTACCATTGAAGATGTTGCGGCCCTGTCAGAGCTTGTTCTTTCCATTTCCAGCAAAGTTTGACTTTTAGCACACGGAGCCTTAGTGACTTTGCCGTCTGTCGTCGTGATCACCATCAAGTTTCTTGGGGCCTCCAGCGCCCTACTGCATTCCTTCCTCTTTTATGCATTTTATTCGCTCCATTGTGTCCATTTGCAGGATTCCTATGCCCTTAAGTACCAGTGTGTCCTCCTAGACACAAAAGACCCAGAAAAAAAGAAGAAAAGACTCGATCTAGACCTCTACAGACACTATAAAGAGTACGAAAATAGGGCTCGTCACCGTGGATGACTACTTTATGTGGTAGTTTCGACTAAAAATGGCGCTGATCGCCAGACATCATCGAATGTGGGAGACCATCACTGAAGGACCTATCCGCTTGACTCAGTCATTTATAGTTCCCTTCACTACTCCATAAGATGGGACTCTGACTACTAAGCTCGAGATCAAGGATCCGGAGCAATATTTCTAGGAGGAAAGAGATATCACCTAACTAGATGATATTGCCAAAAGCATCATCTCATCCACTATTGGAAAAGTCTACCTCCCAAAGATCATCTCTTGTGAGACTGCCAAGGAGATGTGGGAAGCATTAGCTTCACTCTGTGAAGGCTCTGACGAAATTAAGGAAAACAAGTTCACCTTGGCTTGTCAGAAGTATGAGAACTTTGCTCAGCTTGACAATGAGTCCATCGACAAGATGGAGCTAAGATTCACATAGGTCATTATGGACATCGAGAGTATTAGAAAAGGGAAATACTCTCAATGTGTGATGAACTTGAAAGTTCTCTCTGCACTCGGTGAACATTGGGCAATTTACCGAGTAGTCCATCGGAATCGGAGCGATCTCAGTTCAATGAAGACTGAGAAGTTATTTTCCATGCTCAAGGTGAATAATTATTACATCCTCCGACTGAAGAAAATCAAGCTTCAAAAATCTGACTCAATGGAGCAAGGCTCAGCAACCAAGCCAATGGCACTTCGAGCTGAATCAGGTCGATCGAAGTTTGCCAGACCATCTAGGTCAGCTAACTCATCAGCCAGAGATCGACTAAGCTGAGTTGATCTACTGAAGAAGCTCGATGAAATGTCAAAGCAGCTTGATGACATGAATGTCAAGCTGGATAGATATAGGAGAAACAACAAGAGCAGGCGGAGCTCTTTAGAAACTCCTTTCAAATCTCAAGGCGAAGGTTGCTTTGAATGTGGGAAACTAGGACATTTCAAAGCCGACTGTCCTGATCTCTCCAGAAAGGATCGAGATGCCCTCCGAGGAAATGCTAAGGAGAAGTCCAGGCCATGATCGTTGAAGAAGAAGTTGGAGACACTGATGTCTACACCGACTCTGAAGAACAAGAGGTGGACTCTCCATCAAGCTCTAGTGAAAAAGACGTGTGTCAAATGGCACTGCCTGAAGATTCAACTGATGAGGTAAATTCTTCTTTCCATCCCTCTCATATTTTCCCTACTGCTAACCCCTGTGTAGGTGAACTTGACGAAGATATTCAATCGTCTTGGGATGAGATAGAACATTTGAGCAATTTGTGCAATGCTCAAATTAATCAGTGCAAAGCTCTCCAAGCAGAGGTTGACATTATGAGCGGTGAGCTGATCATGAAGGATCAAGATATAGAGAAGCTCATGGAGGAAAACAGAAGGCTCCAAGAAGAAGTTGCTCGCTCAATGAACAACCAGGTCATCAACTTGACCAATATGACAAGGACACAGGCTGAGTACATCTCTCAGTTGCAGTTTGAGCTCAAACGTGTACATAAGAAGATAGTGTCCCTTCATGCCTTAAGTGCAGCTCTAGAGAGCATGATCAGCAATCAAAGACCTCCCAATTGCGTAAAAGGTCTTGGCTATAACCTGGAGACGAAAACTGGATCCCAACCAGGACAGTTCGTCAAGGCAAGCCATTCACTGACTTAGACACTTCAAGTCCAACCTGACTCAGTCGAAGTCACAGTTTAATAGACTCCAGTTATACCTCAGACTGTAGAGACTCTTGTGAAGGATAAAGGGAAAAAGGTTCAAGTTGAAGAACCTAAGGAACATGAAGTTGGTATATCAAGAGATGCTGAGAAGTCTTCAAAGAAGTCTAGATTCTGACGTTGCAACTCAGTCAGGTCGACACGAATCTCCTTAGAGACAAGGATATCCATTGAAGAACTGGACAGCTCGCGCACCAAAGCCAACTCAGTTAGCTGTCTACGTGGATAGAGAAGAGAAGGTGATTCGAACTGATGACAAAGTTCAAGTCTTTAAAGAAACTCATGTTACTAACCCCCTGGATCCAACTAAGGTTGGATACCATAAGTTCGTTCTGTGTTTTATAGGAACAAGATGAACTTAAAAAGGTAAACACCTGCAAAGTTGATATGAACCCTATTGTTGGGAAAATTCATATCAACTCCTCGTTGTTCGAAAAAAAATGGAGATCACAAGCTGAGAGGGAATCTCAACTTGAGGGGGAACTGAGTTAAGGAGTCATCCATCAACCAACTGGACACGACAAGTTCAAACCTCAACTGAATTGAAGAATTTGAGTCAGTTGAGTGTTGTTCCAGGAAGACAGTTGAGTTCTACACCAACTGTGAGAATGTTGTGTGTCAATACGTCTCCTAGACATTAAGGCAGGTGTTTTGAAATTAATTCAAACATCCACTGACGTAATGATCACTAATTAAAATTGCCTACGGTTGCACTTAATCCAAAGCTAGTTCTAATTAATAGACTATGCTTTTGAGGTCGTGAGTGGGCTGACATTGTCACTTCGACACTCCTCACCCGTGCTTGCGACTACCTGCTGAACACACGATCTATCCCATGATCCCTCGTCACCAGTAATGTGAAAGGACTTTTCATCACAACCGTTGATAAAAATTGAGTGGAAATTATCTCTCACCGTCAATTCCCTGCTTCATCCTCTTATATAAGAGAACATTTAAACCCTTGATTCACTTTTCGCATCCAGAAATTTCAATCCCCCTTTGCAAATCCTCCTCTCTGGTGATTTTATCCCTCCCTGCTCAAATCAAGAACTCTTTTCTTTTAATAATCCATACTTTAATGGATCATCTCCACAATCCTAAGCCCTTGTTCTTCAGTATGTTGGGCGTCGCCAAAGAATTAATAGGAGTTAGGAAGTTGTTCTATCCCTTGCTCATAAGGTTCACGAGGTCTTGAAGAAAGTCACCTCTCATCTTCGATCTGCCAATATAGAAACATGGGTTTCACAGAACCAGCGTATCTTCTTCCATCAGCAGTAACGAAATTCTTCACCAATCTGGGCGAAGATGATCAAGGAAAGCTTACTTCAATTGTTCGCCTCCCTATTGATGGGGGAGAAGGAAACTTCATAGGAATGGAAGTGTCAATTGATGAGGATAAATGCTTGGATGAAGTATTTCGTCTACCGTCAGGAGGTCAACCTATCTCATATCTTTTCATTTCTGAGGTGGAAGATTTTGTTCATAGCATCACAATTGATGGAAGTAAATTTAGATCCAGAATGCAGAGGTCTTTGATAAAACCAGAGCCTAGACTTCTTTGTGAAGTAGTGATGAACTGTGCTCATATCTTTTCTGGATCCAAGGGAGACATCAGCAAACCAAAAATGCTAATTGCGATGGCCATTATCAATCGTTGCAAAGTAAACTGAAAGGTCTATGTAAAGAACCTCCTGTTGGTAGAAGCTGCGAAGATCCTGTATAGAACCAAGGCGAGTTGTATGAAGTCTGCTATATTTGTTGAACCTTAGGCTCCATTTTTTGTTCAAATCTAAGGGGTCTATTCAATTTAGATTCTATAAGATTTTTCTCCTCCTTTCCTTTTTTCTACCTCTTAGAGCCTTGTTGTTTGATCGAGTCTAGAAGTCCAAATCTATTTGTATCTAAGCAGACTCTCTGTATAGATCGAGTCTCTAAGCCTTAGGAGGAAGCCTCCACTGTTCTCAGTGTTGAAGGCTTCATAGTTGGAAAAACCCCAAACTCCCAAATCTTAGGTCCTCTTTGAACCCATAATCAAAGAAACTAGGTCTCTTAGAACCCGCAATCTAAGCCAAGCTGACACTTGTCCGCAAAAGTGTTGTAAGATTTTGTTTGAACCCGTAATAAAACCGGTTAGGTTGTTTGGTACCCGTAAACCAAACGGAACATTTGATAAGCACGCGTAAGCTTATCTAGTGGATTACTTCCTCGAAAAGGAAGTCTTGGACGTAAGAGGTCAATCTCCGAACCACGTAAAAATATTATGTTCTTTGTTTTCAGTATTTATATTCAGTTTCCTAACCAAACCAACCGACAGTGCATGCTGATGGTCCCGATAATGAGTATCTGGTGTATGAAGGGGGAGGGGGGAATACACCAGTAGCAAATTTTCGTGCTTTCAAAATCTTTTCACTGAGTTAACTGCTCAGGTTAGTTCGCTTAACAACTGAGAAAGTCACTTGGAGTTGATCACACAGTTAGGTGCATAACCGACTTCTTTGGCTAAGGGTCAGTTGTGTATTCTAACTAAGGTTTCAAAGAGTTAAGCTATGCGGAAGTTGGTGTAAATTAAAGCTCGGTACTTTAACTGAAACCTTTATGAAAACAGGGAAGGCCAAGTTCCCAAAACTTAGTGCTATTTGTAAATATGCAGTTTGTATGCAAAGTCAGTTGGTTAGGTAACTGAAATATAAATATGGCCGTCTTTTAGCTTCACGTAAATAAAAATTATAACTCCTACACCCATAGTAGGTGGTAGCCAGCGGTAAGCAGGATCGAACCCAAGGGAATTGGTGTAGTCTCTCTTCCACGCAACCGGTGTTGCAAAATAGGATTTCGGTCTGTACTGCACTCATCTTGGTCAACAAGTACTGAGAACTAAACAAGAATTTGATTAATAATAAAAGATACCTGGATTGGGATCGAATCATTGAACATAAACACTCTCTCAATCATTGGTGCAAAGATTTTGATCACATAAAATTATTACTCGATTTCCAAATAGATTAATTCTAGCCCTATGGCCACGAAGTCACGACTACAATACTCTACTCTTCATCTATTCTTTTAACTTAGATTATGCCAGAGACACTCTAGACAAAATCCCTTGCCTGATCAAGCGAGCCACGACGATTCTTCAGCAACTATCTTACCCAAGAAGCATTAGGAATGTTTAGACCCAAATTAGCCAAGAGATGCTCAACACATTGACTGCTCTCTAATACTTGTTATACTTTTCAGGCACAAGAGACTCTCTATGTGAACTCCTGATTACTATTTGTACTTTTATCTTGCGCAAGTAATTAACGGCCTATTAACTACTCAAGTTTAATAAAAGCATTGGTCAACAAACCTAGTATTTCGGGATTAAAAGTATGCAAGTAATTAACTCAAATTAGACCTCACGAGTGTTTCGATTTATGCTCAATCATCTCACCAATCCAGGCTTAGGAATTTAGCTAGACATAATATAAATTGAAATCAACGCAAATATATAAAAGTAAACATACTTGGAATTAAATCTGAAATATAAACTGTACTCCATCAAAATAGAAAACGTCTTGGCCACAACAGCCAAAAAAAACTAAAATAGAAAATATAAAGTGTTGCCCGTAGGACATGTTTGTTCCTCACAACTCTCTCAAAGTAAAACGTGAAGTAAAAACACAATTAGAATTGTTTTACAGAGTGCAGATCAGCTATATATAGGCGATAATTAGGGTTGAAGTCGGTTTTCTTCATGGGCTGGACTCCTTCCCTTATTCGGCCTTCTTTCCTTGTTTGGCTAGGACTTGGATTCTCTTTCCTTCTCCTTGGCAGATTCGGCTTTTGATCGGACTCTTCAAGATTAACATGGAATGTTTCCATGCTTATCTTCTTCCTTGGAGAGAAAGTAACATCCTCCGCTCTTGGCTTCTTCCACTCTGTCTTGGTCACGTCAGTGCTCGCCTTGCCCACGATTTGTGCCACTCCAGGTACTATCTACTCGGCATGAAGATATGAAGGGGTACTACCTCACTTGCAGCTTTACTTTGAATATTCACTTTGTTGCCCAAGCTGCAAGCTTCAGGCCTTTGCTCATTTGCATCGTATCGTTGCCCATGGCCTTTTCATCAGATTTCCACTGGATTATGCCCACAATGGTACCTATAAAACTGCCCTGCACACACTTTCTCCAATTCGTGTCCTCCCAGACACAAAACAGACTCTATACGCACGCAAGACACACAAAATGAACACAAATTATGGGTTCATCAAAATACATAAAGTAAATACTGGAAATAAACGACACAGTATTTGTACATGGTTCAGAGATTGACCTCCTACGTCCACGACTTCCTTTTCAGGGAAATGATCCAATAGATAAGCTTATGCGTGCTTATCAAACGTTCCACTTGGTTTGCGAGTACCAAGCAACCTAACCAGTTCGATTACGAGTTCGAACAAAACCTTACAATATTTTTGCGGGCAAGTATACAGTCTGGTCTTAGATTGCGGGTTCTAAGGGACCTAGTCTTAGATTGTGGGTACTAAGAGATCTAGTCTTAGATTGTGGGTTCTAAGAGACCCAGTATCTTTGATAGCGGGTTCAAAGACAGACCTAAGATTTGGGGGTTGGGGGTTTTTCCATCTATGAAGCCTTCTACACTGAGAGAAGTAAAGGCTTCTTCCTAAGGCTTAGAGACTAGATCTTTTGGGAAAGAGTCAGCTCAGAAATAAATAAGAAAGAACCTAGATTCTACTTAATCAAAGAAAGGGCTTTTTGAGAGGCTAGATGAAAGAACAAGAGAAGGTGTGGACTCTCGGCTTCTACTTGTTCTTCGACTTGGTTGTTCTTGCTGAAGAGAGTGGTGGTCTACTAGTTTTTCTTCACTCTGCGAGTCTCTCGCTCTTTTCTCTCTCTTCTCTCTCTCTCACTTTTCTTCAATGGGAGACCTCTTATTTATAGAGGGAGATCTAATTAGCCATTGGAAAGAGTCGTTTGATCTCTGCCAGAACTATGGCACTCCACCTGCTTTACTGCAAACTTTCCTAAAATGGCAACTGAGACTTTCGCTTTTTGCGCGCTCTATTGTCGGTTCATTTATAGTAAGTTTCCAGTTAACTTGTGCTTCTGAGTAGATTTGTTGGACTTCAACTCTTCTGCCTTCAACGTCTTCAAAGTCTTCTCTTCTCAACTTTGTGACGTCTGACTTCAACATAACTTCTCTTCATGCTTGAGTTGCATGGTTCAGTTGAAGAGTCAACTGAGTTGTGGTCTAACTGAGTGTGTTCCTCACGAACTGACTTCTTCAGTATGGATGACTTCTTCTGTTTGAATCTTATAAAGATAAAAATCCCTACGCTTAAACAGGGAGCTCTAGTTAAGTACAGACTGATGGCTTTCATCTACTCGGTTGGAATCAGTTGAGTTTTGGGATAAATCAAAATCTTTACTAATTTTCCCAACAATTTACCGCATTTTGATCATGCCAAAACTCTAAATTGACACCATCTAACTTTCCTAACTAATACCATAACTGATATCATACAGACTAAAAGATGAACTTAATTCTAGTCTATAAGAGGAAAGGGGTTAGCACAAGATAAAATATAAGAATTAACTTCAAAAATTGGACAACGAGATAGTGGTCATCAAGTGAAGTTAATGATTCAAAACAATATTCAAAAACGCTACTTATTATTAATGATAACAAGTAGGGGAGATTACATTACAACTGATTTAAGATTTCAAAAGCACAAAAACTAAATGCATCAGTTGCCTTGTTTTCTCTTCGCAGCATCAATCCTTCTTTTCTTGTTCTTCTTCAAGAGTCAATCCATACTTCTCGTAGAAATACTTTCTGATATTCTGCAATTTCTCGGGTTCTCGAATAGAGTCAATGTTTAGCTTGACAACAAGTCTCTCAGCTTCCTTCTCAATCAATCTGTGAGCAATTTGATTGGTTCCCGGAGTCCTGGGAGGAGGAAACATCTTTTTGCCTGGTTCATTTGGTGAATTTTTTGCTTTGTCTTATCCAGGATATCTAAAAGTCGTATACCAACTACTTCCTCTGCTGCAAATAGCTGTAGATGCATCAGCCAAGCTTCATCAGCTGCAATTCCTTTGTACTCCAGCTCTTAGTTGAAATCTTGGATGAAAAATCCTCCTTCAATTCTTCCCAAATATTATTCAGTTCTTCAGGAATCCACAAGTCAATGTGAGGTGAAACTGCTTGAACAGACTGATTTTTCTTGGTTTGTCGCAATCGTTTTCTTTCATCCGCTAGGCGCACTTTGTACTGAAAGATTTTTCTCTTCGGTCCTTCCGGCAAGCTGGCAATATTCTTTAGCATTTCTTCTTTGTACATCACACATCGAGTACGCTGAATTTCCTCAAATTCCTTTAGCCACTTCTTGTTAGCCAACTGATTCTTGGATTCTCCAGCCAATTTAGCAAGTGTAATAATCTCTTTAGGGATGGGATGCACATCTCTACTTTCAAGAGCTTCAGATACAGTGACCTGAGCAAGGAGAGCAGCTTCCAACTCTTCAAGAGTCCTTCCTTCTTTTGTGACACACTCTTTGACGTCAGCTTCTTCTTGTTGATCTCCTTCTACTTCCAGCTCTGATTCTTTTGTTAGTTTCTTCTCTTCCCCTTTTTGGCATCAGCACTAAGGGAGGCAACCGCTTCTTTAAGGTAGGAGATTTCATTGTTGAGTTTTGAGTTGAAATTGAGAAAATGTTGAAGGAGCTAGCGATAGGTAGTTTGCTCAATCCCATTTGAAGAAGTCCGAGCTTAATTTGATTTCTTTGAACTCTTGCTGTAAAGAGACAATAAGTTCGTCCATTGATTTCATCTTGGACTCATGAGTCTCAACTGACAAGTTGTGGGCATTGATTTTGGCTGTAATCTTCTGAAGTTCCAGTTTTGACTTAAAACTGTTATTGATGCCATCAACTTTGTTGCGAATCAAAGTCATATGCGACTCATGATATTCATGAACTTCATCAACGTATTTTTCATGTGCTTCAGCCATGTCATTGGTTGTCTTTTGAATCCGATCTTGGAGGTTGTTCTTGATCTTTTCCAGTATTTTAGTTAGCTTCTGTAGCTCTGCGAATTTCTCTGAGAAATTCTTTTAGATTTCCGCCTAGTTAGAGATGAGTTCAATCTTGATCGAAGATAATTGAATTTCCAAATCTCTGACAGACTTCGTGAGGTGACGTACTTCTTCTTGTAAGGTCTGGAGTTCTGCAGATGCTACGACAGCGGGTTGGATTACCGTCTTGGTAGCAGAAGCAACCACTATTGCTTAGTTGACTGTGAGATCCTCTTGAGGGATTAATAGCTCAGATATTGCAATTGTCAATTGATCATGTGGATGAGGTTTCCATCCACAGTTTTCGATATTCTCATGAAGAGTTTTGAGATCAATGGTGGAGACATTCTCAATTGAAGAATCAATAGCTCTTTTGGTAGCTTGGTCTTCAAGGAATGCTCTAATGAGCTCGTCTTGACGTTGAATCAGCTCCAGCTTGGTGTTGAATTTGAAGATGCCTTTCAGAATTCCTTCTGAAGTTTGCAACTCAGAGATCTTGTGAAGCTTCAAGAAATCTGCCAGCACATAGTAGTCCCCAAGACTAACTGAAATGTACATGAAGAGATCCATGATCTTAGTGAGAGTGTTTGGAAGATCTTTCAGTTTGGGAATCTGAGTTAATCCCTACTTCAAGGAAGAAAGATACACTCTCTCGAAAGAGGAAGTGACTGCCTTTTGTTCAATTTGCTCTTCAGATAGAAATGGGCCAACATCCTCCATAGTGTCAAAGAGTGTGAAGAGAGATTTTAATTCAACCATTATTTGATCCTTCACAGTTTGGACATTACACCCTGTATCCTGAGTCTCTGGTTGCTCTGAGAGTTGGACCGGAATATTTATCTCATCGGTGAGTTGGTGATGACTTTCTCTTGGGATGGCTCTCTCTCTCATTTGTTTGTGCTCTGACTGATTGATGTCCTTCGTCCTCCTCCTCCGATTCTTTGTAATCTTCAACAATTGGTGCATCTGGATCACCACATTGAGCTTTGCCTTCAGAATGTGGGAGAGTTGTTCTCTTCTCAGTTCTTGTCCCTTCTTTGTTAGCTTCTTCAGCTTGAGAACTAATCTCTGCTTCTACAGTGGCATCCATGTCTCCTTTGGAAGGTTTTGTCACGATGTCGTGAGAGGACGAGAGGACAGTGACAGGTGGTGGAGATAACACCTTGTGAAGCTTTGATTGAGGGGAAAGCTAAATTGTCTTTGCCAAATTCTCTGCAAAGGACTTTGAGGTAGACGATGATTGACTTAATGAAACTCCTTGTTGTCCAGCACCAACCTTGATGGCTTCAGCTCAAACCGTCTTGCTTGTAGTCAACGTGCCGTATTGGTTGAATTTACCCATCTTCTATAGAGTCTCTCCAGACTTAGCAATTTTCTGCCTCTTTGATTTATGTTGTCTGGGAGCTTCATGTTCATTATGTTCATCAATTTCTTCTCTGGAGGGAGAATGAGAACTGGTTGGCTTCATGGATTTCTTTGATTTCTTCTGATAAACATGAATTTTCTCATCTTAGTAAGTTTAAATGATGTCAATTTGTATTGGAAAACCGTCACAGTCCTAATTTTAACATATAAAGACGACTAAAATCCATTGGACAGTGAGGTGAAACCTCGAAATAAAATACAACTCAATCAATCGATCATGCTCAGGAACAAGGAAATATAGATTGAAAACAGTAACAAATGATAACATGCTTTCAATTTTAATTTAAAGGAAGACGAGCAATGATTAAAAACTCAAGTGTCGGATTTAGAATATTAAACCATCACCAAGTCAGATAGAATATAAAAGCGAATAAAAGTAGGTTTCGAGCATCATGCTCATTGTATCGGCACCAAATATCAGAGTGTAAGTTTAACAAACAAATAAACATTGTTTTGCAGTGGAATATACTCTCAACTCCCACAATTACGTATATGAAGATATGCAATTGCAAGCTTAAACTCCAAAAGAAGACTCGACTTATTGAATAAACACACTGCCGAGCACCGTCCGCCATCTCCATCCAGCTAACCTGCACGTTTAGAAATACATGCAGGGCTGAGTACTTCGTACTTAGTGAACACATGCCAAAATAATTTAAACTTTGCTCGACTTGAGCTATATAATTGAACTTGCCTTGCCACTGCATCACAAGTGTTAGTATAATTTAAAACTTTTACTTGTGCATGCAAAAATCATTTTCTTTTCATGAAACGACTGCACAGTCAATATAGATAACAAGTATGAATCAATCTACCACATAATCTCATGTGTCGAGAAGTAGGCCTCCTTTCCAAACACTGCGACCGACCTAATCGAAGTAAAGCTCACAGTCTCGTCAATCAAATAACAACACGTGTGTTCCTGTCTCACACAGGATATTAAAAGCTCAAGTAGATGATTAAACGTACCAAAAATACTCAGATAAAATGGCAAATCAATTAACTTTAAAAACTCACATAATATAATAACAATAGTAATCACATTCATCATTTGATTTTTGGTTAAAAAAGCCCACCTAACTGCTTAGGGTTCGGTCGGCTAGTTGCTTCCTTCTTCTTAGTCTACTTCTCTACTCCGCTCGTTCCTTCAAGAATAATATCTTATAAGGATGAGTCTACTTTTGTAAAAACGGAAACATGTTCTAATGCTCGGCTGAAGGACTTCTACTTGACTCGGATTTTTCTTTAACTTATCTTGACTTATCTAACTCGATCTTTCTCGGTTTTTACCCAAGTACTAAACCAGCAGACCTTCAAACTCGGGAACCTAACTTGATAACATCAGATAAATTAAACTTAAACAATTCACAAAAAATGAGAAATCACTATTCACATCACGTTTTTCGTCTTTTCTCGATTTCTTGAGTCAGACGAACTCAAAAAATTTACGAAATTAATTCTCGAGTCCTAAAATCACAAATCATTCACATGCAGACTTTCACATCAAGAATCGGACATTCACAGATAGATAAACGATCGAGTTCGATAAATAGATGGAAAAAAAAATTCCAAATATAATATAATATTCTAGAAATATCTAGAAAATAATTTTATTATTTAATCATAATTAGAAACTCGGTTATTCAAGACTCGTTTATTCATTCAAAATTCCCGACTCTGCTCGGTTTCTAGAAAATATTAATTATTAAATTTTTTAATGAAATTAATTTCATTCTTCTTATAATAATTAAAAGAATTTTACTATTTAATCGGAATTAGAAATTCGAAACAAATTACACGAAACAAGGTTTTTCGCCCTTTTATCGTAAAACGTGCATACTCTCGGAAAGTTACTAAACTTTAACAACAACTCGAAATAGTCATCATTAACTATTTTTATTTACTTATTTTTACTCAACTTTTTATTAATTAATTAAAAATTCGATTTCCATTCAAAAATCGATAACGTTCTCGTTTTAGCTCGGATTCAAAAACTTCAAAAAGAAACTCTAATTATTTTATTGACATCTTCATCATCGATTCATCATCTTAATCAAATCTAACATACAACTTCTAAAATCATCAACCTCATTCATCACTTTTATTTTAAATTTTAATAATAAAAATTCATAAAAATTTATTTCTTTAAATTGTCTTATTCTAACATCTTTAAATCATCAAATCTTCATCATCTAACCATAATTATCAAAAACACCATATTTCTACCAAGAACATCATGAAGATATCAAGAACATTATATATATATATATATATATATATATATATATATATATATATATATATATATATATATATATATGGTATATAAAAAAAATAACAAAAATTTTCTTCTTTTTATTTTCTTCATTTCCTATCATCATCTACCTCATTTTCCATCATCAAAACAACAAACAACATTAACACTCAAATTTCTAAATTTCCATCATCATTTTCGGTCCATACATATATACATATATAAGGAATTTTTTTCTCAAATTTCACACACATAAACACACAAGGATCAAGAACACCATAATAAAAAACCCTAACCCTATACCCTTCACTTTCGGCGGTTTTCAAGAGGGAGGGAGGAATCGATTTTTATTTTTCATTTTCAAGTACTAAGATCTCTCAAGAACTTCAAAATTCATACTAGAACAAGGGGTTTCAATTTTCTTGAAGAAATGATCATTATTATAGATCAAATGAGAGAAGGAAAAAGGGGTTTACTTGAACTTGAAGCTTTGATCGATTGGAGACTTGAAATCCACACAACTCTAAGCTTTAAACAAGATAAAATCAAGCTCCATCGTGCACTCCTATGGCTGCCGATTTTTGAGGGAAAGATAAATGATTAAATCCTAGTCTTAAATCGATCACCACAATGAGAGGATCATAAATACCTTAACGAATTAATCGATGGATAAATGGAGGTGATCTTCTTGGAGCTCTTGAAGCTTGAAGCTTGTGCTTCAATGGAGTGTGTGAGTGTAATTGCCGAGAGAGAGAGAAAGATGAGAGACAGAGTCAAGTCGGTAAAGAGAGAGAGGAGAGAGAGAAATGGAGAGAGAATTTGGAGAGAGATATTAGAGAGAAATGAATAAGAGAGAGAGTGAGAGAGGTCGGTGGAGAGAGGGAGAGTTTATTAGAGTTTTTTAGTGCACCCGGTGATCAAAAAGCGCGATATAAATTTTGCCGTAAGAAAAAGTTATCCGGTTTTCAAATTAAAATTCACTATTCATATTATAGTTTTCTGGACTTTTACCTTGAAATTTCTCTTAGACACTCTCAAACGACTCTCAACACATCCCAATAATTTAAAAAGGGTTTTTTAGACTCAAATGACACTAATTAGAAAAATCGATGAATAGTGAAAAATCGGGAAAAGTTACTATTCATCAGAAAAATGAAACTTCTCAGAATTCTCTGAAATTCAAACCCAAACTTAAACTTATATAATCATGCTCAGTCAAGTCATCACACACTCGATTCAGATAAACGAAACAAGAAAAATCACATAAGAGCACTCAAGGGCATTTTGGTAATTTCACGAGAAAATTTCTTTTCTCGGAAATTTTTATCACATAAAAGCACACATTTAGGCACATAAACTCAATTAAGGCGATCTTAAAGACTAATAAAAGATCGAGGTATTACATCCTCAACCCCTTAAAAGAAATTTCATCCCGAAATTTGCTAACATTGAGAGAAGAGTTCGGGAAACTTTTCTTTCATCTTGTCTTCTAGCTCCCACGTAGCTTCTTCCAAATCATGGTGTTGCCACCTGATCTTAACCAATGGAGTCGATTTTGTTCTAAGCTGTTGAACGTTATGATCCAGTATCTCTTCGAGTCTTTCCTTGTAACTCAAATCGGGCTGAAGAGTTACATCTTCTTGCCGAATCACGTACTTCGGATCAAACACGTACTTTCTTAATTGCGATATGTGAAACACGTTATGCAAATTTCCAAAACTCGGCGGCAAAGCTAACCTATACGATACAGCTTCAATCCTTTCCAGGATTTCGTACGGTCCTATAAATCTAGGCTTTAGCTTTCCTTTGACTCCAAAACAATGCACTCCTCTTGAAGGGGACAGTTTCAGAAAGACCTTACTTCCTATCTCGAATTCTGTCGACTCTGAGCTTCTTTGATCTTCTCTCGAATCTGACAAACAGATTCTATCATCTCCTCAATTGCCTCGGGTCCTAGTACCTATCTCTCGCCTACTTCGTCCCAGTAGAGCGGAGATCTACACTTCTTTCCATACAAAGCTTCATATGGGGCCATTTCAATCGTATGTGGTAACTGTTGTTGTACGCAAACTCGACCAACGGTAAAATTTTCTCCCAATTGTCTCCTTTATCTAGAACCACGGCTCTCAACATATCTTCCAGAATTTGAATCGTTCTTTCTGACTGACCATCCGTCTGAGGATGGTAAGCTGTACTAAATTGCAATTTCGTTCCTAGTTCATTTTGAAAACTTTCCCAAAAACGGGTAGTAAACTTGGAATCTCTATCAGATGTAATCAAACTCAGGACTCCATGCAGTCGAATAATCTCTTTAACGTAAATCTGTGCCAGCTTATTTGATCCATAGGTGATAGGAATAGGTATAAAATGAGTGGATTTCGTCAGCCTATCCACAATCACCCAGATGGTTGTATTTCCTTTCTTCATCTTTGGCAAACCCGTCACAAAATCCATATTAATATCATCCCACTTCCATTTCAGAACTGGTAATGGTTGCAAGGGTCCATAGGATCTCTGATGCAAAGACTTCACTTGCTAACATGCCAAACATCGTTCTACGTACAAGGCCACATCCTTTTTCATTCCTTCCCACCATAATTGTTGCTTTAAGTCCTGGTACATCTTTGTACTGTCAGGATGGGTGGTATATGGAGTATCATGGGCCTCACTCATAATCTCATTCTTTAGTCCTTCATCATTTGGCACACAAATTCTACCACGGAACAACAAAGCATTGTCGTTCGACTCTCTGAAATCTTCAACTCCTTCCTTTCTTATTTTAAGCTTTAAATTCTCCAACTTCTCATCCTTTCTTTGACTGTCTATGATACGAGGTCTCAAATTGGGTTCTACTACTAATGAAGCAATCACTTGTCCTACTTCCACACTCTTCAATTAACTTTTTCTCATCAGATAGGGGAAATCCTACTTCCACATTTTCCTTTCTGCTCAGCGCATTGGCTACAACATTGGCTTTTCCAGGGTGATAAGAAATTTTGCAATCGTAATCTTTCACAAATTCAAGCCATCGTCGTTGCCTCATATTCAACTCCTTCTGTTCGAAGAAATACTTCAGACTTTTATGATCCAAAAAGATCTCACACTTAGCTCCATAGATTTGATGTCTCCAAATCTTTAAAGCGTGTACCACTGCTGCCAACTCTAAATCATGTGTCGGATACTTCTTCTCATGAGGCTTTAGCTGTCTTGAAGCATAAGCTATCACTCTTCCATCTTGCATCAACACACATCCTAATCCTTTGGACGATGCGTCAGTAAACAAAGTATAGTCCTTTCCTGCTTCAGGAAGGGCTAATACTGGGGTTGTCGTCAGTCTCGTCTTGAGTTCTTGGAAACCTTGCTCACATTCCTCCGTCCACTTAAACTTTGACTCCTTCTTCAGCAGACTCGTCATCGGCTTTGCCATTTTAGAAAATCCTTCTATAAATTTCCGGTAGTAACCTGCCAATCCGAGGAAACTACGGACTTCATGTACTGATGTAGGTGATTTCCACTCCTACACTGCTTGAACTTTAGCTGGGTCTACTTTAATTCCTTCGGACGAAACAACGTGTCCTAGAAAATTCACTTCCTTTAACCAGAATTCACACTTGTTGAACTTTTCTTATCTTAACCTTTCCTATACGATTCTGAGATGCTTCTCATGCTCTGCTTCATTCCTTGAATACACCAAGATATCGTCAATGAATACTATCACGAATTTGTCCAAGAATTCATGAAAAACTCGGTTCATTAAATCCATGAACACTGCTAGGGCATTTGTCAATCCAGAGGGCATTACAACGAACTCGTAAGGACCATATCTTGTTCTGAACGCAGTCTTTGGAATATCCTCTTGTCTTATCTTCAGTTGGTGATATCTGAACCTTAGGTCGATCTTGGAGAAAACACTGACTCCTTTCAACTGGTCGAATTAGTCATCTATTCTTGGTAAAGGATACTTATTCTTGAGTGTTATCTTATTGAGCTCTCTGTAATCAATACACATCCTCAAACTACCATCCTTCTTCTTCACAAATAGGATCGGTGCTTTCCAAGGGGAAACACTTGGTCAAATAAAACCCAAATCCAACAATTCATGCAATTGAATCTTTAATTCTTGGAGTTCTTTCAGAGCCATTCTGTACGGGGTTTTCTAAATCGGGGCTGATCCAGGCTCAAGATCAATCGTAAACTCTAATTGTCTGTTAGGTGGTAATCCTGGCAGAACTTATGGAAATACGTCCTTAAATTCTTTCACAACAGCTACATCATCCACTCTTAGCTCTTGCTCTTCATTTTTATTCATATAAATCAAATACACTTGCGTATCCTTCCTCTTCATCAACTTCTTAGCTTTAATGGCTGAGATGATTGGCATACTTCTTCTTGTTCTTCTTTCGACTCCGTGAACTATGGTCGGCTCTTCACCAGGAGACTGAAACAAAATTTGCCTCTGGTCGCATCGGATTGTTGCAAAATTCTCGGTTAACCAATCCATTCCCAAAATTATATCGACGTCCCACATCTGGATTAGATTCAAAAATTTTGCGGATAACGAACGATTTCCGAACTCAAATTCTAGGTTTGAGCAAACACGCGATACTAACGCGGACTTACCTAAAGAGATTGAGACTCTAAGCTCCTGGTTCGACTCTTCTACATCTAAGCCAAGGGTTCTACACACGCTCTAGCTATAAACGATTGCGATGCACCAGTATCAAACAAAATGATAATGGGCACACCTTTAAGCTTTCCCATACCTGCGAGGTTTCCTTGGTCTTTGACTCCAGCTTTCTGCTCGATTACGAACACCCTCTGGTAGTGCGGCGGCTCCTACTGAGGGGGCTGCTGTTTCTGCGGCTGCGGCTGGCGTTGACCCTGGAGTTGCTTCGGTTGTGGGGCTCCTTGGATGGCTCTCATCTGTGAAGATGGGTACGGGTTCAGTCTTCCACCACCCGATCCTTGCTATTTACTTGGGCACTGGTTTGAGAAATGACCAGGTTGACCACAAGTGTAACAGACGTTGCTACCTGCCTTGCAGATGCCTTGACGCATCTTTCCACATTTCGCACAAGAGGGGAGTCCTAAGGGTCCATAAGACGCGCTGCTCTGGTTGCCATGCGGGGGTTTCGCTTTGTGAGCTTGCTGCTGCCTGCTGTCCTTTTCCTTGCCATGGCTTCTTACTTGATTGGCTTCCACCACTCCACTTACCTTTTCTTTTCATATTCAAGCCGTGCTGGGGAGGTTGAGGGTTAACAGCTGTCATCGTCTAGTTCTGGAATGAAGGAGTCGTTGAAGATTACACTCCTCTCTCAGGTTGCATTGCCAACTCCATGTCGAGGGCTCGGTTGAGGGCTTCACCAAAAGTCAAACCACTCTGACTTGCAAGAACCACACAAATGTCCAGCCTTAGACCTATTCGGAATAACTCGCACATCTTCTCGTCGGTATCAACTTTGTCGGGCGCAAAGTGAGCTAACTCATAGAATTCTCGATCGTATTCTGCCACGGTCTTTTGTCCTTGTCTCAAGTTCGTGAATTCGTTTGCTTTCTGCTTTCGATAACTTCTGGGTATGTACTTCTCATACAAAGCTTCCTTGAATTGTTCCCACGTCAGATTTTCACGTTCTTCGGGAGTATACGTCCTTTTTCTGGCTTCCCACCAGTAATCGGCGGATCCTTTGCACTGGTACGTCATGCATTCGAGATGTTCACGATCTCCGCAACGAAGAAACCTGAAATTTTTTTCGAGAGAACGAATTCAGTCCTCAGCTTCTGCTGGATTGCCTTTACCGTCTAAGGTTGGGGGATTTTGGCGAAGAAAAAGTTCTTCCACTCGACGTTCATTTGGAGGGGGCGGAGTAGGGTCTCGGTGTCCCTCATTCTCATTTTTTTCAACCCTCATGTTTCTTCGTCTTGGCAGCATTCTAAAGAAATGCAAAGAAAATTTTAAGTAACTCTGAAAGAACGAATTAATTCACTTGGAACCTTTCTCGATTTTGAAAATGTTTCCTATTTGAGAGGAATATGATTCTTGATCGGTACTTATCAACGTATTAAAGAAAATTTTATTTAACAGACTCTGCAATTAAATCAATCATCATGGGCATGCACCTCAATATTCACATATTCTCAAAACAAATCTTTCTCAACATTTTAAACAATCATTTACTCGAATACCATCATAGTTATTATCGATATTACATTTTCTTTCCTCAACCTTTATTCTCAATAAAATATTGCCAAAGAATAACTCATTTAATTAACTTAACTCTTATCTCTTTACTCGATCTTATTTCAAACATAGGCTGGGAATCTCGGATGCTAAAAAATAATGTAAATACTTAGGAGACTCAAAGTTGATTTTAACGGCCTAACGACTTTTCTTTCATATCACCCGAATGATGGCCTCTTTGGAGGACTTATAACAAAATAAGGGATAAATATTCACAACTGAAAATTTCCCTATACGTCTACAAGACGTTCTACACCTCGAATCAAACTAAACACGAGCTACCACTTTGCGTCCGATTCTACTAACTATTCAAGCATCACGTCATATATATACATCACTGCAGAAAAGTAAAAAGAGTTCAACTCTTCGACAGAAAAGTAAATATTGTTTGAAACTTCCACAACTTCCTTGAACCGATCTTAAGTATAAGAACCATCGTCACTAGGGTCGTCACCTCTCGGGGTCCTCTTCGGGTTCTTCCTCCTCTGGATCCTCTTCAGGATCCTATTCTTCCGGATCCTCTTCGGGATCCTCTTCTTCCTCTTTGTCACCATGCCCCTCCACTGGAACCAAACTCTCGAGAAAGTCACTATAGGTATGCCCGGGAACTTCCCACGGGTTCATCATGTCGCCAGTCTGCTCATCCTCAAATCGAGTGTTGACGTCCTTCAACTATGGCTCGTCCCACGGGGGCATCTCGGGGTCATTCTCGTCACATCGAAAATATGCTGCCACATCGACTGTCAAGTCAAGCTCTAGCTCACGTCTCTGGTCGAACCTCAATGCCGAGGTCGGAGAAGATGAATACGGAGTGGAGAAGTGATCGCTCGGCAAAGCCTGAAGGTATCCGCTGCCTACTATAGCATCGGCTGTCGGATCCTTGAAGAACTCATCGTCATCGCTATCGCCAGCACGGGTCGGCCTAGGATGCTCAGCTAAAGGCTGAACTGGAGAGGAAGTGCGGTCGCGTCGCATGAACTCCTCAAGCTGATCGTGCGAAGGTGGCAAGACTCTAATAGAATTGTAAAAACCGTTTGGCTACATGGCGATCGAGCTAGACGAAGCAAATGGGTCGTATGAGCAGATAGGGGGCACGTCTCCTAAGTACAGGTAGTCATGAAAGGCAGCTTTGGGCTCTGGGGCTTTCGGCTCGGAACGAGGCGGTGAAGGGGACACAGAGCGGGGCTGGTCCATCCTGAAGCAGAGGCGGGGGATCGAGGCCAAAACCGTTCGGCTCGACAAGGGGATCGATGTCGTACGGTCCTGGAGGAGGGGCACTGTACTGAATAAACTGCCCAGAGATAGTAGCAATAAACGCATTGCAGTCACCGTAGAGGTAGTCACCGAGATAATGGTGTCCGAGAAACCTGGGCACAAGCGATGCTGCCCAATCACGCCACTCCTGAGGTAGGGCATGAATCAGATGAATCATACCATCCAACGCACCCACGTCCATATACTTGACTTTCTCCTAAATCTTGTGATAACGAGCTAAAAATTCAGTGATAGTCTCGTGATACATCTTCTGAACATGCAAGTATTCTTGCATCCACTCTCGATAATCCATCCTATACGAGTTTAAACGAGTTAAGCACACTAAAACAGTTAATCAATCATGTTGAAATTCCATCCACCACATACTCGTTCTTGCTTCCCACAGATGTTTTATTGCTCAGGGTACTTGGCAATTCCATTTCACGTAAACGTTTGCATAAACGTTCCATCCTTTTTTATTTCCAGATAAAACACGAATTAGGGAAGACATTCTAAAGCAATCTAGTTATTCAAGCTACTTACCAAGCTTTCATCTCTACTTAAGCGCAATTATTAAACTGAATAACTCAAATAAAATTTTAAACTTGAAAAGCTTTTGAAGCTAAAGCGTACCTGGTTGCCGGATGAAATGGGGAATGCTCGGTATGTTACTGACTCAAACAAGTCTAGGAAATTAAATCTAGACTCGACTCACGAGAAAGTTTAAGCTTAAGAGCAGACGAGCGGCTCTGATACCACTATGTCACAGCCCGAATTTTAACGTATAAAGACGACTAAAATCCATTGGACAGTGAGGTCAAACCTTGGAATAAAACACAACTCAATCAAGGGATCATGTTCGGGAACAAGGGAATATAGATTGAAAGCGGTAACAAATGATAACATGCTTTCAATTTTAATTTAAAGGAAGACGAGCAATGATTAAAAACTCAAGTGTCGGATTTAGAATATTAAACTATCACCCAGTCAGATAGAATATAAAAGCGAATAAAAGTAGGTTTCGAGCATCATGCTTATTGTATCGGCACCAAATATCAGAGTGTAAGTTTAACAAACAAATAAACATTGTTTTGCAGCGGAATATACTCTCAAGTCCCACCTTTACATATATGAAGATATGCAATTGCAAGCTTAAACTCCAAAAGAAGACTCGACTTATTGAATAAACACACTGCCGAGCACCGTCCGCCATCTCCATCCAGCTAACCTGCACGTTTAGAAATACATGCAGGGCTGAGTACTTCGTACTCAGTGAACATATGCCAAAATAATTTAAACTTTTGCTCAACTAGAGTTATATAATTGAACTTGCCTTTCAACTGCTTCACAAGTGTTAGTATAATTTAAAACTTTTATTTGTGCATGCAAAAATCATTTTCTTTTCTTGAAACGACTACGCAGTCAATATAGATAACATGTATGAATCAATCTACCACATAATCTCATGTGTCGAGAAGTAGGCCTCCTTCTCAAACACTGCGACTGGCCTAACCGAAGTAAGGCTCACAGTCACGTCAATCAAATAACAACACGTGTGTCCCTGTCTCACACAGGATATTAAAAGCTCAAGTAGATGATTAAACATACCAAAATTACTCAGATAAAATGGCAAGTCAATTAACTTTAAAAACTCTCATAATATAATAATAGTAATAATATTCATCATTTGATTTTTGGTTAAAAAGCCCACCTGACTGCTTAGGGTTCGGTCGGGTAGCTGCTTCCTTCTTCTTCGTCTACTTCTCTACTCCGCTCATTCCTTCAAGAGTAATATCTTATAAGGACGAGTCTACTTTTCTAAAAACGGAAACAAGTTCTAACGCTCGGTTGAAGGACTTCTACTTGACTCGGGTTTTTCTTTAACTTATCTTGACTTATCTAACTCGATCTTTCTCGATTTCTACCCAAGTACTAAACCAGTAGACCTTCAGACTCAGAAACCTAGCTCGATAACATTAGAAAAATTATACTTAAACAATTCACGAAAAACGAGAAATCACTATTCACATCACGTTTTTTGTCTTTTCTCGATTTTTCGAGTCAGACGAACTCAGAAAATTACGAAATTAATTCTCGAGTCCTAAAATCACAAATCATTCACATACAGACTTTCACATCAAGAATTAGACATTCACAGATAGGTAAACGATCGACTTCGATAAATAGATGGAAAAAGAAAATTTTTCCAAATATAATATAATATTCTAGAAATATCTAGAAAATAATTTTATTATTTAATCATAATTAGAAAATATTAATTATTCTAGAAATATCTAGAAAATAATTTTATTATTTTATTCTAATTAATTCTAATTTCATTTTTCTTGTATTAATTCTTCCATTTGAACTTAAGGGATTCAAAACACAATTTCTTGTGCTTACTATTAGTTCGAAATTTTCACTTCTTTATGCTAAGGGGATTACTTCTTCAATTCTCTCATAAGTTAGGCTTATTTACTTTTAATTTCTCTTTTAATTCTTTAATTAAATTATACAACTTATGGGAATAAAATTCCCAATTATTTCCCCTTACTCTTTGAAATTTTATACTCGTCAAACTTATGAATTCATTTCTTTTGATTGATAGCAAATTTTATGCTTAGCATGATCTTTCATTTCTAATCCACAAACATAACAATTATTGAAAAACTATAACTTATATTTTTAAGCATACATTTCGGTATTATCATGCTTTTCACAAACAAATTCTTAGCTTCAAATTATCCATGTATTCATACTCTAGCATGCTTGGTTTATAGATTTCCGTCTTTAAATGAAACATACAAATTATATATCAAATTTTCCCCTATTCATCATCTTCCTCAAGTGAAAACATGCATATTTCTTTAATTAAATTATCTATTCATGCTTAGATATCATCATCTATATCATCAAGATCATAATCAAAATAAAAGCATGCAAAAACCCTAATTCTTCATAATTTTTGGTTTCTACGTAGGGTTTTTCTTCCTGGATTTTTCCTCTTTATTTTACCATGTTATCATCTCCCACTCATGCATATACTCATAACATCAAGATCAAAATTTAAAACATGAAATTGCATTAAAACCTAACATACGGTTCTAACATGCTCATATGCATAGTTTGGATTTTCTTCATTCTTTCCTTGTGCATGGATAGCATGCAAGATCATATAAATAAACCTTGAAAATCTAAGCTTCCTACTTCATAAGAAATGGTGCTGAAAATTTTGAACTACATAAGGTGATAATAGCATGAAAATCGAGTGATAGAGGTTAAAACCTTGCTCCGATTCTCGCTCGATGATACTAGACTCTATTCCACGTAACTCCAGCTCCTTCCTTAAACTTGGAATGAAGAGAAATGGAGGCTATGGGAGCTGCTGCAAATCGGCAGTTTTGGAGGAGGAAAAGATGGTGGTTGCCGATGGAAATGAGAGAGGAAGAGAGAGAGAGATGGAATAGGATAACTTGTGTATGTTGTGAGAGTGAAAGTGAGCGTGGGGATTTTTGGAGGGATTACCCACATATATTGAGAGGGAGACGTGTGGGATGAGAGGGTGAAGGAGAGTAATCTTCACTTCGTTGTGTGATAGTAAGATTTTTAAGAGAGTAGAGGTTGAGAGTAGAGAATTGAGAGCAAGAAAATAAAATGGTGAGGTGTATGCTATGTGTGTTCGCTGACATGGGGTGTGTGGAAGACGAGAAAAGATTTTTTAATTATCTAGACTGATCTAGATATTTTTCATCGGGTAGAAATCCCCAAAAGAAAAGATTTTATGGTATAAAACATTCGTCTCAAAAATATCTAACTCTCTCGACTTAAAAATTCATCTTCGGCACTTTTCCTACATCCAAATTCGCTCTACTTCGCATCAATACTCACGAATTAATTTATAGATTCAGAAAACCTAAGTTTAGAATCAAAATTCCAAGAAACGAAGAAATCGGGAAAATTCACTATTCATATTTGTCTACTCGACTTATATGACTTATAACTCAAATTGTAGATATCGGATTTCACTCTAATCTTCACCATTCATCATAAAATAATTTCTAGATTCAAAAGAGCCCTACTTTTAGGTATGAATTCCGAATAACGAAGAATGTCGTAAAAGTTACTATTCACTTAAGCACTCTTTCAAAATAAACTTGACTCAAACGATCTCAGAAAATTCTCCAACACACTTCATTAGTCTTAAAATAATTTTTAGAGTCTAATGACACTGATTAGACTAAATTCGGTTTCCGTTGACCGGGGACGACTTTTTGGTCAAAGCTAAAATTCATCGTAAAGTCAACTGTCTCGGAAAATTCCGAAACTCAAACTCATGCTTATTCTTACATCTCTAAACTTATATAACTCATCACATCTTCATTTCAAGTTGACGAAACAAGAAAAATTATGATTATACCCTTAGGAGTATTTTGGTAATTTCATGAGAATGTTTATTCTCAGAAATTTTTATCACACACATTCACATATAATCACATATAAACACACATTAAAAGCACTTAAGAATGCATAATCACATTTAGGATGATTAATCTATGCTTAGAAAAATTGGGTTATTCCAATAAGTCCAAACCAAGAAGAAGAGTTGCTCCACTTTCAGTGGTATGGTCAATCTAGACGTTGTGTGTTTTGCTCCAGAAGACAAGGTGCAGGCTTGACGTGGGCAAGAGATGGCAAAGAGACTGGGGAAGTAGAGTGCAGAGCTTGGGCAACGGCGCTGACGCGTGAAGATGCAACTGTTAGTGTCCTACAAGGAAACAAATTCCTTGCGGCACAAGAATTGGATCGATATTTCCTACAACAACAGGTTTTTAGCGATAAGGAAGGAAACCTTTCCAACCTTATCCATTGATCCTTACATGGAAGCAATCGGCCCATTCACTAGAAGGCCCGTTTGAGGGTTTGCCCTAGTTCTTGTACTCTATAAATACATCCATGCATGCAAGGCGCGAGATACACTTTTCATACTTTTATTTCTTTAAGCTTTTCATATTTTGGCAACAAACAATTTATGTTTATGTTCTTAGAATTTACTTTTATTGTTAAGTCTCATCTAGGGCGAACATCTTTTCCTTATCGTTATCAATTCAAGTATGTTTTTCTTTTTCTCTTTTGCTTTCGTTATTTACTTTATGTCTAGTTAAGCCTTTAAATCCAGGTTTAGGGTAGATGATATGATGTATAATTTGTAATCACGTGAGGTCTAAGTGTTCTTGATAGTTGTATATAAGTGTGTTCCCGAGGCATTGGGCAACGATTCCAAAGAAGTGGTGGTCACAGGTAACTCGGAAGGCCAACGAGCCCTGGGCACATACGGATTCCTACATCACAAGAGGATTATCAAGTGCTGCCGGTGCTTGCCTTACGTTCCTCGAGAGCAGAAAGAACGAGTTTTTAGTCTTAGCCTAGACCTGCAAATATGTGTCAATGTTGGTGAATGTCAGATAGAGATCCTCGTTATCCCACCTGCGCCAGAGTGGGTCCATCTAGAACCAAATGCTGCTTGACCAACATGCGCTCGATAAGGTGTTATGCCCGGGACTTTTGGCCAAGCAAGAGGATTGGCTAGGTTGTCCCTGTCAAGACTTAAACATAAGGATGGAGCTGGGCAGGCTATGTAGCGTACGTGGCGATGTGATAATGGGGACCCTGCATAGTTTCAGCCTATAACCACTGACACACTTACACAATAAATATCTTTGAACCAGCGATCGAGTTAAAGTTATACTCATTTATTCGAAACCTAAATCTGGATTGTTTTATTACTGATCTTTTTGCTTGTCAAGTTACAGTTATTTACTTTCAGCAGTTTGCCAAAGGTGATAGTGACAGTTGCCCAAGGCTATAGTAGATAGATACTCAACACAACCTTTTTGTGTCCCAACACGAGATTATCGCAAGCAACTCCCTGTGGGATCGACTCTGTACTTGCCAACTAGCTGATCCTAGGGGTATGCATAGGAGTCAAATAAAAATTGTATTTTGTCGCAGCTTAAATGATGGCTGCATCAAAATTGGAGCTGTTGCGGGGGAGTTGATTATAGTAGTAATTTATGTTGTGCTAATTTCTTTATTCTTATTTTATGCAAGAAACTAACCTTACAGGAAAGGAAGGAGAAACGTGGTACGACGATAATATCAACCTGACCTTAAGGAAGATTCGAGAGGCATTGGGAGCAATTCCAGAGGAAACTTTTGATGAGGAAGAACGTTCCTTGTCAAGCGAAGTAGAAGAAGATAATCAATGTGAAGCATCAATATAGAACCCAGTGGAGGAGGAGAAGACCTTAAGGGAAATGGTGTTCCCCAACACCATGAACCTGAGGCCCTCAGGCATAACTTTGCCTACACCCATGCGAGCATGGAAGATGAAGTCCCACTTCATTAAGATCCTGCCCAAGTTCAGCGATCACCCATGTGAGGACCCCCGAAGACACTTACAAGATTTCGAGATGGCTTGTGGAACCATCCATACTGATAAGAATCTGAGCGAATATGTAAGGCTCATTGCCTTCCCATTCTCCTTGCAAGACAACGCAAGGGACTGGCTTTATTCATTGCCCACAGGATGTGTTACCACTTGGCAAGAGCTGCAGTAGAATTTCCTAGAAAAATACTTTCCAGCCGCCTGAATTCAGAAGATGAGGAAGATGATTACATGCATTAAGATGGGCATTGGAGAGGATTTTTACTCATACTTCCACAGATTCAAGCAGATGTTAGCAAAGTGCCCACATCATCAATTTGCGGAACATGACTTGATCCAATGTTTCGTAGCTGGACTAAGAACGATTGAGAGGGAATTGGTCAACGCAGCTTGTGTAGGGTCAGTTATGACGAAGTAGTCAAGTGTTGTGTTCAAGATGATTGCTGAGATGGTGGAGGAGCTGAGGGACGATGGGGGAGAATTTCCCAAGCCATTAACAACTGTAGCCAAATCACCACCGACTTCAACTGGTATGGAGGATAAGCTCGTCCAGATGTTTAACAAGATGGATGCCCTGGTAACTGTTTTATTAGGAAACAATAAGAAAGCGGTGAGAGCTTATGGAATTTGTATGGCGATCACGCATGCAACAGATCAATGCCCAAGCTTAGAAGAGGAGGTCAATGCAATTGGATTTAACAATAACATCCAAGGGTGCCCATATATGATCCGGACTCGCAATTCTATAACCCAGGATGGAGGAATCATGAGAACTTGAGGTATGGAAATAATAACTACCAAGGGTTTGGGCAACAACAACACGCACAAGCACAACCCCAGCAGCAATATCCTCCAAGAGATCATAATAGGCCAAGCCTAGCGGACCAAGTGACTACCTTGGCCAAAGATAATATCATAGTACAGTAGGAGCTTGAGAAGTTTAGGACGGAGACAAGGGGAGCCATTCAAAGCATGACCAACCAACTTACTAACTTGGTCTATGCTATGTCCACATTTGAGAAGAGGCAATGTGAACTGCCTGCCCAACCTAAAGTGCCCCCTAAGGCCTAAGTCAATGCAGTTATGCCGAGAGAAGGAAAGATGTTGCTAGATAGAGTGCAGATGCCGGATGCTGATACTGTGTTGCCCAAGGAAAAAGAGAAAGAGGTAGAGGGCAAGGATAAGAAAGTAGATGAGAAGAAGGATGACGAGGTTAAAGAGGAAGAAACTCCAAAATCTTTTTATGTTAAACCCAATCATGTTGTTCGTGCTCCTTTTCCTACCAGGTTGAGAAGGAATAAAAAGGATGAGGAGTTGTCTGAGATGTTCAAAATTTTTCAAAAGGTGGAGATCAACCTACCCCTCCTCATAAAACTACGCAACATGCCCAAGTGTGCAAGATTTCTGAAGGAGCTTTACTCAAAGAAGGTGAAAAGCGTGGACGAGTCTAAGGTTCTCTTAGGAGAAAGTGTTTCAGCAGTCCTGAAGCGAGACTTGCCCAAGAAGTACGGAGATCTAGGGATGTTTGCCATTCTCTGCGTAATAGGTGATAAGAAGATTGAGCGTGCCATGCTTGACCTAGGCGCATCAATTAATGTGATGCCATTGTCCATGTACGATGAAGATGTAATGGGACCACTCAAGCCTACTAGGTTGGTTATCCAATTGGCGGACAGGTCTAATGTGTTAGTCAAGATGGAGGATCTAATTTTCCAAGCAGATTTTTATGTTCTTGACATGGGTAAGACATGAGCTAAAGCATGAGTAATGTTGTTGGGAAGGCCATTCATGAAGACTGCCAAGACTAGGATTGATTGCAACTTAGGGCAACTAACATGTGAATTTGATGGGGAGTCAGTTACCTTCAACATATTCAAAGCTATGGAACACCCCCAAGATACTGAGATGGTCGAGTACATCGACCACGTTGATCAACCAATAGAAGAGATAGTCCTTCTTCTTGGAAGTCAAGACCCATTGGATGCAGTCATTCAAGGAGGAGTTGAAAAGAGCCCGGATAATTCTTTCTAGGTTAGTCGAGCTTTGGAGTGTTTAGGGGCAGAGGAAGTGGAAGGACCCCGACTGTCCCCATATGCCTTGCCCAAGATTAGAGAAGAAGATAGATTGGTGCCTTCACTTGTTCGAGCACCTAAGTTGGAACTTAAATCTCTCCCCGCTCATTTGAAGTACATATTTTTGGGAAAGAATGATACGTTGCCAGTGATTATAAGTTCGGAGTTGAGCAAGAAAGAAGAAGATGGAGTTCGAGATGTCCTTATGCGCTACAAAGATGCGATTGGCTGGACCATTGCCGACATCAAATGCATTAGTCCATCTCTTTGCACTCACCATATCTTGATCGAAAATGATGCTAAACCAACTAGAGATCCACAAAAGAAGTTAAACCCAGCCATGAAGGAAGTAGTTATGAAGGAATTATTCAAGCTGTTAGACTTGGGCATTATCTACTCTGTTCCAGATAGCAAATGGGTAAGTCCGGTACACATGGTGCTCAAGAAGTCAGGAATACAAGTGGTGAAGAATGAGAAGAATGAGCTTGTGCCTACAAGGCTCCAAATGGGATGGAGGATGTGTATCAACTATAGGAAGCTTAACAAGGCAACGAGGAATGATCACTTTCCCTTATCTTTCATTGACGAGATGCGGGAGAGGTTGGCAGGGAATAAGTACTTTTGCTTCTTGGATGGATACTCTGGATACATGCAGATATGGGTTGCCCAAGAAGACCAGGACAAGACAACGTTTACTTGCCCATTCGGGACGTTTGCGTATCGCTGCATGCCTTTTGGTTTATGTAATGCCCTTGGCACGTTTCAGCGGTGCATGATGAGTATATTTTCAGATTTGTTGGAGAATTGCATCGAGGTGTGCATGGACGATTCATCGTTTATGGAAAATTTTTGTAGGCTTATGTTGAGCATTTGGAGTTAGTTTTAAGCAGATGTGTGGAAAAGAGCTCGGTGTTGAACTATGAGAAGTATCACTTTATGGTACGAGAAGGCATCGTGCTTGGGCACATGATTTCAGAAAGAGGGGTACAGGTTGACAAGGCGAAGATTAATGTCATCTCCAAGTTACGTTATCCAACCAACGTCAAGCAATTAAGAGGATTCTTGGGACATGTCTGATTCTATAGGAGATTTGTGAAGGATTTCACTAAGATTGCCCAACCAATGACGAGATTTCTCCAAAATGAAGTAGAGTGGGAATTCAATGCAGATTGTCATGGCGCGTTTGACGTGTTGAAGGAATGCTTGGTCACGGCACCTGTGATACAACCCCCTGATTGGGGTATGCCATTTGAGTTGATGTGTGATGCAACTGGGTATGCCGTGGGAGCAGTGTTTGGTCAAATGAGAGGTAAGGAAAGCCATGTTATATACTATGCCTCTAAAACTCTTAATGCAGTGCAAATCAATTATACCACTACGGAGAAAGAGCTTTTGACAGTTGTGTTTGCCTTTGAAAAGTTCAGGTCTTATTTACTCAGGAGCAAGACAATTGTTTACACTGACCATGCAGCGCTGAGATATCTTATGAACAAGAATGAGTCAAAGCTAAGGCTTATTCGTTGGATTTTGCTCTTGCAAGAGTTCGATGGAGTTCAAGGATAAAAGTGGAGCTCAAAATTTGGTGGCAGATCATTTGAGTAAGATAGTCAGAGAAGAGGATTCTGTGCCCATTATAGAGACTTTTCCTGACGAGCATCTGTATATGACTGAAGCGCAATTTCATGGAGAACCTTAGTACGCTAACATTGCCAATTTTAAGAGTATGGGAGAGGTTCCAAACGATCTTTGACACTATCAAAAGCAGAAAATTCTCAAGGAGAGCCAAAATTATATTTGGGATGATCCCTACTTATGGAAGAAGTGTGTTGACCAAGGATTAAAGAGGTGCGTGCTCGACTGGGAGACTAAGAGCATTTGAAGTATTGCCACAACAGGGAATGTGGAGGTCACTTTGGGCACCAAAGAACTGCAAAGAAGATTTTTATTGTGGGTTCTTTTGGCCTAGGATTTTTAAGGATGCTTATGAATGGTGCAAGAATTGTTTCAAGTGCCAACAAGAAGGGAATGCAATTAGAAGGGATGAGATACCCATGACTCCAATCATGCCGGTGGAGATCTTTGACATATTGGGGATAGATTTCAAGGGACCATTGCCTAGCTCAAAAGGAAATTAGTATATCATATTAGCAGTTGACTATGTGTCGAAATGGGCGGAGGCTAAGGCTACACCAATGAATGATGCCCATGTGGTTGCTACTTTTCTTAAGGGGAATATTTTCAATCGATATGGAGTTTTAAGAGAAATAATAAGTGATCAAGGTTCGCATTTTTGCAAAGCTACCATTGACAAGCTGTTCAAGAAATATGGAGTCCATCATCGAGTTACCACTGCCTACCATCCACAAGCCAATGGACAAGCAGAGCTGACAAATAGGATTATCAAGACCATATTGAGGAAGGCAGTTGGGCAAAATGGAAAGGAATGAAGTTTGCACTTGGACGATGCACTATGGACATATTGCACAGTTTTCAAGACACCTTTGGACATGTCACCATACCATTTGGTGTTTGGGAAGCCGTGTCACTTGCCTGTGGAGTTAGAGCATAAATCATATTGGGCAGTGAAGAAGTTCAACTATGATTGGAGTGATATTGACAAGGAAAGGAAATTACAGCTGCAAGAGTTGGAGGAAATTCAAATTGAGGCTTATGACAATGCTACTTTGTACAAGACAAGGATGAAGAAGGCTCATGACCAATTGATCAAGGCAAAGAAATTTGAGTCTGGGCAAGCAGTTCTATTATATGGATCAAGGTTAAAGTTTATGCAGGGCAAGCTAAAGTCGAAATGGATTGGACCATATGAAGTGGTGACTCAATTTCCTAATGGGTCTGTGGAGATTTATTGCACAAAGTCCTTCAAACATTTTAGGGTCAATGGTCAGAGGTTGAAGCTTTTTTATGGAGACAAGAAGGATGAAGTTGTGGACAAAGAAGAAGTCCAGGTAATGGTCCCCGTCTAGGGGCAAGCAGGACTACATCATGCCCACGACGTAAACTAGGGTGCTGGCTATGAGGCAACCTAGTGAGTTTTATTTTCAGTTTTTCCCTTTCGTAATTTCTTTTTCGTAATTTTGTTTTGGTTTTTTATTTTCTAATCATAGGATAGTAGTTTTTGTTTTGGAAGTGCGTTTTGTGTCTGTGTGCAAGGCAAGTATGCAGAGAGGTTAGGCAAGCAAAGAGTTCGTGTTGGTTAAGGAGAGGCTAATCCCGATGAATGCGAGGCAAGCAAAGCAGAAAAACGTAGCTGACATCAGCACGTCACATCCACTGGCAGTTCCTGTAACTACCATGTCAAACACCTATACCCTACTTTCTAGTCTACTACTGCACCCCTCTCTCTCACAAATTTTATTCATCTTCTAAATTTAAATCAGAACTCTTCGATTTCCTCTCTCTCTCTCTACTTTTGCAGTAACAAAACCGCCTCACCACTCTCATAATGAAGAACACATACAGCAGCAAAGCACTTGATAAGAAGGCGGCTAAAAATCCTAAGTCACCCAAGCAGCTTTCAAACACTTCAACCCATTCAAAGCAACTCGAAAATTCTCCACCCAAATCATCACCCATGGTTGTTTTCTCATCTCATATGGAGGAGGAAGAGGATGTCCCGCGAATGCTTGCGGACATGCCTGCTCCATCACTCAATGAGAAAGAAACCGCTGCATCTGAGGCAGGTGGTTCGTTTGGCAAGGGACCAGAGTAGGAGGAGAATGTGCCTATGGGAGAAGGCGAAGGAGATCTGGTTATGGTGAAGCAGCATGATTCAGAGGCTATGGAGGACGAACAAATCAGGGAAGAGTAGGAGGAACCCCCAACCAAAAAGGTTAAAGGAGTGGATTATGTTGTCGAGGGCAAGGTGGTGGCTTCTGCACCACATAAGCAGCGCATCTCAGTGCTAGGCAGAGCCTCGAACCACGGAGTAGGGAAGATGCCAAGGAGGGGAATAATTCTCTCCAAATTGGTTGATCGGAGCACATTGGTAGAGTTGGGGGTTTGAGAAGAAGTGTATGGCTATTTTGCAGCGATTGGTTGGGAGAAGTTTTTGGAGTGGCAAGAGAGGGTGTATCCGGAGTTGGTGTATTATTTCTATCAGTGTTTGCAAGTGAGGAGTCCTACGGTGGGGAATCAGAACACGAAGTGTATGCAGTTTCGGTTCATGGGGACAAGCGAGAAGCTGTCGGTGAATGATCTGAACCAGGCGTTGGGCATTGAGGATTTTCGAACTATAAGGAGTGGGAGGACAAGAGAGCGTTGAAGTTCATCCCTCAACTGGATGCTGATGATTGGGCAACGAAATGGGTGGGATTTTCACTCACTTTGCCAAAGGCAAAGTGTGTGGGTATGAGAGGTAGAGCGTCTGTGTCACAACCCGATTTCTAATGTGTTAAAATGAAGCAAGGGGCAGTGAGGTGGAACAACGAACTTTTACTCAAAGAAACATGCTCGATAATTGAAGAATAACATCGACAACCAAACAATGTCACAAAAAAGTGGATTATCAATTAATGATTTCTCAAGAAACGAACATTTGTCAATATTTTGGATATCCATCCAAACAAAGGATTAGGTTTGGTTATCATAAATGTTGCATTCACAAAGTAAGTGGGCCAATTTTTAGCTTTTAATCATCAAGTGGTGGTGAAAGGAATACGATGAAACGTTAGATGATTCCAACTAGTTTTAGGGGGAATTCAGAAAGGATTTAAGAAATTAATTGAGCTCATGGGCTCTTTCATCTTTTAGGGACCGAGCATGCAAGGCTAAGTTATTTTAAAATAATGGAGTTGCAGCGGAATATAATCATCGACTTAAAATTCCAAGGTTATATGTGTGAAGACACATAACCTCAAGCTTAAACATTTATTTAGAAAGTGGATCGCAAAGAGTCACCCCAAGCACACCGCATCCTTCCTCATCCGAGCTAACCTACACGTTTTAGAAATAACATGCAGGCGTGAGTACTTCGTACTCAGTGAACACATGTAAAAATATTTTAAAAACTCGCTCGATAGAGCTATATAATTGAACTTGCCTCTTCTGCTGCATCACAAGCATTAGATAAATTATTTAAAAGAATTTACGACTTGTGGCAGCTAAAAAACTTTTTTGTTTTGTTTGTAAATCGACCGGTCATTTCCTCGGGTAAGAATCCATCTACGCATCTCGTCTTCTTGTGGTGTCGAGCAGTAGGCCTCCTCCTCGAGCACCGTTACCAGCCCAATCAAAGCAAAGCTCATAGTCTTTACATAACCGGCCCAACTTAAGCAAGGCTCACAGTTACTTTACGACCGACTAGACTGTAACAAGGCTCACGGTCACCCAATCTAATGCATGCAATGTCCCGCTTGGAACAGGACCTAATCCCGTGCGTCCACAGGATTCATCCAACTCATAATATAAAGTAGAGGATTACATACCAAAACATAAAAACTCAGGCAAGTTAATTACTTTAAATAAAAGCGCATATATAAAATAAATTGCGCATTTATCGTTGAGTTTTGGTTCAGAAAGCCCACCTGACATCCGGTGGTTTTGCTCGGAAACGATAAACGAATTCTAACGCTCGGCTGAAGGACTTCTAAATGACTCGGGTTTCTCAACTTATCTCGACTTATCTAACTCGATCCTTCTTGGGTTCTCGATTCTATTCAAGTACTAAACCAACAGACTCTGAACTCAAGTACTTGACTTTAAAAATATCTAAATATTTTATTAATAAATATTCCACATAAGACAGAAAGTTACTATTCACACTTTAAGTCTCGTTTTTCTCGATTTCTCGAGTTAAACGAACACAGAAAATTATGAAATTAATTCTCGGTTTCTAACATCTCAAATTATTCACAAACAAACTTTCAGATCAAGAATCGAACGTTCACAAATAGGTAAACGATCGACTTCGATAATTATTTGAAAAAAGAAAAATATTCCAAATATAATAAAATATTCTAGAAAATTCTAGAAAATTAAATTAATTATTTAATCATAATTATAAACTCGGTTATCATCCAAAACTCGGTTATTAAATTATGATATCTCGACTCTGCTCGGTTTCTATAAAATATAAATTATTAAACTTTTATGAAATTAATTTCATTCTCTTTTAATAATTTATAACTTTTATCATTTAATGAAAATCCAAAACTAACTTTATTAAATAAGGTTTTCGTCTTTTTCTCGTAAAACGTGTCATTGCTCGAAAACTTATTAACTCGATAAAAAAATTCTAATGACGTCTAATTATTTTTAATTAACTCGATTATTCTTCTCATTTTCATTTTTCTTTACATTATTTCTCATTTCTTATTAATTAAACTCGATTTTTCATTAACGATCTCGATTCTCAATAACTTCTTTGTCTTAACTCGAATTCAAAAATTTCGAGAAGAAACTCCAATTGATTTCACTTCATCATCATCATCGATTCATCATATTCATCAAATCTAACTTGAATCATCACGAACTATCAACCTTGATCATCACTTTTAATTTGAATTTAATTAATAAAAAATCCTAAAAATTCATTAAAAATTTATTTCTCTATTTCTTTTTATTTTAACACTTTTAATCCACCAAATCATGCATCATCTAACCATATATCATCAAAATATCATCTTTTTCATCAAGAACATCATTAAGAACATCAAGAACATCTTCAAGAACATCACATTCTTCATCCTTACTAAATTTTCGCTATTCTTAGGAAAATTAAATCCAATAATTTCTTTCTTCCATTTCTTCTATCACCTATCTCATTTTCTTTTATCAAATCCAACTAAAAACATCAACACACAAAACTTCAAATCTCCATAAGATTCGGTCCACACACATTTATATACTTCATTTTTTTTTCTTTCTCATTCAACATCATCAAAATCATCCTCAATCATTTCTCAAGAACACACACCAAAACTTCCTAATTCTACACCTCATTTCCATCAGTTTTCATCATCAATAGAAAGGAAGATTTCTCCTCTTAATCCAATACATAGATCCTCTTAGATTAATTTCTAAAACACAAATCAAATACTAAAATCATGCTTGAATCATTAACATGAAAATCCCTATTTTGACCTATAATTTTCGGTACATACATGTATGTATTCATCTCATTTTTTCTCATTCAATCTATACATAGATATTCTTAGATCACTCCTTAGAACACAAAATTGTCATCGAAATCATGATCAAAACAAAAACATTGAAACCCCTATTTCTAGACATGAAAATCGATAGGAATAGGGTTTTGATGATTAAGATTTTAAACTCGATTTTCATGCATAAAACTATGCTAAGATCGATTTATAGACTCCAAAATTGGTTGAGATCAAGCTCTCCTCCATGGCATAGAAGTGCCGAAATTTAAAGGGGAGGGAGAGAGGATAAACCTAGTCTAGAATTAATCACAAGAACAGGGGGATTAAGAATACCTTGTCGGATTACTCGTTGGATGATCGATAGTGAAATTCCTCGCAACTTTAGAGCTTGGGAGCTTGGTCTTCAATGGAGGAATTCATGGTATGTATATATGTGTGTCTTGGCCGAGAGAGAGAAAATGAGAGAGAGAGAGGTGGATGGGAGAGAGAGAGAGTAGAGAGAGAATTAGAGAGAATAATTTAGAGAGATGATTAAGAGAGAGAGAGGGTGTTGCGTGAGAGAGTGAGAGAAATGAGTGTAGGATAGGTTTTTATTTGAATTAGTTGCACCCGGTAGTCAAAAACGCGATATAATTTTCTTCGGAAGAAAAAGTTATCCGGTGCAATTTAACCTTAATTTCTCATTAAACTCTCAAACGATTTAAAACTCACCACGACTCTTTCTCGACATCAGAATTCTCTCTACTTCGTCTCTAACATCACCAAATAAATCAAGGATACTACGAATCCAAGTTTCGGATTATAATTCCAAATAACGAAGAAAACGTAAAAAGTTACTATTCATATTCGTTCTTTCAAAGAAATAAAATTCAAACTCGACTCAAACAAGCTCAGAAAATTCTCAAACATGCACCAATGGTCTTAGAATAAATTCTAGATTCAAAATACACTAATTTGATGAAATTTAGAAACAGTCGGTGAATAGTGAATTCTCGTCGTCGGTTACTATTCACTGAAAAATGAATTTCCTCAGAATTTTCCGAAATTCGAACGCAAACTCAAAATCACATACTCATGCTCAATTAATTCATCTCACATTCAATTCGAATAACCGAATCAAGAGAAATCGCATTACGACTTCAAGCGTATTTTGGTAATTGGCAAGAAACTTTATTTCCTTGGAAATTTTATCATACAAGAGCACACATTTAAGCTCCTAAATTCAATTAGGACAAACTTAAAGACTTATAAAAGATCGGGGTATTACAATCTGTTTTTATGAGTTTTAGTTTTGTGTTGGTTTGTCCTTTCACCCACTTTGCCCACGCAAAGTGTGTGGGTGGGAGGAGCGTCTTTTGTGTGTGTAATAAAGGTCAAGCATGCTTAGGATGATTGGATAATGTATGAGCATAATTTGATTTTGAGTTGTATGATGAGAGCGTTCTTTAGTATTCTAGTCCAAGCATAATCGTATGAAGATAGGGATGACGAACGGACTTGTGAGCATGTCGTTGTGAGGATTTGAGCCTTACACTACATGTTTATGACCAAGCAGTTTCTTTCTTTTGTGATTTTATGATATGCTTATTTGATGCTACCTAGAACTTGTCTATCTACTCCTTGAGACCTCATTGACTTAGGCTAGAAGAACTTAGATGAATTAGGCACGTTTTTTCTTTTGTGAGCCCAACTGAGCCAAAGAGCCTGCCCAACTGAATTTCCCCTGTTAAACCCCTTTGAGCTTTTATAATTTCTTTGATCAGATATATGCAGCCTATACACTATATCCTACCCGGTCAATAAGGACTTAGGTGCATAAGATAAAAGGAGAATGGGAGAAACAGTTGAGCCTTTGAATGAAATATAAGGGCTAGTAAATAAAGGACTTAGAAAAAGAAAGGAAAAAAGAGAAAAGAAAAGACAAAAAAGAAAATATAAAAAAAGAGAAAAGTCCTAAATAAGTTGTGCTAAGGCTCGTAAGAATAAAAGGCGAAGGAAAAGAAGCTAAGGTTAGCCGCTCCACTTGGCCAACCTAAGTCCGAATGACCCAAGCCTAGTTCCAAATACTGCCTACCCTTGCCAAAGCCAAGTTACAACCAAATAAAAGACCTAAGGAGAAGTGATTTGAACCTAGTCTAAGAGGTGGAGAGAGTAGCAGGTAGGCAAGCCTATGGTGTGGTTAAGAATGTCATATTTTGAGTGTAAACACTACCCCATACACAAGAGTGAGTGTGTTGGTAAGGAATATCCTTGAAAATGCTCACTTGTTCATTTTTTACCTATTTGATGATTTGCTTGGACCGGTTTATTTGCTTAAGTTGCATGTGAACTGGATTATGCTCAATCTTATCTCTTTATCCTATGTTGTGCTAACCTCTAGTTGTGTTTTGAGTCAAGTCTTTGAGTATTTTCTGTTATTCTTTTGTTTGGGCAAGTCATATACCATGGCTGAGGACATGCATGACTTTAAGTGTGTGGGTATGACGAGCCCATATTTTGTGCTCTTGTCATGTGTGTTTTAGGTCGAGATCGAGTCTTTTTTAGTGTTTTTGTTTCTATTTTGTGTCTGGGAGGACACTTGAGTTGGTAGGGCAAGGAAAGGTAGAAATTGGGCAAGTCTGGAGCTAAAACATGCAAAAAGAGTGAGAACTGGCGATACGATGCAATGACCATAGTAGTCGTGCTCGTGGCTCAAGCTACCGAGGGCATAAGTCCAAATCAAGAAGAAGAGCTGCTACACTTTCAGTGGTATGGTCAATCTAGATGTTGTGTGTTTCGCTCCAGAAGGCAAGGTGCATGCTTGAAGTAGGCAAGAGATGGTAGAGAGACTGGCGAAGCAGAGTGCAGAGCTTGGGCAACGGTGCTGGCGCATGAAGATGCAACTGTTAGAGTCCTACAATAAAACAAATTCATTGTTGCACAAGAATTGGATCAATGTTTATAACAGCAGCATGTTTTTAGCAATAAGGAAGGAGATCTTTCCAACCTTATCCATTGATCCTTACATGGAAGCAATCGGCCCGTTCTCTAGAAGGCCCGTTTGTGGGTTTGCCCTAGTTCTTGTACTCTATAAATACATTCATGCATGCAAAGCGCAAGATACACTTTTCATACTTTTAAATCTTTAAGCTTTTTGTATTTCGGTAGCCAACAATTTATATTTATGTTCTTAGATACAATTTACTTTTATTGTTAAGTCTCATCTAGGGCGAACATCTTTTGCTTATCGTTATTAATTTAAGTATATTTTTTTTTTATCTCTTTTGCTTTCGTTATTTACTTTATGTCTAGCTAAGCCTTTAAATCCAGGTTTAGGGTAGATGATATGATGTATAACTTGTAAATCTTGTGAGGTCTAAGTGTTCTTGATAATTGTATATAAGTGTGTTCCCAAGGCATTGGGCAATGATTCCAAAGAAGTTCAATGGTCACAGGTAACTCGGAAGGCCAACGAGCCCTGGGTACATATGGATTCCTACATCGCAAGAGGATTATCAAGTGATGTTGGTGCTTGCCTTACGTTGCTTGAGAGCGGCAAGAATGAGTTGTTACTCTTGGCCAAGACCTGGAAAGATGTGTCAATGCTGGTGAATGTCGGACAGAGATCCACATTATCTCACGTGCGCCGGAGTGGCCCCATCTAGAACCAAATGCTGCTTGACCAACATGCGCTCGATAAGGTATTATGCCCGGGACTTTTAGGCAAGCAAGATGATTGGCTAGGGTGTCTCTGTCAAGACTTAAACATAAGGATGGAGTTGGGCGGGCTATGCAGCGTATGTGGCGACGTGACAATGGGAACCCTACATATTTTTAGCCTATAACCACTGACACACTTACGCAACAAATATCTTTGAACCAATGATCGAGTTAACGTTATACTCATTGATTCGAAACCTAAATTTGGATTGTATTTATTACTGATCTTTTTGCTTGTCAAGTTATAGTTATTTAGTTTCAGCAGTTTGTCAAAGGTGATAATGATAGCTGCCCAAAGCTATAGTAGATAGATACTCAACACAATATTTTTGTGTCCCAACTAGAGATTTTCGCAAGCAACTCCCTGTGGGATAGACCCTGTACTTGCCAACTAGCTGTTCCTAGGGGTAGACATAGGAGTGAAATACAAATTGTATTTCGTCGCAGCGTAAACGACGGCTGCGTCAGTGATGTAAGATCCAAAGAATTGGAGACATGGTCAAAAGAGTAGAAGACACTGATGGTGGATATGCAGGCACGGATGGAGATTATGCAGAAGCACATTGGTCATATTGCTAACACTTTGACAAGCCAACATCAACAAGAGCAATTTCCAAGCTACACCGTGGTCAATTCGAAGGAGCAATGCATGGCCATCACGTTTAGGAGTGGGATTTCATATGAAGAGCCAGAGATTCCAATTGAAGAAGTCAATAACGAAAGCTCTAAGGAAACTCAAGTGGTGAAAGAAGAGAATCAAAGCCAAAAGGAGGAGGTAAAACAAAACCCACCTCCTTATCATCCTCTTATGCCGTTTTCTCAACGCCACAAGAAAGGGAGCATGAAAGAACAATTCTTCAAGTTCCTTGAGATATTTCGGAAGATCCACATCAACATTCCACTAGTGGAAGCATTGCAACAAATGCTTAATTGTGCCAAACTCTTGAAAGATGTGCTTTTGAAAGAGGAGAAGTTGAAAGATTTTGATACGGTCCATCGTAATGAAGAATGTAGTGCAGTCTTACAAAAGAAGTTGCCTGCAAAGATGAAAGATCCGGGAAGCTTCCATATTCCTTGTGTTATTGGTGGATTTCAAGTTGAAAATGTGTTATGTGATTTGGGAGCTAGCATCAATCTTATGCCATTGTCTTTGTTCAATAAATTGGGAATTGGAACTTTGAAGCCCACTAATATTGTGCTTCAAATGGCGGACCGTTCGATTGCTTATCCAAGGGAGATTGTTGAAGATATTTTGGTCGAAGTGGGTGAGTTATGTTTCCTTATGATTTTGTGGTGTTGGATATAGATGAAGATGAGAAGATTCCTTTAATTTTTAGACACCCGTTTTTGGCGATGGGAAGAGCTTTAACTGATGTGGAAAAAGGAGAGCTCACCCTTCGAGTCAATGATGAGATGCATATTTTCTCTATCTATCAAACTTTGAAGACCTATGAAGATGAAGGTTTTCAATGTTTTGAAGATCATAATGTTTTGGATTTGGACCCTTTGATTGATAAGGGAAATCATTACACTATAAAGGAGTCTTTGCTGAAGCGTTCATTCCACAAAATTTATGATCGGCTGTTGACGTATCAGCCTCTTTGATGAGTTGTGATTATGAGGCTACGTCGAGCTAACGATGTTAAAATAAACGCTTGTTGGGAGGCAACCCAACAAGGTTAGATTTATTTTTCTGTTTTTGTTATTTTTGTTTTCTTTGTTTTATTTCTTTGTAGGTTAAAAAAAGAAAAAAAATGGCGAGAGAGCGGGAGGAAGAGATAGCTCTTTGCATTGCTTCCCTTCAGATTGAATCAGTGAGTTTAACCTCCGCTTCTACTTATAAACTTATTCTTCCTTATTGTTGAATAAGTTTGGGAGGGGGATGCAGAAGGGGGTTGATTGCTTTTTTTTTTTTTTAATTTGCTTTCTTAATTAGTTTATTTTGTTGCTAGTTATGTGTTTTAGTTTAGTTTAGTGTTTTTATGTTTTTTCTAAAAAAAAACCATGCTTTTGGGTGAATGTGTGACTTCGCTAATGATAAAATTGTGGGTTTGAATTGAAAATTAATGAGTGTAAGAATTTCATGATGGTTTGAGCATGAATTGATAGCTTATGTGAGATTTGAGCCATAACTAGTATATGTTCATAGTCTATTTCATTCTTGTGTGAATTGTCAAGCATGCATGTTAATCTCTAGAACTTGCCATGAATCTTCTTCAAGGTTGTGTGAGTGTACTAAGAATTAGGAGATGATTTAAGGCCATCCTTATTAGCCAATTTTTCCCTCTTTGTCGTCCAAAGTGCTAAATTTATCATAGTTTACCACTTTGAGCTTTTGAGCCTTTTCTTTGATAAACTAATAGTGAATTGGGGTAGATCTTTATAGAAAATTGGTTTTGTTTAAAAAAATAAATGCAAGGAAGTATTAAAAATACCTTTGTTTGAAAGTTTAAGTTAAAATTAGCCATTATAAGCTCATGAAAATAGAAAAGTTATAGCTTGAAAAGAAGAAAAAAAATGGAAAAAAAATGAAAAAAATGAAAAAAAAATAAAAAAAAATTGAAAAAATAATAAGAGCATAAAAGGGTATAAGTAAGGAAGAATGGTTCTAGGAAAGAATGTTGTGTTGAGATTATGAAAAAAGGTTGAAGTTTGTGTAAAGATGAAAAAGGCTTGTGTTATTTTTGAAAGTTAAGGTATTGTTTTGAGTCACTTAGCCTAAATTTCCCTACCTTACCAAAGAGCCAACATTACAACCAAAATAAAGTCCTTCTTGATCTTATATTGAAGCACACATTTGAACAACGGCGAGGTTAGATAATTGGCAAGCTTATGGTAGGTTGCATGTTATGTTTTGATTTGAGAGTATACACTTCCTACCTTATACACTTGAGAGTAGAGAGTTAACTCAAATACTTCCTATGCCGTAAGGAGTTTAAACGAGGTTAGAATGATTGGTTTCTTAATTTGTATTTGATCTTGATTGGATTTATACATGAATGTTGTCTTTGAAAATTTCTGAAGCCAATTAGGTCACTATTTTGCTTAAAATCCATGTTTAGTTTGTTTCTTTTCTTTTGATGTTGTTTGAGGACAAACAACCCTTTAAATTTGGAGGATTGAGAAACATGGATTTTCTCATCTTTATAAATTTAATTGATGTCAATTTGTATTGGGAAATCATGTTTGGAATGAGTTTTGTGCTTAAGTATTGTTAATTTGTGAAATATGATGTTTATTCGCGCTTTGTTTGATTTTCCAGATATTTTGAGTGAAAATTATGTAAATTGAGCATGATATGATGAAAGTTCATCTTGATACGAGTTCTTAGACGAAAACGGATCTAAAATTGAAGTTGAAACAAGAGAGAACGAGCCGATTGAAAATTGTTGCGCGCAGGCACAGTGGCATGCGGTCCGAAATGCGGCCGCATGGACAACCGCATGGACAACCGCATGGAGCTCCCATTTTCGAATTTCCTTCGCATGCTATCAGGCATGCGACCACATGCACGGACCGCATGATGAGGCGGTTTAGCTGAAAAACTTCCTTATTTTGGTTCGAACTCTTTTCCTAGCTAGGATTTGATTGCTACACGAATTGTGGTAGATTTTTAGCTATAAATACTCCTTCTAAGACACCATCTTACACACCTCTTTTTATTTTCTCTTAGTTTTAATTTAGTTTAACTTTTTCTTGGAGCTTTTGGAAGACTTGTTCAAGAGTTCAAGATTATTGTTTCGACTACGCTTTTTCTTATTTAATGATTATGAATTTCTTTTCTTTTGATTTTGTGTTTGCTTTAATTATGAGTAGCAATTGACCAATTTATATCCTAGGGTTAGAGAGTAGATGGAATAATTAGATTTAACTCTTCATCAATTGACCAATTTATGTCCTTCTCTTCTTTTCTATATTCTTGTTTTGTCTTGCATGTTAGTTGTTTGATCACCAATTTAGCATACTTAGTTGTGTTAATTCGAGATTCAAGAGATGAGAATTAACATGTGAACTGGAGTATAGGACACACACTATGAAATCACCAAGAGGGAAAGGCTTTGTGTGAGGGCTTTAATCTTAGGATCTTTTTGGAGTTACTTGCTTATGATGTTTATCGAAAACGAGAACTCCAGTGAGTAATCCACGGTTTAGGAACTATGAAAGTTGGTTTAAACTCAATTTGTGATTGTCTTAAGAAAAGTTGAATCCTTTGTTAATTGGTTAATTGGTAAGAGTCTAAGTTTAATTGTCCATTGAAATCGAAGCCTTAGGATATTCTTTGTCATATTTGAAACTTCAATTATTTTTGTTTGCTTGTTAGTTTAAATTTACAAACCCAAAATTAAAGTTTGGAGTCTAAATAGAGGATGATAATTGAAAGTAGTATTTGTTAAATTATTACAGTCTCTGTGGAATACGACCTTGCTTCCATATACACAATAGCACCCGTGCACTTGCGGCGTGTTAAAGAAAAGTGCGAATATCTTCTTCTTCTTTTCTATCAAATGGGAGGATGTCTGCACTGTGTCAGATTCAGTCTCAGTCAGGATTTTAGTTGGTTTATAACCTTGGCTAGACTTCGTTGGTCCAGACTGAGTAGTCTGACCTCTCTTTATTGATGGTGATTGAAGTGATGAACTCTCTCACTTTTGAACTTTCTCAGATGTTCGACCTCATCCCAAGAAGGTTGAATATCTTCGTCTAATTCTTCTGCACATTGGTTAGCAAAAGAGATAATATGATAGGGATGGAAATAAGAGTTTACCTCGTCAGTTAACTCTTCCGGCAATGCCATGAAGCATTGGTCTTTTCCTCAGTAGCTGGATAGGGAGTCAGCTTTCTCTTTTTCTGACTCTATGAATATGTCTGTGTCATCGGCGTCATCTTCAACGATCATGGCCTTGGTCTTCTTCTTGGCCTTTCCTCTGAGGGCTGTTAGATCTAAACAAACACTTTATGCACATAAAGTTATTGCGTCGCTAGAAAACTTAGCACAGTCAGTATAACAGAAATAATAAACTGTGCTGAAATAAAAGACACACAATATGGTAACCCAGTTCGATTTTGCAACCTACGTCTGAGGGGCATTTGCCCAAGAGAGAACCAATCCACTATTAGAAGAAAGGGCTACAGAGGATCTTAGACATACAGGTCGACACCTTATGCTACCCTTTCGCTCACCCTCTTCCTAACTTCACGTGAATTCGTGATTGATCGATCTACAATCTCTCAACCTAAGCTCAAACCTCCAGTCCGAGCCTTAACTCTCTTTAAGACTTAATTTATCAAAGATAAACTCACAATATTTTGTGCTCTCACAATACAATACTCTCAAGAAATTAAAGTATAAGCACTCAAACAATAAAATAAAGTGGCCAACCCTTACAATTGTTGATGTCGAATATATATAGGTTTGAAACCCTAGATCTCTTCGTCATCGTGTATATCTCTTTAGATCTTCTTTCCTTGTGAGGATAAGGCTTGAGGAACACGTTCAATATCTGCTTGATAATTATCTTGTCCGCATCTATCATAAACATGGAAAAGATCCCGCAAAATCCGCGCAGATAAGGAAAGTCTCTGCCAGACTATTCCAGGTTCCCTTAGCACAGACTGAAGCACACATAACAGAGTTTGTTCTACGCAAAGGCTTCGACACTTCAGCTGTATTTTTGGCTACATAAACTTTGTCAACATCTTTGAGCAGCATCACCTGTTGAGCAGCAATGCCTCAAATCCAATAATCTCCCCCTTTGGCATTTATGTAGACAAAACCAATCATCAAGAAAATAATCAACCAAAAGCATCTTCATACCTCCAAATCCTCCAAGTCCGAACTTGTATGAAGTATGCCAAAGCTCCCCCTCTAACTAGCAATTGGAGAAATCTGTGTTGAAACTCCCCCTTAATTAATGCATGGAGTAAACCGATCACCAAGTAAATCTTCAATCATCGAGCGGATGATCTTCAACACAGCAACAAAGTAAACTATCAAATATGTCCATCAAAAATCATCAAGGATTAGAGAGAGATTAACTCCTTGGAACCAAAACTTAAATCTGTGCATAAACTGGCACAGACACTAGAACACCAACATAAAAACCAAAATAAATACAAATTCTTCTATTTTTCTTCTACTCACCCTTTTTGTCTGGTAGAAATGACAAAGTAGGGGGGTCTTCCATCCAATCTTCAGAAAGACTGGGATTACTTCTTCTTCACAGCTTGAGCTGATGCTTGAAGGTCCTCTTCATCCTCTTCAGTTTGGGTATCTTCATCACCCAAGTCTTCTTCAGCATCCTCATCCTCAGTATCAGCTGCTACTTCATCATCTGCATCCTCATCATCAGCATCATCATCTTCTGGCATAGTCCCTGCATCTCGTGGCGCCGATCTAGATGGCACAGCTTCTCCTCCAGCAAAGACTGCTCTGGCATCATTGAGTAATGCCGCAATCTCATTCTTGCGCATACGAAGTCTCTTCATCTGGAATAAGATGGAGTTGTACTCACGCTCCAGCTCACGCAGTATCCTTAAAGAAATAGCTCTCAGATTAGGCTCACTCAGCACAGTCGCTGGCACAGTGGATGTCGGCTTCTTCCTTTCCACAATGCGGACAGAGGGACCCTTGATGTCCTTAGGATGAACAGCTTCATTGAATAGCTTGTCATGGATGACAATGCTCTTTGGAGTACGCTCAAATTGTTCTCCTACATACACCACTTCAGGGAATTGAGATGAGATGATTCCAAAGATAAGACCAGGATAGCCTAACGCCTTAGGCTTCTTCAGATTTCCAGCATGTTGGGTAACGTGGTCGAAGACCAAACATCCAAAGTCGAAAGGCTTGAAACGCCCAATTCCATACAACACTCTAGCTGTTTCTTGGCTTACTGTGGCAGAGTGTGTGGTAGGACACCTTTCTGACTGCAATCTTGTGCAGGATTGCATACTTCTAGGACAGCATCAAGGAACTGATGGACATGTTCCTCTTCCACGTCCTGTACACCCCGTGCGTGATCTCGTTGGCAATTGTGTCCAAAGACACATCCTCTTCTTCTATCCCATGGTCATCACACCTAACAAATGTAGAAATAACAGCTGGAGAGAAATTGATATACCTAGTTAGAATGTAAGTCTTAAAGTGGTTGCGGGAGGAAGAGTCAGCAATACTCTTGGACATGTTGTAGTAGAATTCTAGCACAACTGCTCGAACATACCGTCGAACAGGATAGACAATCTGATCCCACTTAGCATCTTTCAGCAGTTTGTCCAAACCGGTTCCCTCCAAATCTTGCTTCTTCACAGGTTGCTCATAGACCAGCTTCTTGTGGATGACATTATCCCAAGCCTCAGCATGTTCATCAGACTTGAACCTGAGGGCATCTTGCACAACCTTTGTTCTCTGTTTAGGATCAGTTGAGAATAGTTGTCTTCTTGAAGGTGTGGCCAATGATCCACCGTGGTGAGCAACAGAAGAAGCTTCATGATGAGATGCTTCATGCTCAGAATTCCCAGCATCACTTTCCATAGTACGATCAGGCCCAGACTCTACTTCAATGGGCTGATTGGGATCCACACCCTTCTTGGACTTTGCAACAACTTTCTTCTTCTTCTTGGAAGATTCACCAACCTTCTCTTTGCCCTTGACATCACGGGCAGCAACAACAGCAATCTTCTTGGCCAATTGACCCCTCGTTCGAGTAGCAGGGGTCGCAATAGGTTCCCTGATGATCAAGACAGCTTCTTCAATTCTGACCTTCTTTCTGGGAAGATCAGAAAGCTTGCGAAGACGTCTCTTGGAAGACTTCTTCTTCTCTGTTGGCATAGTCTCTTCAACAGGATCCTCCAGATCTGCCACGAAATCATCAATGGCAGCTTCATCAACAAGAATCTCCTTCTTAGCAACAGGAGCCTCCTTCTCAACTTGTTGAAACACAGAGATTACATGAGGGATAGGTGCTTGCTCTTGCACAGTTTGAGAGCCACTGGCAGATGATGCAGATTGCCGGAGAATAGAACGGGAGGTTGAAGACTTTGAAGGAGTAGTCTTCTTCTTGAAGGCGGCTACAGGAACAAAAACTTGTTCCTTCTGACTTGACTCTATCTCAGATACGGAGTCATCCACGGTTTGCTCCTCCGGAGCAGGAGAATGCTTCGACGGCGACTTAGAGGTTGTTTTCGCCGACAAGAAAGATTTTGATAATGCAGGCTTTTCTTTTGGAATAGCGGTGGGGGGTTGCTTCTCTCCAGAGTCTGAATCGGAGTCTGGATAATCAACAATGGCCAGAGATTGCTTTATCTTTTTGCCACCGGCCTCATAAAGACGAGAAATAGGAACATCATCATCGCCGGAATCATCAGAGAACCTCTGAGTAGAACGACTTCCTTCAGATATGGTGAATAATGATCAGCAACACACAGACACAACAAGGGATCTTTGAGAGAGAGGGTGCTTCGGAACTAAGCAAAAGATGGGAAAAATCTTAATGCAGAAGCAACAATATATATAGATTTCGAAGGCGGTGGAATTCTCTCTCTTAGAAGATAAGAATGGAAATAAATCCCTATAAAATAGGAGATGATATATATATCTGATGAACCCATATTTGTGTCCATCTTTTCTTGTGTTTTTCTTGTGCTTTTAAGTCTTTATCGAGTGAAAGTGTGTCTGGGAGGACACAAAGTCGAGAGATAGTGTGCAGGAAAGAACAGGTGGGATCTTGGGTAAATTTAGTGGAAAATCTATTATTGAGATGCTGAGATTGCGATACGATGCAAATGGGCATAGGGCTGGAGGCTTGTAGCTGGGCAACAACGTTCTACACACTCTACAAGTCAGGAAGTACCTCCCCATATCCTTGAAGCCAACAGATAGAGTACCCGGAGGAGCCAGGATCTTGGTCAACATAGGAAGCAATACAGGATGCAGACAGAGAAGGCAAGATGTGAGTTGGAGCAGCAGCAGCAGCGGATTTCTTTTCTTCTAAGAAAGAGAATAAGGATCGAAGAATTCTTTCCTTATCCTAGACGAACCTAATCAAAGAAGATATCTACCATACAAGGGAAGTAAATCACGACTGCATGGGTAAGAGAGAAGGCGGATATGCATGGAAGGAGCCTTTTTCCAACAAGAAAACTTCCCCAACCCTAATTTCCATTGCCTATATATATGGCCCACTTCACATTGTATGGGAGGGTTCGAATTTGGTTTTTGTTAGCTTAAGTTATGCATTCTAAGTTTGAGAGAGCGAGAGGAAGAAACAAGTCCTACGGGCAATTTATTTTATGTTCGTTATTTTCTGCATTAGTTTAGTTGTTAGCTTGAAGCCAAGACCTTAGTTGCTAACGTATGTTTTTTAGCAGCAACCCTTTCCAATTTTGTGTTAAGTATGATTTCCCTTATTTGTTTTATGTTCTTATTTAATATTATATCTAGCTAAATTTATTGTTTGGGTTGGATGTAGATGATGTGATTGTAAATTACTCGTTTTAAACTCGTGATGTCTAATTGAGTGAGTTCATTATTTGATTTTATTCCCGAAACACTTAGGATTATTTCTAGACTTAATTGATATTGATATATGATTGATCACCATCTAGATATTGAGATTAATTCATTAACAGGATTTGGGATCAAACTCGAGAATGTCTCTCGTGCCCAAGAAGGTAAAGAGTGTTGGAGAGCAGTCGGTATTGACCTACCCCTTGGTTGTCTTAGGTCTGTTTCTTCTTAATGCCTTTTGAACAGCATCGTTACCGAAGTGTCTTCGTGACTTTGTTGATCAAGAGAGGAGATCTTGCCTTCTGGTCAAGATCTGTAAAATTGGATAGACATAGGCTTGGTGTGTTTATATCGTGACTCCGTGACCTTTAGGGTATAAACTAATCTTTGTCTTAAACTAAGTAATGAGATCAAGTAATTGAATATCTTTGCACCAATGAACGAGTAACGAGTAGTAGAGATCATTGATTTGAAATCCAAACCAAACTTCTTTGTTATTTGATATTTTACTTGTTGAGTTACAGGATATTGAGATACATCTAGACCAAAACATCTTTTGTTGAGCACTACCTGAAGAGCAGATCTACGCGAAGTCCCTTGGGTTCGACCCCACTTGCCATTAACTACTACCTTGTTGGGCAAGAGGTATTTATAAATTTATTTGTGCGAAGAGTGTGACGACAGCACTTCGTCAAATTGGCACCGTTGCCGGGGACTTGGTTTTAAGCTAGTTTGCTCTTCTAGCTTGAGTTGAGCATGGTTTATGCCCAAGCCACATCTACGGAGTGATGAAGATCTTCAAGATCATGCTGTTTGCCTGGAGGTGATAGCTAGGAGAAATCGAGCAGAACAACGCAAGAAGAAGAGAGATTTGGAGGAAGGCATCAACGAACCTTCAGAGTCGCCGAGCTTGATAGAAGAGCAAGATATTGAGCAAGAAGACGATTCTTTCTCAACAGCGAGTACAAACAGTGAGACATCAACAACCATGGCAGGACAACAAGAGAAAACCATCCGTCAGATTATGTTCCCTGACGACAAGGGAATCAAACCTTCAAGTATCCAGTTGCCCACCGTCAATGGCAACTAAGAGCTCAAACATTCGCTGATACAGATACTGCCCAAGTTCAGCGATCATCCCAGAGAAGACCCTCAGACCCATCTTCAAGACTTTGAGATGGCGATCAGCACTGTATGGAACAATACCCCTCCTGCCCGAGATGCTGCCCAAGATACGTTTCCAGACTACGTAAGGTTACTCACGTTCCCGTTTTCACTACTAGACGGAGCACGTGAGTGGCTTTACACCTTGTCAGAGGGAAGCATCGATACCTGGAAAAAGTTGTAGCAAGCTTTCCTTGATAAGTACATACCCATTGGACGGATACAAAGTGGAAGGAATGCCATTTCCTCGATCAAAATGGGTGGAAGTGAGTCGTTGTATGAATATTATGAAAGGTTCAAGAAGTTGATAGCAAGATGTCCTCAACATCGGATCGAGGACATTGATTTGATTAAACATTTCTTAAAAGGATTAAAGGCATCTGAGAGGAAGTTTATCATTGCAGCATATGGGGGAGCAATAGTCGATCAATCGCCAGCTGAAGTGTTCAAGAAAATAGCTGCTATGGCCGATCAATCACGAGATGAAGATGATATCCCAAGAGGAGGGTATGAATGCAGCAAGGGAAATTCCAATAACTTGGTCAGCACTATAAAAGACTTCATGGCCAAGATGAGTGGTCAAATGGAGGGCTTGAAAAGGAAGGTAGGTAAGGAAGTTCACAAAGATATGAAGAAATGCGAGGTGTGTCAGGCAACATCCCATATCACCTCGGAATGTCCCAGTTGGTTCGTGGAAGAAGGAGAGGAGGTGAAGGCAATAGGTCAGAACCAGCAAGGTGGTGGGCAACAAAGGTTCCAATATGGCAATAACAGCAACTATGGCAACAACTTCGGCTATAGGCAGAATCAGCACGAGAACCTGAGGTATGGCAACAACCACTATCGAATGCCTCCTGCCACCAATAACCACAACAGCTTGTTCAACAGTAATATGTGCCTCCACCTCAACAACAGCCTTAACAGCAACATAACTATGTTCCTCCATATCGAGAACCAGCAAAGATGGAGTTCATGTAGGAGACCATTGATAGGTTTACTAATGAGAACCAAAGGCTTAGGAGGGATTTTGAGAACTTTCAATTAGAAAGCCGAGGCCAATCAAATAACCTTCAGCTCAATTAACTCACATAAACCAGACACTATCAAAGCTGGTAGATGACAAGAGTGGAAGGCTTCCTGAGAGCAAGTCAATGCGGTGACTTTGCGAAGTGAGGTGTTGCCCAAGACCCAACTCAAGGGACCTGCTGGAGTAGAAGAAACTAAGATGAGCTCAGGAGATATCAATGACCTCTATGTAGAGTTGAAGGCAAAGCGTGAAGAAGGGATAAAGGCCAATAAGAACCCCGTCTTCGATAATAAGGAGAATGAAGCCTTGTTTGATTACATGAAGATGGAGAGATCAAAGCTGGGGTTTGATAAAGATAACGTGTTGTTGGACTCTTTGAAGGCTGAAAAAGAAGCAGAGGCTTTGTCCAAGAGGACTGTTCCTCGCACTGCTAATGCAAAGATCCCGTACTTAAGACATTTTGCCCGCAATCGTGATCAGAAGGAGTTGGAGGACATGATGGAGGTGTTCAACAAAGTGGAGATAAATCTGCCACTATTGATGGCATTACAATCCATGCCAAAGTGTGCAAAATTTTTGCGAGAGATGTGCTTGAAGAAGACCAAGTACCCAGATAATGCCCGTTTCCATGTAGAGAACGTGTCAGCACTAATAAATTCCCAAATCCCGATCAAGAAGAAGGATCCTGGCATGTTTGTCATCCCATACAAAATTGGTACTACGTCAATACCCATGGCGATGCTCGATCTAGGAGCTTCGATAAATCTAATACCAAGGGCCATGTTCGACGAGATGAGGTTGGGACCTCTTTCTCCTACCTGTGTAGCCATCCAATTGGAGGACTTATCCACAGTCTACCCTGATGGAGTTTTGGAGGACGTGTTGGTCAAGGTGGGGGATCTTCTATTTCCAGCCGACTTCTATGTTCTTGACATGGAAAGAAAGCAATCAAGAATCCAGTGATCTTGCTCGGGAGGCCATTCTTAAGGACAGCATGCACCAAGATCAATTGCGATGCAGGGAGATTAACGATTCAAGTAGCTGGAGAAATAGTTGAGTTCGATACTTATCAGCAAAATTAGGATGATGCCCTAGAGCACCTCAACACCCTTAATGCATGTGGTCAGCAAGTGGAGACATTGAACAGCTTAAGTTGCTTCTTTGAAGACAACGAGGATGCAACCCAGGCGGAACTCAATCTAATTCAGGGGCTTGACCTGGATCTCGACCAGCATGAGGATAATGAGGAATATGGTGCCTTGATGGAGTTCTATGAAGGCGATGAGTATAAAAGTGATAAAGATTTCTGGGAGGAGTCAGTCCATGGACATAGTTTCGACTCCACCGATGAAGACTACAGCACGGATGAGGAGTTAGAGGATAACAACACTCCTAAAAACTTCCATGAAGATGAAGACAAGTTTGATGAGGAACTCGAGGAACTACCTCATGATGAGACCGAGGAGTTGGTAGAGAAATTTTGGCAACAGACAGTTCTTGAGCAGGATGCCAACTTTCAGACAGAAGAGGATCTTGCCCAGAACGATGAACCAGCAGATGTGGAAGAATGCAGCTATGCCAGAATTCCGAGCAAGATGCAACCTCAGGGGTTTGAACCACTCAACATCCCTGAATTGAAGCGAGGACAGATTGGTGCCATCACTACAAAAGGCCCCTACATTGGAGCTAAAACCTTTGCCCAAGCACCTGAAATACATATATCTCGGCAAGAAAGAGACTTTGCCCGTGATCATATCATCTGAGCTATCGAGCATGGAGGAGGTCCGAGTTGGTGAGGTGCTGAGCAAATACAAGGAGGCAATAGGATGGACCTTGGCCGACATCAAAGGCATTAACCCTTTGGACTGTGTTTACCATATTTTGCTTGAGAAGGATGCTGCCCCCTTAAGGGATCCACAAAGGAGATTGAATCCCACCATGAAAGAAGTGGTAATGAAAGAGATACTAAAACTTCTTGACTTGGGGATCATCTACCCCGTGTCTGACAGCCGGTGGGTGAGCCCTGTGCACGTGGGGCCCAAGAAGTCAGGAATCCAAGTTGTTGAGAACGAGAAAAACAAGATGGTGGCCATGAGATTGCAAACCGGATGGCGAGTGTGCATAGATTATCGGAAGTTAAACCAAAAGACGAAGAATGATCTCTTTTCTTTGCCCTTTATCGACGAGATGCTTGAAAGGTTAGCTGGTAATGACTATTATTGCTTTCTTGACGGCTATTCTGGTTACATGCAGATCTAGGTTGCTGACGAGGATCAAGGCAAGACCACCTTTGATGGTCCCGATACGAGTTCTGGTGTATGGGGGGGGGGGATACACCAGTTATGAATTTTAAAAACAACCCCCAAAAATTATCGCAACTGAGTAATACGACTCAGCTGGAATCACAAGTGAGTAAGGATACTCAGCTGGAAGTGTAGTGCTGTGCGGAATGTGGTGGAAATAACAACTCGTAAAAATAACTCACGTTTGTTATGCAAGGTCGGCCAAAAACCAAGTCAGTTGAGAATGTTGAAAATACAGTTTGAGTGATGGTTAGTTGGTCAGTTGGACATGCAATATATAACTGAATAATAAACACAAACACACAAAGATTTACGTGGTTCGGAGAGAACTCCTACGTCCACGGGGAGTTGTGAGTCCACACAACTCAGTCCAATTTCTTTAGGACTTCAACCACAAAGCTTATGCGGGCTTTGCAACCGTTAAGATAAGTTTACGGGTACTTATCAACCTTACAGATAAGTTTATGGATACTTATCAACCTATCTACTCAATTACGGAAAGAGTAGGGTCCTAACAATCCTTTTGAGAGGATGTGTAAAAGGGTGGGTTTTTCCAACTACTAGCTCGAACAAGAAATGAGCTAGGATCTAAGCTTGAACAAATGGAGACTCAAACTAAGAACTAAAAACACCAAGACAGAATCTAACACTCTAGGAACTCTCAACTAGTGATGTTCTTAGAGATTGATTTCAGTTTTGCTCGTTTGCGATATGAACTCTCAACTGGTGATGTTCGCTCGTCTATCTCTTTGCTCTTGCACTTGTCTGTCTTCTAGGTCTTGGTGAATGAATGAATGCCTCTATTTATAGGCGCAGAGAATCAACTAGTCGTTGGATGAACCGTTGATCTCTGTTCTGTGAAAGCGATGGCTTGTCTCTCATCTCTGCAGACTTTCCGGATTTGGCAACCGTGAACTTCTGCTTTCCATCTGAGACAGCCTTGTGTTGGGCCAAATGAGGTAATGACAGAACGTCAAACCTTCACGTGACTTCCTTTTTGAAATTCAAATCTTCAACCTTTGACTTTCAACCTTGTTTAGTCGGTTGAGAAGTTTTGGTCTTCATCTGAGTGGTCTTCAGCTGATGTTCCATCTGATCGATATCTTCATCTGACCTTCTGTCTGAATTGGAACAGTTGAACTCTCAGCTGCCTTGAATTTCATGTTGTCGATTTTATCAGTTTGAGTCCTGCAACTTGAACGCTCAGTTGTCTTTCTTGTAACTGATGTTCCATCTCTTGAATGCTCAGTTGTCTTTCTTGTGTTCTGAATTTGATCAGTTGGCTCGAACACTAAGATGACTTTCTTCCATCTGATGTTCTCTTACATCTTCTCTAATGAACGCTCAGTTGTCTTTCTTACAACTGATGTTCTATCCGAGTGAGGCCTTGTTGCCGTCTTCAGCTAGAGACCTGTAAAGATAAAATCTCAACATTGCTCAAACAGCGAGCCTAACTACTAACATTAGGTTATGGCAATATCTACTCGGTTGGGGTCAGTTGGTTTTGGAATCAATCAAAACTTTAATAAATTTCCCAACAATTTCCCCCTTTTTGATGATGCCAAAACCCTTACTGATCAAACTGATCTAAACCCTACTGACCTATCTAAAATCTCAGCTGAAATTCTAGACAGTCTATAAGATTAAAACATCAAAGGGTTAGCATAGTTATAACATGGTATTGAAATAACTTTGCGATTCAGAGCTTGGACAACGAGAGATTGTACATCAAGGTGAATCGGATAACTGATGAAAGTTTTCATTACAACTAATGGTTACAAAAATATGCACACAAAATCAGAATACATCAGTTGCTCAAAAACTTTAACTGGGCTAATACTTTAGCCCATACTTCCCAAAAATTCTAACAAAAATTTCTCTTTTCGCATCCGACTCCTTCGAGATGTCAATTCCATGTTCTTGGCATACTCTTCTTGCCTCAGCTGCAATTTTTGTCCGGTTGGGATTTCTTGAGTCTGGGAGGAATGGAGGCAGATATGTAACTTTCTGAGGGACGGGGACGGTGTTCATATCCAGTTTTGCATCTATCATTGCTCGCCTGAACTGGCTGAACATGCCCGGATCCCCAGAGTGTAGCTCGATCAGCGCTTCCTTGAAGGCTCTTCTTCCATCCTCAGTTGAGTACACCTTTCTGTAATAAAAATCATTGACAAATTCCTGCTTGAATGATTCTCAATCTTCATTCCATTCGGCTGGCATCCACTTATCCACATGCCTGAATCAACTTTGAAGTTTGACTTTTCCTGGCAGTCTCTGTTGCTTCAACCGTGCTTCAGCCTTAACCTGATGTTTTTCAATTCGACGTCGGCTGCGGGATGCAACATTTCTATCCAAGTTATTTGTGATCTTGGTAAGCTCTTCTTCAAACTTGTTGACACTTGTCACTTGGTCAGCAGCAAACTTCTTTATCCACTCTGGATTCATGTAGTCTTTCTCAGCAACATCCATAGCCTTGGCAGCAGCAATACACTCTTCGGTTATGATACCGTCGAGTTCAGCATCAAGCTCGGCTGCTATCTCGGCTATGGAGTTGTAGGAGACTCCATACTCCTTGGCCAGCTCCATGTCCTTTGCCATTTCATCTCCGCCGACATCGGTTGGCTTTGGAGCGAACTTCTTCTTCGGAGTCTTCTTCGGCTGGGATTTCTTCAGCTGAGATTCCTTTTCAGCTGGCATCTCTTCTTTAGCCTGGGTCTCATCTACCCGGTTCTTATCTTCTCCCTACATCTCATCATGTTGCATCACCTCTTCTCCCTTTTTGGCATCAGCAACAAGGCTTGCAACTAAGCCATCCAGAGAGGTGAGTTGCTGTTCAGCTTGCTGGATTCGGTCAAAGAGCTCATCAACCGCGCACTCTTCTTCAACCTTCTTCGCCAGTTCAGTGTCAAGGCGCTCTTGCTCGGCTTTCTTCAATCCAGCGAATGTTTCATTGACCTCGGTTTGGAAAGCAACGAACTCAGCCCATCTTGACTCGAACCGAGAATGCCATTCTTCATCTTGAGTTTGTTGAGATTTGGCAAGGTTGGAATCAGATATAGATTTGAACATGTTCAGATCGGATTTGAGTCCATGAATGGTTGTCTTCAGTGCATTGAAGTCTTGGCTGGTGGATGTAGAGAATTCATCCAGCTTCATCTTCAGCTCATCATTGTCGTCCTGCAGCTGTTTGTGCTTCTCTGCTTGAGCTTCCATCATCCTCAGTTGATCTTCTTTGTTGCGCTGGATGGTGGCAAGCATCTCCGTCCTTAGCTGATTGACCCTCTCAGCTATCAGCTCACAAATTTTTTCTGTTGAGGGTGCTGGCTGATCAGCTGGAGCTTGTTGGTCAGCTGGTACTGGCAGTTCAACAGTGACCATGGCTTGGCGATTGGCCAGGTACTGTTGAAGCTCTTTCTCTTCCTTCTTGGCGGCTGCGGTGGCTGCATCAAGATCATCGATGAACTCAGCCGACTTGATTAGCATGTTGTCCAGGAATTTTACACAGTCTTCTCTGGATGTTTCCCTCGTGTCTCTTCCTTCCGCCTTGTTGAGGTCCAGACGACGCGTCAGCAGTGCAACCTTGTTGTTGTAGGCAACCTCAAGGTTGGTGTAGCTGAAGTAGTGCCTGATGCGTGACTCATCGGCCTTCAGCTGGTTCCAGCTGTGTATACTGATGGTATCCTCCTTCATATACCAGTGACTGAAGATGATGGTGAACTGATACAGCAGCTCGGTTCCAAGCGTGGCAAAAGTAGGCATGTTACGCGCCTCCGGGAACATCCCAATTAGCTTTTGAAAACAGTAGGCCAGCTTGCCTTCATGTTCTTGTGCGACGGCTTGTCGATCGGCTTCGTCATCGATGGGGGAGGGAGATAGATTTTCGTATGGAATCGATTCAATGGTTTCCTCAACGTTGGCCAAAGAACTGGTCTCAACATTGGCATCGAGCTGGAAGCTCGGAATTTCGGACTGTGTGGAGATGATTGTATCAAGAGGTTCCTTAACATTGGCCGAAGAGATGGTCTCAATATTGGCATCGAGCGAAGAGCTCGGAATATTTGGCTGAGAGTCGGTTGGGATAACCTGTTCGGGCTGTACGGCATCAGCTCCTGCCGTGGGGGAGTTTGGAATGTTTACGGTTTCCTCATATGAAGAAGATGCATCCGAGGAGATAGTTGGCTCGTCTTCCGGTTGGGTTTCCATCCCTTCCATCACATCTTTGTGAGGAACAACCTCGAAGGCAGCCGCGTCAACTGAGTGGCTCGACTCAGATGGCTCCTTCTCAGCTGGTGCCTCCACAGCTGGTGCATCCACAGCTGGTGTTTCCTCAGTTGGTGTTTCCTCAGCTGGCAACTCCTCAGCTGGCTTGGCAACTGACTTCTTTTTGATACGCAGCCTCATCTTCTTCTTAGCTGGCTCCTCCTCTTTCTCCTTCTCCGACTCAGCTCTAAGACGGCGTGTGGTCGTAGATTTGGAAGTGCGCCCGACAGCTGGAGGTAGCTCCTCAGCTGTATCTTTTTCCTCGGTTGACTTCACAGCTTCTCTTTTATCCTTGGAAGTGTAAACACTCCTGATGACATCCTGAGCCTTCTTAGCTGTTGGGAACAGCATCATCCTCTTGACTGGAGTCTCCTCACACTCTTCTCAGACCATGTTCTGATCCTTTGTTGAGAAAAGGATCAGGGCAGAAATTTTACTTCCAAAGTTGAGAGTTCCCTTGACACTCAACAACTTCTCTCCGGAGTCAGTTGAGGATTCAGAGATCTTCTGCCTCTCCAGTGTCAACTGGTGTTCAAAGTACTTGAACCAGTTGATGTTGTGCTTGTATTTGTGCTCCAAAGCAATCAGTTGCTTGAGCTTCGGTCGGCTGATGTCGCCAAAGGCACCACTGTATCCGAAGATGACCTTGGATACGACATCGAACAGAAGTCGATGCTCTGGCTTCAACTTCGTTCGCTGCATATTGCTCCTTAATTTCTCTGGGGAGATGAGAGCACTCTCCAGAAATTCATCGGCTTCCGCATCGGTGATGTTTTCGATTGAGTCAGTGGCGGAATGATTTGGTGGAATGATTTGGCGTTGAATGTCGGAAACTGGAATGGGAACAGTGACACGGCGGATGGTTCTGGCAGGAACATCCCGTTGTCAATAAGAGACTTCTGTAATGAGGCTGTCTCGGCTGTCGATGGGAGATTGCAGGTTCACGTAAAACTCCCCGACCTGTCGCCTGAGAAGGTGGGAGGGGAAGAGCGTCGCCCAGTCCAGGAGGTAGTTTTCCCTGAGAATATTGGCGAGGGGAGACAGCACCGGTGATTCCAGTTCATCTTCTGACAAAATCTGCTCGAAGTGGATCTTAGAGAGCAGTATGTCGAAAGATTCTTCGTAAGAAGAAGGGACTAGAGAAGGTCCCGAAGATGCCATCTTCCTTCTTTGTGAAGCTTTAGGTGCCATTTTAATACTGCAGTGAGGATTATATATAGAGAGAAAAACTTGCAGAAAATGGTGAGACAAATTGGAGACGAAAATGAACAGTTACTGCAGATAAACACAAATGTAGAAGGTAAGAGATCACTTCCTGATTTTCCGCCTTTTATAGGTTAGTGGCTCGGTTGAAATCGACGGCTAGGGTTGAATGGCGCGAATCCATCAACGGTTGAGATCTCGCGACTGTTGACTAGCTTTGACTTGACGTCACAATCCGAGTTCCAACCAGCGCGTGAGAAGGTGAAATGTTATTATGTCAGCCAGTCGCACTATAAAGTAGGCTATTGATGTTCAGCCGTACTTTACATTAAATGCACTATGATGGCTATTTTAGTCTAACTGACATGCTTCAGGAATGTTTGAATTTATTTCAAACATTCTCATTTAAGACATAAACACCTTCAATCATAAATGATACCTGCCAGCTGATGTTGGGATCAGCTGTGTTCACCTGCCAGCTGATGTCGGAATCAGCTATGTTCCAATGTTGCGGCATACCATCAGCTGACTCGAGTTCGTCTGTTCAGCTGACGTCTGATTTCTTCGGTTGGCGATCTTCATCTGAGATTCCCCCTTCATCTGAGCTTCCCCCTCAGATGGATATCTATCTCTTCACCTCAGCTGGTTCCTTATCTGATGGATCCAACAATCCAAGTAGATCACATAGCATTTTGAACCGCGCTTCGGCTAGAGGTTTGGTGAAGATATCGACTCTCTGAATCTCAGTTGGAATCTTCTCCATAGATATATCCTTCTTCTCAATATGATCTCGGATAAAATGATGTCGGATGTCAATGTGCTTTGTCCGAGAATGGTGAACAGGATTCAAAGAGATAGCAATGGCACTTGAGCTATCACAATGAATTGGAACCTGTCCAGTTGCGACTTCATAATCTCTAAGCTGTTGCTTGAGCCACAACACTTGCATGCAACAACTACCGGCAGCCATGTACTCTGACTCGGTTGTAGAAGTGGCAAAACATGCTTGTTTCTTCGAAAACCATGAGACTAACTTGCTTCCCATGAACTGACAATGTCCAGATGTGGACTTCCTGTCCAACCGATCTCCGGCTAGATCCGCATCTGAGTATCCAGACAGTTGGATATTGTCGTCAGTTGGATACCACAACCCAACATTAACTGTACCCTTCAGATACTTGATGATGTTCTTTGCTGCCAACATGTGTGCTTCCCTCGGCTGAACTTGGAACCGAGCACACACTCCAACCACGTAAGATATGTCTGGCCGACTGGCGGTTAGATATAGCAAAGAACCGATAATCCCTCTATACTTACTGGCATCCACATGTTTTCCCTCAGATCCGGGTTCAATCTTCCAGTTAGTATTCATCGGGATCCGTGTGGTTTTACTTGACTGCAAACCGAACTTTGCGATGAGCTCCTTTGTATATTTGGACTGATTAATAAAAATCCCTTTTGATGACTGCTTCACCTGTAGCCCAAGAAAATAGTTCATCTTGCCCATCATCGACATCTCGAATTTCTCCTTCATGAGAGTTGAGAATTTCTCGCACAGCTCCTCCGACTTGGAACCGAATATGATGTCGTCAACATAGATTTGCACAAGAAGTATATCTTCTCCAACTTTTATTGTGAACAGTGTTTTATCAACTGACCCTCGTTTGAACCCTGAGTTCAGAAGAAAACCACATAGAGTGTCATACCAAGACCTGGGTGCTTGCTTCAATCCATAGATCGCTTTCTTCAACTTATACACTCTTCCATCTCCAGTCTCAAAACCGGGAGGCTGTTCAACATAAACATCTTCCTTAATGTCACCGTTGAGGAAGGCACACTTCATATCCATCTGATAAACCTTGAATTTGTGAAATGCGGCATAGGCTAGAAATATCCGGATAGCTTCCAACCTTGCAACTGGCGCGAAGTAATCCTCGAAATCAATTCCTTCTTGTTGGCAATATCCCTGAGCTACCAACCTTGCCTTATTCCTCACGATGAATCCAATGGCGTCTCTCTTGTTCTTGAAAATCCACTTTAATCCAATGACTTTGACACAATTTGGTCTTTCTACCAACTCCCTTACACAGTTGCGTAGAAATTCGTTCAGCTCTTCTTACATGGCTGTTGTCCAATGAGCATAGTTGAGAGCTTCCACAACATTCTTCGGTTCTGGCACATCAGCTATGAAGCATGAAATCATGGAAACATCTCCGGCTTGTTCGAACTCTTCAAGAACCGCCAATTCCTCAGCATATTGAGCGTAAGTGTTGGAATCTTTCTCAGCTGAGTCTGGATTCGCAACTCTGCTTCTAGTACTCACACCGTTGGCTGGATCTCCAATGATGTTGTCCTTGGAATAATCTTCATACCATCTATTGTTGCATCTTCCTTCTTCTTTCAACTGTGGCTGTTCCGTGATCTGAGCTGTGGGAGATGCTGGGATCTTCTGAACTGGTGAATTATCAGTTGTGGAGTCCGGATCCTCAACATGGACAGTATTTTGAACCGGGCTCGGTTGGGCTTCGGATGCTGATGCAGTTGGAGTGACATCAGCTGGGGTTCCCCATTGAGATGAGCTGGGGTCCTCACATTCATCTTCAGAGGAACAAGGATCATCATCCTCGGTTGCCCATACCAATGGTTCAGCTAGATTCTTTTGCCTTAGAACCTGAGATCTGGTGAGAGCTGGTGGAACATGTGGATCAGCTTGTTGTCCTTTAGCCTGTTCCCTGCACTCAAAAGTAGATTCATCAAAACTAACATGAGGTGTTATCTCCACAACACAAGAGCTATTGTTAAAAACTCTATACGCCTTGATCCGAGCGACATATCCGAGAAATATGCCCTTCGAAGCCTTGGCGTCAAAAGTTTTCAACTGAGTCTTCCCATTGTTGTGAATATAACACTTAGAACCAAAAACGCGAAAATATGAAATATCAGGCTTCCTGCGTCTCCATAGCTCATATGGAGTCTTTCCCAACCGCTTGGTTAGAAGAGACCGGTTCTGGGTGTAGCAGGCTGTGTTGATTGCCTCAGCCCAAAATCTCTTTGGCAGAGCTGAGCTTGTCAACATGGATGTTGCTGCATCCATCAGCATTCGGTTCCTTCGCTCAGCTACTCCATTCTGTTGTGGAGTACGCGCAGCTGATGTTTGATGAGTAATTCCATTCTTCTCGCAATATTCAATGATGGTTTCATTTAGAAACTCGGTTCCACGATGTGATCAGATGGAAATAATTTTCATCTGTTGTTGGTTCGATATCCGATCCATCAGCTTGGGTAGCTCATCTCGGGTTTCACTCTTGTGACGCATGAAAATGGTCCACGTGTACCTAGAAAAGTCATCAGTTGCAACAAGGGTATATTCGTTACCATTCATGCTTTTTGGTGTAACTAGCCCGAAGAGATCCATATGGATCAGCTGCAATACTCGGTCGGTTGAGGGAGTTGTTTTCAACTGGAAGGAGGATCTAGCGAGCTTTCCCAGTTGACATGCACTACAGATATGTGTTGTTGAAAACACTCGGTTTGGAATGCCCTTTGCATGTTCCTGTCTTGCAAGTCGGTTCATAGTCTTGAAATTTAGATGGTTGAGCCTTTTGTGCCACAGCCAGCTCACATCTGAACTGCTCTTTGATAACAGACAGGTGTCACGACGACTACTATTCCAGTCAGCATAGTAGACATTCCCGGTTGGGGATCGATTTCCCAACAATATGACCTGCTTTGTTCCGACATTTTTAACCCTGCAGACCTGTGCATCAAACTTGACAGAGAAACCATTATCACATAATTGGCTGATGCAGAGCAAGTTATGCTTCAATCCATCAACATATGAAACATTTGAAATCGACACGTGATTGGTTTCAAGGGTACCGTAGCCTCTGGTGTGACCTTTTGAGTTGTCACCAAAGGTAACTGATGGTCCTTCTTTCTCCACGAAACTCTCAAGCAAATCCTTCAGATTTGTCATGTGTTTCGAGCATCCACTATCCATCACCCACATGGTATGTGATGCTTTATTCTTCCTCAGCTGTTTCTCCTGTTCCTGCACAGAGAAACTCACTTAGGTCCCCAATTTTAGTTGGGTCCTGGAGGGTTAGAACTAGTTCCCCCTTGAACTATGAGTCGTTTTTCCATGTATACTCGGATAGATTTATCATTCCAAATCACTTTTCCTTCTCCATCAACTATAACAACACCTCGGTTATCCTTAGGCTTGTTGTTATTGTTGATGTTCCCATTGTGAGCTTTAGGAGGAGAGGTGTTCCCTCTGTTTTTATGGCGATTCTTATCCTGTTGATTTTGTCGATGAGGTCGGACGCTATGTTGGAATCTTTGTGACTGAGTCTGATTCCATCTTCCTGACTGTCGACTCCAGCTGTTCATGCCCTGTTGTTAATTCATGTTGTGGCATGAGTATTTGTAGCTGTTGGAGTTATTCCACATGGGTTGACTCTGATGGAACCTCTGGTTGTTCTGATGATGGAACCGATGTTGATTCTGATGGTTGAATCCCTGTTGGTTTAGTTGATTCCATCTCTTCTGAGGTCGGTTCTGAGGTCGGTTCTGAGGTCGATTCTGAGGTCGGTTCTGAGGTCGGTTCTGAGGTCGGTTCTGAGGTCGGTTCTGATTATATCTCTGACGTCTCTGGTTCCTCTTCTGAGTCCTGGAACATTCCCCCTCGGTTGTTGTCCCAACTGATAAATTCATCTGTTCTCCAACCACAGCTCCCTTTCCTTTGTCAGCTGCAATTTCCTTAGCTGGTTGTGCTTGCTGTGACGTGGAGGTTGGATTAATTTGGGGAGTTGCAGACTCAATCGGATCTGGTTTGGCAATCGTGACCTCCACAGCCTTGACAAAGGTTGCGGGTGGAATTCCAGAGTCCTTGACCATGTCGTAACCGAGTCCAGACACGTCATCCATTTGTCTTTGATAACTGATGAGATTCTCGATGATTTTGGATGATTGATATAGCTTTATCAGGTTGTCCTTCTCAGTTTGCAAATCCTTGAGAAGAACAGCTATATGCTCTGTCTGTGCGTCTGACTTCTTCATCAGCTGGTCGATCTGAGCCTCTTACTTGTTCAACTGATCATGCTGCTCCTTGATCTGCTCCTTCAACTCTTCATCGGTTGGAGCCTTAGTTCGGTTGGCCTCATTCAGTTGATTTTTGAGATTATCAATCTCTTCCATTTGACTTTTAATCAGATCGTCCTTTTCGGTTAAGGATTCTTCAAGTCTGGCAAACTGATCTTGAAGACTCTTAAACTCAACCGATTGCTGATACAATTTCTCACTGAGTTCTAGGAAGTCACCCCAAGAGGGTTCCAACTCTTCATCTACTGATTCCTGCATGTTAGTATCAGTAGAAGAATTTAAAATAACTGGGTTAAAGTGTACCTCAGTATCATCCTGGTCGGTTCCAAATGCCATGAGACATTGATCCTAACCGATAGCGTTGTTGGTGGAAGTCAGCTCATCCTCATCTTCGGTGTCAGTGAAGATGTCCATGTCGTCAGCTGCTTCTTCTGCAACCATGGCCTTGTTCTTTGCACTTTGCTTGGCCCTCAACACATCTCTCTCTTTCTTCGATAGATCTGGACAGTCAGCTTTGAAGTGTCCCTCTTTGCCGCATTCAAAGCAACTGTTGGCCACAGGCTTTGAGTTATCTCGAGTTCGGTTGGATTTATACAACCGTTTGTATTTTCCGAACCGAGTACCCATGTCAGCTAGCTTCTTTGACAGGGCGGCTATACTCTGTTGCAGCTCTTCTCTGCTTGGCTCCTTCGAAGCTGTGTCCGCAGATCTTGTTGCCCTTGATGTTCGCGGCTTGGAATAGTCAACTCAAAGTGCGACTGTCTTTGTGGCTGAACCAATATCCTCATGTCGACTCGTCTGCCCTGAGGACTGAGTTGATCTTCATCGGTTCACCTTGTACTCATTTCCTTTCAGGATTGAGAACAGTCTGTCAGTTCCCATTTCTCCAAGATCAGCTCGTCTCTCATGGATGTTGGTGAAGGTGTCCCACTCAGCTGGTAGAGCTTGTAATACTTTGAGGTTTATTTCTCTCAAAGTATATTTCCCTCGTCGGATAGATTGAATCCTTCTGATAATATCCATGAACTGAAGCTCTAACTGATCAATGGTTTCATCAGCTCTTAGACAGAAGTTGTCAAAATCTTGACAAGCATGGGAGAACTTGTTCTCCTTGGTTTCGTCACTCCCTTCACTAAGAGATGCCAAAATATCCCACATCTCCTTAGCGGTGTCGCATTCTTCTATCCAAGGAAGATAGTCTTGTCCAACTGTGGACATGATAGTGCTCTGAGCCCAGATATCCAGCTGACTCATTTTAGCTTCCTCAGGAGTGAAGTCTTCTGCCTTTTTCTCAACCATCACCTCAGTTGCATCCCCATCATTGGGATTTGTAGGAGTGCGAGTGACTTTCTCCATGATGGTGATCGGTCCAGATGTGATCACTTGTTGCATTCGATGATGCTTTGATAGTAGAATCTTCTTCATCTGAGTTCTCCAGGATATATAGTTCACAACCGAGAACATGACAACGATCTTGTCTTTAACATCCATCTGCACACAATAATCAGACAACAAATGCAAGCAGATATGCACTAGCGTGAAAAAGATCTGTTCAGTTGACCACTGAAGAAAATAACACCTCGATTCACACCTCGTGAAATAGAGTCAGCAGTCTTTTGAACCACGGCTCTGATACCACTTGATGGTCCCGATACGAGTTCTGGTGTATGGGAGGGGGGGGAGGATACACCAGTTATGAATTTTAAAAACAACCCCAAAAAATTATCGCAACTGAGTAATACGACTCAGCTGGAATCACAACTGAGTAAGGATACTCAACTAGAAGTGTAGTGCTGTGCGGAATGTGGTGGAAATAACAACTCGTAAAAATAACTCACGCTTGATATGCAAGGTCGGCCAAAAAACAAGTCAGTTGAGAATGTTGAAAATGTAGTTTTAGTGCTGGTTAGTTGGTCAGTTGGATATGCAATATATAACAGAATAATAAACACAAACACACAAAGATTTACGTGGTTCGGAGAGAACTCCTACGTCCACGGGGAGTTGTGAGTCCACACAACTCAGTCCAATTTCTTTAGGACTTCAACCACAAAGCTTACGTGGGCTTTGCAACCGTTAAGATAAGTTTACGGGTACTTATCAACCTTACAGATAAGTTTACGGGTACTTATCAACCTATCTACTCAATTACGGGAAGAGTAGGGTCCTAACAATCCTTTTGAGAGGATGTGTAAAAGGGTGGGTTTTTCCAACTACTAGCTCGAACAAGAAGTGAGCTAGGATCTAAGCTTGAACAAATGGAGACTCAAACTAAGAACTAAAAACACCAAGACAGAATCTAACACTCTAGGAACTCTCAACTAGTGATGTTCTTAGAGATTGATTTCAGTTTTGCTCGTTTGCGATATGAACTCTCAACTGGTGATGTTCGCTCGTCTATCTCTTTGCTCTTGCACTTGTCTGTCTTCTAGGTCTTGGTGAATGAATGAATGCCTCTATTTATAGGCGCAGAGAATCAACTAGTCGTTGGATGAACCGTTGATCTCTGTTCTGTGAAAGCGATGGCTTGTCTCTCATCTCTGCAGACTTTCCGGATTTGGCAACCGTGAACTTCTGCTTTCCATCTGAGACAGCCTTGTGTTGGGCCAAATGAGGTAATGACAGAACGTCAAACCTTCACGTGACTTCCTTTTTGAAATTCAAATCTTCAACCTTTGACTTTCAACCTTGTTTAGTCGGTTGAGAAGTTTTGGTCTTCATCTGAGTGGTCTTCAGCTGATGTTCCATCTGATCGATATCTTCATCTGACCTTCTGTCTGAATTGGAACAGTTGAACTCTCAACTGCCTTGAATTTCATGTTGTCAATTTTATCAGTTTGAGTCCTGCAACTGATGTTCTGTATCTTGAACGCTCAGTTGTCTTTCTTGTAACTGATGTTCCATCTCTTGAACGCTCAGTTGTCTTTCTTGTGTTCTGAATCTGATCAGTTGGCTCGAACGCTCAGATGACTTTCTTCCATCTAATGTTCTCTTACATCTTCTCTAATGAACGCTCAGTTGTCTTTCTTACAACTGATGTTCTATCCGAGTGAGGCCTTGTTACCGTCTTCAGCTGGAGACCTGTAAAGATAAAATCTCAACATTGCTCAAACAGCGAGCCTAACTACTAACATTAGGTTATGGCAACATCTACTCGGTTGGGGTCAGTTGGTTTTGGAATCAATCAAAACTTTAATAAATTTCCCAATAACCTTCACGTGCCCATTTGGCACATTTGCATATAGGAGGATACCATTTGGGTTGTGTAATGCACCATGAACATTTCAAAGGTGTATGATGCATATTTTTTCAAACCTTCTTGAAGAGTGCATCGAAGTCTTCATGGACGATTTTACCATCTACGGCAAGACCTTCGAATCATACCTTAACAACCTGGATCGAGTTTTGAAAAGATGTGTTGAGAAAAGCCTCGTATTGAACTATGAGAAATGTCACTTCATGGTGAGAGAAGGAATTGTTTTAAGGCATGTCATTTCGGGGAAAGGTATTGAGGTGGACAAAGCCAAGATCGACATTATTGCCAAGTTACCATACCCAAGATCTGTGAAGGAATTGAGAGGGTTCCTAGGGCCTGCTGGATTCTATAGAAGATTTGTCAAGGACTTTGCCATGATCGCCCAACCAATGACGAGACTACTTCAAAATGATGTACCATGGGAGTTCAATGAGGATTACAAGAAGGTGTTCCACGCCTTGAAGGAGAACTTGATCACAACCCCTATTATCCAACCTCCGAATTGGGGGGTGCCTTTAGAATTAATGTGTGATGCCAGTGGTTATGCTGTGGGAGCAGTTCTTGGGCAAAGACAAGGAAATGAGAGCTATGTCATCTATTATGCTTCCAAGATGTTGAACCCAGCCCAATTCAATTATGCCACAACGGAGAAGGAGTTGTTGGCTATTGTCTTCGCCTATGAAAAGTTTAGATCCTACTTACTTGGAGGCAAGACCATAGTGTACACGGATCACGCAACGTTGAAGTACTTGTTGAGCAAGAAGGAGTTCAAGCCAAGATTGATTAGATGGATTCTTTTATTACAGGAATTTGACATAGAGATCAAGGATACGAGTGGTGCCCAGAACCAAGTTGCTGATCACCTAAGTTGAATTCTCCAGCCTGATGATGGGGTGCCGATCAAGAAGACCTTTCCCGACAAGAACCTGAGTCTTGCCCAAGATGAGCCATGGTACGCTGATATCGTGAACTACTTGGTGACTGGAGAAATACCCTCCAACTTTGAACGTTATCAAAGGAACAAGCTTAAACACGAGAGCCGTTTCTATATTTGGGACGAGCCATATTTATGGAGGGAATGTGTGGACAAGATAATAAGGAGGTGTGTCAAGGATAAAGAGCAAAGGAGCATTCTTGAGCATTGCTACAACAAGGAATGCAGAGGACATTTTGGGCATGAACGCACTGCAAGGAAGGTTTTGGAGTGTGGCTTTTATTGGCCAACATTGTTCAGAGATTGTTATGAGTGGATCAAGATGTGCGAGTAGTGCCAAAGGGAAGGCAACATTACAAGAAGAAATTAAATGCCCATGATACCGATCTTGCCTATGGAGGTGTTCGACATATGGGGCATGGATTTTATGTGACCGTTGCCGAGTTCCAAAGGCAACAAGTACATCATACAGGCAGTGGATTATGTCTCGAAGTGGGTAGAGGCTCGTGGTTCCAACAAGGATGATTCTAAGGTGGTTTCCAATTTTTTGAGAACTCAAATTTTCAATAGTTTGGTGTACCTCAAGCTATAATTAGTGATCAAGGTTCTCATTTTTGCAACGCAACGGTGACCGCCTTGTTCAAGAAGTATGGAGTTACTTATCGTGTGTCAACAGCCTACCACCCACAAGCCAATGGACAAGCGGAATTATCCAATCGAATAATCAAGACGATCTTGAGGAAGACCGTGGGCACCACAATGAAGGATTAGAGTATGCGTCTCGATGATGCCTTGTGGGCATATAGGACTGCCTTTAAGATACCTTTTGGAATGTCCCCTTATTGCATGATCGATGGCAAGAGATGCCACTTGCCCGTGGAGCTGGAACACATAGCACATTGGGTTGTTGCCCAACTCAACTTTGATTGGAACGAGGCGGGTGAAGCAAGGAAGCTCAAGATGCAAGAACTCGACGAGATAAGACTCCAAGCATATGAAAATGCTGGGTTATACAAGGAAAAGATGAAGAAGACCCACGATCTTTAGATTAAAGAGAAGGAGTTCCATTTTGGGCAACAAGTGTTGTTGTACCAAACTCGATTTAGGCTTTCCTCAGGGAAGCTCTCGACCAAGTGGGCAGGACCCTATGAAGTACAAGCTCAATTCCTAAATGGAGCTGTTGAGATCAAGGATCCCAAGAATGGGAAGGTTTTTAAAGTTAATGGCCAGCGCTTGAAGGCCTATCTTGGGCAAGAACAGTTTGTTGAGGGGGAAACATCTGGGTTCTCTGTCGAGGAGGACCTCTGACTTCTAAGGAGGGGGTGTCGTGCCCAAGACCTTAAACGGAGCGCTGTCCAGGAGGCAACCTGGTTAGTATTTTCTTTTTAGTACTTTCTATTTATTTATTTATTTTAATTCATTTTTATTTTCGTAAAAATTATTGAAAATCCAAAAAAATTAGTTAGTTTTAATTCATAATATTTTATTTTGAAGCATAGGAAAGAGTTGTTTCGGAGTATATTTGTGTTTTGAAATGTGCAGGAAATGTTGACCAAGATGCAGGATGTTGGACAGCTACCACGATGGAGAAGTAAGTGGGGTGTCGAGCAGAGGATGTGGGAACGAACCAAGTTGTTGGTCAACGACTTTCTAAGACAGTTACTGTAACCCTTAAAAACCGCGCCCTATATACCTATTGCAGCACGTCTCCACCACCCCACTACTCAATTTGAATTTACCTCTGCAACTTCTCATCTTCTCTCTATTTTTCTCTCTATCAAAAAACCCAAATACTCTACTATGGTGTCTACTCGCCCACGGAATCAACATTGATCTCACCAGTGACAACATCGCCACTGTTGGGAAATTTATTAAAGTTTTGATTGATTCCAAAACCAACTGACCCCAACCGAGTAGATGTTGCCAGATCCTAATGTAAGTAGTTAGGCTCGCTGTTTGAGCATTGTTAAGATTTTATCTTTACATGACTCCAGCTGAAGACGGCAACAAGGCTTCACTCATATAGAACATCAATTGTGAGGAAGACAACTAAGCGTTCATCAGATGAAGCATTAAGAAAGGGGGAAGTTACACTCAAGAGATAGAACATCAATTGTGAGGAAAACAACTGAGCATTCATTTCATGTGAATTCAAAAAGGGAAAAGATACAAGGAAGACAACTGAGAGTTCAGTTTCAGAACATCAGTTGTAGGACCTGAACCCAGAAGATCAACAGCATGAAGTTGAAGTTAGTTGAGAGTTCAACTGTTAGCACTCAGATAGAACATCAGCTGAAGAACCAGTTAGTTGAAGATCGAAAATCTTAACCGACTACCCCTTGTTGGAAGTTTGAAGTTAAGATTTGAATTTCAAATAAGGAAGTCACGTGAAGGTTTGACTCTCTGTCATTACCTCATTTGGCCCAACACAAGGCTGTCTCAGATGGAAAGCAGAAGCACGCAGTTGCCAAATCCGGAAAGTCTGCAGAGATGAGAGACAAGCCATCGCTATCAAAGAACAGAGATCAACAGCTCTTCCAACGGCTAGTTGATTCTCTCCACCTATAAATAGAGGCATTCATTCACTCACAAGACATAAGACACACACAAGACGAGACAGACAATTGCAAAGAGCGAAAGAAAGAACTAAATTCCTTACTCGAGCTGAATTAGTTTTAGTCTCTTAGAACCTCACTTGTTGAGAGTTCTAGAGTCATAGATTTTGTCTAAGTGTCTTTAGATCCAACCTTGAGAACATCATTTTGTGAGAGTTCGTAGAGTGTTAGATCATAGCTCACTTCTTGTTCGAGCTATTTAGTTGGAACCCCTACTTTCACCTGAAAAGGTTTTAGGACCCTACTCTTCCCGTAACTGAGTAGATAGGTTGTTTAGTACCCGAAAACTAAACTGTAAGGTTGATAAGTACCCGCAAACTTATCCTAACGGTTGCAAAGCCCGCGTAAGCTTTGTGGTTTGTCCAGAAGAACTTGGACTGAGTTGTGTGGACTCACAACTCCCCGTGGACGTAGGAGTTCTCTCCGAACCACGTTAAATCTTTGTGTGTTGTGTTTATTTTCAGTTATCTTATTGCATATTCAAATGACTATCTAACCTGTATACAAACTGCTTTATTCATCAACTGTTTTGGTTATTGACCAACCGTGCATAAAAGCGTGAGTAAATTTTATACGAGTTAATTTCCACCACATTCCGCATAGCACGTCACTTCCAACCGAGTGTTTCCTACTCGGTTGTGATTCCAACTGAGCTTCTTTACTCGGTTGAGTAATTTTTAGGGGGTTATTTTAAGAAGTCTTATCTGGTGTATTCCCCCCTCCCCATATACCAGAACTCGTATCGGGACCATCAAGTGGTATCAGAGCAGTGGTTCAAAAGACTGCTGACTCTGTTTCACAAGGTGTGAATTCGAGAAAGTTTCTTCAGTGGTCAACTGAACAGATCTATTTTTCACGCTAGTGCATATTTGCTTGCATATTTCTTCTGTTGTTGTTTGCAAATGGATGTCAAGGATAAGATCGTGGTCATGTTCTCGGTAGTAAATTATACATCCTGGAGGACACGGATGAAGAAGATCTTACTATCGAAACATCAAAGGATGCAACAAGTACTCTCGTCCGGACCGATCATCATCAAAGAGAGAATCACTCGCACTCCTACAAATCCCAACGATGGGGATACAACAGTGGAGTTAGTAGAGAAAAATCCAGAAGACTACTCTCCAGAGGAAGCCAAAGTGAGTCAATTAGACATCTGGGCTCAGAGCACGATCATGTCTACAGTTGGACAAGATTATTTGCCTTGGATAGAGGAGTGTGAGACTGCCAAAGAGATGTGGGATATCTTGGCATCGCTGAGTGAAGAAAGCGACGAGACAAAGGAAAACAAGTTCTCACATGCCTGCCAAGACTTCGACAACTTTTGTCTGAGAACTGATGAAACAATTGATCAGCTAGAGCTCTGGTTTATGGACATCATCAGAAGAATCCAGTCCATCCAAAGAGGAAAATACACATTGAGAGAAATCAATCTCAAAGTGTTACAAGCTCTACCGGCTGAGTGGGATACATCCACCAATATCCACGAGAGCCGAGCTGACCTTGGTGAGATGGAAACTGAAAGATTATTCTCCATTCTGAAGGGAAATGAGTACAAGGTGAACAGATGAAGGTCAACTCAATCCTCGGTTCAGACGAGTCGACATGAGGATGTTGGTTCAGCCACCAAGTCAGTAGCACTCCGAGCTGACTACTCAAAGCCGCGAACATCAAGGGCAACAAGATCTGCAGACACAGCTGCAAAGGAGCCAAGCAGAGAGGAACTGCAACAGAACATAGCCGCCTGTCAAAGAAGCTAGCTGACATGGACACTCGGTTCGGCAAATACAAGAGGTTCTACAAATCTAACCAAACTTGAGACAACTCAAAGCCTGTGAACAACGGTTGCTTTGAATGCGGTAAGAAAGGACATTTCAAAGCAGATTGTCCAGACCTCTCAAAGAAAGAGAGGGAAGCGTTGAGGGCCAAGCAAGCTGGAAAGAACAAGGCCATGGTTGCAGAAGAAGCAGCTGACGACATGGACATCTTCACTGACACTGAAGATGAGGATGAGCTGACTTCCACCAACAACGCCATCAGTCAGGATCAATGCCTCATGGCACTTGGAACTGACCAAGATGATACTGAGGTACACTCTAATCCTGCTAAGTTAAATTCTTCCAATATTTCTAACATGCAAGAATCACTGGATGAAGAGTTGGAACCCTCCTGGAGTGACTTTCAAGAACTCAGTGAGGAACTGCATCAGCAATCGGTTGAGTTTAAGAGTCTTCAAGAATAGTTCTCCAAACTTGAAGAATCCTTAACCGAGAAGGACGATCTGATCATGAGTCAAACAGAAGAGATAGATAATCACAAAAGTCAACTGAATGCGGTTAACCGAACTAATGCTCCAACTGATGAGGAGTTGACGAAGCAGATCAAGGAGCAGCAAGATCAGTTGAAAAAGCAAGAGGAGCAGATCGACCAGCTGATAAAGAAGTCAGACGGACAAACCGAGCATATAGTTGTCCTCCTCAAGGAGTTACAAACTGAGAAGGATAATTTAATCAAGCTATATCAGTCATCCAAGATCATCGAGAATCTTATCAGTTACAGCCAACAGATCGGTGACATGTCAGGACTCGGTTATGATGTGATCAAGGATACTGGAATCCCTCCAGCAACCTTCATCAAAGCTGTGGAAGCCAAGGTTGTCGAACCTAACACAGTTGAACCTAAGTCTCCCCATAGTAATCCAGCCTCCACTTCTCAGCAAGCTCAACCAACCAAGGGAACCACAATTGAGAAGGGAAAAGGAGCAGTAATGGAGGACACAATGTTCCATCAGTTGGGACATCAACCGAGGGGGAATGTTCCAAAAGTCAGAAGAGGAATCAGAGGCATCGAAGACACAATCGCAACCGAACTCAGAATCAGAACCGACCTCTGCATCAACCTCAGAGTCAACATCAGAAAGAATGGAACCGACCGCAGAACCGACAAGAGTCCAATCATCTGAATCAACAGCGGTTCCATCATCAGTTCAACCAAAGGTTCCAACCGAGTCAACCGATAAGGAACAGGTCGAACAACTGGAGATATTCATGCCACAACATGAACCACCAACGGGGCATGAACAGCTATAGACAACATTCAGGGAGTTGGAATCAAAATCAGCCACAAAGATTCCAACATGGCGTCCAACCTCACAGACAAATTCAACAAGATAAGAATCGCCATCAAAACAGGGGGAAAGCCTCTCCTCCGAAAGCTCAGAATGGGAGAAATCCAACTCCTCCCAAGAAACAGAACATCACTACTAACAACAAGCCTAATGATAACCGAGGTGTTGTTATAGTTGATGATGAAGGAAAAGTGATCTGGAATGATAAATCCATTCGAGTATACAGGAAAAAGCGTCGCACAATTCCAGAGGGAATTGGTTCTAACCCTCCAGGACCCAACTAAAATTGGGGACCTAAGCGAGTTTCTCTGTGCAGGAACAGGAGAAACAGCTGAGGAAGAATAAAGCGTCAACAACAATGTGGGTGATGGATAGTAGATGCTCAAAACACATGACAAATCTGAAGGATTTGCTTGGAAGTTTCGTGGAGAAAGAAGGTCCATCAGTTACTTTTGGTGATAACTCAAAAGGTTACACTAGAGGTTACGGTACCCTTGAAACCAATCATGTTTCGATTTCTAATGTTTCTTATGTTGATGGATTGAAGCATAACTTGCTCTCCATCAGCCAATTCTGTGATAATGGTTTCTCTGTCAAGTTTGATGCACATGGTTGCAGGGTTAAAAATGTCGGATCAAAGCAGGTCATATTGTTGGGAAATCGATCGCCAACCGGAAATGTCTACTATGCTGACTGGAACAGTAGTCTTCCTGACACCTGCTTGTTATCAAACAGCAGTTCAGATGTGAGCTGGCTGTGGCACAAAAGGCTCAACCATCTGAACTTCAAGACTATGAACCGACTTGCCAGACAAGAACATGCAAGAGGCATACCAAACCGAGTGTTTTCAACAACACATATCTGCAGTGCATGCCAGTTGGGAAAGCTCACTAGATCCTCCTTCCGGTTGAAGACAACTCCCTCAATCGACCGAGTGTTACAGCTGATCTACATGGATCTCTTCGGGCCAGTTACACCAAAGAGCATGAATGGCAACGAGTATACCCTTGTTGTAACTGATGATTTTTCCAGATATACGTAGACCGTTTTCATGCGTCACAAGAGTGAGACCCGAGATGAGCTACCCAAGCTGATGGATCGGATATCGAACCAACAAGAAATGAAAATCATCACCATCCGATCAGATCGTGGAACCGAGTTTCTAAATGAAACCATCATCGAGTATTGCGAGAAGTATGGAATAACTCATCAAACATCAGCTGCGCGTACTCCGCAACAGAATGGAGTAGCTGAGCGAAGAAACCAAACACTGAAAGATGCAGCTACATCCATGTTGACAAGCTCAGCTCTGCCAAAGAGATTTTGGGCTGAAGCCATCAACACAGCATGTTATACCCAAAACCGGTCTCTTCTAACCAAGCGGTTGGAAAGACACCATACGAGCTATGGAGACGCAGGAAGCCAGATATTTCATATTTTTGCGTTTTTGGTTCTAAGTGTTATATTCACAACAATGGGAAGACTCAGTTGAAAACTTTTGATGCCAAGGCTTCGAAAGACATATTTCTTGGATATGCTGCTCGGATCAAGGCATACAGAGTTTTCAACAATAGCTCTCGTGTTGTGGAGATAACACCTCATGTTAGTTTTGATGAATCTATTTTTGAGTGCAGGGAACAGGCTAAAGGACAACAGGCTGATCCACAAGTTCCACCTGCTCTCACCAGATCGCAAGCACTAAGGGAAAAGAATCTAGCTGAACCATTGGTATGGGCAACTGAGGATGATGATCCATACTCCTCTGAAGATGAATGCGATGACCCCAGCTCATTTCAAGGGGGAACTCCAGCTGATGCCTCTCCAACTGCATCAGCATCCGAAGCCCAACTAAGCCCGGTTCAAAATGTTATCAATGTTGAGGATCCAGACTCAACAACTGATAAATCACCAGCTCAGAAGAGTCCAACATCTCCCACAGCTCAGATCACGGAACAGCCACAGTTAGAAGAAGAAAGAAGACGCAACAGAAAATGGTATGAAAACCATTCCACAGACAACATCATCGGAGATCCAACCAAAGGTGTGCGTACAAGGAGCAGAGTTGCAATTCTAGATTCAACAGAAGAAGATTCCAACACTTATGCCCAATATGCTGAGGAGTTGGCAGTTCTTGAAGAGTTCGAGCAAGCTGGAGATGTTGCCATGATTTCTTGCTTTGTAGCTGATGTGCCAGAACCGAAGAATGTTGTGGAAGCTCTCAACTGTGTTCACAGGACAACAGTCATGCAAGAAGAACTGAATGAATTTCTACGCAACTGTGTATGGGAGTTGGTAGAAAGACCAAATGGTGTCAAGGTCATTGGATTAAAATGGATTTTCAAGAACAAGAGAGACGCCATTGGATTTATTGTGAGGAATAAAGCAAGGTTGGTAGCTCAGGGATATTGCCAACAAGAAGGAATCGATTTCAAGGACTCCTTCATGCCAGTTGCAAGGTTGGAAGCTATCCGAATCTTTCTAGCCTATGCCGCATTTCACAAGTTTAACGTCTATCAGATGGATGTGAAGTGTGCCTTCCTCAACGGTGATATCAAGGAAGATGTATATGTTGAACAGCCTCCTGGTTTTGAGACTGGAGAGGAAGAGTGTACAAGTTGAAGAAAGCAATCTATGGATTAAAACAAGCACCCAGGGCTTGGTATGACACTCTTTGTGGTTTTCTTCTGAACTCGGAGTTCAAACGAGGGTCAGTTGACAAAACCCTGTTCACCATCAAAGTTGGAGAAGATATACTCGTTGTGCAAATCTACGTCGACGACATCATATTCGGTTCTAAGTCGGAGGAACTGTGCAAAAAAAATTCAAATCTCATGAAGAAGAAGTTCGAGATGTCGATGATGGGTGAGATGAACTACTTTCTTGGACTTCAAGTGAAGCAGTCACCAGAAGGGATATTCATCAATCAGTCCAAGTATGCAAAGGAGCTCATCACCAAGTTCGGATTGCAGACAAGTAAGACAACAAGGATCCCGATGAATACTAACTGGAAGATTGAACCTGGAACTGAGGGAAAGCTCGTGGATGCCAGTAAGTATAGAGGGATCATCGGTTCTTTGCTCTATCTAACCGCCAGTCGGCCAGACATATCTTACGCGGTTGGAGTGTGTGCCCGGTTCCAAGTTCAACCGAGGGAAGCTCACATGTTGGCAGTAAAGAACATCATCAAATATCTGAAGGGAACTGTAAATGTTGGGTTGTGGTATCCAACCAACAACAACATCCAACTGACTGGATACTCAGATACAGATCTAGCCGGAGATCGGTTGGACAGGAAGTCCACATCTGGACACTGTCAGTTCATGGGAAGCAAGCTAGTTTCGTGGTTCTCCAAGAAACAAGCATGTGTTGCTACTTCTACAACCGAGTCAGAGTATATGGCTACCGGTAGCTGCTGCATGCAAGTGTTGTGGGTCAAGCAACAACTGAGAGACTATGAAGTTGCAACTGGACAGGTTCCCATTCATTGCGATAGCTCCAGTGCCATTGCTATCTCTTTGAATCTTGTTCATCACTCTCGGACGAAGCGCATTGACATCCGACATCATTTCATCTGAGACCATATTGAGAAGAAGGGCGTATCCATGGAGAATATTCCAACTGAGATTCAGAGAGCAGATATCTTCACCAAACCTCTAGCCGAAGCACGGTTCAAGATGTTATGTGATTTACTCGGATTGCTGGATCCATCAGATGAGGAACCAGCTGAGGTGAAGAGATAGATATCCATCTGAAGGGGAAGCTCAGATGAAGGGGGAATCTCAGATGCGGATTGCCAACCGAAGACATCAGACGTCAGCTGAACAGACGAATTCGAGTCAGCTGATGGTATGCTACAACGTTGGATCAGACGTCAGCTGAACAGACGAACTTGAGTCAGCTGATGGTATGCCGCAACATTGGAACACAGCTGATTCCGACATCAGCTGGCAGGTAACATTTAAGGCTGAAGGTGTTATGTTCTTAAATGAGAATGTTTGAAATAAATTCAAACATTCATGAGCAAGTCAGTTACATTAAAATAGCCATCATGTCGCATTAAATGTAAAGTACGGCTTAACATCTATAGCCTACTTTATAGTGCGACTGGGCTGACAAGAAAAACTGTACACCTTCTCACGCGCGGGTTGGAACTCGGTGCATGACGTCAAGTCAAAGATAGTCAACAGTCGCCTGATCTCAGCCGTTGATGGATTCGCGCCATTTAACCCCAGCCGTCGATCTCAATCAAGTCAAAAACCTATATATAGCTGAAAATCAGGAAGTGATCTCTTACCTTCCTCATTCGTATCTATCTGCAATAACTGTTCATCGTCTTCTCAGAAATTGTCTAACTATTTTCTGCAAAAGATTTCCCTTACTTCTTCCTATATATACCTTTGCAGTGATCATAAATGGCCCCCAAAAGCAAGAAAATGGCCTCTTCAGGATCTTCTCTTGTCCCCACCTATATGAAGAATCATTCGACATGCTGGTGTCGAAGATCTACTTCGAACAGATCCTCTCCGACGAGGAATTGGAGTCGCCGGTGTTGGCTCCCCTCGCCAATACACTCAGGGAAAACGGGCTCTTGGAATGGGCAAAGCTCTGCCCCACCCACCTGCTCAGGCGCCAGATCGGCGAATTTTACGTCAATCTACAGAGCTCCATCGATAGCCGAGAAGGAGTTACAACGGAGGTTTCCTGCCGCCAACGCGACGTGCCGGCCAGGACCATTCGCCGTGTCACGTTTCCCATAGCAGTTTTCGACGTCCTCCGCCACATCATCCCCGTCAACCACACCGCCACGGAACTTCTGGAGAACATAACCGACGAGCACGCAGATGAGTTTCTGGAGAGTGCTCTGATCACTCCGGAGAAGTTAAGGAGCAATATGCAGAGGACGAAGTTAAAGCCAGAACATCAACTTCTGTTCGATGTTGTGTCCAAGGTGGTGTTCGGCTACAGCGGTGCCTTCGGCGACATCAGCCAACCAAAGTTGAAGCAGTTGGTGGCTTTGGAGCACAAGCATGAGATTGACTGGTGTCAATACTTTTTGAACCAGCTGATGGTGGAGAAGTCGAAGATCTCCGAGACAACAACAGACTCGGGAGAGAAACTGTTGAATGTGAAAGGGATACTTAACTTCGACTACAAGATTTCAGCCCTGATCTTGCTCGCGACCAAGGATCGCAACATGGTCTGGAATGACTGTGAGGAGACACCTGTCAAGAAGCTGATGCTGTTCCCAACAGCTAAGAAGGCACAGGAGGTGCTTAGGAGTGTCTACACTCCTAAGGAGAAGAAGGAGGTTGCGAAGTCTGCTGAGCCCACAGCTGAGGGGGAACTAGCTATCGTTCGCCCCACCAAATCCAAAGCTGCACGCCGACGAGCTCAGTCAGAGAAGGAAACAGATGAGGAGCCTGCCCAGAAAAAACTAAGGGTACGGTTCAAGAAGACGGTTGAGAAGCCAGCCGAGGTTATTCCAGATGAGGAGATGTCAGCTGAGGAGCTGGCTGAGGAGCAGGGTGAGGAAATTTCAGCTGAGGAGCCAGCTGACGAGAGAGATATGGATGCACCAGCTGACGAGGAGCTACCAGCTGTGGATGCACCAGCTGAGGAAGCGATACCAGCTGAGGAGCCATCCGAGTCGAGCCGCTTAGCTGAGGCCGCTTCTTTCGAGATCGTCCCTCGTGCCACCGGAGCTGATGAGGCAGACGGGATAGAGACAGACGTGATGTTGGATGCATCCTCCTCATCTGAGGACGTTGAAGACGTTCCCACCTCCCCTACGGCAGGAGTTGATGCCGTACCGCCTAAAGAGCCTCTTGCTCTCTCAACCGAACAAACACAGCCACATGTTTCGAGCACATTGCTCGATGCCAACATTGTGACCGCTCCTTCGGCCAATATTGAGGAAATAATTGAAACCCCCCTCCCAACTGAATCCAATATTCCGAGCTCCCAGCTCGATGCCGATGTTGCGACCGATTCTTTGGCCAACATTGATGAAACATACGAACCTTTGCCATTTGATCTATCTCCCTCGCCAATTGATGAAGAAGCTGACGCTCAGGCCATCGCACTGGAGCATAAAGGCAAGGTGGCCTATTGCTTCCAGAAGTTGATAGGCATGTTCCCAGAGGCTCGCGACATGCCGGTCTTCACCACTCTCGGAACCGAGCTGTTGTACCAGTTCCACCTGATCTTCAATCACTGGTACGTGAAGGAAGACACAATCAGGGTGCACAGCTGGGACAGGCTGAAGTCAGACGAGTCTCGCATCCGAGCCTACTTCAACTACTCCAACCTGGAAGTGGCTTACAACAACAAGGTTGCGTTGCTCACTCGTCGGCTAGACCAGAGCAAGGCAGAAGGGACAGACACCAGAGAGGCAGCTGGACAGGATTGCATTGATTTTCTCGACAATATGCTTGTCAAGTCAGCTGACTTCCTCGACGATCTGGACGCAGCTGCCGCCGCAGCAAAGGAAGAAGAAGAAGAGCTGAAGCTGTACCTGGCCAACCGACAAGCCATGGTCACAGTTGAGCCTCTAACTCTGATTGCACAAGCCCCTCCAGCTGATCAGCCAGCTCCCTCCTCTGACGAAATCTGTGAGCTGATTGCTGAGAGGGTGAACCAGTTGAGAACCGAGTTGCTTGCCAACCTCCAGCAACAAAAAGAAGACCAGCTGAGGGTGTTGGAAGCACAAGAAGTGAAGAACCAGCAACTGGTGGAGGAAAATGTTTCGATGAAGACCAAGCTGGAAGAATTCTCCTCCTCCACCAGCCAAGATATGTCGGAGCTGAAGTCCACTCTTATGGGAATGAAGTCTGAGCTGAACGTCTTCAAATCCTTGGCCGACTCCAATCTCGCCAAGTCCCAACAAACTCAAGATGCTGAATGAGAGTCTCGCTTCGAGTCGCGATGGGCTGAGTTCGTGGCTTTTCAAACTGAGGTCATCGAGAACCTCTCTTCCTTGAAGAAAGCCGAACAAGAGCGCCAGGACTCTGCATTGGCGAAGAAGGTTGAGCTCGAGTGCGTGGTCGATGAACTCTTCAACCGCATTCAACTAGCCGAACAACAGCTCACCTCTCTGGATGTTTCAGTAGCAAGCCTTGTTGCTGATACCAAAAAGGGGGAAGAGAAGGAGGCGGAAGTTGTGGTGCAGGAAGAAGAAGAGACCCAAGCTGAGAAGGAGGTGCCAGCTGCAAAATCTCAGCTGAGGAGGAAGTCTGCTGCTCCCAAGTCAACCGAAGTCGGTGGAGCTCAAATGTCAAAAGACTTGGAGCAGGCAGAGATGTTTGGAGTTTCCTACAACTCCATAGCCAAGATCGCAGCCGAGCTAGATTTTGAACTCGACGGTATCACAACCGAAGAGTGCATTGCTGCTGCCAAGGCTATGGGTGTTGAGGAGAAAGATTATATGAACCCAAGTTGGATCAAGAAGTTCGCCGCCAGCCAGGCCAGAAGGGTGAACCAATTCGAAGAGGAGCTGAAGAAGATAACCCAGAACTTGGACCGCAACGTTGCCTTCCGCAGGCGACGCCGCATCAACAAACATCAATCAAAGGCTGAAGCTCGGTTGAAGCAACAAAGGTTGCCAGGGAAGTCCAAGGTCCAGAGTCAATTCAGGCATGTTGATAAGTGGATGCCGACTGAATGGAACGAGGAATGAGAGCTGTTCAAGCAGGAGTTCATAAACAACTTCTACTACAGGAAGGTTTACGCAACTGACGACCCCAGGAAAGCTTTCAAAGAAGCGTTAACCGAACTGTACACTGGGGATCCGGGCATGTTCAGTCAGTTCAAATGTGCAATGATAGAAGCCAAACTGGATCTGAACACTGTCCCCATTCCTCAGAAGGTCACATACAAGCCTCCTTTCTTCCCAGACTCCCGCACCCCCAACCGGACGAAGATTGCAGCCGAGGCAAGGCAGGTTTGCAAAGAGCATGGGGTAGACATTTCCAAGGAGTCAGCTGAGAAGAGAGAAATTTTTGTAAGAATTTTTAGCAAGTATGGGCTACAATTTTAGCTCAGATAGTTTTTGAAGCAACTGATGTAATTTTTGGTTTTGTGTTTATCTCTGTAATCATCAGTTGTAATGAAAACTATTCAGTTATAAGATTCACCTTGATGAACAATCTCTCATTGTCCAAGCTCTGAATCGCAAAGTTATTTCAATACCATGTTATAACTGTGCTAACCCTTTGATGTTTTCATCTTATAGACAGTCTAGAATTTCAGCTGAGATTTTAGATAAGTCAGTTAGATTTAGATCAGTTGTGATCTGTAAGGGTTTTTAGAATTCTTATATGGGGTTTTAGCATCATCAAAAAGGGGGAAATTGTTGGGAAATTTATTAAAGTTTTGATTGATTCCAAAACCAACTGACCCCAACCGAGTAGATGTTGCCAGATCTTAATGTAAGTAGTTAGGCTCGCTGTTTGAGCATTGTTAAGATTTTATCTTTACAGGACTCAAGCTGAAGATGGCAACAAGGCTTCACTCGGATAGAACATCAATTGTGAGGAAGACAACTGAGCGTTCATCAGATGAAGCATTGAGAAAGGGGGAAGTTACACTCAAGAGATAGAACATCAGTTGTGAGGAAAACAACTGAGCGTTCATTTCATGTGAATTCAAAAAGGGAGAAGATACAAGGAAGACAACTGAGCGTTCAGTTTCAAAACATTAGTTGTAGGACCTGAACCCAGAAGATCAACAGCATGAAGTTGAAGTCAGCTGAGAGTTCAACTGTTAGCACTCAGATAGAACATCAGCTGAAGAACCAGTTAGTTGAAGATCGAAAATCTTAACCGACTACCCCTTGTTGGAATTCTGAAGTTAAGATTCGAATTTCAAATAAGGAAGTCACGTGAAGGTTTGACTCTCTGTCATTACCTCATTTGGCCCAACACAAGGCTGTCTCAGATGGAAAGCAGAAGCACGCAGTTGCCAAATCCGGAAAGTCTGCAGAGATGAGAGACAAGCCATCGCTATCAAAGAACAGAGATCAACAGCTCTTCCAACGGCTAGTTGATTCTCTCCACCTATAAATAGAGGCATTCATTCACTCACAAGACATAAGACACACACAAGACGAGACAGACAATTGCAAAGAGCGAAAGAAAGAACTAAATTCCTTACTCGTGCTGAATTAGTTTTAGTCTCTTAAAACATCACTTGTTGAGAGTTCTAGAGTCATAGATTTTGTCTAAGTGTCTTTAGATCCAACCTTGAGAACATCACTTTGTGACAGTTCGTAGAGTGTTAGATCATAGCTCACTTCTTGTTCGAGCTATTTAGTTGGAACCCCTACTTTCACCTGAAAGGGTTTTAGGACCCTACTCTTCCCGTAACTGAGTAGATAGGTTGTTTAGTACCCGAAAACTAAACTGTAAGGTTGATGAGTACCCGCAAACTTATCCTAACGGTTGCAAAGCCCGCGTAAGCTTTGTGGTTTGTCCAGAAGAACTTGGACTGAGTTGTGTGGACTCACAACTCCCCGTGGACGTAGGAGTTCTCTCCGAACCACGTTAAATCTTTGTGTGTTGTGTTTATTTTCAGTTATCTTATTGCATATTCAACTTACTATCGAACCTGCATACAAACTGCTTTATTCATCAACTGTTTTGGTTATTGACCAACCGTGCATAAAAGCGTGTAAATTTTATACGAGTTAATTTCCACCACATTCCGCATAGCACGTCACTTCCAACCAAGTGTTTCCTACTCGGTTGTGATTCCAACTGAGCTTCTTTACTCGGTTGAGTAATTTTTAGGGGGTTGTTTTAAAAAGTCTTATCTGGTGTATTCCCCCCCTCCCATACACCTGAACTCGTATCGGGACCATCAGCCACCACTACCACGAAACCCAAAACCACCACCAAAAGAAAACTTCTCATGGATCCCACCAAACCTTCTGTTGACCAAAACCCCTCTGTCACCATCGGGTCGAGCATGCCCAAGAGGTTGCGGATTGACGTCGCACTTATGATGAGCAACGATAACCCAAGTTTGATGGATGAGGCGGCGAAGCGGCCGGAGGAGGAAACTCAATCGAAGCCCGTGCTTGAGAAGGAAGAACTGGAAGAAGAAGTAGAGGAGGAAGAAGATGACTGGGAGGAAGGAGATGATAAAGATGGTGAAGGGGAAGGCGACAATGATGAAGGCAATAATGGTGAGGACGACATTGATGATGCAATTGAAGCAGTATCGGCAAGGCTAGCGGCGGAGGAAAAGACCAAGGCCAAGGAAAGCCCAATAAAGAAGAAGATGGCCGGGCATAAATCCACCGCTTCGGACGCCGGGTCTATCCAGCCGTCGATCTTGAAGGGGGCAGCCGTCGGAACTCCATCCAGGGGTAGTGAGGAAGAAGAAGGGGATGATGCTGAGGAAGAAGATGATAACAACCAATCGACACCGGCAAGCGGCAAGATCAGGAGGAAGAAGAAGGGCGCCATGGTGGTGACGTGTAGGAAGCCCAGGGACTGAAAGGTGACTGCACCCAGGGTTCTCGACTTCAAACTATACGAGGACCTGGGTGTTGCCCAAGAAGTGAGGAAGCTGTTTGAGGGGATTGGTTCGAGCCAGTTTTTGGAGTGGCCGGTGAAAGTTTATGAGGAGCAAGTCAAGGAGGTGTACAGCACAACAGTAGTGACAAGTGATCCCGAGTCTGGGGTGAGCACTATCTCCTTCTCGCTTTTGGGCGAGAAGTATGATTTTCAAGTTAGTGCCTTAAACCAGATCTTGGGGATGGTAAGTCTGAGGGACCTGGCCAAGAATGTGGTACAACCTCGTGGAGATGCAACCTATCAGGAGCAGTGGAAGGAGATTGGAAATGGAGCACCGTACAACGGGGGTAACAACAAAGGGACGGAGTTGAAGACCCATGCTTTGAGGCTTTGCCACCGCATCCTTGCTTACAACTTGTCCGATAAGAATGATAGCGGCAACACTTTGAGCAACAAGGAGAGGTACCTTCTGTGGTGTATGCACACCAAGACCAAGGTCAACTTCGCAGCCTTCCTTGGGAAGAAGCTCAAGACGGTGCTGGCAAAGCAGGATCTAGGATGTACGTGTGGGCACTTCGTGATAGCTTTCACGAAAGGAGTTGGTGTCTATGACGAAATGATGGGGAAGCCAGTGATGGTGGTCAACAAGTTGGGAGAAGCTGCCTTGAAGAAGATGAACGATATTAAGTTGAGGAATGGCAAGTTCGTGTTCATCGACTACGGCAGGTCAAAGTTCACCAGGCGACCACTCGTGGGCAAGAAGGAAGAGGCAAGCACCAGTGCAGCGGTGCTGCCCAACATTGAGGTCGAGACCAGACTAGCCAACCTCAAGAAGATGTTGACCGAGATCAAGGATGCTCAGCTGGCATTCTTTGCACACCAAGGGTTCAGGTACCCGTCCGAATCTTCTCTTTAATTTTATGTTTCTCCCACTTTTATGTTAGTGTAGGTTTATGTTTTTTTTTTGCTTTTGTGTAGAGTCTTTGATTTGTGTTTTATTTTCTGTTGTGTCTTGTTGATCGAGAAGATGTTCTTATTGTCTTCACCCACAATTTGCCCAGCAAATTGTGTGGTGAAGATCTCAGAATTCCCTTCTCGGTTGTATGTGTAAATGTCTGTTTTGTAAGTTTTTAAAAGTTTGTTTTAGTGTTGATCAGCATGTTGGCATGATAGGACAGAATAGGTATGTTGATATAGATGATGCTGTATGTAAATAGGTAGGACGGAATGAGATATTGGGCATGAACTGTGAGGTGTTGAGCTTTTGAATGCTATATACATATGCAGCATTTATTTCTTTCTTGTGTGATAATGACTAATTGAAACTTGTTGATCTAGAACTTGCCTGCATTTCTTATTAAAACTTTGTGTAACTTAGTCAAATTACTTAGATGAATTAGGCAATTTTGTTCAAATTAGCCCATTGCCAAAATTTCCTACCATAATATTTATCATTTGTTAGCCCCTTGAGCTTGAATCGAATTCTTTCTATTCACTTATAGTAGCCTGAATTTATTAGCCTTCCCGGTCAAGAACTCAAGTCTAGAAGTAGAAGGGATGAAAAGAAAATGTTGGGTAGCACTTGTTGGGCGATATCATTAGAGGTGTTGGGTTGGAAAAAAAAAGGAAAAAGAAAACAAATAATATTAAGAATAAGTGTGCTAAAGGCCGAAATAAATCCCTATAAAATAGGAGATGATATATATATCTGATGAACCCATATTTGTGTCCATCTTTTCTTGTGCTTTTCTTGTTCTTTTTAGTCTTTATCGAGTCAAAGTGTATCTGGGAGGACACAAAGTCGAGATATGGTGTGCAGGGAAGAACAGGTGGGATCTTGGGCAAATTCGGTGGAAAATCTGTTGTTGAGATGCTGAGATGGCAATACGATGTCAATGGGCATAGGGCTGGAGGCTTGTAGCTGGGCAACAACGTTCTACACACTCTAGAAGTCAGGAAGTACCTCCCCATATCCTTGAAGCCAACAGATAGAGTACCCGGAAGAGCCAGGATCTTGGTCAACATAGGAAGCAATACAGGATGCACACAGAGAAGGCAAGATGTGAGTTGGAGCAGCAGCAGCAGCGGATTTCTTTTCTTCCAAGGAAGAGGATAAGGATCGAAGAATTCTTTCCTTATCCTAGACGAACCTAATCAAAGAAGATATCTACCATACAAGGGAAGTAAATCACGGCTGCATGGGTAAGAGAGAAGGCGGATATGCATGGAATGAGTCCTTTTCCAACAAGGAAACTTCCCTAACCCTAATTTCCATCGCCTATATATATGGCCGACTTCACATTGTATGGGAGGGTTCGAATTTGGTTTTTATTAGCTTAAGTTCTGCATTCTAAGTTTGAGAGAGCGAGAGGAAGAAACAAGTCCTACGGTCAATTAATTTTATGTTCGTTATTTTTTGCATTAGTTTAGTTGTTGGCTTGAAGCCAAGACCTTAGTTGCTGACGTACGTTTTTTAGCAGCAACCCTTTCTAGTTTTATGTTAAGTATGATTTTCCTTATTTGTTTTATGTTCTTATTTAATATTATGTCTAGCTAAATTTATTGTTTGGGTTGGATATAGATGATGTGATCGTGAATTACTCGTTTTAAACTCATGAGGTCTAATTGAGTGAGTTCGTTATTTGATTTTATTCCCAAAACACTTAGGATTAATTCTAGACTTAATTGATATTGATATATGATTGATCACCATCTAAATATTGATATTAAGTCATTAAAAGGATTTGGGATCAAACTCGAGAGTGTCTCTAGTGTCCAAGAAGGTAAAGAGTGTTGGAGAGCAGTCGGTATTGACCTATCCCTTGGCTGTCTTGGGTTTGTTTATTCTTAATGCCTTTTGGACAGTATTATTACTGAAGTGTCTTCGTGACTTTGTTGATCAAGAGAGGAGATCTTGCCTTCTACTCAAGATCTGTAAAATTGGATAGACATAGGCTTGGTGTGTTTATATCGTGACTTCGTGACCTTTAGAGTAAAAACTAATCTTTATCTTAAACCAAGTAATGAGATCAAGTAATTGAATATCTTTTCACCAATGAACAACTAACAAGTAATCGAGATCATTGATTCGAAATCCAAACCAAACTTCTTTGTTATTTGATATTTTACTTGTTGAGTTACAGGATACTGAGATACATCTAGACCAAAATATCTTTTGTTGAGCACTACCTGAAGAGCAGATCTATGCCAAGTCCCTTGGGTTCGACCCCACTTGCCATTAACTACTACCTTGTTAGGCAAGAGGTGTTTATAAATTTATTTGTGAGAAGAGTGTGACGACAACGCTTCGTCATCATGATTTGAATTGATCCTTATTTCCAACGTTCGATTTTGAACGTAAAACACCCATTGCAAACCCTTGGAAGTCGCAGAGTATAACACAGAAAGTAGCCGTTGAAAGGCTGAAGAGATGACGTCAGTCCTGGTCTGCTCCAGCATACTACGTGTGCCATTGGTTGTGCCCAGACTTTCTGGCACAGAAACACACAGAAAAATAAGAAACACCAAGAAAACTAAAAAAACCAATAACGTACATATACATTATGCTTGTTTAATAGACCACAAGCACGAGGTCTCTCCAAAGAATTTAGAGAGAGCAAACACCTAACGAAGCTCGAAGTGATTCGAACCTTGCAGCATCTAAGGCCTTAGTGAATAAGTCCGCCAACTGCTTCTCCGTAGGCATGAACTCCATGTTGAGTATTTTTTCTTCGACCAACTCCCTTATGAAGTGGTGGCGAATGTCTATGTATTTTGACTTAGAGTGGTGTACAGGATTCTTCGAGATATCAATCGCACTCTTGTTGTCGCAGTAGAGAGTGAATGGCTCGAACGACACTCCATAATCTTAAAGAATTTGGCTCATCCACATGAGTTGAGTGCAAGCTGATCCTGCGCCAATATACTCAGCTTCAGTAGAGGACAGAGACACGCTCACCTGCTTCTTGCTGTACCAGGATACCAAATTGTTGCCAAGGAAGAAACATGCTCCAGATGTGCTCTTCCTATCGTCTGGGCTACCTGCCCAATCTGCATCGTTGTACCCCACTAAGGATGTGGTGTTGTCCTTAGTCATCCAAATACCAAAGTCACTTGTTCCTCGAACATATTTAATAATATTTTTCACAGCTAGAAGATGACTCTTCTTAGGATCCACCTGGAACCTAGCACAAACTCCGACACTGTGGCTAATATCTGGTCTACTGGCCATCAAGTAGAGTAAACTTCCAATCATGCTTCTGTACAGAGACTGATCAACAGAAGCACCTTCTGTGTCCTTGCTAAGCTTGATTGATGTTGACATAGGTGTGCGACGCACCTTGGCATTTTCTAGACCAAATTTCTTGACCAAGCTCCGAGCATACTTTGATTGAGTCACAAATATCCCCTTCTCAGATTGCTTAATTTGAAGTCCCAGAAAATAATGCAATTCAGCAAAAAGACTCATATCAAACTCCTTCATCATGTGTCCCATAAATTCCTGGATCAGATCCTGAGACACAAAGCCAAAAATTATATCATCGACATAAATCTAAATAATGATGATCCCTTCTGAATTACTCTTATAGAAAAGAGACTTGTTAGATCCTCCACGAACATATCCCTTGGAGATGAGATACTTGGACAACGTATCATACCAAGCACAAGGTGCTTGCTTCAATCCATAAAGCGCCTTGTTTAACTTGTAGACATGGTCAGGAAATTCTGGATCGACGAACCTTGGGGGCTGCTCCACGTATACATCTTCTTGAAGAGTACCATTGAGGAAAGCACTCTTAACACCTATTTGGTAAAGTTTGAAGTTCATGCAGCATGCCATTCCAAGTAGTAGTCGAACGGCTTCAAGGCGAGTGACCGAAGAAAACGTCTCTTCATAATCAATACCCTCCTCTTGAGAGTATCCTTGAGCAACTAGTCTTGACTTGTTGCGAATAATTTCCTCCATATCATCCATTTTGTTGCGAAAAATCCATTTTGTCCCAATTACATGAGCATCAATGGGATGTGGCACAAGATACCAAACATTGCAACGAACAAACTGGAGCAATTCTTCTTGCATGGAGGCAATCCAATCTTCAATCAATAAAGCCTCCTTGATATTCTTTGGAAGAACTTTAGAGACATAGCACATAAACGCAATGTTTTCCACCATATGTTTATAATCTCTCGCTACGTTTCTTGTTAGTCTCCCTCCGATGACATCTCCTATAACATTTGTTAAAGGATGATTCTTAGATACTCTTCTGGATGGACATGGAGTAGTAGGGACTATCTCGCCTGCTGTGAAATCAGATGGAGCTTTAGCTTCGATGGGATCAGTAACGGTGTCTGAAGATCCAGTCTGTGCATTGGAGGAGGTTGGCACAGACCTTGGAACAGGTAAAAGCAGTTGAGCCTCATCTTCTGCTTCTGCTTCTGTAGAATCAGTGAAGACCATATTGATAGACTCCATGATAGTCTTGTTTGTCTTGACACAAACTCTGAATGCTCTACTATCACGAGCATATCCCATAAATATTGCTTCAAGACCTCGATCATCAAGCTTTTGCGTGTATTTCCTATCATTCAGAACATAGCACACTGTTCCGAACACATGAAGGTGTTTGAGGTTGGGCTTCCTTCCCTTCCATATTTCATAATGAGTCTGATTTGTCTTTGGACGAAGATAGACTCGATTTACTATATAGCACGCTGTATTCATTGCCTCAGCCCAAAACCTGTCAACCACATCATTTGCCTTGAGCATGGTTCTCATCATCTCTTGTAAAGTTCTATTCTTTCTTTCAACAACTCCATTTTGTTGAGGTGTTTTTGGAGCTGAAAACTCATGAGTGATTCCTTTTTCAGCACAGAAGCTGATGAATTCTTCACTTTGAAATTCTCCACTATGGTCACTTCTTATTCTTCTCAAGGGAAGATCCTTCTCTAACTCCACACGAATGCACAAGTCCTTAAAGCTCTTGAAAGCTTCTGATTTGTGTCGGAGAAATTCCACCCAAGTGAACCTTGAATAATCATCAACACACACAAGAACGAACTCATTCTTTGCTATGCTTTGAGTTGGCATCGGTCCTACTAAATCCATATGCATTAATTCAAGAATGCTAGAGATAGTGATACTTCGAACTTTCTTGTGTCCTACTTCGATTTGTTTCCTCACTTGACAAGGTCCACACACAACCTTATCATCAATCTCCAGCTTGGGACCCCACGAACAGCATCTGCATTCAAAAGTTTCTTCATACTCCTCAAACTTGCATGTCCAAGTTTCTGATGCCAAGTCTCAGTCATTCCATCACTAACTTACAGATAAACATGACCGGGTATGACAAGATAGAACTTGTCATGAGATCTGCGACCAGTCACAAATTCAGCTCCATTCTTCACTACTTGACACGTACTTTCGTCGAATATGACTTTGTATCCTTCATCGCATATTTGACCAACACTGAGAAGATTGGCCTTAAGTCCATCAACCAAATAAACATTCCGTAGAGACGGCATTGCATATATGTTTAGTATTCCTTTCCCAATTACTGTAGCTTGATTACCATCTCCAAAGGTAACGTGATCATCAAAGATATCAACAATATTGGTTAGGAAATTAGGATTGCCTGTCATGTGCTTGGAGCAAGCATTGTCCATGTACCACCTGTTATCTGCTCGTTCCCAAAGAGATGTTAGAGCAACATATGCACTGTAATTGTTTCTAGATTGAAACATCCTTCTTCTATCGCTGAGATAGTATCTGCAGTGTGGCCTTATGAGTCCAGGAAGATCGCAATAATGGTAGACTAGTCTGAACAGCTCCTCTTGTTGTGGTGGTTGTCCCCTCCTAAATTGATGATTATGCTTTCTTGGAACACTCCTTGCCACATGTGTTTGCATCTGTGTCTGCTTCTACGAATTCCTTTGAGGAATTCCCTTTTGCCTCCTATTATTGGAAGAGTTTGACTTGGGGACTGGATTTCCCTGAGGTTTCTCCTTTTGAGGAACAAACTTCACCTTCTTCTCCTTGTCTTCGACAGCACCCACTGCTTTCCTTGGAAGCCCAGACCGGATTTGCTGGTCAAGCTTTGTCCAGTTTCAATAATCTTGTCAAGCTTGTTAGTTGCATCACTATTCATCATCTTAACGAACTTATCCATCTGATCCATCTTGTGGAGAAGAATGTTGTTTTGATCGAGCAAAGACATGTTCAAGACCTTTAGATTGTCTCTTTCTCTCGTTACTTCCTCAATCTAGGCATTGAGGGTTAGAGATTCTTCCAACTTCATCGCACTTAATGATCAGATATTCATATTTTTTGATCATTAACTCCTCATCCACACTGTCTGCATTACTTTCGTCATTTGCTGGATTGTTCTTGCTAGTAGGCACAGACTCAGGGACAAGAGTGAACGGCTGTACTACAGAGATTGCAACGTGGGAAACCTTTTCTTCAGTTTCACTCTCACTATCATCAGTGTCCTCGTCACTGTGGGTAGCAACGTATGACTTGCCTTGCCTCCGTGTCGTATTGATGCATTCACGCTTGAAGTGTCCATAACCATGACACTCATGGCATTGAGGTCCAGTCTTTGGAGTGGGCTGGTAGTCATCCTTTTCCAGTTGATTGGACTCAGCTTTATTTCCTTTCTTCTTGTCAAGCTCTCGTTTGGCGAACTTCTTAAATTCCTTCTTGAATGACTTTGTAACTAAGGCCATTGCTTCAACAGCTGCTAGTTCTCCTTTTGCCACAGACAATGCTTCAGGATGCCAATTGTGAGCTTGAAAGGCAACTCCCTTCCTTTCAGCACTTTCACTCTTCTTCCCCATCTCAAAGAATCTTAAAGATCCAATGAGCTCATCTAGTTTCATGCTAGAGAGATCTCTTGCTTTTTCAATTGCAGCCACTTTGTACTCAAACCTATTGGGGAGAGATCTTATTACCTTTCTGACAAGATATTCATCATTAAACTTATTCCTAAGGACCACACTTTCATTAATGATCTTCAACAGCTTTGCGTGAAAGTCACTGATTGATTCATGTTCTTCCATCCTCAGTAGCTCAAACTGAGTCGCTAGTTGTTGTAGACGTTGCCCTTTCACACGATCATTTCCTTCAAAGGAAGTCTCCAGAATATCCCATGCTTGCTTTACTGAGGCGCATGTGGAAATAAGAGAGAATATTTCCACAGTAACAGACGCTTAAATGGCATTCAGTGCAACCTGATTCATCCCAGATTCTTTTCGTTCAGCTTCCGACCATTCTTTCCTGTCTTTGACTTTTCCAGCATTGGGTTCACCAGTGGCTATGGTGGGAGGTTTGAATTCTGACTTTATCGTCTTCCACGCCTCTTCATTGATGGCTCGAATATGTGCCATCAAACGAATCTTCCGATATCCATAGTTGGATCCATCAAGAATTGGTGGTTTCGTCATCAAATTGCCACCTGTGGAAGTCATTGTGTCTTATCACGAACGCAGCAACACGTTTAGATTTTTGTCCCAAGATCAACACCTGTAAGATCAGTATACCGCACTGGTACCAATTGTTAGATCTAAACGAACACTTTATGCATATAAAGTTATTGTGTCGCTGGAAAACTTAGCACGGTCAGTATAATAGAAATAATAAACTGTGCTGAAATAAAAGACACACAATATGGTAACCCAGTTCGGTTTTGCAACCTACGTCTGGGGGGCCTTTCTCAAGAGAGAACCAATCCACTATTAGAAGAAATGGCTACAGAGGATCTTACACATACAAGTCGACACCTTATTCTACCCTTTCGCTCGCCCTCTTCCTAACTTCACATGAATTCGTGATTGATCGATCTACAATCGCTAACCTAAGCTCAAACCTCCAGTCTGACCCTTAACTCTCTTTAAGACTTAATTTATCAAAGATAAACTCACAATATTTCGTGCTCTCACAATACAATACTCTCAAGAAAGTATAAGCACTCAAACAATAAATAAAGCGGCCAACCCTCACAATTGTTGATGTCGAATATATATAGGTTTGAAACCCTAGATCTCTTCGGCATCATGTATATCTCTTTAGATCTTCTTTCCTTGTGAGGATAAGGCTTGAGGAACACGTTCAATATCTACTTGATAATTATCTTGTCCGCATCTATCATAAACATGAAAAAGATCTCGCAAAATCTGCGAAGATATGGAAAGCCTCTGCCAGACTGTTCCAGGTTCCCTTAGCACAGATTGAAGCACACATAACAGAGTTTGTTCTACGCAGCAGCTTCGACACTTCAGCTGTACTTTTGGCTACATAAACTTTGCCAACATCTTTGAGCAGCATCACCTCTTGAGCAGCAATGCCTCAAATCCAACAAGGGCATCTTTCTCCTTTTTTGGAGAGATCAGGACAATCAGCTTTGAAGTGTCCTGGCTTCCCGCGTTCAAAGAATCATTCGCTTAGATTCCTTGAGGAGGTTTCAGTTGAGCTCCGCCTGCTCCTATTAATCCTCCTATACTGCTTGATCTTGGAGTTCATCTCCTCTAGTTTCTTGGTCATTTCCTCGACAAACTTTAGAAGTTCAGACTTGCTCGATCAATCCCTAGCTGAGGAGTGAGCAGACGGTAAGGGTCTAGCAAACTTGGATCTACGTGAGACAGCTCGAAGCGCCACTGGCTTGGTCGCTGAGCTTTGCTCTATCTGTTCTGGTTTCTCAAGCTTGGTATGCTTTAGTCGGAGGATGTCATAGTCATTCGCCTTGAGCATGGAGAATAGCTTCTCAGTTTTCATCGAACTGAGGTCACTCCGATTTTGATGGATGACTCTGTAAATCGCCTAGTCTTTGCCTAACGCGGAGAGAACTTTTAAGTTCATCTCACGCTGAGAGTATTTTTCTTTTCTGATACTCTCGATGTCCATTATGACCTCTGTGAATCTCAACTCCGTCTTGTCGATGGACTCGTCGATGAGATGAGAGAAGTTCTTGTACTTCTAACAAGCTAAGGTGAATTTATTCTCCTTAATCTCGTCAGAGCCTTCACAAAGTGCAGCTAAGGCTTCCCACATATCTTTTGTTGTGGAGCAATAGATAATCTTCGACAGGTAGACTTTGTCGACGGTGGAAGAGATGACACTCTTTGCGATGTCATCAAGCTGCAGAATGTCTCTTTCTTCCTTAGTGTACGCCTTTGGATCTTTTGGCTCTAATTTCATGGTCACTTCTCCATCCCCAGGAGTAGTGAAAGGAACCAATACTGACTGAGTCACATGGATAGGACCATTTTCAATGGTCTCCCACGTCCTGTGATGTCTGGCAGTCAGTGCCATCTTCAGATGAAACTTCCACGTGGAGTAGTCATCCATTGGGAACTCCGGTAAGCTTTCTAGCAATGTTGGCTTCATATTTCCTGCACACCAAAAGAGACAAACAAGAAAACATGCAGCAGAATGCACTAAGAAACGTTTTCAGAAAAGATTTGTTCAGTTGACCATTGAAAAACTTACTCGACTCATACCTTGTGAACTAGAATCAACAGTCTTTTGAACCACTGCTCTGATACCACTTGATGGTCCCGATAATGAGTATCTAGTGAATGGGGGAGGGGAAAATACACCAGTAGCAATATTTCTTGCTTTCAAGATCTTTTCACTCAGTTAACTGCTCAGGTCCGTTCACTCGACAACTGAGAAAGTCAGTTGGAGCTGATCACATAGTTAGGTGCACAACTAACTTCTTTGGTCGAGGGTCAGTTGTGTATTCTAACTAAGGTTTCAAAGAGTTATGCTATGCAGAAGTTCGTGGAAATTAAAGCTCATTACTTAAACTGAAACCTTTATGAAAACAGGAAATGTAAGTTCCCAAAACTTAGTGTTGTTTGTAAATATGTAGTTTGTATGCAAAGACAGTTAGTTAGGTAACTGAAATATAAATACAGAAAGTAAATACTGAAAATAAACATCACAGTATTTTTACTTGGTTCAGAGATTGACCTCCTATATCCACAACTTCCTTTTTGGGGAAGTAATCGACTATATATGCTTATGTGTGCTTATCAAATGTTCCACTTGGTTTGCGGGTATTAAGCAACCTAAGAAATTCTACTATAGGTTCGAATAAAACCTTACAACACTTTTGCAGACAAGTATACAACCTGTCCTTAGATTACGGGTTCTAAGGGACCTAGTCTTAGATTGCGGATTCTAAGGGACCTAGTGTCTTTGATTGCGGGTTCAAAGACAGACATGGGATTTGAGGGTTAGGGGTTTTCGACTATGAAGCCTTCTACACTGAGAGAAGTGGAGGCTTCTTCCTAATGTTTAGAGACTCGATCTTTTGGGAAAGAGCCTGCTCAGAAATAAATAAGTAAGAACCTAGATTCTAGACTCGATCAAAGAAAAGGTTTTTTGAGAGGCTAGATGAAAGAATAGGAGGAGGTGTAGTGACGAAGTTGCCGTTTGCACTTTGCGCAAATAAAATTTGTATCTCCTATGCCCATAGTAGGCAATAGCCAGTCGTAAGCAGGGTCATACCCAAGGAAATTGGTGTAGTTTCTCTTCCACGTAACCGGTGTCACTAACAGGGGTTTTGGTCTGCACCCACTTGTCTTGGTCAACAAGCACTAAAAACTTTAATTGAAACTAAAAGTAGATTTGATCAATAATAAAAGAGTCTTGGACTGGATTTCGAATCAATGAATATTAATATTATACTCGATCATGGGCTCAATGATATTCAATCGCATACCTTTACTATTCAGTTTAAAGAGTAAATTAATTCATGCCCTATGGTCACGAAGTCACGGCTAAGAATACTTTACCCTTATATCTATCCCTTCAAATTTGAGTATGCCAGAGACACTCTAGACAAAACTCCTTTCTTGATCAACACACCCACGAAGACCCTTCAGCAGATATATTGCCCAAGGGGCATTAATTTTGTTTTAGACCCAAATCAGCCAAGAGATGCCCAAGATATTGAGTGCTGTCCAATACTTAATATTTATTCGAGCACAAGAGACACTATCGTGTTGACCTCAACTCTATTGATAATCTAGACTCCTTAACTTATTGGTGATCAAGCAATGAGTTATCTTGTCCAAATCTAATATTAAGCACTAAGTATTTCGGGAATAAAAACACACGATCTAATTCAAACACTTAGGCCTCATGAGTAATCTAAGTACTAATATTCAAATCATCTAATCCAATCCAAGCTTAAGAAATTAGCTATACATAATATTAAACGTAAACAAAACAATAGAAATAAGAGAAAACAAACTTGGAATTAAACTATGAAGAACTAAGTATCCAACAAAAACGGGAACATCTTGGCCACAACGCCAGTAGAAAATAAAATAAAGTAAAAAAAAAATTTAAAGCTTTGCCTGTAGGACTTGTTTTTCTCCTCTCCAAACTCTCAAGGAATTAAACACGTGACCTAAAGATTCAAGGATAATTTTACAGAAGACATGCAGCCATATATATAGGCTTCGAAGAGAGGTAAGGCGGTTCCCTTCATAGGCTGGACTCCTTCCTTCTTTAGGCCTTGTTTTCTTCTTTGGTTAAGCTTAGGACAACTTTCCTTCTCGAATTTGGCTTCGACCGGTCTCTCCATGATAAGGATGGAAATTTTCTTCCCCATCTTCTTTCTTGGAGATCAAGTAATATCCGCTGCCCACTGCTACATCCTTCTGCCTTGGTCACGTCTACATCAGTCTTGCCCTCAACGCGCACAAATTTGGGTACTCTTCTGCTTTGTCCATAAGATTATGGGGAGACTCCTTCTCCTGTAACTTGCTCAAGATATGTCTCTTTATTCCCAGCTACATACTTCAGCCATATGCCTATATTGCATCGTATCGTTGCCCAACGCCAGAAAAGCAATTTTCCGCCAGATTATGCCCACAATCATATCTGTTCTGCCCTGCACCCACTTCCTCCTACTTGTGATCTCCCAGACACCTAAAGACTTGAAAATGATGCACAAAACACAACAAAAAGACACGAAAAATGAACACAAATATGGGTTCATCATGTGGACTCGACTTCTACTTGTTCTTCGACTTAGTTGTTCTTGCTGAAGATAGTGTTGGTCTGCTGTTTTTTCTTCACTATGCGAGTCTCTCGCTCTTTTCTCTCTCTTTTCTCTCTCTCTCACTTTTTTTAATAGGGAGACTTCTTATTTATAGAGGGAGATCTAGTTAGCCGTTGGAAAGAGCCGTTTGATTTCTGCTAGAAGTATTACACTCAACCTGCTTTACTGCAAACTTTTCTAAAATGGCAACTAGGACTTTCGCTTTTTGCGCGTCTCTATTGTCGGTCTATTTATAGTAAATTTCCAGCTGACTTGTGCTTCTGAGTAGATTTGAATTTGGTCTTCAACTCTTCTGCCTTCAATGTCTTCAAAGTCTTCTCTTCTCTACTTTGTGACGTCTGACTTCAGCACAACTTATCTTTATGCTTGAGTTGCATGGTTCAGTTGAGGAGTCAACTGAGTTGTGGTCCAACTGAGCGTGTTCCTCATAAACTGACTTCTTCAGTCTGGCCGACTTCTTCTACTTGACATCCTGTAAAGATAAAAATCCCTATGCTCAAACAGTGAGCTCTAACTAAGTTCAGACTGATGGCTTTCATCTACTCGATTGGGGTTAGTTGGATTTTGGGATAAATCAAAATCTTTACTAATTTTCCCAACACATACAAACTGCTTTACAAACTGCAGTAAGTATTTGGTAACTTGACCTTCCCTTCAAAAGATATGAGTTTCAGTAACGAGCTTTTATTCCACCAACTTCCACATAACAAAACTCTTTAAAACCTCAGTCACTATCACAAAGTTAACCATCAGTTGTAGAAGTCAACTGTGCACCTGACTATGCGACAGCTCCGACTAACTATGTGAGTTGTTGAGCGACTGAGCTGAACAGTTCATTTAAAGAAAAAGGTTGTAAATTAAAAATTGCTACTGGAGTATTTCCTCCTCCATACACCAATTACTCGTTACAGGGACCATCAATTATAATTATATATAATTGTATATATTCTGGATTAGATATATAAATGGTATATATATATATATATATATATATATATATATATATATATATTTAATTGTATATATTCTCATTGACAATAAATAGAATCTACACGAGATATATATCTTATACTATTAAAAATTCATATTAAAGATATAATATTATGATTGCGAATCCAAATCATCTATCTCTCTTCACCGGATTTCAATTATTCAACAGTCCAATAACATATCTCTGAATAACCAACTTATTATGATTCCCCCAAATATATTGAGATGTATCGTGAGATTATATCTTCCCCCAAAGTGGTACTGCAAAACTGAGGGATAAAGAAAACACTAAACGATTGCATAAATATAAAAAAAGAGGTACAACATACTTGGGTTTAGGCTCTATGTGTGGTAAACAGTGTCCCAGGATCAATGTGATAATTTTGTTGCAGCCCTTTACGAGTAGCAGCAATCAACAACTTCCCCTCTTTTTTTTTCATTGTGACATTTGCTCGAACAGATTAAGGGTGCAATTTGTTGTCATTGTATCAAGGTGAGGCGGGAGTCGATGGCGATGACCGGAGTGGCGGTGGTCGAGGGCGAAGAAGGGCGAGAGAGGGAGAATACTTCTAAAACTCTCGTGGAGAGGTGATCTAGGGGGTTTTTTATTTATACTAGCAGACGCTACGTGCGTTGCACATATTAATCTATTTCATTCTTTTGTTATATCAATGCTTGCACATATATCCTTAAAAAATTGCATGTATAATGCTTTTGGAAATTTTCTTATTTTACAAAGATATATTAATTTGGAGCTAATGTAATATCAAATTAAAGTGAATACAAATTGTAGTACAGTTGATAAGACCAATATTATTGATTGTTCTTTCTCATACTCACAATATGTGTAGCAATTTATGTATACATTATATGTTAATTAGTTAATCACATTGTTGATTAGCAAAGAAATGCATGATTAAAATTATGATAGTTATGCTAAATTACTTTTTTTTAATAAAATCAATGCTAAATTACTATGTATTGATAAATAGATAAATCATATTAATGATATAATTTATTGTCGTATGCCTTGTAAGTAGCAATTATCTTAAGTTGTTTAGCACTGTAAGAGTTATATTAGGAATATACTAACACAATTATAATTTTAATAGCAAACTAGTATCTTAAAGGTTTTAGTTGATTAATTAATTTTCAAACTAAATATATATTGTGTTTAGATATAATAATTAGCAATTAACTAGATATGATGATGATGATGATGATGATGATGATGATGATGATGGGTGTTTGGGGGCGAGGCGGGAGTCGATAGAGATGTAATACCCCGATCTTTTATAAGTCTTTAAGTTCGTCATGATTGAGTTTATATGCCTTGATGACGTGCTTTTGTCTGATAAAAATTTCCGATAAAATAAGTTTTTCTCGTAAAATTACTAAAATGCCCTTAAGTGCCTTTATGTATTTTTTCTCATTTCGGTTATCCAAATCGAATGTGTGATGAATTGATTGAGCATAATTATATGATTTCGATTGTGAGTTTAAATTTTGGAGAATTCTGATAAGTTTAGTTTTCCGAAGAATAGTAACTTTTTCCCGAGTTTTCAGTATTTATCGAGTTTTTCCGAATTTCATCTAATTAGTGTCTTTTGAGTATAAAAATTCTTTTAAAAGCTTTGAGATATATTTGAGAGTCGCCTGAGATCATCTGAGAAAAATTTGAGTTAATATTTCAAGAACCCTAATATGAATAGTGATTTCCGAGATTTTATTCGTTTCTCAAAATTTTGATTTGAAAATTGGATTTCTGGAATTCTTGATTTATTTGGTGAGATATGAGATGAATTAGAGAGCTTTTCGACGTCAAGAAAGAGTCATGGTAAGTTTTGAGTCGTTTGGGAGTTAATGAAAAAGTAGGGTTAAATTGCACCGGAAAACTTTTTCTTCCGACGATTTTTATATCGCGTTTTTAACTAACGGGTGTCCTATCCTACTCTCACCTCTCCTCACTCTCCCTCATGCTCTCTCTCTCACGCCCCTCTTCTCTCTCTCTTTCAAGCTTTCTCTCTCCCTTCTCTCCCCTCTCTCACGTCGTCACACACACATACACAATACATTCAACTCCATATTCCTCCATTAATGAATGCTTGAGGAAGCTTAGAGTTGCGTGGATTAGAGCCCTTCAATCGACCAAGTCTTCAAGTTCACGTAAGTTTCATGATCCTTGTTCGATTTTGCTTGTTTTAAGATCAAGAAATTCATCATCCCTTCCTTCTTAATCGGTCAAACAAGATAAGAGTATGAAGCTTTGTTCTTCAAGCTTCAACCATCGATTTTTATATGGTTTCATGCTTAAGAACTTGAGCTAAATTCTTGATCCTCTCTTTCCCATGTATACCGAAAATTTTAGCTAATTTTAGGGGTTTTCATGTTGATGATCTTAGCATGAAATTGATAATAGAATTGACCTCTAGAATTTAATCTAAAAGTGTTGATGTAATCGATTATATGAGAAGAATTTTCCTCCCTTTTTCTCCACTTAAAAACCGATGGAATAGGGTAGAAAAGTAGGAGTTTTTAATGTGTTGTTCTTGAAGATGAATTGATGATGTTATTGTTGAATTCGAGTAGTATGGATGCTTGATAAAAGAAGAAATTAAAGAGTATGAATTATTTTCTATTTCTCTTGAAAAAGTCAAAGTATATGTGTGTGGAAAGTTGATAGTTTTGTGTTGATTTAGATGAGAATTGATATAGACAGGAGTCATTTGATGTTTTAAGCATGAATAAATGAGAAATGGAGAAGTATGAATATTTGTGAATTTTATCTCAAAAATTTCGAACAATATGCATGAGGAATTTGATGATTAGATGACGAAATTGGAGTAAAAATAACTGAGTTAGCTTCTTGAATTTCCTGAATCGGAATTCGTATGCAAAAGTTACAAAGAGTTGAAGTTAAGAATGAAAAATCGATTTGTAAGTTAAAAGTGAAATTAAGTGAAATTGATTGAGTAATTGGTCAATTGGAATTATTTTGCTTCAACCTGTCAAGTTTGATAATTTTCCGAGCATGTGCACATTTTACGAGAAAAAGTGACGTTGACTTTCATCCGAGATATTTAGTCTAAGGTTTCGGATTTTGAATTTGATTTCATAATTGAATTCTTTGATTTATTTTAGGAATAACGAAACGGTTTTCATTAAAATTTGAAGACTTTTATTTTTCAAAGTTGAAAGTCGAGCAGTATCGAGTCAGCATCAAACTGTGTTGAAACTTAAATGAATTTCTGAGTTGATATTAGTGTTTATGTGAATTTATCTGATTTTCTGGAATTTTTCTAGAATATTCTGAGATATTTGAAAAAAAATTCTTTTTCCATCTATTTATCGAAGCTAGTCGTTTACCTATCTGTGAATGTGTGATTCTCGATGTGAAAGTCTAAATGTGAATGATTTGTTATTTTAGTAACTGAGAATTAATCTCGTAATTTTATGAGTTCGTTTGACTCGAGAAATCGATAAATACGAAGTTTATGTCGTAAATAGTGAATTCTCAATTTACGTAGATTGTTTAAGTTTTAATTTGATGTTATCGAGTTAAGTGCCCGAATCTGAGAGTCTGTTGGATTAGTACTTGGGTAGAATCGAGAAACTGAGAGAGATCAAATTAGTTGAGCCAAGATAAGTTAAGAAACCTGAGTCAAGTAGAAGTCTTTCCGCCTAACGTTAGAACTCGTTTTGTTTTTCGAGAAAGTAGTCTCGTCCTTATAAGATGTTATTCTTGAAGGACGAGCGGAACTGAGAAGTGAAGGAAGAAGAAGAAGAAGGAAGCTACCCCGACTAACCCTTAGCAGTTAGGTGGGCTTTATAAACCGAGAACTATTGACTGCAATTACTTAATGATTATTATGATGTGAGTTTTTAAATTAATTGACTTGCCATTTTATCTGAGTTATGGTATGTTTATCATCTACTTGAGTTATTATTATCCTGTGTGAGACAGGAACACACGTGTTGTTATTTGAATTATGTGAGGTGACATTGTTTGGAGTTAAGAGTGTTTGAGAAGGAGGCCTACTTCTCGACACAGAGTTAATGTGGTAGATTGATTCATACCTTCTTCCTTATTATTATATATGTTGAGTGCGCAGTTGTTTCAAGAAAAGAAAATGTTTTTGCATTCACAAGTAAAATGTTTTAACTACTAACATTTGTGATGCAGTGGCAAGACAAGTTCGATTATATAGCTCTAATGAGCAAGTTTTAAATTGTTTTTGGCATGTGTTCATTGAGTACGAAGTACTCAGCCCTGCATGTGTTTTCTAAACGTGCAGGTTAGCTTGGATGAGGATGGCGCGGATTTGCTCTGCAGTGTGTTACAATAAGTCAAGTCTTTTGTTTAAGCTTGCAATTGCATGTCTTCATACATGTAATTGTTGGGACTTGAGTATGTTATTTGACTGCAAAAACAACAATGTTTTATTTGTTTATAAACTTTTACTCTGATATTGGTGTCGATACAATGAGCATGAGCTCGAAACTATTTCCCGTTTCCCCTAAATGCTACTTAACTTGGATTGAGATATTTGATATGTGTTACGACACTTGAATTATTTATCATTGCTCGTTTATTTGAGTTAAGAATTGAAAGCATGTTGTTATTTGTTATCGCTTTCAATCTATTCTCCCTTGTTCCCAAGCATGATCCCTTGATGAATTCAGTATTGTTTCATGATTTCACCTTCACTGTCCAATGATTTCTAGTCGTTCCTACACACTTGAATTCGGGCTGTGACAAGAGATGATCGGAGTGGCAGTGGTGTGAGGGCGGAGAAGGGAATGGAGGCTGGAGGGTGAATGCAAAGATTGGAGAGAGAAAAAGAATCATTTACATTTAAGAAATGAGTAATTTTAAACATAACCTTCAAATCTCTCTTCATAGCCCATAATAAAAATAATAATAACAAAAATTATAAATGTGCAATTATACCCTTATATAATCTTTAAATTAAATATTTAGTGAAAAAAATATTAGTCCATATCCCACCAACTTAAATTATAAAAATATATTTTAATGAAAAAATATTATTCGATAGCCCCCATTTCTCCCATAGTAATAACCGATAAAACATAACCCCTAATGTAATCTATGCAGCCCCAAAATTCTCAATAAAAAGAAGAAGATGAAGTTGAACAATAGCCCCAAAATATTTTTCCCATGAGACTTCACTGCAATTTTAATTGTAAAAACGGGTCTATCTTGAAAACAAAATTTGGCAGCCTTGGGATAACCTTTCCTTCTTGCTGAAGAACTCATCGGCGAAAAAATATTATCCATCAAGACAATAATTTTATGTAAGATAACCTGCTGTAACAAGGAATAGTTTAGTCGATCGATGTCATCGTATGTGAAATATTTCACCATTCTTCTTCTATAACTATATTTCTTCTTTCTCTTAACATAAAAAAGCTATATTTTTTCTTATTGAGTAATTAATTGCACCGAATGCAACTCGACCTGATCAGTTTGAAAAAAAAATTGTGGTAACAATTGTTAGGAAAATTAGTAAGGTTTAATTTACATCAAAATCCAACTGACCCAAGCGAGTAGATATCCCTTTGAGTTTTCTACTTAAAAGCTCATTGTTTGATAATAAGGTTTTTACCTTTATAGGACTCAAACTGAAGACACAGCAGAAGACAAAGTTCAACTGATCAAGTACTCCGGAACTTGAGCTACACAGTTTGATCATAAGTTGTGCTCAGAATCGTGGAAGTCATAAGTGAGAAGAAGTTTGAAGTAAAGACTTGGATCAGAGTTTAAATTCAAATAGCACAAGATCACATGAAAACAAAACAGACTGTAATATGGGCGGACACGGAAGATGCACAGTTCAAAAGCAAAGCTACGCAGTTGCCATTTTAGGAAAGTCTACAGAACTGTGAGAGAAGCCCATCACTTTCATGGCAAAGGTTAAACGGCTCTTTCCAATGGCTAGTTCGACATCTCCACCTATAAATAGAGGCTCTCCTCCAACGTGAAGACTACTGATGCGATTGCGATTACAACAAGTGCAAGAATTTACAACACCTTTCGAAGCTTACAAGTCTAAAAATTCTTTTTTCTCCTTGTGCTCTCTTCTTAGCTCTCTTAGAACATCTTTTCTTTGATTGAGTCTTTGAAGATATTCTCTCGCTCCCCTAAGCCTTCTCACTCTTTAGAGTTCGAGAGATTTACTCTTAGAAGAGAACACACCACTCTTAGTGTTGTTTTCTTAGTTGGAAAAACCCCCACAAACTCTTTCCACACCCTAACAAGATTTTCAAGGTTATAGGTCCCTTTGTACCTGCAAACAAAGAAGTTAGGTTTATCTGAACCCGTAATCAGATAGGTTAGGTTTTGTTGAGCCTGTAACTTAACTATGTAAGGTTTCTTGGAACCCACAATCCAAGTGGTACGTTCAAGTTGTACGCGCAAACAACTTAGGAGATTACTAGCAAGGCAGCTGGTCGTGGACGTAGGAATTCGACTCCGAACCACGTAAAAACTCTCATGCTTTTACTTACAATTTTACTTACTGTTTTATTCATTAACTGCAAACTAACTCAAGCAAGCATTTACAAATTTGCACAAACTCATCTTTGCAAACTTGACCTTCGTATAAGATTTTCTACTAAAATGAGTTAATCAATTTTCACCACTTTCCGCACCGCACTTAAAACCACAGTTCGCTAATATACAGTTGACCCTCAGTCAAAGAAATCAACTGTATAGCCAACTGTGCGACTGCTCCAACTAAGTTTCAAAGTTGTCGAGAAATAGAAATCAAGTTTTAAAAGGAAAAATATTGTACTGGTGTATTCTCCCCCCTCCCCTACCCTAATTAACTTGTTATTGTGACCATCAACATCGTGCCAAAGAAATCATAATCAATAGAAAACAATTATTTTTACTCTAAAGAGATATATGAATGTTATTCTTGGCTAATAATAGACCAATTTTAATTTGTTCAACATCAGTGAAGCTTTGATTTCTTGGTTCTATTTCCACGCGTACAGTTCTCTTGGGGCTATTTTGATGGTTGTTAATTCTTTAGGGTTTATATAATTTAATTTGGGGGCTGTGTAGCTATAACTGTACATCTATAATTTCTTTATTATTATTTTTATTAGTAATGCTATAAAGATAGATTTGAAGGTTATATTTAAAATTACTTTTAAGAAATTTATTTATTTTTATGTCAATTAACCTAGGTGTAGACATTTTATTTATAAATATATTGGTAGATATTTTTTTTTTATTATGATTATATAAGTCTATGAATAGAAATAAATCAATGTAATGGAATTTGCTAAACTCTACAGAAAATCAAAACAATCTATTAAATTAGGAGAATCCATAAATTATAAAAAGGCTATCACAATCTTTTAAGTGTTCCCATCAACTCTGTATTTGATATTTACCTTTAATCAACGAAAACATTTACAAATATTTAAGTGTGTTAGTTTTGGATCACAACCAGGCCAGATCCATCTTTTGAGCTTTTAAGCCTTTGTTTCGCCAAGTCCAACAAGGCATGTAGAAATTAAATTAAAATCCGAATTTCTTACTCGATCTCAATTTGTATTTTATTCTCTACTTCTTTCATTAATTTAACGATATGTGACATTTATTGGGGTTATTCCACTTAAATAAAATATATAATTATCTTGAAATCATTAAATAGTAAAAATTCGACAGATGAAATAAAAGCTGAAACACCATAGGAAACAGCCGAGTTAGGCAAATTTATCCATATCTAGATATTTCGCGCAATGCACTTTGGAGTCTTTTTCACACGTATCATGCGCTTTTGAGTCTTTTCAATAAGGAACATGTGAATTATCTATTATAAAATCATATATGTCATTATTATATTCGATAACAACAAAAATATACTATTATACAATTGTGTTAGTAATTAAAATCAGACATAATGCAACAAGAATAATAAAACTATTTGCAATAAAGAATGTTGCAAGTGGAGCCCAAATCGAACAAAGTAAAAGTCCCAATCAAGAAAAACATATATTGGGAATGCTAGATTTTATAGAGCAAAGTGACACTATGAAACAACCAACACCAACCCTGCATGGTCAAGATATAGTTTACCTGCACCACCACCCTCTCTCTCTCTCTCTCTCTCTCTCTCTCTCTCTCTCTCTCTCGAATTAGCTAATTTCTTGAAACTCATCCTCTAAACTTTCCTTCATCTCACAAGAAACACTATCAAGTCAAGCCAATGCTAGACCTCCACACCTATGCTACGCTACTATCTCTTCTTTGCACGCAAGGGACAAAAATATAACCAAGGTTGGTGCATGTTAGCTCATCCCCTTCACAAAACCAACAATTAATATATCTTTCTTCAATTTCTTTCCTCCATTCCCCTCTTCAATCATGGAATTGCCGGTGTCGACACCGGAACCCGGTCATCACAGCAGCACGTCCAATTACACCATACAAACTAAGAATCTCTCCTGCACTCACCAAACCCCATACGATGAACTCAGCTGGTTTCCACGTTGCAGGAGGAGGACGAAGATCGTATCGCCTCGATTCATCATCAAGAATGTCAGCCTCGAGGCAAAACCCGGTGAGATCACCGCCATCGCGGGACCTAGCGGAGCAGGCAAAACCACGCTGCTCGAAATCCTAGCCGGAAAAGTCCCATCAAGGAAAGTCTCCGGCGAGATCCTCATCAATGGAAATACGATAAATTCCGAGATCTTCGGTCGATTATCGGGATACGTCACCCAAGACGACGCCTTGTTCCCTCTCCTCACCGTCGAAGAAACGCTCACCTACAGCGCTCTTCTCCGGCTTCCGGTCAGCAAGAGCGATGCGCGGCAAAGAGTGAAGCTACTGATGAAAGACCTCGGACTCGATCATATCTCCGCTTCAAGGGTTGGTCATGGATCGATCAATGGCGTCTCCGGCGGCCAACGCCGCCGCCTCTCCATCGGAGTCGAGCTGATCCATGATCCGACGGTTCTTCTCATCGACGAGCCCACATCGGGCCTAGATTCATCATCGGCGCTTCACATAGTATCCTTGCTCAGATTCATGGCGCTTAATCAATGCAAAACGATAATCTTAACTATCCATCAGCCCGGATTCAGAATCCTCGAGCTGATAGATCGTCTCCTCCTCCTCTCGAGCGGCCGCGTCCTGCACAACGGCTCCCTGCGGTCGCTCGAGGAGAGGCTGAGATTCTCCGGCCACCGCATTCCTTCTCATATCAATGTCCTCGAATTCGCCATCGAGGTCACAAACATAACGGGTGTGCAAGCCCACGAGTTGACTGACACAGACGATGAAGTAATTAGGTCGTCATGGGAGAAGATGAAGACGATTAATAAGTCTTCAACGAGTACGAGTAACCCTCCCTCATATGCGAAATCGCGATACGAGGAGGTACTGGTACTCGGAGAGAGGTTCGGGAAGAACATTTTCCGGACAAAGGAGCTCTTCGCGACGAGAGTCGTCCAAGCCCTAGCCGTAGGAACCATACTAGGGTCGGTTTACATGAACGTGAGCGACGACAAGGGCAAGGCGGCACTGCAGACGCGCCTCGGGTTCTTCGCCTTCAGCCTCAGCTTCCTCCTCTCGTCGACGACGGAGGGGCTGCCGATCTTCCTGCAAGAGAGGCGGATCTTCATGAGAGAGAGCGTGCGCGGCGCGTACAGGGTGTCATCCTACGTCATAGCCAACACGCTCGTGTTCCTGCCGTTTCTGGCGATGGTGGCCCTCCTGTACAGCACGTCGGCGTACTGGCTTGTGGGGCTGAGGCGCGACGCCGGCGGCTTCCTCTACTTCGCCCTCGTCGTCTTCGTTGTTGTCCTCATGTCGAATTCCTTCACGGCCTGCTGCAGCGCGCTGGTGCCGGACTTCATCATGGGGACGTCACTGATCGCCGGGCTGATGGGTTCGTTCTTCCTCTTCTCTGGCTACTTTATCGCGGAGGAGAGCATACCGGAGTATTGGATCTTCATGCATTATTTGAGTATGTTCAAGTATCCGTTTGAGTGTTTGGTGATAAACGAGTATGGAGGGAGGGATTGTGTGGAAAGTGTGGGGGGTGAGTGTGTGTTTTCTGGAGAAGATTATTTGAGGGAGCAAGGGTTGAAGATGGGGAAGAAATGGAGTAATTTGGTTGTGATGTTGGGGTTTGTGTTGGGGTATAGAATCCTCTGTTTCTTGATTTTGTGGTGCAGAAGTTATAAGATCAAAAAATAGGTTTTTGATAAGTATACACAAATTTTCTTCATTTTTTTAGAAATATATGTAAACATTTGTTCCATGTGAATTATAAGATAATGTATAATTTATTTTGTGGGATTTAGTAATATTTTCTAATAATCACATATGTGCTAGTGGTCTTTCTATTCATCATCTCTTAATTATTACATAACTTAATATACATATCTAACATGGGCGGAGCTAGGATTTGAAAAGTAGCTGAGCGAAATTACTTTTATGTATAGTCATAAATTTGGATGGGCGAACTTAAAATTCCACATATAAAAGTGAGGAAAAAATAAATAAATAAATCAATGAAAACATAGCAATAAAAATAAAATTTGCCCGGACGACCGCCTAGTCTCCCCGCTCGGCCTTTGGATCCACCCCTGATATCCAAATTAACCTCAAAACCGTTCAAATTTATAGATTGCTATAGTATCGAATGAATTGCTATTGTAATATTTATAGATTGAACCAGTTTAGATTTTCTTTACCTATAAGGCTATACTTGTTCCAAATCCAATTAAATATTGACTTCAATACTCAACCCGCCCCAAACTCATTGAGTGATATCCTTAAATACATGTTAAAAACCCGAATATACTATAAAATCAACATCAAATAGTTAAAATAATTAAGTTAAAAAAAAACATTGAATAGTTAAAATCAACAAAACACTACAATTAATTTACGAATTTATGCACAAAACAGGTCACACTAGAAAAGAAACAATAACTTTGTCAAGAAACTTAATTTAGGTCAACATTTCCACTTTCGGACCAAAATACCCGTACTTTTCAATGAACCCATCAAACTTTCTCTCTCCTCTCCCTTTTCCATGTAGATTCTCATTTCAAATTCTCTCTTCTCTCTCTCTTTCTCTCTCTCCCTTTCTCTCTCTACGTATTCTCTCATGAACAACAAATCTTCCGCCATCGCTCCACTCCTCTCCTTCTCTATCGCCGCCCTGCTCTTCTCCCTCTCTGCCGCCGCCTCGTCCAAGTCATCTTCTCCATCCGAGCATCGTCACAAGTCTGTCGTCGTCTCGCTCATCTTCTCCATACACTAGTTACTCGTTACCGGGACCATCAAGTGGTATCAGAACAGTGATTCAAAAGACTGTTGACTGTGGTTCACGAGGTGTGAGTCGAGATTTTTCAGTAGTCAACTGAACAGATCTTTGAAAACCTCTTAGTGCATTTTGTTGCATTTTTGCATGTTTCCTTCTTGTGCATGTGCAAGAACGATGAACCCGACGTTCCTTGGAAGCTTACCGGAGTTTACTATGGATGATTACTCCACATAAAAGTTCAGACTGAAGATGGTGTTGATCGCTAGACATCATCGGATGTGGCAAACTATTACGGGAGGACCCATCTAAGTGACTCAGTCAGTCATAGTTCCCTCCACTACTCCAGAAGATGGGACTTTGACCACCAAGCTCGAGATCAAGGATCCAGAGCAATATTCCAAGGAAGAAAGAGATATTACCCAGCTGGATGATATCGCCAAAAGTATCATTTCATCCACCGTTGGGAAAGCCTACCTCTCGAAGATCATCTCCTGCGAGACTGCCAAGGAGATGTGGGAAGCTCTTGCTTCTCTCTGTAAAGGTTCTAATGAGATCAAGGAGAACAAGTTTACCATGGCTTGTCAGAAGTATGAAAACTTTGCTCAGCTTGTCAACGAGTCCATCGACAAGATGGAGCTGAGATTCATAGAGATCATCATGGACATTGAGAGTATAAGGAAGGAGAAGTACTCTCAACGAGAGATGAACTTGAAAGTTCTCTCTGCACTCGGTGAAGATTGGGCTGTCTATCGAGTAGTCCACCAAAATCGGAGTGACCTCAGTTCGATGAAGACTGAGAAGTTATTTTTCATGCTCAAGGCGAATGAGTATGACATCCTCCGAATAACACAGATCAAGCTTTAGAAAGCTGACTCAATGGAGCAAGGCTCAGCGACCAAGCCAATGGCACTTCGAGCTGAATCGGGTCGATCCAAGTTCACCAAACCATCCAGGTCAGCTGACTCATCAGCCAAAGATCGATCGAGCCGATCCGATCTATAGAAGAAGATTAAGGAAATGCAAAGCAGCTTGATGACATGAATGCCAAGCTGGACAGATATAGGAGAAACAACAAGAGCAGGCGGAGCTCTTCAGAAACTCCTTTCCAATCTCAAGGTGATGGATGCTTTGAGTGTGGTAAACTAGGACACTTCAAAGCCGACTGTCCTGCCCTCTCCAGAAAGGATCGAGGTGACCTCCGAGGAAAGACTAAGGAAAAATCCAAGCCCATGATCATTGAGGACAAAGTTGAAGACACCGATGTCTACACCAACAGCTAAGGAGAAGAGGTAGACTCTCCATAAAGCTCCAATGGAAAAGACATGTGTCTAATGGCACTGCCAGAAGAGTCAACTGATGAGATAAACTCTTCTCTCCATCCCTCTCATATTTTCCCTGTTGCTACCCCTCGTGTAGGTGAACTGGACGAAGATATTCAACCGTCCTGGGATGAGGTCGAACAACTAAGCAGGTTGTGCATTGCTCAAGTGAAACAGTACAATGATCTCAAAGCAGAGTTCGACAACATGAGCAACGAGTTGATCATCAAGGATCAAGACATAGAAAAGCTCGTGGAGGAAAACCGAAGACTCCATGAAGAAGTTGCTCACTCTATGAATAGCCAGGCCATCAACTTGACCAATATGATGAGGACACAGGCTGAGTACATCTCTTAGTTGCAGTTTGAACTCAAACATGCACATCTAAAGATAGTGTCCCTTCATGCCTCGAGCGCCGCTCTAGAGAGCATGATAAACAATCAGAGACCTCTCAATTGTGTAGAAGGTCTTGGCTACAATGGTCACAGCCCGACTCCTAGTGTATTGAAACGACTAGAATGTAATGGGCAGTGAGATGGAACAACTAAAGTTTAACTCAAGAAACATGCTCGATGAATAAGAATTTAATTCAACAATGGATTCATAATTACAATAAGGTGGATTTTTAATCAATTATTCTCAAATGAATGAATACCCAAGCAAAGTTTAATATCGAATCCAACAAAGGAGTTAGGTTTGGTGATTAACAAGTATTGCATTCAGAAGTGGGCCATATTTTAGTTTCAAAAATCAAATGGTGGTTAAAGAAATACGAGGAATCATTAGAAGATTTTATCAACGTTTTAAAACGGAATTCAGAAAGGATTTAAGGTTTGTTTGAGCACACGGGCTTGTTTTGTCAAGGATTCGAGCATGCAATCAAACATATCAGATTAACGGTGTTGCAGCGAAATTGTCACAGCCCGACTTCTAATGTATAAAAACGTCTAGAATGCAGAGGACAGTGAGGTGGAACAACTGAACTTTTACTCAAGAAACATGCTCGATAATTGAAGAATAACATTAACAACCAAAACATGCTCACAATAATGAGCGTTATTACTCAATGTTTTCTGAGAAATGAACGTTTGTCAAGATTTTGGATATCGATCCAATCAAGGGATTAGGTTTGGTTATTAATAAATGTTGCATTCAAAAAGTGGGTCATCTTTGATTTTTAATTATCAAATGGTGGTTAAGGGAATACGATGAGTCGTAAGTTATATCTCAAATATAAAAGAATTCAGAAAGGATTTAAGATATTGGTTGAGCTCACGGGCTCTTTATCTTAAGGACTGAGCATGCAAGGCGATGATATTTCAAAATAACGATGTTGCAGCAGATTATAAACATCAACTTAAAATCCCACAGTTATATGTATGAAGACACATAACCTCAAACTTAAACTTCGAATTAAGGTTACATAGATAACGAGCCACCCAAGCACACCACATCCAACTCATCCGAGCTAACCTGCACGTTTTAAAAATAACATGTAGGGCGCGAGTACTTCGTACTCAGTGAACACATGCCAAAATAATTTTGAAAACTCGCTCGATAGAGCTATATAATTGAACTTGCCTCTTCTGCTGCATCACAAGTGTTAGATAAATTATTTAAAAGAATTTACGACTTGTGTCAGCTAAAAACCTTTTCGTTTTATTTTCTGAAACCGGCGCCGTTTTACTCGGGTACAAATTCATCTACGCGGTTTGTCTTCATGTGGTGTCGAGAAGTAGGCCTCCTCCTCGAACACCGTGACCGATCCAATCAAAGCAGAGCTCACAACCTTTACATAATCGGCCCAACCGAAGCAAAGCTCACAGTTACTTATCAACCGGTTAGGTTGTAACAAAGCTCACGGTCACCTAATCTAATGCATACATTGTCCCGTCTTGTGCAGGACATTTATCCAGTGCGTCCACAAGACATACTCACATAATATCAAGTAGATGATTACATAACAAAAGGTCCAAAACATCAAACTTAGGCAAGTCAATCAACTTTAAATAAAAGCGCATATAGATAAAATAAATCGCGCATTCATCGTTGAGTTTCGGTTCAGAAAGTCCACCTGGAATGTGGCTCAGCTCGACTACTCTTTTCGTGCTCGCTGTCCTACTTTTCCACTCCACTCGCGCCTTCAAAATAATATTATATGAGGACGAGTTTTACGTATTTGGGAAACATCGAAATCTTAAACCGTTAGACAGACTTCTACTCGACTCGGGTTTCTAAATTATCGACTTGACTCCTTAAACTCTCGATTCTTAATTTCTACTCATGTACTATACCACTCAAACTCATCGATATATATTTACGTCACTTATACTTATAATTGAGCATTCAAACATTTATTCAAATATTAAGAATTTACTATTCTTTAAATTCATATGTTCTCAATTTTTTTCTTCTTTCAATAATTTCAAATAAATACGAGATTTATCTCGTTCGCATATTTCACACTCAAATCATGACTGAACTATCACACTGTCACATCAAGTATTTACAGACAATTATCTCAGACATATTATACTGCTCGTTTTTCAACTTTAATAATATTTCTCGGTTTTCATAAAACTTAACTTTATTTTTCTTAGAAAAATTCAAAGAATTCAAATTTAATTTTTTTTCTTATTCCGATTTCTCAAGTTACTTTTTGGCAGGTTTCTCGAGAAAATAGTCTATCTGGGTCAGAAAATTCTTATCTTGTCATATTTTACTTAAATTAATTTCTATTGAACGATTTTTCGTTCAATTTCAATCTTCGATTTGTAATCGAGAAAAACTTTTTTTCTTATTCTCTTTAATTTCGGCACTTACCATTTTCCATCCTTTAGGATTCGCTTTTGTTCGATTCAAGTTCTATCACTCGTTATTTATTTATTTTAGCTCGTATACTCTTTAATTTATTTACTTTCACTTAAATTCTCATAAGTCAACTTTTAATTAGAAAATTATTGACTTTTTCATAACTTTATCATACGAACTCTAAATTTAGCGATTCAAGTGGCTAACATACTTATTTTTCTCTCTATTTCATATTAATAACATTAATTACATCTTTTACTCAACAAATTCTCCTCAATTTCTTCTTAAAATTTCCTGCACTAATGAAATTCTTTATACTTGTTCTTTTTCAATAAGTTTAAGTTCTATTATGCTCAAAATTACTCTAATTGATATCTTGTAACATCAATTGATCTATATGGACTTAAAATAAAAAAATTCCCAATTTCATTTTCATATATACTTCGATTTATTGGGAAATATATAAATTCTTACTTAAATTTATTAATTCAAAGTTCTATTAAACTTAGAAAAATTCTAATTGCTCGCTTCATCCATCAATTTCATCTTCTAGCGTCATTGCTTAAAAATTATAGTTTATGCCTCATGTCTTTCTACTAATTTGGGGTTTCTTTATAGAATTTTATTTCTTTCTTTTTTAATGCGTCTTTATACTCCAAATAATTCTAATTTCATTTCTCTTAATCCAATTTATCTCTTTAAGCTCATAATCATCAAAACTCTTCTTTTTGGCTATATATATCCTTCGAATAATTTGGGATTTTCCTCTTGGATGATTAAGCTCTTGATTTTAATATATGGTTCTACTCCAATTACTTTGAATCTTATTATTTCTCACTCAATTTATCAATTGGTGCATAGGAACTTAAAAAGCACAATTTCTTTTATTTCTTATGGTTCGAAATTTTCACCCTTTAAACTTGAGATTTTATTTCTTCAATTCCTCTTAATCTCATACTCATTTCACCTCTAATTTCATTTTTTATGTCATCCATCTTCCAAAAATTTATAGGAATTAAAATTCCTATTTTTTTATTTATATATATAGTCAAAATTATGAGTATAATTGTATAAACTCATTTCTTTCTTTTGATGGTATTTTTATCTATAGATATTATTCGATTTTATTTTTAAACCACCAATTCATCAAATACATCATAAAAACAATAAATCATATATATATATATATATATATATATATATATATATATATATATTCATCAAATAATTTCATGCTTCTCCTTTGATCATATAATCAATAATCATGTTTTTCGACACTTAAATTAATAAAATTCGTCTTCAAATTCATCATAAAGCATATATATCAAAAATTAATTTTCACTATTCATCATCTTCTCCAACTTCTCTTTTCTTAATAACATGCTTATTTCTTCATTCTAATCATTCAACCATACTCATAACTCATCATGTATCTCAAATTAAGCATCAAACTCAAGAAATATTCAAATCACACAAAAATCACTCTTAAGGCATAAACCTTCGATTTCTTCATATTTTTATGCATATATATTTATTTTCTTCATTTACTCATCCTAGCATGCTTAGAATAATTTCTAAAACACATAGAGATGATCATACTCAAGATAGAAATCATGGTACAAAATTCCTATTTTCTTCCCAAAACTCACGGCTCACATATCATATATACTTCATAAATTTCTTTCCCATTTCTTTGCATGGGAAGCTTATTTAATCATGGATTCATGCTCAAAAACTTAAAGCTTAATTTATTTCTCCTCATACCAAAATTTTCGAAATATAAGTGAGAGAAAACTTGGAGTTCTTAGGCTTGAAACTTAGAAATCTTACTAACTCTTCCTCGATCGACAATCACCACTTCATTCCTCGCAACTCTAGCTTCCTTTCTTTAATTTCCTTGAAGAAAAATCAAAGCTTATGATGGAGAGGAAAAATTGGCAGCTTTAAGGAAGGGAATGAAGAGAAGTGGTGTTCTTACTTGAAGTTTATAAGAAGTAAGAGACTATATCTTGAACTCTTGGATTTCTAGCTTGTTTCTTGAGTTTGATCGAAAAATATGAAGCTATGGAGGAGCTTGGAGCTGCTGTAACTATGGAGAAAAGGGAGAGAGATGATGTTGTGATGGTGATAACTGAAAATGAGAGAGAGAGAGAGAGGGAGGAATGGAGAGAAGAAATGTTGCGTGTGGGATTAAGAGAGAAATGGAGAGTGTACTTCACATGTCAAGGTGAGAGAGGGAAAAATTTGTAGGGAGAGAGGGAGATAAGGTCGGCTGGTTGGGGAGTGATAAATCAAATTTTTATCAGATAAATATCCCAGAAGAAAAGATTTTATCCATACAATATATCCCTCTTTAACGTTAAACTTTAATCCCTCTTTTTGGCACTCTCTCGACTTCGGATTTCACTCTAGTTCGTACCATTACTCAGGAAATAATTTATAGATTCTAAAACACCCAACTTCCATATATAAATTCTAAATAACGAAGAAAGTTTGAAATCTCTACTATGCGTCTTCGTTTCCGATTTAAATATGGCTCAAAACTCGATTTGTAGATCTCCGGTTTCTCTCTAACTTGCGTCATTAATCTTAAAATAGCTTTTCGATTCGGAAACATCTAAGTTTCATAGGTTCCTAACAACGAAAAAGTCGTAAAAAGTCGCGACGAGTTACTATTCATATTATTTATGTCTTTAAAAATAAATTCCAAATCGATTCAAATGATCTCGGAAAATTCTCAAACTCGTATCATTGATCTTAAATAAATTCTAGATTCCAATGACACTAATTAAACTAAATTCGGGGTTCGTTGATCGAGGGTTGACTTTCCCGGTCAAAGTTACTATTCATCAAAAAGTCAAGTGTCTCGAAATTATCCGATATTCGAACTCATACTAAATCTCGCATTTTTAAACTCATATAACTCTTCACATATTCGTTTTGAGTTACCGAAACGAGAAAATTATAATTTTGCCCTTCAGGGGCATTTTGGTAATTTCACGAGAAAATTTATTCTCGGAAATTTTTATCACACATTATCACATATAATAACACTTCAAAAGCACTTAAGCACGTATAATCACATTTAAGACAATTAATTAGAGTTATAAAGATTTAGGGTATTACAAGAATTTAAACCAACGACGTCAAATCTCAAGGCTATATGTATGAAGACACATAACCTCAAGCTTAACTTCCAAAATGGATTTATATTAACAACTAGCTGCCCAAGCACACCACGCCCTCCTCATCCGAACTAACCTGCATGTTTTAGAAATAACATGAAGGGCGTGAGTACAACGTACTCAGTGGACATATGCAAAAAATATTTTAAAAACTTGCTCTTAGAGCTATATAATTGAACTTGCCTTTTCTGCTGCATCACAAGTGTTAGATAATAATCATTTAAAAGAGTTTATGACTTGTGGCAGCTTAAAAACATTTTCATTTATTTTATGAAATCGGCTGCAGTCATTTTATACGGTATAAATCCATCTACGCGTTTTGTCTTCTTGTGGTGTCGAGAAGTAGGCCTCCTCCTCGAACACCATGACCGGTCCAATTAAAGCAGAGCTCGCAACCTTTACATAACCGGCCCAACCGAAGGACTCACAGTTACTTAATGATTGACTAAGTTGTAACAAGACTCACGGTCACCTAATCAAATGCATGCATTGTCCCGTCTTGTGCAGGACCTTATCCTGTGCGTCCACAGGATTCATTCACATAATATCAACTAGATGGTTGCATACCAAAACATTAAAACATAGGCAAGTGATGGTCCCGATACGAGTTCTGGTGTATGGGGGGGGGAGAAATACACCAGATAAAACTTTTTAAAACAACTCTTGAAAAATTCCACAACCGAGTAAAAAGAGACTCAGTTGGATTCACAACCGAGTACGAGAACTCGGTTGAAGAGTGGTGTTGTGCGGAATGTGGTGGATAAAAACTAACTCGTATAAAATCAACTCACGCTTATGCAAGGTCGGTCAATAACCAAGACAGTTGATATGGAAAGATGCAGTTTGTATGCTGGTTAGTTAGTTGTAGTGGACAAAATTTGTCTTCTTACAAAGCCTGCTAAGTCGGCCCAACTAACATGTCGGATTATACGGACCGGTCCAATACAAGTTTAATTGAATCATTAGGCTTAAGGAGCCTATATCCGACTCAGGGGTGTCCAACGGCCTAATTAAACACGTCGGCACAACTGGCCACGACATTTGAATAAGTCAAATGAACTAGCTGAAGACTAATTCAAATCGGTTTATTCCCACGATAATCGGAACCACTTGAGAAGATATGGTGGACGGATAAGGCCGATGACTAGGGTATAGAGAAAACCCTAGTCGGCTAATATAAATAGGCAGCCATTAAGTCCGCTGGAACGATCGAATCATTCACGCTCTGACTATCTACTCCATCTCTTGCCCTATCTGCCGCCATCATCTTTCTCTCTTATTCTCTAGACTATCGGATCCATCGGCCGCACCGGCTACACCGGCACCTCCTACCCTCTTGACGCTCCTACTCTCTATCATCACCATCCGGACGCCCCGGATATCTGAGAATTCAATACTATTGCATATCTATTATTCGATTACTTTCTTTATTATTTACATCTTGTTATTCCGATAATTGACTTGAGCGTCGGAGGTCCATCGGCCAACACCCCCTCCGGTGTTTCGTTGGACTCTTACGTGTGTTACTTGTGTCAGGTTGCTTAGTGCCCTTTCAACCACGTCATCCACGTCTTCCGAGTAGTAGGATTTATCCCCTACAATTTGGCGCCCACCGTGGGGCCTAGCAACCAAGTTAATCAACGAAACACTGGAAATATAAAATGAATAAGGAATTTGCAGTTGGTGAGACTTGAACCTGGGCCTCAAGGACCCAACATGACTGCTCACGCTGACCTAGCCGCCCAGATTGCCGCCCTCACTGAGCAGATGAATCGGGAGCGGGAGAGATGCAAGAAGTTGGAAATGGAGAACGCTAACTTGTACGATCGTCTCGAGGCTGTGGAGCCCGTCGAGATCATCGAACCTCCCAGCTTCTGGACCCAAGTGCCTCCCATGCAGCCTCTGGGAGACACACCGATCGTTCGCTATGATGGATCCAACTCCCTCTTGACGGACCCGTCACCCTCGGTAAGAAGCCGTAATGTCATCTTTAACCCAACTGATCCGGCTCGTGGTATTTCGAATGCAGGTATCAACGTTCCACCGTCTGCACTTGAACAAGCACGTGATCTGGGGCAAATCAATACCGACACCATCGGAGCTGGAGGAATAGCCCGACCAGATGGAACAATCACCACTGGGGGACAACATGCTCGAACCATCTTGACCACCCCCAGCGTAGCAATGAGTAATGCTATTATTGGAGGCACACAACCAACCATACCAGAGCCCAATCAGACGATCGCTCCAACCCAAGTCAACCAACAGATGGTCGGACATGGTCGGAGGGAGATCACTCAAGATCAGCTATTCGCTAATGAATTCGCCCAGCCAGCCACGACCGGCCAGTTTGCAGTCAGAGATGAAGACTTGTCAAGAAAATTGGCCGAAATGGAGGCCTTGATCCAGCGAATTCCTGGCGTGCCAGCACCCATCCACAAAAGTTCAGAGAACTGCTACGCCGACTCACCATTTGTGGATGAAATTGCCTTGGTTGAAATGCCCGTGAAGTTCAACTTTCCGAGCATGCAGATGTTCGACGGCACGACTGATCCGACAGACCACATTGCTCAGTATAAGCAAAGGATGTTCACCGCCGCAATTCCTCGTGAATTGAGGCAGGCCTGCATGTGTAAGGGGTTCGGTTCTAGTCTGACAGGACCGGCCCTCTAGTGGTACACTAATCTTCCTAATTATTCTATTTCGAGTTTTGCTCAACTAACGGATATTTTCGTGCAGCAATACGCTAGTAGCAGGAAACTTGAAAAGATATCAGAGGATTTGTATGCCGTGGTTCAACAACGTCGAGAGTCTTTTCGAGACTATATCGGCCGCTTCAACAAGGAAAATGTGTCCATAACCAACTACAACACCCAGACAGCGGTCACTGCCTTCCGAAAGGGTCTCCTGCCCGACTCTGACCTATACAAGGACCTCACCAAGTATCCTTGTAGGACGATGGAAGATGTCCTAGCCAAGGCATGGGCACAGATCAAGTGGGAGGAAGATCAATACAACCACCACCGATCTTCACCAAGCAGAAACACTAGAAGAGACTCCAAAGTGGATAGGAGGGCGAGTGATAGGCGGTCCGAGCCTTATCCACCTCCACGGAAAGAATACAGAAGGAAGCAATATGATCGCCCTTACGAGACTCGACCGCGTCAAAGGGCGGAGATTCCTGAATACAACTTGTCCATCTCGACGGCTGAGGTGGTCTTAGCCCTCAAGGGACTTGGAAACAAGGTCAAATGGCCAGAAAAGATGAGAACATCAGCTGATCAGAGAGACAAGTCGAAATGGTGTGATTTCCATGCTGATCACGGACACCGAACAGAAGATTGCATCGCACTGAAGTTAGAATTATCGCACCTACTGAAGCAAGGTCACCTAACTGACCTCCTTACTGACAAAGGACGTCAGACCTTGCAACAAGCCCAAAGTCGTCAGCAAAGCAATGCAAATGTCACCCCGCCTAGACCGCCGACACTTGATCGAACAGTTAACGTGATAACCGGCGGGTCAGAAGTCAGTGGAATCACTCATTCAGCAGCCAGGAGACATACTAGACAGGCTGGTCATTTCCAACCAGAACATAACGAAGCTCAAAGAAGCACAACCATCCTGCCTGCACAAACCATCACTTTCACCACATCTGAATCAGACATGCTACTTAATCCTCATCACGATGCTTTAGTAATTTCAATTTGTATTGCAAATTGTTTAACCAAGCGTGCACTAATAGACAATGGCAGCTCTGCCAATGTCCTTTTTCTGTCTACTCTCAGGAAAATGGGGATAGACGAAACAAAGATCATCAGGAAGGCGACAATCCTTATCGGCTTCAGCGGAGAACAAAAGAGCACAATTGGTGAAATCGAACTACCCGTCTACGCTGAAGGAGTCAATCTCTGCACTCGCTTCCTAGTGGTGGACTCTCCTTCTGCCTATAACGTCATTTTAGGACGACCATGGATACATGAGATGAAGGCAGTCCCATCTACATATCACCAAGTCTTAAGATTCCCGACCAAATGGGGAGTGAAGGAAATTCGAGGAGATCAAAAAGATTCCAGATCTTGCTACCAGACAACCATGAAGGCTAAGCAAGCCGTCTTATAGCAATTACAGCAAGGAGAATCATCTGATCCCCAGCCGAGTCAACAAGCTCAACCCGATCAACCTGACGCGGTGGAGCTAGATGAAATCTCCATTCACCCAGACTTCCCGGACAATAAAGTCCGGATCGGAGCACAACTTGAACCCGACCTCAGAGAGAAGCTTATTCAATTTCTTTCTGAGCACTATGATTGTTTTGCTTGGTCCCATGTGGACATGACCGGAATTGATCCTGATATTATTGTTCACAGGTTGAATGTTGATCCTGACTACCCTCCAAGGAAGCAAAAGCGAAGAAAGTTCGCTCCAGAAAGGAATAGAGTCATCAACGACGAAATCAAACAACTTCGAGATACCGGGCTGGTCAGAGAAGTCCAATATCCAGACTGGCTAGCGAATGTGGTGGTCGTAAAGAAAAAGAATGGCAAATGGCGAGTGTGCATAGACTTCACAGACTTGAACAAGGCGTGCCCTAAGGATTCGTTTCCACTGCCTCACATAGACATGCTCGTCGACGCCACAGCCGGGCACGAGCTACTCAGCTTCATGGACGCGTATTCCGGATACCACCAGATATTGATGCATCCCGACGATCAAGAGAAGACAGCTTTCATGACCAACATAGGCATCTACTGTTACAAATACATGCCATTCGGGTTGAAGAACGCCGGAGCAACTTACCAACGTCTAGTCAACAAAATGTTCGAGGAATTGTTGGGAAGAACAATGGAAGTCTACATAGACGACATGCTTGTGAAGTCTCTACGAGCAGAAGACCACATCGACCACCTCCGACAGGCCTTTAACGTACTTCGTGAGTATAACATGAAGCTTAATCCGACTAAATGTTCATTTGGTGTGACTGCAGGTAAATTCCTTGGCTACATGGTGACCCAAAGGGGGATAGAAGCCAACCCGGCTCAAATCGATTCCGTCCAGAGAATCACATCCCCAACATGTGTTAAGGATGTCCAAAAGCTCACGGGAAGGGTGGCGGCCCTTAGCCGGTTCATCTCAAGGTCATCGGAGCGGTACCATCCCTTCTTCAATACATTGAGGAAATCAAAAACATTTGAGTGGACATCAGAATGTGAGGAAGCACTCAGCCAGTTGAAGCAATATCTGACCAGCCCGCCGCTCCTTTCCAAACCCAAAGATGGTGAAACACTATACATCTACCTGGCTGTATCAGAAACGGCCATTAGTGCAGTCCTAGTTCGAGAAGATGAGGGCAAGCAGTCACCCGTCTACTACGTCAGCAAATCATTGTTAGATGCGGAAATAAGATACAGCCTGCTTGAGAAGCTAGCCCTCGCACTTGTACATGCAGCAAGAAAGCTTCGTCCATACTTCCAATGTCATCCAATTGTGGTCCTTACAGCATACCCTCTGAAGACCATCCTTCATAAGCCGGAGCTGTCTGGCAGATTGGCCAAGTGGGCAGTCGAACTAAGCGAGCACGACATATCCTACAAGCCACGTACTTCATTGAAGTCAAAGGTATTAGCCGATTTCGTAAATGATTTTACGCCTAACCTTTCAATGCAGGCAGACAAAGAGTTATGTTGCCTCACTGAAGGCGAATCAACTGGAACATGGAAACTCTTCGTAGACGGTTCAAGTAACAAACATGGAAGCGGACTTGGACTCGTCCTTTCATCACCTCAAGGTGACAACATTGAGCAGGCAGTAAGATGCGGATTCAAGGCAACCAATAATGAAGCCGAGTACGAAGCTATGCTAGCTGGTCTTGGATTGGCTAAGGAGTTGGGAGCAAAGAAGATTAATGTCTTTAGTGACTCACAACTAGTAGTAAATCAGATGCAAGGAACTTACCAAGCTCGGGATAATAAGATGACGGCCTACTTAGACAAGGTGAAGGAGTTGCAGTCAAGCTTTGAAGAATTCATAGTCAGCCAAGTGCCCAGAGAAGAGAATAGTCACGCAGACGCTTTAGCCAACCTCGCCTCCTCTATTCAAACCACCGGTCCGAAGACCATTCCAATTGTCTACCTCCAATGGCCAGCTGTATGGAAGAAAGAAGAAGAACAGGTGCTTGACATATCAGACAACCGGACTTGGATGACTCCAATACTTGAATACCTTGAGCAAGACATACTTCCGGATGACAAAAATGAAGCACGCCGAATAAAAGCTCAGTCTGCCCGATTCTCCATCATCCGAGGTAAGTTGTACAAACGATCATATTCTGGTGCATACTTAAAATGTATTAACCATGCAGAGGCAAAGACGGTCTTGGCCGAGTTGCATGGCGGAAAATGTGGAAATCACTCCGGCGGGAGGAGCTTAGCTCACAGAGCTCTAACAAGTGGATACTATTGGCCCACCATGAAGTTAGACGCCGCTGATTACGTCAAGCAATGTGACAAATGCCAACGTTTTGCCCAAGTATCCCACCTTCCACCCGAGCCATTGATCTCAATCACGTCGCCTTGGCCCTTCATGAAGTGGGGGATGGACATCGTGGGCAAATTACCTAAGGCACCTGGACAATTAAAATACATGCTGGTTGTAACAGACTATTTCAGCAAGTGGATAGAAGCCGAAGCATTTCACAAAGTCCGGGATACGGAAGTGAAAGGATTCATATGGAAAAATGTGATATGCCGATATGGAGTACCAAAGGAGATAGTGACTGACAACGGCTCCCAGTTCATCAGCTACGACTTTCAAGACTTTTGCAAGTCTTGGAACATCAAACTCAGCTTCTCAACACCTAGATATCCCCAAGCAAACGGCCAGGCTGAATCATCCAACAAGACAATCGTCAACACCTTGAAGAAGAGGCTCGAAAAAGCCAAGGGCTTGTGGGCCGCCGAACTACCCGGAGTACTCTGGTCATATCGAACGACCCCCAGAACCTCGACGGGAGAAACTCCATTCTCCCTAGCCTACGGAATGGAAGCAGTCATTCCAGCCGAAAGCAAAGTACTGACTGCAAGAACTGAGCTCGCCTCGGGCGACCTTAATGATCAAGGAATATGTCATGAGCTCGACACACTTGATGAAAAGAGAGATATGGCTAGGCTACGGCTGGCCTCATACCAGCAAAGTGTCGCGAGCCACTACAACAAGCATGTTCGCACTCGAACCTTCAAGCTAGGCGATTGGGTACTCCGACGTGTATTCCAAAACACTAAGGAGGTTGGGACTGGCAAACTAGGCCCGACATGGGAAGGTCCATACTTGATCACCAAGGTATATGGGAATGGAGCATACAAACTTCAAGAGAAAGACGGACGCGACATAGGCAACAGCTGGAACGCCATCCATCTAAGACAGTATCACGCCTAAACTCAACTTTTCACTTATTTCAATTAATTAGGTCCTACGGGATCCACCTCTCTAGCCACACTAGTTCTAACAATTTTATGCAGGACATAAAAGAACTACATTGTGGCTTGATCCCTTTTCAGGGTATGTAGGCAGCTCCAATGAGCACAGCCACCCTTGCCTTCTCTCCCGGTATCTCTGACCATTTATTGCAACAGGTCAGAACTACATCGGGCTTGATCCCACAATAGGGTATGTAGGCAGTTCTCCGAAGTGCAGCCCTATCAACCCCAAAAGAAAAGACGGACGCAACTCCGCCAACAATCGCAATTGAATCGGCACAGGACGGTAACCTTACTTGCTTTTATCAATAAATTTTAAGTCCTACGGGACTCACATTCCAACCATACTAGTCCTGACAATTTTATGAAGAAAATTCTCAGAACTACATATCGGCTTGATCTCCGAAAGGAGTATGTAGGCAACTCTCCGGAGTCCAGCCAACGTCTTTGCAGGTCAAATATGCAAGATGGAAAATGAAAAGACGCTCAGTCACCAATATCGCATACACCTGACCCATTGGACGGTATCAAATCTAATTTACTCGGTTTCTTCATTTGCTTAGTCCTACGGGACCTACCATTTCCCACACTTGTTCTGACAATTTTATGCAGAAAATTCTCAGAACTACATATGGGCTTGATCTCCAAATGGAGTATGTAGGCAGCTCTATTGAGCGCAGCCCTCTTATAGACCCAACCTTATTGTCCTACCCACATTGGAGGACGAGTAAAAGAAAAAACTGACTAAGTGTCAACAAAATTAAAAACAAAAATCACAAAGAACATTCTGAATCGGATAAGCTGAATGTGCAAGTCCAATAACATAATAAAAAAGACCAAGTATCTATAAACTCAAAAGCCGCTCCAAATGTGTCGGATAGTCGGAATATAAAACGACTAGACATAAATGAATCCAATAGCACATATTGAAGGCATTGGACTAAATTAAGGAAAACAAAAAACAAAAATACAATAAAAGAAAACAAGTAAAAGAACTTGCAAATAACAAGAGAACGCCCCGGACGAGCTAGTCGTCGTCTATAATTTATCAACTAATTCAAGTCATGTCTTCCGACGATAACTTGAACTAGGGGGAAAAATGGAGATACGAACCCTTACAAACAATAACGAAAACAACAAGTCATGAGTTCATAGTACAGGCTCAGTCATCGGGTACATGCACCCGACCAAATAAAATAAATATTGTCTAAACATCAAAATAAAGATAGAAGTCTGCAAATAAACATATAATAATGAAAAACCAGATCAAGAATCGGCTTCCATGTCCGACCCAGTAGTAGCTCCCGGCTCGAAGTAATTCGGCGGCTGGTCTCCAAGAGCAAGGTCCGCAGTAACCATAGCATCAAGAGTAGTAACAAGACCACCATTCCCCGCATCCTCATCGGCCACCCTCTTCAAGTAAGCATCATGGTCAGCAATAAACCTATTAACATCCCATGTCTCTGCCTTACCGTCTATAAAATCTCGAGCCATTTCTCCACGCACCTGAACCTCCATGTCATCAGCAACATCCACAAGCCGTTTCTCAAGTAACGTAACCGTACCCTTGACGGTCTGAAGCTCACTCTTAACACCTTCCAGCTCGGCAACCTCAGACTTACAAGTGTCGAGTTGACTCTTTAACTCTTTGTTGGAAAGCTCCATCTCCTGACACTTAGCACGAAAACAATTCAGCTCTGCCCTCATCACCTTCAATCGACTTGTCAAACTTTTGATCTTCTTCCTCATCCATATGGCCGTCGCAATACTCTACACAAAGTATGTGATATAAGTACAAGTTAGAGGAATGACAGATTTTATGAAGACAAAATGCAATGAAAATAAATTACACTTACCCGGAACATATTCATAAGACATGCACCAGATGCAACGTCACTTCCAACGGTGTCACAGACCTTCTCGTCCTTCGGAAGCAATAGTCGATCTACATTCTCAAGAAGTGGACTAAAGCCTTCCACACTAGCAACAACAGAAGCTGACTGCGGCAATCCACTAGCCGTAGAGGAGAATGATAACTTGATTAAGTCATCGGATAGATCGGATACAACGTCTTGGGATGCTCTCCCTCCTCTTTGTGTCGGGGTAAGAAGTGGAAGGGCGTCGGCAGTATCGACTCGCTCTCCTTCGCCGGAGTGAGTCGCGATGGTTTGTTGCTTATCTTTCCGAGGCGCGGCCGCAGCTCTTCCTCTCTTCGGTGCAATACGATACATGTTGTCAATAGTATCTATCACCCAAGCTCGATCGTTAGGAGTCAAGCCAGGATCATTCGGATCCGGAGGTATAAAGTGATTACCGTAAATCTCACGACCGTATCGTATAAATGCTAGGTCACGCTCACCTCGAGTAGCAGGCGCAACTAGGTCTGTTCGACGAGGCGGACGAACGTATCTCTTATCCCAAAGGCTGGTGGAGTAAAGAGTTTGCTCGGTCAAGAGTAATCTACAATGGCGATCCTCCTCCGGATAGCTAAAAATCTGGCCAACCTTCTCCTCGCTCTCGTCACGCACTAGGGAGTTCTTACCCTTCAAATCTACAAGGAAACATAAAAAGAAAGAGTTATTATAAAACAATATGATAGAAACATACAAGTATGAAGTAAACTACTTGAACATGGAAGCACTTACCAGCAATAGACCAACAGGGCGGAATATCCCTATAATCCGAAATTCCCAACAACTCGTTAGGGACATAAAAGTAACGATGTTTCCATCCAGACTTATCGCCCTCAGACAAACCTACCACCAAATGTTGGCCCCGTCTCTTGACAAACTTATATCTCCCTTTTTCGACAGACTCCACCAAGGAATATGCATATAGTACATCCCCCAAAGTAAAATCACAAATATTATTCAACTCACAAAAGACATGTACCCCTATTAGAACACGCCATACATTTGGCATCAATTGGCTCGGATGTATCCGCTGATGGTTACAGAGCTCCAATACTAGTCTAGGCAACGGAAATCGAGCACCTACCTCAAAAAACATCATGTACATACACCCATATCCTGGAATAAGCCAATCGGCCTTCTCGACAGACAGCGGAAGCTTCAAGTTAACATGCATTGGAACTCCATAATTCGACCTAGCCCAACCTAAATGGTCTTCTCTAAGCTTGGTAACATAATTGACGTCAGAGAAAAGTATGTTGGTAGCCACACTCCCGGAATCGACTTAGTAATATCTTTACCACGAATCACCACACCCACCGGAATCACTACTAGTATGAACATCATCATCACTAGTACTCTCACTAGAACACCTATCAGCTCTACTAGATGATCCAATGACAATACTCCGATTATGGGACGACATCACCTAAAAGCAAAGACACTATCTAAGCTTAGCCCTCCGACCAAGTAAGACATGTTGGAATATGAAAATAACAGCATAATTATACACAAGTATAGTCGGCCGCTGACCTCACTGGACTACCATGCAAAATATCCATAGCTTATCATGATAAAAAAAAAAAAAACATATACTCAAGCATGCTGAAGTCAACACACAAGCAATATCGGCCTTACTGGATTAACATGCAAGAGATTTGTTAACACACGAGCAATACAAGATCCATCGGCACAACAGGACTTAACGGAAAGTAATACTACATGCATTTGCTAAAACAGTAAATTCCTAATTTTTACTACTAGCAAAGATCAAACAAAAACACATGATATCGAGAAATCAAAAATTTACAATTACTACTTTCATGCTTTTACTACGAAGAATGCGAAGAACATTCGAAGAGTAAAGAATGAAGATTAAAACCAACCTTATGGAGCTCAAAAGAAAAAACCTTCTCTCTATAACTTCATTTCTCCTCTGCTTCAAACTCAAAACTCTCTCTCTCTAAAAGTTGTCTCTGTAGGAAAAAATGAAGTAAAAATGAAGTTATCATTCATAAATACGAGAAAATCAGCTTGCCAAGGGAAGACATTGGCCTCGTCGGCCTCATTTGGCTCTGTCATTGCTTTTTTGCAGTAAAAAATAACAAGTAAACGAATTCTCCTACTATCGTCGTTTCTCTATTTCTCATGCATGGTATATATATATATATATGTACGCATATATGTGTATATAGATATCAACTATGGAGGTAAGATTATCACTTGGCTAATTACTGCTATATGTACATTATGAGCATGCTCGTATCACTATTTCTCCATAAACACACGTACTTGGTCAAGTATACAAGAGTCTATTTTGTAAAATATTTCACTCGCATGTATGCTATATACGTGAATATACAAATATATATAGCTGTATTTTATTTTCTTCATAATACATATCTGCTGCAAGTCAAATACACGTTTATATGCATATTACAATGTACAAATCAGTGGTTTGATTTCACCTACATTATAATATATATATATATATATATATATATATATATATATATATATATATTGTCTACATGTTACTGCTGCTAATTTGCAAGAAATAAAAAGTTGTACTAGTTCGTCAAGTTTTTCATCGGCATATATCGGTATATATAATATGATGTATCGAAGCTACCGCACATATGAGCATGGATGAAAAATCACACTGACCTTGTCAGACGCACCGGCGCTCTCGACCAATTACTCGACAGGGGCAGCTCTCTCGATGTCTATATCGCACTCGCAACCCCGCCGTCACCACCGACGCCAGTATATCTCGCCAACCGACTTAGCTGCTCTGTGACCTCGCCTCATGGATAAGTCGTTTTCTGCTTCCTCGATATTTTTTATGAATGACAAAAGTTGTAAGAACGACCTCAAGATTTTTCAAAACAAAAGTAAAGGTGTGGTGGAAAGAATGATGAAAATATCTACTCTTTTATAGATGGATCTGTGCACAAGAAATAAGAAATTTATTTCTCTCAACCGCTCTCAGCAAGGAAATTTCGTGAAAATTAATAGGAAAATATTACTGAATGGTCTCCATCATGACAAGGTTCAAGACTTGTACACAGACTAATTGCTCTTTTGAGAAAAGAGTTACTGTTGCCCTCGACTTCTATAAGCTACTTACTTCATTTAGTGAGATATTCGGCATTAATTATTGTCACTTACTCTATCAGAATAGACTAAGAATTAACAACTCAGCACGCATCATATTAATTCCTAGGTGTGGAGTGTGGTATCCGTATCAGCTTTATCGAGACCCACCAGCTCGTGACTGTCAGGACAACAACCACAGTGGACATGACAGCATTGAAAGACAAGTCCTCCGTCGTCTCACTTTTTCTGATCGCCATGGCGCCGCTCACGCTGTTAGACTAATTGAACTTGCAGATCGTGATATTTAATTACCTTCTCCTACCCAGCGGCATCATAAGTCCAATGCTTTCACCGGCTTCGCAAAATATTGCCTAGCACACCAACAAGGTCGACAATGCGTCGGATTCACCGGCACCATCCGCATCTGCCCTTTATATTTTACATGGCAGCAATCAGATGTCTTTTGGCTCTATTATCAGCCTCATTACCACTATCGGACCCGCCGGAATCAGCAACAACATATCTCTGTCCCCTCTTTTTCTTTTTATTAGCCAATAGTGTAAGGAGTTCCATTGGAATCATTGAAAGCACCGGCTCTATCGGACCATTGGACACATTAGCATGCTTCTCGCTATTCTTTTCGCTAATATCCATTGGACGCATCGGCTTCATCAGCCACGTCCGACCCCTTCCTCTCGATTGCTATACTGGCGCTATCGGCTTCACCAGAAAGATTGGGTATTGTACACGTCACTCTTTTCATTGGAATCATTGAAAGCATCGATACTATCGACCTCATTGGAAAAGTTAAGAATTCCGTACACAATTCCATTGGACGCATCGACCTCACTGGCCCGGTTCTCACTATTTATTTCGATAAAACCTGATCCGGTGGAAGCATTGGCTCTATCGGACCATTGGATGCACCAGCCGCATCGGCTTAATTAGTCACACTTGACCCTCTTTGCCTTGATTGGAACCACTAGACAAAACAACTCTTCACACACTCCACTGGACGTATTGGCCGCACCATGGTTGCAACTCTCATATCCATACGGTGCAGACCCAATCCATCGGAAGCACCGAACATACTAGCTGCATCTTCTGCCTTAAAATCAAGAAGGCTTAATAATTGTCTAATCTACTTCTCCAGCCCAACAACTTGTCATAACTAAAGCATTGACCCAAAGTTTACCAATTATTATTTATTGCGGCCCACTTTATAGAATTTGGAAGGATCTACAAATTAGCTATATGAACAATGTTCCTCAAATATGCGTATATACATGCAATTATATAATACTTGTACATATGTCTATTTATTTATATATACACATTTGTATATATAAAATGATGAAAATCAAAATCTTTAAAGGTCGAGAGAAATTTATCAACATCGTTACACTCGACTAATACTACTCTTTAGTTAAAATAATTTAACTAAAGAGTGGGGGACAAACTGTAGTGGACAAAATTTGTCTTCTTACAAAGCCTGCTAAGTCGGCCCAACTAACATGTCGGATTATACGGACCGGCCCAATACAAGTTTAATTGAATCATTAGGCTTAAGGAGCCTATATCCGACTCAGGGGTGTCCAACGGCCTAATTAGACACGTCGGCACAACTGGCCACGACATTTGAATAAGTCAGATGAACTAGCTGAAGACTAATTCAAATCGGTTTATTCCCACGATAATCGGAACCACTTGAGAAGATATGGTGGACGGATAAGGCCGATGACTAGGGTATAGAGAAAACCCTAGTCGGCCAATATAAATAGGCAGCCATTAAGTCCGCTGGAACGATCGAATCATTCAAGCTCTGACTATCTACTCCATCTCTTGCCCTATCTGCCGCCATCATCTTTCTCTCTTATTCTCTAGACTATCGGATCCATCGGCCGCACCGGCTACACCGACACCTCCTACTCTCTATCATCACCATCCGGACGCCCCGGATATCTGAGAATTCAATACTATTGCATATCTATTATTCGATTACTTTCTTTATTATTTACATCTTGTTATTCCGATAATTGACTTGAGCGTCGGAGGTCCATCGGCCAACACCCCCTCCGGTGTTTCGTTGGACTCTTACGTGTGTTACTTGTGTCAGGTTGCTTAGTGCCCTTTCAACCACGTCATCCACGTCTTCCGAGTAGTAGGATTTATCCCCTACATTAGTCAGTTGAATGAGCAATAAATAACTGAATAATAAACACAAACATACAAGGATTTACGTGGTTCGGAGATAACTCCTACGTCCACGGGGAGTTGTGAGTCCACACAACTCAGTCCAAGTTCTTCTGGACAAAAACCACAAAGCTTACGCAGGCTTTGCAACCGTTGAGATAAGTTTACAGGTACTTATCAACCTTACAGATAAGTTTACGGGTACTTATCAACCTATCTACTCAATTACGGGAAGAGTAAGGTCCTAACAACCTTTTCAGGTGTGTGTGAAAGTAGGTTTCCAACTAATAGCTCGAACAAGAAGTGAGCTATGATCTAACACTCTACGAACTCTCAACTAGTCATGTTCTCAAGGTTGGATCGAAAAACACAAAGACAGAATCTAACACTCTAGAACTCTCAACTAATGATGTTCTTGGAGGATAACAGCAGTTTTGCTTGTGTGCAGAAAGTCGTTCTTTCGCTCATATATCTCTTCTCGCACTTGTCTGTCTCGTGTCTTGGTGAATGAATGAAGGCCTCTATTTATAGGCGAAGAGAATCAACTAGCCGTTGGATGAGCCGTTGATCTCTGTTCTTTGAAAGCGATGGCTTCTCATCTCTGCAGACTTTCCGGATTTGGCAACTGAGTGCTTCTGCTTTCCATCTGAGACAGCCTTGTGTTGGGCCAAATGAGGTAATGACAGAGAGTCAAACCTTCACGTGACTTCCTTATTTGAAATTCAAATCTCAACATTAGTCTTTCAACAATGGATGGTCGGTTGAGAGTTTCGATCTTCATCTGACTTGTTCTTCAGCTGATGTTCTATCTGAATGCTAACAGTTGAACTCTCAGCTGACTTGAACTTCATGCTGTTGATCTTCTTGGTTCGAGTCCTACAACTGATGTTCTGAATCTGAACGCTCAGTTGTCTTTCTTGTATCTGATCAGTTGGCTTCGAACGCTCAGTTGTCTCTCTTACAACTGATGTTCTCTTGCATCTTCTCCCTTTTTAATTTTCATCTGATGAACCCTCAGTTGTCTTCCTTACAACTGATGTTCTATCTCTTGAACGCTCAGTTGTCTCTCTTTCAACTGATGTTCTCCTGCATCTTCCTTAGTTGACTTTGGCATCTTCCCGCTTTGAATGCTCAACTGTTGTTCTGAAACTTGAACACTCAGGTATTTTTCTTACACCTGATGTTCTATCCGAGTGAAGCCTTGTTGCCGTCTTCAGCTGGAGTCCTGTAAAGATAAATCTTAACAATGCTCAAACAGCGAGCCTAACTACTAATATTAGGATCTGGCAACATCTACTCGGTTGGGGTCAGTTGGTTTTGGAATCAATCAAAACTTTAATAAATTTCTCAACAGCAAGTCAATCAATTTCAATAAAAAGCACGTATAATAAACAAATTGCACATTCATCGTTTAGTTTTAGTTCAAAATACCCACCTGAAAGTGGCGTAAACAAATTGCACTTATCTAGTGGATTACTAGCCCGAAAAGCTAGTCGTGGATGTAGTAGTTCATCTCCGAACCACGTAAAAATACTGTGTTGTTTTACTTTCTAATATTTAAAGTTTCAGTTTTTGTACTAACTAACTGACCAACATAAAACAAGTTTTTGATAAAATTGCACTAAAGTATTTGAGAACTTGACATTCGCTCTAAAAGAGATTTTTCATTTAAGTAACGAGTCAATCTTCCACCACATTCCACATTGCAAAACTCTTTCAAAACCTTAGTCAGGATTACACAGTGGACCCTCAGTCAAAGAAGTCAACTATGCGTCGAACTGAATGACAGCTTTACCTAAGTTTCACAGTTGTTGAGCATTACGAACTGAGCAGTTCGAACTGAAAGAAAAGTTTAAGAAAAATCACAATTAGTGTATTCCCCCTTCCCCCAAACACCAGTTCACTCGTTACCGGGACCATCACAATCAGACAAAATGCAGCTAATAATTTTAATAATTTTATTGAAGCATGTGGATTAAATTGAATTAAAAAGATAAAAAATAGTAAATGAAGACGGGAAAATTGAGAAATCATTTTCTTAAATTTAATTTAAAAAATGGTTTTCACTTTCTAAATAAAATTTTATAACTATCAAGAAAATTGCGTCTAATAATATCTCGTCGATTAAGTGTTTCCTAAATGCTATGTTTAATGATTTTAAAAAATGCTATATATAATACTCATTCTGTCCACAAAATAAACCTACTTACCCATAAAAATTTGTCTACGAAATAAACTCATACTTCACATCTTCTTATCACATCATGTGGGACCTTACTATATTTACAACAACTTTCACTCCCATTTTGATTTTTCCACTTACAATAAGTGGACCCTTATTCCACCCACAATAATTTTAACTTCCATTTCACTTTCTCCACTCTCAACAAATGGGACTTAAACTCCATTCACAACATCTTTATCAATTTTCTTAACTTCCGTGCCGAGCATGAAATAAGAGTTTATTTCATGAACGGAGGTAATATAATTATTTTAAAAAGTGCAACACTTCTGGTCCTATCTTAAATCTTAATTAAGTCATATTTTAAAAAATTACATTAAATTCTTTAGCTGTACCCCCATATTACGCAACCGCAATAACCGGGAAGGCCTTTCAAGGCTTCAACTGCTACCAATCTCATCTTTTAACACCCTGACGTCGTTCCCTGCTGTAGCCGGTAATACCCAGCTCCTCCATCACCGATTGTTCCGGTACCTCTTAGATCCTGACTCCCCCAATCTCTTTTCTCTCTTCTGTAGATTCCATCACCGATTATCCCGGTAACTCTCATTATTTATTTATTTATTTATTTTATGCCGCATTACAGTTCCCGATACATCTTCAATCATTTTTCTCGCTCAAGCTCTGTTTGTTCCGTTCGATCGTTATCTCTACTTCTTTTCCGGTAAGTAATCTTTTCTAAGTTATTTTTTTTATTTTTTTTTTTTGGGTTGAAAGGCTTCTCAAAGTTATTCGATTATTATCTTCTTCTTGATGATCATGGATGCGGTTAATTGATTGTTTGACTTTATTCCTCGGTTGCGGAATTTCGTTCTGTTTGATCGGATTGTTTTCTCAATTATGGATCTCCGATTGTTCGTTTTAGCTGTTTGTATGATTTTCTGTTGGAATTCCATCTCTCCTGAGCGGCATTGTCCTTTTTGGGAGCTGATTGATATCTTGTATAATTAAGTATTTACTTGATTGTAGCCCTTTCCCCCTAGGAGTGGTAACGTGTGTGTTTTTTATGCAATTGAGTGGCTGTAGGCTATGTTGAGATTAGGTTTTGGGGGAAATATTAGTGGAGTGCATATTGGTTGCGTTACTTCATGATTTTATGGTGAGGCGAAGGGCTTGATTGATAGATATACTTTGATTCAACTAGCAAAGATTTAACAAAAATATATGATCTTTGCATATAGACGTGCAGAGAAGTAAAGAATCTTATGCTTGAATAACTCTGTTCTCCTTGTAAGATATGATTCAGCTAGGAAAGGTAGCATTTCAAGTGAATGGATATGCCATATGTAGAAACTTTGATCAAGAAAGCTTATTGTTTGTTGTTCGATATATGAGTGTAAACTATTTCAATTTAGCAAAATGCTGTTGAATGGCTAATGTACTCTATATTTCAGGCAACAAACTAATATTTGTTCAATATTTTATTCTGTAAATAGGAAGTATCGAATAGGAATTTGTGTAAATGGCTGATAATGACGAAGGGAAGGAAACTGGTCCTAGAGGAAGTGAGTGGGAGGTTGTATCACTCACTGCGTCAGCATATGCTGCTGCTCCTGGTCCCAAACCGGTCTACTCAAGCCTAGATAGTGCAACTAAGTTAGGTGAAACTTCAAATGCCATGTTTATGTCTAGCCACTTCGTTTTTCCTCCGAGCCAGCACGAGAATTTGCCAATTGAGTCTGATTTCAATGAGTCGCACAGTGAAAAGGGTAGTGAAGATGATGTATCTCAGTTGGGTAAAGAGGAAGGAGTTAAATCAGATGCAAAGGATGAAGATGCTGCAACTATTGAAGGACTCATGTCTGAAGATTTTCCTGGAATTCAGGTACGTGATGAAAAAGGTAACACACTATCTCTCAGTGGAACAGAGTTCAGAAAAGATGTGGCCTTTGACAAAGTGCAGAGTATTTACACCTCTGCTGAGCTTAGTTCGTTTAATAGTGAAACAACTATGGGCATGTCCAATAACAATGGGGCCGCTGCAGGAACTGATGATTTAATTGCACCTATTGATGGTTCTGTGGATCCCGACTTGCAAAATTTCCAGAAGCCCTTAGAGGGGACAAACTATGATGGTGCTGGCCTTCCCTGTGAAGCTTGGTGGAAAAGACGGGCTTTTTCTTTATATGTTCATGCAAAAGAAGCAAATACAGTCTGGTCTATTTTCATTGCAGCAGCTGTCATGGGGCTTGTAATTATCGGTCACCAGTGGCAGCACGAGAGGTTGCAGGTTTTGCGCCTCAGGTGGCAGTTTGGTATAAATGATGAGGTATTCATTCTTAACTACATGTATACACACTTAGTAACTTTTCAATTTTTAGGTGCTGGAATTGGGCTGTAGTTTTATTTTCCTGGAGACTAATACCATTATTGTGTGTTAGGCAGCTTATACTCTTGAGCTAGACTCATTTCGTCAATCAATTGGATGCTTTATGTTTTGTCTAATTAAGGTATAGAATATTAGTGTATCTAGGTTTCCCTATTTATCTGTAATCCAACTTTGTAATCCTAGTACTCTACTCCCTATATAGGAGTCTCTCTTCTTCTATATACAGAATATACATTCTACGCTTCTTCTCATATGTCTTATATTTTACTGCTCTATAAATTAGATGATTGATGTCCAATTTTTAAGTTTCTTAGCAGAATATCAATCAAGAAGGTCCTAGATAAAACCCATTGCAAGTCTGGCATCATGCTAGCATACTAATCAAATGTGAATGAGAAATATCGTATAATCATAATGATGATGATTGTTGGCTTATTAAGAGGGGTAAAGATAGGGTTGGTGAGGGGGCGTGTTCGAGCCGGATTTAATCAAGCAAATGGACCCCAGACAATACCCATCAAGGATGAAAGTGACAGGAGACCCCTCTGCCCTTCACACCCTCTAGATTCAATCGGCGAACAGAGTCTGCCGGGAAGTCCAAGATCTGGCATTCACTCTTGTACAAAGTCTCAATTGAAATCCCTAGCTACAATCTACAGATGCATGCTAACATGTATACAACAATATACGGCTCTCATATGCTAAGTCCCTTACCCACCCTGAACCAATGTGGGTCCAAAATTAGACATGCCCTAGAGCCAGACTAAGACAGTATTTACTAGCCTGAACCCTCCTCGAGTACTGCGGGTTTGCAGCAGGCCTGGGTTCTACAAGTGATCATTGCTATCCCTTGGTAAAGATTGACACTGGGCACTTGATTTTTGCGGCTATGAATGCATCCTTTTGATATTATTCTAGTAAATTTAGTGAATCATGGGTAGATTGATGTATTGTCTATTGTGGTGTCTTGGAAGGAATATATAGATTTTCTGGAAGGAAATTAGTAACTTAACCTTATAAAAATCTTAAGTATACCTTAATATTGTTGCAGAACCTATAGCCTAAAGAATAAAGGAGTCAACTAAAATCAAAAGAGAAAAACTAGGAGCAACTTGAGGCATTTTTATCCCTCGCCATCGTTCTATTAAAAGTACAAACATGTACCAGAAGAAGGTGATGATGTTAGTTTGATGAAAATTAAGGTCTACCCTTAAAGAGATTTGCCGTTAAATATTTTGGATTCACATCACCCAGTGCTCCTTAGGGCATATTTGGACAAAATAATGCTTTTGAAGAACTGATTACGTTTATTAGTTATGGTAGAACCGATTAATAGTAGAAATTGGTTGTGTTCGGAGAAAAAGTGAGAAGTTGAGTGATTTGGTAGTGAAAATGGTAACTTAAATGAACTATTTTTTAAGATTACTCATATAAATCCTTAAATTTAGTGGCTTGAGGCATGAGATAATAATTTATTCTTGCGTCACTGTATTTTATGATCCTTGTCTCTCTAATAAAATTGGAGAGAGTGGATATGCATGTCAAATATGTAAGGCTTCTATGAAATATATATATATATATGTATATACTTCTGGGTCTACACTTGTCCAATCATTTGTGTATATTACTTTTTGAAAAATTTGTTCGTCTTGAGTGGAAAACTCAAGATAAACTTCAGTAGCTGATGGACCCATCAGCAGATTTGAAACAATTCATGGGTTTTGTATTAGCAGTTTAAAGGTTCTGAAGGTTCTGCTACTAATCCATCTTTTGAAATATGATACTTTTACCCATGAACATAGCATACTATTATACTGATAATCATGTTATTTGCTGGTTGTGTATACTGACTTGATTATGCATGTGCTTCATTTGCAGAGGATGGGCAGGTTGCTTGCTCCCATATCTCGCCTTAAAGATGTGGTAATTGGTGGTCACCGGCGGGGTTCGCTCATTAGAGGGAGCACCTCATCAGAACGCTAAGATGAAAGTTCTATTAGGGGGAAAGAGTTTTAATTCGTGGTGCAAGTTCCATCAGATTTGACTGTATATCTCTGGATTAAGCTTGTTAATATTTACATTATCATGATGGTGATTTTATTGAAATTTGAAATTATGGTGATAAAGTCTCTGCATATCCCGCCGTAAAGATGCGGTAGTTAGCGGTCACCGGCAGGGTTCGCTCATTTGAGGGACCACCTCATCAGAGCGCTAAGATTATGACGAAAAGTTCTGTTAGGCGTGAAGAGTTTTCATACGGGGATTATATTTGAATTTTGAATCTGGTGTTAAAGTAACTTGGATTCATTTGTCTCTGCTTCCGCTGGGCTTCATATTGAAGTAACTATGTGTATTATATGCCTCAAGTGTGAAGTAGACCTTCTATTTATTATATTAACTGTCAATGAAGTCAGGATGCTTGTTTTTGTTAAACGAGGAGATAGTTTATTGCTTCTTAAGACGGTGTACCCTTATTGTGGGATTTTGATGCTTGGTTGCCTGAATTTTTGAGGCTGAATTTTATGTTTCTAAAAAAAAAAGTACTGAGCAAATTTGTATTACCTGAATCTGTTTGGACGTAGATAATATTATATGTAAGCGGGCGATTGGTATTTATCAGTACTTATGAACTTTATATTACAAAATTTGTATTACCTATTATGTTCTTATTCTGTATTAAATTTAGGGAAAATTGTATAAAAAATCTTGATCTTTTTCCAATTTTAAACCAAACCTTTTAAAATTCGCAAATTAATGTATGACCTTCCAATTTGATGCAATTACCTCCCGTGCCCGATTTTCCCCCAATTTGCTGCTAATATGGAAGCCGGAATTTTCGATGTGGCAAAACTCTCCGGCTCGACGAACGACGCCGTACTAGGCAAATGTAAAACGAGGGAAAAATGCACCAAAAATATTGACCTTTTCCAATTTCCGGTTTTAAACCAAACATTTTTAAAATTCGCAAATTAATGTACGACCTTCCAATTTGATGCAATAACCTTCCACGTCCTGTCTCCGGCAGATATCGATTGCCTACGTGGTAAATTATTTCCTTACGTGGTATTAATTTTCTTATGTGTTAAATAATTATGCATATCTGATATTAATTGGTGAATGGGCACAAAACGCGTCATTTTACTCCTGTCCTAAACAACATTGTCCTTTAATCATATATGAGGTGAAAAAGTAGACCCAAAATGACACAACACTCTGAATCAATAACCTTAATTTCCTAATACTCTATTACAGACATAATCGAATCTACTTTGCTCTGTTTCTGTTCGATGATTTGGCTTAAATTATTGCTTGAATCTACTGATAGAGAATAGGTTATTGTTCATCTTTTGTTTTGGTGCGCTTTATCATTGCTCAACTGGTGGAGCTGTGGTCCCGATAGCGATGAAACAGAAACAATGGGGGGCAGGTAGCCGTTGCTGAGCTTCGGAATTATTCCAAGATCCAGATTGTGCCGATGAAGAACCCATGGAGATGAGGAAGCCGATGGAGAAGAATTATGGAGATGAAGTCTGTTGAAGAAGATTTCGGCTTCCATGTCAGCAGCAAATTGGGGGAAAATCGGACACGGGAGGTAATTGCATCAAATTTGAAGGTTGTACATTAATTTACGAATTTTAAAAGGTTTGATTTAAAACCAAAAATTGAAAAAAGGTCAGGATTTTTGGTGCAATTTTTCCTTAAATTTACTGCCAACTAGTATTATTTCAATCGCACGGAAGAACCTCCTATAGAAAAGAAAAATATAATTATTTCAAACTCACGGTTTGGTCAAAATTGATTTTAATTAATAATGATTTTCTAACTGCAATCATGTTTATTAAGGTGATTTTACCCATGGGCCTAATTATTCTCTTCAGGGCCGCCTTATTTAAAAAATTACTACGATATGTTCGTAAAGTTTACTCGACTACAATTTTTCATTGTGCTAGATCGTATGGGGACTTCTACCCTTCTCTTTAGGAGCAGCACTCTTTCGTAAGCAAATGTAACTGTTTGAAATAATAGTAAATTAGGATGGCTCTTGGACAGCAAAAACATGGTCTTATGTGTGCGTGTGTTACTCTAGTGATAGTGTGGTTAATGTCCAAATTAAAAATTACGGATTCGATTCTACCGTCACGCAATATTTAAATTTCCTTGTATTGTTGTTTCATAAAAAAAACACAAAACAAAAAAACCAAAAAAAACAAAAAACAAAAAAGCATGCTCCTATATATAGGGAGATGATCATGTAGGAACACATTCTTAGGAGTTAGGAACTAATCTGGACCGTTGATTTTTTTTTAATCTACGGTCCAGATTAATTGATGCATTAGATTACTGTTGTTTGTGCATTAAAAGTGTGTTAAATAATTTGTGCATTAAGTTGGTGTAATTTGTGCATTAACATGTTTGTGCATTAATTTACTGTATTTTATGAATCACATAATTTATATTTATGTTGATTCCTACGGACTCATATAAGGATGAGTTCCTACCAGATCCACACCATATATATAGGAAGAAGATCAGGTGAGAATGCTTTGTTATGTGAGAAATGAGAATAAATCTCGGCCTTTAATCTTTGTTGATTAATGGTACAGATTTAACGATGCATTATGTTGTTGTAGTTTATGCATTACAATGTTAATGCATTAAATTATTATAGTTTATGCATCAGAATATGCACGCATTACATTTCTGCAATATATGCATTATCTATGTAATAAAAATGCATTAAATATATCATTCTCACATTCTCATATAAGATCTATTCTCACCGAATTCCAATCGTATATATATATATATATATATATGGGGATGGTTAAAATAGAAATGGATCCTTATGTATTAACTAGAAATGATTATAGATCATAGATTTGATCAAATTGAGTGGATGAGATTGTATAGGGCTTTATTGATATATTTGTATATTTAATATTATTATGTACCGAAGAGGGCTTAAGGGTAATTTAAATAATACATTCCTACACAATTAGAGAATGACAACTATTAATTGGGAGAAGATCAAATATTTCAAAATTATCAAAAATTCTTTTCATAAAGATCGGGACAATTTACTATGACCAAATTTTTATAGCATATTATATTATAATTTCAAAGCTCTAATTTGATGCAGAAACCGGCCATTGAAACATCGAAGGTTGGTAAATTGTGGAAAAAGATCATCTATTAGCATAAATTGAAATAGTAGAATTCTTGAATATAATTTCCTAAATGACGTAAAATATATACGTGTGGGATGTTATAATATTATTGCTTTCTTAAATACTCCGTCCATTAATTCTGTACCCATTTACACCATTTTATCTGTCCATTAATTCTGTACTCATTTGTATAAAAGTACCCATCTATCCTTACTAATTCATGTTATCTACTTTTTGCCACTTGGACTCACACCTTTATTCCACTAACTACCACTTTATCACTACCTTTTTCACTATGGGCCCATCACTAACAACCTTTATTCCACTAACTACTACTTTATCACTACCCCTCAAAAACAACTTTATCCCACCAACTCTACTTTATCAGCTTTTCTTAAGCTCCGTGTCAACACCAAATGGGTACAGAATTAATGGACGGAGGTAGTAGATGTTATTGTTTTCTTAGATAGTTGTTGTTGCATAATATATACTCCCTCCGTCCAAGTGAAGAAGTCCCATTTGAGAATTGTACGTAGATTAAGAAAAAGAGAGTTAGATGATAAAGAGTGTAATTAAGGTAGTATTTTATTATTAATGTAAAGTAGGTTGAGTGGAAAAATATTGTAGACTAAATTAAACTACGCTATTCACCTAGGTACTAAATGAATAAAATAAAGGAAATTAGTTGGATTAGTGTGTTAATTTTTGCCAAAAAAGAAAATGAGACTTCTTGAACGGAACACTCGAAATAGCAAAATGAGACTTCTCGAACGGGACAGAGGGAGTAGTATAATAGAAATTGCATATTTTTATGAGTTTATAGATTGCGTATTTATTGATGTTCTGTGAGTAGAAAATTATTGCATATTATATCATAAGTTATTGCATATTATATCATAAATTATTGTATGTTATTCCCTCCGTTCGTTAAAAATTAAACCATTTTTGAGTTCGGCACGGAGATTAAGAAAATTGATAAAGTAGTTGTGAGTGGATAAAAGTAGGATAGTAGAGATATTGGTAATTATATACACTTAATTCCTTAAACTATTTACTTTTTTCTCTCTCAAAATCAAAAAATGGGACATCCATAAGTCACCCAGTGCAGCTCGTGTAGTTGACGACGCTCGTCGGCGGCATCATCGACGCGGCCCCCAGCAGGACCGGCATGTGCACGAGGGTGATCGACTTCTGGTTGGGGAAGACCTTCGCCGCAACCCACACCAGCAGCGGTGCCACCGCGCCGCCGAGGAAGAACCAGTTGATGGTGGGGTAGACTCCGAGGTGGGTTTGATAATGGACCAGAAATTGGGTTTGGATCGAAGAGAAAGAGTGGGTTTGAGTGGGCAGTTGAACCTTAGCAGCAGAGGTGATAGATCGAACTTTCACGTGCTTCGCCACGGCGGAGAAGTCGATATCCGACGGCGGGGCATAGGAAGAAATCGGCTTCGGCGAGAGAGGCGTCGCCACCGACCCATTGAGGCCGTACTTTCTTGGCCGGCCCCTCTTCTTCTTCAAGCTGGTGGCCCCACCAACTCCGGCCGCTGCCGGAGTAGCAGCTACAGAAGCTGGCGACGGAGTCAAGGCCGCCGCCGCCGTAGCTAGGGGCGCTGATCCGGTGGGTGTTTCAGCGGTGGTGCAGGGACCAACATGGTAGTCCGACGGAGCATTTGATCCCACCACCGTAACTCCGCTGCTACTTAAATTATTACTGCCTTCCATTAGTATCAACTTTTTTCTTCAAAAAATCTCGTTTTAAAGAAATTTCAGAAGAAATGAAATTGAGGGGCAAAGGCAAACTGTTGTTGTTTGAATTTGAAAGGAACTTTAACGTTTTTCGTTCTTAACAAGCTTTTTTCAGAATCAAAGCAAAGTTGTAAAAAAAATGAAAAATATTAAAAAAAAAAGTTGGGAAGGATGAAAAAAAATTGTTGAGGATGTAGAAGGGAGAAAGATTGGATTTTTGGACGAAAAAAGAGTGGGTATAAGACAATAATTAGTTGGAGTAATTCGTGAGTTTAAATTGTGGGATGGTGGGTTCATAATTGTAAAGGGTAGTAATTTTATAAAAGTAATGAGGGTATTATGGTAAAAGAAACAGAACGGTTCAACTTTTCGCGAACAAAAGAAAGAGGTGAAACGGTTCAATTTTTCGCGAACGGAGGGAGTAATATTATTGTATGTTAATATTATGAGAAAATCCCCAAGAATAACACTTCTATGATAGTTTTTTTAAAATTTAGCATTCCTTTTAAAAACTTAAAATTTTGGCACTTTCTCTCTTTTATACCCTCAACTACAATTTATAATTTCCATTATATCCTCACATTTCTCTCTCTATTATTCTCTCTCCATTATTGTCGATCTAAATTTAAATATCCTCTCTCTCAAATCTGCTCCTTCACTTCCGCCACTTCCTCCGCCTTCACAGCACAACGCCGCCGTCAGCCTCCTCCTTCGCTTCCGACTGTCGCCGGAGGAGTTGCTGCTGCACAGATCTGGAGATCCGCCGCATGCACGAACTTGAATCGATTGATTTCAGCAAGGGTTTGCACCGCTGCGCCGTCAGCAAGGGTTTTCGCCGCTGCGCTTTTTCCGACGAACGACGGCTGTATTATGGTGGCTCCTTCAAGCTCTCCGCCTCCAACACCCTCACCACCACCGTCCAGGTCACCCTCGCCGCCCGCAACTCCAGCGAGAGGATCGGCATTTACTACGACAGAGTCGACGTCTACGCCGCCTACAACGGCCAGCAGATCACTCTCCCCACGCTGCTGCAGGCGACCTACCAGGGCCACAAGGACTCCGTCGTCTGGTCGCCGTTTCTGTATGGCAACGCCATCCCGGTGGCGCTGTACCTCCCATGGATGTGCACCGCCTCTTAATATACTGCCTTTTGTGTTGGGTTCTTCTTTGAAGTCTGCCGATCAATTTGTGAGATCGAGTAACTTGGCCTTGAGTTATAGGTATATACATTCAATTACTAATGTTTTAGATCCGAAAGTTATGAAATTTGTCGTTATTAGTTTGCTTTTGTTTTCATCCCCTTTCTCCTCTGTAAATTGCATCAGTAAATGATGAGGCTATTGCTAATAGAATATCAGTATTAGATCTGATTGCTTTCTGTTGTTGCTCATGTTGTGTTATTAATATGGTTTGTGGATTTGTGTGCATTCACAAATTTTGCCAATTTTTTTGTGTGACGTCTCAAATTTTTTGCCTTTTTTTGTGACTTCACAAAAAAAATTTCAATTTTTTTTATGACTTCACAAAAATTTTCAATTTTTTTTGTGATTTTACAAAATTTTCAATTTTATTTTGTGACTTCACAAAAATCATATAAAATAATTTATGGCCGCCGGCGATAGTGGCGGCGGCACGACGGCGGCACGACGGCGGCGGCGGTGGAAAAGTGGTGTTTGAAGTTTTTTTTTTGTTCAGTCACAAATTTTTTCTTTTTTTTTTCCGACTTCACAACAAAATTTGTAGCCGCCGGCGACTGTAGCGGCGGCGCCGGCGACTGTGACGGCGACTGTGGGAAAGTGGTGGTGGTTTTTTTTTTTGTTCGGTCACAAATTTTTTTCTGTGACCGGTGGCGGCGGCGGTCGGAAAGTGGTGGCACGGCGGCGGCGGTGGCGGGATTGTGGGTGGTGGAATGTTTTTTTTTGTTCAGTCACAATTTTTTTTTGTTACTAGATAGGTGATGGAGGGGTAAAAATGTCCAAAAGTGCTAAAATTTTAAGAATTTATAAGGAGTGCTAAAATTTAAAAAAAATTATCTAAGAAATGCTAATTGTAAAATCCTCTCTAATATTATTGTATCATTTTGTGTAATATATTGCATTATATAGTTTTCACAATTGCATATTATATTATTGCATTTTATATCAAAAATTTTATATTGTTGATGACAGATGAATTGTTTTGAAAATGAATGAAGTAAAAATCAATTCAATTAAATGAATTGAATAATACCAAAAGTACTTTAGTTGTCAAATTTGATATTTTCCTCAAAAATCGGTTATCATTACTAGAAATTAAGAATTTAAAAGCAGGCAATAAATCCCACGTCCCACAATACATGGAGGTAACGGTTACAAATCTGAGATAAAATACTAATCTATCCTTCTTTGCCGAAAATATTGATATAAAAATCAAATAATCTACACCCTATATCTTCTTAATGTACGTATGAGATTAATTTTTAGTTAACACATATGAACTTAAAATGAGAAATAAGAATTTATCTTCACTGTTGATTACATATACATGGATGGTTAAGATTTGGCCTAGTCAAAGCGGATCAAACTCGGGTTAACCCGTTGATTTTTTTTCAATTTTTTTACGGCCACCCCATATGCACCACATTATTTATTCATATGATCCACACTATATAATGAGATGCAACACTAAGTGTATTGAGATGCACAGAATTTTCATTTTTTTTTTGTTTTTTTTCAATTTTTTTTTTCATAGAACACGGTTCATCTAGTTACACTGAGTGGTGCATCTAGTTACACTTTGTAGTGCATGTCCGATTTTTTTCAATTTTTTTTTCAATTCTTTTTTTCAATTTTTTTTTGTAAAACACGGTGCATCTAGCTACATTGTGTGGTGCATCTATTTACACTGTGTGGTGCATCTGGTTACACATGTGGTGCATGTCCGATTTCTTTTCATTTTTTTTTTAGATTATTTTTCCCAGCCCCGCCTTCGGCTCCGAGTTTACGGCTCCGCTTTCGTTCCGATTACTAATATAAGGATAATCGTCGGACAACAATTTGAATTTTTCGGCTCACTCCGAGGCCTCTGGCTCCGCTCGCTCGAAGCTTGACCAAAGAAGAAACTGCAAACAAAAAAAAGAAGAGGCAAACAAATATAGGGGGAAAATAAATATGAAAATTTAAAAAAAAATCGAAAATAAAAATAAAAATCCGGTGCATCTCAATGCACTTAGTGGTGCATCTCATTATATAGTGTGGTGCATATGAATACATGATGTGGTGCATATGAGGTGACCTTAAAAAAATCAAAAAAAAAAATTAAAGATCGGTGCATCTCAATACACATAGTGGTGCATCTCAGTATATAGTGCGGTGCATATGAATACATGATGGGGTGCATATGGGGTGACCGTAAAAAAATTGAAGAAAAAGTCAATGGGTTGTCCCTAGTGTGATCCGCTTTGACTAGACCAAATCTTGACCCTCCATCACCCATAGATCTATGGTGGAGATCTATTTTCATTTCTTTGGATAAGATCTATTCTCATATGATCTCTCTCCTATATATATATATATATATAGAGAGAGAGAGAGAGAGAGAGAGAGGAAATTCAATCATATAACCACTTTGACTAGGTAAAGTACAATACTTATCCACCAACTTAATACTATAAAATTCTAGCTAAAGTAAGGTATTTTGGACCAAAATACCTATACTTTTCATAAAAGCCACTCACTTTTCTTATTTTCTCTCATTCTCTTCTCTTTTTTCTTATTTTCACGTGACATTCCTTCTCTTCACTCTCTTTTTTTTTCTTTCTCTTTTCTTTTCTGCTTATCTCTCTCTCATTCTTCTCCATTTTTTTCCTTTCATCGTTTTTCTTCTCTTCAACTCTTCTACTATTTCCTCTTTGTTCTCTTCTTTCTTCTTTTCCTTTTTGTGCAACCATTTTTTCCCTTTCTTTTTCTTTCTCGTCCTTAAATTTTCCTTTTCTGATTTTGCTTTTTCTTTCTATGCCGGCGTCCTGCTCGTCGACAACGAGAGGATTGACGATGGCGACTTGAAGTTGATTTTGATTGTAGTTATTGTTCTATTGAGGTATTGTTCTGTATTGTGTAGTTTTTTATCTTTTTGTTCATGGATTGGTTGCTAAGATTTTTCGCATCTGTTTTCGCTCTGCTGCTGCTGGTGATTTTAGACAACTGTTACGTTGTTACGATTTGTGATTTTTGTACTGCGTTACCATTTATTGGGGTGTTACGATTTTGTAGTTGTTACGATTTTATTGCTTTCAGTATGAATTTAATATTCCGCATCTGCATTACGATAGTGTGTCCTGTGTGCAGTACGAATTTAATATTTTGTAAGTGCGTTACGAATTTTTTAGTACATAGTACAAATTTAAAATTTTGTAATTGCATTACGATAGTGTGTCCTGTGTGTAGTACGAATTTAAATTTTTCATAACTACGTTACCATATTGTATGGGATAACAATGTACGAATTTAATATCTTACTCCTTTTATACTGATGAGTCCATCTTGTTGAATTGTTGTACATGTAGGATAGTAGGATGACAATATATATGTGGGAGGGAGAAAGGAGTACATTCCTATTCCTCCGATGGGTATAAGATTTCAACAATTTCTGAGTAAGCTTGATGTGCGGTTGAAAAAAGACAAGAGCATGTATATATTTGATGTAGATGTTTTAGTTCGATCACCTGCATATGAGATTATAAGAATGAAAAAAGACAAGAAATGTGGGATTTGTAGTGTAGTGGGGCATACTCGTTTAACATGCGAAGACCCCAATAGGTTTGGTTGATAGTTTTTTATGGTTAACTTGTTTTTTTAAATTATTCGTGACTTACTTATTTCATTTGTGTTTATCACTATGAAACAACTGTAACATCACAAAAATGTTACGAAATACTTTGGTATTTTATGCATTTTTATTGCGAGCATGTTACAAAATACTATATCATATTTAATACATTTTCGTTGCAACTCCATTACGAAATACGTAATTTCGTAATATGTAACGAAATTATGATTTGTTAACCCTATTACTAAATACATATTTCGTAACAAGGTTACCACATAACAAAGATATAAACCACAACATTTTTTTTATAGATGTGTTAAGTCCTTCACGAAATTGGTATTTCGTAACGAATTTACCACATTACAAACATCATAACACGATCCGAATAATGATGTAGTAATCCTATGACGAAATACATATTTCTGAAATAAGGTTACCACATCTCAAAGAAAATTATATGTTACGAATATGCTACGAATTATCAAATTTGAAAATCCAGTTACGAAATACAATAATTCGTAACGGGTACTGCTATGGTACTTCACAACATATAAAATTAAAATTCGGATCGATAAGCTACATATCCAAAAAAGCAAACAATGAAATAAAATTAATAATTCAGAATATGCACTGTTTCATTAATTTCATCAATTTTGATTTTGTGGGGATATCATGTAGTGCAGCGCCTTGCCGGATCGAGTGATGATTTCGCGGAGCTTCATAAAGGCTCCCAAGGCTGATCTTATTAATGCCTTTATAGATTGTTTGCGGAATGATTTCAAGACACACTGGATTTCCTTAACCATAGCCTCAACACCTGTTAACATGATCCACTGGTGGTTTTTTTTGCCAAGTTCTTCCTTTTGAATGTCCATATGTTCTAGAAAAAATAAACAATGAAACAAAATTAATAATTCAGAACATGCACACCATGTTACGAAATGATAATATTATTACCAAATGACAAAATCGTAATAGGAAATTAAGGCATACTGTAACGAAATAACTAAATCTTAACGGGGAATCAAGACATACTGAAACGAAATAACAAATCGTAACACGATGATACAAAATGACAGAATCTTAACAGGGAATCAAGGCATAGTGATACGAAATGACAAAATCGTAATAGAGAATCAAGGTATACTGATACAAAATGACAAAATCTTAATAGGAAATCAAGACATAGTGATACGAAATGACAAAATCGTAACAGTTTATCAAGGCATACTGAAACGAAATGCCAAAATCTTAACTGGAAATCAAGGCATAGGGATACAAAATGACAAAATCGTAACATAGAATCAAGGCATAGTGATACGAAATGCTAAAATCTTAATATGAAATCAAGGCATACTGATACGAAATACCAAAATCGTAATAGAGAATCAAGGCATACTGAAACAATATAAATAAACCATTACAGGGAATCAAGGCATACTAATACGAAATGACGAAATTGATGAACCCATATTTTGAGTCCATTTTGTGTCTGTTTTAAGTAGTTTAGATCGAATCTATGTATGTGTTTTATTTAGTTTTAGCGTCTAGAAGGACATATTCTGGGCAAATGGTGGTCTATTGCCTGGCAGGTGCATTTTTGGCAAAACATGGTCTGAAAGCTTCATTTCTGTAAAGCAAAGCAGGGCGGGAGGTGAACTGATCAAGATGGCAGCATGCTAGGACAACTGGCGTGTTTCTCTCTGAAGTCTAGAAGGATAAGAAAAGGATGATCTAACTTAAATATCTTTCCTTATCCGACTAGAATTAGGATCCGGAAGGGATCTCTTGAAGATAGACGTGACATATCATGTTGTGGTCGTGCTTATCAAGGAATTACTTGCATCCAAAGGTAGCTCTTGGAATCCTACCATGTTAAGGACCCAAACCCCAACTCAAGTCTATAAATATACGACGCCTAGCTGCTGCAAAAGAGAGTTCGAAGTTCCGATTTTATGCTTTCAGTCCTTGTTTTATTTCGAGAGTTGAGAGCAGAAGAACAAGTCCTACGGGCAAGTTTATTTTGTGTTTTCATCGTACTATTTCCGATCGGCACTTGGCTGGATTTACTTTCCGTTGGATATTTCGTAAGTTTTAATATAGTTTTCATTATGAGTTCCTCTATGATTCGTGTTGATTTATTTACATTCATGTCTACCTAAGTTTTTATACTTGATCTAGGCAAGAAAGTCAAGTAAATCCCAAAGCTCGAGAAGTTTAATTGTGTTTGGTAATTGCTTGCATGTTTTCTCGATATGTTAGTGTGCTTGTTCCAATATGATGTAATATTATTAAGGGGTTAATAGGTTGTTAATCACTTAAGACATATTAGATCGCTAATCAATTAAGAGGTAGGAGTGTTTTCCATAACTTTTCTTAGTTAAGATCGATTAGCATTAGAGGAAGGTGTCTTCCCTGCTGGGTAAGACGTGATGATTCCTTGTTGAGTCTTTCTAGATTTTAATACTCTTTGGGCAAGAAACTGAACAATGACTTCGACAGATGTATTGCCCAAAGTAGAGAGCCGGCGCTGCATCGCCAACTAAGTAAGGATATGCAAGAGAAGGGTTTGTTGAGAGCTTGACGAGTAAAAAGGGATCTCGGCATTCAAGTCCTATAACTAACAATGCATGCATGTGATAAATATATTTACACCAATTATCGAGCCAGTGTTTTCACTTAACAATATCTTTGTCCAGATCAAGTTGTTTTTATTATTGATGAAGTTGTCTGTTTCTTTTCAATGCTTATTTAGTTTCTATGTTGGGCAAGAGAGCCTGAATGACCAATATACCAAAACCAATTTTCTTTTTAGGTGGATGAGGATTCAAGAGATAGTGACAGTCAACTCCTTGTGGATCGACCATGTACTTACACGATATCTGCACAGCTGTGAAAATAGGCTATAAATTCATTTTGAGAGTGCGAATGATAGCCTTATCAGAAATCTTAACAGAAAATCAAGGCATAATGATACGAAATAACAAAATCGTAACAGGGAATCAAGATATAATGAAACGAAATGACAAATCTTAACAGAAAATCAAGGCACAGTGATACGAAATGCCAAATTCGTAATAGGGAATCAAAGCATACTGGAAAAAAAATCGTTACGAGGTATCAAGACACACCGGGTTTCCTAAATCGTAGTACGGAATGGTAATTTCGTGGTAGCAAATATCATTAGGAAAATAAAATTTCGTACCAATATATAAAAAACACAACGTGATACCCAATTACGAAATTAAAATTCGTATCGGTAATTAATATATCTGAAAAAGCAATGAGAGACAACTAGTTACGAAATGCGAATTTCGTAACAAGGAATCAGACATACTGATACGAAATGACAAAATTGTAACAGGAAATCAATGCATAGTGATACGAAATGACAAAATCGTAATAGGGAATCAAGGCATAGTGATACGAAATGACAAATCTTAACAGGCAATCAAGACATAGTGATACAAAATGACAATGTTTACTTTTTCAACGACAATAATTATTTTAACGTTTGAGCGAGCCGAAGAATTCAAATTGTCGTCACTACGATTATCTTCATATTAGTAATCGGAGCGAAGGCGGAGCAAAAAAAAACTGGAAAAACAATATATATATATATATATACGGGCGCGTGGGGACACGCGCGTGTGGTGCATGTGCCCACACGCCCGTTATATAGTATGTAACGGTTGCTCCGAAACACACCTCTATATCTTATATGAGAACTAAAATAATGCATTTTTATCACATCGGTAATACATAAATTGCAGATACTAAATGCATAAACATTTTGATGTATAAATTACAGTAACTTAACGTATTATTATTTAAATGCATAAATTACAATAACATAATATATTGTTATATATTGACCATAGATCAACAAAAATCAAAGGTCCAAATTTATTCTCATTTACCACATAAGAAAGTATTTTCACGTAATCCTCTTCCGTATATATACTTAATTTTACTCCAATTTTATTCTATTTGAGAGCCAAAGTCGAGTAAAAGTTCTATTCATAATCAACAATTTAGCAACAATAGCGTACTTCAATTTTATTTTAATCAATCTATAGCGAGTCAACTAATTTTGAGGCATTCAGTTGTGATAATGTTAAGAGAAAAAAAAAACCATATATATTGAATTTCGTCAGCCGGCACTTGAATTGCTGGGTCTTCTTCAATCTTCATCATATAATTCATATGTAAGTTGTAACCGACAAAATCTAAGACAACCTTCCATCGTTGTCATTTTGTTTGTCCTTTTCCTTTAAAATAGAAATGTTTTATTTTTATCGATGATTAATATTTCTGGAGATTAGTAAATCTATCATTCTACTTGCTCTCTTAGTTATCTAAATTAAATTCAAATAACTATTGTCACTGGATTAGTTCGGAGTCCTTTTGCCCGTAAGTGGTATACTCTGTACCTCCATCATTGCAAAATGTAGTTTGATATTTTAAGATCATAAAAACATTTCAAATGCATAATCTTTCATCAAATCTATACTCGAATTGGGATAAAATATCTCTATCATCAGATTAATAAGTGATGTTGAGGAAGCAGCATGTCACGTGTATAATTAAGGAACATGTTAATATATCTAATATATATTGTCGTAGTTCCGTGAGGAAAGTGATGGCTCATAAAATAAACTTAACAAACCAAATGGAGATAAAGTGCAAATTAAATGACACAACATGTCAATAATATTTCCCTAGTATATTATTGTTTGAATTATAAACATATAAATAAGTATGTTTTGTTAATGATCGTGTTAGAATGCACTGTGTATGCAAGTGGTCCTGCATAATATCAACAACCTTTCTGTGATTTGTAGATTGCTTTAAGTCTCCTGCCGACCTTCGTACATAACGGATTCGGGCGAGGTCCGTCTCAAGTCCGTCATTATTGGTCCTAACAAATTGTTTAAATACTAGACTACCCTATTTTTATGTGTAACGAAATACTATAATTAATAATGATTTGTTTTAGCGATGGATTATTTCATCTCTGTAATAATATAATCCGGTGCTAAAATCATCAACTAGTGATGGACTTGAGCCGCTCTCCCCTGCGACCTACTGCAAGGTCATTTGATCAGATTCGGGTCGGATTGACCCAGTCAATTTTATTTTTTTGTTCGATTTTTTTTTTAATTTCAGCTTCTTTTTTTTCGGGCTCCTTTTTTGGCTCAATTTTACGGCTCCGCCTTCGCTTCGATTAAAGATAATCGACGGGCAACAATTTGGATTTATTCGACTCGCTCCGAGGCCTTCGGCTCCCCTCGCTCGAATCTTAAATAAAGAAGAAGCGGCAAACAAAAAAACGAAGAGTCAAGTAACAAAAAAAGAGGAAAAACAATCTGGAAATTTAAAAAAAAAAAAGAAAATCTGAAAAAGAAAAAATTAGGCTTATGCACCCTACGCATCCCACGCACGGTCACATAGGATGCGGCAGGTCGCAGACAAGTTTTTGCAGATGGACTTGAACTTGAGACATACCTCAACTGACTTCATTACAGGCATCGACATGAGACACCATTTGCAAATTTCTCTCAATCCTCAAAGATTAAATGGCAATTTTGGTTTCATTGTTTTACCGCCAATATGTTGAGTCAATTATAATATCACTCGCAATTTCTAGGGATGGGTTAGTATTTAAACTTCATTATGTACGATCTTCAGAAACATGTTTAAATCTATGTACACAATCATGCTTAAATATATATATAATTATGCACAGTGAGATTCATGTTTTTTTATATATACAATAATGCTTATATAAAATCATGCTCAGATGTATACATATTCATACTTCAAATAATGACATCATAAATTATACTAAGATCAACTATTTAGATTGATTCTCAGTTCTTACACTATGATTGATTTTTAATATATCTATATGTGTGTGTGTGTGTGTGTTAAAACTATGCTGGCAAGACAATTTTTCATAACGGTCCAAAAACTTTAAGACCCCGTTTGGTAGGCCATATTGGTCCATACTATATTATTTATCTCGTCTAATCAAGTGTTTGGTATGCAATATAAATAGCATCTCCAACCCGATACTAACGTGAAGCCCGATGCTAAATCACTATTCTTTCAAGGTAAATAATATCGTCCCACCCCCAGTATTATTTATACGAGTTCTACAGTAACTTATATTAGACGTGGAAATGACAAAATTACCCTCCTTCTTCTTCTCTCTTCCCTCTTCCTTATCTTCTTTGTCTTCTGCCTCTTTCTCACCGTCATTCTCTCTTCCATATCTTCTCTTTCTTTTGCCTCTTCTTTCATCTCCATTTCCTCCGCCGCCCCAATTCATTTTCTTCCCTCCCTCTTCTCTTTTTTGTCTCTGCTTGTCACCGCCATAACCATCCATTCATGGTCGCCTCCACCGTCGCCGCCTATCGCACCACCCTTTCGCCCGCCTCAACGCTCTTACCCCGCCGTCCACCACCTCCTTCACCATCCCTTCAAAACCTCCCAAATACTCTCCACATCGCCCTCTTTAAAAATCCCATTTCATATATCAATCTACTTGCAAAACCCCCTCAAATTCGGATTACAGTATTTCCTTCGACGATGACGATAAGCCTCGCGAAGAATGCGGCATCGTCGGAATATACAGCGACTCCGAGGCTTCCTGCCTCTGCTCCGTCACTGGCGTCGGCCTCATCTCCGAGGTCTTCAACGATTCGAAGTTGGATAAATTGCTCAGCGACATGGCCATCGACCACGTCAAGTACTCGACTGTCGGGTCTTCAATGTTGAAAAATGTTCAGCCTTTCATTCGCCGGTTACAGATGCCGGTCGGCGCCTCCATGTTGAAAAACTTATTTGAAGAAAATGTTGGTGATGTGATGAAAGTAATGTTGTTTGAATTTAAAGGAATGATGAGAAATTTGTTGATTTCGATGAAATGGTTGAAGCCATGGCAAAAATTAAGTGGAATTATAGATGTTCTACAGAGAAAGAGGAGGGGGGAGGGGGAGAGAGAACGGTACCGAAGATGAAGATGATGATGATGGACTTTTTGGGGATATATAAATTAAGTTAGGGTTAGAAAGGGAAAATCAAAATTAGTATTGATTTTAAAATAGGCTGTCAAACAATAAAACTAATTAATACGTTTTCTACACTAATATCCCAAACACCCAACATAAAATTATTTATATGGCATAACCTACCAAACACACCCTAAACATATGAGTCATATTATAGTCAATATAGTACAATTCATACTCTTTTAAATATAGTATATAAATACAAAATTAAGTCTCGTTTTAGAGACTTTTTTAGTTTGCATTAAGTGTAATCTGGGGTTTTTTAGGTTTTCTCTCTTCCTATTTCACCACATATGTCCATGATTTTTCTTTGTGGATGTATTCATTATGGATCATTTTCCTTCTAATTAGTTGAACTAAATTAATATTTTTAATCAAAAATATGCATGCATAATTTCAAATATAGTACTTTCTCCGTTTCCGTTCATTTTGTTTACATTTTCTTAAATGGATATTCCACTCAATTTACTTATTTTCCATTTAAAAAGGAATTAACCCTTCAAAACTCTTTTAAATCTAGCCGAACAATAAGTAGATAAAATAAAGTGAATGGAGAAATATTTGTAATGAACTATATGTTGGAGTGTGACTGCATAGTGAAGATTGAAGCTGAAGGACTTGTAAGCAGATATATCAAGCTTGGAGGAGTAGGCTGCTAAAGGGTTTGGAGAATCAGATACATCTAGCTGCCAACGAGCTGGAAGTGTGTAGAAGCTACAGCTGGAGGCGGTTATCTTCACGTGGCACTGCAGCTCATATAAAAGGGGTTCAAGTCCAGTGTTAGCTGATTATTCTATTCTAACTTGTGAAGTAGAGAGTAGAGTATATACAGTAGAAGAGAGAGAAGAGAAGTGTAGAGGATTGTAGCCATTGTAGCTATTTTGAGAGTTCTCATGTCTTAGCTTGTTTTCGATCTCTTTGTAGCTGTATTGTTGAGTGACTGATTGTCACAAGAATCATAGTGAAATCATTCGGCACCCTTGCCCGTGGATGTAGGATTGTTTTGATCCGAACCACATGAAAATTCTTTGCTTCGATTACTGTTTCATTGCTTAGGGATTATAGGTTTTGCATGCTGATGTCTGCGATCTGTTGATCGATTTCTTAACACTATAAAAAGGTGAAAGCTGAACCAAATCGCTATTTTAAATGGTATTTCCTTAGCTAAACCCTAATGCTTCAATAATTTTGCCAAATATTTGATAAATTTTCAAAGTTAGGAAAGGATGTGAACATGAAATGGAATTCAACATATATACTTACCTATATTTCATTCATTATTTGAGAACATCGTCATACGTGGCTCACCTGAAGCCACCACATAGGATATTGAGTGATCAATTTTGACTTTGAAAACATAGGTCAAATTGTTAGGAAGTTGATTTTTTCGCAATTACGAATTAACGATCATCCCAAAAGTTAAGGGTGTTTTCGTAATTTAATGGTTTGGCAATTTGACATACTCCTTCTTAGTTGATACAAATTTCCACGTGACGTTCAATTTGGTTAGACACGTAGGTCGGTAGAAGGAAATGTGTTGGGAAATAGGTTGGATTTTTTTTACAGAAATGCAAATAAATGTGGTGCTAATTATTCTGTTAGACGGTTTCTTTCTTTTACATTTTCACACAATGATTGAAAAAAAAAAAAGTTAGGAATAATGCATATATTGCTCGTTGGATAGTTAAGTCGTTATACATCTCAATTGGCAGGGGATGTAAGGAAATCAGGTGGACTAAGTTGGTGTTGATTTAAAAGAGGAAAAAGTAAATAAATTGTCTCTTTTCTTAATAAAAGTTTATTTGGTCATAATTTACTGAAAAAGAAAAAAAAAGGTGTTCGTCATTTTTATGAGGAATTTTTAACAATACATTTTTTTCATTTTTGTGACTTAGGTCTGTATTCGCAACATCAAAATCACACATTTTTATTTAGTGTTGTCATATAAAATAAATTTGTGATCACATATAAAGAAAATTATCTCAAATTCATTTTATGATTTTTATTTAGTAAAATAGCATGAATAAGAATTCGTGATTACGTTTAACATAAACTATTACAATTTGCATTCACTTTTTTCTTTTTTCCTTTTTTTTGGTACCACAAATACAAATGAAACATATTTTGAAATAGCCATAATAACCATTAAAATATAAATTTTGGCCCACCTTCTTCAAAAATATAAATTTTGGTCATTTTTTTTAATTTGGGACGAAAATACTCTTAATAAGACGCGGAACGGGTCGGGTCAGACGCGGGCGGGCGCGGGTCGGGTCAGATATAAGGCGTTTGGTACTTCTAGTACAAATTTAGTTATATTAGTACCAATAGTTCTAGTACTTCTGGTACGAATTTAGCCTTATTAGTGCCAATAGTTCCAGATTTGGTACAATTGGGACGAATTGTCGAATTAGTTCCAGATGTTCCAAGTTATGATATGGTACTCTTGGGACGAAAATTCCAATTATTTCAAGTTATACCGCTCCGATTTTGCGGCTCCGCCTTCGGCTCCGATTATACGGCTCCGCTTTCGCTTCGATTACTAATATAAGGATAATCGTCGGGCAACAATTTAGATTTCTTCGGCTCGCTCCGAGGCCTTCGGCTCCCCTCGCTCGAATCTTGACCAAAGAAGAAGTGGCCAACAAAGAAAATGAATAGGCAAACAAAAATTTGGCAATTAAAAAGAAATAGAAAAAAAAAACAGAAAAAAAGAAAAAATCCGGAAAAAAAAAAAGAAATAACAAGAAAAAAATTGGAAAATAAAAAAACAAAAGAAATCTGAACAAAAACAGAAAAAAAAAACTGGAAAATAAGAAAAAAAACAGAAAAAGAAGAAAAAAGCTGGAAAATAAAAAAAAATACAGGAAAAAAAAAGAAAAAAAAAACTTGGAAAGGAAAACAAGTGTCAATAAAATGGATCAAGGATTGATGGATCAAAAATAGAAGAGGGAAAGGGGTATTTAGGTCCTAAGTTCAAAAAATGACCATAATTTATATTTATGAAGAAGGTGGGCCAAAATTTATATTTTAATGTTCATTATGGCTATATCACATGATATTCTCAATACAAATTTGTGATTGCCGAGGGAGAATAAAGAAGTCTAAAAATACTTGTATAATTTATTATTTTTATTGTTAGTGTTATAATTTATTTTTATTACCCTATACGTGCTAGAAAGCACTAAGAGCATTCACATCTGTTGAGCATCTACCTATATTGGTCGGGCTCATCCGCAGGCTCATATTAGTTTCTAGTTTTTAGAATTTTAGTTTAATTTGAATTCGAAATTCAAATTTGTTGCATGAAATTAAATTACATAAACATAAATACTACAAATTACATTAAGCATAAGATAATAAACGACTTCAAAGTTGTGCGATGAATTCAGCATCACCGATGATCCTCCACACACCCACATGATTGAATGATGTTCCATAGACAGCTTTTGCATGCGCTATGATCTGTGATGCAGTTGTCATCGCCGGAAGAGCTTGGATGGAGTGTCGGCGCAATATTTTGAATCGGGCGCACGAATTCTCAATTCGGTTCTAGTGACCCCGCAACATCCTTGCAGTCCTCTCTGGCCTGCCGGCAAGTCGATTGTCGTGTAGTTTTTGACTATTTGGTTCCAAAAGAAACCAGGTCGATCTGATGCCTTAACGGCGATCCAAACGGCGGTCAAGACTTCCGACTCTGCCTCGGTGTATGGTTGCAGATTGTTGGCGGTCATTCTTGACGAAAATGAGAGAGATTTGTCAAGAGTAAGAGAAGAAATGGATAGAGAAGAAGAAATTGTGTTGAAATGGTATAGAAATGAGATAGAGAGCGAGTGTATTAATTATTAGTTGAAAAAGAAGGAATTAAAAGAAAAATAGCCGTTGGGGGCAGCGCCGACAAGAAGTAGACGTTGCAGGATTTGAAAATGGATTATTTTATTTTATTTTATTATAGATGAGTGCAAGCACGCACCATACATTAACAGCTAAGAGCCGGTTCAACAAGATGAGGCGGGCTCGAGCCTCTTAAGCTCGACATCGGGCGGCTCGTCGCGAAACGCGGCTCGAACCCGACGAATGAGCCACCGATGCATATGCTCTAATAAGTCTGAATGGTTACCTCTATCTATATGGATGAAAAATAGGCATTATTATTATTATTATTTTAGAAGTATTATTATTATTATTATTATTATTATTATTATTATTATTATTATTGTTATTGTTGTTATTGTTATTGTTATTATAATTATTATTGACCACCGGCTTATGCTATGCTATACTTATTTTCTTCCTTATCTTTATCTCTATACATGTTATGTCCTTTTACTAAATTCTCCTCCTCTTTTTCTTTTTCTTCTTCTTCTTTCTTTTTTTTCTTTTTTTTCTGGTTTTCTAAAGTCGTTGATCTTATTGAGGACGTCCATTTTCATTATCTATCAATTATATGTGAGAATCAGTGACGCCGTGATGGACCCGATTATTGTTCGACTTTTACGAATAAATCTACAAAAAAAAATTTTAAAAAAAAGGATTGACCAAGTCTGGAAAGAAAAATACTTTTGTTTATAGAAAATTGATCAAGTCTAGAAATAATGGGGGACTTCAGCTCATGCCAGCAAGTCAGCTACCATCCATCCCCGGCTCGATTAATGGGAAGCATAATACCAATTCTTCCTAGTAACAAAAATATGTGATATACACATTCAATGTATGTGTATACATAATTTTGAAAGGAATGACTATGTCATTGCCAAGAATAATTTGGAATTCTTTTAAAATACTTTGCGGTGTTTGTAGTAACAAGTTTAATACATATGGGATGTACTTGGCTAACAAATTCTTCAATCACAACGGTATGCGATTTTTTTTTTTTTTTTTTTGGGAGGGGGAGGGGAATCAAATGGATCTATGGACTAAAGAGCATCCCTAGCGGGAGGCTGGTAACGAAGTGGCAGTGCGGCGCTTTGTTGTAATATTAGGAGTATTGATTTTGTGGGTGATGGTCCTGGTAACGAATTAATTGGTATATGAGGGGAATATATTAGTAAGGATTTTAAACATTTTTTGTAATTTTTACTCAAGTAGCTCAACAACTGAGAAACTCAATTGGAGCAGTCACTCAGTTGGGATGAAGTTGACTTATTTAACTAAGGGCCGGTCAACTGTATCACTCGAACTGAGGTTTACAGAGTGTGTGCAGGGAAGACGATGGAGATTGTGTTCTTGTTACTTTAACTGAAAAACCTTTTGGCGAAGGTCAGTTCGTAAAGTCTTAGTGCAGTTTTAGGGAAACTTGATTTTATGCAGTTAGCTTGGTTAGACAAACTGAAAGCAATAAAGAAAGCGTAAAGACACAAGTATTTTTATGTGGTTCGGATAAGACCTTCTACGTCCACGACCAACTTTTCCAGTTGGTAATCCCCTAGAGAAGTTTACGCGTATTTCCCAAATGTTGAGTTGGTCTACGAGCACCAAAGAGTCTGAACAGTTCGTTTGCGGGTACGAACAACACCTACAGTTCTATTTTGGGTTAAAACAAAACCTAAGTTGTGATTATTGGTTCACAACGACCTAGATCTTTGATTACGGGTTCAAATGGACCTAAGAAAAGGGGGGGTTGGGGTGTTTTTCCAACTGATAACCTTCGACACAAGAAGTGGAGGTTTTCTACTCTAAGATTTAGAGACTCTAACTATTACAGTAAGTCTACTTAGGTATAAGCAAGAGAGATGTTAGACTCGATCAAAGAATAACTTCTTGAGAGGATAAAAGGAAGTTGAATCCCTCCACGACTTGACTTCAACTGCTCTAACACTTGCTTTCTTGCCGCGAAATAATGCGAGAATGCTTCTTGCTATGGAAGTTTATGCGCTAGATAAGTAGTCTTCTCGCAATGAGAGAGGCCGCTATTTATAGAGGGGAGATCAAAGTAGCCGTTGGAAAGAGCTATTTAACCTCTGCCACAAAGATGGCTCCTCACTAATCCCTGCAAACTTTCCATAAATGTTAATTGTGGGACTTATTTTATGCATGTCTTCGCTATCGGCCCAAAAATGGAAAATTCCAGCTTGTCTTGTACTTGGGAGCAGATTTGAATTTCGAATTCAAGTCCATTCTTTTCTTCAGTCTTCCAAATCTTCTTCTTCACTTCAAGACTTGTGACTTCAACAGTTCTGAACATGCACGACTCAGTTTCTGAAGTCAACTGAGGTAACTCTAACTTGATCCGAACTGTCTTGATCTTCAACTGTTTTCTTCAATTTGATCCTGTAAAGATAAAATCTTTACGCTCTGACGAGCCCTATTTCTGTGCTCTTTGTAGTGTCTGTAGAGGTTTAGATCGAGTCATTTTTCCTTTGTTTTGGGTCTTTTTATGTCAGGGAGGACACATTGGCTTGCAGGGCACCACAATCCTGCAAATGGGCACAAAGGAGTAGATTTGGGGCATAAAAGTTGAAGGAAAGCAGCAGGGAGCTAGAGGTCACAAGAAGCTAGCTGATGGTCACGATGACAAACGGCAAAGGTACGAAGACTCTGTATGCTGAAAGTTAAAACTTTGCCGAAAATGGAAAGAACAGCTCTGACAGGGACCACAACATCTTCAACGGTAATGACCAACAACAACAGCAGGTAACTTGGAAGGCCAACGAGCCCTGGGCACATACGGATTCCTACATCGCAGGAGGGCTATCACGTGTTGGTCGGTCTTGTCTTACGTTCCTTGAGAGCGGCAAGAACGGGTTGTATGTCTTGGCCTAGGCCTGCAAAGATGTGTCAATGCTGGTGAATGTCGGACAGAGATCCTCGTTATCTCACCTGAGCCGGAGTGGGCCCATATAGAACCAAATGCTGTTTGACCAACATGCGCTCTATAAGGTGTATGCCGGGGACTTTTGGGCAAGCAAGAGGATTGTTTAGGGTGTCCCTATCAAGACTTAAACATAAGGATGGAGCTGGGCGGGCTATGTAGCGTATGTGGCGGCGTGACAATGGGTACCCTGCATAGCTTTAGTCTATAACCACTGACACAGAACTAATGATCGAGTTAAAGTTATACTCATTGATTCAAAACCTAAATCTGGATTATCTTTATTACTAATCTTTTTGCTTGTCAAGGTTCAGTTATTTACTTTTAGCAGTTTGTTGTAACGCCCTAATTTTCATAAATAAAAGGAAATATTATCTTTCTACATCATGAAAATAACAAAGACTTTTACAGCGGAAGGCTATATAAATGACATTTAAATAAAGCTCATTTTGACTCTTTGACCGTCATCACTCGCTCCGCTGCACATCGCCGAGTCTCATCCTGAAAAGATTAAAAGTTTTGGGGTGAGTACTTTAGACTCAATGGGGACATTTATCCAAATTATATAAAGTACAACAAGAAAAATACATGAAAAATCCGTCAATTTCATTACATCGCTCAAAAGCAATGTTTCACTTCCTTGAAGCCCGAATGCCATAAACTCGTAACATTGAATAGCCCGTAGGCTTAACGTCGAATAACCTCGATTAGCCTGGACTATCACTGCTTTTATAAATAGTCCAAAAGCTATAACTACTTTTATAAATAGCCCGAGACTAATACTGCTTTTGTAATTAGTCTTGAAGCTATAACTTCTTTTGTAAATAGCCCAAAGGCTTTGCCTGCATATCATGCGTATAATTTGTGCAAAATATATAATAAGGATAAACAAAATTTGTAACCTAAAAACCCCACCTTAACCCTCCTCGACTCGACTGAAAAATCTGCAAATTAATTAGTCAAGTCTTGCGCGCCAATCCTAAATAATAATTATGAAATGTCAAAATACATGCTTTGATAAATGATCAAAACTTACAAATAAAAGACAAGAGTTATCTAAATTGACAATTTTTGCTTCTTTAGTTATTAATCTTGAATTACACGAACACATGTAAATATTGATACACACAAGCTTATGAAAGAAAAATATTCTGACAACTTTTAATTATTATTCCTATTTATCTTAATTGGTTTCAATTCTTTTATCTAATTATAAATAAATAGAAAAAAATCATACAGACACACACATAAATACATAATGATTCTATACAGACAAGGATCATACATTACGTAATAATTTATACTAATATAAAATAGAAACATTATATATATATATATATATATATATATATATATATATATAAAATTAGGATCATATAAGAATGACCCTTATCCTAAGAAATGAGAATCAATCTCAGCCACTCATCTGTTGCATCTCACTAAGAAAGGCGGTGCATCCGGATGAAAATTTTCCATTTTTTTTTTAAGGTTTGATTTTTCCATAAAGCTTGGTGCATCTCATGTCAACGTATGGTGCATCTAGTTTCACGTTGTGATGCATCTCATTGTAAAGTGTGGTGCATCTACCACATTGTGGTTCATGAGATGCACCACTACGTGTACTGATATGCACGGGACAGTGTAATCAGATGCACCACTAGGTGTAAGGAAATGCACTATGCTTTAAGGCGGAGCTGAGAAAAATAATGTTAAAAAAAAACTGAAAAAAAAATCGGACATGCACCAAAATGTGTAACCAGATGCACCACACAGTGTATCTAGATGCACCACACGGTGTATCTAGATGCACCGTGTTTTAAGAAAAAATAGACAAAAAAAAAACTGAAAAAAAAATCGGACATGCACCACAATGTGCAACCAGATGCACCACACGGTGTATCTAGATGCACCAAGTTTTAAGAAAAAATCGCCCAAAAAAAAAAATCACGCGCCCGCGAGTGTATCTCACGAGCCCGCCCTTTTTTTGAGATGTGTGGTCCAGATTTATTCCTATTTCTCACTTTAAGGGCCATTCTCACTAAATCCCATCCTATATATATATTATAACTAAAAGATTACCTACCATAACTACAACTTTAATTACCACATAGTTATATTATACCTATGTATGATGATGAATGTATATATTGTAATATGATAACCTGTTCTTTTTTATAGATCTATACTAATATAAAAAGAGCATTATTGTATAAAATTTGTTTTGCCTAAAATATTTTTATTATATATTTAAATTAAGGACAATATCGTAATACAATATATTATATTTATAAATAATATATAGTATAATGTATTTTGTTATAACAAAATATTAAATCATATGGAATGAAACTTACCTTTTTAATAATTTATCTTACCTAATTTACTTGATTTAATATATAGGCTTCTATATTCTTTCTCTTTAAAATCAAATTATCTTTATTTAATAATCAATCATACTTATGCTAATTGAAAAGTTTCAGAGTTTCTCATATAATTAGTTGAGAGAGTTGGGTAGCTATTTGACGGCTATAATTGGTGCTATGATGAAATTATCAAAATGAACTCCTAGCACTAGCAACTCTTATGGAATATAGGTTCGTCATATTTCTCACTTATTCGCAATGAGTGACTTGTGTTGCTTTGCTATAATTTGAACCATTTCTTTTTTCAATTTTGAAGTAAGTGTTGTGGTTATAGATGCAGTTTAATGTTTAAATTCTATCACTTCTATTTTCCCAAGTAAAAAAAGAAAAAAAGATTTTTATTAGTTCGAATATCTATTAATTAGCTCTCAATTCTCAAGTAAAATTAAGGACTCAATGCAATAAAATTCATTAATGAAGAGCTTATTCTAGAACTAGCCATTCTATTATGTGTTTTCATTTCTTTTGTTTTATAAATACACTGTTATTATACACCAACATAATTTATTTTTTTATATTAGAGTGTTATAGACACAAAGATAAAATAGAATTTTACTAGCTTGCTTATACCTTTTCCACTTCATATACCACTATAACTTCGATTGAATAATGAAGATATGTTAATTGTAGAATTCATAATAAAGAATTATGATACATAGTGCATTAAGTTCAAGTCGTTTTCAAGTAATTTATATTATTCAATCATTATGAAAAATATTTTTACTATTCTTTACTTTTTCTGATGATCCTATATGAAATTGTACAAAATTGCAAAAAAAAAGATCATGAACATTAGTTAATGTTGTTAAATATTATTTTAAAAATAAAATAAAATATAAAATCTGCTCATCAATTTTTATTTTTTTTATAATTATTATGTTTACAAGAAAATACGTACAAGCTATATTTCAAATATTAAAGCCTTACAAAAAGTAGTTCAGATATTAAAAGAGAAAATTAGATATCAATATCGAATTATTATTATATTAGAAAAATCAGTTACTATTATTTACTTTATGCTCTCATAAAGTAAGGCATGCTATTGAGATGGAGAGAGCATATCTATCACTATATAGTAGTACATGTGCACTCTAATATTACGAACATATTCGTAGATGTAAATTTAATTCAAATTATAACCATATAAGGAGTACATATTATTTAAGATACACAAAGTACCTTCTATCAATATATATTGTAGTAACATGTGCACTCTAATATACAAATATATTCATAGATGTAAATTTAATTTAAATATTACGCATATAAGGAGTATATATTATTAAAAATTATTAGATTATGTACATTCTATAGCACAAATAAATATGTTTTCCATTGGATCATTACACTTTATTATGTTCAAAATATAATTACTTTTATAGAAAAGTTCATATTGAATTGCATTCAATCTTAACTATTTTGGACTTCCGAAAAATTGCATCCACGTATTTTATATAATGTATAATGACATACGAAAAAAATAATTGAATACAAGTGTAAATATTAGTTATCAAATTTTGACATATAGCTAGACAAGAAAAACAAGAGTGCGTATCCTTTATAATTAAATGTTTTGTCTTTATATATATATATATATATATATATATATATATATATATATATATATATATATATTGATCATACTTAAAATTTTGAGATATTGAAAAAACCTAATGAAAAAACTTAATAAATATCAAAACTACTTTAAAAGTAAAATAAACATATAATCCACCTATTGAATTTTATTTGTTCAATTTTGTGTTAACGTGCGAACACACGTTACTTATACTAGTAGTAATAAAAGACTATATGAAAAGAAAACCACTTAGAGAAATAATACACAACACACACACGTACTGACTCCCTCAATAAACTTATATATGCACATGCAAATCCGTGAAAGAAATATTTATCAATCTTGTATGCTTAATACCACTATCCGATTCAATATAAAAGTATTACTTGAAGAAAAGTCGAGACTATAAAAACCAAACCAAAATAACTACTGTATGTGTGCTCTCATGCGTACCACGACAAAAGATGTATAAAGATAACCAAACTACTTCTCATAGGATAACAAATAAAAACTTATCTTTATTCTGATCGAAGACTGGTAAGGTTTCAATTTTCGAAGTATTAATTAACCGAAATAATAGAAAAAAAAAACACCACAAGAACATGCAAGGGAAATTAATAGAAAAAAAAACTAGCGAATAAGATTGGACTTACAATTGCCAGAAAGACCTCAACGAAAAGAGCTACGCGGGAATATAAATTTAATCCGGTAGTTTACGGGTGTAAAAAGAGGTGATTAAAGACCCACCTATTTATACTACTAAGCTATTAAAGAAGTTATAAACACAAATTTCCTTAATTTAATCTCCAAAATATATCTGGAACGAGATAATAAGGATGCTTTGAAGAAATTGATTTATCATACCTATTTATTTATTTTTAATCTACACAAAAAGTCCTAAAAAGTTTTGATATGGTTTGAACGGAAATTAAGAAAACTAAACTTTTGAGTTAATCTATATCCTAATAATTGGATGATTTACACCTAAATAAAGTTGCATCTCCTATAACTCTCGACCATAAAATAAATAAATTAAAATCCATAACATTTTGTATAACAGATGAAAATAATAATAATAAAACCCTCCACATGCATAAGTCTTTATATTCTCAAGACAAATGTCTAGGCTCATGCTCGTGAATTGCTTCTAGGCGAGACTTATAAGACTTAAATAATGAATTGCATAAAGAAAAATATAATATATTTTCTTTTAAAAGTAAAATAGCTTATAAAAGTTTGGGTTGTTACATTTGCCAATGGTGATAGTGACAGTTGCCCAAGACTCTAGTAGATAGATACTCAACACAACCTTTTTTGTGCCCCGAACCAGATATTATCTCGAGCAACTCCCTATGGGATCGACCCAGTACTTGCCAACTAGTTGTTCCTAGGGGAAGGCATAGGAGTGAAATACAAATTGTATTTTATCATAGCTTAAACGACGACTGCGTCAAACAGCTTTGACAGGGACCACAACATCTTCAACGGTAACCTCCAATAGCAGCAATAGGGACGACCAATGAGAGAGGAGCAAGGACGAAGGACTGAAAGTGAGACGTCACCTGCCAAGGAACATGTCAGACTCCAAACACTATTAGGCGGCGAATTTGAAAGGCAAAAACCCCAACTTCCACTTTTGGAGTCACCCTATATAAGAGTCTCCCTCTCCAACATCAAAGGCATCGAAGGATTTCGCCCTCATTTCCAAAATTTCTTTGCAACTTAGTACTGTAAAAACAATACTACTCTTTACGTTTTCTGTTAAGACCTCTGTGAGCAAACAATCATTTTCCGATTTATGTGAAGTATGTTTGTGTTTATCTTTTGCGTTGCTTGTTCTTTCATTTCCATGTCTAGCTAAGTATTCTTTGCTTTGGTTAGTTGAGATGTGGTGAGGTTTGAGTGTTGTGTGTGAGAGGTGAGGCCGGAAACTCACCGGAGAACTGCTGGGACCGTTCCCGACAAGCAGGGCTTGATTCTAAAGTGGTGGAGTCTCCACAATTCCTGTGCTGGCCAACGGAGGAGCGGTGGAGGCGAAATCCCTGACAATACTGGGCAAAGGTATAGGGGTTCCCCTCACCTCCAGTCGTTTTACGAGCGTTGGAGAATGGTGTATGAAGAAAGTCATGCTTCTAGCCATCTTGGGCCTTCTAGATCTAAAGGTTGCTGACGCAGAGTGCTCAATTGGTGACTTTTCCAGATGCAAGCTAATTCTGTGGACAGTAAGGTGGGTTCCTGAGGCAACTTTGAGGGCTCGACACTTAAAGGAAGTGCTGGGGTTGAGATGCTCACGTACTTGACATGGTGAGAGTATAGGAGCGTGGGTGTCGAGACCCTATAACCGATAGACGTGCCCATGCAGTGACTATTCGAGGGCCTGGGATCCCAGCGCGCGCACACACATACCAAGTCAAGTCAAGATCGACTCAAACATATCCTCTCTATTTGATATCTTTCATGTTTTATTTCAGTCTTTGGTTCTAGTTGATGTTTAGTGAGTTCCAAACCAAAACCAAAATCCTGTCCAGTGACACTGAGGTCATCACAGCCTACCTCCCTTAGGTTCGACCCTGAATACTTTCCCTAATTGCACCTAGTGGTGGGCATCAGGACTTATAAATTATATTTTAGCGCGTCCGAGTTCCAAACGACAAACTCAGTGCCGTCACGCTCAAAAAGTGAGCTCCAGCTAAAGACTAACCAAAGACACATCTACTCAGTTGGGGTCAGTTGGATTTTGGTAGAAATCAAAACCTTACTAATTTTTCCAACAATATCCCCCTTTTAGATAATGCCAAAATCTAAACTGATACCACTTAGAATCTATGAGAAACTGAGTTCTAGTCTATAAGATTCATCGCGTTAGCACAAGAAAATATATAAATTAACTCTAAACTTGGACAACGAGATAGTAATCATCAAGCCGAGCTAATGATTCACTGAATTTTTCAAAAGACAACTTATTATTAAGGACAACAAGTTTGAGAGATTACAGTACAACTGAATTTATGAATTTAAAAGCACAGTTACAAAGTTCATCAGTTGTAGGGTCTTCTCTTAATCGCATCAGCTCTTCTTCTCCGTCAGAAATTCTAAGTCGTACTTGTCGTATGTCAGATTTCAAATTCTCTGGAACATGTCAGCATGTCGAGTCTGATCGATCTTCACTTTAACAGTCAACACCTCAGCTTCATGCTCGATTTGCTGGATGTTTATCTGATTTGAGCCAGCGATCCGTGGAGGCAGGTATGTTCGAGCTGCAAGTTTCTTGGGAGGATATTTACCTGCATTCTCGAGGGCTTCGATTAGCCTTTTTTTCTACCATGGTATCGTCAGTTGCAAACAGTTGGAGGTGCGTCTCAAATACGGCATCTGGCTTCATGGCTCCGAAGCCAAGCTCATAATAGTACATCAGTGTGAACTCCGTTTTTTGATGTCCTACCAGTCATCATTCATCTCTTTCAGCATCCATTTGTCTACATGGGGGAAGCGAAGTCCGAGATTTTTCATTCTTGTTTCCTGTCTCCTCGAGCTCATGTTGGCTCTGGACTTTGATTGCTCTTTAGTTCGATTCAGCTGCATTCTGTAAATAATGCGGTCACGTCTTTCAGGAAACCTCTGCTCAAGCTTCTTTTGCATGGCTTCCTGGAATTTTCAAGTTATGATTTCTGCTTCTCAGCGAACTTGTTCATCCATTTTGAGTTGGCCAACATCTTCTCTGTTGCACCAGATAGCCGATCCAACTGTTTCATCTTCTCATTAGTTTGGGGCGCTTCTTGTTCAGTCTTCAACTCCTTTGTAAAGGCCTCTGCCTTTTCCTGGATGGATGCATCTTCTGTTGCTTCAGTTTGCGCCAGTTTCTCAGCCTATTAAGCCTTTGAAGTAGTGGCTCTCTTTGTTCCACCATGGGTGTCAGCATATCTTTCCCCATTTTTTGGCATCAACGATAAGCGTGGCAACAACATCCCCAGTAGTTTTTCCTTCCAACAATTGCAGTCGGGGTTCGCTGTTGTCAATGACGTTTCTAATTTTGAAGATCTTGTCAGAGAGGCTATCGAATGCTTGTTGTGCAGAAAACGCCTCTCTAAATCTGGTGAAGTTGGCCGCAATCAGCTTGAGATGTTCTTCACGAGCCTCATGGACTTCATCAGCAGTGATTTGGATTACAGTGACGTCGATGGAAATTTCCTCCATGGTGAAGCCTTCATTATTTTCATCCAAGTGCAAGTTCACATAGAATTCAGCAGCGGTGGAGGGAAGGAGATACATGGGTTCATGACACAACCATTCCTTCGACCCTACACCCTGAATCAGGTCTATAGATTCCTTCATAGAAAGATGATCTTCTTGCTCCAGAGATAGAACCGGTTCAAATACAACCATTTCAGTCAAGTTTTCCATTGCTGCTTCGATGGACACGGTGGATCTTCGAAGGTAAAGTATCACCGGAAAGATGAAGCGTGAAGACAGGAGGAAGAGATTGCTAGAATTCTCCGATTAAATGAACTGATTTAGTGAATCAATTAGGGATTTCAAGCATTCATTATAATCGAGAAAGAGGATTGCAATCAACGGTTGCAAATGATTCCTGTCTCTTCGTGATTGACGGCTTGGATTGAAGACGGTTCGCCTATTGGGAACGTGGCACGGAACGTGGGTCCGACGGTGAAGGGTACGCGCGTATGAGGCGTGAAATAGCTTTCATGTCAGCCCACTTGCGGTCTCATAAGCTTAACCTATTGATTAGGGATAGCTTTGCATTGAATACGACTGCGGGATTTAACTCAAAGTGATCATTATCGTCAAAGAATGATTAAATTTATTTCAAAACACCTACCTTAATTACTAAGAGACGAAAATGATTTTTGGATCTTCTCAGTCGGTCTGAATCCCAATTAAATCTGCATACACTCAACTGACTCAAATTCGTTTGTTCAGTTTAGGTTTCATCTTCACAGCCTCCATCGAACTGTGTCGTCATCGACTGTCTCATTTCCCCCTCAAGTTGAGATTCTCCCTCAACTTGTGATCTTCAATCTTCTTCATTTTCGAGATCAACATGTATTTTCCCAACAATGCATACTAACCCTGCAGGATAGTCTTGCTCTCAGTTCATCCTGTTCCTGCAGCCTACAGGACGAACTCCTTTTCCAACTCAGTTGGATTTAAGATTGGAAGCTACTGGAGCTTCTTGGAAGATTCGAACTGAATTATCAGTTCAGATCACCTTTCCTGTATTATCCACGTAGACTGCTGACTGAAATTCCTTGGGTGCGCATGTAGTCCAATTGAGTGGTGGATAACCTAGTCTCTAAGGAGCTTGGTTTCGACTCGGCTGAGGTGGTCGATTCTTCTGCGGTGAGAACTGTCTGGGAGTTGACCCAAACTATCTTGCTCCTTGAACATACCCGAACTGAGGATAGCTAGGACCATTGAACTGATCACCATAGTTTCCATGTCCTTGATATGCTTGCTAGTTGTGATGAGGTACTGGGAACGTCTGATTAAAGAAGTGAGGATTGTCCCAGTTCAGATGCCTTTGCTGATGATGTTGAGCTGAGTAATTTGGCCTGTGCTTGGGCTAATTCTGCCTTGGCTGCGAAGGTCCATTTCATCTATTCCCCCTCACTCTGTGACCTCGGGATCTTGACTTGCTAGAAGATCTCTCAGCATCCTTTGATATACCAGCGTCATGCTCCTGAGGTTCTTCAGCTAGAACCTTTTTTCCTTTATCTTTAATATGAGTCTCGACAGTCTGAGGGATGACTGGAGTCTCTTGAACTGTGACTTCGACTGAGTTCAATTGAACTTGAGGTGCCTCAGTCGGTGATCTAGCTGTTTTGACAAACTGAGCTGACTGACCTCCAGTGTCTGTTGCTGGATTATATCCAAGACCTTCTACACATTTGGGAGGTCTTTGATGGCTAATCATGCTCTCCAGAGCTGAGCTCGAGGCATGAAGGGATACTATCTTCTCATTTGCAAACTTCAGCTCCATTTGCAACTGAGAGATGTATTCAGCCTGAGTCTTGGTCATGTTGATCAAGTGGATGACCTGACTGTTGGTTGACTGAGCAAATTCTTCATGGAGTCTGCAGATTTTCTTCACGAGCTTCTCTATGTCATGATCGTTCATGATCAGCTCATAGCTCATGTTGTCACACTCAGCTTTCAGTTGTTTGCACTGTGCAACTTGTCTAGTGCAGTGTTCGACCTCATCCCATGACGGCTCTATGTTTTCATTGAATTCTCATGTACATTGGTTAACGGAAGAAACAATATAAGAGGGATGGAAAGAAGAGTTTACTTCATTAGTTGACTCTTCCGGCAATGCCATGAAGCACTGGTCTTTTCCTGCTGAGCTTGATGGCGAGTCAGTTTCTTCTAATTCTGACTCCGTGAATACGTCGGTGTCGTCGACGTCTTCCTCAATGATCATGGCCTTGATCTTCTTCTTGGCCTTTCCTCGGAGGACTTCCTTCTTCTTCATGGTAAGATCAAGACAGTTGGCTTTGAAGTGTCCTGGCTTCCCGCATTCAAAGCATCCTTCGCTTTGATTCCTTGAGGAGGGTTCAGTTGAGCTCTGCCTACTCCTGTTGATCCTTCTATACCTCTTGATCCTGGAGTTCATCTCCTCGAGTTGTTTGGTCATCTCGTCGACCTTCTTCTGAAGTTCTGACCTACTCAGTCGATCCCTAGCTAAAGAGTCACCAGACCGTGAGGGTTTGGAGAACTTGGATCTGCCCGATTCAGCTCGAAGTGCCACTGGCTTGGCAGCTGAGCTCTGCTCGGTCTGTTCTGGTTTTTGAAGCTTTCTTTGCCTCAATCGAAGGATGTCATACTCATTCGCCTTGAGCATGGAGATTAGCTTCTCAGTTGTCCTCGAACTGAGGTCACTCCGATTTTGATGGACGACTCTGTAGACCGCCCAGTCTTCACCTAGTGCGGAGAGAACTTTCAAGTTCATCTCACGCTGAGAGTATTTGCCCTTCTTAATACTCTCAATGTCCATTAGGACCTCTGTGAATCTCAGCTCCATCTTGTCGATGGACTCCCCGGTTAGCTGAGAGAATTTCTCGTACTTCTGACAAGCTGAGGTGAACTTGTTCTCCTTTATCTAGTCAGAGCCTTCACAGAGTGCAGCTAAGGCTTCCCACATATCGTTTGTTGTGGATCAATTGATAATCTTCGGCGGATAGGCTTTGCTGATGATGGAAGAGATGACACTCTTTGCTATGTCATCTAGCTGCGCAATGTCTCTTTCTTCCTTGGTGTGTTGCTCCTAAGCTTTTGGTTCGCCTTTCATCGTCATCTCTCCATCTCCTAGAGTGGTTGAAGGGCCCAGTACTGACTAAGTCACTTGGATGGGACCATTTTCTATGATCTCCCACATCCTGTGATGCCTGGCAGTCATTGCCATCTTCAGGCCAAACTTCCACGTGGGATAATCATCCACGGAGAACTCTGGTAAGCTTCCTAGCAATGTCGGGTTCATGTTTTCTGCACACCATAAGAGACAAACAAGAAAATATGCAATAGAATGCACTAAAGGTTTTCAGAAAAGATCTGTTCAGTTGACCACTGAAAAATCTACTCAACTTACACCTTGTGAATCAGAATCAATAGTCTTTTGGACCACTGCTCTGATACCACTTGATGGTCCTGGTAACGAGTATCTGGTCTATGGAGGGGGGGGGAGAAGAATACACCAGTAGCAATTTTCGTTTTTCTTTTAAAATCTTTTCACTGAGTTAAACTGCTCAGGTCAGTTGGCTCGACAACTGGAAAAGTCAGTTGGAGCGACTCTACAACTGAGTTGCTCAGTTGGACCTGATCACACAGTTGGGTGCACAGCTGGCTCCTATGAGTGAAGGTCAGCTGTATGGACCAACTGAGGTTTAAAACAGTTTCGCATTGCGGAAGTTGATGGAGTTTAGACTCGTTACAAAAACTGAAACCTTTGTGAAAACGGGGAAGGTCAAGTTCCCAAAGTTAGTGCAATTGATATATATGCATTTTGTATGCTGGTCAATTGGTTAGGAAACTGAATGTAATATACTTAAAGTAAATATAGAAAGTAAAGTAAACAGTATTTTAATATGGTTCATAAATTGACCTCCTACGTCCACAACTTCATTTTTGGGGAAGTAATCCACTAGGTAAGCTTAAGCATGCTTACCAAATGCCCCACTTGGTTTCCGGGTACCAAGAAAATCTAACCAGTTTGATTACAGGTTCGAACAAGACCTTACAATACTTTTCCGGGCAAGTGCACAACCTGGGTCCTAGATTCCGGGTTCTAAGGGACCTAGTCTTGTATTCTGGGTTCCAAAGGACATGGTCTTTAATTACATGTTCAAAGAGACCTAGTGACTTTGACTACGGGTTCAAAGTCGGACCTAAGGCTTGGGGTTGGGGATTTTCCAACTAAGAAGCCTTCAACACTGAGAGAAGTGGATGCTTCGTCCTAAGGCTTCGAATTCGATCAGACACAATTTAAGCAAGAACCTATATTCTAGACTTAATCAAAGAAGGGGCTTTTTGAGAGGCTAGATGGAAGAACAGGAGAAGGTTTGGACACTCAACTTCTACTGGCCTTTAACTGAGGTCTTCTTTCCGGAGAAAGAGAGGTGGTCTGCTGCTGCTACTTCACTCTTGATTTTGTCTCTCTTGGCACTTCTGCGTGCTTGTGTCTGCCCTTATGCTTGCCTACGAGCTTTGATGTGGATTTCTCTATTTATAGAGAGAGATCTAAGTAGTCGTTGAAAAGAGCCGTTTGACCTTTGTCAAAAGCATGTCACTCCACCTGCTTTTCTAGAAACTTTCCTAAAATGGTAACTGCGACATTCGCTTTTTGCACGTTGCTGTTGTCGGTCCATTTATGGTAAGTTCTTCAGCTGACTTGTACTTCCTAGTAGATTTGAATCTGAACTGCAACTCCTCTGCCTTCAACGTCTTCAAAGTCTTCTCTTCTCCGCTTTGCGACGTCTAACTTCAACACAACTTCTCTTCACGCTTCAGCTGCATGGGTCAGTTGAGGAGTCAACTGAGCTACTGTCCAACTGAGTCCGTGCTTCAGCTGAGGTTGAGGTCTCAACTGAGTTTGAGGGTCAGCTGAGTTTGGGTCTCAACTGAGTTTGGGGGTCAGCTGAGTTTGGGTCTCGACTGAGTTTGGGTCTCAGCTGAGTTTGGGTTTTAGCTGAGTTCTTCTCGAACTTCCTTCTTAGGTCCGGCTGTTTCTTCTGCTTGAAACCTGTAAAGATAAAATCCCTAAACTCAAACAGTGAGCTCTAGCTAAGTTCAGACTGAAGGCATTCATCTACTCGGTTGGGGTTAGTTGGGATTTTTGGTATCATTCGAAACCTTTTACTAATTTTCCCAACAGATGCATTCCATTGGGGAGTAACAAACCTCTGAAGCACAACTGAAGAAAGTGTTCCACTTCTCCACCATGTAAGAACTGGTCCAAAATAAAGAGAAGTTGATCTCGGACATTGTCAAGTCCACTACTAATGGGAATTAAGTTGTTTCTCCCCGTTGCCTGGATCAATATGCTAAGAACCTCATGGACTGCGGATAGGTTCAGTCGACTCCCTCAGAGCCTGCCCCTAGAGTTCTTGCCACTACTCTAGTCGAGGACGAGTCTGAGGAGCCCAAGACCGTCAAGTCTGCCAATGACGGACGCGCACTAGTCGTAACTGAGCCTTCTAAATCTAGTGATGCCGTCGAGCAGAACATACAGCCAGATAAGCCAAGAAAATTTGATGATCTCTCCACCACAAACCTTAACATTAAGCACTTGGTCATAGAGATCACAAAACTGAGGCAGACAGTTGACAAAACATCATCTGAGAAGCCTTAGCAGTTAGCTCCTCGAAGAACTAAAGAAAGCTCTGCTCCTCATCCGAGCTGATGTTCACGAAAAATTTGATGAAAATTTCAAACAATTGATGCTATGCTGCAGGAGGTAAAGGAGAAGTTGGATGCCCTAATAGAAACCACTGTTGATGAAGTCCACAAGGCTCGCGAAGAACATCTCAAGCTGATTGCGGCCAACTTCACTAGATTTAGAGAGGCGTTTCCCACACAACAAGCATTCGATAGCCTCTCTGACACCTTTTTACCATGAAATCCATCTTTCGACTCTTTGGCTGTTTCCCGTTTGTAGAAATATGTGTAAGTATTATATTATAAAATTTTGTTTTGATTTCCTTCAAACAGTAGTATTTTTGCAGATGGTTTAATTTAGTAAAGTGAAAAGTAGTTGAGGGAGACTCAAAGCTAATTTCTAAAATGTTGGCTAATTACTATCAGAAGTTTAAGGGTAGTTTTCTTAAGGTAACTATGAGAGTATAAATTATAATATAATCAGTAAAATATGTTAATAATAAGATTAATGTTGAGTGATGAATAAAGGCTGCGTGTGTATAAGCTTAAGTAAAAGCAAGTGTGTGAAATAAATAAGAATTCTTAACTATCTAATTACTTATAATATTACTGATTATCGTTATTAGAATGGAGTTAGATTACAATAGCTAAAATTGGTGTTTCTAATTGTTTATGAACACATCAGTTATATGGATTGTACATATATTATATATTCTGTACATATTTTATTTTGTATGAGAAAAGTTATATTTCTTGCAACTATAGTTATAAAGAAATTATTTACTCGATAAATGAAGATACTTAATAACTTCCCAATGTTTCAAGAAAATGAACCTCAAATCCTAATTACCATAATAACTAACAGAGTTAAATGTAACAGCTCCTAATAAAAGTTTTTCAAGATAATAAAGGAGTCATAAGTCCAAACTAAATAGGAAAGTATGACATTACTTTAAATCTACTTAAACTGGAAAATTATAACTCACCACCACATCCCCTTCACGCAGCATCCTGATCACCTGAAAACGTTTTAAAGAAAACGGGATGAGCATTTAAAAATACTCAGTGGGGGGATTCATGGCATATTATTTTCTTTTGTTGTCCAACAATGTAAACAAGGCAAATGAGAATATAGGAAAGCTTCAACCACAAACCTGTGGGATATAAACTTCAACTACAAACTTATGGGATAATAACTTCAACCATAAATCATTCCATTGCACAAAGCAAAGTATGAAATTATGGGATCACATTCAACTATGCATAGGACATAACTTGCATACATAAGTATGCTCAACATATCAACTTCAACCATATCTCAAAGTACAAGTAAACACGTTGGACATAAATCATTTTCTCAAATAAGAACTTGAAACATTTCTCGCTATAATGTATAAAGTAGAAACATTTTACTATACCCCACCTTGAGCACTTGAAATAGAAACTGGATGAAAACTTTAACTTGGGGATGGAGATCCTAATTGCGCCGTACCTATTTAAACATAATATAATAAAAATTGAGGGCCAAATTCTAACTTAAATCGAAATCACAGATTCTTAACTCATAAACGTCATCGACAACAGAGAACCCCGACTGCAATTGTTGGAAGGAAAAACTAATGGCCTCCTTACTGATGTTAGAATTGTGTGAACTGGGAATGAGTCTCTCAAGCCTAAGTAGCAGACTCATCAGCTTCTCCTATCTGAGCTGACTTAGTCTAACACACGCCGAGATGAAGAGATCTCATCTCTGAAGGATGTTGTTGCCACCCTTATTGCTAATGCAAAAAAGGGGAAAGATATGCTGACACCCAGGCTGGAACAAAGGGAGCCACTACTTCAAAGGCTCAATAGGCTGAGAAACTGGCGAAAACTGAAACAGCAGAAGATGCATCCATCCAGGAAAAGGCAGAGGCCTTTACAAAGAAGTTGGAGACTGTACAAGAAGCATCCCCAACTAATGAGGAGATGAAACAGTTGGATCGGTTGTCCGGTGCAACAGAGAAGATGTTGGCCAACTCAAAATGGATGAACAAGTTCGCTGAGAAGCAGAAATCAGAAGTTGAAAAATTCCAGGAAACCATGCAAAAGAAGCTTGAGCAGAGGTTTCCTGAAGGACATGACCGCATTATTTACAAAATGCAGCTAAATCAAATTGAAGAGCGATCAAAGTCCAGAGCCAACATGAGCTCGAAGAGACAAAAAACAAGAAGGAAAAAACTTGGACTTCGCTTCCCCCATGTCGATAAATGGATGCCGAAAGAGATGAATGATGACTGAGAGGACATCAAAAAGCGGAGTTCGCACTGATGTACTATTATGAGCTTGCCTTCGGAGCCATGGAGCCAGATGCCGCATTTGAGACACACCTCTAACTATTTACAAGTGACGATACCATGGTAGGAAAGAGGCTAATGAAAGCCCTCGAGAAGGCAGGTAAATATCCTCTCAAGAAACCTGCAGCTCGAATGTACCTGCCTCCACGGATTGCTAGCTCAAATCAGATAAACATCCATCAAATCGAGCATGAAGCTGAGGTGTTGACTGCAAAGTGAAGATCGATCAGACTCGACACGCTGACAAGTTCCAGAGAATTTGAAAGCTGATATACGACTAGTATGACTTAGAATTTCCGATGGAGAAGAAGAGCTGATGCAATTAAGAGAAGACCCTGCAACTGATGAACTTTGTAAATGTGCTTTTAAATTCATAAATACAGTTGTATTGTAATCTCTCAAACTTGTTATCCTTAATAATAAGTTGTCTTTTGAAAACTTCAATGAATCATTAGCTCGGCTTGATGACTACTATCTCGTTGTCCAATTAGAGTTAATTTATATATTTTCTTGTGCTAACCCTCTGAATCTTATAGACTAGAACTCAGTTTGTCATAGATTCTAGGTGGTGTCAGTTTAGGTTTTGGCATAATCTAAAAGAGGGATATTGTTGGAAAAATTAGTCAGGTTTTAGGTCACATCTAAGTTTGGGTTTCAGCTGAGTTCTTCTCGAACTTCCATCTTCGGTCCGGCTGTCTTCTTCTGCTTGAAACTTGTAAAGATAAAATCTCTATGCTCAAATAGTTAGCTCTAGCTAAGTTCAGATTGAAGGCATTCATCTACTCGGTTGGTTAGTTGGGGTTTCGGTATCATTCAAAACATTTTACTAATTTTCCAATAGATGCATTCTGTCTCAGAGTTACAAACCTCTGAAGCGCAGCTGAAGGACGTGTTCTACTTCTCCACCAAGTGGGAACTGGTCCAAAATAAAGAGAAGTTGATCGTGGACTTTGTCAAGTCCACTACTAATGAGGATAAAGATGTTTCTTCCTGTTGCCTGGATCAACATGCTAAGAACATCATGGACTGCGGATAGGTTCAACCGACTCCATCAGAGCCTGCCCCCATAGTTCCTGCCACTACTCTAGTCGAGGACGAGTCTGAGGAGCCCAAGACTGTTGAGTCTGCCAATGACAGACACGCACTAGTTGACATTGAGGCTTCTAAATCCAGTGGTGCTGCCGATCCGAGCACACAACCAGATGAGCCAAGAAAATTTGATGATCTCTCCACCACAAACCTTAACATTGAGCACTTGATCATGGAGATCACAAAACTGAGGCAGACAGTTGACAAAACCTCGTCTAAGAAGCCTCAGCTCCTCGAAGAACTGAACAGAGCTTCGAGCGGACGTTCATGAAAAAATTTGAAGAGAATTTCAAACAACTAACGCTATGCTGTAAGAGGTAAAGAAGAAGCTCGATGCCCTACTACCTGAAGAATTCTTTCCACCTTCCCAGCAACGAAGAAGACCTTTCCTCCCTCAATGAAAATACAGTTAGCGAATTTATCCAAGAAATTACCATCGGAAAGGAGAAATTCGTAGGAGGAATGATGCAAACAAAGCTGGAGCCAAAACCACGTCAGCTTTATGACATTGTTGTCCACTGCTTTCATCTATTGTCTGGATCAAAATTAGATGTGAGGAAACCAAAGATGAGATCAACAATGGCGATCCATGAAAGAATTGCTACTGGTTGGCCGTCAGTTATAACTGTACTCCTACAGGTTCAAGCTGCCAGAATTGACCATCAAAAGAGTCTTTTCACTTGTAAAGGAAACTACTCTGTGGAACCAAAAGTCAGTTCCAACATTCAACATGTTGTTAACAAGAAGAAGTTGAAGATTGACTGGGAACAGACTGATAGGAAAGAAGTAACTGATGAGGAAAGATTCATGCAAACTGAAGCTAGGATCACCACAGTTCTTTTCTTGACCTTCAAAGGCACCTCCAAGTCACAAAAGAGAGGTCGAGCTGGGAAATCCAGAAGAAATCCAGAAGAAATCTGAAGTCTGAAAAAACTCCATCTCCAGCACCAGAGAAGAAGAAACAAAGAACCAAGAGGTCAAGCTCAGCTCCCATTGCGAAGAAGAGTCCATCTCAGCCAACTTCACCTGGTGTCAGTCAGTCATCACACCAGTTCACAGCTGAAGAAGGAGAGATAGACTATACTGAGGAAGCACACTAGTCTGGATTTGTACAAATAGAGGAAGATCCTCTAACTGAAGATGCAGCTTGCAAATCCCCTCCGGCTGAAGATGGAATGAGAAACCAGAACACTCAAAGTGTGCACGAGTCAACTCTTCCAGGGGGAATTAACCCAGGGAATGCCTTGCGAGAAGTGAGAAATGAATCTCTACAGAAACAAGTCCTTTCCGAAGATGATGTGTTTCAAGGACTTGATCCCTTTCTGTTGGAAAATCTGGATGATGAGGTTCCTAAGCTCACAGATAAGGAGATAGAGCTCAAGGCAATTGCCAATCAAATTGACAAAGTATATCTCAATGTCTACAAGAAAGGTCTCACTGTGTCACCAGAACTGAGAGAACATCTCCACACTCTCAATATCTTGGTCAAACTGTATGTGTACATCTCAGTTAGTCTCAATGATTACTACATTTTGGCCAACTTCTTGCAAGTCAACGACATCAAGAAGCTGCAAATCACTAAAGGAGTGATGATGAAAGCCTTCAAGTTCAAAATGAGGTTGAAGCTAATCCAAAATCAAGACTATCTGATTAGAACATTCCTGGAGTATCGCTCGGAGCTGAGAAACGAAGTTCCTCAGTGTGAGAAGACTGATAGTCAAGAGACTAAGCATCATCATCAGCAAATTGCTCGTTGTGGCTGGATCCCACCACCTAAATCCTCAGCACTAGAATCTACGTCAAAGAAGCCGCTCTCAATGCACAAGAAATAGTCATTTCTCACAGGAGTCAAAAAGAACTAGTTCCAAGCCAAGCATTGCTCACCACTGAGACACTGACTATCCATCATGTCACGGGTCCAAACCCAACTGATGAGTCAGCTGACCTCCCAACTTTGGTTCAACAACTAAGTCACAAGTTTGATCAGTTGAAAGAAGATTTTGGGTCTTCATCCACCTAAATGAGACAGGAATTTAGTGATCAGTTCGAATCCATCATTGAATCACTTAAGGGGATTGATCGAGTCAAGCTTCAACTTGATCTACACGGAGAGAAAACGACGACTGTTTCATCAAGTTTAGACAGCACATCACAAATGACTTGGAAGCAAAGATCATCAATCATCAGAAAACTTTCATCAAAGAGTTGTGCTCAACAAACCTTGAACCCTCACGACATTCGTGCCATCAACGATCGAGTTGAAGATCATAAGCTACAGCTGAAGCATCATGATGAGCAGCTCAGTGAGTTAACGCATGAGCTGCAAGCACTCCAAGCTCAAAACTTAGAACTGATGAAAGAGCAAATGTCCTCCCATCAACTCATCCAGGACATGTCTGCATTCAACTCTCGACTGGACTTAGAACTCTCTGACCTGAAAGGCACAGTCTCTTCCCTTTTGAGTGATGCCAAAAAAGGGAAAGATGAGAAACAAGCACATACAGAGAAAGATCTTCCAAGTGCTCAGAATACTGGTGAGCAAACTCAAGTTGAGACTAAAACTGCTGAGGAAGATAAGTCAGCAAAGGAAGATGAGGCAGTCACGACTGCCATGAGTTTGGAGAAGGACGCGCCAGCGAGGGAAGCTGAAGCAGCTAAGGCAACTAAACCAGCAAGGGAAGTTGAGGCCACAATGGCTGGAGATGAATCAGTGAAGAGAACTAATTCTGAAGCTGCAGAAAGATCAACTATTGTTGATTAGATTGAAGATCAAGATAACAAGATCTCCCAAGATCCTCTGGAGGCTGAAGAAGCGAGGCTACTCTCACAAAATGTTGTGATTGAGAAAGATCATTGATACATCTTCGACTTTTAGGTCTTTGGCCCCGTTTTTTTCTTCTTTTGTGTCTGTATGAGTCATATAGGAGAGAAAACATGTATTTTGGAGAAGAAAGCTCGGAAATGGGCATATGGATTAATATGGTCGGAATGGGCATTACTGAGACAAATCAACCCTGCTGTTGGATAATGATTCCCCCAGGAAGAGAGCTCAACAATGGACCACTCAGAACATCTCTGAGCAGTGACGATCCCTGAAGAATTTCACCTGGTGTGAGGCTAACTGAAAGATGTAGTTAGTATGACCATGCCCGACAGCAGCAGTCAATAGCCAGAGCCAAATATGGGAAGACGTGTGGAGGAGATATTCAGAAGATTCTGGCGATTCCTAGTGATAGAAGGATTTGAAAAGTAGTAGAGTCAACCCAATCAATCACCAGCTGATGGCCAATCACAAATCGGATCAATCTAAGATCAAGGTAAATATGGAAGGTGATCACTCATATCGATAAGGCCAAGACAAACTGTCCCAATCAATCTGGAATATCAACAACAAGTGAGAGATAAAGTCAACTCAATCAATTAAAGCCAATCATCTCCAACAATCAAATCATCACGACTATCTATTTATGGAAAGTCAGTCACAAGGATACTTGTCTGACAATTGCGGCTAGGGTTAGAATGACAACTCTCAACTATATAACTCTAGCAAGTGTGGCTGACATAATGTTGGTTTCTCCTCATATTATAGTTAATTTTAGTCCCAAGATATAAATTAGTTTCAGTTCTTTATATTTCGCACTAAATAATTTATCGTTTTCTATTTTAATTCCATTATGACGAATAAGGTTAAGGCGGTTTGCCTTAGGTATTTCTATATCAACTACTTCGTATTTTCTTCTATTCATGTGTTCATTTCAATTCGTGTTTATATATTTCATTATGTGTGAGTAATCCCCCTGGTGAGATTAGGGTGGGGAAAATGATAAATTCTTTATATGTAAAATATTCGTGAGGCATTTATGCATTCGATTGAGTCCAGTGGTTCCAGAGAGATCTGAGCAGAATTCATGGGCAGTTCAAACCTAGCGGGTAATCTTCACTCGGTAAGGGCTGTACAATGCCAAGTAAAGGTCAGGGCATGATAGACAACAATGTTCAGTATGCCTATGAATGAGTAGATGAGCAGCGCCTTCATAGGTGTTATAGATCTGGAAGGCGAGGAACGAGCAAAAAGATACTGTGTCCTTCCTCGGTCTTGGGCTTCTCTAATGGCTATCCGTCAACTGTGACGACGCACAAAGCCATGGTTATCGACTGAGGGACTCAACCATCCCAAGTGTGGAGTATAATCTCTTAAAACACCCCAATGTCTTTGGGCCACGCCTTGAGGTTATATGAAGCATGGACGGATCTTTAGTATGCCTATGATTGAATACAAATATCAACACTGATCATGACCTAACCTAAATCTTACCCCTTTAATATTTGATTGTTTTACGTTTAATTGTGCAGATAACAAGATTGGAGCGTGACAACCAAACTCGTGCACCTGAAGAGTAAAGTAGTTCCTCACTCTCTGTGGGATCGACCCTAGCTTACCGCTAAGATTAATCAGTCTGGTTGTGGGAATAGGAGCGTGTACTATCTGTCTGGGGCATACACGAGTATTTTGATCGTACCTACGATGGGTGCGTGTCAAAATTGGTGCTTTTTGCCGAGGAGTGACGCGCAACAATTTTACTCTTCACATTCCATCTTCCGCTTAGTATGTAACACAGGACTGCGAGACGTGGAGTGGTAGCCGCCATCCCGTAGATCCTCTATCAGTCGGTATGCTGCGTACCAATTGATCTGAATCTGAAGCTCGGAGGCATACTGAAGAATATGGAGAAATTATTTCTCCTATTCATCGGTGTTGCATGACGGATGGAACAATGCCAAGCTCAAGACAATAAACAAAAGCGCTGACTGGGAGGCAACTCAGAATAAGGTCGTTGGTATGACCATTACTGCTATGAAATTTATGTTTTTTTTTTTATTTCTAGTATTTTGTATTTCTTGGTGGACTAACCATGCAGATGAGATGAGCTGGATCCTATGCCTCGAAGATCAAAACCCACTTTGCAAAGCAAAGTGTGTAGGTGGTGTTGGTGGAGACACGACAAGGTGGTTAAGGGATTACTGAAGCAGCAGTATGACATGTGGTCAGGGTTTGCCCTAAGTGGCGAGACCTTTTGTATTTGAAGCTGCCGGAAAAATTCATTCACCCACTCTTCACTACTCCATAACTGCTACACATGATCTCTAATCCGTACATGGTCAAGGCACGAACTATGGATATTCGGGATGCATTTCACCGAGTGAAGAGCCAATCTCTTAAGATCGAGTCCTCACACTTCAAACAATAAGTTCTCTCCCCTTAGTTGTAGTTTTTTGTTTTCTTTTTCTTTTGAGTCTTGAGTCTTTCTGCACTTTTACTTAATTTGGGATGCAAACATGGTGGTTTGACTAGTATGATAGGTTGAATGAGCTTTGAAATACATGGATTCATGATAATAGTATGATCATATGGAATAAAACATACCCGTGAGGTTTGAACTGAAAAATTTTTATTTTTGGTGTGAGCATGTTATATATTTATTCCCTAGAACTTGCGTTAAGATTCATGTTAATTTGTTGATGCTTGTTCGCATAATTAGGGCAAATTTTCTTCTCTTTAGAGCCTTAGATTTATTTTTTTTCATAAATTAAAATCCTTTTGCTAGCCACTATTGAGCCAAAGTTAATTCTTTCATAAACCTTTGTAATGAAGTGTTTAATTTGTGTGCCTTCCACACTTTACAAAAGAAAGGGAATCTATTTGTTCAAAGTGAAAAATATAAAAAAGATAAAAAGAAAAGAAGGAGGTCTCGAAACATAAGTGAAAGATGAATTCACTGAGAAGAGAAAGAAACAAAAAGAAAAACCCCTTATGAAATGTGAATCTTTAGAGAGAATGAAAAATGTGATGGGAATGCTCTTACTGAGAATTATAGGCTCGTATGCCTGTAACTGGAAAGTTAGCCACTTACCCAGAAAATTCTTACCTTATCACCGTACGCCCCATTACTACCATAAAATACCCTTAGATAACTTCACAAACATGTCCATAATATGATACGAATCTATACGCAAATCTATAGATGAATCGATAATAGCATTGCATGAGAGTATACACTTTGCCATACACATGAGTGGTCGAGCGTATGAGGAATACACTTTCTTTATACATACTCTCTTATGTAACTATTTGAGATTCATGTTCTTTTAATGCTTATACGGGTTTGTGAATTGACCACATTGGTTGATGCATGCTTGTTTGCCATATTTTTGTAATTGTGCAGATTTTGTGTCTTGAGTCTTTTATTTCTTTTCTTTTTTCTATTTTTGTCAGTTTCTTTTGTGAATCCACCTGCATACTTGAGGGCAAGTATGGTTTAAGTATGTAGGTGTGATGCATCTTCGACTTTTGGATCTTTTGGCCCCATTTTTTTCTTCTTTTGTGTCTGTATGAGTCATATAGGGGAGAAAACAAATATTTTAGAGAAGGAAGCTTGAAAATGGGCATATGAACGAAATATGGTCGGAATGGGCATTACTGAGATAAATCAACCCCGCTACCGGATAATGATTCCTCCAGGAAGAAAGCTCAACAATGGACCACTCAAAACATCTCTGAGCAGTGACGATCCCTGAAGAATTCCACCTGGCATGAGGCTAACCAAAGGGTGCAGTCAGTACAACCATGCCCGACAGCAGTAGTCAGCAGCCAGATCCAAATATGGGAAGACGTGTAGAGGAGATATTCAAAAGATTCTGGCAATTCCTGGTGATAGAAGGATTTGGAAAGTAGTAGAGTCAACCCAATCAATCACCAGTTGATGGCCAATCACCAATCAGATCAATCTAGGATCAAGCTAAATATGGAAGGTGATCACTTATGTTGGTAAGGCCATGACAAACTGTCCCAGTCAGCACATATGAGCTATTTATGGCAAAACGTGTGAAGGACCAAGGATGGAAGGTTTTAGTGAATCTGGAATATCAACAACAAGTGAGATATAAAGTCAACTCAATCAATTAAAACCAATCATCCCCAACGATCAAATCAATCACGACTATCTATTTATGGAAATTCAGTCACAGGGATACTGTCAGACAGCTGCGGCTAGGGATAGACTAACTTCTCTCAACTATATAAGTCCAGCAAGTGTGACTGACATAATGTTGGTTTCTCATCAGATTCTAGTTAGTTTTAGTCCCAAGATACAAATTAGTTTCAGTTCTTTACATTTCTCTCTAACCAATTTATCATTTTCTATATTTTAATTCTGTTGTGACGAATAAGGTTAAGGCGGTTTGCCTTAGGTACTTCTATATCAACTATTTCGTATTTTCGTCTATTCATGTGTTCATTTCAATTCGTGTTTATGTATTTCATTATGTCTGAGTAAACCCCTTGGTGAGATTTGGGTGGGGGAAATGATTAATTGTTGATATGTAAAATATTCGTGAGGCATTTGTGCATTCGGTTGAATCCAGTAGTTCCAGAGAGATCTGCGCAGAATTCACGGGCAGTTCAAACCTAGTGGGTGATCTTCATTCCATAAGGGCTGTACCATGCCAAGCAAAGGCCAGAGCATGACAGACAGCAATGTTTAGTATGCTTATGACTGAGTAGCTGAGCAGCGCCTTTATAGGTGTTGTAGATCTAGAAGGCGATGAACGGGCAAGGGGATACTGTGTCCTTCCTCAATCTTGGGCTTCTCTAATGGCTATCCATCAATTGTGATGAGGCATAAAGCCATGGTTATCGACCAATGGACTCAACCATCCCAAGTGTGGAGTATAATCTCTTGAAACACCCCAATGTCTTTGGGTCACGCCTTGAGGTTATATGAAGAATGGACAGATCTTTAGTATGCCTATGACCGAATACAAATATCAAGAGTGATCATGACCTAACCCAAATCTTACCCCTTTAATGTTTGATTACCTTTACGTTTAATTCTGCAGATAATAGGATTGGATTGTGACAACCAAACATGTGCACCTGAAGAGTAAAGTAGTTACTCACTCTATGTGGGATCGATCCTAGCTTACCGCTAAGACTAACCAGTCCTGTTGTGGGCATAGTAGAGTGTACTGTCCATCTGGGGCATACACAAGTATTTTGATCGTACCGTACGATGGGTGCATGTCAATAATGAGGAGGTTGATCTTATGATGTCTCCTACTCCTGATGACACCATCATCCTGGCCAAGATTGTTGGAGCCACGACCGATCAGGTGGAAAACAGGAAGTGGCTAAAAGAATTTGAACAAATCCAACTAGCCAAGCTTGAGAGATTCAAGCAAGAGATGAAAGAGAGTTTGGAGACCAGCTTAGCTGAAGGACCAAGAAAACTCTCCTATCTAAAGAGACGTCATCTTGCTGATGAAAGAAAAAGATCATGGAAAGCAATCGTGAAGAAAAGATTGCAATTTAGAAGGAGTCAGGAAAATCAAGGAGGGCATCCTCACGTCGACAAATTCATCCCAGAATCCTTGAATGATCATTGGGAAGACTTGAAGGAAGAATTCATTCTTGAATTCTACTACGACGGATTCTATGGAAGAACACCAGCCAAAGAAGCATGGTTGTTGCATATCCTCACCTTCGCCATGAAAGATGCAGTTGGCAGATGCTTTGAGACAACTCTAAAGGAATCTGGTCTCTTTCCTCTAGTTGTCCTAGCAAGGAAGACTTTCCCTCCTTCCATGGTGCTTGGAACTAAAATCATTGCTTCCAACATGACTAAAAAGGAGACAGAGATTTTGGTTGTGAAACTCATAATTGACACAGTGAAAGAACCTGAGAAATTCTAGGAGATCAGAAAACACATCCACACGAAGTATAAATTGAAGTTTCAAGCAAAGAAGGACTTTTAATGCTGCGAAGAGAAGATAGTATAACTGATGTATTTTGTTTCTGCTGTTGAACTCTTAGTCTCAATTGTAATGTAATCTCCCTTTCTTATTATCTTAAATGATAAGTTGTGGTTTTTTGGTCAATCTTTTCATATGTTTTCTTGTGCTAACTCCTTTTCTTATAGACTAGAATTAAGTTTATCATTTAGTCTTTTTGGTATCAGTTAGGAAAGTTAGGTGATGTCAGTTTAGAGTTTTGGCATCATCAAAAAGGGGGAAATTGTTGGAAAAATTAGTAAAAGGTTTTGAATGATACCAAAACCCCAACTAACCCCAACTGAGTAGATGAATGCCTTCAGTCTGAACTTAGCTAGAGCTCACTGTTTGAGCATAGGGATTTTATCTCTATATGTTTATGAAAAACTCAACTAACCCTCAAACTAAGTTGAAACCCAAACTAAGTTGAGACCAAAACTCAGCTGACCCTCAAACTCAGTTGAGACCTCAACCTCAGCTGAAGCACGGACTCAGTTGGACAGCAGCTCAGTTGACTCCTCAACTAACCCATGCAGCTGAAGCGTGAAGAGAAGTTATGTCGAAGTCAGACGTCGTAAAGCGGAGAAAAAGAGACTTTGAAGACGTTGAAGGCAGAAGAGTTGTAGTCCAGATTCAAATCTACTAGGAAGCACAAGTCAGCTAGAGAATTTACCATAAATGGGCTGACAACAACGACGTGCAAAAAGCAAATGTCGCGATTACCATTTTAGAAAAGTTTCCAGAAAAGCAGGTGGAGTGCTATGCTTTTGGAGGTCAAACGGCTCTTTCCAACGGCTAGTTAGATCTCCATCTATAAATAGAGATCTCCATATCAAAGCTCGTGGGCAAGCATAAGGGTAGACACAAGCACGCAGAAGTGCCAAGAGAGACAAAATCAAGAGTGAAGTAACAGCAGCAGACCACCTCTCTCTCTCCAGCAAGAAGACCTCAGTTGAAGGCCAGTAGAAGTTGAGTGTCCAAACCTCCTCATGTTCTTTCATCTAGCCTCTCAGAAAGCCCCTTCTTTGATTGAGTCTTGAATATAAGTTCTTGCTTAAATTGTGTCTGATCGGACTCTCTTCCGAAAGATCGAGTCCGAAGCCTTAGGACGAAACCCCCACTCATTCAATGTTGAAGGCTTCTTAGTTGGAAAATCCCCAACCCTCAACCCTTAGGTCCAACTTTGAACTCGTAATCAAAGTCACTAGGTCCCTTTGAACCCGTAATTAAAAACTAGGTCCCTTAGAACTCAGAATCCAAGACTAGGTCCCTTAGAACCCAAAATCTAAGACCCAAGCTGTGCACTTGCCTGGAAAAGTGTTGTAAGGTCTTCTTTGAACCCATAATCAAACTGGTTAGGTTTGCTTGGTACCAAAAACCAAGTGGGCGTTTGGTAAGCACGCTTGAGCTTATCTAGTGGATTACATCCCTAAAAAAGAAGTCGTGGACGTAGGAGGTCAATCTCTGAACCACGTTAAAATACTATGTACTTTACTTTTTGTATTTACTTTCAGTATTTTACATTCAATTTCCTAACCAACTGACTAGCATACAAACTGCATATTTATCAACTGCACTAACTTTGGGAACTTGACCTTCCCCGTTTTCACAACTCCACCAACTTCCACAACGCAAAACTGTTTTAAACCTCAGTTGGTCCACACAGCTGACCTTCAGTCATAGAACCCAGCTGTGCACCCAACTGTGTGATCAGCTCCAATTGAGCAACTCAGTTGTAGAGCCAGTCCAATTGACTTTTCCAGTTGTCGAGACCTCAGCAGTTTAACTTGGTGGAAAGATTTTAAAATCAAAACGAAAATTACTACTGGTGTATTCCCCCCTCCCCATACACCAAATACTCGTTACCGGGACCATCAGCATCTTCAAGAAGTCTTCAAGTAGGAAATAATCTCCAGACTGACTGAAATGTACATCAGGAGGTCAGTCACCAGAATGAGGGAGTTAGGTCGATCCACCAATTCAAGGTGGAGAGTCAAGGCATCCTTCACAGCTCTGAGATGAACTGTGTTGAAGGTATTCACCAATGCCTTCTTCTCAAGCTCTTCCGATGTCAGCTCGGGTGCATCATCTTCAGTGATTTCGAACAGAGGAGAGAGTTGTTCAGCATTTTGGACGGTCTCCGTACCGGATGAAGAGAGTTGTTCAACTTTTCGGATCGGTTCTGCAACTAGGGGTGCTTATTTGGATACTCAAATTCGGTTAATAACTGTAACCGAAGATAACCGGTCGGTTATGGGTACTCGATAACCAAAAAAATAGGGTTCGAGTTCAGGTACGGTTTTAGTTTCTTCAAATTTTTGGTTATTGGTTAATACTCGATACCTGATCGGATAACCGAATAACCAGTAAATTTATAGAGTACGTAGAAGGCACAGAGTATTTATAACAATGCAGTACTACTTCTAACTTCTTACTTTCCCTACCCTATGCCTATGCTATTCCCCACCAAATACTTTTACGCCACATATTATATTATATTATTTTTATATACATACACACATAATTTATTTCTTACATTTCATTGTATTGTGTGCTCTTAACAATACTTAGTTTCAAATATATCATTACATAAATTATTTACTAACTAATATTCTGTTTTTAAATTAAAAATTTGGATCAAAACTTAACCCTAGCTCTGTAGCTCATCTCTCTCGCCGCAAAACACATACATCAAAACAAACACATGGACTCATTTTGTTGATTCTCTCTCCTCTCGCGACACAAATACACACACTCGTCACTCTTTTCCCTATCAGTGCCTTCACCGTCGTTGCACCGCCAACGAGCATGCACTCACACTCCAGCCTCGCTGCCTCGATGCAGTGCCACCGCTGCCGTTCTATTGCAGCCCCCCCGTCCCAACCGGTCGTCCGTCCCATTCCTGCCGCCTCATTCCTACAGCCACTTCATTCCTTCCTTCTTTTCTTTACATAGTATTAAAATTAGGATTCAATTTTTGAAAGTTTAGTTGTTTACACTTTACAGCAATGATTTTGATATTTTAGTTAATATTTGGTTAGTCGGTTAATCGGGTAAAGTAACCGACCAGTTACCGGGTAACCAAGTAACCAATTCGGGTCGGTTACGGGTACCTAATTCGGTGAAATTCGGGTTCAGGTACCTGAATTTTTGTGTCGGTTACTCGACGGGTGCCCAAATAAGCACCCCTATCTGCAATGGTTGGCTCAGCCATTGCCTCGATCTGAGTCTCATCTCCTCCTTAGTTCTTTCAAACTCAGACATGGTATTGTGAGTCTCCTGACAAGAGATATAGTCATTCTTCACCACCTCTGCATTTGCATTTGTAGTTGTTGCTTCTTCCTTCTGGGGGGAGGAGATATCAATTGTAGCTAGAAGAGATATAGTAGGAGATAAAGAGGGGGACGCAGAGGCCAATGTCCCTTCAGGAGTCCTCTCCTTCTCGGAGGGTTTTAGAATTGCTAGACGCTTAGGAGACATCACAGTTGATAGAGCGAGCTTGTCTAAAGCTGTCTCCGGACTGAGAGCCTCAATCCTCTCCTGACTGGCGTCTCTCAGTTCTCTCTGAAATTCCTCAGTTGGAGACTGACTTGGGGATAGCACCATTCGTCTGGCCATAGATTTCTGGATTGTCGCATCCTGGACGGTTTGGCTTGTAGTCAGGGTGTCATGTTGGTTGAATGGCAATTTCTTTGGTAGAGTCTCGCCGTGCCTCACCAGTCTCCTAGACTTCTTCTTGATGAGGGGTTCAACAGGAGACCCCTTTTCTTTTTCTGTATCCTCATCCCTGAGAACTAAGGGAGAAGATTTCTTCTTAGTAGTTCTGGTCTTCTTAGATTTCTTCAGGGATGGAGTAGCTTCGTCGTCTGAGTCGACAGGGGACTCAGTTATATGTTAGACACAAATTGATGTGGCAGCCTTTTTCTGCTCAGCTCGTGCCCTCTTCTTTCCTCCTTTGGCAGGAGAAGCACCTTTATACTGGAGAGCCAGTACTGTATTGATGCAGCTCTCCTCACAGAACAACCTATCCTTATCCAAGATCGGCTCGGTGTCGGTGTGCTCCCAGTCCACATCGAGGTCTTTGGCTGAGTGCAAAATCATGGAACACACCTTCGTCCTATACATCAACTTGTGGGACGAGAAAAAGGTGTTGTTAGTATGGATATTCCTCATAGACTCAGTCTCTCACTGATGTTTGAAATGACTCACCCAGTCTATGTTGAAATCACCATAAATTGCCAACATCGGCTTCATCTTTAGTCGTCTCACATCTTCTTTTGAGTCGGCGAGGAGGTGGACACAGTTGACAACGATGTCAAAAAGCAGTCGTGTGCTCGTCTGCAACTGTGTTCGCTGCATTCCAACCTTGAAGTCTTCATTATTTATGGTGATGGCCTTGATGAATTTGGTGACCTCGAATTCAGAGAAGTCTGATAAGTCATCTCCAGAGAATGAGAGGTCATTCAGCTCCCTTAAGCAGGTATCGATGTCAATGGTGTGTTGTTGATTTTTGTAAGAAACATTGGCTTGACGGACGAGAAGATAGACAAGTGTAGAAAGAACACCATGTCTATCCATCTTGATATTCACGAAAAACTCTGCGGCAGTAGATGGAAGCATGCACTTGGGTTCCAGAGACACCCACTTCTTCTACCTCGATAGAGAAATCCTCTGCATCATCGGAGAGAGAGCATCATGCTCCTGATATGCAAGAGAGGCCACCGGTTCGAACACCACCTGTGAACGAACGGCGTTTAGAGCAGGAGTGATGGGGGCGGCGGAGATGGAAATAGCCTTTGTTGTTCTAGGTGCCATTGTTTCGATCTGAGTATAAGTTCCTAAAACAAGGGTAGGACACAAAACACAATAACTTGCAAGGAGTATGCAAAGAAACAATTTGCATAAGATATGAAGGTATGAATAATTCATAAAGGGGATTAAGGGTTTGAGAACTCCCTTATATAGATAGACGATAGAAAAAATCGACGATCGAGAATGAATCCCGCCTTTTTGAAATCAACGGATGAGATCTGGAGACGGTTCGCAAAAAGGTGCTCATGGCAGGACCTCGGTCCAGCACTGAAAAACACGCGCATGTGAGGAGTGTAACCATTTCGATGTCAGCCCACTCTCAGTCTAAAAAGCATAGACTATTGATAACGTCTAGCTTTGAATTAAATGCAAACGGAGGGCTAATTAGTGTGTGATCAACACATCAGAGAATGTTTGAAATAAATTCAAACACCTGTCTTAATTGCTAAGGGACGGGCTGATACAGTTCATATCTCCTAGTCGGCGTCGAACTTGACTAACTCCTTAGTTCTGCATACACTCAGTTGACTCAAGTCATTTGTTCAGCTTAGGTCTGACTCCATTAAATCTCTGAACTGAATGGTTTCCTCGAACTTGATCAGTTCTCCTCAAGTTGAGATTTTCCCTAAACTTGATATCTCCATCTTTATTTATGCATCTTCAGAGAGGTCCAGCAATCCAAAAGAATAGGCACAACATCTAGAATCCCGAAGTCACTAGGGGCTTTGTGAAGATATTAGCTCATTGGATGTCACTATAAATTTTCTCAACAATGATGTCCTTCTTTTCGACATGATCACATATAAAGTGATGTCTGATGTCGATGTGCTTTGTCCTTGAATGATGAATTGGGTTCAAGGTTATCGCTACAATACTTGAGTTGTCACAGTAAATTGGGACTTGGCTCATCTCCACTTCATAATCTCTGAGTTGCTGCTTCAGCCAGAGTATCTACATGCAGCAATTGCCTACTGCCATATATTCTGATTCAGTTGTCGAAGAGGATATATACATTTGCTTCTTCGAGAACCAAGAGACCAATTTGCTTCCCATGAACTGACAATATCTGGAGGCGGATTTTCTATCCATCCTATCTCCAGCAAGATCTACATCCAAATATCCAGTAGGTTGAATGTTGTCATCAGATACATGCCAAAAGCCCATGTTGACTGTGCCTTTGAGGTATTTGATGATATTCTTTGCTGCTTGCATATGGGCTTCTTTTTAGGAGCCACTTGAAATCTTGCATAGACTCCAACTGCGTAGGAAATGTCTGGGCGACTTGCAGTCAGGTACATCAGCAATCCGATGAGTCCTCCATACTTCTTTGCATCGATCGACTTTCCTTCATAGCCAGGCTCGATATTCCAGTTCGTGTTCATCGGAATTCGAGTTTACTTGCTAGAGTCAAGTACAAACTTTGTAATCAGCTCCTTGGTGTACTTGGACTGATTAATGAGTATTCCTTCTGGCGACTGCTTGACTTTCAGCCCAAGAAAATAATTCATTTCCATAATTCATTTGTCACATAGTTCTTCGAACTTGGATCTAAAGATAATGTCGTTGACGTAGATTTGCACCACCAGGATATCATCTCCAACTTTGATGGTGAACAGCGTTTTGTCAACTGAGCCTCGGATAAATTCAGACTCTAGTAGAAAGCCACATAGTGTATCATACCATGCGTGTGGAGCTTGTTTCAGTCCGTAGATGGCTTTCTTCAGCTGGTAGACTCTACTGTCACCAGTTTTGAAACCGGGAAGTTGTTCTACATACACATCTTCCTTAATATCGCCATTCAGAAATGCGCACTTCACATCCATTTGATAGACTTTGAACTTGTGGTGAGCTGCGTAGACTAGGAAAATTCTTATTGCTTCTAGACTAGTAACTGGAGCGGAGGAATCTTCAAAGTCAATCCCGTCTTGTTGGCAGTATCCCTGAACTACAGATCTAGCCTTATTTCTGACGACGTATCCAATGGCATCTCGTTTATTCTTGAAGATCCATTTTAGACCAATCACTTTAACTCTTTTGACGAGTTCCCAAACACAGTTTCTCAAAAACTCATTCAGCTCGTCATGCATTGACTGAGTCCAGTGAACGTATCCTAGAGCTTCCAATATATCTTTTAGCTCTAGCACATCAGCTACATAGCATGTACTCATAGCTACATCTCTAGCTTGCTCGAATTCTTCAAGCACAACAAGCTCTGCATTATACTGAGCATGTAAGTTCGTTCTTCATCAGTTGGTTCTTCGGACTAAGTAGAATGAGTCGGAGGGGTAGCTGTGGCATCAGCAACTTGTACATTCCTTTGCATTCGAACACCTGCTTCTGGATTTCCAATCACTGCTTCTCTTGGATGGTCGTCATACCATCTCTTGTTTCTTCGAGCTTCTTCAGTGACGTCATGAGAAAGAGTGTTGAAATCAAGTCTTCTAGGAGAGACATGAGGTGATGGACTTTGTGGTTGATCTTCTGGTGCAATTCGATGCTTAGTTGGGGTTGGAGGTCGATTTGGAGAGGTAGTTGGTCCTGAACTTGCCGGACCTAGACTGTATTGCGAGACTACAACTGGCTCAGTTGATGTATCAGTTGGAGTTGATACATAAATTGGTGGATTTGAGATTCCCTCTTGACTCGTGATAGGGTCCTCAATTTAATCTTCTGAAGAGTAGACTTCTCCATCTTCAGTTGACCATATGAGCGGATGTGCCAAGTTCTTCAGTCTTTGGACTTGGGATCTTGTCTAAGTGGGCTGTACGGGTGAGCTTTCAGTTGTGGCCAGCAACTTTGCTTGTTCTCTGCACTCAAAAGTATATTCAATAAAACTGACATGAGGTGTTACCTCCACAACTTTAGAGCTATTGTTAAAAATCCTATAAGCCATAATCTTCGCAGCATATCCAAGAAATATGCCTTAGACATGTTTAGGCTCGAAGGTTTTCAACTGAGTCTTGTCATTGTTATGGATATAACCCTTAGAACCAAATACATGAAGATGGGATAGATTTGGCTTCTTGTATCTCCATAGTTCATATTGAGTCTTCCCATGTCGCTTTTTTAGAAGGGAGCAGTTCTATGTGTAGCACATTGTGTTGACTGCCTCAGCAAAAAATCTCTTTGGCAAGGCTGAGCTTGTCAGCATGGATGTTGCAGCATCCTTCAGCATTTGATTCCTCTTCTAAGATACTCCGTTCTGTTGTGGAGTCCTTGCAGCTGAGGTCTGGTGAGTTATGCCATTCTTCTCGCAATACTCAATGATGGATTCATTGAGGAACTTAGTCCACGATCAGATTTGATGGACACTATGGGTTTTCCTTGTTGATTCGCGATCCGGTCCATCAGCTTTGGCAATTTTTCTCTCGTCTCGTTCTTGTGCGCCATGAAGATCACCCATGTGTATCTCGAGTAGTCATCAGTAACTACGAGAGTATATTCATTTCCACTCATGCTCTTGGAGTGATCGGACCGAAAAGATCCATGTAGATCATCCATTGATGGCGTCAGTTTGAGATGGAATGGTGCTCTAGCCAACTTCCCTAGTTGACATGCACTGCAGAGATGCGTCGGACTATACACCAAGCCCGAAATTCCATCTGTGTGTTGTTGGCGAGCTAAATGGTTTATGTTTCAAAGTTGAGGTGATTCAACCTTCTTACCCACAGCCAGCTTGCTTCTAAGCTGCTCTTGGACACCAGGCTCATCTCTGGAGGATAGCTTGACCAGTCCGCATAATATACAACTCAAGATAATGACCTTTTACCAATTAGAAGAATTTGTTTGGTCTTTGAGTCTTTCACCTTGCATCCATGTGCATCAAACTTCACAGCAAAACCATTATCGCAAAATTGGCCTATAGAGAGCAAATTATGCTTCAATCCATCGACCAAGGAAATATTTTTAACAGTCACAAATTCAGTTTCGAGTGTACCGAACCCTTTGGTCTGAACACATAGTTATCACCAAATGTCACAGTTGATCCAGCTCGAAATGTGAAGTCTTTGAGTTGATTCATGTGATGCGTCATATGCTTGGAACATCCACTGTCTATGATCCACACTGACTTTGCAGCCCGTTTATTCCTCAGTTCATCTTGTTCCTGCAATAAACCTGCATAGAGGTATTCATGGACGACTTTACTGTTTATGGATCGGATTTCGACAAGTGTTTAAGCCACTTGGAAATGGTGTTGAAAAGATGTGTGGATAAGAGTTTGGTCCTAAACTATGAGAAGTGTCACTTCATGGTCAAGGAGGGCATAGTCCTTGGGCACGTCATATCAGAACGAGGGATAGAGGTCGATAAGGCCAAGATCGATATCATAGCCAAGTTGCCCTACCCGAGCAACGTGAAGCAGCTATGTGTCTTCCTTGGACACGCAGGATTTAGTAGGAGGTTTGTCAAAGATTTTGCAAAGATCGCGAAACCCATGACCAGACTATTACAAGGAGAAGTGGAGTGGAACTTCGATGAAGATTGCAAGAAGGCATTCCACGCGTTGAAGGAGATCTTGGTGTCAGCACCCATCATTCAACCACCGGATTGGAAAATGCCATTTGAGGTGATGTGCGACGCGAGTGACTACGCAGTGGGAGCTGTTCTTGGCAGAAGAGAGGAAGGGTGAATCATGTCATATACTATGCATCCAGAACTCTCAATCCTGCCCAATGTAATTATTCCACTACGAAGAAAGAATTGCTAGTTGTGGTGTTCGCAGTCGAGAAATTTCGATCATACCTACTCGGGGGCAAGACCATAGTCTACACCGATCACTCCGCTCTGAAGTTCCTCATGGCCAAGAAGAAGACTAAACCCAGATTGATAAAGTGGATTCTGTTACTTTAGAAATTCGATTTGGAAATCAAGGATAAGGCTGGAACCTAGAATCTAGTGGCTGATCATCTGAGTTGCATAATCTAACAAGAAGAGATCGAGCCAATCAAGGACTTTCCCTGATGAACACATTACTCTTGCCCAAGACAACCCTGATCCGTGGTATGCCGACCTGTGCAACTATATTATCTTGGGACGACTTCCAGGCAACCTCAACCTATATCAAAAGAACAAGTTGAAGGTGGAAAGTCGATAGTACATATGGGATGAGCCGTATTTGTGGAAAATATGTACTGACCAAGTTATCCGTAGATGCGTTGATGAGAAGGAACATGCAAGTATCCTTGCACATTGCCATTCAAAGGTGTGGGGGGACATTTTGGACCAAAAAGGACTGCAAGGAAGATATTGGATTGTGGGTTTTATTGACCCAATATATTTAAAGACAATTTCGAGTGGTGTAAACGGTGCATTCAATGCCAGAAGGAGGGCAACATCAGCAAGAGGAATGAGATGCACATGACCCCAGTCATGCCTGTGGAAGTATTTGATATATGGGGAATGGATTTTATAGGACCATTGCCAACTCAAGAGGGAATCTCTACATTTTGTTGGCAGTAGACTACGTGTCTAAATGGGTGGAGGCCAAGGCAACATCAACCAATGACTCAAAGGTAGTTGTGGAATTCCTCAAGAGCAATATCTTTAGTTGGTTGGTGTACCCAAGGCGATCATTAGTGATCAAGGAACGCACTTCTGTAATGGAGCTGTCAAGGGATTGATGAGTCGATATGGAGTGCATCATAGGATTTCGAATGTTTATCATCCTCAAGTAAATGGTCAAGCTAAATTGTCTAACTGCATTGTGAAGGCTGTCTTGAGAAAGACAGTTAGTCCAACAGGGAAGGATTGGAGTTTGCATCTTGAGGATGCACTGTGGGCATATAGGACAGCGTTCAAAATCCTATTTAGCATATCACCCTACAGAATGGTCTTTGGCAAGATGTGCCACTTGCCTGTGGAAATAGAGCATAGAGCATATTGGATAGTTCAGAAGATGAATTATGATTGGGATGAAGTTGGCCAAGTTAGGAAGCTTCAATTGCAAGAACTCGAGGAAATTTGACTCAATTCATACGACAGCTCCGTGTTGTACAAAGAAAGGATGAAGAAGGCTCACGATGCGTTGATCAAGATCAAGAATTTCGAACCTGGGCAACAAGTGCTACTATATCAGCCCAAGTTTAAACTCATGTCAGGAAAACTATCAACTAAGTGGGTTGGTCCATTCGAAGTACAAGCCACATATCCAAATGGGGTTGTGGAAGTAATGAATGCTACCAGGGGAAAGATTTTCAAAGTTAATGGAGAAAGATTGAAGGCTTTCTTTGGCCAAGTCTTGGAAAAGCCAGAGGAATACTTGAAATTCCTCTGTGAGATGGAGCCCTAACTTGGGCAAGGAGGATGTCATGTCCACGACGATAACTGGGGTGCTGGCTAGGAGGCAACCCGGTATGTTTCTTTGAATTTTATGTTTTTTTTTTGTTTCTTTATAAAAAACAAAAAAAAAGAGAAGCTAGGGATTAAAATAGCCATAATTTTAATATTTTCCATCAAATTTAGGCGTATTTTAATTCCATTATGGGTATAAATGTCTAACCATAGGATAAGAGAAATTTTACCTTGTGTATGGTAGTGTGTTTGTGACTTACAGAGAATAGGTATTGGGCGAGAGGAAGAATGAGGATCTGACACTTTGCCTTGAGCAAAGTGTGTGTGTAGGAGGGCAAGAGCGGTGCTCTGGGCTAAGCGATGGCCTTGGGCAACACAGCTGACAAGACGGTAACTGCCATACCACGTGCGATGTGACAACTGCACTCAAAACCTATCCCTAGCCCTATAATTGTCTGCCACCCTACCACGACTATCCCTCTATACCTTTCCACTTCTCCACGTAAACCATCAATTCAAAAATTACCATAATCCACTTTCCATCCTCAACCCCTCAATTTCGGACTTCAGCAAATTTCTTCCCCAAATTTAAACCCTAAAAACCCCACCATGGTATCCACACGCCCTAGAAACAAACTCAACAAGATCCCTCACGGAATGCATATTGACCTTGGTGAACCTGAATCGCCACCGTCAAAGGTCCCTTTGGCCGCAGAAGACCCAGCATCTTGGGTGATGTCATACTTTCTCATAGATGAAGCAGAAAAAATCATCAGCAGTGCACTTGCTGAGACGATGGTGGTACCGGAAGAGGTGAGAGCAGAAGCAGCTGCTTCAGTAGGGGAAACTATTTCCACACTGAAGAAAGTTGTTGAGGAAGCAACGCTGGAGAACACGCAGCCGGAACCAGAGGAGAAAGAAATACATTAGGACGACGATGTGGAGATGGAGGTTCTTGAGGAAGAAGAGGGAGAGCAGGAAGAGAAGAAGGAATCTGCTGATTCCGTCGACAAGCTGTGCGCAGAAGTGGAGTGGGATGCAGAGAAGAGAAAAGAGAAGGGAAAGAAAGGCCAATTGGGAAAGGAGGCCAAGAAGAAGAAGAAGACGAAGGCGGTCACGTCTGAAGCCGCCTCGTCATTAGGTGGAGAGTCGTCCACGGAGGAGAAGAAGCTCACCACGCCTTCCTCCAAGAATCCAAGGAAGAGGCAGAGAGTGGTGGAGTCGGAGGATGACGAAGATGTCCAAATAGTGGGAGAGAGGATAACAAGGTCCGCTGCTCGGAAGGTTAAGAAGGAGGAGTCCGAGTCGCGAGGCAAGAAGAAGTTCAAGAAGGTGGAAGACATGACCGCTAGGAAATTTTTTGTGCCCAGGGAGGTTGACTTTGGCGACCTCGACTCCCTGGGCATAGCATTAGAAGTGAGGGCCTTGTACGAGGGATGTGGCTGGGGAAGATTCCTAACGCTACCCTACCATATCTACGAAGACGTGGTGAGAGAGGTGTACGGATTAGGGGAGTTCATACTGGATGGAGAAGAAACTCAGCTTCGATTAAGTTTGTGTTGAATGGGCAGCCGTTTATGGCTGGGCTGAACGACTTGAACCAGATTTTGGGGTTCACCACGATGATGGAGTTGCAGAAGCCGGAGTTTAGGAGGGCAGGAAAGAAGGTGCCAGTGGACTTGCCCAAGGAAGAGTGGATCCGGATGTGGAAGGAGGTCAGTGTGGGAACGAAGTTCAAGTCGGGAGACAACAAGGCATCTGATCTAAAGACGCCAGCCCTCCGCATTGCCCATAGGATTCTTGTCTACAACATGTTTGGCAAAGGAGATAGCGGGAACTCACTGGCCAAAAAGGAGGTTTACATACTGTATTATATGTTGACCAGGAAGAGGCTGAACTTTGCAGCCTTCTTGATGGAGCAGCTAAGGGCAGTGATGGCCAAGGCGGGGCAGAAGTACTCGTGTGGGCATTTTGTTACAGCATACATCGAAGGGTTGGAGCTTCAGGACGAGGTGAAGGATTTTGTGGTGACACCGGCTGGCGTGCTCAACATGGAGAGGTTGAGCAGGATGAAGGAGGTGGTAACGCATGGAAAAGATGGCCTCTGTTGGAGGCTCATGAGAATGATCAACCAGCCTCAGCATGCTTGCTGCCTAAGAAGTCAGCCAGGTTGGCCAAGAAGACAGTGATCGAGGAGGAGGAAGAAGATGATGAAGAGGAGGTTGAATCTCCTTCTACCCAGTTGAAGGAAGTCTTGGAGAGGTTGGGCAAGACTGAGGAGTTGCTTAAGGAGCTATGGAATGGACAACTGGTCATGCAGGCTACTCTCAACAGCCTTGCCCGCCACTTGAAAATAGGGTCAGGTTCTGATCCTTCTGCTTAGTTATATCCTCCTATTTGTTTGTGTGGTAGTTTTTGTGTTTTATTTTTGTTTAGTGTCTTTTTGTTTTAGTTGTCTTGTGTCTGTGGAGTGATCGAATACTTCACTCACATTTCGCCTAGCAAAATGTGTAGTGAGGTAGGCGAGTAACTCATGTTTGTTAAAGTTAGTGTCTTGACCTTTCTACGTCCATTACTTTGCTATAAGCAAAGTGTGTGCGTAGGGGGGCCAATTGTTTGTCAGAAAATTTGTTGAATCCAAGGTTGAGGCCTCCATGGATGGACTTTGCTATAAGCAAAGTGTGTGCGTAGGGTGTCTGTGCCGTGTGTTTTTTTATTTTATTTTTAAGTTGATCAGCATGGAGTTGTTGGGCAAGATGATATGATGATTTGTGTGCTTAATTGCTGCTTGTTGAACAGTGCTAAGTTTTTGCATGCTAAAAGATGACTTGTATGATGGATTGAGTTGTGAGCATACCCTGTGAGGATTTGAGCTTAACTGAATTCATTCTTTGTATATGATTAAAGACATCTTGATTAGGAGGAACTAGAACTTGCCTGTACTTTGATTTACAATCTCTGAACTTAGATGATTTAGGCCATTCTTTCATTAGCCCATTGAGCTTGAATTGATTACCTGATATCATAATCCTTTGATGAACCCCTTTGAGCTTAATTGATTCTTTCTATCACTTAGATATTGCCTTTGTAAAGATTTTTTATCTGGTTTTGGGAACCTGGGTAGTATAAAGAAGAAAAGGGCAGGAAGGAGATGATGGGGGTGTATCTTGGGTAGGAATAGGTTTTGTGTTGATAGTTGGGTTATGTCTCAATTAAGAAAAAAAATGAAGGAATAAGGGGAACAGAAAAAAAGGAAAAAATTATAAGTTCCCCAGAAAAAAGGTTGAAGTTTGAGCCTGGAATAGTTAAGGCAAGGAATTAAGGAGAAGTTGGGAACCTCTGTTGCCCAACACGTGTTTAAACTATCCTTAACCAAGATCTGAATATTTCCTACCTATTGTCTTAAGCTTAAAACCTTAAAAAGACATAATGATGAGTTCTGAGATTTAAAATAAGAGCTTTAGATTTAAAGGGCAGGCAAGCTTATGGTGATACCGAAGTCAAGATGGTCTATGAGTGTAAAGAAGAGGCTAAACACAAGAGTGATGAGTGTGGAGAGGATATCCTAAAAGCTCACGATTCTGTCTTAACTTGTTTGATGATGTTGCATTTTCTTTTCCCTTCACTTGCAGATTATTTCGGAAGATTGTTGTATTGTTTTGACTAACTCTTCTGTGTTGATCATATTTTGAGTCTTTTGTTCTTTTGTTTGTGTCTTGGGCAAGTTGTTTGTGCACACTTGAGGATAAGTGTGGGTTAAGTGTGTGCGCATGATGAGTCCTTATTTTATGTTTTTTTAGTGTTTGTCTTAGGTAGTTTAGATCGAGTCTTTGTGTGTGTTTTATCTAGTTTTAGTGTCTTGGAGGATATATTTTGGGCAGGAGGGTGTTTGCTGCCTTGTAGGAGGAAATTGGGCAATATATAGAAAGCTTCATTTCTGGAAGCAGGTCAGGCAGAGCGATATTAGTCAAGACAAAGATAGGTGGAGCGCTTTGGTCAGCTGGCGAGTTTCTCTCCGTGGTCTAGAAGGATAAGGAAAAGATGATCTAACTTAAATATCTTTTCTTATCCGACTAGATTTAGGATCCGAAAGGGATCTCTTGGAGATAGATGTGACTTGCCATGTTGAGGGTCGTGCTTATCAAGACATACTTGCATCCCAAGGTAGCTCGTGGATTCTTTCCATGTCAAGGACCGAGGGCCCAAACCCTAAGTACTCGCCTATAAATACTAAAGCCTAGCTGCTACGAAACATTCCGTTTTTTATGCTTTCATTCCCTATAATTCATTGAGCGATTGTGAGGAGAAAAACAAGTCCTACGGGCAAACGTTTATTTGTGTTTTGTTTATCGGCACTTTTGGCCGTATTTGCTTTTCACGTACTTAGTAAGTTTTAATATAGTTATTCTTATGAGTTTCTCTAATTATTATGTTCGTAGTTTTATTATTATGTCTAGCTAAGTTTTTATACTTGATCTGGGCAAGTTAGTTGATAACTTATGCTTGAGAGGTCTAATTTGTGCTAAATAATTGCATGCATGTGTTCCCGATATGTTAATGAACTTATTCAAATATGAGATAATACGATTAAGAGATTAATATGCCGTTAATCACTTAGGACATATTAGATCACTAATCAATTGGGAAGTAGGAGTGTTTTCCATTATCATCTCGATTAAGATCGATTAACATTAGAGGAAGGTATCTACCCAATTGGGCTAGACGTGATGATTCCTTGTTGGGCCTTTCTAGTGATTAATGCTCCTTGGGCAAGAGACTGAACGATGACTCCGACAGAGGTATTGCCCAAGGTAGGGAGCTGGCGGTGCGTCGCCAATTAAGTAAGGATAGGTAAGAGAAGAGTTTGTTGAGAGCGTGACGAGTAAAAAAATGATCTCTGCATTCAAGTCCTATAACTAACGATGCATGCATGTAATGAATATATTTGCACCAATGACCAAGCTAGGATTTTCACTTAACAATGTCTTAGTCCAGATCAAGTCGTCTTTATTATTGATCAAGTAGCCTGTTTCTTTTCAGTGTTTACTTAAGTTCTCGAATTGGGCAAGAGAGCCCTAGTGACCAAGATAGCAACATCCAACTTTCTTTACAGGTGGAGGAGGTTTCAAGAGATAGTGACATCAACTCCTTGTGGATCGACCCTGTACTTACTTGCTAACTATATAGCTGTAAGGATAGGCTACAAATTCATTTTGAGAGAGAGAACGACAACCTCGTCAAAATTGGTGCCGTTGCCGGGGAGCTGATTTTGTAACTGTCTCTTGAGGAAGAGTTATGTGCATGTTTGTCTCCGACCCTGTTTGGGTCGACCCCGGAGAAGTACATCAAGGAGCAAAAGAAACTGAAGAGGGAAGCTGAAAAACAAGCACGAGAAGAGGAACGAGCGAGTGACAAGGAGAGGTCACCACTACAAACTTCAGATTGCGAATAGTTTGAAGAAGAGAAGATGGCGCGACAACAAGCTGATCTTGAGAGGACTCTGAAGGAAATCATGTATCCAACATATGTTAATCTGAATCCAGCAGGCATCACTTTGCCCGCTATCACTAATAGTTGGGAGCTAAAACACTCTCTGATACAGATCTTGCCCAAGTTCAGTAATTTGCCCGGAGAGGATCCACAACGCCATTTGTAGGACTTTGAGATGGCAATGCGTACGGTGCACACTACCACTGCAGAAAACACACTGAGGGAATACATTCGCCTCCTGACGTTTCCATTTTCACTACAAGATGGAGCAAGGAAAATGGTTGTACCAACTACCTCAAGGCAGCATAACATCTTGGCAACAGATGCAGCAGAAGTTTCTTGAGCAATATTACCCCTTTGCATGGATCCAGAACGCTAGAGCTGCAACTCAGAACATAAAAATGGACAATGAAGAATCTATCTATGATTACCACTCGAGGTACAAGAAGCTGATTGCAAGGTGCCCTCAGCATGGTTTGGGTGACAAGGATTTAATCACTGCCTTCATGAATAGGTTAAGGCAATCTGAAAGAGATTGGATAGATGCAGCCTGTAGTGGTAACGTTATCAACAAATCATCAAGTGAAATATTCAAATTATTTGCTGAGATAGCAGATAGGAAGAGAAACCAAGATGAAACCATCGTGCCTAGGACGCATGAAACCAGCAGTGATTCCAAATTTGATATCCTGGTATCTATGATGAAAGAAATGATGAACCAGAACAAGAATAATGCCACTGGGAATGAGAATCCTAGACATATCCTGAGAAAGAGGGTTATGAACAAGTGTGAACTTTGTGCTACCAACAATCACCCCACTGATAGGTGTCCATCACTGTACGAAGATGAAGAAGTTAGTGCTATTGGGCAACCGTATCAACAAGGAGATGCTGGGTAGCAAAGAAACTTCAACAATGGACCTTGGAGGCCCAATGATAATTTAAGATATGGGAATAATAACTATCTGAACGCACCTCAACAAGGACAACTACCACAACAACCCTATGTACCTCCACATAATAGAGATCAACCAAGAGATACCCTGAGGAGTGAAGTGGAGAGACTAGCAGCCGAACAAAGGAAGGGGTATCAAGAGTTAGACAGTTTTCACATGGAGACAAGGGGAGGCATGAGAGATATTAATAGGACATTGAGCCACCTGGTAGAATCGATCTCTCAAATAAAGTCAATGTTGAATGGAGGAAAGGGAGAACTACCGTCTCAAGTTGAGATAAAGAAGGCTCAAGTGAACGCTATTACATTGCGTAGTGGAGCCAAGTTGCCTGAAGTAAGAGTGCCTGACCATTATGTACCTCAAGAAGCTGCACCTGGGCAATAACAGTCTCTTGGGCAAGATGCTGATATTGAACAAGAGGATGAGGTTGAACCAGAAAAGTATGAAGAGGCACCCATGGGGTCAGGTGATGTTGAGGAACTTTGGCAAGAATTGTCAATTGAGGAAAGGGCACAGGTTGAAAGGGAAGCGGCAGACATAAGAAGAAAAGTTGAGCTCGACGTTGCTGAAATTAGAGCTAAAGTAATGAAGGAGGCTAAGAATGTGACCAAGTTGAAACCTTACGAGCCAAAAGCTCCTTACCCAGGACGATTTGCAAAGGATAAGGAAGCTCAGGAGATGAAGGAACTGACCAAAATGTTTCAGAAGGTCGAGGTCAACATACCCCTCTTGACCTTCTTACAATCTATGCCCAAGTGTGCCAAGTTTTTGAAGGAATTATGTACAAGAAAGATCAAGTACACAGACGATGCAAGGTTCCAAATTAGTGAGAATGTATCTGTAGTATTACAAGATGCCCCCATGCCGACCAGGTGCACTGACCCTGGGATGTTCTACATTCCCTGCATCATTGGAGACATGAAGATTGAAAAGACTATGCTGGATCTTGGAGCATCGATTAATGTCATGCCCAAATCGATGTATGATGACCTGAGGATGGGGCCACTCAAACCAACAAGGGTGGATATTCAATTAGCGGATAGGTCGACTGTATGGCCTGAATGGATTTTAGAAGACGTCTTGGTCAGGGTAAGGGACTTAATTTTTCCAACGGATTTCTATATTCTGGATATGGGGAGATCATCACACAAGGCACCAGTTATGTTGTTAGAAAGACCGTTCTTGAAGACCACTCGTACAAGAATCAACTGCGATACGGGGAAGCTAACATGGGAGTTCGGAGGAGAAGTAGTGTCATTCGACATTTACAATACAATGAAACAGCCTAGTGATCCAGAGCTGGTGCATAGCATTGATCATATTGACCAGATGGTGGATGAATTCTGGCCAGAAATAGCAATAGAAGATAGGTTGCATGTAGTTCTCCAAATTGGCCTAACAGAGATTGTTGCCTAAGATGGATCTGTTGAGCTAGTCAAAGGAGTACATTATCTTAAGTCGGATGCAGAATCAGGAAGGAGAGTAGAACCATTGGTGATTCCTGTACTAAAGCAAGAAGATAGGTTGATGCCATCAATAGAGAAAGCACCCAAGTTGGAATTGAAAGCACTGCCTAGCCACTTGAAGTACATCTACTTGGGAGAAGAAGAGACACTACCAGTAATCATAAGTGCGGAGTTGTCTATTGAGGAAGAGGAACGTGTAAAAGAAGCCCTGGTGGAGTACAGCTGGCCATTGGCAGGACATTGGCCGATATAAGGGGCATAAACCCCACTATGTGCAGACACCACATCTTGCTCGAGGAAGATGCCGTGCCCATTAGAGATCCTCATAGAAGACTGAATCCAGCAATGAAGGAGGTAGTGATGAAAGAAATCTTGAAGCTGTTAGACTTAGGGATCATCTACCCGGTCTCTAACAGTAGATGGGTAAGTCCAATGCACGTCGTGCCCAAGAAATCTGGAATTCAAGTGGTGGAAAATGAACAGAGAGAAATGGTGGCTACAAGGCTGCAAACAGGATGGCGAGTATGCATCGACTACAGGAAGTTGAATCAGAAGACCAAAACGGACCACTTTCCGTTGCCTTTCATCAATGAGATGCTTGAAAGGTTGGCGGGCAACAAGTACTTTTGTTTTCTAGATGGTTACTCGGGCTACATGCAGATCTGGGTTGTTGAGGAAGACCAGGGCAAGACCACCTTCACTTGCCCATTTGGTACATTCGCCTATAGAAGGATGTTTTTTGGTCTATGCAACGCTCATGGCACATTTCAAAGATGTATGATGAGCATATTCTCATATTTGCTCGAAACCTGCATAGAGGTATTCATGGATGACTTTACTGTTTATAGATCGGATTTTGACAAGTGTTTAAGCCACTTGGAAATGGTGCTGAAAAGATGTGTGGATAAGAGTTCGGTCCTAAACTATGAGAAGTGTCACTTCATGGTCAAGGAGGGCATAGTCCTTGGGCACGTCATATCAGAATGAGGGATAGAGGTCGACGAGGCCAAGATCGATATCATAGCCAAGTTGCCCTACCGAGCAATGTGAAGCAGCTGCGTGGCTTCTATACCATTCAAGCTTGGAGTTCATCTCCTCCATTTGCTTGATCATTTCATCAATCTTCTTTTTGGAGATCATATCTGCTCGGCCGATCCCTAGCTAAAGAGTCAGCGGACCGTGAGGGTCGGGAAAACATGGATCTGCCTGACTCAGCTTGAAGCGCCATATTTTTTGTCGCTAAGGTTTGCTCCATTGATTCTGACTTCTGAAGTTGAGAGTGCTTCAGACGCTGGATATCGTACTCGTTTGCTTTGAGGGTGGAGAATAGTTTCTCCGTCTTCAGTGAACTGAGGTCACTTCAATTTTGGTGGAAGACACGGTGGACAGTCCAGTCTTCACTAAATGCGGAGAGAACTATCAATTTCATCTCCCGCTGAGAGTATTTTCCTTGTCTTATACTCTCAATATCTATTATTATCTCTGTGAACCTCAGCTCTATCTTGTTAATGGTTTCGTCGGGGAGCTGGGTGAAGTTTTCATACTTCTGACAAGCTAAGGTAAATTTGTTTTCCTTGATCTTGTCAGATCCTTCACAGAGAGATGCAAGCGCATCCCATATCTCCTTTGCCATCTCGTAGGAGATGTTCTTCGGCAGGTAAGCCTTGCCTACAATAAAAGAGATGACACTGTTGGCAATGTCATTCAACTGTGCGATTACCCTTTCGTCGTTGGTATAATTCTCTGGACTCTTCAGTTCCACTCGAGTCACGATGTCTCCAGACCCTGGGTTTAGAGAGGGAACTGAAATCTTCTCCATAATTTGGATGGGGCCGTCAGTGATAGTTTTCCACATTCTCGGATGCTTGGCAATAAGCATTATCTTCTGTCTAAACTTCCAGGTGGAGTACCACGGTGAACTCTGGAAGGCTCCCTACGAGCGTTAGGTTCATCATCCTCAAATAGACAACAAGAGAGAAAACAAGAAACTATGCAGCAGAATGCACTAAGGGGGATTTCGAAAGATTTATTCAGTTGACCACTAAAAAATCTCGCCTCACACCTCATGAAATAGAGTCAGCAGTCTTTTGAATCATTGCTCTGATACCACTTGATGGTCCCGGTAACGAGTTAACTGGTGTATATGGGGAGGAATACACCAGTAAGGATTTTAAGGACTTTTTCTTACTTTTACTTAGTTAGCTTGACAACTAGGAAACTCAGTTGGAGCAGTCGCTCAGTTGGGATGCGGTTGACTTCTTTGACTGAGGGTCAACTGTATCACTAAGATGGTGGTGATTGTGTTTTCGTTACTTTAACTAAAAAACCTTTTGGCGAAGGTCAGTTTGCAAAGTCTTAGTGCAGTTTTAGGGAAACATGATTTTATGTAGTTAGCTTGGTTAGACAAACTGAAAGAAATAAAGAAAGCGTAAAGACACAAGTGTTTTTATGTGGTTCGGAGAAGACCTCCTATGTCCACGACCAATTTTTCTGGTTGGTAATCCACTAGAGAAGTTTACGCGTACTTCTCAAATGTTGAGTTGGTTTACGGGCACTAAAGAGCCTGAACAGTTCGTTTGCGGGTACGAACAACACCTACAGTTCTATTTTGGGTTATAACAAAACCTAAGTTGTGATTACGGGTTCACAACGACCTAGATCTTTTATTACGGGTTCAAATGGACCTAAGGAAATGGGGTTGGGGTGTTTTTCCAACTGATAACCTTCGACACAAGAAGTGGAGGTTTTTTATTCTAAGATTTAGAGACTCTAACTGTTACAGGGAGTCTACTTAGATACAAGCAAGGTAGATGACTTCTAAATTCGATCAAAGAATAACTTCTTAAGTGGATAGAAGGAAGCTCTAGGAGAAGGGATGAACTTTCTACGACTTGACTTCAACTGCTCTAACACTTGATTTCTTGCTATGGAAGTTTATGCGATCGATTAGTAGTCTTCTCGCAATGAGGGAGGTCTCTATTTATACAGGGGAGGTCGAAGTAGCCGTTGGAAAGAGCCGTTTGACCTCTGCCACAAAGCATAGCTCCACACCTAATCTCTGCAAACTTTTCATAAATGGTAACTGTTGGACTTGCTTTATGAATGTCTTCGTTGTCGATCCATAAATGAAAAATTCCAGTATATCTTGTACTTGGGAGCAGATTTGAATTTCGAATTCAAGTCCATCCTTTTCTTCAGTCTTTCAAGTCTTCTTCTTCACTTCAAGACTTGTGACTTCAATAGTTCTGAACACACACGACTGCATGGCTCAGTTCTAAAGTCAACTGAGGTAACTCTGACTTGATTCAAATTGCCTTGATCTTCAGTTTGATCCTGTAAAGATAAAATCCTTACACTCAAATGGTGAGCTATAGCTAAAGACTAACGAAGACACATCTACTCAGTTGGGGTCAGTTGGGTTTTGGTAGAAATCAAAACCTTACTAATTTTCCCAACAGTGGGCTCAATATACAAATGTAAGAATAATTTGCTATTAGGATTCCTTACGAATCAAAGCAAGCGACTTTTTTCTTTTCTTTTCCGAGAACTCATAATCTTTTAGTTATGAAAAGGATCTTATCAGAATGATCAAAGGTCATGATCATTCGATTCTCACCTTTGATTTTACTGCTCGGACAATAATTATAGATAAATTTATTAATTTCCTTGATATGTGTATTTTGACGGCAAATGACACCTCTATAAAAATAGAAGGAGTAAAAGTTTAGTTCCAAATTCCCAAAATGAGACAATGTGATTACTAGGGGTAGGTCGGTACGGTATACCGTCGTTTTTGTGTCATACCTTATACCTTACCGTAAATTCCGGTATGACAAATTTCATACCGTTACCTTACCGTACCTTACGGTATACCGGAGTTCGGTATACCGTAAATTCGGTATGAAAATTTTACATACCGTTGTCGTACCGCAGTTTCGGTATACCTTACCGATATACGGTATACCGAACTTTCACGGTATACCGAACATTTACGATATACCAAACTTGCACGGTATACCGAACTTTCACGGTATACCGTGCACATTTTATACTTGTTTAAAAGAAATAAAATCCTAAATTTTCAACAATTAAACTCCAACATAATTAAATTAAATCCAGCAAAATAAATAAAAAACACACAAATCATGTCCAAAGTCTAAACAAACAAAATGTGTCCAAACAAAATAAACATAATATTGTGTGGTTCCATCAGTAGCATTCCTTGTTGCCTTTTCACAATGTTCCCAAAATGGACTCCTTCTTTTTTTAGGAGCTACAGGAGGCTTCACTGATGAAATTTCTCTTGCTCGTTTGCGACTAGAAGCCTCTTCAGTTGTTGAAGTCTCAATCAGTTGTGGTGTTTCAGATGGTGGAAGCGAAGAAGAGTTGGACTCCATTATGAAAAGAACAAAAAAAACCCCAAAAATTAGTATTCTTGTTGTAAGTCAGACCCGTCTTACCCAAATCTAGTACAAAAATATCTTAATAATCGATTTAGGTCTAACCTTAATTCTTGAGTTGGAAACTGGAGCCGCCGAAGCGGGGAACGTGATGGCCGACGACGACGGGAGAGCGGAGAAATGAGGGCGGCGGCTGCTGCTCGCGTGAGGAATGCAGGTGGGCCAATTGGCGGCGCTGGTGGCTGCTGCCTGCCGGAGTGTTCGCTGGTGGCTGTTGCCGCGTCTGTGTGTGTGGGAAGAGAGGAAGAGAGGGACGGGGAGAGAGAGAGAGAGAGAGAGAGAGAGAGTGGCTGCGGGAGGGGGAGAGGGAGGGGGAGTGGTTGAGGCGGCGGGGGTGATTGGTGAGAGTGGTGGTCTGTGTGTGGGAAGAGAGGAAGAGAGGGACGGAGAGAGAGAGTGAGAGAGTGGCTGCGGAAGGGGGAGGGAGAGTGACTGGGGCGGCAGGGGTGAGTGGTGAGAGTGGTGGTCTGTGTGTGTGGAAAGAGAGGAAGAGAGGGACGGAGAGAGGGTGAGAGTGTGGCTGCGGGAGGGTGAGAGTGGTGAGCTAGGGCAGCAGAGCAGACAATGGGAAATAATGTGAAAATATTTCATTTATATTTTGTATTTTTATAACTAATTTTAATATTTTTAATTACTTAATTATATATATTTTTATTAGTTATTAACGGTACGGTACGGTATACCATACATACCATACTACGGTATATGTCGCTACGGCGGTATATACCGTAAATAACGGTATATACTTCGGTACGGTATCACACGGTATACCGCGGTATTGGGAAATTCCATACCATTACCTTACCGTAATCTTCCGGTACGGTATCATACCTTACCGTACGTGACGGTATACCATAAGTTCGATATTTTCAGTATTTTTCCGGTACGGTATAGACGGTATACCGTTTTTTCGGTATACCTACCCAGCCCTTGTGATTACTCTCATCCCATTGGAGTATAGTAAACTATTTCGTGGTCCGTTACTATTGACGTTATGCGAATTCTTTGAAACTTGTAAAATAGGAGCTATTATAGATGTAAAGAGTATGGATCGAAGTGACACCATGTGAGAATGGATATTAAAAATTAATAAAAATAATATTTTTTTTAAAACATAAAATAATAATATTAAATTACACGTTTTTCGTGATTCTAGGAACTCTAGCAGGGTAACTGATGTGAAGCTGAAATTCATGAAGAATTACGTAAATGAAATTGGAAATCTACAACAACGTACAAGAATCTAGCGATCTCGGGACCCTCAAAACAAAAGCCAAATTGAAAATTTAATTCTCTCTCTCCATTTTTCTCCCATCCATTTTAAATGTCCTTTTGATAAGAGTGATTTGATGATAAAGAATCGAAAATAACGGAGTTCCCACATTTTTATGAAATAAAAGTTATTTTCTTCTTAAAATAAAAATGAAAAATTTAAAATATGACAATTCAAAAAAATGAAAGACTTTTGAGTGGAACAGAAGAAGTATATTAGTATTAATATGTACGTTAATGGGACGGAAGAAGTATATTAGATCAGTCCATCAGATTAAGATTAAGAGTATACAAGTAAAATAATTCATTAATAGGGACCAATAATAATAATAATAATAATAATAATAATAATAATAATAGAGATGGATCGTGTGATTTACGCCTACACTCGTGACAGATTAAATCTACCAATTAGTCAATGATTATTTGAAAGTGGGACCCGCTTTAGTTATCATAGTGTATTAATTAAAGAAAGATAAGACTGTCTGCAGTGATGGGTGTCTCAAGACACCCAATTCATTGAGACATCTCAGTGCAGCATTCATTGTCTCGAGACTGTCTCATTCCAACAAGACAGTCTCGAGATAGTGATATATTGACAAAATTAATATTTAAAATTAATAAACTAATTAGATGGAGACACCCTATAGAGATAGTCCCACTACAACTGACTGTCTCTATCTCCATCACACTCCATAGAGACACCTCATAGAGACACTACCACGGCGGATAGTCTAATTTCTCAATGTTTTTCAACTTTCTTATTCGGCAGAGTATTAAAGAAAGATAGAAAGTTGTGGAGCTCACAACTTTATGTGAGAGAAGCTATATTTCATTATAAGGAAAGTTACCGCTTGTTTCGGAATAATCCAATAAAAAATATGATCATGTATCCCGAAGCTGAGGGAGTACAATGTAAAAAAATTACTTCCTCCGTCCACAAAATATCTTTCCATTTGGGGTTCGGCACGGAAATAAGAAAGCTGGTAAAGTTATTTTTAATGAGTAAAAGTTAGAATGTAGGGGTAGTGTTAATCTTTTGTTTACTTTTGCTAATCTTTGTAGCCTTTTTTTATTGTTTAAATAGTGTGATTGAATTTATTTAATTTGCTTAGATTCATTTTTTTTTTTGCCTTCATTTAACTTAAGTATGCATTTCATGCAAATTTTTCTTAAGTCATTGCTTAAGTATGATTCATTTTAACGTGTTATTGCTCAAATTTCTGCTTTAATGTTATTGCATTTGATTTTTTTTGTATGTGTGGTTAATTTAATTTAATTTGATGCATTTGATTTGTTTATGTGATTGTTCAAGTAATTTGATTTTTGTTGTTGTGAGTATGATCAAATCATATTGCACTTCATTTCATTAAATTTATAGAGATAATAACTGTTGAGGGACAAATTACCAACTGGAAAAAAAATAGTTTTCATATTAACACATTAAAATAATGAAACCAGATCATAAAACACACATCATCTCTGCAGGTACTGAATTTAATGCACAAGCACAATTATAGATGGAAAAACACACATTTCATTAAAATTTTGGTGCCAAATTCTATTGCTTTCCTTAAAAGAATAGGGGGGAAATTCCAAACACCACCTAACCCCTATAAATACAGATTTGAAGGTTGAGAAAGCAGTTTCCGGCACCATATTTATTGAATTGGAGATCAACTCCCACGAATAAACTAGTACCGGGGAGAAGTGGATAGCAATTAAGGTCGGTTCATCCTCAGAAAAAATGGGTGTTAATTGAGATTGATGATTTGGGGAGAGCGACAGTGAGAGAGAATTAGTCATGGTGAGCGGCGGCGAAGAGAATTAGAGAGGGGCAGCGAAGAGAATTAGAGAATTAGAGAGAAGCGACGAAGAGTAAGGTTATTGAGTGAGAGAAGATTGGGCTAGTTTATGGCTGTTAAGGTTGAAATGGTGGGGTAATAGTTGGGTTGGGTGGGTTAATGGGTTATTTTGGGTTGGGTAATTAGGAGGTAGATTAGTATGGGTTAATAATTTTAGATTAATAATAGGGGTGGGTCCAACAATGGCAAGAGGTAGTAATTTTAGGAAAAGTACAAGGGTATGAATGTATAAAAAATTGTAAGTAGGGAGTTCTTTTGTGGACAAAATAAAGTGGGTAAGTAGGGAGTTATTTTGTGGACGGAATGAATATTTTGTTAAAATATAAGGGATGCCAACGGTCCACGTCAACTTTCATGCAACTGGAAGTTGGAAATATTAATTATTACACAGATATAGTTTTAAATGTGGGAAAATTTAGAAAAAGTTACCCATAATAATCTTAGAGGTAATGTGGTAAAATAGCCATTTTTCCAAAGAAAAAGGCTAAAATGTCACCCACATTTTAAAAGATGCACAATAGCCTTTTAGTTTTGAAAATGACTTAATTACCCTTTGACCACCTTTAATTTGAATTTTGTTACTTCTCTCTCTTACTTTTATCCACCTACTCCACTTTCTACTTTTCTTCTTTCTTTTATCTGTCGACTTCTATTTTCCTTCTTTCTTTTATCTGTTCAAGAATTTGTTGGTGGAGTACATAGTGCAAACAGGAAAAGTTTCATACACGAAATGATCATGCAAGGAAATTTTCATACACGAACAATACAATCATACACGAACAAATGAATCATACAAGACCAGTTGTATACATGATTTTTTTTGTCACCTACTACACGATTTAACCATACAAGAACAACATCATACACGAAATTGTATGCAGCCTAATCAAACATATACGAACAGTATACGCATACAAGAACAAAAACATACACGAAATATTATAAGAAATAATATGATATAACTACTAATTAATTGCATTATCTGTACATCAATTTGGGTTAAATACACCATTACATACACGAATTTCTGGCTTCCAACACAGTGCACACAAGAACAATAAATGAGACATACATGAAGAGTGGAGCATACAGGAAGAGTAACATACATGAACCGTTGCATACAAGAAGAGTGGAGCATACATGAAGATTAACATACATGAACTGTTGCAAACAAGAAATGCGACATACATGAAGATTGTGGAGCATACAGGAAGAGTGACATACATGAAGATTGACATAGATGAAGATTGTGGAGCATACAGGAAGAGTGACATACATGAAGATTGACATAGATGAAGATTGTGGAGTACACATACGAATTTCTGGCTACCCACACCGTGCATACACGAACAAATCAAGCATACAAAAATAATTGCATACACGAATTTCTGGCTACCCATACCGTGCATACACGAACAAGTCAAGCATACATGAACAATAACATAGACGAATTTCTGTCTACCCATATCGTCCATACACGAACAATCAAGCATACAAGAAAAATTGCATATACGGATTTAGTGAACCCTAGCTCGACATATACACGCATACAAGAAAAAAAAACGCAGAGGTATCGCGCCGGCGCCGGCAAACAATTACTCCGCTGGAACCCTGGTTTGGCGGCCTCAATGGATTGTCCATGTAAGCATATATGTGCCTAAAGCGGACGTGGTGGGTAGCGATGGTGATGTATAGCGTCGGCGGAGATGGAGGAGATGGAGGGGTGGAGGAGATGGAGGAGATGGAGGGGATGGAGGGGCCGAGGAGATGGAGGGGATGGAGATGGAGCTGCGCCGGAAAAAGCCGACCGACGGCGATGGAGAAGCTAACCAGCGGAGGAGATGGAGGGCCGGCGGAGATGGAGCGCTGCCGGAAGAAGCCGACCGACGGCGGCGGAGGAGATGGAGCGGCGGGGGAAGAAGACGACCGCCATCGCCGGAGAAGACGACCGGCGGAGGAGATGTAGTGTCGGATGGGAGGTGACCAGCGAAGGTAATATTTTGGAAGAGGGGAAGAGATGGCATCGAGAGGTAATATGTCACCCTTCTTGTATGTTCGTTTCATGTATGCAACGTTCCATGTTTTAAGATAGTAATTCAAACTAATAATATAGTGTATAAACACTAGGGGTAGAAAAGTCATAAATAAAAACTAAGGGCTATTTGAACAATTTTTTGGTCAAAATGACATTATTTATCTTTTCTTTTTGAAAATGGCTATTTAGACTTTTGTCTCATAATCTTATAATAGGTCATACTGGTGAGAGGCGGCCGCTCGGAATTGAACCGGCATTCGCAGTTCTATTGTGAGAAAATCGGAACCAAACCGTCAATCACTTCGATTTCAGTTCCAAATTAGAATCGTCAGTTTCCGTTCGGTACGGCTTCGACGATTTAGATTGCAACCGCATGTTTGATTCCAATTAATGTGCAATTTTTTTTTCATTTTTTATTACTTTTTCTTGTTTAATTATAATTTTATGCATTATAATGTAATATTTAGGTGAAATAAATATGAATTGTAACATAAATATAGATAAAAACATTAATAAAAAGTAGGAGGAAAACCAAAACTGACGGCTCTTGGTTCCGCAGCTTTGGAATCGGAACCGAACCCCCGTCCAGATGGTCGTTCAAAACTATCGATTTCGATGTGATTTAAGTTCGATTTTGATTCTTTTAGCCACCTCTAATACCGGTTCATTCAACCGACAATTAATGGTCCAGTTTAATTTCGGTTGAACAAGCCAAAAATGGTTTCAATTTCGAACTAGGAAAATTGAACAACTGATTGATATTTTTGAAAAAACTTAAAAAGGAGAAATAAAAAACCAAAAGACAAAACAAGCTAGCATTAATAACATTCTAAATATTTCACTTTTTCTGGATTCATCTAATTATTAGTTCAACAACAACATATTATAAAAATAAAATAAATTCCAAAAATGACAAAAAAATGAAGATAAGTGTTGATATTGAAAATTGGAGACTAAGACTGCTTGCAGCAGCGAGCTTGGCGAGCTCGCTCGCTTGCCTTTTTGGTGGGCCTATCGTGCGCGCACCAAATGAAGTGCAGTGGCGAGCTCGTCAAGCTCGCCATTTTATCTTCTTCTTTTTTTTATTCGAAAAAAAATGAAATTAAAAAAAAAAATCATTTCATTCCACTTAAAATTAAAATACTACATTAAACTACATTAATAAAATTAAAATACTACATTAAACAAGAGCTTAAAAAAAAACTACTCATCATCAACAGGCCACCCATATTTTATTTTAAGCTCCATGACCCATCGATCGTGGAACTCCTTCTGGGCCGGAGCCATACCGACGGTGCTCCTCGTGATGATATGATAGTCTTGTTGCCTCTTAAATTCTTCCATTTGCTGCGACATTCTCGTGGCCGCTTGAACAAATTCCTCTCGTATACTTCCCGATGCCGAACCTCTACCCGAGCTCGATCCGGCCTTCTCCTTCCCTCTTGCCGCCGCCTTTGCCTTGTCCCTACCCATCGGGTGTTCCATCCGACTAGAGTGTTCCGACCCAAATTCGCTGCCGGAAAGTGGAGTGGAGGACCGCGGTGTGCTCCCGCTCGGATTGCTCCTTACCGCCAAATCCTGCGCCGAAGTGGTGTAGCTCTCATCTTCGCCCGTCTTCGTTCTCTTTGCCGCCATTTCGATCGTGTATTTTGCGAAGTAGACCATGGCAAACTTCGGCGTATCTTTGACTACCCGCCACGTCGGCAAGTGCTTGAAAGCAACTTTCTTCGCCTCTTGCCATGCATTGAGAGCGTTGGACAAAATGTCCTCACTGCTCTCACCGCTCCGACTTGCCATCTTGCACTCCTTGTAAACTTGTTGGAATTCCATTAAGATGATCTTCACTCGATCCCAATGGTTGCGCAGCTTTGATGGGTTCCTTTTCGATGAGTTTTTGGGACGGAGCTCGCGGTAACGTTGCAAAATGCAGCGCCAATACGAATCTATCTTTTGGCCGTTGGCGACAATGGGGTCTTGGGAGATGTCGATCCAACACCGAGCCAAGACCTCGGTCTCGGCCTCGGTGTATCCCACCGGTCCGTCCTCGCCTTCGGAAGACGAATCTACCAACTCCACCGCAGTCGCCCTACCGCCTCCACGACGACCACTGCCGGAGGCCTCCGTCTTTTTCCCCTTCCTCTTTGCCGGTGACGTGACTTGGACCTCGTCGCCGTCGGCATTCAAATTTACCGCCGAGTTGAAATCTTCGGGCAACAGTGCAGGGTGCGTGGGGTAGCCGGTGCTCGAGGGGGCGGCATTGGCAGTTCCAATGGCTCCGAAGCCTTGAAACGGTGCAAAGGCACCCGTCGAAAAATGGGGAACGTAGGCTCCCGCCGTGGGAAATTGTGGAGCGAAGGCCGGAGGCGACGAGAATAAATCTTGTTGGGGTATTTGAGATTACAAATTTTGTCGAGGGGATGACGAGAGGGGTTGGGGCTCGGCAAATCTTCGGCGAATGGCCAATTGGAGTTGAAATTGGCGTTTGGATCCTTTTTTTTTTTAGGGAAAAGGTTATCGCCGGAGGGCTTGGTCGGAGAAGGTGACCGCCGATTTTGGGAGCCTAGGTGAGAGAAAAGAGTGTGGAGAAGAGATAATAGATAGTGTAGTGTGTGATTTGTGGGTGGGGAGGGAATATATATAGTGTGGTAATTAGAATTAAAAAAAAATTGAATGGTGACCGTTGGCGATCGCAACGGCTATGCCGGCGACCAACCAGCGGCCACCACGTGGCGTCGAGTGTGAGAGAGCACAGGCTCGCTCTATCGAGCTTGAGCGCATGAGCGTGGCGCTCGGCAGTAATGGGCGAGCTCGGCTAATGCGCTTGCTGGGACAGCGCTCGCGTGCCGCTGCCCACAGCCTAAACAAAGATGAATAATGTGCAGCGCCGCTGCAGCATTACATCAGTAGTCATTGCGTAGAAAATTTAAATTGGGGTAAGTCGGATATTACCTCTTTTAAAAACTACAGAATATAGCATAATTTGTCTTTTTTGTCCTTACTTTTAACATCAATATAAATATGTGAAATTATATTAGTATAATATGTGAATTACGTACATTACTATTATACATTTTCACATAAAAATATTCTGAAATTATAATTATGTGAAAATTACACGTATAATAATATACTCCTTCCATCTACAAAAAAGATGCCTATCTTAGAATGGCACGAGGTTTTATAAAATTGGTGGAATGTGTGGTAAGTGGAATAAAGATCCCACGTATTATATAGTTTTAAATTGGGTAAGTGAAATAAAGGTTCTACTTGGATTGAATGAAGGAGTAAATTAAAGTAAATTAGTTGAGTGGAAGAATAAATTAAAGTAAATTGTATGGGTTATATTTCTAAAAATAGAACAGATATCTTTTTCGCGGACAGACGAAAATAGAAAGACAAGCATCTTTTTCGTGGACAAATGAAGTATATATATTACAAATGCAAATTTTTGAATTCACATTTTTACAAGTTTGAAAATGATACAAATGTATAGTTTATACATATGCTTTCACAGAATAAAATTTATGAAATCACAATTATGTGAAAATGACACATACAATTATATGTGATTTATATTTTTTTAAATGTGAAAAATGTATGATTATGGTGGTCATTTAATAAAAGTTCTAGAGCTATAAATGTCCAAAAATGTCATTTTTCGTAATTTTTAAAAAGTGTGATATATTTTTTTTAATCTCAAAAATACTATTATTATTGTAATACCCCGGATATTTTCTTCCAACGAGAAATAAAATTTTAATTAATAATTAAGGCTTTGCACGCCTAAGTTAAGGATTTTTTATTCTAAGATTTACGGTGAAATTCATTTCAGAAAATAAATTTCAGAAGTCGGTCGAACGACTATTATATTAGGGTTTTCGCGTCCGATAGAATTTTCGTCCGAAAACTCAGATTGTAAAACCGTCAGAATTTACATTCACTTTTTCTTCGATGCGAGTTCACCGGAGAAAGTCAGTTTTTATGATTTTTCCGGGCGAAATTTGGACTGTGATGTCCCGACTTTTTATCAGATTTTGAAAAACGAATTAGGTTTTCCGAGTATGTGCTTTATTTCTAATCTATCGGACGAATTAGATTTCGTCGAATGCGTAACCACCCAAGAAATTATTTCTCGACTTTTTAAACGTCGTTCTAGATTCGGAAACGAGATTTTTCCGACAAATAAAACGCATCCAAACACCTCTTAGTGTGTCATCACCCTTTAATTAGATATTTTCTCACTTTATGTATAGTAAATCATCTTGTCATCACCTTCTCTCTCCCCACTCTCATTGCCGCCTCCCTTCATCCTCTCTCTCTCATTTCTTTCTCAAATTTCCTCCATTGAAGAGTTCATCCAAGCTTTTCTCAAGATCACAAGTCATCCGTCTACCGATTGATTTCATTTTCGAGTTCATATTTCGCAAGGTAGGAACATCGTCTACGTAATGAACCGAACAAAAGTTTCTTTCCCCAAGCTTTCATTTTTTCCGAAACATATAGGATGAAGAAGCATGTTGTTTCTTGTTTAATTCATGTTCTAGTATGCTTAGGAATAGATTTTATGGATCGAATCATGAAGAAAATCATTCCCCCTCTTAATCTTGTCATTACCGAAATTTTATGGAATTTTAGGGGTTTTGTGTAGTTCGATTTTCTCGTTGTTTGATTGATGAATTAGTGATCTATATGATGTTAGATAACTACATGAATTAATTTAGAATTTTCTAAAAACAAAAATCAAAATGTAAGAGATGAAGAATGGATGATTTAGTGTAGTAGATGATATGATATGCATGATTTGTTAATGGAAATGGTATGCAGTATGTAGTATGTTGTAGGATGAATATATAATTATTTGGAATTTTTTTAAAAATAAATTGGAAAACGTAAGAGACGGAAATCCATCGATAAGTTGAGGCTCGTTAATGTTTTGATAATATGGTTTGCATATTAGTGATTCTTGATAAATAATGATCGTTGTTGTAAAATTTGAACGAAATTGGATAACGTCGGAATTTTGATAAGAGACGAAGAATCGTCAATAAGTCGAGAATAGATAATGATTTAGGTTTGTGATTCGAATTTATGATAATCTTGTTAGTTAATGGTCGTAACCGTAAAATTTGAACGAATTCTAAGAAGGTTCGAATTTTAATAAGAGACGGAGAATCGAGATTAAAAGCCGATAAAAAAGTCGAATAAGGAAATCCTTATTGATACTAATGATTGTTATTGATAAACGAACAATAGTGTAGTTGATGACATTTCCATCCGAGATACGAGATGTTATAAGTTATAGTTAAGAAACGAGAAGTTGTTGAATGAAATAGAATTTGAAATTTGATTTGGTTTAGTAATTGATTAGTTGAAAATGACGAGGAAATGCTCGTCGTTTGTTTAATCAAAAGACGTGAATGTGAACCCCATTAAGGGATATTGCATGTAGACTGTATTGAGATGAAATTTTCGTGAAAATAAAAGTGGAATAGCATTGCTCGAACCTAGGGAATCGTACGTCGAGTTTTGTCGAGCATTAGGGTTTCGCGCGGACTGTTTTGCGACGTTGCACGGAAACTGTCATAACTTTTAGCTCGCTTAACGAAATCAAGATCCGTAAATTGGAGAGTAAACTAGACACCCATGGCTTTCTTTTGGTATAAATTTCATCCTTTGTTCTGAAGTTTTCTATTCTGTGCGAACTCCAGAACTACTGTATTGTGCAGAAAGTTTCCAAAACTTAATTTCTTAAGTTGAATCCTTTTCAACTTCGTTCCATATGAACTTTTAAGTTGTTATAAGTTATCGACATCCATTATCTACTGACCTAAGTGCTGAGTCAGTTTGTAGACGAGAATTGATCGAAGTCTCGTTTATTCGTTAATCAAAAGAAAGTAGTAAAGTGCAAAGGCCTAAAAGTCTAAAACGAATTCAATTTCTTTTCTTTAATTGTCTTGATCGATTACTAAAATTTAAATATTTGTGATAAAAGAAGGAAGTCGGAGTTGAAGACAGGACGAAAGATCGAAGGTTAAAGTTTGTTCTGTAAACGATTGAGGTGGGCTTTTCTATATACGAAATAAAATGAGCGATGCTCGAAAATCTTTATTTACAGCTTTGATAAATGTGTTTTCAAAGTGATTATTAGGGCATAAATGATTTTGATTTATGTGAATTCTATTATGCCTATCTGATGTTGGTTCGCCAACTGTTGGTTCGCCAACCAGTTAACGATCGGATTTTGAGTTAACCCACAGTGTGTTATCCAGAATTAGTGTACATGGTAGCCGGTGTGCGTGGTACTCTGTTGAGGGATAGCCAGCCACGGTGAGGAGCGTGCGCGGAAGAAGGCCTTTTTCCCCGGCGTTTTAAAACAGATTATGTGCTAATATGAAAGTGATAACAGTCAGAAAATCTTGATCAAGAAAAGTGAATTATGTTTATAAAAGAAAATGTTTAGTAGGCACGGGTATTTGATGAAAAACCCCGATGTGCTACCCTTTTAAGATGCCTGATTAATCTATACTTATGATATGTTTTCGGCAACGTGCCCACTAAGTATGTTTATACTTAGCCCTGCATATGTTTTATAAAATGTGCAGGTTGAGTGACGGGAGCGGTGAAGGTTGAGTAAGGATTGAGTATAGAGTTGAAATAGTATGAAGAAATGTATGTCAAGCTTTACGCTTTCCGCTGCTAATCTTTTTGAAGTTAATGTATCTATCTTTCGGGTCTAAGCCCGTACAATGAACTTCGTTCCTTTTTGATCAACTTGTCGAGTGATCCTTCGGGATCAACTCTTCCTTTTAAATAAAGTTTTGTTCATAGAAGTTATTCTGTTATTAATGTCTGTTTATTCGTTCATTCTTATTCATCCCCCTTCTTTCCCGCTTCTTTAATCCAACCCCTAATCACACCCCGGATTTTGCCGTCCCTTGGGATTTGGGGCTGTGACAATTATATACAATTCCTCTTTAAAATTTTCACTTTTTATATGCAACGTTGTAATGGGGGTGAATTGATAAATGGCCTAAAAGTTGTGGTCGACTTGGACAGTTTTCAACAACAATAATATTATTTAGTTTTATTATGCGTTATGATTTAAATTGTTTAATTTAAAATTATATGAAGATTTCAGCTGATTATTAGTTTTTGGATATAAGAAGTTAGATGTATAGCAAATTAATAATGGACAATTTTACATTTTACAATAAATTAATACCAGAATTTTGTATTTAACGTCGATTGAATTGAACCGACTAGTTTGAATTACCAACCCATAACAATCCTGGTTCCAAAACTTCCAATGACACACTATATATATGTGTGTATATATAGGGTGGATCATATGAGAATGGTATTTTATATGAGAAATGAGAATGAATCTATACCATTTATTTGTTTTGATCAATTGCTAATAATTAATCTTATTTTTTTGATTAATTACTGAGTTGATTAATTAAAAAGGCTACTGCAGTAAATTTCTTATAAGTAACCGTCTTCTTCCTTATTTTGTGGAATTACATATTTCCTAATTTTGGTAATAATAAGCAGCAATATTTCAGATGATCGGCATAGTCTTCAACTCTTGTATAGAAATGTTTCACTGTAGCGATATTTAAATTTTATTCATTAGTTAGGTTTTTGTTGAAGATGGCTGAATTTGTATAGAGTTCTTTTCTAATTCTCTTTCAATTAACTTTTTCGTCATCAATCACAAGTTTTATCTTCACTAGTCACCGATAATTTTGAACTAATGTGAAACATTAAGATTTATGACATTTGCTGATTTTTCTTGGAACCAAACAATAGATGGTTATCGATTAATTAGTCAAATAATTATGTCATGGAATCGATTGAACTATTTGTTCAGTGGTATGCATAAAAAATACTAATGCACAATTGTTTTTATGTTTATGCATTATATATCTATTAATTAGCATTCTTATTTAGTTCATTTTTTTTCTTGGTTCACCATAGAATTGAAACTAAGGGACGTTCTCCAGGTTTTGATATTCTTTATGTTCCTGGATGTACAAATGATACGAGGTTTCTTAAATTGCCTTGTATTAAATTCAAACAAGAATTACTATTTTGACGATAATGTGTTATTACTAATTTTTCCAGAATTTTATTATTGAATTTATTGCATTATGCGATTGAGTTTAATGCATTACAGTGTTGAGTTAAATGCATTATTTATTTATTTTTGTTGTTTATGCACACGATTATGGGAAACAAAAATGTATAATTTATCCATAATTTTAAATGCATTATTATCATTAATAAAATGCACAAACTATTATATTGGTGTATTTATCTATACTAAATCAGTACAAAATTATACAAGAAGACAATAACAAGATTTGATGAAAGTGAGAAATCATAAATCCTAAAAAAAAAGACTAGCATTATCGAAGAAAAAAATGATTGAAATGTCTCTTCTTATATTTCCTCCAAAGAGCCGCCGATTATAGAGGAACATGGATTTGGTAATTTCTTTCAATTATACTAGTTTACCCTCTTTTGGCTTAAAATTCGGTCTCTCCTATTATTTGTGCTGATTGGATTTCAATTGCGTGGATCAAACCTGGCCATTGATAGTTGGTTAATAAATGGTCAGATATTATTCTTAATTCTCACTTGAGAGGGTATTCTCACCAGATCTCATCCATATATATATATATATATATATATATATATGTGGAGTGATTCCCATGCAAATGGATCTTAAAGTGAGAAATAGGAATTAATCTCCACCATTATATTTATATGGAGGGTCAAGATTTGGCATGGTCAAACCCGGGTCAACCCATTGACTTTTTTTTCGATTTTTTTAAGGTTCAGCTCATATGCACCACTTCAAGATGCACTACTCTACACTCTACATAACGAGATGCACCACTAAGTGCATTAAGATACACTAATTTTGTTTTCGTTTTTTTTTTTTAATTTTCGTAAAAACACTGTGCATCTAGTTACACTATGTGGTGCATCTACTTACACTATGTGGTGCATCTACTTACACATTGTGGTACATGTCCTATTTTTTTCAGATTTTTTTCTCAGATTTTCTTTTTCAGTTTTTTTTTACAAATGTTTTTTCCCGGCTCCGCCTTCGCTCCGATTACTAATATAAGGATAATCGTCGGGCAACAATTTGAACTTTTTAGGCTCGCTCCGAGGCCTTCGGCTCTCCTCGCTCGAATCTTGACCAAAGAAGAAGCGGCAAACTAAAAAACGAAGAGGCATACAAAAAAATGGGGGAAAATAAATCTGAAAATTTTAAAAAATATCGAAAAAAAAGAAATAAAAAACCTGAAAATCTAGTGCATCTCAATGCACTAAATGGTGCATCTCGTTATATAGTGTGGTGCATCCGAATATGTGAAATGGTGCATATGAGCTGACCCTAAAAAAAATTCTAAAAAAAAAAACGAAAAGCTAGTGCATTTCAATGCACTTAGTGGTGCATCTAGTTATATATAGTGGTGCATCCGAATATGTGAAGTGGTGCATATGAGTTCACCCTTAAAAAAAATCCGAAAAAGAAAAAAATCAACAGGTTGACTCGGGTTGACCAGGATTTTACCCGCTTTGACCAAGTCAAATCTTGACCCTTCATCACCCATAGATCTATGATGGAGATCTACTCTCATTTCTTAGAATAATATTTATTCTTATATGATCTCTCTCTCCTATTATATATATATATATATATATATATATATATATATATATAACTTATATTCTCCAAAAATAAATTCCTGAAAAGCTTTTAATATAACAATGGCGTAGGAATTTAGAAGAAACTGATAACACTATTACATACCCAACCTAATAAATGAAAACGTCACACAAACAATAAAAAATAATAAAATAACATATAATGTGCAATAATATATGTAGAAAGAAACAATAAGACAATTCATAACATATAAAAAACATTAACAGTCTGCAATAAAAATAAAATGCTATAATAAGCAACAAAAAACAATATACTAAGATAAAATGTGCAATAATATATGTAGGAAAAAAACAATAACACAACTCATAATATGCAACAAAAAATCAGTAACAATAACTATATATAATTAATTAATATGCAATAAAAAATATTATAATAAGCAATAAAATATACTATAATAAGTAATAATAAGAATGATGCATATTGACGAAAGTAAAACTAAAATTAATGAATTAAACAAAATTAGAATTAAATATTTGTTTATTTATAAACTACGACATTCTAAAATCACATCAATAATAAAAAATAATAATAATAAAGATCCACTAAAAAAGGAACTGAATGTGTGAGCGTGGCGTCATGGCAGTTACATATAGGTGGAGTAATACTAATATACCCTTATTACTTAAAAAATAAGCAAAATACATTACTAAGTCATCATTAATTTAGGCCGTAGATCTATCTAAATAAATAGCCATGATTTATTTTTATTTACCACATATAATTTTTTTATTTGATATATATATATATATATATATATATATATATATATATATATATATATATATATATATAAAATTTTAACTTTTACTTAGCAAATTGCTTCCTATATGAAAAGTAATTAATTATACGAAGAAAACTAATATCTTACAGCTATTACTTTTCTTAACGACAATGTTTATTTTTTCTATTTTATAGTATGAAAAGTAACTAATTATATGAAGAAAAATAATATTTTACAGCTATTACTTTTCTTAATGACACTGTTTACTTTTATTTACGATAACTTATACTTTTAGTAATTTGGTCAAGTAATTATTGTCATGATAAAAAGTAATCATTGACATGATGAAATGTAATGTTTCACAACGGTTACTTTTCCTAATGACAATGTTTACTTTTATTCACAACAACTTGTACTTTTTATTATTTGGTAAAGTAATTATCATCGTAATGAAAAGTAACTATTGTCATGAAGAAAAGTAATATTGCTGAAATATTATATTTCTTTATATTAATAATTATTTTTCATTACGACAATAATTACTTGATTTATTTTATACTACGTTTTTCTTATGGACAAATGTTTGTTTAATCAATTTTAATTAAATTCTTTTATGATAATGAATCCCCTTAGGGTTTATTAATCCCCAATTAAAATTTATTAGTTGCTAATTAAGGTTTATTAAATCCTCATTTAGAATTTAATAATTAATAAAATAAATTAAAAAAGGAAGAAAACAAAAATAAAATAAGGGAAAATAAAAAAGGAAAAAGAAACAAAAAAGAAAAGTAAAAATTGAAAAGAAAAAAATAAGGATAAAATAAATTAAAACAGCAAAAAAGGGGGAAAAAAGAAAAAGAAAGAAAAATGAAAATGAGAAAAGGAAAAAGAAACAAAAATCCCATGAGAATGTGAAAATCATACTTAAATCAATTTGTTGTCATGCTTAAATCTATAAATTGTCATGTATTTAATACAATTCGTGCATTTTTGTATCAACATTGATGCTTAAATAAAATCATACTTAAACTATATATATCCATGCTTCAAATAATCACAATCATAGATCATACAAAAAATGGTTTAAATTAATTTCTAATTCTCACACTAGGATTGGTATTTATATAAATCAATTCCTATTCCTATTACATATTATAGATGTGGTATTTATATAAACCAATTCCTATTACAGATTATAGATGTATGCGTGTGGAGAGAGTTTATGGATACCAACTCTCCAAGATTACTCTTTTTCGGAAGTTTTATTCAGATATTATCCTAAAGTGAGATCTAGGGTTTAGCCTGCATTAATTAAGTGTTAAACATGTACAGTATTTGTTGGCTATATATATACTTTACATTAAATAAGTAGATTCGACAAAATAAATGAAACAACACTGCTAATTTTCTAAAATATATTTCCACTCAATGTAAAAAATTGCAATCACACAGGCTCGCGAATCATAACATGTCTATGGACATTCATCGTTAGTTAAGCAATTAAATGAATAAATTATAACGCTAGCAACCACTATTTATTATTACTATTACAGAACTAATTAAATGTTGGCACGTCTGCTAGTCCATGCATATATATATATAAATTACTATTACAGAACTAATTAAATGCTGGCACGTCTGCTAGTCCATGCATATATATATATATATATATATATATATATATATATATAGAGTTACTTATCCTTAGAAAAGAATTAAGAATTAATCTGGACCGTTGATTTTTTTAATCTACAGTTTAGATTAATTGATGCAATAGATTACTGTTGTTTGTGCATTAAAAGTAGCTAAATAATTTGTGCATTAAGTTAGTGTAATTTGTACATTAACATATTTGTGCATTAACGTATTGTATTTTGTGCATCACGTAATTAATATTTATGTTGATTCCTACGGACTCATATTTTGATATTTATGCTAATTCCTACGGACTCATATAAATAAGAGTTCCTAATATATATATATATATATATATATATATATATATATATATATATATATATATATATACTACACACAATACTGTAGAGAAGGGTTATGATTCACTTTTTTAATTCGATAGATTGAAATAAAAGATAAAGAGACATATATAGTGACAAATCCTAGCGATATGATTGGGATCAGAGAAATATGTGTGATAACTGATGCTCTGATGAGGAGCAAAAGGAAACACAAATTTTCGTCGGAAAAAGATTAAATTACTATTCGCAATTTTTTTTTTTTTTTTTGGAGATACAATCTTTTGTTGTTGGTTTCGTAAAAAAAAGAAAGAAAAAGAAAAAGTTATTGTTGGTTTGTTTCAATTCTATGTTTTGTGGGTCCACACGTGATAAGGAGTGATGCTAAATTGACACGTTCACGATGCTAAATGTTTGGGAGTGGAACTCTGTTCATATATATGCAGAAGTGCACTACCATTTCTTTGGATACATATGATATAGGGAGAGAAATAAAAACATATTATATATAAATATAATTAACTTACATCTCCATTAATATTTTTATGATCCACGAACGGTATCTGAAATTAATGAGCACTTACCATTTACGTATGCAAGTGAATTATTTTAGTGTGTTAATTACACTTAATTTTCTAAATAAATTGTCAATTCTTTAGAATTATATCGCACTAAGCTATGATATTGAAATAATAGTATTCACTATTTTATTTTATTTTTAATTTTGTTTATAAATCTAGAAGATCCATTTTTTCAATACTAGTAACCGCGCCGACAAAAAAATTAAAATGCTTTGAATAAATCTAAACGATGACGTTAGCAATTGACGTTAAAATTTAAGAAATTTCACATTATTATTTTTATTCGAGCATTAATTTCACACACATTTCTAATTGCAGTGGTTCAATCTAGATTTGAAATTAACATAAAAATAAAATTATTAGGCTTAATTTTATCAACATTGAAAAATGTAGTCTATTTCTAAAATATTTGAAAATTAATTAGTCAAAGATATCAATAACCCTAAATTAATCAATCTTCCAAACCTAGACTTTAATCCACAAACACTAAACATCCAAAACATGGGTTTGTTTGTGGACTGATCGAACTACGAATAAATGAAACCTCAAACCATGGGCTTCTAGTATCTACGAATCTTGATGTACAATATTAAGTCCCCTAATTAACAAATGTCGTGTCGTGTGCTATATATAGTGGAGTAACATGCAATGACATACTTATTTAGGGAGTGTAAGGAAATTCACCACACCTAACTTCAACTGTCGAACGGGATAAGTCGAAACACATCGAACCAAGGGGTAAGTAAGCCTTGGTTAGATTGACTGGTTCCACTTTTTCGATCAAAATTAGTATTATAGATCATGTCGGATCTATTCTAAGTAATAATCCAAATCAAAAACAAATATATGATCTAATCTGGTCTAAAATCGCATTAATGATGGACCATTTTTGATAACTCTATTTTCAATTGATTTTTTTCTTTTTTAACTTAACAATTATGTGTTTTACTGATTTTTTATTTTTTATTTTACTTTACCTTGTCTCTCATCCACTTGTATTTTAGATTTTAACATTGGTGGCAATTTTAACATTAGTTTACTTCCACCCCCATATTTCATAGTAAGTAATATATAAATTAGAAATTAAATAAAATGCACACACTACTACTTGCCATATTAATACATGAATATACTCGAAAATGTTCAGACAATAATTGCATTAGAATAATGACAAAAATTTGGGTGCAATATTTACCGTGCAACACCGGCCCATCCGACCCGATCCGTTTGATCCGGGTTTGATTTGGGTCAACCCCCTTTAATCAGTTTTTTTTATTTATTTAATTTTTCAGTTTTTTTTTTGCCGCTTCTTTTTTGGTCAAGAACCTCGGAGCGAGAGGAAAAAATTCAAATTGTTGCCCGCCGATTATCCTTATTTTAGTAATCGGAACGAAGGCGGAGCCGAAGGCTCTGTCAGGAAAAAAAATTTGGAAAAGAAAATTAATTAAAAAAAAAAAAACAGGGGCACGCGAGACCCATACGCAGCGCGTGGATCTCACGCGAGGGTCGGGGCAGGCGCGTGGACGGATCGGATTGGGTTATGCACCATATAAACTTATGCACCGAAGTGCAACTCTAGAATAATTTAATACTACGCACATAGATAAATACAAATGGAGCATGAAATAGTAGTAATATTGGTGGTAGCCTGCATCTCGCCTGCACACTCCACTGTAGGGATGACAATGAGTCGGATTTTCACGGTCGTATCTTTTAAATTCTAATGGGGTGGATTTAAAAAATATTAAATAATTTTGGGACGGGTTTGGATAGAAACATGTAAACCCGCGACAGGTTTGGATCAGATTTGGGCAATTACCTCCGCGTACCCGCAAACCAAACCTATTTATGTATATTATATGTATAATTTATAGCAGAATTATAAATATTAGTATAAATATTAATTTTCTAATAATTTATTCAAACGCTGTATGAGATATTGAATATTTAATCATTTTTCTTTATTTTAGGATTTCATTCAGTTGGAAATTTTAGTACTTTACATACGATGGAGGAATATGTTGATTGATTCGTAGTAGATTTTGTTACTAATTTGTACTTTATTTTGATATTTATTTTTAAATTTTCTATTTATATTTATGTTCTAAAATTTTGTTAGTACGTAGTACTTTGCTTTGAAATTAATTTTAGAGAAATTTTCGATTTGATATTTAATTTTTAATATTCGAATTTTTAGCGGGTAATAAACAAGTATTACCCAATGGGTTTGGATCGGGTACGGATTTTAAAACTAATTTTTAATCGAGTTGGGGACGGGTTTGAATGTAAAAAAAATTCACGAATTTGGATTTAAGAAATGCTTAATGGGTGGGTGTGCCACCCATTGCCATCCCTACTCCACTATATTACAAAATTCATTTTTCAGAAATTATAATATATTACTAAAAGGAAAACGATTCTTGCTTTGAAAAAATCCTACGTGGCACTCCTTATATTCCTCTATTCATATTTATCTAAATTCTCAAATTTTTGAATTTTTAAATGTAAAATAATAGATTTTAAATATCTATACTAAAATCTTGTGTCCCACATCGGTTTCTCGATAAAACTTCACCTATTGAAAAGCCTATAAATACCTAAAATCAATGTGTATTTTCTCATCTTTTGCTCCACAAGTTTTATTTGGCCAATTTTTTTATTAATAGGCCGAATAAATAACTATATTTTATAGTTTAATTTAATTTAATTTGATCAATTTATTAATTGGCCGAATAGATAATTATTTTTTGTAGCAGTTTTATATGGCTAATTTATTTATTAATCGGCCGAATAAATAACTGTTATATTTTTATAGTTTAATTTAATTTAATTTGGTCAATTTATTAATTGGCCGAATAGATAATTATTTTTATTAGGGAACCAATTTATTGGTTGACAGAATAAATGGTTCCAAAATAGTTTTGATAATTTATTGGTCGACCGAATTAAATTTTGAAATAGTCTAATATTTTTTATTTAATTTGATAAAAAAATAAGTAATTTCTATTTTTTCAATTAATTAGGTAGATTGGACAATTTCCAACTGACAGGTATCTCAACTCGGGATCCCACATGACACATTTTCATTCTTTATTCTTATTAATTTTAAATTTTTTATTTTATTAATTTTTTTCATGTATTTTCTAAAATCTAGAATCGTCATAAATTGTGCATTTATAAATCAAAATCGCGGTCAACGGGTCAATTCTGATCCGAAACCGTGGCGGTAGACGAGTCAATTCCCGACCGACACTCGAGAAATTTTTCATTTTATGCTTTTTTCTCATGTATTTTCTAAAATCTATAATCGTCATCCATGAAATAATTTTTACGTTATTTGTAGTTGGGTTTCCAGCTTTGCATAATTTATAATTTTAATTAACGAATATTACTATACGATTAAGGACGATAATGAATACTACAATCAGTATTTTTATTAAATTTTTGGATCTATATAAATTTTAAATAAATTTTATAAATTACACACTTATAAACCAGAGTCGTGCTCAACGGGCCAGTTCCGATGCATAACTTTGGCGGTAGACTAATATACGGATATAATTATATTACTAAAAGGAAAACGAGTCTTGCTTTGAAAAAATCATACGTGACACCCCTTATATTCCTCCATTCATATATATCTAAATTTTCAAATTTTTGAATTTTTAAATGTAAAATATTAGATTTTAAATATCTATACTAAAATCTTGTGTCCCACATCGGTTTCTCAATGAAACTTCACCTATTAAAAAGCCTATAAATACCTAGAATCAATGTGTATTTTTTCATATTTTGTAGTTGGGTTTAGAGGTGTTCACGGGCCCGGTTCTGGATCGGAACCGGCCCGGAACCGCCGGTTCCGGTTCGGAAATGTTGGAACCTGAATCGGCCCGCCATAGTCACGGTTCCGGTTTGGAACCGGCCCGCGTAGTCATGGTTCCGGTTCCGGTTCCAACCCGCCGGTTCCGGACCCGAACCGTCTAAATTTTTTATTTACTATTTATTTTTTTAATCAATTATATTGTATTTCAAACTCATAATCTTCAATATAATGTATAGAATCGATATAAAACAAAATATATCTTCATTTATACAATGTGTGATAAATTAAAAACCTTATATTTTCACACGGTTCAACGGTTCCGAACCGCAACCGCCGATTCATATTTGAACCTTATATAAATATTTATTTTCTTTTTGGTCTTTTTCATTCCATTTATCGTTATAATTGTCATTTTTGATTTCTAAAACATACAATTAACATGAATTAATACAAAACATATTATAAAACTAAAAAAAAGAAAGAAAATAATAAAAATTGTTGGAACCGCCGGTTCACGGTTCCTAGCCATTTGAACCGGAACCGGCCCGTCCTACATACGGTTCCGGTTCGAAACCGGCCCGTTGACTACGGTTCCGGTTCGAAAACCGTTGACCACGGTTCCGGTTCAGGTTCGAACCCGCCGGTTCCGGTTCGGATGAACACCTCTAGTTGGGTTTCCAGCTTTGCATAATTTATAATTTAAATTAACGAATATTAATATACATTAAGGACGATAACGAATAGTACAATCATTATTTTTATTAAATTTTTGGATCTATATAAATTCTAAATAAATTTTATAAATTACGCACTTATAAATTAGAGTCGTGGTCAACGGGCCAGTTTTGACGCAGAACTGTGGCGGTAGACTAATATACGGATTTTTTTCAGAAAGGAACACAAATGACTAATTTTTTAATTGAATTTTAAACAAGTACGAGTATATAAATTTCAAACAAGTTTGAATAATTCTAAACACATCATCTCAAATTGTTTGATTAATCGTCTCCGTTGGAAAACGTAGAATATGTAGAAAAATTGGCAGAAAAATTACTAACGATTTACCAACGAGTAAAATCAGACCAATAATCGTGCGCGTAGATGGGTCAATTCAGTACTTGCGAGACAACTTTTTTTTTAATATATTATATAATTTTGAACTCATAAAATTAAAAATATTTATGGTCAACTTTATCTTATATCATTGACTAAATAATTTTATGAATGACAATCATTCCACATAAAGTTCTGTAAAAAGGAAAAACTACCAAGTACATAGTGAAACAATTTTTGAAGTTCTATTCTTAGTTAAAAAAGTTATACTCGAAGCTGGTAAAAAAGAAAACAAATGTCATCATTTATTTTTCTATGAATATATTTGGAAGATGATTATTTATATAATACTACAATTTATAATTAAATTTTTTATTTATTAAATATTGTGTGAATATTTTTAGAATATAGTTATGTATATAATTAAATATAATTTCAGGTAAAAAGAAAGCAAATGTCATCATTATTTTTTTTGTGAATATATTTGAAAGATGATTATTTATATAATTTAAAATCAGTATTGTAGTCAATAGGCTGGTTCCAGGTCGGAACCGTCGGGGTAGACGGGATGATTGTGAAGCGGTGATTTAACTTTTTTTTTTCTTAATCTTGTATTGAATTCATAATGTGGGGTATTTATGGTCACTTTCATCTTATAGACAATCTTTAACATCTATAGTATTATTCACTATCTATATATCTCTTCTCTCTCACTACCCGCTCCTTCCCTTGCTTCTTTTTCCTCATAAAAAGCTAAAAAATTCAGCTTAAGAGTCGCTTTCCTTTGAGAGAGAAATATATTTTTGCCCACATCAGTTTTGTAGAAGAACAGAGCTTTAACAATTATCGAAAGTAATGATAATATATTAGTTATAATTTTTAACAAACATAACTATATGGATTTGAGACGTAAACATGTGATAAAATTATTTTTTAATTGAATTTGAGATGTGTTCAAAGAATATAAATTCTAAGCGAGTTTAGTAAATAACATAATCGAATTATTTAACGTTAAAATAATTAATAAATAATATTTTTTAATCTATCACATACAATATTAGTACTATTTAATAATTTTATTAATTTTTATAAGTCGATGGGTTATACGATAGTTTTATCTAAAACGAAAATTGTATGGTGTTGAAAATTCATGAGTGCCACGCGGAATAACAACGCGTGCTGAAACGGTCAACCCGTATCGTCATTTATTAACAAGGAACAAAATTCATTTCGTTTGTGCACGATTTTTTGTTGATCAAACCCCATGACCTAGCTATTTAATTATCAATTATGTGTTGTACTAATATCAACATTATCCCACTCTTAACCGAGAAAGTGAAGAGAATAATCCACACATTTATGTTATTCTTACTTAAGATTCTTTTTTTTGCTCTTTATTATAATGAGTGAGAGATAGATATTTTTTTCCATTCCTAAATAAACGTAGTATTTAGAAATACAAATTTTTCATGAACAGAACATAGCATTTCAAAAATTCTGTTATCCCAGCATAAGTGTTAGATTTGATAAATTGTATGGAAATGATGTTGAGCTTTTCATTTTACCCATTTATATAGTGATAGAAATATGAAGTTTAGGAGTTAATAGGATAGTCGGAGACTAAGAGCATCCACAACAGTGGGCTCCGAAGCCCTAGGGCTATGGGTATTTTGGTAGGGTCCCAATGATTGATAGCCCGGGTTTGAAATTTTCACTATGGTGAAGCCCGACCCCTAGGGCTATGCAATGATTGATTTTTTTTTAATCTAACTTTTCTATTTTTGATGACAATAAAAATAATAAAATACGAAGTTGTATTGAAACATTGGAAAATTACAATACAATTCATACAAATTAAAAACTACAAATTAAATACTAGAAAAAAATAAAATTATAAGAGAATGTAATTGGAATGTAGAAATGAGAATGAAGAATGAGAAGGTGTGGATGTTTGAGAGGAGATAGATGATATATTTATAGCAAAAACACAAAAATAGTTGTTTCATCTTATCATATTACCGTTACATTTTTTTTAAAAAATTTTACAATTCAGAATTAAAAAAAAAAAAAAAATTGGCAGAAAATGGGAGGAGGTGACGCGTGTCCCTCCTCCCCTCCATCTTCTTCCTCTCGCCCACGGGCTTCACCGTGCCAGGGCTCCATCCGCCAAGCCCGCCCTCGCCTCCTCCAACGGGCGGCGCCCTCGCCGCGCCCGGGCTCTTTCTTCGTCGCCCGGGCGACACCCACACCGTTGTGGGTGCTCTAAGAGCATTTACAGCAAGGGTCTTGTTAGACCTAGGTCTAAGCACTGGGAAGCGTGATTTTAATGATTGGTGGTGTTGAGTTAGACATAGGTTGATTTCTCCACAACAATGGGGTAGAGTAAGACCTAGGTCTAAGTACTGGGAAACGTGATTTTAATGATTGAATAGATTTTATTTTGTTGTTTTTTTATTTGTAATAAATATTATAAAAACTAACTTAATTAAATTCAGAAATTAATAACTGACAATTTTATTAAATTAAAAAAAAAGACAATAACTAAAAAAAAATACAATAATTAGGAAATAAATAAAAATACAATAACTATTCGCGGAGTGGACCAAAACGTGCCCAAATCTCTTCAATCATATCCTCCATAAGGCGGTCGTGGGCACGTGCATCCTGAATTTGAGCTTGTCTCTCAATAACTTGGCGGAGTGGCACTGGCGCCCCTTGATGGACTGGTGCCCTGTTCACGTTTACATCGCCCCTTGCGCTCGATTCAGCATGGAATTCAGTTGCCCTCGGTCCTTCATCTTCAATTATCATGTTATGCAGAATGATGCAGGCATACATGACATCACATAAATGCTCCCGAAAGAACATGCGAGCATGGCCCTTTATGATTGCCCAACGAGCTTGCAGGACGCCGAAAGCCCTTTCAACGTCTTTACACGCAGCTTCTTGCATCCGAGGGAATCGCTGTCTCTTCGGATCTGTTGGCGCATTGAGCGTCTTCACGAAAGAGGCCCACTTCGGATAGATGCCGTCGGCGAGATAATATCCCATACGGTGCGGGCGGCCGTTTGCAGTGAAAGCGGTTGACGGCGCTCTACCATTGATGACGTCGGCGAAGACAGAGGACTGATTGAGCACGTTGATGTCGTTCAGAGAACCGGCGACACCAAAAAAAGCATGCCAAATCCACAAATCTTAGGAGGCGACAGCTTCAAGGACGAGGGTTGGAGATTTATTTCGTCCAGTGTACATTCCTCTCTAAGCAGTTGGACAATTCTTCCATTGCCAGTGCATACAGTCGATGCTTCCAAGCATTCCGGGAAAGCCGTGCGTCCTCTCGTGCAATGCAGTGATCCGGGCGATGTCAGCCTCATTTGGCCGCCTCAAATATACGTCGCCGAAAGCAGATCTGATGGCCCGACAGAAATTCTTGAGGATGATATTGCCCGTGGAATTGCCACAGTGCAGATATTCGTCGTACTGATCGGCTGCTCCACCATTGGCTAGTTGCCTCAGAGCAACGGTGCACTTGACCTAGGGGTGGAACCCCAATCTTCCAGTGGCATCCAGGTGTTGCTGAAAATAATGTTCCCGATCCTCAAGAGTTTGAGCAATTCTCAAGAATAGACGCTTGCTCATTCGAAACCGCCGGCGGAAGACAACATCACCCCATATAGGGTGGTCGACAAAATAATCCCGTCGAAGGCGTTGTTCGGCCTCCTCTTGATTCCGGTGGAGGTACGTCCTCGTATCCTGGTCGTCGTCGTCTGACGAATCAGACTCGGCCACTATTTGGTAAAGCTCACTGGCTCGCTGCAAACGTTGGCGGCGTCGCACCTCTGCCTCTTCAGGATTGTAGCTCGCACCCGGCCAACTCATATTTTTTTTTTGAACCAACAAGTGAATTTGTATGATGCGGAATGAATTAGATGAATTGATGTGGTGGTGTGGTATGGATAAATTGATGTGGTGGTGTGGTGGGATATATATAGTGAAAAAATGGGATGTAGCCGTTGGGGTGTATTTAATTTTTTACCATTATTTTTTTTTAATTCAAAAAATTAAAAAAAAATGACGGACCAATGGGGACACGCCACGTGTCCCCATTTTTTGACGTGGCGGAGTCGAGAGAGGGATCGAAGGATCGACACCGCCATCGATACAGGGGGTATCGATCCCCCCACAGCAGCGTTCGACACAGGGTATGTCGAGTGGGGGGGGGGGGGGGGGCGAGCGAGATCAACACCCCATCGACACCCCCCTATCGCACTCCGCTATAACTGCTCTAAGAGCATTTACATCGCGGATCGAAAGGGGGGTGTCGATCCGGTGTCGATGCCGCTCGACACACCCCCCACATCGACACACCCTGTGTCGAAGCTGTTGTGGGGGGATCGACACCCCCTGTGTCGATGGTGGTGTCGAGAAGGAGGTCGATCGTTCGATCCCTCCTTCGACTCCGCCACGTCAAAAAATGGGGACACGTGGCGTGTCCCCATTGGTCCATTTTTTTTTTATTTTCTGAAAAAAAAATAATATTAACAAAATTAAATACTATCCAACGGTTACATCCCATTTTTTCACTATATATATCCCTTCAACTCATTCATTCTACACACCAAAAAATTTCTTTCTTCATCCAATCTTCCCTACAAAAAAACTTACTCTTTCACATCATACAATTCACTTGTTGGTTCAAAAAAAAAAAAATATGAGTTGGCCGTGTGCGAGCTACAATCCTGAAGAGGCGGAGGCGCGACGCCGCCAACGTTTCCAGCGAGCCAGGGAGCTTTACCAAATAGTGGCCGAGTCTGATTCGTCAGACGACGACGACCAGGATACGAGGACGTACCTCCACCGGAATCGTGAGGAGGCCGAACAACGCCTCCGACGGGATTATTTTGTCGACCACCCTATATGGGGTGATGCTGTCTTCCGCCGGCGGTTTCGAATGAGCAAGCGCCTATTCTTGAGAATTGCTCAAACTCTTGAGGATCGGGAGCATTATTTTCAGCAACACCCGGATGCCACTAGAAGATTGGGGTTCCACCCCTGGGTCAAGTGCACCGTTGCTCTGAGGCAACTAGCCAATGGTGGAGCAGCCGATCAGTACGACGAATATCTGCACTGTGGCAATTCCACGGGCAATGTCATCCTCAAGAATTTCTGTCGGGCCATCAGATCTGCTTTCGGCGACGTATATTTGAGGCGGCCAAATGAGGCCGACATCGCCCGGATCACTGCATTGCACGAGAGGACGCACGGCTTTCCCGGAATGCTGGGAAGCATCGACTGTATGCACTGGCAATGGAAGAATTGTCCAACTGCTTGGAGAGGAATGTACACTGGACGAAATAAATCTCCAACCCTCGTCCTTGAAGCTGTCGCCTCCCAAGATTTGTGGATTTGACATGCTTTTTTTGGTGTCGCCGGTTCTCTGAACGACATCAACGTGCTCAATCAGTCCTCTGTCTTCACCGACGTCATCAATGGTAGAGCGCCATCAACCGCTTTCATTGCAAACGGCCGCCCGCACCGTATGGGATATTATCTCGCCGACGACATCTATCCGAAGTGGGCCTCTTTCGTGAAGACGCTCAATGCGCCAACAGATCCGAAGAGACAGCGATTCGCTCGGATGCAAGAAGCTGCGCGTAAAGACGTTGAAAGGGCTTTCGGCGTCCTGCAAGCTCGTTGGGCAATCATAAAGGGCCCTGCTCGCATGTTCTTTCGGGAGCATTTATGTGATGTCATGTATGCTTGCATCATTCTGCATAACATGATAATTGAAGATGAAGGACCGAGGGCAACTGAATTCCATGCTGAATCGAGCGCAAGGGGCGATGCAAACGTGAACGGGGCACCAGTCCATCAAGGGGCGCCAGTGCCACTCCGCCAAGTTTTTGAGAGACAAGCTCAAATTCAGGATGCACGTGCCCACGACCGCCTTATGGAGGATATGATTGAAGAGATTTGGGCACGTTTTGGTCCACTCCGCGAATAGTTATTGTGTTTTTATTTATTTCCTAATTATTGTATTTTTTTTAGTTATTGTCTTTTTTTTTAATTCAATAAAATTGTCAGTTATTAATTTCTGAATTTAATTAAGTTAGTTTTTATAATATTTATTACAAATAAAAAAAACAACAAAATAAAATTTATTCAATCATTAAAATCACGTTTCCCAGTGCTTAGACCTAGGTCTTACTCAACCCCATTGATGTGGAGAAATCAACCTATGTCTAACTCAACACCACCAATCATTAAAATCACGCTTCCCAGTGCTTAGACCTAGGTCTTACTAGACCCCCGCTGTAAGTGCTCTAAGGCTTTTTTTTTTAAGAAGTCGGAGACTAAAGCTAGCATAGTAAATTAGTAGTACTAACTTTTTTTGTACTATATAATTTCTACAAGAGACTTTATTCGGGACCTGAGAGTGTTCCATTTGTTTTTTATGGAAATATATAAGCTTTTTCTTACTTGATATATAATTTTGTTAGAATTACAAAAAGGTTGTATAATATAAATAGCCTATTGCTCATTTAATGTAAGCGTCAAATGAATATACGGACTCGACCCGAATATTATTTTTATTAGAGCATACCGATCCCATTAAATTTGATACCACTATAATTTATGATTAATTAGTAATTATTATTGACTTCTTCAATACTGTGCTAATATATATGATTACATAATGTAAATATGATTTGCAAAATCAAATAGTTGTGCAACTTAAAACATATTTTTAATAGTTACTTCCTCCATTCCACTCAACAACAAGTCCCATTTGGAATATGCACGTAGATTAAGAAAAAAAGAGTTATAGTGTGATTATGGTAGTATGTTAGTGTTAATATTAAAGTGTGCTGAGTAGAAAAACACTGTACAGTAAAGTAAACAACACTGTTCACGTTTGAGTGTGACATAAAGTGAGTTTTAGTGTGTTAATCTTTGCCAAATAAGGAAATGAGACTTATTAAGTGGGACACTCAAAATGGCAAAATGAGACTTATTGAACATGACAGATGAAGTATATAACATTCTCACGCCTCGTATATATCTACTGAATATTATTTATTTTTATATATTCTAATCCTAAAGCATACAAAAGAAAGAAATTAAAAAAATAAACAAAAGGGTGATACTAGAAAAACATATCTCTACCAACTCTTCCTTTGAAAACAAGGATTTTAAAGATGCCATTCGATAAGAAATAAAGAATTTTTAGTGGTGAAAGGTGGAAATAACCTTCAAATCCACTCTACCTCTAGCAAAGTTTTTTCTACTAGTATTATATTAAATATATTATGTAGCTTAAATAAACAATTTATGTTCCATTTAGCCTCATTAATTATTACCAAAACTACCCCCACTAGAGGATACCAAAAACTCCCTAATTAAAGCCAATTCGTCGCCCACAGACTCTCAATCAATGAGAGTGGGTAGAGTTTGTGTTTGTGAAATATTTATTTATAATATCATCATAAAACCCATGTATACAAAAGAATGGAATATGGCAAATAATAGAGTGAGAGGGAGAGAGAGAAATTAAAAAAATAGAGAGAGAAAGGAAGTAATTATAAAAAAGGGAGTGGGGAAGAGTGAGAGTAAATGGGAGAGATAGAGAGAAGAGAAACCTGTCTCGTGAAGCAGCAGGTAAGAGAAAGAAGGCAACGAAAATAAAATATACTTATATGAAAAAAGCTCTTTCTTTGTCCCCTCTCTCTCTCTCTCTTCCATTCCTTCCTTCCTCTGTAAAACCCACTCTGGTTTCTCTCTCTAAAGAAAATTCAGAAGAGGTTGGTCTCTCTCTCTAACATTCACATTCATTCTTTGCTTCACCCTTTTAAAATCACGAGATCCCCGTCCATTTCTCTCTTTCCCCTCTCTCTCTCTCTTCTTCCCCCTATTCATGCCTTCTTCAAAAACCTTCCTTTCTCTCTCTACCCCTCGACATTGCTGTTTCAGCTTCTCTCACACTTCACATTGCTGGCAGTAATCTCAACACAGCTAATTTATCAATTTACATACAAAGAGGGGAACGACTAACGAGGAGTTGGAGCCGCCTGTGGTGAAGAAATGTCGGGGAAATCCAAACCGGAATTAGGGTTGGAATCGCTCTCGGATCGGCTGAGAAACACCCTGACATACGACCAGCAAGATTGCGCCGGCCGCCGCGATGACGTCAACAAGCCGGACTTCCGGGAACTTGATCTGGGCTCGCCCGTCTCTCCGCTCCGAACCCGGACCGCCGGCGGCGTCACTGCCACCCCCAGTAGCAGCTCCAGTTCCTCCGGATCCGTTTCGGGCCGGAACTCCTCCGGACCCAACCCTAATCTGCCCCGAAAGTCCGATTCCAATCCGAACAGCCATTCGGGCGAGCTCTCCGCCGAGAGTTCTCCCTCTGCGGTCCGGAGCTTCAAGCCGGGTCATACCCGCTCGGATTCCGCCGGCTCCCAGCCCCCAACCTACTCCTCTTCCGGTTCCGTGACGTCTCCGGCGGTGAATGTGCTTCCCACCGGCAACATTTGCCCCTCCGGCCGGATACTGAAAACCGGCATGGCGAGTAGGTCGACAAAAACCGATATTTTGGGGTCCGGTTCGGTGAATTACGGCCACGGCAGCATAATACGTGGCGGTTCTGCATCGAAACCGGCCGTGGATACCAGCCCACCGGCTTTCTCAAGAGGACTAATGGTGGGCGGCGAGCCGGCGAAGAGACCGGCGGTTTGCAGTGGTAGTGATCCGGATGAGCTAAAAAGAATGGGGAATGAGAGCTACAGAAAAGGTAATTATGCGGAGGCTTTGAGCCTCTACGATAAGGCGATCGCTTTATCGCCGGGAAATGCCGCCTTCCATTTTAACCGGGCGGCGGCGTTGATTGGGTTGCGGCGGTTGGTGGAGGCGGCGAGAGAATGTGAGGAGGCTATTAGGTTGGATCCGGGTTATGTGAAGGCTCACCACCGCTTGGGATCTCTGCTTCTTAGGTGAACAAAAATCGAATCTTTATTTCATTTTTGTGCTAAAGGTCAAACCTTGATGAATTTGTGGCTGTTTTAAGTGATTTTCGAATTTGCTTGCTACTGTAGGATTTCATATGTTGCAATGTAGGTATGTTTATAGGATGTAGTATTAATTTCTGATCTACATAAATATTGCTTTGAGATTTTGTATTGCTACTTTTTGGAAATAGTGCGATTTTCATCACTTGATGAGCTGTGATTTTAGTTAGCATTGATCTGCATTAGCTTGAGTGGTTTTGGTTATCTTCTTCTAGATCTGGTTGAGCTCAGCTTCCATGCCAGGATTGTGTTTGGCTGTTTGTTTTCTTGTGCTTATGTCGCTGTCATTAATTACCCCATGCCTCATATTGTGTATGAGTGTACGTTTCCCTCTCTTGTTTTCATCGATCTTAATCCCACATGATGGAGACGATGTTAGTGTCTGCCCGTGGGCCACATTTTAGGTTGGTTGTAATGCGAATCTACGAAGCATTATCTTGAGTTGGATGGAGTTGTAATTGTAGGGGCAACCAAGTTTTATATACTTACTTGTCATGGACCTCATGGTTATGCATTCAGCTTTGTTAAGTTACTATAATTAATACAGTATAGCTCTATGTATGTTTTTTATGGTGCTTTGGCCCCTTCCCTTGTGTTGTAGATAATTTGAATTTCTTGTTGTTTACCGTCGATTACATATCAGCTATCTAATTCCTTGAAAGAATCGCAGTTTAGGACATATAGAGAATGCAAGGGAACATATTTGTATTAGTGGGCACCAACCAGATCCCGCCGAGATGCAAAAGTTGCAGTCTGTAGAGAAGCATATGAGCAAGTGCACTGCTGCACGGCGAGGCAGTGATTGGAGAAGTACACTGAGGGAAGTCGAAGCTGCCATTGCATCTGGAGTTGATGCTTCACCTGAGGTGTGCCCCTATTTGATTCAATACATATCGATTTATTTCGTCTGTTTTTTCTGGAACTATATTGAGCTCGTTGAATTTGAATTTGCAGTTTTGGGCCTGTAGGGCAGAAGCTCTCTTGAAGCTCCATCAACTAGACGACGCAGTCTTGGCGTTCCCTAGTCTCCCTATTTGTGCTCCATCGACCAATCTCCATTCCCCGCCAAAGTTATTTGGGATGCTCTTCGAAGCATACCTGTATTTTGTAAGATCACAAATTGAGTTGGCCAATGGAAGGTTAGTTTGAAATTTTTTGCACCTCTCCACCAGATACAAGAGATTTAAAGTTTCAAAGTTTGATATGAATTATAAACTTGTGCAGGTTCGATAACGCTTTAACGGCCATTGAGAAGGCTGGTCAGATAGACCCTCGTAGCATTGAAATATCAACATTACTTAGCAATGTGCGCTTGGTGGGACGTGCTCGAACTCGTGGGAATGATTTATTTAAATCAGAAAGGTTCACGGAGGCCTGCTCAGCTTATGGGGAAGGCCTAAGAATCGATTCTTCAAATTCTGTTCTCTACTGCAACAGAGCAGCTTGCTGGTTTAAGCTCGGTCAGTGGGAACATTCGGTGGATGATTGTAATCAAGCCCTCCGTATCCAACCCAATTACATTAAAGCTCTACTTCGACGGGCTGCTTCAAACAGCAAGGTATAATATCACAGCACTTGCGAGTTATTACCAAAAAAGCAGCATGTTGCTGTAGTACACTTTTCAAGGTTTAAATAAATGTTACCGAATATTATGTGTAGCTTGAGCGGTGGAGTGAAGCCGTAAGAGATTATGAGGTGTTAAGACGGGAACTCCCAGATGACAAAGAGGTTGCTGAATCCCTGTTTCATGCACAAGTTGCTTTAAAGAAATCACGGGGAGAAGAGGTACATAACATGAAATTTGGTGGGGAAGTGGAGTCTGTTTCAGGTCTTGAGCAGTTCCGAGCTGCTGTTTCATCACCTGGTAAGTGTGCTATCATCTGTTCGTGCCTTTAACTCATTTTTCATTGTCGTAACAGTGAATCATCAAAGCTAGGAAATGCAGGTGCATCCGTGGTCCATTTCAAAACTCGTTCCAGTGTAGAATGTAAACAGATATCTCCATTTTTGGACACATTATGCGCCAGATATCCGTCTATTAACTTTCTCAAGGTACTACTCGTCTGCAGCCGGAGTTTTTTTCTTCCAAAGATTATAGTTTGCTTTCTTGTCTCATACATGTCAATTCATCGATTAATTGAAGGTGGATATTGAAGAGAGTGCTTTAATTGCTCATGCTGAGAATGTTAGAATAGTACCAACGTTCAAGATATACAGACGGGGCAACCGGGTGAAGGAAATGATCTGCCCAAGTCCGGAGGTTTTGGAATCATCGGTGAGGCATTACAGCATATAGTCAATATACCTATATGCATTATTGTGTTGCATCGTCCCGAGAGCCCAGCTTATTGAGTTAGCGTCGGATTACTATTTACATGTGACATCAAATCAAATACCCTAATAATCTGGATAAGGGAGGAGGAGCCATATCTGCCAAATCCAAATGCCTGTGGAATCAAAGACATAGATTAGTAGCCTTTTTTCAAATTCATTCTTTCATCAATCCTGTCTTGAGCCTTATCATTTATATATTTTTTGGCATCTTTTTATCTTACCATTTTCCATTTAGAGGAGCCTTTTCCTAGTAAGTATATCTTCAGTGGAGAAAAGAGTAGTAGCGAAGGAGGGATATGTAAAATTATTTGCATTGGATCTTTAGTTGAAGTTTAGAGAGAGAGAGGGAGGGAGGGAGGGAGGAGAGAGAAGGGTTATTTCGTAATTGGTGGAGGATGGGATTTAGATGAGGAAGTGTACATGTACATATGTGATGATGAAAATATACACAATTAAGATTGGAGTAGGGTTGGAGCAAATAGAATTGTGTGGTGGGTACTTAAGTATTGGGTTTGTGAAAGAAGGATGAATATGAGATATGAGGTCATTGATATTTATGTTTCATTTCTCAATCATTTAATCAATAAAGAGAATTCTCATTTTTTTCATTTCAATGTTTCTTTGTATTATCATTGTAGACATGTAAACATTTCATATCTATACAGAACTCCTTTTTTCTTTTTAATTTTTATTCTGCTGCTCTAGGACTTGTATAATCAAACTCGATCATTTATTTATTCCGATTTGGATTTTGTTTCTCACGAATGTATGCAAAATAATTACTACTATATTTTTTTTCTTCTTACAATGAAATTATTGATTTGACTTTTGGTGAAATAGTTCCGACACGTTCGATCGATCGAATGATTTCTTGTCGGGATGCATTGGATTTAATTTGTAATCATTTTGTCATAAAAGAATGAATTTTAATGTGGTACGAAATGAATTAAAGATGGTGATTTGAAATAATCAACGGAGTAATTAGTTGTAGATACAGAGTAATAGAGGAGTGTTTTGATGCGGAGTCAAAGCCTTAATTAATCCCTTTGTGTGAGGGTTTTGCTCAAAATCACATGCAAAGCAATAAATATTTGCTAACTTCCAAACCGTCCCCACACATGAAATATAGTATAAGAATAAATCCCATTATGAAAGGGAAATGTCGAGATAGAAAATTAATTAGTAGTCGGTGCTAAAAGAAATTAGGGTTTAGAGAGAGATGTGTGGGGGGATTGCACTTTTTATTCAATTGATGGGGTAGTAAATGTAGTGCATTAAATTCTTGCTGCCCAATGCATTTTGTTGACTGACATACTACTGCTATTCACATTTATTTTGATTGGGATGATTGACCTACATTACATTTCCTTTTTTCTTTTTTCTTTTTTCTTTTTTCTTTTTTCTTTTTTCTTTTTTTTGAGGTATTCTTTTCTTTTATTTAAATTCCTTCTTATTCCGTTATATCTGTGCATATTTATTTCATAATAAATCATCCCAAATTCTTCATATATAATGAAGCATTTTTTTAAGACGTCTTTACACATTGTTGGGTAGAATATGCCGTGAATTACAAGGAAATGGGTCTCAAATTCATATGAGAACACGTGCTTGTCAAAATCTGAAGATGACTCAAGGGAAATAATTGTAATTGATCTTTATTCAGAAATAGTTGGGCAAAAATCGAATGTCAAATTTATCATGTAATGTAACACACACACACAGAGGACCACAAGGCAAACGGATTTCTCACATAAGAAGAGTGGGTTTGCAAATGGGGAGAGAGTAGTAATTAATAGGCATATATATTATCATCCAAACGCCGTTAAGTGGCTGCAGGTGGACCACTCTAAAATTGTAACAACCCAAATTCAAGAAATCAATTCACTAAAATTTTAGGGGTAAATTCGAATGACATTAACTCAAGTGAACTTGCTGTTTTAGGTGCTTAAATTATTGCATATATGTATCTTTATGTTATTAATATAATATACTAACACAAAACAATCAGAAGTCGCATTTTTATACATTTTGCTATCTGATTCTTGATGGCGGTGAAATATTCCATTGAATGCACAAAGAATAGAAAACAAAATCAAACTTTTTTTTTAAATGACGAGATTGAAGGTTGGACGGTTGAAGTGCAAAAGAATGCAAAGTTTTTGGAAGATCGAGTGAAAAACAGAGCTTTCTTTAATTTATAATGTTACTTGTCAGGCACATGATGAAACTCGAGGGAATATTTCAACAGTAAAAAAATACTAAACATAAACTTTTTTTCAAGGTAGAATGAACATTTTCGTTTGATTATCAAGATTGTTATACTCAAGAAATTTAACTCCGTATTGCCAAATCATCGAGGTGCTATGAAGACCTAATCCATTAATTAAAGCAAGATTTTAGTTTTAGATTTTAAGTTCACTCTCTAGTATAATCTTTTTAGAGGAATTTACTCTATAGAATGGATCTCCAAATGAGGATTCCTTATACAATCGTTACATGTATGATACTCAATCTAGTTGAAATAATCACATTAATAGTTGCATTGACAGTTATCTTCAGTCTCAAATCTGTATGGATACGTCCATTGTAAGTGATAGTAGTGACAGTTACATTTCTAGGTGCGTTTTTTATAAACGTAAAACTAGTAGTGAAGGTGGGGAGTCTAGTATACGAACCCACACTAAGAGTAGTGATTTAACTCTAAGAGAAAGGTGTAGTGATCTGGATGCAACTAAAAAATACAAGCATTTGTGGGTTCAATGTGAAAATTGTTATGGATTAAATTATAAGAAATTTTTGGAATAAAACATGAATATTTGTGAACATTGTGGATACCATTTGAAAATAAATAGTTCAGAAAGAATCGAAGTTTCGATCGACCCCAGTACTTGGGTATTGCTTGCTTTAGTTTGGGAATTGAATTTGCTCTCTCTCCCTTTTACCTTTATGGTGTGTTCACTTGGAAGTATAAATTTATATCCCCATTTAGAGGTAAATAGAGGAATAAACAAAAATCTCACCCTTTAAATCATCCCTTCTTTTTTAAATATCTCATTTCCACCATCACAAGGAAGGATAATATTATCCCCCTAAATTGGAGTGATAATATTATCCCTCCTTGTGGTTGTGGAAATGAGAGATGTGATAATATTATCACTCCTTGTGGTGGTGGAAGGAGAGATTTAAAAAAGAAGAGATAATTTAAATGGTGAGATTTTTGTTTATCCCTTCATTTACCTCTAAATAAAGGTATAAATTTATACTTTCAAGTGAACACACCCTAAATATATTGATTGTATTGCTTGTTATGTGTTTGATGAACGTTACATCTTGTTTATGGTTGCAGCATACCAAAATCAATATATTTAGAGAAGGATCCAAAGACTAGTCACTCGAAATTGCTGCGAGCATTGCTTGAATATATTTTTTTAAACATATGAGTGGGATATTAATGAAGAAATCTCTATAACTTCCTATACTTTTTTTTTGGGAGATGATATTATTATACTTCTATCATTGGTATGTACCAACTCCATGTTCTTGACCTAGCTGGTCCCACTAATTATAGTTTGATATTTAATATTATTTAATATTCCATCGCTTTATAATTCGTATTACAATACTCCCACCATCTACAATTAATATGCAAAGTTTATCATAATACCGACTTTAAAAAATGTAGCAGTGGGTATTGTGAGGGAAGATAGAGTGACCCACATTCTTATAGTGTTTTTATGTGTGGAGATTGGTAGTAAATTCTGTAACTAATTAGTTGAAAGTGAGAGGGTAAATAGATAAAAAAAAAGGTGGTTGATCATATTCTATAAAAAAAGTTTTGCATGTTTATTGTGGACAGAAAGTAACATCTCACATTAATATGTATAAAAAAAAATCAACAAAATGATGAATCAATCAAGGTTGAAGCATGCAACACACACATTAAACACACTTTCCATAGAGAGTGAATCATATACAAATATTTCCTAAATAACAAATTATAAATCGAATTGAATCATGTTGGAAAAATTAGTAAATGTTTTGATTTATTCCAAAATCTAACTGATCCCAACTGAGTAGATAAAAACCATGAACTTAGCTAGATTTCACTGTTTGAGCGTAGAGATTTTTATCTTTACATGATTCGAGCAGAAAAAGTCAGCAAGACTGGAGAAGGCAGTACGTGAAGAACTCAGTTGGACCATGAGCGCAGTTGGATCACGAGCTCAGTTGGACTGCGACTCAGTTGACTCTTCAACTGACCCATGCAACTCTAGCATATAGAGAAGTTGTGTCGAAGTCAGATGTCACAAAGCTGAGAAGAGAAAACTTTGAGACGTTGAAGGCAGAAGAGTTGAAGTCCAAGTTCAAACCTACTCGGAAGCACAAGTCAGCTGAGGACTTACTATAAATGAACCGACAACAGAGACGCACAAAAAGCGAACGTCGCAGTTGCCATTTTAGGAAAGTTCACAGTGAAGCAGGTGAAGTGCCATACTTTTAGCAGAGATCAAACGGCTCTTTCCAACGACTAATTAGATCTCCCTCTATAAATAGAGGTCGCCACAATCGAAGAAGGAGAGAGAGAGGATAGAGAGAAGAGAGTGAAAAGAGAGAGAAACAAGAGTGCCGAAGAAGCAGCAGACCACCACTCTCTCCAGCAAGAACATCCAAGTCGAAGAACAAGTAGAAGTCGAGTGTCCACACCTCTTCATGTTCTTTCATCTAGTCTCTCAAAAAGCCTCTTCTTTGATCGAGTCCAGAATATAGGTTCTTGCTTATTTTGTTTCTAAGCAGACTCTCTCCCAAAAGATCGAGTCTCTAAGCCTTAGGACAAAGTCTCCACTTCTCTCCGTGTAGAAGACTTGTTGGAAAAATCCCCAACCCCCAAACCAAAGTTCTACCTTTAAACCCGCAATCAAAGACACTAGGTCCCTTAGAACCCGCAATCTAAGACTAGGTCCCTCAGAACCCGTAATCTAAGACCAGACTGTATACTTGCCTGTAAAAGTGTTGTAAGGTTTGGTTCGAGCTTGTAATCGAACTGGTTAGGTTGCTTGGTACCTGCAAACTAAGTGGAACGTTTGATAAGCACGTTTGAGCTTATCTGGTAGATTACTTCCCCGAAAGTGAATCGTGGATGTAGGAGGTTAATCTATAAACCACGTCAAAATACTGTGTCGTTTACATTTCTGTATTTACATTTCAGTTACCTAACCAACTGACTCTGCATACAAACTGCACATTTACAAACCGCACTAAATTTTGGGAACTTGACCTTCCTCTGTTTTCATAAAGGTTTTAGTTTAAGTAACGAACTTTAATTTCTACCAACTTCCGCATAGCTTAGCTCTTTGAAACCTCAGTTAGAATACACAGTTGACCCTCAGTCAAAGAAGTCAGTTATGTACCTAACTGTGTGAACAGCTCCAACTGACCTTCTCAGTTGTCGAGCGAACTGATCTAAGCAGTTAACTCAGTGATAAGATTTTTAAAGCAACAAAAATTGCTACTGGTGTATTCCCCTCCCTCCTTCCATACACTACATACTCGTTACCGGAACCATCAAATCATTTTATGATCTACTATTATCATACAAGAATCATCATTATAATATATAAAAAATTAGGAAAATGATTTTAAGACATAATGACTTGGACAGAATGAGGTTAAATTAGTCAAATTACTATTTATGTAAATTTTGAATTAATTTATTCATTTAATTGAATTTTTTATATTACTCAATTATCCATAGCACATTAAGGGATTAATTATAGGACTTGATTTGAAATTCTAGAAATCAAATCAAATCTACTTATTCATAATTAATCTCTATGAAACACAATTTATATATTATTTTTTCTACAAATTTGAAATCATTCGAACCATATATATATGTGTAGGAAAAACTTTGCCTTGTATGAAAAAAAGGAAAAAAGAATCTTCTTATATTAATCGATTGATTGGAATATAACCAAATCATATGATGGTCCCGGTAACGAGTATCTAATGTAGGGGGAGGGGGAGAGAATACACCAGTATTAATTTTTCTTGCTTTAAATCTTTTCACTGAGTTAACTGCCCAGATCAGTTGGCTCAACAACTGGAAAAGTCAGTTGGAGTTGTGATAAACATGACTTTTTTCATCTTTATAAGTTTATTTGATGTCAATTTGTATTGAGAAATCATGTTTGGAATGAGTTTTGTGCTTAAGTATTGTTATTTTGTGAAATATGATGCTCGTTCGTACTTTGTTTGATTTTGCAGAAATTTAGAGTTAATCTTATGCAAATTAAGCATGCTAGAATGAAAGTACAGTTTGATAGGAGTTCGTAGGCGAAAACGGATCTAAATCGGAGTTATAACGAAGGAGAACGGACCAAAACAAAAACGTTGCGCACTGGCCCAGTACACACGCGGACAACATGCGAATTTTCTAGATTTTCCTATTTTTGGTTATTTTCTCCTATTTTGGTTATTTCCTACTCCTACTAGGATACAACCTTGTACTCCCCACACCTCTATATATATATATATATATATATATATATCCTCCAAAAGACATCTATCACATCTCACCTTTAATCTTTTAATCTCTAATCCTTTTTTTCTATTATTTTATATTAGGTTAGTTTAGATTTATTTTCTTGGAGAAATTTTGAAGATTGGGAGACGAGAAGAAGAGGCACTCAAGAACTAAGGATTCGTCTACGGTTTTTATGTTATTTATTGGATATTGTCTATGATGTCTATGAGTAACTAATTTCCTTTTATCCTAGGGCTAGAGAGTAGATGGATAATTAACTTTGATTTTTATTTGATTGATCAATTACGACCCTAGTTTGTTTATTGTGTTCTTGGTTTGATTGTTTGCTTAATTGCTTAGCTACCAATTTTGCATGATTTGATGTGTTAACTTGAGATCGGAAGAAGATAGTTAATACTTGATCTAGAACATAGGACATACATTGCAAAATAACCGTGAGGGGACGAGATTTGTGTGAGAGCGCTAATCTAATCGATATTTTTGGAGTTGCATGCATATGATGTTTGTCGAGAACAAAAATCCTTGCATGTGATCAACGGTTTATTCGCTACGGGAGTAGGTTTAAACTAATTGCATGATTTTTCTAAGAAGAGTTGAGTCCCAGTGTTAATTGATTAATTGATTGAATCTTGAAGTTGATTTTCCATTGAAATCGAAACCTTAGGATATCTTATCTATCTTGAATCTTTAAATCTTTTTCTTTGCTTTTGATTTTGTTATTTTGTTTAAATATTTGCATCTTAGTTTAATTAATCATTAAAGTTCGAAAATCTAAATAGAGGAAGAGCAATTGAAAGTAGTACTCATTGGAATTAATACAATCCCTGTGGAATACGACCTTGCTTCCCTGTGCTCAATTACACCCATGCACTTGCGGTGTGAAAGAAATTAGCGAACAAGTTGATCACACAGTTGGGTAAAAAGCTGACTTCTTTGACTGAGGGTCAGCTGTGTAGTCCAACTGAGGTTTTAAACAATTTAGTGTTGCGAAAGATGGCGGAATTAAAAGCTCTTTACATAAACTGAAACCTTTGTGAAATCGGGGAAGGTCAAGTTCTCAAAGTTAGTGCAATTGTGTGCAAGTGCAGTTTGTATGCAGTTTGTATGCTGGGTCAGTTGGTTAGGTAACTGAATATAAAATACTGAATGTAAATACAGAATGTAAACGACATAGTATTTTAACGTGGTTCAAAGATTGACCTCCTACGTCCACGACTTTATTTTCGGGGAAGTAACCCACTAAATAAGCTTAGGCATGCTTACCAAACGTTCCACTTGATTTTCGGGTACCAAGCACCCTAACCAGTTCGATTGCGGGTTCGAAAAAGACCTTACAACACTTTTACGGGCAAGTGCACAACCTGAGCTTAGATTACGGGTTCAAAGTGGACCTAGTCTTAGAGTACGGATTCTAAGGGACCTAGTCTTGGATTCCGGGTTCCAAGGGACCTGGTCTTTGATTACGGGTTCAAAAGGACCTAGTGACTTTGATTGCGAGTTCAAAGTCGGACCAAAGGTATGGGGTTGGGAATTTTTTCAACTAAGAAGCCTTCTACACAGAGAGAAGTGGAGGCTTCGTCCTAAGGCTTCGAACTTGATCTTTTGGAAGAGAATTCGGTCAGACACAATATATACAAGAACCTATATTCTAGACTCGATCAAAGAATGGGCTTTTTGAGAGGCTAGATGGAAGAACAACATGAGGTTTGAACACTCGACTTCTACTGGTTTTCAACTGAGGTCTTCTTGCTGGAGAGAGAGGTGGTCTGCTGCTGCTACTTCACTCTTGATTTTGTCTCTCTTGGCACTTCTACGTGCTTGTGTCTGCTTTTGTGGAAACTTTCCTAAAAAGGTAACTGCGACCTTTCATTTATGCACGTCGTTAATGTCGATCCATTTATAGTAAGTTCTCCAGCTGACTTGTGCTTCCAAGTAGATTTGAATCTCGACTGCAACTCTTCTGCATTCAACGTCTTCAAAGTCTTCTCTTCTTTGCGACGTTTGACTTCGACACAACTTCTCTTCATGCTTCAGCTGTATGGGTCAGTTGAGGAGTCAACTGAGGTGCTGTACAACTGAGTTCGTGCTTCAGCTAAGGTTAAGGTCTCAACTGAGTTTGAGGGTTAGCTGAGTTTGGGTCTTAGCTGAGTTCTTCACGAACTGTCTTCCTCAGTCCGACTGTCTTCTTCTGCTTGAAACCTGTAAAGATAAAATCCCTACGCTGAAACATTAAGCTCTAGCTAAGTTTAGACTGAAGGCATTCATCTACTCGGTAGGGGTCAGTTGGGATTTTGGTATCAATCGAAACCTTTACTAATTTTCAACAATTTCTCCCTTTTTTTATGATGCCAAAACTCTAAACTGACACCACCTAACTTTCCTAACTGATACCAAACAGACTAAAAGATAAACTCAATTCTAGTCTATAAGAGGAAAGGGGTTAACACAAGATAACATATAAAAATTGAAAATATTGACCTCAAACTTGGACAACAAGATGGTTGTCATCAAGTGAGATCAATAACTGAAGACCTTTAATAATCGACAACTTGTTATTATAGATAACAAATTGGAAAGTGATTATAGTTACAACTGAGTTCTTTCTAAACTACACTCCTATCATTCTAACCTACTCTAGGGTCTTTGTCTTCGTCTCTTCCACCTCCTTATAGGAGGATCTTCATCTTCATCTACCAAGGTTGAGCTGATGTCAGTTAAAGGTATTCAGCATTCACATGAATACCTGTATCGAGCCATGAGGCGAGACTTTTGATTACTTCATCAACCGTCTCCTTATTAACCTTGGTCTTCTTCTTCATCGCTTCTCTGAAGGCTGGTGGCTGAGGTCAGTTCTGATTGAATGCCTCGAGCAACTTTCCAAGGCACCTGACAACCTATCAACACTCTTCTTCAGCCTTCATGATCTCCATCCCTGCTGGCCTTCCTATTGGAGTATTTACACGACAGTACTCTTAACAACAGTTTGCCCACTTTTTCCCCCTTTTTGGCATCAGCAAAAAGTTAAGGAGGAAGAGGGTTGGCATGTGGCATTCAGGTATTGACTTGCCAGATGGCAGAAGTCATCCATTCCTTCAACAGACACTCAAGTTATAAGCAAACTCGAGTGGAAAGAAAGCTCGGCTGAGACTAATTTGCAGATGAGGATGGCCTTGTGCAGCATAGTCTCAAGAGTGAATGCATAGTTCCGATCGGGACTCCTGATACACAAGTTACTATCGACCTGTCCTCGTGACGTGCGATTGTTGATCTTCATTCCACAGTACTCGAAGAGGTTGAAGCTGAAGTACCCTCCTCGATAGTGCGTCTGAAAGAAATATATGATATGCAATTGGAAGAACACCTCAGGAATCCGCATTAGCTGGTTCACGCCAATAATCTCCCACGTCATCATTCGTCCTTTGAAGCATCTGCGTCTCATGTAGTCACGAACATAGCGTTCTTGCTGAACCGATTAATTCACCGGTTTAGAGCTAGCGGGAGGAAAGAACCGCTTTGCATAGTGGGAAGGCATATTCTCGATCTGGTAGGATTTTCTGAAGAGGAAGATAAACCCTAGCAAGAGGGAAAACCACAAAGCAAAATTTTCATGAGAAAAGGCAGAAAATTTTCATGACACCGATAATTTTCCCAACATCAAACAAAAACTTAACTTTACACAAAAACGAGAAAAAAGGAACAAAAGATCTATAAATAGGACTACAACCTATTCTATATTCATCAATATCCAACGGCTAATTCTTTTTCTTTTTTCAGATTATTGTCCCAATATTGCATTTTACTTGAAATTTTTCTAAAAATCTCAATATTCTACCCCACAACCATGTATTTTACCTATTTCTATAGTATTTTTAATTGTCAACAATATTATTTTCTATCAAATACTTACAATCTCAAAATGTTATTCTAGATTTATTTTAAATCTCTTATATATTATTAAATCACAATAAAAGGAAAATATTAAAGTGTAATATCTCATAATAAAAATAATAATTTGTAGTTGGAAGAAATATAAATTTAAGAATTAAAATAAGATATAAATTATTAAACAAAAATAATAAAAAATATTATAATGGAAAAATTGAAGTGAAATAAAAGATACAAATAATAACAATATATGTTAATTTTGAAAGATTATTTGATTACCTAATTTTGAGGGATTAAATTATATATACCTAAATAAGATTATGGTGATAATTAAAACTTTTAAAAATAATAGTATAAGGGTGTTGGGAAAATTAGTAAAGGTTTCGAAAGATACCAACATCCCAATTGACCCCAACCGAGTAGATGAATGCCTTTAGTCTGTTCTTAGCTAGAGTTCACTGTTTGAGGGTACGAATTTTATCTTTACAGGATTCAAGCAGAAGAAGTCAGCTGCACTAAAGATGGAAGTTCGTGAAGAACTCAGCTGAGGCCCAAACTTAGTTGAGACCCAGACTTAGCTGAGGTCCAGACTCAGCTGAGACTCAAGATCAGTTGAGACATAAACCTCAACTGAAGCACGTACTCAGTTGGACAACAGCTCAGTTAACTCCTCAACTGACCTACGCAGCTGAAGGCATACAGTCAAGCATGAAGAGAAGTTGAGTCGAAGTTAGACGTCGCGAAACAAAGAAGAGAAGACGCTGAAGACAGAGGAGTTGCAGTCCAGATTTAAATCTACTCGGGAGCACAAGTCAGCTGGAATACATACCATAAATGGACCGACAACAGCGACGTGCAAAAAGCTAAGGTTGCAGTTACCATTTTAGGAAAGTTTCCAGAAAAACTGGTGGAGTGCCATACTTTTGGCAGAGTTCAAATGTCTCTTTCCAACAGCTAATTTAAACTTCCTCTATAAATAGAGGTCTCGACACCAAAGCTTAAAAAAGGGGCGATACAAGTAGAGAAAAAGCATGCCAAAGTGTCGAAAGATAACATTAAGAGTGAACGAGCAGCAGCAACTCGTCACCTCTCTCTTTCCAGGCAAGAAGACCTCCGACGAAGTCCAGTCGAAGAAAAGGGTTGACTTCTCCTCTTGTTCTTCCCTCCAGCCTCGTAGAAATCACCCCTTCCTGATTGAGTCTAGAGGATAGGTCCTTGCTTGTTTTGTATCCCCTCTGACTCTCTATCAAACGATTGAGTCTGACGCCTTTGGTCGAAGCCTCCACTCTCTATTGAAGGCTTTCTTGTTGGAAACTCCCTCCAAATCCAAACCTTAGGTCTGACTTTGAATCCGTAATCAAAGTCATCATGTCCTTTGGAACCTGTAATCCAATACCTGGTCCCTTAGAACCCGTAATCCAAAAATAGGTCCCTTAGAACCCAGAATCTAAGACCAGGCAGTGCACTTGCCCGGAAAAGTGTTATAAGATCTTGTTCGAACCCAAAATCAAACTGGTTAGGTTTGCTTGGAACTCGTAATCCAAGTGGTTCGTTTGGTAAGCACACTTAAGCTTATCTAGTGGATTACTTCCCCAAAAAGGAAGTCGTAGACGTAGGAAGTTGATCTCTGAACCACGTTGAAATACTGTGTACTTTACATTCTGCATTTTACATTCAGTATTTTAAATTCAGTTTACTTAACCAAGTGACCCTACATATGCACAACATATTTATCAAATTGCACTAATTTGGAAACTTGACCTTCCCCCTTTCACAAAGGTTTCAGTTTTTGTAACGAGTTTAAATTTCACTATCTTCCGCAACATAAAATTGATTAAAACCTCGGTGCATACAGCTGAACTTCAGACATAGGAGCCAGCTGTGCTGCCAACTGTGTAATCAGCTCCAACTGAGCAACTCAGTTGTAGAGCTACTCCAACTAATTTTTCCAGTTGTCGAGTAAACTGACCTGAGTAGTATATCTCAGTGAAAAGACGTTAAGCAAAATGAAAATTGCTACTGGTGTATTCCCCCCAACACCAGTTACTCATTATCGGGACCATCAAGTGGTATCAGAGCAGAGGTTCAAAAGACTGTTTCTAATTCACAAGGTGTGAGTCGAGTAGATTTGTCAGTGGTCAACTGAACAAATCTTTTTTGAAATCAATTAGTGTATTCTGCTGCATATTTTTGTGCCTGTCTTATTTAGTATGTAGAAAAGATGAACCCGACGTTGCTAGAAAGCTTGCCGGAGTTCTCCATAGATGATTATCCCACGTGGAAGTTTCGCCTGAAGATGGCTGTGATTTCCAGGCATCACAGGATGTGGGAAACCATAGAAAATGGTCCCATCCAAATAACTCAGTCAGTACTGGTTCCTCCAATTACTCCAGGGGAATGAGAGATGTTGATGAAGGACGAACCCAAAAGCGCGCACCAATACACCAAGGAAGAAAGAGACATCGCGCAACTAGATGACATCGCCAAAAGTGTCATTTCTTCCACAATCGGCAAAGCCTACTTGCTGAAGATTATCAATTGCTCCACAACAAAGATATGTGCGAAGCCTTAGCTGCACTTTGTGAAGGTTTTGATGAGATTAAGGAGAACAAGTTCACCTTAGCTTGTCAGAAGTACGAGAACTTCTCTCAGCTAACAGGGGAGTCCATAGACAAGATGGAGCTGAGATTCACAGAGGTCCTAATGGACATTAAGAGTATTAGGAAGGGCAAATACTCTCAGTGTGAGATGAACCTCAAGGTTCTCTCCGTGTTAGGCGAAGACTAGGCGGTCTACAGAGTCGTCCATCAAAATCGGAGTGACTCAGTTCGATGACAAGTGAGAAGCTGTTCTCCATGCTTAAGGCAAATGAGTATGATATCCTCCGACTGAAGCAGGAAAAGCTTCAGAAACTAGAACAGACCGAGCAACGCTCAGCTGCCAAGTTAATGGCACTTCGAGCTGAATCGGGCAGATCCAAGTTTGTCAGACCCTCACGGTCCGCAACTCCTCAGCTAGGGATCGACTGAGTAGGTCCAAACTTCAGAAGAAGGTTGACGAGTTGACCAAGCAACTCGAGGAGATGAATTCCAGGATTGAAAAGTTCAGGAGGATCAACAGGAGCAGGCAAATCTCAACTGACCCCTCAATAAAGAATCAAAGCAAAGGATGTTTTGAATGTGGAAAGCCAGGACACTTCAAAGCCAACTGTCCTGACCTCTCCCTGAAGGAGAAGGAAGCCCTCCGAGGAAAAGCCAAGGAGAAATCCAAGGTTATGATTGTTGAGGAAGACGTCGACGGCACCGCAATCCACCGAGTCAGAAAGAGAAGAAACTGACTTGCTATCTAGTTCAGCAGAAATTGACCAGTGCTTCATGGCATTTACCTGAAGAGTCAATTGATGAGGACCAGGCTAAACTGAGAAAAAGAAGAGCTGCCAAATCCGTCTGGGTGTTGGATAGTGGATGCTCCAGACACATGACACCCCAGAGGGATCTTCGCACAGACATCAAGCTTCGAGAAAGAGGTATTGTAACCTTTGGTGATGACTCTCAAGGAAAAACTAAAGGATCCGGTACATTCGCAACTTAGCTAGTGTCTATAAAAAATGTGTCCTTGGTTGATGGATTGAAGCATAACTCGCTCTCTATAGGCCAACTGTGCGATAATGGTTTTTCTGTGAAGTTTGATGCACAAATGTGCAGGGTGAAAGACGTCAAGACCAAATAGATTCTTCTATATGATAGACGATTTTCATCAGGTGGAGTCTATTACACAGACTGGTCGAGTAGCTCACCAGAAACATGCCTTGTATCCAAGAGCACCTCAGAGACAAGTTAGTTATGGCATAAATGACTCAACCACCTTAACTTCAAAACCATGAACAAGCTAGCTCACCAACAGCAGGCAGTTAGAATACCGAACTTGAAGTTCAGTCCGACGCATCACTGCAATGCTTGTCAGCTTGAAAAGTTGGCTAGAGCATCATTCCGTCTTAAACTGACGCCATCGACGGATCGAGTTCTGCAATTGATCCACATGGATCTCTTCGGTCCGATCACCCTAGAAAGTGTGAGTGGAAATAAGTACACCCTCGTAGTTACTGACGACTACTTGAGGTACACATGGGTGATCTTCATGGCGCACAAGAATGAGATTAGAGAAGAGTTGTTGAAATAGATGGATAGAATTGCAAATCAGCAAGGGAAATCTATTGTCTCCATCAGATCTGATCGCGGAATTGAGTTCCTCAATGAGTCCATCATTGAGTATTGCGAGAAGAAAGACATAACTCACCAGACCTTTAGCTGCAAGAACTCCACAGCAAAACGGAGTAGCTGAGAGGAGAAATCGAATGCTGAAGGATGCAGCAACTTGCATGCTCACTAGTTCAGCCCTGCCAAAAAGATTTTGGGCAGAAGCAATCAACACAACGTGCTTTACACAGAACCGATCCCTCCTCATGAATAAACAAGGAAAAACTCTATACGAGCTATGAAGAAACAGGAAGCCAAACATTTCCTACTTTCGTGTGTTCGATTCTAAGTGTTATATCCATAATAATGGGAAAGCTCAGTTGAATACCTTCGAGCCAAAAGTTGTCAAAGGCATATTCGTAGGATATGCTGCGAAGATAAAAGCTTACAGAGTTTTCAACACCAGTTCCAAAATTGTTGAGGTAACACCTCATGTTGTGTTTGATGAATCTACTTTTGAGTGCAGTGAACAGGCTAACTTGCAGGCAGCTGAAGAAAGTGCACATGCCCACCCAACTGAGACAAGATCTCAAGCTTAAAGATTGAAGAATCTTGCAGAGCCGCTTATCTTGTCAACTGAAGAAGAAGAAGTATATTCTTCTGACGATGAGACTGAAGATCCCGCCTCAATTTAAGGGGGAATTCCAGAGTCATCTGACCAAGTGCTAACCGCAGCTGAAGCTCAGCTAGGAGTAGAAACTGAGCAGCCATCCAGTCTAGGACCTTCCAGTCCAAGACCAGCCAACTCCTCAGTTCACGCCTCAACTCCAACTGAGGATCGAACAACACCAGAAATAAGATCACCAAGATCGACACCTCCAACATCTCCAAGATCGGAGTATTCCATCACAATGCTCGAATCCGCTAAGCGAGCAAAGAAGCACAAACGGTGGTTTGAAGACCACGTTAATGACTCCATGATAGAAAATCCGGAAGCCGGCGTCCAAACCAGGAGATCAACTCAAGTTGTAGATTCCAAAGCATATGTTCCGACTCAGCCAACTCAGTCAGGAACCACAACTGATGTAGAACCAACTTTGGTAGCACAATATGCTGACGAGCTCAGGATACTAGGAAAGCTGGAGCAAGCAGGAGATGTAAGCATGATTGCATGCTTTGTAGCATATGTGGCTGAACCCAAGAACATCTTGGAAGCTTTAGGATGTATCCACTCGACTCAAGCCATGCAAGAAGAGCTCAATGAATTCTTTAGAAACTGCGTGTGGGAACTTGTTGAAACACCTGAGGGGATCAAGGTGATTGGCATAAAGTGGATATTCAAGAATAAGCATGACGCCATTGGGTGTGTCGTGAGAAACAAGGCTAGACTGGTAGCTCAAGGTTACTGCCAGCAAGAAGGAATAGACTTCGAAGACTCCTTCACCCCAGTTGCTCGTCTGGAAGCAATTTGGATTTTCTTAGCCTACGCGGCTTACCACAAGTTCAAAGTCTATCAAATGGACGTGAAGTGTGCGTTTCTCAATGGAGACATCAAAGAAGATGTTTATGTAGCACAACCTTCCGGTTTCGAAACTTGTGACGGCAGAGTCTACAAATTGAAGAAAACCATATACAGATTGAAACATGCTCCACACGCATGGTATGAAACCTTGTGCGGCTTTCTACTCAAATCAGGGTTCATTCAAGGCTCAGTCGACAAAACTCTTTTCACCATCAAAGTTGGAGAAAAAATCCTTGTGGTGCAAATTTATGTCGACGATATCATCTTTGGATCCAAATACGAAGATCTGTGCAAGAGGTTCTTCCAGCTCATGTAGGACAAGTTTGAGATGTCCATGATGGGAGAGAGAAATTATTTTCTTGGGCTGTAGGTGAAGTAGTTGCCAGAAGGAATCTTCATCAATCAGTCCAAGTACACAAATCAGCTAATCTCCAAGTATGGACTGACCTCTAGCCGAACAACGAAAATCCCCATGAACACCAATTGGAAGAACGACTCGGGCCAAGAAAGGAAGCTCGTCGATGCAAAATTGTACAGAGGGATCATCGGCTCGCTGTTGTATCTAACTGCTAGTCGACCAGACATCTCCTATGCAGTTGGAGTCTGTACAAGATTTCAAGTTGAGCTTAGGGAAGCTCACTTGCACACAGCGAAGAATATCATCAAGTACCTCAAGGAATCAGTCTATATGGGACTGTAGTACCCAACTGATGATAACATTGAACTGACCGGCTACTCAGACGCAGACCTAGCCGGAGACAGAGTTGATAAGAAATCAACCTCAGGATACTGTCAGTTCATGGGAAGCAAACTAGTTTCTTGATTTTCTAAGAAACAAGTGTGCGTCGCCATCTCCACAACTGAGTCGGAGTACATGGAAGTTTCAAACCGCTGCATGCAAGTTCTCTGGCTGAAGCAACAACTAAGAGATTATGAAGTGGAGACAGGCCAAGTACCCATCTTCTGTGATAGCTCAAGTGCTATAGCCATCATGGTGAATCCAATCCACCATTCCAAGACAAGGCATATCGACATACGACATCACTTCATCCGTGATCATGTCGAAAAGAAGGATGTCATTGTTGAGAAAATTTACATTAACATTTATAGAGCTAATATCTTCACAAAGCCTTTAGTGAAAGCTCGATTCAAGATGATGTGTCAACTCCTTGGATTGCTCAACCCAACCGAAGAAGAAGCCATGATGATGGAGATCGCAAGTTGAGGGGGAATCTCAACTTGAGGGGGAACTGAGCGAGTATGCCTCCCCATCCAGTTCAGTCGACAGATGGAGTCAAACCCCAACTGAACTGACGACTTAAGTCAGTTGAGTGTGAGCTGAGTAGAGGAGACAGTTGTGGTCAATGCCGACTGAACAAGCACTATGTTAACTTGTTCCTTTCCATTAAGGCGGGTGTTTTGAATTCAATTCAAGCATCTGTTACAAGTTATTCACTCTGAATTAGCCAAGCGGTCACTTCATTGGAAAGCACGTCGTCCCTTAAACCCTGCTTGTAGATCGCGATTGGGCTGACATAGTGTAACCTACCCTCCTCATGCGCGCGAGTGCTTCACACTGCCTCATGACGCGTTCCGTCACTGTCATTCTTGGAGCAGCTTTTTCTGAAACAGCGCATTAAAATCTGATGTTTATCCCGAAGAAACTGCACGAGTTGATGTGATCCGTTGATTTGGATCTCAACCCCCATATAAATTGGTGGCCTTGCAATTCAGTTTGCACAACAACTCCAAGACTTTCTGCCTCTCTCTCATGAAATTTTTGGTTTGTGGTTTCTCTCTTGCTAGGGTTTATCTTCCTCTTCAGAAAAAACTACTAGATCGAGAATATGCCTTACCACTTTGCAAAGCGGTTCTTTCCTTTCGTAAGCCCTGAATCTATGAAACAATCAGTTCAACAAGAACGCTATGTTCGTGGCTACATGAGACGCAGACGCCTAAAAGGTTGATTAATGATGTGGGTGCTTCGTTGTGTCAACCAACTAATGCAGTTCCATGAGATGTTCCTCAATTGCATGTCGGGTTGAAGTTCTGCAATCCTACGTCACCTGAGCAAGTCATTAGTTACATGTCCATAAGAAGTCGCGCTCAGCCCTCGACGTTACCTCCTGCAATAACTTAGTGCAAGGTCTTTTCTTGTTCACAAGCTTGTTTCAATCGAGTAGCCTTCTTCCAAGAACTGAAGAAGACATAGACTTCTGTTCTTCAGCAAGTCTATGATGTAATGTCTCCAACGTAATCTTGTATTCTTCTTTTTGCTGATGCCAAAAAGGGGGAAGAAGTGCATGTATCACCTACATTAGGTGGATGCGCAGGATCAAACAGAACACAGGCTGAGAAGAAGAAGACTGACAAGGGATCAGTTGTCTCCTCCGGTTTGAGGTAAGTTTTCAAGTGGATGGTTACCACCAACTGATATCAGCCTCTCCAGCTTTGCGGCAGCGGAAAGAGGTTTACTTGGCTGTTGAAGGAAAGGATGTTCAAGGTCAGAGACGGGATGACCTCAGCCTACAACCCCCATAGCTGAAGATGAAGACCCTCCCTTAAGGAGGTGAAGGAGTCGAAGACGAAGACCTAGAGTAGGTTAGAAGTTAGAACTGTAGTTTAGCAAGAACTCAGTTGTAACTGTAATCTCTCCCAAATTTATTATCTGTTATAACAAGTTGCTGGTTATTAAAGGTCTTCAGTTGTTGATCTCACTTGATGACAACCATCTCGTTGTCCAAGTTTAAGGTCAATGGTTTTATTTTTTGTTAATTGTTTTTCTTGTGCTAACCCTTTCCTCTTATAGACTAGAATTGAGTTTATCTTTAGTCTTACTGGTATCGGCTTGTGGTATCAGTTAGAAAAGTTAAGTGATGTCAGTTAGGGTTTTGGCATCACCAAAAAGAGGAAAATTATTAAAAAAATTAGTCAAAATTTCAAAAAATACCAAAACTCCAACTGAGTAAATAAATGACATTAGTCTGATCTTTTTGAGAAAATTAGTATAGATTTTCTATCACTGCAATGATGGCACACGAAGCAAAAAATTATTAGAAAAACATAACTCACTGCAATGATGGCACACGAAGCAAAAAATTATTAGAAAAACATGACTGTCTATATGAAAAGGAATCTATCTACGTTTCTATATATAATACGACAATTTTTCTTAATTGCTTCATGTGCCAACATTGCAAAAATGCAGGGGAATTATAAGACTTGAAAAAAAAAGGAAGCATGCACATGACTATCAACGAGTAGACATGTGACATACATATATGTATGTATAGAACTTTCTATGAGAAAGATTAACATTTCTAATAAGTATTTTATGAAGAAACTTAAATGACATAAATAAATGATGAAAAAAAAAATGAATCTTTTCCATGATAGCTAGGTGTCATATTATCAACTTAATTAGTGGTTTGCCCTAAAATTTGATTCCATGACGCAACTATGCACAAACCCCATGCTATCTATTATTATTCCGTTAATGGAATTAGCTATCTACAAACGTGTACTGTGATCCCTTAGATCAATATAGCTATGTACCATTATTCTAAATTGAATTATTTTAAAAATATCACAGCAGGTTAAATATTTGTATTTCAATTTATAATTGCCTAACTTATGGTTATATTCCACGCAAGCAATTCCAGCTAGACTCGTCATGATATGATTGAAGGTGTAATATTCCTGAACAGCACATCCCCCACTCCCCATTAGAAATGACTTAAAACTGAATTAGAAATAAGTTACTCACTCCGCTCTGTTAGAGATGTTTTTTTATTTTATTTGTCCCGTTACACTTGTCTTCTATCCTTATTGAAAAATAATTAAAATTTAATTAAATTATTTATTTTACAGTTTTTATTTTACTTTTCCTCTCATTTCTTTTGTCATTCACTATTCACTCTCTATATTCACTTTATTTCATTTTAATAACTCCACTAAACACACATTTTTTCCCTATTTCTTCTTAATATTGTGCCCAAAAGAAAGAAGACATCTCTGATGGGACGGAAGGAATACTATTTATATACTTCTAGAACACATTTGTATCATTTGTTGATTTGCATACATATTGATTAAATGTAAACAATATATTAACTTACGAAAAATGTGTAAACTACTTTCAAAGAAAAATTGTGTTAGCTAGAGAGGGTTTGTATAGAGCTTTATTAGTTTCATACATATATACTATTAACTAATCACAAAAACTTGCGTGCGACCGCGCGTGGGGCGCACGCGCTCAGTTTTTTTTTTTTTTTAATTTTTTTTTTCAGATTTTAATTTTTTTTTTAATTCTATTTTTTTTTGCCTCTTCGTTTTTTTTTTTTGCCGTTTCGTTTTTTTGTTTGCCGCTTCTTCTTTGGTCAAGATTCGAGCGAGGGGAGCCGAAGGCCTCGAAGCGAGCCGAAAAAGTCCAAATTGTTGCCCGCCGATTATCCTTATATTTGTAATCGAAGCAAAAGCGGAGCCGTAAAATCGGAGCCGAAGGCGGAGACGAAAAAAAAAACTGAAATTAAAAAAAAAAACTAAAATACATATATAAAAAAAAAAAACTTTGACCGGATCAACGGGTCAAACGCGGGTTGACTGGGTTGATCCGACCCGACCCGGTCGCATCCCACATGCAGCAGGTCGCATGGGAGTGTTTCCCTTAACTAATTCAATATAACAACATTTAAATTTAAAGTTCTATCATCATGATATTGCTCTTGAAAATATTGAGCACGATTATTCTTCCCCCTTTCTTTTCCCCCAGAATAAAAGATCATTACTTAAAGCTCTAAATTGCCTAAAGTTGCATTCAGTCGAATCTTCACAAACTTTTATTTCAAACAATTTATTTTTTCTTCAATTTCAGTTTCTTGTATTTTAGTATAGTTTCGTACTTGTAAATAAGTTTACTATACCCAATTAGAGTTCTTAGCATTTAATTTAGTTTTATTAGTAAGAAATATATTCCTAGGATTGACTAATTCATAATTAGGGTTTATAATTTTTAAAATTTCAAATGTTAGTAATTATGAATTACATATATATAAAGAGTTTATTTTCATAATAAATGTTGGGACACAATAACAGAACAACACAAGATTGATGATGAGCTGAATCAATAATTAATTGAGAAGAATTTCTCTAATTATAGTGGCATACATGCAGACTATCTATCTATATGAGAAATTATTGTGTGAGTGTATATGTAATGGATTTCGAAATAATGTGGAATTCGAAGCTTTTCCCAGTGGATTTTATGCACCTGTCAGTCGTCCCACTTTAACATAAAGTCGCGTTCACACACACACACAAACTCACACATAAGGTTTTTATTTTTTAATATAAGTTTAGTGTACTCGTATCTTAATATTTGACTGCCTTGCGGTTCTGCTCTTGTTTTCATTTATTTTATCACGTACGTGTACATATTCTCCAAATATGGCCTTGGCCTTCAATTAATAGCGTTACCAATTTTTTTGTTTATTTATTAGTAATTGTAGTACTTTTTTGTTTTGTGACAATTTACTAAGTAAAAATGGATGGTGTATCAGTAATCAGTAACTTCAAGCCGAAAGACCTTTCCTTAATTAATGAAGCTTTCCAAATATGCTCTATGAGGTTAATTAATGAATATTTCAAAAATGGAATAAACCGAAGACCTTTACTTACCTATTTACCTGGTGATTTTTTTTTTCCTGTCAAATTTTAGTTACAATTATGGGCACATAAGGGTATTCAAAATTCCAATTAAAAGGAGAAACCCAATTTACTCATTCTGAACTATTTGCTTAGATAAAAACAATTAATCCTATATCATTTTAAATCAATGAAGAACAATTTGATGGTTCCATCTTAATTATCTGCAAGAGAAACGAAATCAAAATAATCAATATCAATCATATCTTAACTAACCCTATTTGGGGTGGACATATCCACCTCTCACATTATATTCCATACACATTTCACACAAAGAAAAGGATAAAAGCAAGGCTTAATTTCCATATATAGGAATGCATTTTCTCGTGCATCTCTTCCACAAAACCAATATTCATATTTTAAATTGGCACGTTTTCTTTTAGGCGAAGATAAGCTATAGTTGATGATCATCGAGGGCATGCAATTTCGCAAAACGAAGATAGACAATTCAGAACTCTCATGGATCACAATATGTAACAGAAGCATGTCATGATTCATTTTACATTTCGAGCAACAGTTTAGAACACGAAACGAGTATTAAATTCACTCGAGTTTTGAGCTTATAATCGTTCTTCCAAATTTTCCATTCCAGTTGGGGTCGGTCAATTAAGATACAATGAAGTTATTTCTTGGAAATCATGGTTCCGTGGTTACTTCATGCACCACTTGCATATAAACGCGTCCATTCTTTAGCTGCAACATTGCCAATAAACAAACAGGATCATCTACTGCTTATAATCGACACCAAAGCTATTTTGATAAATAAACTGCTCCTATGTGAAATTGCAAAAGAGAATTAAAGCATACCTGTTTCAACAGCCTCAGCCTCATTTGTTTTCCAATGCTTAGCAATGTTTTCAGAGAGTGGGTCGTCAGGATTTGGAGCACTCAAAAGTGCTTGAATGCTAGACAGAAGCAACAGAATAATGGGAACTTCAGTTTTCCATAAACAAAGGAAAATGACTTCAGAATTTTATAATCTAGCAATTGCTTAATCTAATAATTTCACAGTTGAGGAAAGCTTTTGTTTGGCATGAGAATATAGCAAAGTCGTACCTCAAAAGTACAGTTCTAATCTGAAGTGCCGGACTCCATTTGTCCTTAAGAATGTCCAGACATATTCTTCCAAGCTACATAGAAATTCCGTTTAGCCAAAGTGATATTTACACCAGGACAACCCCATATCAAGAAAATCAAAACTGAAACTAACCTTGTCAATGTTTGGATGGTAAATTTTTGTTAGGAAGCGAACCTGTTACAAAGTACAGTTTAGGAATGTTCCTTACCAATACAGATATAATAACAATCTTCTAAGAACTTTTAGATTAAAATCCTTTACATCAGTAACATGAGCTACATGATATCTGAACAATTTAACCTTCGTAACGCCATATTTGTCTAAAGTTGAAGTGAATCAGTGACGACCGGGTTACCAATTACCAGTCCCCTCATATAGAAACACATTCGCACAACATAAACACACGCCATTGACTGTTAAGCATAAGAACCACACATCCAAAAACACAAAAACATGTAAAAAAAAATTAAGCTATTTTTGGCCCGTTCACATTAAATAATTCCCTTGAAAGGCTCGTAGAGCAAAGATCCAATACGCAGACATAATAAAATAACCCATTTTCCTGTATTCTTTGGGTCAACAATACCCAACATAACTAAATATATAGCACATCTGATAGTGCTATTCCGACATAGAATCTCAGTTAAATTGTGAAATGTGATCTTCTTTAATGTAAAAAGATTGACATGCCTAACAGCAGTGTGAGAGGGGGGGGGGGGGGGGGGGGAGGGGGGGCTATCTCAACGCTAAGAACAGGAAATCACAAAGTAGGTAAGATCCACGGCTTATTAAACTGTAAATGTGAAAGATTGAAGATTAGGCAAAAATAGCACCCACATTTTCATACTACTGTCACCAATGAACAGTAAATGTGAAAGATTGAAGATCAGGGAAAAATAGCACCCATGTTTTCATACTACAGTCACCAATAAACAGTTACTTAAGAAAATACCTTTGGGGCAGCCATTGGGTATTCTTCAGGTAAAAACAGTTCCAGCTTAAAAACACCTCCTACAAGTTCAGACATTCAGACAATAAACAAGAACAATTTAGATAGGATCATATTTTCTCATTTAATTAAGAAGAAAACAAATCCAACTAAAATCAAGCTATTGTTCTAATACAGCCAAGTGGCATAGAATACAAGGCAAAAATTAAAAGACACAAGACTATTACATCTACATTATAACACTTCAAGTGAGTTAAACAATTTTATGCTAGTCACTTCATCTATCCCTCAAGAAAGGTGCAAGGCTAACAAATATTCGTGGCCACTTATTTCCATGAGAGAGATATGTAGGATATATATACCCAGCACATTTGAAGGAACAAAATCAATTCAGAGATACCAATTTATCCAACAGTATGAACCAATTTTTCAGTGGAATACGTCTTTGATGACATGACCTAGAATCAAGAACCACACAGTTGACTAGCTAGTACTTGGTCGCATAGCTTCAACTATTTTCTCAAAATTATTATGTTGCAACCATTGTTTTAAAAGGCGTTTTTGAAGGTCGCCTCGAGGCGCGCCTTTCGCCGAGGCGCAAATTTTTAGCCTCTGAGGCGCCGCCTCTGTCTGCTGTGAAAAGGCTTAAGCCTCGACTTCGCCGAGGCGCATGAGGCGCATGAGGCGTTTGAGGCGCAAGCGAGGCTTAAGCCTCAATTTCTGCGATTAAATTCTACTTTTAGTCTTCAATTTTGGGCTTCAATTGGCCCAATAACATGGGCTGATTAAAAATAACAATTAAACACTATGGGCTTGTTAAATAGGAGTCCAATTTAGGTTAAATTAATAAAAAAAAGAAACCCTAATCAGATTTCAATCCCACTCGCGCGCTGCTGCTTCCGCTTCTCTTCCATCTCCTTCCACACTTCCACTCCTCCTCGACAGTCAACTTCGCAGGCGGTCTTCAAGGCGACCGGCGACGGCGAGGCTCCGGCAGGCGGCAGGTCAGCTCCGGCGAGTCCCTTGGGATGAAGATGGGGGGGATGATGAATCTTTTGAAATGCCCCCAAAATTTAGAGACTTTATCTAAATATTAGCCTATTTAAGTCATTTAAGAAGGATTATGGTTATTTTGAACTTGCATTAGACTTGATTTGGGACCTAATTTATGTGCTTATGGTTGTTTATGTGTTTATGTGATTGAATGTTAGGCTTTCTTGTGATAATTATGTGCTTTTCTTGTCATAATTATATGTTTTGATGTTATTTTATAGATTTTTAGGCATTATTATATATTTTATATACTTAAATTTTGAGGCTTACGCCTCGCCTCGCTGGTTCTATGACAAAACGCCTCGAGGCTTAAAAACGCCTTTTAAAACATTGGTTGCAACAAACATAAAGTATCACAATACTCTAAAGCCCAATCTAAAAATATAATCACCAAAATAATCTACATAATAACGCATACGCATAATATACTATAAATCTCGTCATGAAAGAAACATGCATTCAGTCAACAGAAAGGCCACATCTAGTTACCTTCATAAGGAGATTGAGTTGGACCAAGAATCATCACATTGAAATACCGCATGTTTTCTTCCGAAGGAGAGGCACTAATTCCTGGGGCTGCATTCATACATGAAAATTTTTTCAAGAACCTCAAAAAAAAAAAAAAAAATTTAACTCAATTAGTAAACATGAATGACATCAAAGGTTTATCCTAAATATGCAATCAAGCGAGTAGTAGCTTAAATTGAAAAGACAGAACTCTATGGTCTTGCTTCATATCCCAAAGACTGATTTCCCCGTGACGTGAAAGAAATGTAAAATAGGCAGAAACAAAGCACTTGCATATTAAGCAGGAATAAAGTGAGACTCAGATGCGCATTCCCAAGTCCAGTTCCATGTACATGCTAGGTACATTTATGGCTAGGAATCACTAAACCCAAAAGCATAAGATTAGTTAACCCATCCCCTCCATTCCCTTCACTAAGTGCCCTAAACGATCTTAACTAGTTATGAAAATACTGGCATTCTTCTTTTCAGATTTCATCCTTCTAACCTAACAAAACAGAACATAGATATTACGAGAACAAGCTCATAATCTGCAACTATAATCCTCATCAACTCTTACTTCCAATTCCACAATAATCCAGACCAACCACATGTATGAACTCCATATTTTAATCTTCGGTCTATTTAACTTTATTTTTTTCATCTCATAGTTTATCCTCCAGTCAACTGCCTAAAACCTTATGATACAAGAAGGAACATGCAGAGATTGTACTCATAACAGTTCTATTTTATATAGTTTTTCCTATAAGGAGTGAGAAACTATTTTACCCATCTGCGATTTTGTATAACTTGTTCAATTAAAAGGAGCATTAAATATTTGATAAAAGCTATTGAGTAGATTCACCTTCTGATTTACTATTGTTCATTCTCAATTTTATTTCTATGTAATAATCAGAGTTTGGGCTTTCTTGTGCACATTTCAAGTTTTATATTAAAGTTAATAATTACTAAATCTGAACTAAGAGAAGAAGTACAATGACAAGCGTAGTGCACAAAGATAAAAAGAATCATTTATTCTAGTTGAGAAAGATTTGGCAAATGTATTTTTAATTTTTTTAATACAATATTTACTTTACATAAATAAGGAATCGCAGTATTAACCAAATTCAACAAGGAATGCGACACCGTTTCATGATCATACAAATCTCATATCAATCATTAAATTTCCCTTGAGCATCATTTCTATTCCCGCACACAAATGATGTACGGAGATTTTGCGAAGCAGACGTCAATTTACTACCCCGCCCCCAAAATAAAGAAGAACAAGAAACAACAAAGAAACAGATGGCTCTCACGTACAAGTCAAATAAACTCGGCAAAAAGTTAATCAACATATCGATAGAGGAGTGGTGTTACACATGAAAGCAAGTTTTCAGTCACTAAACTCAACATAAACAATAGACATACAGCTCAATTTGCTCCCGATGCATGCATGAGTGGAAGTCGAAGGGTTTTACCTGGTTCGCTAAGAAGACGCTGGGTTTCCTATCAAATAGAAATAAAGAAAACATCAAACATCACACCAATTGAATTGGAAGCACTCAGAATCAGATGAAATAAAACAAAATAGCAGCTGAATCTAGGGTTTATAGAGAAATTGAAAGAGGGATCGGGAGCGCAAGCCGAAGATCGGGGGCAGTACCTTGATTATCCTGCGCGGTAAATTGCTGTTCGCCATGAGGATTGATTCTGCAAGCTTCCCCTCTCTCTCTCTCTCTCTCTCTCTCTCTTAGTCGGAGAGTTTACGCTACACAAGGATTTACTTTCTCTGTTTTCTCTCACTAGGGAAATGGAATGGGGAAAAGCGTGTCGATCGTGGATTATTATTATTGTGTGCATGAATTGTCAAAAAATAAATTAAATTAAAAAATTGACAAAATTTTAGGTGGTCATCATTTATAAGCCTTTTTTTTCACCAAACAAAGAAATTGGAAAATGCAACCGGACAACCTTCAATCTTCCATTTTTCGTAAGGGTAGGATTTGGGTGCATAAAGTCTACACCCATTTGCATAGTACCTGGCCCGGCCCGTTCCACGCGCTGCCCGATCCGTACATGAGATTCACGTGTCCTCCTATTTCTTTCATTTCATTTTTTTATTTTCTTTTTAATTTTTCCTTTTTGGATTTGCAGATTTTTTTTTTCCGACGGAGCTTTCGGCTCCGATTTTACGGCTCCACCTTCGCTCCGATTACTAAAATAAGGATAATCGGCGGGCAACAATTTGAATTTTTTTTCTTGCTCCGAGGCCTTCGGCTCCCCTCGCTCGAATCTTGATCAACGAAGAAGCGACAAACAAAAAAAAAGGGTGAAAAAAACTAAAATTATAAAAAAATAGGAAAATTAAAAAAAAAAACCAGGTAAAAGGGGGTTGACCCGGGTCAAACGGATCGAATCGGGTGAATGAGTGTTGCACGGTGCAAATATTACACCTAAGTTTTTGTCTTTTCGCAAAGGCGCTTTTTCTTTTTCTTTTTGTAATGTTTCTTATTTTATTTTGTTGTGAGTTAGCAAAAGCTTTTTGGAAATTTCAAAAAGTATTAATACATTTCTTGCAAATGTAATCCCAAGTAGGGATAGCTATGGGTTGGGGTTACGAATGTCTACCAAATTTTAAAGGAAAGGATTTGAGAATTATTAAATTATTTTGGACGAGTTTGCGCGAAAATATTCAAACTTGTGAGGGTTTTGTGTCAGGTGTAGAAGTATCTATGTACCCGGTCCAAAATCTATTTATATATCTCTGTAATATAAAAAATACTTATATATATAATTTATAATTTAAATTATAAATATAAGTAATTTTATTATAAGTTTATTCAAACACTTTATGAGATATTGACTATATAACCATTTTTGTTGTTGCATGATCTTATTTAACAAGAGATTTAATAGTTTATGTGTGATGGAAGAAGATGTTGATTGATACTACATTATAGTGTTTGTTAGTACTACCTCTGTCCCACATTACTTGTCTCACTTTCTATTTTGGGCGTCCCACTCTACTTGTCTCACTTTCCATTTAAGGAAATAATTAAGAAATCACTTTATTCACTTTATATCACTTCAGCACCACTTTATATCACTTTATGTCACATCAGCACCATTTTATATCACTTTATCAATTAAAAAATACTTTATATCACTTTATTAACTACACTAACCACATCTTTTATATCTAATCTCTTTTTTCTTAATCTCCGTACCCGGAGGAAATGAGCCAAGTAATGTGGGACAGATGGAGTAATTAAGTAGTTGTAATAGTTTTGAAATCTAGTTTAATGAAATTTTCTTTAATACTTATGTCTTAATTATATTTATTGAAATTTACGTTTTATTATTTGAATTTTTAACGGATAAAACAGTATGTCACATGAAATTTTGAAGAGGATGAAGTGTAGTTCAGCCCAAAGAAAGCATCAACGTTTTGTTGGTAATTTTGTTTTAATGGAATTTCGACTTGACAAATTATTTTGAAGAAATGAATGCATGCTATGCAAGTTTGATGAGGTCATGTGCTCTGTTCTTTTGATTTTATGTAAAAGTGTTGACCATTTATTTTTCTGTTGCTCATTTACATACACTAGTATTTCCCCCAATTATATAGAAAATTTTGAGAAGTATATTTGAATTGTAATATACAACATGTCACAGCCCCAAATCTCGAGGGACAGTCAAGTCGGGATGCGACTAGAGATTGAATTAAAGAAGCGGGGAAGAAGGGGGAATGAATGAATAAATGAATAATTTAACATCTATAACCAAGATATATACTATGAACTGATTCTTATTAGACAAAAGAGAGTCAATCTCGAAAAATTGCTCGACAAAGTTGTGATCAGAGAAGACTAGGTTTAAAGTATGAACAACTTAAACCGAAAAGATTAACAACAATAAGAGAGTTATTTGCAGCGGAAAAACGTAGAATGATAACACAAATCTTCTTTCTTATAGACGACCTTTACTCAACCTCCTCCGCCTTCGTCACTCAACCTGCACATTTAAAAAAAACAAACATGCAGGGCTAAGTACATAAAACACTTAGTGGGCACATTGCCGAAAACAACTCACAAGAGTATAGATTAATCAGGCATCTTTTCATAAACACTCGTATAAGATTTTTACTGTTGTACACTTAATTCTGGATAACACACTGTAGGTTAACTCAGAATCCGATCATCTGGATAGCACTCTGTGGGCTAACTTAGAATCTGTCCCTCTGGATAGCACTCTGTGGGCTATCTCAGAATCTGATCGTTTAGTTGGAATCTCTGGATAGCACTCTATGGGCTAACTCAGAATCCAATACTCTGGATAGCACTCTGTGGACTATCTCAGAGCGGCACAAGAGAATTCACATAAAACAATTCATCATTTTATTTTGATAGAAAAGCCCACATTATTTTGATATATAGAAAAGCCCACCTCAATCGTTTACAGAACAACTTTAACCTTATGTCTTCCGTCCTATCTTCAAATCTCGACGTCCTCCTTCTTTGAACACAAATAATCACACTTTTAGTATTTGGTCGAGATGTTAAAAAGAAAATAGAAATTCGGAATCGGTTAAGTCTTTTAGGCCTTTAGGCTTTTGCACTTTACTACTTTCTTTTGATTTAACTAATAAACGAGACTTCGATCAATTCTCGTCTACAAACTGACTCGGCTCATTACTCGACACTTAGGTCAGTAGATAATGGATGTCGATAACTATTAACGACTTAAAAGTTCACATGGAACGAAGTTGAAAAGGATTCAACTTAAGAAATTAGGTTTCGGAAACTTTCTGCACAATATAGTAGTTCTGGAGTTCATACAGAACAGGGCCCTTCGAAACAGGGGATGTGCTCTGTACCAAAAGAAAGCCACGGATGTGTAGTTTACTCTCCAATTCACGGATCTCGATTTCGTTAAGCGAGCTAAAAGTTATAACAGTTTCCGTAACGCATCGCAAAACAGTCCGTGAAGAAACCCTAGTGCTCGTTAACTTGACGCATGACTTTCTAGGTTCGACTAATGATATACCACTTTTATTCTCACGAAAATTCCATCTTAAGGCAGTCAACATGTACAATCGTTTATGACAAACTCCTTCACATTTCTCGATTAAAAACTCGACGTATATTTCCTCGTCTTTCAACTACCAATTACTAAACCAATTCCATTTCAAATTCAATTTCTATTTCGACTTCTCGTTTATAAACTATAACTTATATCATCTCGTATCTCGGATGAAAGTATCGTCAACTACAAACTCGTTCATTTATCCACATCAATCATTAATATCAGATTAGTTTCCTTATTCGACTTTTCTATCGACACTTAGACTCGTTTCTTCGTCTCTTATCAAAATTCCAACTTCCTTAGAATTCGTTCAAATTTTTCGATTACGATCATTAACTAACAAGATTAACATATGTTCAAATCATAGACCCAAATCATTATCCAATCTCGACTTATTGACGACTTTTCGTCTCTTACGATTTTTATTTTATTTTTAGAAAAATTCCAATAAATTATATAATCATCCTCAAACATACTATCTCATGCAAATTATATCATTTTCTACATCAAATCATCACTTCTTTCTCTCTTACACTTTTATTTTTATTTTTAGAAAAATTTAAAATAATTCATGCATCAATCTATCATCATATAGAACATGAATCCACTAATCAATCATTCTAAAAATCGAACCAACATCAAACCCCTAATCCTTCTATTTTTTTCGGTAATAACAATAATATTAGGAGGGATGATTTCTTCATGATTTCAATCCATAAAATCATTCCTAAGCATACTATAACATGTATTGAACATAAAACATCATGCTTCTTCTTCCTATAAAAATCGGTCAAGACAAAAACTTGAAGGAAAAAGAATTTGTTCGGTTCAATCCATAGAGGAAGCTCCTACCTTTTCGAATATGCAATCGGAATTGAAATCGATCGACAAACCAACAAGTTACGAAGCTCGAAAGCTTGAAGAACTTGAAGAACTCTTCAATGGTGAGAGAGAGGGAGAGGGTGGCGGTTTGGAGGAGAAGGAAATGAGAGAAAAATCGATGACAACTTGATATTTATAGCAAAAGTAAGGAGGTTTAACTATTCACTAATATCTAGATATTATTTATAAACTTAATTCTTTTCCGGATCTAATACTGCAAACTAAAATGAACATTTACTTTATTAGACGGACACATTATTGACAAAAATGGATACGACCATTAGTTTCGGAATATTTTACTTTGTCGAAAAGGACAATTTGTTTTCCAAAATCCGATAAAAACTCGGGACTTCACAGTCCAAATTTCGCCCGGAAAACTAATAAAAACCGACTTTCTCCGGTGAACTCATATCGAAGAAAAAGTGAATGTAAAGTCTGACAGTTTTTCGATCTGAGTTTTCGAACGAAAATTTTATCGGACACGAAAACCCTAATACAGTAGTCGTTCAACCGACTTCTGGAATTTATTTTTAAAAACGGATTTCATCGTCAGTCTTAGAATTGAAAATCCTTATCTTAGGCGTGCAAGGCCATAATAAATCAAATTTTTATTTTTCGACGGAAAAGAAACGCCGGGTATTACACAACAATTGTATAATTTAATAAAGTATAAAATAATATGTAACAATGAACACTATTATTCTCGTCCTCTTGTATTCATCTTATAGACAACTCATAAATTTGAGTTATGATCTAGTTTTCAAAGTTTCAAGCATAAATCTCACATATCCAAAATCCGTCGGTGAAATGTAATTAGTCAATTAAGTATATTATTAGTTCTCATTAATAACCAACAAATAAATTACTTTCTTGGTGCAACGACAAAATTTACGGTACTTAAACAATAAGTATTAAATAGTTCGAAAGAATCCTTTATACACAACATCTTCAGTAACATCAGACTTATCTTTCTCTTCAAGGCCACACTAAAATCTTCAAGCCTCTGTGATTAGTAACTCTTGATACATATAATTGATCATGACTAAACACAAGATTTTTCAAAAACAATCTAACGTGTGTGATCACTAATTTTACTTGCAATATTTCCGCAATTTATCGAAGCAACTGTAGTGCAATTGTACGTCAAGTATCGTTTCCCTCAAGGACTATTATCCAAAAACATTGCATAACATAATTTAAACACCTTCCTACCATTCAAACTCTAAGGAGAACATGATTTTTGGTTTTCATACTCTAGAAATAAAAAAAAAGCAATAATTAAGGAACAATTAATTGAAAAGAGGCAACAAACGATTGAACAATAAAGACAAGCATTGATTCTAGGCAATTGTTTCAACTCTAGACGACAATGAAATTAATCTTATAATTCACATAACCACATTTAATATCATACTTGAGGAGCAATCCCAACAATAAATACTAAACCTCTCTCGAAAGCTAGCATAAGTGAATCAATCTAACGACTTTCTCAATTAAGACTCAAGACGAAAGATCAACTCCCGAAAGCACAAAAGATTAAAGGTTCCCACACATGCATTCATCACCTATTAAGTCTCAAAACCATGTATGTCATGCAATTTTGATGTCAATGATCATGAAAACCTATTAAGAATTTTCACCAATACTTGGTATGCAAGAAAGATGATCAATAATTCTCACACAAAAACAAGACCCAAAACCACAATCAAGTATGAGAAAGTAACTAGAATTGGGAAATTGAAATCATCACATCTTTGAGCTAGACATAGAAATAAAAATAACAAAGGAAATAGAAATGAACAACATAATTAATAATACTATATTAACCCAAATGGAAAGATTTTCAATAAATTTTTCAATAGTAGTCAAATTCAACCTTCAAATTAAGTGCAAGACATAATCCCTAACTTAAATCCCCTTATATAGGGTACAAAGAGTGAGATCACAAAGTTAAAAACGTAAAAAGGCCAAAAATGGAAAATTTCGGCAAAAAATAGATAACCAGTAGACCAACCTCTCTAATCGGTGGTCCAGGTTGGAGGGCCGCTTTGGCCATTAGTCGGTTTTAAGCCTTTAGTTAAAAATAGTGAAAACCAGAGGTTTAGCTGGCTGCCGCCTATCGAATCATCGGTTCTACCTCCTTTGTCCCCGGCTTGCTTTCCGAACTGTCATTTTGCTACGTTCTGTCATTTTTTTTCCGATTTATTCACTTCTTTGTCCTGGTTCTTTGTTTCCGATCTTTTCGAGCATCATTCTAATATTAACACCTTCATTTTACCTGCACATATGCAAAATTACACCAAACCGTGACACGATTCCAAAAATAGAGAAATCATAACAAATCATATCACTAATTAAGCTTAAGTTTTGCAAAAATGAGTAAATAAAGCTACTTAATTGCTACCAAATGAGTGTTTATCAGTGTGAAATAGACTGTCGTTGACTCTTCTTGATAGTCATTGCATAAGATACTATTGGTGGGAATTATCGATGTTGAAATATGAACGACAATCTAGTATCTGATACATCGACAACCGATGAATCAATATAATATTTCTAGCATTGTGTCCACTCAAAATTTTACCCTTCAAAACATGACAACCAAACTTCGTAACTACCAATTTGGTAACACAAACCATTAGTTGGATCAATATTTCTCAATAATATCATTGGGGTGCCTACCTTAAGTACCAACTCATGATTAGGTGTACCATAACATTTCAATGCATTCAAGAATTCCGGCGTACTCACTTCTTCCAACGCGCACTTCTTCCAACAATCTGGAACACACATCAGACCTTAAAGTACTATCAGAACTCAAATATGCTCGACCATCAGATTTATTCTATCAATCATGTGCTGATTTATTAAATCAACCACATTCAAAGTAGGTACAAGTATAGCACGATATTTAAGATATGAGACATCATCAACATTATTACAGTATCCGGGATATGTACTCGAGACAATATTATCTAAAGGATCACCGAAATTCACTAATAAAATGGTAGGAATGTTAATGATGGCACGACCATCGTTTGGGCCTCTAACTACTCTACCACTTATTCCCTCAATTCAATTAGAAAAATCTTACAGTTCATAAGCTTCAACACTCGAACTAACATTCAGAAATCTCATGTTTCTCGTTAATCTCAAAACTTTGCAATTATTCCAAAGGTAGGAAGAAATAATAGTAGCACTCACAACATTTGTCATTCTACCTTTTGGAATAACTAGTAATATTTGACGAAAATCACCACCAAATACTAAAGTCTTACCCCCAAAAGGTAAATCCAAACTGGAGGCATAAGAAAATCGCATTAGAATACACAAACTTCTATCCAACGCCTCAAAGTAGTTTTTGTGCATCATAAGAGCCTCATCGCCCCAAATGATAAACTTAGTTTTGACAATAAGTACAACAAGTTGACTACTATGTTGAATCTACATTCAACTCAATCTCACCTCTGGACTGTATGCAAGCTGATAAAGACTTCCATATAAGCGTCTTCCTAGTACCTTCATAACCATATATAAAAAAACATTTGACCAGTGTCTGAATCCACCGAAGACATGACAAAATCATACACTTCACGTTGCTCATCAGTGAACTTAGAACGATACTGTAAAAGATCTCTTACCAAACTTTATCTATCATAATTAACATAATTCACACGTATCAATGTTCTGGCATGATTGAAAATAATCAACAGAAGGAAAATGTGTAACATTATACTCTTGTAAACTGCACCATAAATTCAACAACAATTTCTCAATCTCCACCAAAGCAAAATTTTGTATCTCAACATTCATGAGCAACAAATATGAAAAATCAAAGTGTTATATAATAGTAATATATCATAACAAGATACGAACTATATATATATATATATATATATATAATACAAATTAAACATATAAATCCAAGTACCTGGATGACTCAGAGAAGATCTTTGACTATAAAAAAATGTCATTTGATAATAACTCCAACACTTATTCCATATAACTTCGGGCCTACTATTATAAAGTCAGAAGATAATAAAGTCACGAATAAATTCGTAGTGTTGAAGCAGAAGCCCAAGAAAATGAATTCTCTATTATGTTTCAGTAACCCTAAGCATCCCCAAATGTAGAATATTGTACACCATTCACACATCTTATCTTCTCAAAGCAAGTAAGCCCCTTTTTTACATATAACAGACTGTTGGTCCTGGTAATGAGTAACTGGTGTATGGAGGGAGAGGGTGGAGGGGGGGGGGGAAATACACCAGTAGCGATTTTTCAAACTTGAAATCAAATCACTAAGGAAACTGCTCAGGTCAGTTCGCTCAACAATTGAGAGAGGCAGTTGGAGCTGATCACACAGTTAGGCGCACAGCTGACTTCTTTGGCTGAGGGTCAGCTGTGTGGTCTAACTGAGGTTTCAAAGAATTAAGCTATGTGGAAGTTGTTGGAAATTTAAAGCTCGTTACTTAAACCAAAATCTTATGAAAACGGGAAGGTCAAGTTCCCAAAACTTAGTGTAGTTTGTATGCAGAATCAGTTGGTTAGATAACTGAAAAGTAAAATACTGAAAGTAAATGACACAGTATTTTAACGTGGCTTAGAGATTGACCTCCTACGTCCACGACTTCCTTTTCGGGGAAGTAATCCACTATATAAGCTTACGCGTGCTTATCAAACGTTTCACTTAGTTTGCGGGTACCAAGCAACCTAACCAGTTCGATTACGGATTCGAACCAAAACCTTACAACACATTTGCGGGCAAGTGTACAACCTAGTCTTAGATTGCGGGTTCTAAGGGACCTAATCTTAAGGGACCTAGTGTCTTTGATTTCGGGTTCAAAGACAGACCTGAGATTTTGGGGTTGGGAATTTTTTCCAACCATGAAGGCTTCTACACTGAGAGAAGTGGAGGCTTCTTCTTAAAGTTTAGAGACTCGATCTTTTGGGAGAGAGTCTGCTAAGAACACTGTAAGAACCTAGATTCTAAACACGATCAAAGAAAGGGTTTCTTGAGAGGCTAGATGAAAGAATAGGATGAGGTGTGGACACTCAACTTCTACTGATTCTTCGATTTGATTGTTCTTGCTCGGAAGGAGATTTAGCTTGAATTGGTCATTTGTTGCTTTGCGCGTATTATTTTTCTCTCTTGTAATCTCTATTTTCTTCAATGGAGAGACCTCTATTTATAGGGAGGGAGATCTAATTAGCCGTTGGAAAGAGTCGTTTGATCTCTGCCAAAAGCATGACACTCCACCCGCTCCACTGCAAACTTTCCTAAAATGGTAACTGCAACCTTCGCTTTATGCACGTCTCCTGTAAAAATAAAAATCCCTACACTCAAACAGTGAGTTCTTGGTAAATTCAGACTGATGACTTTCATCTACTCGGTTAGGGTCAGTTGAGTTTTGGTATAAATCAAAATCTTTACTAATTTTCCCAACACAGACATATCATGTAATATAATTCACCAGAGTCAGGATGAATATATAACAACCTTCCAATAGACATTCTCTGTTGTCGATGCATCCATTTTCTGATATCAAACTTCACACAAATTTTGGCGAAAATTTTGGATAAATCAAATCTTCAGCCTCCTCACATTTGCCTCATCCAAAGAGATTCCAAAAAATCACCCTATGTGTTGGCAAAATTAATAAAAGGTTTCGAATGATACCAAAATCCCAAATGACCCCAACCGAGTAGATGAATGCCTTTAGTTTGATCTTAGCTAGAGCTTACTATTTGAACGTAGGGATTTTATCTTTACAGGTTTCAAGCAGAAGAGGTCAGCCACACTGAAGAAGGAAGTTTGTGAAGAACTCAGTTGAGACCCAAACAAACTCAGCTGAGACCAAAACTCAGTGACCCTCAAATTCAGTTGAGACCTCAACCTCAGCTGAAACACGGACTCAGTTGGATAGCAGCTCAGTTGACTTCTCAACTAAACCATGCAGCTGAAGAGTGAAAATTTGTTGTGTTGAAGTCAGACATCACAAAGCGGAGAAGAGAAGACTTTGAAGACGTTGAAGGCAGAAGAGTTGCAGTCCAGATTCTAATCTACTCGGAAGCACAAGTCAACTGAAGAACTTACCATAAATGGGCCGACAACAGCGACGTGCAAAAAGTGAAGGTCGGAGTTACCATTTTAAGAAAGTTTTCAAAAAAGCAGGTGGAGTGTCATGCTTTTGGCAAAGGTCAAACGACTCTTTCCAACATCTAGTTAGATCTCCCTCAATAAATAAAGGTCTCCACATCCACGCTCATTGACGCAAATAGAAGATATACACATAGGCGTAAGAGTCGATAGAAAAGAAAAAGGTGAAGTAGCAGCAGCAACAGACCTCCTCTCTCCTCAGCAAGAAGACCTTCGCCGAAGTCCAGTCGAAGTAGAGTGTTCATACCTCCTCCTGTTCTTCCATCTAGCCTATCAGAAAATCCCTTCTTTGATCGAGTCTAGAGTTTAAGTTCTTACTTATTTGTGTGCTAACAGACTCTCTCCCAAAAGATCGAGTCTGTAGCCTTAGAATGAAGCCTCCACTTCCTCAGTGTTGAAGGCTTCTTAGTTGAAAAAACACCCAACCTCCAACCCTTAGGTTCGACTTTGAACCCGAAATCAAAGTCACTATGTCCATTTGAACCCGTAATCAAAGACCAGATCCCTTGGAACCCAGAATCCAAGATTAGGTCCCTTAGCACCCGGAATCTAAGACCTAGGTTGTGCACTTGCCTAGAAAAGTATTGTAAGGTCTTGTTTGAATCCGTAATCAAACTAGTTTGGTTTGCTTGGTACCCGAAACTAAGTGGGGCGTTTGGTAAGCACGTTTAAGCTAATCTAGTGGATTACTTCCCCGAAAAGGAAATCGTGGATGTAGGAGGTCAATCTCTGAACCATGTTAAAATATTGTGTCCTTTACATTCCATATTTACATTCAATATTTTAGTTTCAGTTTCGTAACCAATTGACTTGCATACAAACTGCATATTTATCAACTGCACTAATTTGGGAACTTGACCTTTCCCATTTTTACAAAGGTTTCGGTTTTTGTAATGAGTTTAAACTCCACCAACTTCCGCAACGCAAAATTATTTAAAACCTCAGTTGGTATATACGGCTGACCTTCAGGTATAGGAACCAGATGTACCCCCAACTGTGTGATCAGCTCCAGCTGAGCAACTTAGTTGTAGAACCGCTCCAAGTGACTTTTCCAGTTGTCGAGCCAACTGACCTGAGCAGTTTAACTCAGTGAAGAGATTTTCAAAAAGTAAAACGAAAATTGCTACTGGTGTATTTCCCTCCCCCACCCATACACTAGATACTCGTCACTGGGACCATCACTATGCTCGCTAGGAAGATTGAAACTCAACCTCCCAATAGCAGGATCTGTATATTGAATATCAAAACTAAAGAGTCTCCTAGTTGCTTCACACAAAGAGATGTATCTACAATTATAATACATCTTAACTTCATCCATATTCTATTACACTTCACCTTCTTCAGACGAATAATAGAAAGAAGCAGTTGCGATCATGCCCTTTATTAATGAATTTGAATAAATACATGATCGGCCTCGATTAATTGTGCCATTCAATTTTGATGTGCACATGATATTTCATCAAAGAGATATCGATTATGGTGAACAACAAATCGATTCTCCAAAGAAACACCACTCTTCTCGATAGTTCGACCATTATACACTAGATATCCATAAACATATTTCTTTGGGAAATACTTACTACAACGACCATTAGACATGCAAGGTGAAGAACTTTTACCTACTCCACAAGGTCCATGTGGCATAAAATCTTGAACAACAACGTAATATATTATATCAATATCAGGAGTAGGAATCTCAACTGAATTACACTATCGATATGTCCATGTCTAGGATGTTTGTCTTCTTTGGTTAAAAATAATAAAATATGAGCATGAGGCAAACCACGTTTTTGAAATTTTACTGTATAGACAACTGCAACAACAAAGTATTAATTTTACAAACGTAAATAAGAAACAGTAAATTAACAAAGCCAATTTTATTACAAATTGTGGTTCGCTGCAGCAACACCACCAAAGAGTTTATTTTTTCACGGATCATTTATAGGAGTATCTAATTTAATCGTAAATACCCTACAGACAATATCTGGCCAATCTTCTGGCTTCAACCCTTTCTTTGTACAAATCTAAAAATTTCAAACCACTTAGGGTTGCAAGTAAACGTGATAAACAAGTCGTGATATTCAATCCATCTGCATATGGCCATTGTGTCTTGATAATATTTAATCATATAGCAACACCTCCGGTGCAACTACCATCATAAACCTCCATCTTTAGCATAAATCTAAAAATAGTTATAATATAGAGTCAGTTAGGATAATACAAAATTTATATCCTTGGAAAAGTTACCCAATTTCAATACCTTTGATTTGCAGAATTTTCATACTTTAGAAACTTGTCACAATAGAACTTGTATTTTACCATCATCACATTCTTGCTGCATTTTTAAAGCTCATATAATATCAACCTCCATTACTTGAACACACATTCTATCCTAGCACAAATCCAATATTCTTCAGTCTGCTCATAAAAATTTAACAACAATTGTAAAATTCCTCTTCAACCATATATGTTCTATCTCAATTGAAATAGACAAATCATGGATAAAATATTCATCTACAAAAATTGTATTAATATTCAATTGAAATTATTGTTAGCGAAACAAAGGTATAATGGGATAAATTGGAATTTTGAGCTCTATAAACAATAGAAGACTTAACCCATCAACAATTAAACAGGTCTGGCACATTGAAAATGAGATTTTAGGCCTTCTAAAATAGGATCTAATGGCCCATTAAATATTAAATATCACAGATTACAATAATAAATTAAACCTAACTTTAATCAAATACATTATCCTAAAATAATTGATTTTCTTAATATTTTCATTCAAGAAAAAACATGTTGCAGTTTAGGTAGTACATGTTTTAATTTCACCTATAAGTCCAGAAAATATTATTAGAACAAATAAAATAATACTTCATTGGTCCACGATAAAAGTGTGGTCTGATTTCCTTTTTGACCGTCCATGATAAGTGTGGTTCAGTCAAAAATGAACATGAACCTTTACCTATTTATCCTTAAAAATTCCTTTATTTACCAAATAATCTTGAGTTGGTTGATTTTCCACCTCACATAATAAACAAATGTCGGTCTCATTATGCTCTCACAATACTTTTTCCTTCTCCAATCCTTAAAACTTATGTCACTCCCTCCAGACCTACTTATCGTGGACGGAGGGAGTATTATAATATTTTATCTTTAAACACTCAAACCTTCACAAAGAGTTGGCCAACAGAATTGCACCATAATAATAGGAATTTCCTTCCCTTTCTTATCACATTTCTAGATGAATTCATCCACTAACTTCTCCCACATAGTGCAGAAAATAGTTTTGTAACTGTACAATAAAAGTTGATGTCAAAAAATGAATTTGTGGCATAAAAATTAATTCATAATTAGTACTCTCTCCATCCCGTTGAAATTGTCCCATTTGGGATCGGCACGGAGACTAAGAACAAGAGTATTAGATGATAAAAGGTGTGTTTAATGTAGTGAATAAAGTGATATAAAGTATTTTTTAATTGATAAAGTGATATAAAGTATTTTTTAATTGATAAAGTGATATAAAATGTTTTTGAAGTGACATAAAGTGATATAAAGTGGTTTTGAAGTGATATAAAGTGAATAAAGCGATTTCTTAATTATTTCCTTAAAAGGAAATGAGACAAGTTGAATGAGACACCCAAAATGGCAAAATGAGACAAGTTGAACGAGACGGAGGGAGTAAGATTTAAAGAAATCTCACAACTCATTTTCAATGAGAATCTCAACCAAGTTGCTATTTTTTTCAATGGAAACCTTGCGAATTCCCTTCACAAACACCTATTATACCTGGAAAATTAAATAATTCACATTAAATTTGTACTATAATTAAAAAAATGAAATACATTAAAATAAACTGAAATCCAAGATTACAAATAATGGTGAAGTGTCTAGATCTTGAATTTGAGAAATAACCCCAAATGACTTCAAATTGAACATTACACTTGGAATCCCAACTCGTTCACTTCCTTAATCTCAGGTTTGTGATATAAATTTAGTAGAAACAAATGATCCGCAGTCTTGTAAATTCTAACACATTTCGTTATCATTGGCAAAAAAATTATGAAGCTTGTAGACGAGATCTTTCTTCAATTTAGATCCAATAGATCTCACATCCCATTTAGAAATGGACTTATGTATTTTCCGACCCTACAATGAAAGAATTTAATGCATAATTTCTGAGGGACCAATAAAATAATTACATGCTCATGATGTCTTTTTTGTTTCCATTAAAGGGAACCTCATAAGCTCAAACGACTCAAACTTTAATAAGATAATAGACTCTTCCTTCTGTTTATTTTGTGAAACAAGTGTGATGAAGATTGTCATTTTGAAAAACTAAAGTAGAAGAAGTTGCAAGAGAAGAAGAAAAGGCTGTAATTTCAGTTTTTAAATATTTAATAGTAAGTAGATTACAATTTTTGTTATGTGATTGTAATACCCCGATATTTTTTTCTTCTGTTGTTAAAAATGAAAGTTAATAATAATTATGGCTTTGCACGCCTAAGATCATGAAATTAAATTCTAAGATTTACGGTGAAATCCGTTTCAGAAAATAATTTCCAGAAGTCGGACGAACAACTACTGTATTTAGGGTTTTCGCGTCCGGTAAATTTTTCGTCCGAAAACTCAGAATTAAAATCCGTCAGAATTTACATTCACTTTTTCTTCGATACGAGTTCACCGGAGAAAGTTAGTTTTTATGATTTTCTGGGCGAATTTTAGACTGTCTAATCCCGACTTTTTCTCGGATTTTTAAAAACGAATTAGGTTTTCCGAGTACGTAAATTATTTCCAATCTAACGGACGAGTTAGATTTTGTCAAATTCGTAACTATCTAGGAAAGTATTTCTCGACTTTTTATAACGTCGTTTAAAGCCGGAAATGAGATATTTTCGTCTAACAAACCCTCGCCAAACGGCCCTTAGCGACTCACCCCACTTTAGTTAGATTTTTCTAACACTTTATGTATCTATCATTGAGTCATCATCTCTCTCCCTTCTACTCTCATTACCGCCAACACACACACACATACTCTCTCTCAATTTCTTTCATCCTCCATTGAAGAACCTCAAGCTTTTTGCAAGGATTTCATCATAAGTTCATCAACCATCCATCCAATTCCACTTCTACTTTCATAATCTTCAAGGTAATCATCTCCTCCATCAATCTATCCATTTAGATTTTTGATTCCTAAATTTTCAACCATGACCGATTTTGAGGATTTGAATTAGGATGATGTTTTAATGTTTATATGTTATTAGAGGGATAGAAATTGATTTCTATGGATGAATTGAAGAGAAAATCAAGAACCCTAAACCTAAGCTAGGACCGAAAATTTGGGGAAAATAAGTAGGATGTTTTAATCTTTAAATTAATTGGATGATTAGGCTTAGGAAGTGTTCAATTGATGTTTCATGCAAGAAGAATTGGAATCCCCTAATTAATTGGTGAGGATCGAATTTAGGGGTTAGGGTTTGAAGTTGAATTTTCAATTAATGATGTAGTAGTGTTAGTATTTGGTTAATAATTGTTGTAGTAAGTTTGGAAATAGATTAATGGATTGAATTAGTGAAGAAAATCACCTCTCCTAATTATTTGGTGTGACCGAAAATTTCTAAGAAATTAGGGGTTTTGTGTGGTTTGATTCTATTAAGGATTTAATGATGAATTAGTGTTCTATGTAATATTAGATGATTACATGAATTAATTGACAATTTTCTAAAAATAAAATGAAAAATGTAAGAGACGAAAGCTCGTCGATAAGTCAAGATTAGTTAATGAATTGAAGATGTGATGTACGTATTAATGATTCTAGATAGATGATGAATAATATTGTAAAATTTGAACGAATTCTAATAACGTTGGAAATTTCATAAGAGGCGAAGAATCGAACCTAAGTAAAGATAGAAAAATTGAATGAGGTTTCTAATTGGATATTAATGATTGATAATGATAAGTGAACAAGTTTGTAGTTAACGACTTGTACATCAGAGATATGAAATGATGAGATATAGTTGTAAACGAGAAGTAGAAACGAGAAGTTGAATTGTTATTGGTATAGTAAATGGTTAGTTGGAAATGACGAGGAAATGCTCGTCGTTTGTTAATCAAAAGTCGTGAATATAAACCCGTTTAAAGGACACTGTATGTTGACTGTAATAAGATGAAAATTTCGTGAAAATAAAAGTGGAATAGCATTAATCGAACCTAGAAAACCGTGCGTCGATTTTATCGAGCATTAGGGTTTCACTCGGCAGTTTTGCGACCCTTCACGGAAACTGCCATATCTCCTAGCTCGTTTATCGGAATTGAGATCCATAAATTGGAGAGTAAACTAGACATCCGAGGTTTTCTTTTGGTATAGGGCACGTCCCCTGTTTCGAAATCCCCTATTTTGTACAAGCTTACTGATCTGTGCAGGATTGTTCAAAAACTTAGATTCTTAAGTTGAATTCTTCTCAACTTGATTCTTTTTGATCTTTTAAGTCGTTTCAAGTTATCGACTACTTTCTTTCTACCGACCTAAGTGTCAAGTACAGAACCGAATGAGTGTCAAACGAGACGTGTTCGTATCTCGTTTCTGTTTAATGAAAAGAGTTTAGTTTAGCGTGCAAATGCCTAAAAAGTCTAAAAGACTAAAACTTAATTCGAATTTCCGTATTTGTTTATCGTTTGCGACCGAGTTTTAAAGTATGATTATTTACGATGAAGGAGGAAGTCAGCACAAGGACAGGACGTAAGATTGAAGAACGGAAGCTCGTATAGAAGTTCTGCAATTTCAAGGTGGGCTTTTATATATGAAACAAAATGAGCAATGCTCGAAAACCTTTTCTTTATCGCTTTGATAATCGTGTTTTCAAAGTGATAATCTCGGCATGAACTATTTGTTTTATGTGAGTTCTCTTGTACCTTATGAGTTAGCCAAAAGGGGTTAACTAAACGATCGGCTTTGAGTTAGTCAAAAGGGACTTTCCAAAGTTTAGTGTACACTGTAGCATGTGGTGTATGTGGTATCCTGTTGAGGGGTAGCCAGCCACGGTGATAATGAATGGTCAAGATTGAACGTAACATCTATGAAAAATGCATGTACAAGCTAAGTTATGAAAATGAGAAAGAAAATGTTTAGTAGACACGAGAATTTGTTGGAAAACCCCGATGTGCTACAAAAATGAAATGCCTGATTATCTATACTTATGATTATGTTTTCGGCAATGTGCCCACTAAGTGCTTTTGTACTTAGCCATGCATATGTTTTCTAAATGTGCAGGTTGAGAGACGGAGCGGCGACGGTTGAGTAAATGTTGTCAATAGGGAAGACTTTAGTATGTAGTTACAATTCCGTTGCCAAACTCTAGACTCACTTATGTAAATATGAATATCACTTTTGGTTTAAGTTCTGTACTTATAACTTAGAATCTTTCGAGATCTTGTTCGAGTGATCCTTCGAGATCAACTCTTTCTTTTGTTAATGAAGTCTTGTTCATAGAAATTATTCTGTCTTTAATGTTATGTTTATTCATTCATCCCCTTTCTTCCCCGCTTCTTTAATCCAATCCCAGTCGCACCCCGGCTTTGCCGTCCATCGGGATTTGGGGCTGTGACAGTGATTAGAAGCAAAAAGATAAAAGAAAAAAAACCGATATGCTGAAGATTGAAATACATTTATTTTGCCCCAAGATTTGAAAAATTGAAATGAACTTTTAGATTTCCAAATTTTTTATTTACTTCAAAAATCTGAACTGAAAGGAGGATTTGAAGGTAGAAACATACTCTTAAAAAGTAGCAAATGGGCACTTGAATCTGAATGTCGAATGTGGTACATGAAAATTTTGATCTAAAAAATTCAATTTTTTTTCTTTACCTCCAAATTTTGTTCTGATATAGCAAGATTTTTCCTAGCTTTCTTAATGGTTGACTTCTCTCTATGTTTATTTGGTTGAAATCTAGATTACTGAATCAGATTTGTCATCTAAATAAGTTTTTTTTTCACATGTATAACATGTAAACCTAACAAAATTAGACTTCTAGGTAAATTTTGTTGAGGAGAAGTAATTTCATTCCTTACTCAGTTGCATATAGAACCTTCAACAAATCAGCCGTCATTCCAGCTTCATATTTATTGAGGCCATTAAATGTGAGTAGTAAATATATTATTATTCAAATAATAAATAGTCGGTGGAGTAACCAATACCACAGCAAAAGCAGATAGCCCATACTTAAACAATTTTTAATGTGATATAACTTAGATATGTGAGACCCTTTGTTTTGGACGGAAAAGTGGTATTTTTGTAAATATTGTTGAAAGCTCATATTTTATGGTACTAGCATAGATAGTGTGGATTAATCTGCTACAATTGATTAGGACTCAATTATATCGGACATATCAATCCACTTTGTCATTTTAAGTTGAGTATTGCGAGGAAGAAAAACTCATTAGAGTACATGGTGGAAAGTTCTTCTTCAGATTTGTACTATGCGGAACTTATAAAACCATCAAAATGAGGTTAAGTTGGATTTAAAAATGTGTCATCAAACTAATGTAACAAATCATAATTTGAGATGATGAAAGTGAGATCTAGTTTCAAACTAGTATTGATTGCTTTAATTTAGAAGATTAGATTTATTATTCAATTATCTAGAATCACAATGAATTGTTGAAAGTGAGATCTAGTTTTGAATTTCAAATCTACTCCCTAGTACTGATTGCTTTAGTTTGAAAGATTGGATTTATAATTCAATTATCTAGAATAGTTGTGATAATATGTTGTTTGATTTGCATTTTCTCAATTTTATAGCTCGATTTAGAGTTGCATCTCTAGTACACATTTGAATAATTGTTGTTTAACTAAAAAGTTCAAAATTAGTATCTTTTGTTCACCACTAGCTTGGTAGATAAGTGATATTTTTCAATATAATTAAAGTTGAATGAACATGATTTTTTCTCTAATTCCACCACCCCAACTGAAAAAAGGAATGTAAATGAAAGAGAATATTTTATTTCATTATTATTTTCTTTCATACATTTTATTGAGTACACGGTAACAAGAGAAGGCCAAAGCTTCATGTCTGAAAATGGCAAAGGCTTCGAATATGAATTACTAATTTTCTATTCTTGGTCGGCGAACAAGTCTTGCATGACCGATATGCATTGTGAAGAAACTTCGTTGGTCATGAACCCAATGGGGTTGGCGTAGCGGACATCAGTGTGGATCCCACTGTTGGTGGTGCACTCGATACGTGATACTGTCACATCATTCATAGGTACACTGCATGCAATATCGGGACTGCTGACGGTCATCACTTCACATGTGTCGTTTTCGTGGTCGCCCAACACGTCTACTGCGTAATGGCCTTGGGCGTTACTCGTTCCGTTCACTGAGAAAGTCAACGCCTTTGTCTCAATGTTCCTGCATTCCACTTTAATTTCGGCTCCTGCATATACACATACACAGATATATCTTGTTACAAACTCACAGGCATTATATAAGTATATACTAAAGATTATTTGATATTCATAATTGTTGTCATCAGTCAATTTGTCATTTTCATGTTATTATCTTTGGCTTTATCATATCAATCACTCCAGCTATATAAGGAATTAACAATTAATATAGAAGTAGAAAAAAAAAAGAATTGATATGAAAGAAAAGAAAAGTAAGTTAACTAATAAGGAATTGAGGTATTAAAATTAATAAGAAAAGAAAGAAAGCTCCGAGTGGCAAATAGTAAACTTGAAAACGTGCATGGAATTGGAAATAATTTTGCCACATGTAATAAGATATGCGCCAGGATACATATATTTTTTTAAAAAAAAATCGGAACTAACAACAAATTTGAATCATTAATTGGTTTATGTATAATATACGACTATCATACAAATAAATATTATTGAATTTACAAATTACGTAGTATTATATCATAATATAAGCATTTTTGCATGCATGAAACAATATTAATGTATGTAAAAATAAGAACGAGTTTAGTTTAACACATCGAAATAAATGTTTCATTTGAACCACTCATGACGTTATCTGAACCTGCGTTTCGATCCGGACCGCCCAAGCTACCTAATTACGTTATGGTGGAATGGTGGCCTCCATCTTCAGGTTAGATTAAAATTAACACAGATGGTCCGGTCAGTGGAACATTGAACATATTGCATGAAAGGTGTCTTTCGGAACAGTTTAGCATGGTTCATGGGTGTTACCACATTTCAAAGGGGATCGATTTTGCTTTCGATGTACAACTTCGTGATGCTATCAAGGCGATTGAGATTGCCTATTTCACGGGATGAAATTTTATTTGGCTTGAGTCTGATTCCACTTACATTGTTGGCCTTTTTTTTTTTTTTTTTTATTCTTCATAGTTTCCTTGAAGGTTTATAAATTGATGGAGAAGATTGCTTGGTTTCCTTGAAGACATGCAACTTCACTTTTCTCACATATTTTAACAGGGGAACGTCGTGGCTGATAGGATGGTATATGATATTTTAGATAATGTTGGCATTCGTCATCCTAAAATTGTTTCTTTTGTTCAAGAGGATATTTATTTTCATTTATACGTTCGTGTATCCCTTTATACGAGTACTATCTTTTCCATTTGGTGTTCTTCTCAATGAGTTTTCAATAAATGGATTTTAATGATGCTCGACCCTTGAAGATTTGACTCCTGGGTTGGTAATCAATCTGGACCATATATGTCTATGTAAAAATGCATAGCTTTTAATTGCTTATAAATTAAAAAAATTTCAATCTACAAGATTGCATCACTTAAATTGATGCATGCATGTAAATGTAGGTACCTGAGAGCTTTTTGCTAAGAAGGGTCTGAAATTGGACGCGGCAGGGGTCGCAGTAAACATCGCCTTCCACTTTAAACACTTGATTGTTGTGGCTATGAACTATGGTGGCAAAGGCCATAATGCACACAACCAATATTACAGCCTTTGCCATTTCTTTTTATTTTTTATTTATTTTTATATTATATATATTAGCTTCTCTTGTTGTGTGTAGTTGTTTATGGAAATTGTAAAGGATGGGCTTTTATAGAAAGAATTAGACAACATAATGAGTGGTGGATCGATTGTTTCTCTCCTCCATTCATTTTGAGACCAACTAAAATCTATCTTTAAACTTATTCAACAATGGTTTGATTTTCATTCTCAGATTTGAATAAATTTGACAATTGTTAGGAATGGATGAGTGGAAGAAGATGTGGTCCATGTGGAGAGAGGGGGAGATACGAACGAGAATGGAGGGGCTTAATAGGTATTCTTGTCAAGATAGATTTTTTTTTTTTTTTTTGAACAACATTGCAAGGAAATTTAAATACCGCGTGACGGAGGATTCGAACCCGTGACCTTTGGCCCGAGCATTAACCTCACTACCACTAAACTAACACACACACCCGTCAAGATAGATTTTTTTTTTTAAAATAATATTACAAGGAAATTTAAATACCGCGTGACGGAAGACTCGAACCCGTGACCTTTAGCCCGTCAAGATAGATTTTATTGCTAGGGGAGCGTCTGACTGAAAATCACAAGATTAAAAAATATAGTAACAGGCCAAGCTTGTCATGGGATTAAATCACGGGCCATGATTTTAATGGGCCTTTCCAACCAAACATGAGATAAACTCTAATCTTGCTTATAGTCAGTCCTAATATGGCTAACCGAAGGGGATATATAAAAACTAACACGTGACTCACGACAGATAAATCTCACATATGGCCCACATGGGCGCGTATGTCAAGCTCATGATTAGGCTTTCTTTAATTATTCTTCATTAGTATTTTACTCCCTAAGAACATGTACTACAGGGTTGAGTTAGACCTAAATTGAAGCACTGAGAAGCGTGATTTTAATGGTTGGTGGTGTTAAGTTAGACATAGGTTGATTTTTTCACTATAATGAGGTTGAGTAAGACCTAGGTTGAAGCATTGAGAAGCGTGATTTTAATGATTGAATAGATTTTATTTTGTTATTTTTTTTATTGATAGTAAATATTATAAAAAATAACTTAATTAAATTCAGAAATTAATAAATGACAATTTTGTTGAATTTAAAAAAACTAAAATATACACTAATTAAAAAAATTACAATAATTAAAAACTAAAACATACACTAATTAAAAAAAATTACAATAATTAAAAACTGGAACATTACAATAATTAAGAAAAAAAAAATACGGACAACTACTCCTCCCAATTGAATTCCCTTGCAAGTTTGCGGCGAACATTTTTGTACTTCGCCTTTTGCTCGGGACTCATATTCGACGTGTCGGCAATATAGATATTGAACGTCCACTCCTCCCTCGATTGCTGGTTGAGGGATGCCAACTCTTGTGCCGCCTGCTCCCGTAGCGCATTTTTGCCCTTCCTCCCCTTCTTCGCCGCTTTCACTCCTTCCGGTCGAACCTGCAGAGTGTTTGCATCGCTCGCGGATGTGGTGGATGCGGTGCCGCTGGTAGACGAAGTATACTCGCCGGATTCATTTATCTTCGTCCGCTTTGGAGCAGTTGGCTTCGCAGGGTTGGTGAAACTCGGGATATGCCTCAAGAGCTCCGACGCAGCCCTATACGGAACGGTTTCCCATGCTTGGCGGTGTACAGATCTTGAGCCCTTGTGTACAGATCGAGGTCGTTCTCCCCGCTTCCGAGCTGGTTTTCTTCTTGGATGTAGATGCCGACGAAGTTCTGGATCTGTTTCTTGGCGCGGCCCTATGCGCTCTTCATCGCACTCTTTTCTCTTGGGTAGGCGGGAGCTATGAACGTGTTGAATTGGTTTATTATTTTCTCCCAAAACGCGTTTGAGGTTTGGTAATTGCTGGTGACCGCGTCCATCCCGAAGTCAACGTAGCACTTTGCGAGGTATTCAATCTCAGCGGCCGAGTAGTTAGGACCTCGCAGTGGCTTATTAGGCTCGTCGGATGAGGCCACGACAGCTTTTCTATTGCGGCGTGCCTTTCCCTTCCCCTTGGCCGGAGAAGTGGCCGTGCTTGAGGTCGCGACAGCTTTCCCCTTGCGGCGGGGCGGGGGCGGTGGTGTTGGCTCACGTTCATCCGATTCCTCTTGGTGGGAATCGTCGTACGCCTCTTCCTCTTCCTCTTCCTCCACCTCAACATTGTCGTCGTCGTTAAGGTTGAAACGTCTGAATCGAGCCGTACCCGCTGGTTGCTGCAAGAATTGGGAGTACCCGGATATCGAGGGTACTTGAGAGAACCCCGGCGACTGCGAGAAGCCGTAAGACGAAGGAAATTGGGAGAAACCCGGCGTCTGCGAGAACCCAGCCGACGGGGGGAATTGGCCGTACCCCTGTGGCTGTGAGAACTGCGAGTACCCAGTCGCCAGAGGGAATTGGGAGAAACCCGGCGACTGGGGAAATTGGGAGAAACTCGGCGTCTGCGAAAAAGGTGCAAACTCTGCAGGGGCCGAGTATTGGCCGAAACCGGGAGAAGGGGAGAATTGGGAACTTGGATTCGCTGAATTGGGAGGTGGATTCGCCGGATTTGGAGATTGGTTCGGTGGGATTGCACCAAAATTTTGCGCGTACCACGAATTGAACGACTCGTCAGCCATTTGGGAAGCACAAAATAAAATTGAAAGAGTGAAATTTTTTGTGGAGAAGAATGAGATGATGAAATAATTTTGTGTGGAGAATGAATGAGATGAAGGGATATATATAGGGAAAAAATGGAGATAACCGTTGCTGCTAGCAAAATATCCGTTGGAGACAAACCAAAATTATACCGTTGCTTTATTAATTTTTTAATCAGAAAAAAAAAATGGAACGGACCAATGGGGACACACCACGTGTCCCCATATTGCAGCTGAATGGAGTCGAGTGGTGTATCGAAAGATTGACACCCGCCTCGCCTCACCTTCGACACAGGGCGATGTTGATCCCCCCACTATGACTTCGACACAGGGGTGTGTCGAGTAGGGGGTGTGTCGAGCGGCTCGACACCGCCCTTCGCCACCGCCGATGAAACCCCGTAGTAAATGCCCTAAGTAAAGATTATTAATTTCTTATTATGATTTATTAATTTTCACTTTATAGTTTTTGATTATATTATTCTAAATTAGGATCATTAATTCCCAATTGTAATGTATATTAATCAATTAAAATTTTATAAAAATTACTTCTTTTTGACATAGTATATTGACAGGTTTTGGATTAGGTAGGTAGGGCCCTCGAATCTGGTCACGTTCATATGGCACATTTATTGCTGTTTTCTAATTTATCTTTTGCCAATGAAGCACATGAAGAAATATAAAGTTTGAAGATGTTAAACGAAGTTAATCCGAATACTTTGAAGATTGTGGAGAGTATAAAGTTTTGCTCTTGAAAATGATTGAAGTTTCATTTTTCGATTTTTTTTTGTTTATCTCTTTACGAGTGAAGTTCGGATCCTTTAGAGTGTATTCCTAAAAAAGCTCTAGCTTTGTGATGATTTCCCGTTCCTCTATTTTTGTTGTTTCTTTTTTCGCTATACTTTGGATTCTTGATATTTTTAAGTACTTCTTGTACTTATGAATGAAATTCTCATATTTACTTTTCAAAAAACAAAAATGAAGCACATGAAATAAATTCGTCAATTCTTTTTTTCAAAAAGTACATGAATATTCTAGATTTATCTTGGCAATTAAGTACTTCCTTCATTAACATTATGTATATAATATTGAATACAAAGATTAAGAATAAAAGGGTAAAAGTATAGAAAATAGATAAGTTTTATTATTTTAAAAATGTTATAAAAAATAATTAAGATAGACATAATGGCCAAGAGTACTAGAGTAGGACTAAGGGTGGATCGGTACAGTATACCGTCGTTTTTGTGTCATACCTTATACCTTACTGTAAATTTCGGCATGACAAATTTCATACCGTTATCATACCGTACCTTATGGTATTCCGGAGTTCGGTATACCCTAAATTCGGTATGAAATTTTTATATACCGTTGTCGTACCGCAGTTTCGGTATACCTTATCGATATACGGTATATTGAACTTTCACGATATACTGAATATTTACGATATACTGAACATTCCCAGTATATCGAACATTCACGGTATGCCGAACTTTCACGGTATATCGTGCACATTCTATACTTGTTTAGAAGAAATAATATCTTAAATTTCCAACAATTACTTAATTATATATATTATTACTAATTATTAATGGGGATGGTACGATATACCGTATATACCATATTATGGCATATATGGATATACTGAAAATAACGATATATATCTCGGTACGGTATAATACGGTATACCGCGATATTAAGAAATCCCATACCGTTACTTTAACGTAATCTTCCGGTACGATTTCATATCATACCGTAAATGACGGTATACCATAAATTCAATATTTTCAATATTTTTCCGGTACAGTAAGAATGGTATACCGTTTTTTCGGTATACCTACCCAGCCCTAAGTAGGACCACCTGCATACATAATTTTGGTGACACATTTGTTCATGGTCCCTCAGCCTAAAAATGAAAAATGGCTTCGAAATTCGGTTCCAGCCCACGCCCAAATCTTCTCCCCATCCTTCCCCTTCCAACTCCACACTGCCCTCAACCTCAAGCCATCTTATCCCGTAACCAGGCTGCCATTTCCCCCGCCGCCGAGCTCCTTATAACCGGCGGGAACAAACTCTCCGGCCATGTATCCATCAGCGGCTCCAAGAACTCAGCTTTATCGATTCTGGCGGCGACCCTTTGCTGCTCCGGCTCCTCTAAGCTCAAGAATGTGCCGGAGTTGTCCGATACGAGAACAATGGCCGCCGTTTTGAGCTCCTTGGGAGCTGAAATTGAGTTTTCCGACCATGAGGTAGTGGTGAACGCGGACCGGGTCGGATCGGTGGCGCCTGACGCCGCCCTCATTGGCCGGATTCGCGGCGGCTTTTTCGTTGTCGGACCGCTGCTCGCACGCTTCGGTGAGGCCGTCGTTGGGCTTCCAGGTGGCTGCGACATCGGGGCTCGGCCTGTTGATATTTATGTTCGTGGACTGCGGGAGCTTGGCGCCATTGTTGAACTGAGGTTGGTTTATTTTTTAGAAGGGAAATTAGAAAGCAATTAAGAATTCGATTTAGAATTTATTAGTCTCAATTAAGCTTTATTAAGCTCAATGTGGATATTAATTTCGAATTGGGCTTCATTCATTCCATTTAGAATTGATTAACTTTAATCAGGATATATAATTAAACTTATATAGAGTTTATTAATCCGTAATTATTAATTTATAATCTTTAATTAGGATTAAATAAATAAATATGGTGCGGTGCACCGTACAGTATGCCTCATTTTTTGTTTACAATGTGTTTGTTGCGGTATTTTATTGATGATATTTCTGGGTTGGATTTATCAATTTTTAATTAATTGTTTTATTTGAACCTGTGTCTATCAAAATTGAGCTTAGTAAATCTGGAAAAATTAATGAAGTCTGAATTAATTTTATCGCCAAATTATGGATTTATATGTCAAGATCAAGGGAGGCCATTAACATTAACAAAAGCACTGATTTGTATCTTGGAGCCATTTTTCTCATAAAATTTATTTTGTTCTTGTACTTGAGACATTAGCCCTCCATAGAAACTGATTCAGTAACATACTCAGGGACAACAAAATCGTAGCACGCGTTGCAAATGGACGAGGTTTGGTTGGTGGGAGATTTCGACTTGATTACCCTAGCGTGGGAGCAACTCAAACTCTAATCATGGCAGCAAGTATGGCTGAAGGGACGACGTTACTGTCAAACGTTGCTCGAGTGCGTTGTTATAGTCACTCACCTCTGCATCCTATCTTGATCAATATGGATAATATGTGTGACTGAAGTTAATTTAGAGGTTCAACTGATTCTTTTATTCATGATCACGGTGTTGTTTGCTCTACAGGAACCAGAAATAACCGATCTAGCTTGCTTCCTGAGAAAAACGGGGGCGAATGTGGAAGGCGTGGGAACGGACAAGATATGCATTCATGGGAAGAGGCAATTGTTTGGCACTGATCACACCATCATGCCTGATCGAATTGAAGCAGGTACTTTCATGCTTGCTGCTGCAATTACTCGTTCGTGCATCTCCCTCTCCCCCGTCTGTCCTGGCTCAATATCCATCTTGATTGATAAGCTCTCGGGTGCTGGATGCAAAATCACACACAAGCATGATAACTTGGAGGTACATATATTTTACTATCCCTTTGGCACACCCCATAATCAAAAAGATAAATCTGATTAGTTATATCATCGGCACTTCAGCTTTCTGCCATTCCTCGGAGCAGTGGAGAGGACTTACGAGGTTTTGATATTCATACACTTCCATACCCCGGATTCCCGACAGATCTCCAACCTCCAACAATGGCAATGCTGTCGACCTGTGATGGTCTAAGCATCGTGGAAGAGTCTGTGTTTGAAAACCGCTTGACTCATGGTATATGGTATGGTGTATCTATCCTTGTTCGTAGGTTTTTGGTTGCTGATATAGTTTGGATCTGTTGTAGTGAAAGAATTACAGAAGCTTGGAGCTAAGATTTACGCCCATGAAAGTAGTGCAGTAATTTTTGGGAAAGAGAAAGGAAAGTAAGTTAATTTTATACTCTATCAAGACAAGATGTTCATTGGAGCTGAGCTAGCTAGATTCTACTGGATATTTCTCTCCATGAATGATCTCTTCAATTAACTTAATGATTGATTTGTGATTTGGCAGTAAACTACGTGGTGCACGGGTTGGTGCAGCTGATTTAAGAGGCGGGATATCATTAGTATTAGCTGGTTTAGCTGCTGAAGGAGTAACTCAAGTAAGCAGAATGTATAATATTGACAGGGGTTATGAGAATTTGGAGACGAAGCTTCAATTATTGGGGGCCGATGTCAAAAGGCTCGTCTCGTCTGAAAAGAATTAATGTCAAGATAGATATATATCTATCAAACAGAGCAAGCTTGTAACGAAGCCAGACCACAAAATGCACTTGCATTTGCAGTTGCAGTTGCAGGAACATCACATGCGTTGAGTCTGCTCAAACTCATCATATGTTTGTTTACTGTATTTCATCATCTCTAACTTGCTAACTTTTCATTTTACTTAATCGTGTTGGAATTTTGGTTACTTATAGTATTAAATCCATAATTAAGTTATGGAAAATCCTTAGGGATTATGTGGAAACCAATGGTAGGAACGAAATCTACGTCTTGAGCACTATTATTTAATTTATTTATTTGTTCAATTCCATTAAGGAGTGAATTAGCAATTAATACATGAACATAGTTACTTGAAACTAGAAAGATATGGTTTGTCCCACATTGGAAAAACATTGAAGTTTTGTGCTATATATAAAGAGCAACACTTTAAGAGAGGATATCCTAGTGTGCTATCTTATGGTACACCTTAGTGGTTCAAGTGTTGGTACCTTTTGTGCTTAACCATGATTCCTACGACGGTTCCGACGATGTCGACGAGCATGTGCACGTCGCAATGGGCGCTTTGAGGCGCACTCCTCTCCGGAGAGGCGATTGTGGTGGCATTTCACGCCTCCCGCCACGTGTTGACTCCAAAAAAGGCATCCCGGTTGGCCTCCGCCATGCGTCACGCGCTGGTTGACTAGAGGCCAAAACCGCCATGTAGGCACCCCTTCCGAACGGTCACCTACTGCCTGTAAAAGGCCCCATAGAATTTGATTTCGAACACACCAGAATTGAGTTTCATTCGATTACATATCCTATAAAGTCAAGTCTAGGATGGAGTACTCGTCCCGTATCTGTATGTTCGCTGCAAAGATCGAGTCGTTTAGTGCAGTCGATTCATCTTGAGAAACCGTTGTATCTTGGAAGCAAATGCAGTAGTCCGTCGGCACGTAAATAGCCGTGCATGTTGCTTTACGGAGATAGTGCCCAGCACTAGCCTCGATTTCGTATTTGTGTCTTTTCATTTTCGTACATGTTTCACACACCCCATTCTACAAATTGTCCAATTGTATTACATTTTTAAATCTCTTTCATCCAACTATTACAATATCCGCTCTTAATTTAAACATATTCACCCAAACGTACATTTCTCCATATTAATTTTGTTAGCAGAAGCTTGATTGAGAGATATCCATCCAACTATGGTGCCATCTACTAGAAGATTGACGAATTTCATGTTCATTCCAGCATCAAAAAACAAACAACAAACAACGTTTTCAGCAACGGGCTAACAATGTTTTCATCATAGTTAAATATCAGTTTCAAAAGTTATACAAGAGTTTGTTAACTCTTATCTATTCGAGTAGAATAATGGGGGTGGTGTAAATAAAACTTTGAGTTAATGGGTTCGAATATCCTTTTTCTAAAAGGAAAAATAAATATTACCCCATAAATTTTAAAAGATAAATACTGCCCCGATTTACCAAATTGCCCCACAATTTCACTTTTCTTTTCTCTTTGTGCCATAAGAAACTCTCTCGCTCTGGTTATCTCCCCCCCCCCCTCTCTTGCTCTTTCTCATCATCACGTCTTCTTCAACCAAAATTGTCACCGCCAGTCTCCGGTCATCTTCTACCTCCATCGTCGTCGCCGACATTCGCTCGTCGTCCACTGCTGCACTCTTAATTCATCATTTTCTGTCATCATCTTCTTCCTTCCTACAATCCTCTTCCACAATGTCGTCACCATTGTCTCATCATCGCCAATCGTCTCGTTATTACGACAGATCTTAGACCAACATCATCATTTTAGACGTTATGCCTCTCCATGCAACAATCCAGATTTGTAATATTTGTCGTTTATAACCGTCCAAATTTATGTCGTCGTTGTCACAACAATTCAGATTTGTGTCGCCGATGTTGAAACTACTCAGATTTGTGTTGCAACCTTTGTTGTGCTCGCCATTTTCAATTGCGCGCTTCCTTACATTTTGGACCTTGTTGTTGGGATTGTTACCATAAAATAGAAAGATATACAATTTTTGAGATCTACCTTGTTCGCCATCGTCGCTACCACCTCCTCCGATGAAAGAGATAGCTCAATTCAACTTTAATCTCATGTATGCTATTGTTGGAAGTTATTCGTGTATGAGGTAACCGCATTCCGATTTGTTTTGTCATAAAGAATATTATATTTTGAGTGAATTTTCTTGTATGCTACCGTGTATAAATTTCTTGTATGCCATGATATATTCTGAAGCCATTTATGTACAGTTTCCCCAATATCATGTATGCTTCCATACTGTGTCGTGCTTGCTTGTATGTATTTTTCATGTATGCTTCAAGTTGTTTTCATCTATATTGATACAGTAGTTCATGTATGTATTTTTCATGTATGCTACTCATACATGATACACATACATGTATAGTATTCATGTATGACTAGCATACATAACATGTATTCATGTATGTTATTCATGTTTGTTGGTCATGTATGTTGGCGAAAAAAAAAGGTTGTCGAAAGTCGCCGGAAAACTCACCAAAAAATTCTCGTCGGAGTTGACCACTGGCGTTGACTTGCTGCCGAAACTACTATTTCGGTAACTCGCCCCCCTCACTCACACAAATAGACTCCATCCCACCTACATCGACTCAAGACCTTTAGCCATCAAACGAGAAGAACGATAACGGAAGAGAAGTACAAAACTCTAAATAATTCAACAATCGAATTCAAAGAAAACAAGAGAATAATTAGATGAGATTGTTACCTTAATTTGCTGCTGGAAAACGAAAATAGAGAATCAGTGAAGAGTGATGATATTCAAGCAATTAGAAAGAATGAGAGATGAGTGATGATCGCAGATTGGGGAGAAAGAGAAATGAGAGTTTTAATTTAGGGAAATAAAAAGTTATCCTCATATATATAGCAAGTAGCTAAATAAAATCTTAACATTTTTTATTATTATCCAAATAAAAATCTTTGATATTTATATTATTTACTATTATTTTATACTAAAAATCTTAAAAGGTCTTAGATATTTTATTTATTTATTCTTTTATGAAAAAAATCTTAGTATTTCTCATGAATAGTAATTCTAGAATATTCATTTTAATATTATTTATTGATTCATGAACAAAATTTTTTGATATTATATATTTAAATAAAATAATTCTAGAATATTCCATTTATTCATACCTTTATTTATTATATCTAGCATACTCTAGAGCCTTCAATAATTTTATTTATTACTCTTATTCTTTTAAGATTTATTTATTAGTATTTCTCTACCTTTCCTAGGGGCGCATCCTCGCTCTAAGTCGGACAACCTGTAAAACATTTAAAATCAAATCCGTTAGTCGTAAACAAAATAATTAATTTGAGTTTAAACATTTTCCTTATATAGATAGCAAATTTAAAAATAACTTAAAAAGGTTTGGGGTATTACACCCTTCCACCCCAAAACAATTTCGTCCTTGAAATTAACCTTGCAAGTTCTTAATGTGAGGATATCGCGCTACGAGTTCGTCATCTTTCTCCCACATCGCTTTTTCTGGTCCGTGCCTACTCCATTAGAGTTTTGCTAACGGCACTAGTCGATTTCTTAAGTATTGAACCTTTCGGTCTAAGATGGTAATAGGCGTTTCCTCGTAGGTAAGGTCGAGAGATATTTGGAGACTTTAACAAAATATGACATGGCTTGGGTCAAAAACGTACTTTCTGAGCATCGATGCGTGGAATACGTTGTGTACGCCTATTAAGTCTAGGGGTAGATCTAAGCGATAAGCTACATCTCCTATCTTTTCGAGTATTTTGAATGGTCCTACATATCGTGGTTGTAACTTTCTCTTTTTGCCGAATCGGATGACTCCTTTCATTGGTGCTACTCGTGGTACTAAGTCGATTGTTAACTCAATTTGTCGGTTTGGAGAAAACCCTGGTGACTCATTGGGAAATACGTCGGCATACTTTCGAACTGTAGGCACTTTAGACACCTTGCTTTCGTTGGGGCCTCTGCAGCATACTAGGTACCCTTGACAATCTTTCTTTCTTAGCATCTCGATTGCTTCATCGCGGTTATAATCTTCGGATGAGCTTTTGTTTGAGCACCATAAGAGATGAGCTTGGGTTCTCCGAGGTGTTGAATCTCCACCTCTCGCTCACGGCATCTAATCGTCGCATTAATCTTGCCTATCCAATTCATGCCTAAAATTATATTGAAATCTAGCATTTCTAGGACGTGAAGATCGGCTTCAAGCTCTTTCCCGTTTATGTCTATCTCTATACCCTTCGCTATCTTATCGGTCCTAATAATTTTTCCCGAAGGAATGCTAACGTCTAGTGCGTCGCAATTATCGTAGCAGACTATGCCAATTTTCGAACAAAATTTCGTAGTTATGAAGGAATGGGTAGCTCCTTAATCAAATAGCACCAAAGCAGGAATATTGGAGACTTATACCTGACATGGTGTGTGCACCATCATTGGGATCGGGTTCTCCTTCCGTCATGGCAAAGACTCGAGGCTTCACTTTCTTCATAGGCTCTTGAATATTGGTTTGCGACTCCCTCGTGTTCTTAGGGCAGTTATATGACATGTGTCCTGGTTCGCCGCAGAAGTAGAAAACATTCTTTCCTCACCAGCATTTACCCTTGTGATTCTTCTTGCACATTGGGCACGGGGGTATCTCTTTGCTGGATTTAGATGCTTCAGAACCAGGTGAAGAACCTATTGTTGGCTGCCATTTCTTGTTTACTGGAGCATGCTTTCCTTTTCCAGACTCTTCCATTTTCTCTTTCCGAAAGAGTCGTGGTGTTTTTGGTCTTTAATTTCTAGTTGCAAACCATTGGAGACAGCTTGAGCTCGGTCGATAACTTCTCTATAGGTCGGCAATCTTAGTGCAGATATTATTCCACAAATTTCAGGTCGTAAGCCTTGCTCAAACCGACGTACTTTCTTCACATCCGTGTCGACTAGGTATGGTGCATATTGAGACAATTTGTTGAATTTTCTTTCATAGTCGACCAACCTCATGTTTCCCTGCTTGAGATTGAAAAATCGGTCTCCTTTTGTGTTATGTATGATTGAGGAAAATAGCGATCCATGATCAGCTCCTTAAAGTCCTTCCAAACTAAGGCTTGGCGCTGTTCGGGGGTCATTGTTCGAGCATGAGATTCCCACCAATGGCTTGCTTCTTCGGCCAATTGATAGATCTCACATGAGACCTTTTTCTCTTCACTACAACCCATAAGCTCAAATATTCGTTCGAGCTCATGAATCCACTCTTCTGTATCTTCAGGCTCTTCGGTTCCTTTGAGTCTTAGTGGCCTCAACTTTCGAAATTGTTCAATAATCTCAAAATTCCTTAATCGGGGTTGTGTAGCATTCATGCCTCCATTCTGTTGTTGTTGCTGCATAAAACCTTGGAGAGCTAATAGAAATTGAGCAAAGTTGACCCATTGTTATTCGCATGTGGGGCTTATTGCTCGTCTTCTGGAGCGTGTCGTGGGGGGCATTATCCTATAACTAAATCAAGATGTTCACATCACGAAGTTAAATTCTTAAAGGTTATATTTCCAGGACTACTTTTATCATACCATAAATTCATATAATATAGATAGCATTCGAACTTTCTTAAGTCAAACAAGATACTTGAGCAAACTTCTCTTTTTCTTTCTTTAAATACTTTTAATCAAACTTTATCATTACTGTGTCGGAAATTCAAAACATATTCATTAATCGTATCAAATTAAATTAAAATCATACTTTGTCCCTTGCTGACACACTTATTCTTTCACATCATGCATATCGATACGATCAAACTTTCAAATATTTTTCCGACACAATTCATTTCATACTCACACCATAATTTTTAAGCATAATGAAATAATTTAACAAATAAACTCGTTACCTCGGAGCAGCCACGAACCACATTCTCTCCCAAGTGTAGAACATATCATATGTTATATATTTTAGTATTTTACCAATCACATTATCTCATAAGCAAGTCTACAGGATCGTAGACCTGCTCTGATACCACTGTGTAACGCCTCCATCCCTCGCGGATAGGAAACACTACCAACTACTAATTCATTTCATATTTATTTATCAACAATATAAGCAAAAGCTATAATAATAATAATAATAATAATAATAATAATAATAATAATAATAATAATAATAATAATAACACCAATCTATCACGGTATTATGATATAATGGAGAAAGCTGTTTATAATATATAATGTATATTTTCCAATGGTTCAAAAGGAAATAAAGATATCAAATATATGGCAATAGTGATTATCCTGTAAAAACGTCATTATATATTTAAAGGCAACAAAAAAAAAAAATATTCTTGTTCACCAATGAATAATCTTTCAAGTCATTTAAAGGAAATACTAGGCAATATATATATCAAAAGGCGAAACGGAAGCTATAATTAAATAAACCACACTTATAATGACCACATCAAAGCATTATATCAATATAAATATCAAGGGCCAAGTACGTACAAAAATATAATCAATCTATTTGGGGCATATTCCGTAACTGCAAAAAAGATGAGCAAAATATATAAAGGTTCGGTCACAACCGTCATGCATAATCATAAAGTAGTATATGGGGTCTTGTCCCACCAAAATCAAAAGAGACTAAGTTAGTATCAAGTTATATTTGCCAAGATAGCAATATATTATTTTTTAGCAAAATAGTAGACCGGGAGAATATGGTGCTTCGTGTCTACCGCCTTGCCGCCACCTCCTTAACCTGAAAAAAATAGAAAACAATAGGGTGTGAGTATGCAAGCACACTCAGTGGGGTAAACGCTACAAGCAGTTATAATCAATATGAATCATAACATAATGAATCCCTTTTTACTTAGCTGACATTAGTGAGACTAGTCTCGGTCCCTCGTGGACATGACCCCTCGTGGGCCACATTACCTCATATGAATAATGCATAACACAATAATGATTATAACCATCAAACATGCTTACAGATAAAAGTAAATCCCACCTTAAATGATTCAATTCAAACCTCTTGGAACTAGCTCTGGTTATTCTTCCTCGAGCTTGAAATGCGCTCCTAGCACTTGAAACACTTTCAAACTTAGTCATTACTTTCTTCTTTAATAAGACCTACTATCCTCTAAACAACATTTTAATATTATGAATTTTATTCTTTAGACTAAATCTGATATTCACTTGAAAAGTTTAAGGACATTTGACAATTTAAAAGCCTCTTATAGCTTATATTTTACAAATTATAAACCATCGCTCAATTATGAGTATAAGGTATACAATCTAACTTCATTATTATCATCTATTCTAATTATCCAAGTAAAGTTAGTCAAGAGCATAATAATATAATCTCAAATTTATTCCACATCTTAGTTAAGAACATTATAGCCTAACGAAAACATCAACAACAAGACATGGCAGCAACCACCACCACGCCGCCACCGCTGCCGGAACTACTGTTCTGGTAACTCGCCCCCCTCACTCACACAAATAGACTCAATCCCACCTACATCTACTCAAGACCTTTAGCCATCAAACGAGAAGAGCGATAGTGGAAGAGAAGTGCAAAACTCTAAATAATTCAACAATCGAATTCAAAGAAAACAAGAGAACAATTAGATGAAATTGTTACCTTAATTTGCTGCTGGAAAACGAAAATAGAGAATGAGTGAATATTGATGATATTCAAGCAATGAGAAAGAATGAGAGATGAGTGATGATCGCAAATTGGGGAGAAAGAGAAATGAGAGTTTTAGTTTAGGGAAATGCATATGTATAGCAAGTAGCTAAATAAAATCTTAACATTTTTTATTATTATCCAAATAAAAATGTTAGATATTTATATTATTTATCATTATTTTATACAAAAAATCCGTAATGCCCCGGAAATCCCTTACGATCTCAAAATTTAAAGTTAATAAAATAAATGGCTTTGCACGCCTAAGTTTACGATTTTGAATTCTAAGACTAACGGTCGAATCCGTTTCCGAAAATAAATTACGGAAGTCAGCTAGACGACTACTGTATTTAGGGTTAGCGCGTACGAAAAGTTTTTAGTTCGTGGACTCAGAACGGAAAACCGTCTGATTTTTACATTCACGAAATTGCGATACGAACTCGCCCGAGAAAGTTCGTTTTTATGATTTTCCGGACAAAACTCGGACTGTGTCATCCCAAGATTTTGTCGGAATTAATTTTATAAATTTTATTTTCCGAATAAGTTTTATACGTTAGAATTTTTGGACGAATCGGATCGTCACGATTTTGTGCCGAGCTACGTTTTTCGTTGTTCGATTTCCGTAACGTCGTATCGCGTCGGAAAAGCGCGTATTTTTCCTCCCCTTCCCTCTCTTGGCCGACCTCCCCCTCTCTCATTAGTTGATATTTTGATTTTATAATGTTATTATGTGGACACCTATTACTATTACTATTCACCCTTTACACCTTTACACTTATTAAACCTTATAACTTATGTTATAACAAATTAAATCATCCTCACTCCTTCCCTCCCTCATCAACTCGGCAGCCACCCCCCTCTCTCTCCCATCTTCATCTTTTTTCCACCATTGAAGAAGCTTCAAGCTCTCATCAAGAAGAAATCACACAAGACTTCATCCAACCATCAAAACCTACTACTTCCTTTGTTAAATCTCAAGGTAATCCTCTCCTCTATGCTTCTATCCATCCATCATCCTCTTCTTTTTATTTTTCTTCTTGGATCGAAAATTAGAGATGATGAACTAGATGTTTTGATCTTCGATTAGTAAAATTAGTTGTGATTGGATATGAATTCTAGGATCAAAATTGGAAGAAAATCAAAAGCCCTAATTCTATGTAATTAACGAATTTTAGGGCATTTGTGTAGGTTGATGGAATTCTTCAATTGATGTTAAATTCATGCTTAAGAAATGTTCGATTAGGGATTAGAACCAAGAGAAATCGAAAGCCCCTTTGTATGTTAAAACCGAATTAGGGTTTGAAGTTTGAAATTGGGGGTTTTGCATGATTAGTGTGTAATTGGATTTCAATTGATTAATTGAGGACATAATAGTATGATTAATGAATAAATGGTGTTGATTAATGAAGAAAATCACTCTCTTAACCTTTCTATAAATACCGAAAATTATAAGAATTTTAGGGGTTTTCATGTGTTTGATTTAGATGATGTTTTGTTGATGAAATTATGTTGTAATTAATGTTAGTAGATGATAGGAATTTAATTAGATTTTTTTCTAAAAATAATTTTGTGGGATGTAAGAGACGAAGAGCTCGTCGTAAGTTGAAATATAGTGTTGATATGAAATGATTATATGCATGAAAGTGATTCTCGTTAGATGTTGTCTAATGACGTAAAATTTGAACGAAATCCGACAACTTTGAAAATTGTGTAAAATTGTTGTCTAATAACTTCTAGCTCGTTTATCGGATTTGCGATCCGTAAATTAGAGCGTAAACTAGACATCCCAAACTTTCCAACGGTACAGGGCTCATCCCCTGTTTCCAGATCCCCTGTTCTGGGCAGTCCCCAGAGTTACTGTAATGCGCAGTGAAATTTCAGTTTTCATTCTTCTAAGTTGTTTCGTTCGCAACTTAGTTTCTTTCGATCGTTTAAGCCGTAATAACTAACGACTATTTTCCTACTGACCCTAGAGTCAAGAAAGGAGCCTTGAGTGCTAACCGAGTCGAGTTGGTACCTCTTACCCGTTCAAGTAAAGAAAACTAGTTAAGCGTGAAATTGCATAAGTCATTTAATGAACTAAAACGTAATTTTTACTAAGTTGATTCTTTCCAACTTAGTTTCTTATGATCTTTTAAGTCGTATTTAAGCTATCGACTACCCTCTCTACTGACCTAAGAGTCGAGTATGAGACCTTTCGAGTTCTAAACGGGATTTGTTCGAGTCTCGTTCCCGTTTAAGTAAAATGAATCTAGTAAGCGTGCAAATGCCTAAAGAATGAAACGACTAAAACCTATTTCGATTTTCTTTGATCGATTATCTTTTACGACCCGATTTTTAAGTGTTATTATTTTACGATGAAGGAGGAAGCCAGCAGTAAAGAAAGGACGGAAGATCCGAAGATTGGAAGCTAGTACTTCTTAGTTCTGTATTTCGAGGTGGGCTTTTATATATAAAATAAAACGAGCAATGCTCGGAAAATCTTTCTTTATCGCTTTGATATCTGTGTTTTCAAAGTGATAATTATGGCATGAACTGTTTTACGTTTTATGTGAGTTCTCTTGTACCTATCTGAGTCAACATTCGTGTTTTCCAGATTTAGAGTTAATCTAACTAGGTTAACTAACGATCGGCTCTGAGTTAGCTGCTAAGTGCTTTTCAGAGTTAGTGCACTTTGTAACCTGTGGTGTATGTGATATCCTGTTGAGGGGTACCAGCCACGGTGAATGAAAATTGGTCAAGATTGAACATAGCATACCAGAAAATACTCGGGCGAGTAAATTGAGAAAAGAGTCAGAAAATGTTTAGTAGACACGGGTTCTTTTCAATAAAACCCCGATGTGCTACAAATTATGAAATGCCATATTTGTCTATACTTATGATTATGATTTTCGGCATCGTGCCCAGTGAGTACTTTTGTACTTAGCCCTGCATTGTTTTCTAAATGTGCAGGTTGAAGCGACGCGAGCGACAACGGTTGAAGTTGAGTTGGAAAGATAGGATGCTTTAGTTAGGACTCTTCCGCTGCCAGAACTCTAAGTCTTTTGAGAATATGTGTATATTGAACAAAACTCTGTAGCATAAGTCTGTAAACTTGAACTTAGTTACTTTTGTGTACTTTTGTCGAGTAATCACTCGTGATTAACTCTTTCTTTATTATATTCAAGTCTTGTTCATTGAATGTTTGATGTCGTTTATGTATGTTTAGTCAGTTAGCCCCCTTCTTCCCCGCTTCTTTAATCCAACCCCAGTCGCACCCCGGCTTCTGCCGTCCCTCGGGATTTGGGGCTGTGACAGAGTGGTATCAGAGCCAGGTTCGTTTTCTGCTCTGCTTACGAGTCAATCTTCTAGTACGAGTTATCCTTTTAGTGATACCACGGAGTAGTATGAGTCATTCTTTTCTAGTATGAGTCATTCCTTCTAGTAATATCACCAAGTGGTATTCGTATACAAGTCTTCCTTCGAGTAATAGTATAGAGTATTCGTTTGTACTCTATATTGAGTCTTCTTTCGAGTCATGAGACAGGATATTTGTTTATACTCTAGATCAGAGTCGTCTTTCCAAGTATAAGATAAGAGTTAGACTCTAATACTAAGATTGAGAATGTAGATGTCAACTCAACCGCCCGCTACGTCGACTCAACGAGGAAAAGGAAAGAAATTTTATGATGTGATTTCTTTTAAATAAGGAATTTTATGAACAAGTATTCAGTAAAATTGAGAATGAGAATGAGTTGTGTTTTAAAATAAGAATTTCGACAGAAGTATAATTTTTTTTATATACTCTATGTGATTATGCGATAGTACAAGTACTATCTTATGTGAAATTATTTGCGCAATAATTTCCTTTTTATGAAAAATTATGCTAACACAAGAATATAGTCGGATTTTAGGGATTTTTCCCGGTTCAGTGAGAACGTAGACTTGAAACCTAAGAACTTCCGGTTCTTCGAGAAGTTAGACATTTTTAAGAAACGTTATTTTGAAATGATTTCGAAAGGAGATCCCCAACGCCAGAAGGACTTCTACTGATGAATGTCACGTGCGTTAAGTGACATGAATAAAGATTCGGCAAAGTCGAACTTGTTTTCTAAGAACTTTCTGCGAGGAAAATGAATAAAAATGATTCGATAAATCGTATTAGCAAACGAAGGGAGCAATTAGACGTTTGAGAAGTTTTCGGATTCGAGTTAAGGAAGATATGAACGAGACGACGAAGATCGGGTAAATTGGAATCAAAGCTAAATAAAATAAGTGAACGTTGCTTCCGTGTAAGTAATGTGAATGACGTCATTCGTGTCACGTCATTCCATTTTCTTTTCGTTTCGTGTTTCAGTAGGGTTTCGTCTTGAACGAACTTTACGAAGAAAATCGTATAGATTATTAGGAGTCAAGCGCGAAGCTTGATTAAAATTTTTTCCATCGATCGCCCGATTCTAGCAACGACAACTGGAACTTAGTTTCCAGAAAAGTTATTCTTTAAGTTATATTCCTTTTTCTTGTGGAATTTAATTCCATATTTCGCCTTTGAGCGACGACTACAACTAGTACGAGTACCAAGAGTCGTAGACGACAAAATTTCTTGTAAATGGATATTACTTTTGAATAAGTAACATGAACGAAGTAAATATGCTTTGTTTTAATAAGTGAGAGTCGTTAGGAAATGTGTTGAGAAAGAAATAAAGAATTAAAATGAGTAAAAATATGGTGAAATAAAGAATGAAAATAAAATCTCTAATTTTATATATATATTTATTGTTGTTGAGTGAAATTTCTTGAATTGCTAGAAGTCTTGATAAGTGGTTGACTTAAGTGATGATGTTACAATTGAATAAGGAATGCTCATTTTGTAATTTAAGAATTTCGTTGAAATAATTTATTTTTCCCTACCTGCTACTGATCCGTGTTTCCTTAAAACTTTTGTAGGATGGCTAGGACTCGCGTTACGGCTCGGAAGAGCCAGCCTTTGGCCTCGTGTGAGCGCGCTATAGTAGACATGCTGCAGGATGAGTACTACGAGTTCGAGGTAGACTACGGAGAGGAGGACGTAGGACAAATTGTTAGTAACTTTTCTTCAGCTTACTACCCAGTGCGACACTTGATCCGGGAGAGTCAGGTGATTCTAGACCTAATTGTTCACCTACCGAACGAGTGGCGCGGTTGGGCGCACCGTGCGGCGCGGTACTTCTTAGGGATTTTCGGCGACGACACTGAGCCGACCGGCAACTACACCAGATTCGCCCTGTTTGTGCACAGGCGCTTCTTTGAGAGCAGATTCATGCTTCCAATCCCATTAGAGCCACACCTTCCCTACAGTCAGTTTCCAGCAGAGACAGAGCCAGAGCACCTTGACTTAGACCCAGAGTTTTCTGCCCTGTTGGAGTTGCCACCAGATGGTGTACCGAGTGAGGAGGAGGACGTAGAGTCCGAGCAGTTAGAGGAGGACGAGGAGACCGTAGTTACACCAGAGTCACCACCAGTTGGTCAGCAGATCGAGGAGTTGATCCCAGGGCCGGGATTCGTGGAGGTTGACGCTGAGACAACCGCGCTGTTAGGGTTGTCTTCACCTTTTGTTCCAGACGTTTGTGTTAGAGTCAGGGGACCGTTAGAGACGAGACTGTATAGGGAGGGGCCAGACTACCGAGAGATCGACGTGGAGCTTGCCGCCTTGTTAGAGTTACTTTCTCCACTTACGCCGCTCGAGGAGATCTGTGCGAAGTGGGGAGTAGTCAGAGAGCAGATGGAGGCAGGACCGTCCAGGGTCCGTTCTAGGGAGGACTTCGAGTCAGGTTCGGGTTCAGGTTCAGTTCCCGAGCACCTTCTTCCCCTGAAGAAGCGTGCGGTAGAGGTCAGCGAGGACTACTTGGTTTCCGACCTGGAGGAGACGGTTTCAGAGGCACCCTCGCCCACCCTGCTTACACTTGCTGACGGTTCTACTCTGAGGGTGGACGAGGCACTTCAGCTTGTTTTTGGTTCAGAGTCCGAGGAGGATGACCCGGAGGAGGATTCGGAGGAGGATCCGGAGGAGGACCCAGAGGAGGACTGTTAGGGTTTCTGCAGACCATAGGGGGTAGTTTTTGGACTCGACTGTAGTTTAGTTGAGCAGAGCGTCGTAGACGCGAGTAAATATCAGTAGTAGTAGTAGCTCCTTTGTCCTGTATAGAGTCGGATCAGTAACTAGTTAGTTTTTGTAGTACTCTAACGGATACGAAATTTTATGAATCGTTTCCGTTCTAGTACTTTAGTAGATACAGAGTTGCAACTTGTTAGTGAACCCGGTAAATAGTAGGCAGTCAGCCTAGTTTAGACTAATAGTAGTCTAACCTTTTTGTATAAGTCCTCGTTGGAGGCAGAATTAATATTCTTTTTGATGTATATATATATACATGACCCATGAAGAGGGTTTTTAATCAAGCAAAATTTCTTATGAATCGTGTAATTAAAATCAGGATGTCAAATGAACTCGTGTAACGAAAGATTGAGTTTAATTTGAAAGTTAAAAGATTATGAAGTTAATATCGAAATTATGTTCGATATGTCGTTCCGTGAACTTGATTAAGTTGAGAACGAGCTAGTAAGTACTAAGAGTGATTAACAGAAAAGAACTAATGAGAATTTCAATTTTTCCTTAGACTAAAGAAAATGCCGCCGAGAAACGTGAACAATAGGAGGGGTCGAGGACTTGGAAGGCCGAGAGGACGTGGTAGACGTCAGCCGGAAAACAACAGAGAACAAGAATATGAGCAGAATGCTACCCCACCACCATCACCATCACCATCCCCATCACTACCCCCATCACCACCACCTCCACCACCGCCCCGTAGAGATATAGAGGATCTCTTTCTCAAGAGAAACCCTCCGATGTTCAATGGAACGGGTAGCCCTAGCGATGCTGAGCTATGAGTGAGATCTACGGAGAAGATTTTCAAACTCCTCAGATGCACTGATGAGGAGAGAATGCTATGTGTCGCATTCCAATTGACTGGATCGGCAGATTACTGGTGGGAAGCAAGACAAAAGGTGATACCCGCAGAGCATCTGGCTCGTTTCACGTGGGATGAGTTTAAGGAAATACTGTTTGATAAGTACATCCCCAAGGCGTATAGGGCACAGAAGGAAGCCGAGTTTTACAATTTGAAGCAAGGAAAGCTAACCGTGACTGAGTATGATGCCAAGTTTTGCGAACTGTCAAGGTATGCACCGGCATTAGTTGACACCGAGGAGAAGCTATCCAAGAAATTTCAAGGAGGCTTACGACATGAGCTAGGAATCGCGTTAGCTAGTCATGGAGGACTAGGCTATACCGATATTTTGGGAAGAGCACTAGAAATGGAGGCCGTCGTGCTTGATGAGAAGAAGATTGTACCAACTACATCAGCACCAACGCAAAATCAGAACCGAGGCTATTATAACAGCAATAGTAGCAACTATCAGGGTAAGAGAAAATGGAACGGAGGAGGTAGCGGAGGCTACAATCAGAACTATAACAACCAAGGAAACCAGAAGAGGGGTAACCAGCAGGGATATCCGCAGCCTGGCCAGAACAACAACAACAACAACAACAACAAGAGGCCGTGGCAGGGAAACAACCAATCGGGGTTGTTTATTCAGGGGAATAAGCAGAACTCACCGTGGAAGGGTAACAATCAACAGAACCAGCCGCAAGGGCAGCAGAGAAATTTTCAACCAGGGAGCAATTAACCCAGGGAGGGTTACCATCCCCGTCTGCCCGAAGTGCAACCGAGCCCATCCCGGAGTCTGTCAGATAGGCACCCCCAACTGTTTCAACTGTGGACAGAAGGGGCACATGAAAAAGGATTGCCCGAAGCTGCTCCAAGCCGTACCTCTCCGAGCCATTCAAGCACAGCCGCAGCAGCCGCCAATGAACCAACATCAGTTTCAGCAGCATGCACAGCAGCAGCAGAATGCGAGGGCATGCGCTATCAAACAGGGTGGTCAGCGCAAAGGAAAAGGCAATCTCGCAGGTATGGGAAAACTCCACAACATCCCCATTAAGATACTGTTTGATACTGGCGCATCGCATTCTTTCATTGCTGGCTCGTGTGCCGATAACTTAGACATCAGGCCTGTAAGAGCTGAACATCCTATGAGAGTAGCTACACCTTCAGGAGAGATCACTACTTCTACTCATGTTTGCTCTAACCTAGAAATAGAAATCGGAACTCATAAGGTTATAGCGAACAACTTAAATGTTATGATAATGTGGGACGTAGATATAATCCTAGGAATGGATTGGTTGTCAGAGAATTACGTCACAATTCTCTGCAACGAGAGAAAAATCTCTTTTCAACCGCCCGGAAAAGAACCAACCGATCCACGGAATTTCTATAGGTAGAGACGTACCAATTATATCAGCCCTTCAAGCCATGAAACTCATGAAGAAGAAAGGTACCACAACTTATCTTGTGTACCTAGTCGGAGAGCCAGGAGCCGAGAAGACCATCCAAGACGTAAAGGTTGTGAATGAATACAAAGATGTCTTTCCAGAAGTGCTACCAGGATTGCCATCAGATCGTCATGTGGACTTCACGATCGATTTAGAACCAGGAGCAGCTCCTAAGTCTAAAGCCCCATACAGGATGGCATCGAAGGAACTGGAAGAGCTCAAAATCCAGTTACAGGAATTGCTAGACCTTGGTTTTATTAGGCCAAGCGTCTCACCTTGGGGAGCACCAGTGTTGTTTTTTAGGAAAAAAGGACGGATCAATGAGGATGTGTATAGATTACCGAGAACTGAACAAGATCACGCTCAAGAACAAATATCCTTTGCCAAGGATCGAGGATCTGTTCGATCAGCTCAAGGGTGCAGGAGTTTTCTCCAAGATAGATTTAAGGTCAGGGTACCATCAGCTCAAGATCAAACCTGAAGACGTACCAAAGACCGCTTTTAGAACCCGATATGGCCATTACGAATTCCTAGTGATGCCATTTGGTTTAACCAACGCTTCAGCCGTATTCATGGACCTTATAAATAGAGTTTTCCACCCTTATTTGGACAAATTCGTTTTAGTATTCATCGACGACATCCTCGTTTACTCTAAGAATGAAAAGGAGCACGAGGAACATCTACGGATAGTGTTGGAAACACTAAGAACTGAGAAACTCTATGCCAAATTCAGTAAATGCGAATTTTGGCTAAATGAAGTAATGTTCCTTGGACATATAGTGTCGGCGGAAGGAATCAAAGTGGACCCAGCCAAAGTAGAAGCAGTGCACAACTGGAAGTCACCGACGAGTCAGAATGAGATCAGAAGTTTCTTGGGTTTAGCCGGTTACTACAGAAGGTTTATTGAGGGATTCTCTATGATCGCTCGCCCGATGACGCAGCTACTCAGGAAGGATACCAAATTTAAATGGACGGATGAGTGTGAGAAGAGTTTCCAAACTCTTAAGGAGAAGTTAACCACAGCGCCAGTACTAGCACTTCCAGACACAAACAAAGAGTATGTGGTTTACACCGACGCATCGAAAAATGGATTAGGTTGTGTCTTAATGCAAGATGGACGAGTGATAGCTTATGCTTCACGACAACTTCGACCTCACGAAGTTGAGTACCCAACCCACGATTTAGAACTCGCAGCCGTAGTGCATGCGTTAAAGATTTGGAGACACCATCTCTATGGTGTAAGAGTTGAGATATTCACCGATCACAAGAGCCTGAAGTACTTTCTCGAGCAAAAAGAACTGAACATGAGACAAAGAAGATGGCTCGAATTAGTCAAGGACTATGACTGCGGAATTAACTATCATCCAGGAAAGGCTAATGTGGTAGCAGATGCATTGAGTCGCAAGGCTCCAACGAAGTTAGGATGCCTTTTTGTAGAGGAAGAAACTTTAGTACGAGAATTCGAGAAGATGGATATCAGAGTGCTTGACACGCCAGCTACGATAACAAGTCAGATAGCAGCATTAGAAGCTACACCAGATTTGAGAGAAAATATCATCAGTGCTCAGAGAAAAGACGAGTCAATGGAAAAGTTACGAGTGAGGATAAGAACAGAGAAACCAGATGGATATTCCGAAGCACCAGACAATGCGATACTTTTTGAAGGCAGAATTTGTATTCCTGACGACGACAGTGATTTGAAGAACGAGATCTTGAGTGAGGCTCACGACACACCTTATACAGCACATCCAGGAAGTACGAAAATGTATCAAGATTTGAGAAGAAACTTTTGGTGGAATGGAATGAAACGAGACGTTGCCTCGTTTGTAGAAAGATGCCTAGCATGCCAGCAAGTTAAGGCTTTACACCGACGACCGTATGGATTGCTACAATCGTTGGATGTCCCAGAATGGAAATGGGAAGGCATAGCCATGGATTTTATCACAGGCTTGCCTAAGTCGAGAAGAGGAAACACAGCAATTTGGGTGATTATCGATAGGCTTACAAAGTCAACACACTTCTTACCGATTAAGATTACCTACGGATCGGAGAAACTAGCTCAGTTGTATGTCAGAGAGATTGTACGTCTTCATGGAGTACCGAAGGTCATAGTATCAGATAGAGACGCCAAATTTACTTCGAGATTTTGGATTACGATGCAGAAAGAATTGGGAACAGAGCTTAATTTCAGTACAACGTTTCACCCACAGACAGATGGGCAGTCAGAGAGAACGATTCAGATTTTAGTCGATATGTTAAGGACAGTGGTTTTGGACCGAGGCGCGAATTGGGAAGAAATTCTACACTTAGTCGAATTCACTTACAACAACAGCTATCAGGCCACGATAGGAATGGCGCCGTTTGAGGCTTTGTACGGAAGAAAATGTAGATCGCCGCTTTATTGGGACGAAGTAGGTGAGAGAAAGAACCTAGGCCCAGATGCAATTAATGAGATGGTTGAGATAGTTCGGCAGATTCGAGATAGAATGAAAGAAGCCCAGATCCGACAGAAGTCGTATGCCGATGATCGTCGAACCAATCTTGAGTTTGAAATAGGAGATAAGGTTTTCCTTAAGATATCACCAACCAAAGGAATCCTTAGGTTCGGAGTTAAGGGTAAGCTAAGATCCAGGTTTATAGGACCTTATGAAATCCTCGAGAGAATAGGACCCGTCGCTTATAGATTGGCCTTGCCACCAAGTCTAGGAAGCGTTCACAACGTTTTTCACGTTTCTCAGTTGAGAAAATATGTCTACGATCCTAAGCACGTCATTAGTCAGCAAGACGTCGTTCTTGAATCTGACTTAAGTTATGAAGAAAAGCCGATATCGATTTTGGATAGAAAAGTTCAATAATTAAGAACCAAATCGATACCAATTGTGAAAGTGCTATGGAAACACCACGGGCAAGAAGAAGCCACATGGGAACTCGAGGAGAAGATGAAGGAGCGATATCCTCATCTTTTTGCAGAAGGTATGCAAATTTCGGGACGAAATTTTTCGTAAGGGGGGTAGGATGTAATGCCCCGGAAATGCATATGTATAGCAAGTAGCTAAATAAAATCTTAACATTTTTTATTATTATCCAAATAAAAATGTTAGATATTTATATTATTTATCATTATTTTATACAAAGAATCTGTAATGCCCCGGAAATCCCTTACGATCTCAAAATTTAAAGTTAATAAAATAAATGGCTTTGCACGCCTAAGTTTACGATTTTGAATTCTAAGACTAACGGTCGAATCCGTTTCCGAAAATAAATTACGGAAGTCAGCTAGACGACTACTGTATTTAGGGTTAGCGCGTACGAGAAGTTTTTAGTTCGTGGACTCAGAACGGAAAACCGTCTGATTTTTACATTCACGAAATTGCGATACTAACTCGCCCGAGAAAGTTCATTTTTATGATTTTTCGGACAATACTCGGACTGTGTCATCCCAAGATTTTGTCGGAATTAATTTTATAAATTTTATTTTCCGAATAAGTTTTATACGTTAGAATTTTTGGACGAATCGGATCGTGACGATTTTGTGCCGAGCTACGTTTTTCGTTGTTCGATTTCCGTAACGTCGTATCGCGTCGGAAAAGCGCGTATTTTTCCTCCCCTTCCCTCTCTTGGCCGACCTCCCCCTCTCTCATTAGTTGATATTTTGATTTTATAATGTTATTATGTGGACACCTATTACTATTACTATTCACCCTTTACACCTTTACACTTATTAAACCTTATAACTTATGTTATAACAAATTAAATCATCCTCACTCCTTCCCTCCCTCATCAACTCGGCAGCCACCCCCTTCTCTCTCCCATCTTCATCTTTTTTCCACCATTGAAGAAGCTTCAAGCTCTCATCAAGAAGAAATCACACAAGACTTCATCCAACCATCAAAACCTACTACTTTCTTTGTTAAATCTCAAGGTAATCCCCTCCTCTATGCTTCTATCCATCCATCATCCTCTTCTTTTTATTTTTCTTCTTGGATCGAAAATTAGAGGTGATGAACTAGATGTTTTGATCTTCGATTAGTAAAATTAGTTGTGATTGGATATGAATTCTAGGATCAAAATTGGAAGAAAATCAAAAGCCCTAATTCTATGTAATTACCGAAATTTAGGGCATTTGTGTAGGTTGATGGAATTCTTCAATTGATGTTAAATTCATGCTTAGGAAGTGTTCGATTAGGGATTAGAACCAAGAGAAATCGAAAGCCCCTTTGTATGTTAAAACCGAATTAGGGTTTGAAGTTTGAAATTGGGGGTTTTGCATGATTAGTGTGTAATTGGATTTCAATTGATTAATTGAGGACATAATAGTATGATTAATGAATAAATGGTGTTGATTAATGAAGAAAATCACTCTCTTAACCTTTCTATAAATACCGAAAATTATAAGAATTTTAGGGGTTTTCATGTGTTTGATTTAGATGATGTTTTGTTGATGAAATTATGTTGTAATTAATGTTAGTAGATGATAGGAATTTAATTATATTTTTTTCTAAAAATAATTTTGTGGGATGTAAGAGACGAAGAGCTCGTCGTAAGTTGAAATATAGTGTTGATATGAAATGATTATATGCATGAAAGTGATTCTCGTTAGATGTTGTCTAATGACATAAAATTTGAACGAAATCCGACAACTTTGAAAATTGTGTAAGAGACGAACAATTAGACGTAAGTAATAACCGAGAAGTCGAATGAGAATTCTAATTTAATGATATCGTTTATGATGGACTTGGGAATAACTTTGTAGTTGATGTCATGTGCTTTCGAGCTAATATAATATGAGCTATAGTGATAGTCGAGAACTAGAACGCGAAGTTGATAACTTGATGGTTTAGTACTTGTTAGTTGAAAGCCGACGTTTAGAACGTCGTGCTATTAGACGAGTTTTGAGAAGGAGTTCATCACGTACGGGAGTACGTGATGACTGCCTTGAGGGTCCAGTTTCTTAAGAAATCGAATACGAGAGCTTAGAACGAACCTAAGACGTTATACGTCGATTCTATCGAGCATCTAGGGTTAGCGCGGCAGTTTTGCGACCCTCGCCGGAAACTGTAATAACTTCTAGCTCGTTTATCGGATTTGCGATCCGTAAATTGAAGCGTAAACTAGACATCTCAAAATTTCCAACGGTACAGGGCTCATCCCCTGTTTCCAGATCCCCTGTTCTGGGCAGTCCCCAGAGTTACTGTAATGCGCAGTGAAATTTCAGTTTTCATTCTTCTAAGTTGTTTCGTTCGCAACTTAGTTTCTTTCGATCGTTTAAGCCGTAATAACTAACGACTATTTTCCTACTGACCCTAGAGTCAAGAAAGGAGCCTTGAGTGCTAACCGAGTCGAGTTGGTACCTCTTACCCGTTCAAGTAAAGAAACCTAGTTAAGCGTTAAATTGCATAAGTCGTTTAATGAACTAAAACGTAATTTTTACTAAGTTGATTCTTTCCAACTTAGTTTCTTATGATCTTTTAAGTCGTATTTAAGCTATCGACTACCCTCTCTACTGACCTAAGAGTCGAGTATGAGACCTTTCGAGTTCTAAACGGGATTTGTTCGAGTCTCATTCCCGTTTAAGTAAAATGAATCTAGTAAGCGTGCAAATGCCTAAAGAATGAAACGACTAAAACCTATTTCGATTTTCTTTGATCGATTATCTTTTACGACCCGATTTTTAAGTGTTATTATTTTACGATGAAGGAGGAAGCCAGCAGTAAAGAAAGGACGGAAGATCTGAAGATTGGAAGCTAGTACTTCTTAGTTCTGTATTTCGAGGTGGGCTTTTATATATAAAATAAAACGAGCAATGCTCGGAAAATCTTTCTTTATCGCTTTGATATCTGTGTTTTCAAAGTGATAATTATGGCATGAATTGTTTTACGTTTTATGTGAGTTCTCTTGTACCTATCTGAGTCAACATTCGTGTTTTCCAGGTTTAGAGTTAATCTAACTAGGTTAACTAACGATCGGCTCTGAGTTAGCTACTAAGTGCTTTCCAGAGTTAGTGCATTTTGTAACCTGTGGTGTATGTGATATCCTGTTGAGGGGTACCAGCCACGGTGAATGAGAATTGGTCAAGATTGAACATAGCATACCAGAAAATACTCGGGCGAGTAAATTGAGAAAAGAGTCAGAAAATGTTTAGTAGACACGGGTTCTTTTCAATAAAATCCCGATGTGCTACAAATTATGAAATGCCATATTTGTCTATACTTATGATTATGATTTTCGGCATCGTGCCCACTGAGTACTTTTGTACTTAGCCCTGCATTGTTTTCTAAATGTGCAGGTTGAAGCGACGCGAGCGGCAACGGTTGAAGTTGAGTTGGAAAGATAGGATGCTTTAGTTAGGACTCTTCCGCTGCCAGAACTCTAAGTCTTTTGAGAATATGTGTATATTGAACAAAACTTTGTAGCATAAGTCTGTAAACTTGAACTTAGTTACTTTTGTGTACTTTTGTCGAGTAATCACTCGTGATTAACTCTTTCTTTATTATATTCAAGTCTTGTTCATTGAATGTTTGATGTCGTTTATGTATGTTTAGTCAGTTAGCCCCCTCCTTCCCCGCTTCTTTAATCCAACCCCAGTCGCACCCCGGCTTCTGCCGTCCCTCGGGATTTGGGGCTGTGACAAAATCTTAAAACATCTTAGATATTTTATTTATTTATTCTTTTATGAAAAAAAAATCTTAGATATTTTTAATGAATAGTAATTCTAGAATGTTCATTTTAATATTATTTATTAATTCATGAACAAAAATCTTTGATATTATATTTAAATAAAACAATTCTAGAATATTTCATTTATTCATACCTTTATTTACTATATCTAGCATACTCTAGAGCCTTCAATAATTTTATTTATTACTCTTATTCTTTTAAGATTTATTTATTTGTATCTCTCTACCTTTCCTAGGGCGCATCCTCACTCTAAGTCAGACAACCTGTAAAACATTTAAAATCAAATCCGTTAGTCGTAAACAAAATAATTAATTTGAGTTTAAACATTTTCTTTATATAGTTAGCAAATTAAAAATAACTTAGAAAGGTTTGGGGTGTTACACCCTTCCACCCTAAAAAATAATTTTGTCCTCGAAATTAACCTTGCAAGTCTCTAACGCGAGGATATTGCGCTACGAGTTCGTCAACTTTCTCCTAGTCACTTTTTCTGGTCCGTGCCTACTCCATTGGAGTTTTACTAATGGCACTAGTCGATTTCTTAAGTAATGAACCTTTCGATCTAAGAGGGTGATGGTCTCGAAACGAGTTATTGGTGTATGGGGGGGGGGGGGGAATACACCAGTTAGGATTTAAAAACTTAAACCTGAAAAATCACTTCAACTGAGTAAAAGAGGACTCAGTTGGAATCTCACAGCTGAGTAAGCGACCTCAGCAGGAAGAGTGAGGCTGTGCGGAAAGTGGTGGAAAATTATACTCGTTAAAAACAACTCACGCAAAACAGCCCGGTTGGTCAAGAACCAAAACAGCTCGATTGAAAAAGTGCAAATGAGGTTTGTATGTCGGTTAGATTGATCAGATAAAAAATGCAGATGCAACTGAATAAAAACAAACACGGACACACAGGATTTAACGTGGTTCGGAGATAACCCTCCTATGTCCACGGGGAGATGTGAATCCTCACACCTCAGTCCAAGTTCTTCTGGACAGAACCACTCAGCTTACCCGGGCTAAGCAACCGTTAAGGATAAGTTTGTGGGTACTTATCAACCTTACAGTTTAGTTTCCGGGCACTAAACAGCCTATGCCAAGTTTGCGGGTACTTGACGACCTAACTACTCAATTACAGGAAGAGTAAGGTCCTAGCACACTTTTTAGGGTGTGAGATAAGGTGGAATTTCCAACTACAGCTCGATCACGAATGAGAGCTGGATCTAAGGCTTGAATAAATAAAACTCAAACTAAGATCAAAGACAGATTTTCACTCTATGAACCCTCAACTACTAATGTTCTATCACTCTTGAATTCTCAGCTGCTGATGTTCTTAGAATAGGAGTTTAGCAGATTTTTCTTTCGCTTGGTTCTCTTGTGATTGCACTTTTCTCTCTTGCTTCAGTCTGTCTCTTCTATGTATATTTCTCGAATGAGAGAATGCCTCTATTTATAGGCGGAGAGAATCAACTAGCCGTTGGAGGAGCAGTTGATCTCTGATCGGTTGATAGCGATGGCTTGTCTCTCATCTCTGCAGACTTTCCCGATATGGCATCTGTGCTCTTCTGCTTTCCATCTGAGACAACCTTGTGTTGGGCCAGATGGGGTAATGACTGAACGGTCAAACCCTCATGTGACTTCCTTTTGAAATTCAAATCTTAACCTTTCTGACAGTCAACCTCGGTTCGTCGGTTGAAAGTCTTGATCTTCATCTGAGTGGTCTTCAGCTGATGTTCTGAACTGTTGGACTCTCAGCTGATTTTGAACTTCAAGCAGTTGATCTTCTTGTTCGAGTTCTACAACTGAGGTTCTGAAACTGAACACTCAGTTGTCTTCCTTGTATATACTCAGTTAGGTTTGAACCCTCAGATGACTTTCCTTTTCATCTGATGTTCTCTTCCTTTCTACTGTTTCTCATCTGATGAACGCTCAGTTGGTTTCCTTCACAACTGATGTTCTGAAGACTTCCCCTTGTTTGCATCTGAACATATGAACTCTCAGTTGTCTTTCTTCACAACTGATGTTCTGAGTGACGCCTTGTTGCCATCTTCAGCTGGACGCCTTGTCTACTCGGTTGGGGTCAGTCGGTTTTGGAATTCATCAAAACTTATACTAATAAATTTCCCAACAATTTCCCCCTTTTTGATGATGCCAAAACCACTTATAACTTTAAACCACTATTGATCTAAAACTCACTAACTTATCTACAATCTCAGCTGAAATTCTAGACAGTCTATAAGATGAAACATCAAAGGGTTAGTGCAGATATAACATGATATTGAAAGACTTTGTGATTCAGAGCTTGGACAATGAGGAATTGTTCATCAAGATGAATCGTATTATATACTTTGAAGTTTTTGTTACAACTGAAGGTTACAAGGTTAAGCACAAAACAGATAAAGATACAACAGATGCTTCAAAAACTACAACATCCAAAAACTTCATCAGCTCAAAAATACTGTTGACCGTACTTGCTGAAGATTCGGTCGAAAATCTCTTTCTTCTCAGCTGACTCGATCCCAGTGTTAACACCATGTTCCTTGCAGACTTGTCTCGCCTCAGCCATGATCGCGTTTCTGTTTGGCGTGCTCGTGCCTTTGATCATCTGAGGGCGGTATATGCACTTCTTTGGAACTGGAACGGTGTTGGGATCGAGCTGAGCATTCAGCATAGCTCGCTTGAACTGACTAAACATTCCAGGGTCTCCAGATCTGAGTTCCCACAAGGCTTCCTTGAAGGCTTGCCTTGGGTCTTCAGTTGAGTAGACTTTTCTGTAGTAAAAGTCATTGATGAATTCATGCTTGAACTGCTCCCAGTCATCGTTCCACTCAGCATTCATCCACTTGTCAACATGTGGGTACCGAGACGGGAGCGGAGCGTTCTTCTGCAGTTGGCGCGTCGACTTCCTAGCCTCAGCCTTCATCTGGTGCTTGTTGATTCTTCGCACACTCCGGCTGGCTTTATTCATGTCGACGTTCTTCTCTACCTTGGCGAGCTCCTTCTCGAACTTGGCCACCTTCTTGGCCTGATCGGCAGCGAACTTCTTGATCCAAGAGGGATTCAAGTACTTCTCCTTTGACTCCCCCATAGCTTTGGTAGCTTCGATACAGTCTTCAACAGATATTCCTCCGTCAAGTTCTGCTTCGAGCTCGGCCTTAAGCTCGGCTACGAGGTCGTGGGAGACTTCCAGTTCGGGCTGCGATCCTTCAGCTAGCACTCCTTCCCCTTCAGCTTGCTGGAGAACAACTTTCCCTCGTCCAGCAACAACTGCTGATTCCTCGTCTTCCCCAGCTGTTGGCTCCTTATCTTCCCCCTTTTTGGCATCATCCAAAAGGGTGGCTACAGTGCCATCCAGGGAGGTCAACTTGGCTTCAGCCTGTTGAACTCGGGAAAATAGCTCGTCAACAACATCCTTCTCAGCTACCTTCTTGGCCAACTCCAAGTCTTGGCGCTCCTGCTCAGCTCGCTGCACAACTGCAAAGGTCGCAGAGACCTCTTTGTGGAGGGAGACGAACTCAGCTCGGAAAGAGGCGAACTGAGACATCCACTCCTGGTCCTGAGTCTGCTGGGACTTTGCGAGGTCAGATTAAGCAACGGTCTTGAACACGTTGAAATCCGAGCTGAGGCTCTGAACGACCTTCCTTAGAGCCGAGACCTCCGAGCTGGAAGAAGTGGAGAGGTCTTCGAACTTGTGCTGCAGAGAAGAGGAGAGGTGTTCTAGCTGATTCTTCAAGCTGGCATTTTCTGCCATCAGCTGCTGCATCCTGTCAGCTTCCTCCACCTTGCTCAGCTGGATCTTGGACAGCATCTCCTGCCTCAGCTGGTTGACCCTCTCCGAAATCAGCTCGCAGATGGCGTCGGTTGAGAGAGCTGGCTGATCGGAGGGTCCGGGCAGAAGCTATGGTTGTGGCTGGGCAGCAGGCTCCGAGACAACCATGGTAGATCAGCTGGCGAGGTAGGCCTTGAGCTTGTCTTCTTCTCTCTTGGCCGCCTCATCAGCTGCGTCGACGTCGTCCATGCAGGAAGCATTTTTGGCTAGCATCTCGTCAAGAAACTGAACAGCTCCAGGATTGTTGCACAGATCCCTGGTGTCTGTCCCTTCTTGGATGCTCTTGTCCAGACGTCGTCGTAGCACAGCCACCTTCTGGTTGTAAGCTACCTCCATGTTTTGGTAGTCGAAGTATTCCCTCAGGTTGGACTCTTCGACCTTCAACTTGTCCCAACCATGGATCCTGAGGGTTTCCTCCTTGACGTACCAGTAGCTGAATATGACGCTGAACTGGTAGAGCAGTTCCGTCCCGAGTATGGCAAAGACGGGCATTGAGGCTGCCTCGGGGAACATACCAATCAGCTTGCGGAAGCAGTAACTGAGTCTTCCTTCATATTCAGCCAGGATTGCCTGGCGGTTGGCTTCTTCATCGATTGGAGAGGGTTCGATATCGAAGGTTACAGGTTCGATGGTTTCATCAACGTTGGCCGAAGGAATGGTCACAACGTTGGCATCGAGCGAGAGGCTCGGACTATTTGACTGAGGACCAGTTGAGAGAACTGGATCCTCTTTAGGTAGTGAGTCGGCTGGCTCGAGGGTTTCTTCAGACACAGGTGGGTTTACCTGGCTGGCATCAACTCTAGTTTGACTGTCTTGGGACTCCTCAGATGAAGAAGAGTCATCTGAGGAGGAGCTGGAATCCTCCACTTGGATCTCCACGTCTTCAGCTGCTTTCTCCTGACGCGGCTGAAGAATGAATCCAGCTGGGTCAACCGATTGACTGGATTCGGTTGACTCCTTTGCCTCATCCGGCTTGACCACCACTGGACTTGTTGTGGATGGTTGAGCCGCTGGCTGGATGATCCTTATCCTTGGCCTCTTCTGCAGAGGTTCCTCCTCTTCCTCCTCTTCGTCTTCTTCCTCCTCAGCTACCTCCTCCAGCTGGCGCTTCGCCGGCTTGGTCCTTGAAGGCCGGCGAGCTGCTGACTCCACAGCTGGCTTGGGGGCACCCTTGGGGGTGTAGACAGCCTCCACAACATCCCTGGCTTTCTTAGTTGAGGGGAATAGCGACAACTTGCTGACTGGAGTGTCCTCACTTCCTTCCCATGTCAGCGGCAGTCCTTGTGTAGCTTGGAGGATGAGGGCAGAAATCTTTGTTCCAAAGTTGAGTGTCCCCTTGACACTCAACAATAGTTTTCCGGACTCAGCTGTTGTCTCGGAGATTTTCTGCTTCTCCATCATCAGTTGGCTTTCCAGATATCCCAACCAGTCGACCTGGTGCAGCTCTTCCAGGGCCTTCTGCTGCTTGAGCTTAGGACGGCTTATGTCACCGAAGGCTCCACCATATGCGAAGGCGCACTTGGAGATTACGTCGAAGAGAAGTCGGTGAGCCGGCTTCAGCTTCATCCTCTGCATGCTCCCCTTCAATGGCTCGGGAACTATGAGGATTGTTTGAAGGAAGGTGTCAGCTTCTTTATCAGAGAAGTTCCCCAGCACATCTGTGGCTTCGCGGTTTCTGGGGATGAGCTTCTCCAGCTCCTTTGACACCTTTATCTCCACGACAGAGTCTTCTACTGTCCGGGAGATTCTGTGGCGTTGCTTGCACGGGATGATCGTGACAAGCCCGTCTTCTGCAACTCGTTGCAGATTCCGGTAGAAATGTACGACCTGCTTCCTGAGCAACAAGGCCGGAGAGAGGGTTGCCCAATCAAGCAGATGGTGGTCGGAGAGGATGGCAGCGACGGGAGCAAGCTCAGGCAAGGAGAGAGCCGCTCTGGATAAAATCTGTTCGAAATGAATCTTCGACATCACCATGTCGAACGATTACTAGAACGTAGCAGGCTCTGTGGAGACCATCTTCTTTTGGATTTGGGCGCCATCTCGACTCGATATATATGCGAAGAAGAAGGAAAAACTTTACTGAAAATGGCGAAACAAGATTTGAGAAGATGATGAATAGTGAGTAAAGATATGCACGAAAAGAGAAGGTAAGGATCACTTCCTGATTTGCCGTATTATATAATCTTTGACTCGGATAGAATCAACGGCTAGGGTTAAATCGCGCGTATTTATCAACGGCTGTGATTTCGCGACTGTTGGGTAATTTTGACTGATATACCACGGGTGCGAGTGAGAAGGTGAATAGTTTAGGGTGTCAGCCCAGTCGCACTATAAAGTAAGGCTATATGTGTTCAGCCAGACTTTACATTAAATGCGATATGATGGCTTGTTTAGTCTAGCTGACATGTTCAGGAATGTTTGAATTTATTTCAAACATTCTCATTTAATATCATAACACCTTCAGTCATAAATGATACCTGGCAGCTGATGTCAATATCAGTTGTATACCTCAGTTATGCTCCTCAGTTGCCGCATACCATCAGCTGACTCGAGTTCGTCTGTTCAGCTGACGTTTGATGTTTTCAGTTGGCAGTTCACATCTGAGATTCCCCCTTTATCTGAGCTTCCCTTTTCATCTGAGCTTCCCCCTTAAATAGATATCCGATTCTTCAGCTCGGATGGATCCTTATCAGCTCGGATGAATTTTTAGCTCGGATCCAAGAGTCCTAGAAGATCACACAGCATCTTGAATCGGGCTTCAGGAAGAGGTTTGGTGAAGATGTCAGCTCTCTGAATCTCAGTTGGGATCTTCTCCATGGACACATCCTTTTTCTCAATATGGTCTCGGATGAAATGATGACGAATATCGATATGCTTAGTCCGAGAGTGGTGAACAGGGTTCAGAGAGATAGCTATAGCACTCGAGCTATCACAATGAATGGGAACCTGTCCAGTTGAGACTTCATAATCTCTCAGCTGCTGCTTCAGCCACAATACTTGCATGCAACAACTTCCGGCAGCCATATACTCTGACTCGGTTGTCGAAGTAGCAATACACGCTTGTTTCTTGGAGAACCATGAAACCAGCTTACTTCCCATGAACTGACAGTGTCCAGAAGTAGACTTCCTGTCCAACCGATCTCCTGCTAGGTCGGCATCTGAGTATCCAGTCAGCTGGATATTGTCATCAGTTGGGTACCACAACCCAACATTGACAGTTCCCTTCAGATACTTAATGATGTTCTTTGCTGCCAACATGTGTGCTTCTCTTGGTTTGACTTGAAAACGAGCACACACTCCAACTGCGTATGAAATGTCTGGTCGGCTGGCAGTTAGGTAGAGCAGTGAACCGATGATCCCTCTATACTGGCTGGCATCAACGAGCTTTCCCTCAGCTCCTGGTTTGATCTTCCAGTTTGTGTTCATAAGGATCTTTGTTGTCTTACTTGTCTGCAATCCGAACTTGGTGATGAGCTCTTTTGTATATTTGGACTGGTTGATGAAAATCCCTTCAGGTGACTGCTTCACTTGTAATCCAAGGAAATAATTCATTTCGCCCATCATTGACATCTCGAACTTCTCCTTCATAAGATCAGAGAATTTCTTGCACAGCTCCTCCGACTTGGAGCCGAAAATGATGTCATCGACATAAATTTGCACAACAAGTATATCTTCTCCAACTTTGATGGTGAACAGAGTTTTATCAACTGAACCTCGTTTGAACCCCGAGTCCAGAAGAAATCCACAAAGAGTGTCATACCATGCCCTTGGCGCTTGCTTTAGACCATAGATAGCTTTCTTCAGCTTGTACACTCTTCCATCTCCAGTCTCAAAACCAGGAGGCTGTTCAACATATACATCTTCTTTGATATCTCCATTGAGGAATGCACACTTCACATCCATCTGATATACTTTGAACTTGTGATGTGCGGCATAAGCTAGAAAGATCCGGATGGCTTCCAGCCTTGCAACTGGTGCAAAGGAATCTTCAAAGTCAATTCCTTCTTGTTGGCAGTATCCTTGAGCTACCAACCTTGCTTTATTCCTCACAATGAATCCAATGGCGTCTCTTTTGTTTTTGAAAATCCACTTCAATCCAATCACCTTGACACCATTTGGTCTTTCTACCAACTCCCATACACAGTTGCATAGAAACTCATTCAATTCTTCTTGCATGGCTGTTGTCCAGTGGACACAGTTGAGAGCTTTCCCAACATTCTTCGGTTCTGGAACATCAGCTACAAAGCAAGAAATCATGGCAACATCTCCAGCTTGCTCGAACTCCTCTAGAACTGCCAATTCCTCAGCATATTGGGCATAAGTGTTGGAATCTTCCTCGGTTGATTCTGGATTTGCAACTCTGCTCTGTGTGCGCACACCCTCGATTGGATCTCCGATGATGTCGTTGGCGGAATGAACTTCATACCATCTTCGGTTGCGTCTTCCTTCTTCTTCCAACTGTGGCTGTTCAGAAATCTGAGTTGGAGTCTTCAGAGCTGGTGATTGATCAGCTGTTGAGTCTGGATCTTCAACATTTACAAAAGTTTGAACTGAGCTCGGTTGGGCATCGGATGCTGATGCAGTTGGAGGAGCATCAGCTGAAGTTCCCCCTTGAGACGAGCTGAGGTCTTCGCATTCATCTTCAGAGGAGTATGGATCCTCATCCTCAGTTGCCCATATCAGAGGTTCAGCTCGGTTCTTTTCCCGAAGTGCTTGCGATCTGGTGAGAACTGGTAGAACAGCTGGATCCGCGTGTTGTTCCTTTACCTGTTCCCTGCACTCAAAGGTAGATTCATCAAAACTAACATGAGGTGTTATTTCCACAACACGAGAGCTGTTGTTGAAAACTCTATATGCCTTGATCCGAGCTGCATATCCAAGAAATATGCCCTTCGAAGCTTTGGCATCAAAGGTTTTCAACTGAGTCTTCCCATTGTTGTGAATATAACACTTAGATCCAAAAACACGAAAATAAGAAATATCTGGCTTTCTGCGTCTCCACAGCTCGTAAGGCGTCTTTCCCAACCGCTTGGTGAGAAGAGATCGATTCTGAGTGTAGCATGCTGTGTTGATCGCTTCAGCCCAAAATCTTTTAGGCAGTGCTGAGCTTGCTAACATGGATGTGGCTGCATCCTTCAGAGTTCTATTTCTTCGCTTAGCTACACCATTCTGTTGTGGAGTACGCGCGGCTGATGTCTGATGACTTATGCCATTCTTTTCGCAATACTCAATAATGGTTTCATTTAGAAACTCCGTTCCATGATCTGATCGGATAGATATGATCTTCATCTCTTGTTGGTTCGATATCCGATCCATCAGCTTGGGCAGCTCATCTCGGGTTTCACTCTTGTGGCGCATGAAGATGGTCCACGTATATCTTGAGTAGTCATCAGTTACAATCAATGTATATTCGTTTCCATTAATGCTTTTTGGTGTAACTGGCCCGAAGAGATCCATATGGATCAGCTGTAACACTCGGTCGGTTGAGGGAGTTGACTTCAACCGGAAGGAGGTTCTAGCGAGCTTTCCCAGCTGGCATGCACTGCAGATGTGTGTTGTTGAAAACACTCGGTTAGGTATGCCTCTTGCATGTTCTTGTCTGGCGAGTCGGTTCATCGTTTTGAAATTCAGATGGTTGAGCCTTTTGTGCCACAGCCAGCTCACATCCGAACTGCTCTTTGATAACAGGCAAGTGTCAGGGAGGCTGCTGTTCCAGTCAGCGTAGTATACATTCCCTGTTGGAGATCGATTTCCCAACAATATCACCTGCTTTGATCCGACATCTTTAACTCTGCAACCCTGTGCATCAAACTTGACAGAGAAACCATTATCACAGAATTGGCTGATGGAGAGCAGGTTATGCTTCAATCCATCAACATAAGAGACATTAGAAATTGAAACATGATTGGTTTCAAGGGTACCGTAACCTCTGGTATAACCTTTTGAGTTATCACCAAAAGTAACTGATGGACCTTCTTTCTCCACGAAACTTCTAAGCAAATCCTTTAGATTTGTCATGTGTTTCGAGCATCCACTATCCATCACCCACATTGTTGCAGACGCCTTCTTCTTCCTCAGCTGTTTCTCCTGTACCTGCAAAGAGAAACTCGCTTAGGTCCCCAATTTCAGTTGGGTCCTGGAGGGTTAGAACCAGTTCCCGCTGGAACTGTGCGTCGCTTTTCCCTGTAAACTCGGATGGATTTATCATTCCAAATTATTTTTCCTTCATCATCAACTATAACAACACCTCGGTTATCCTTAGGCTTGTTGTTAGTAGTGATGTTCTGTTTCTTGGGAGGAGTTGGATTTCTCCTATGTTGAGCTTTAGGAGGTGAGGCTTTCCCCCTGTTTTGATGGCGATTCTTATCCTGTTGAGTTTGTCTGTGAGGTCGGACGCCCTGTTGGAATCTTTGTGGCTGATTATGATTCCAACTTCCTGAGGGTTGTCTGTAGCTGTTCATGCCCTGTTGATGATTAATATTATGGCATGAATATCTCCAGTTGTTTGACCAGTTCCTCATTGGTTGACTATGTTGGAACCTTTGGTCGAACTGATGTTGGAACCGCTGCTGATTCAGATGATTGAACCCTTGCTTGTTCTGAGGTCGGTTCCATTCCTTCTGACGTTGACTTTGAGGTTGATGCAGAGGTCGGTTTTGGTTCTGAGATCGGTTGCGGTTGTGCTTTCGACGCCTCTGATTCCTCTTCTGACTTTTGGAACATTCCCCCTCGGTTGATACCTCAACCGATGGAATATTCTGTCCTACATCAGCTACTCCTTTTCCCTTCTCAGTCGTAATTTCATTGGTCGTTTGAACTTGTTGAGAGGTGGAAGTTGAATTAGCTTCTGGAGACTCAGCTGTGTCTGGCTCTACAGCTCTTCTACTGGTTTGATGAAAGTTGCTGGTGGAATCCCAGTATCCTTGACAACATCATAACCGAGTCCTGACACGTCATCCATCTGTGTGCTGTAATTTAAAAGGTTTTCGATGATCTTGGATGACTGATACAGCTTGATTAGGTTGTCCTTCTCAGTTTGCAACTCCTTGACGAGTACAGCTATCTGCTCGGTTTGTCCATCTGACTTCTTTATCAGCTGTTCGATCTGAGCATCTTGATTTTTCAACTGATCTTGTTGTTCTTTGTTTTGCTTTGTCAACTCCTCATCAGCTGGAGCCTTAGCCTCGATCAGTTGACTCTTGAGATTCTCAATCTCCTGAGTTTGGCTCGTGATTAGATCCTCCTTTTCGGTTAAGGAATCTTCAAGCTTGGCGAACTGAGCTTGAAGACTCTTAAACTCAACCGACTGCTGATGCTGTTCCTCACTGAGTTCTTGAAAATCATTCCAGGAGGGTTCCAACTCATCGCTCAGAGATTCCTGCATGTTAGAAGTATTGAAAGAATTTAAGCGAGCAGGACTAGATTGTACCTCAATATCATCTTGGTTGGTTCCAAGTGCCATGAGGCATTGATCCGGACTGATGACTTTGTTGGTAGAGGTCAGTTCATCCTCATCTTCAGTGTCTTTGAAGATGTCCATATCGTCACCTGCCTCTTCAACTACCATGGCCTTATTCTTTGCAGTTTGCTTGGCCCTCAGTGCTTCTCTTTCCTTCTTTGAAAGGTCTGGGCAGTCAGTTTGAAGTGTCCTTCCTTGCCGCATTCGAAGCAACCATTGGTGACTGGCTTCGAACTGTCTCGAGTTCAGTTTGATTTATAGAAACGTTTATATTTTCCGAACCGAGTGTCCATGTCGGCTAGTTTCTTTGACAGCGCTGCAATGTTCTGTTGCAGTTCCTCTCTGCTCGGCTCCTTTGCAGTCGTGTCAGCCGATCTGGTTGGCCTTGACGATCTCGACTTTGAGTATTCAGCTCGGAGGGCAACTGACTTTGATGCCGAGCCGACATCCTCAATTCTATTTGTCTTACTTGAGGGCTGCGACCTCCTTCTGTTGACCTTATACTCATTTCCTTTTAAGATTGAGAACAATCTTTCAGTTCCCATTTCACCAAGGTCAGCTCGGCTCTCGTGGATATTTGTGAAAGTATCCCACTCAGCCGGTAGAGCTTGCAACACTTTGAGGTTTATTTCTCTTAGAGTGTATTTTCCTTTCCGGATGGACTGGATTCTTCTGATGATGTCCATAAACCGGAGCTCTAGCTGATCGATAGTCTCATCAGGTCGCAGACTGAAATTGTCGAAATCTTGACATGCATGCGAGAACTTGTTTTCCTTCGTCTCGTCGCTTTCTTCACTTAGCGAGGCCAGGATGTCCCACATCTCTTTTGCAGTCTCACACTCCTCTATCCAGGGCAGATAATCTTGTCCAACCGTGGACATTATTGTGCTCTGAGCCCAGATATCCAGCTGGCTCACCTTGGCCTCCTCCGGAGTATAGTCTTCTGGCTGTTTCTCCACATACTCCACCACTGCATCTCCATCGTTGGGATTTGTGGGAGTGCGATGTATTCTGTCTCGTATGACGATTGGTCCAGAAGTGAGAACTTGTTGCATCCTATGATGCTTTGACAGAAGGATCTTCTTCATTCGAGTTCTCCATGATGTATAATTGACTACAGAGAACATGACTACGATCTTGTCCTTGACGTCCATCTGCACAAACAAAAACAGGACAAAAATGCGAGCAAGTATGCACTAGCGTGAAAAGATCTGTTCAGTTGACCACTGAAGAAAAATTCTCGAATTCAAACCTCGTGAAACAGAGTCACCAGTCTTTTGAACCACTGCTCTGATAACACTTGATGGTCCCGAAACGAGTTACTGGTGTATGGGGGGGGGGGGGGGAATACACTAGTTAGGATTTAAAAACTTAAACCTGAAAAATCACTTCAACTGAGTAAAAGAGGACTCAGTTGGAATCTCACAGCTGAGTAAGCGACCTCAGCAGGAAGAGTGAGGCTGTGCGGAAAGTGGTGGAAAATTATACTTGTTAAAAACAACTCACGCAAAACAGCTCGGTTGGTCAAGAACCAAAACAACTCGATTGAAAAAGTGCAAATGAGGTTTGTATGTCGGTTAGATTGATCAGATAAAAAATGCAGATGCAACTGAATAAAAACAAACACGGACACACAGGATTTAACGTGGTTCGGAGATAACCCTCCTACGTCCACGGGGAGATGTGAATCCTCACACCTCAGTCCAAGTTCTTCTGGACAGAACCACTCAGCTTACGCGGGCTGAGCAACCGTTAAGGATAAGTTTGCGGGTACTTATCGACCTTACAGTTTAGTTTCCGGGCACTAAACAGCCTATGTCAAGTTTGCGGGTACTTGACGACCTGACTACTCAATTACAGGAAGAGTAAGGTCCTAGCACACTTTTTAGGGTGTGAGATAGGGTGGAATTTCCAACTACAGCTCGATCACGAATGAGAGCTGGATCTAAGGCTAGAATAAATAAAACTCAAACTAAGATCAAAGACAGATTTTCACTCTATGAACCCTCAGCTACTAATGTTCTATCACTCTTGAACTCTCAGCTGCTGATGTTCTTAGAATAGGAGTTTAGCAGATTTTTCTTTCGCTTGGTTCTCTTGTGATTGCACTTTTCTCTCTTGCTTCAGTCTGTCTCTTCTATGTATATCTCTCGAATGAGAGAATGCCTCTATTTATAGGCGGAGAGAATCAACTAGCCGTTGGAGGAGCAGTTGATCTCTGATCGGTTGATAGCGATGGCTTGTCTCTCATCTCTGCAGACTTTCCCGATATGGCATCTGTGCTCTTCTGCTTTCCATCTGAGACAGCCTTGTGTTGGGCCTGATAGGGTAATGACTGAACGGTCAAACCCTCATGTGACTTCCTTTTGAAATTCAAATCTTAACCTTTCTGACAGTCAACCTCGGTTCGTCGGTTGAAAGTCTTGATCTTCATCTGAGTGGTCTTCAGCTGATGTTCTGAACTGTTGGACTCTCAGCTGATTTTGAACTTCAAGCAGTTGATCTTCTTGTTCGAGTTCTACAACTGAGGTTCTGAAACTGAACACTCAGTTGTCTTCTTTGTATATACTCAGTTAGGTTTGAACCCTCAGATGACTTTCCTTTTCATCTGATGTTCTCTTCATTTCTACTGTTTCTCATCTGATGAACGCTCAGTTGGTTTCCTTCACAACTGATGTTCTGAAGACTTCCCCTTGTTTGCATCTGAACATATGAACTCTCAGTTGTCTTTCTTCACAACTGATGTTCTGTCTGAGTGACGCCTTGTTGCCATCTTCAGCTGGAGACCTGTAAAGATAAAATCTTAACTTTGCTTAAACAGCGAGCCTAAATTCTAACATTAGGTTCTGACAACATCTACTCGGTTGGGGTCAGTCGGTTTTGGAATTCATCAAAACTTATACTAATAAATTTCCCAACAGAGGGCAATAGGCATTTTCTCGTAGGTACGGTCGGGAGGTATTTGGAGACTCTCACAAAATATGATATGGCTTGGGTCAAAAATGTACTTCCTGAGCATCGATACGTGTAGGGGTGAGCATCGGTCGGTCGGTTCGACCAACCGACCAAATTCTGATGAACTGCGGGCCGAACCGCCAAAAAAAATTTGCACCGAACCTAACCGAGAAGGTAGCATAAACCGACTTTGCACCGGACCGAAAATATTCGGTCGGTTTATTTCAACCGAGTAAAAAATAAAAATAAATAAATAAATAATAAAAAATATTAAAAAAAAAACCTGCTGCAAATTGAATAAAAATGTCAACAAACATTACAATAAAATATCAAAACACAATTCCAAATTAGCAAGTTCCACCATCAACAATTCAACATAATAATAAAATACACGAAATGACAAATGAATTTTAGGGTTAGGGTTTTTAACTTATAAATTATAATTTCTATATAATATATATTTGTATTATTTTATATCATGTATACGGTCGGTTCGGGGCCCGACCGAATAAATTTTGGCAAAATCGAACCGAGAACCGAGAACCGATTTTCACGATTTTTAAAAACTGAACCAATAACCTATACTTACAAAAACCGGGCCGAACCGACCAAAACCTGTCGGTTCAGTCGGTTTTGTCGGTTCGGTCGGTTCCATGCTCATCCCTAGATACGTGGAATACGTTGTGTACGCCTGTTAAGTCTAGGGGTAGATCTAAGCGATAAGCTACATCTCTTATCTTTTCGAGTATTTCGAATGATCCAATATATCGTGGTTGTAACTTTCCCTTTTTGCCGAATCAAATGACTCCTTTCATTGGTGCTACTTGTGGTACCAAGTCGATCGTGAACTCAATTTGTCGGTTTGGAGAAAACCCTGGTGACTAATTGGGAAATACATCAGCTTACTTTCGAACTATAGGCATTTCAGACACCTTGCTTTCGTTGGGGGCCCTATAGCATACTAGGTACCTTTGACAATCTTTCTTTCTTAACATTTTTCTTATATAGTTAGCAAATTAATAATAACTTAAAAAGGTTCAGGGTATTACATCATCTAACCGTAAAAAAAATTGAAAAAAAAAAACAGAAAGTCAACGGGTTGACCGGGTTGACCCGGATCCGACTTGGATCCAACCCGATCTCACCCAAGAATTTGTCTAATTAGATACTATTATTTTTAAATAGTTGAATCAACAATGAATGTAGAGTTGGAGATCTAGGCTGGATGACAAAAACATAAAAATTATTTTTTGAAGGCACATAAACATGATTTTTTAAAATCCCCCAAAGATTACTTCTTAACTTTGTACTTCTTAATATTACAGACGTTGTGTTGATAGTTCTTTTACTGCAGTAGGTTCTTTAGATCAATACTAAATTTATTTCCAGCTCTTGCTGCAAAAAAATGTTTAAGTTTGAATTATAAAACTCAATATTGGAAATATGGCAAATAATTTTGATTCCTCAATTGTTGATGACTCCATCTTATTCAAAGTTGTCATTCAAGTTTGTGCGTCAACATTTTCTCATTAATTGTATCCTATATATGCAATGGCTATTAATAAAAGTCAACAACAATCTCTTTTTTCATATTGGATTGTTTTTTAAAAAAACTTGTGTTTAGAGTATCAAGAGTTATAAATCAGAAAGGATTGAAGATATTAGTGTGGTAATGAGGAGCAGTCTCCAACAGTATACGGCAAATGTTGTATACAAAAAGCATTTCGTAGTGTTCGTCATTGTTGTGTGGGCACGTCAGATGTGTTCAATATGCAGCACTTAATTCATTTTGTCGATGATCCTGGATATGAGATCAATGATGATTCGAGGACAACTTGTTTCTATGGGGAAGAGAATGATGGAGATGAGATTGCATTGACGTTTTCGTGTTGGAACCGATTATCGATAACTAATTCGTTTTCACCCATGGATCAATTATGATTATCTAACAAATACATACAAAATCCATACCTAGCATGCTCCTACGTATTTAATTACGATCATAGGATGTTCGTAAGAAATACCTGCAAACTTGGTGCACACTTCCAAAGTATTCCCGGCTAGAGCTCGTCGATGGATGGGATCGAACTACGAACTCTCTCTCTTATTGTGGGGGGCGCCGGTTTTCTCTCTCCCACTCTAGGGTTTTAGTTTCTTTGCATGCAAGTCAGTAATGAATCTTATGAGCCTTGTATTTATAGATAAATAACTACTCACATTCATCGAACCTAGACAATCCTAATGAGCCGTAGGAAAATAGGCGCCTTGCCCACCAAGAAACACAGGCCATTGAGCCAGTTCAAGGATCTACTAGCTTAAATAAGATTAGCCCGATAATATCCGATTTAATCAATTCAGCCCAGAATATAAATCGGATATAAGTATTAATTCATTCCACTAAAGAATTAATACTAACTTACCCTCTTATTTATTTAGTTGAGTCGGGGCTAGTATTAGACTTAATTAATCTCCGTGTTTAAGATTATTGAATATCCATTAATTAATTAAAATACTTCTGAAAACATTTAATTAATCAATTTATTATTTATTAATAAATAATTATCTTGAGTGCTACCACTTAAACTTATTATTATACTGGAACTAATTCTACCTGTAGGGTTTAGTATAATAAACTTTTTAAGTTCCTTGAGAGTAGAGGTGGCCAAATTCGGTTTCAGTTCCGAACCAGAACCGGAATCGGCAGTTCTCAGTTCTACTTCGGAGGAACTGGAACCGAACCGCCTACCTCTTCGGTTTCGGTTTGGTTCTTCGATTCTCGGTTCCAATTTGGAACCGAAGTTTTAATTATATGTATTTTATTTTTTATTTTTTGCTATCTTTTTCTTCTATAAATGTATATTTATGCATTATAATAATTGTATTTGGGTGATATAATATGAATTATGATATAAATATAAATAAAAACAAAATAAAAAATAAAAAATATAGAGAAACCGTCGGTTCGGAATCGGAACTGAACCGAAACCGACGATTCTCGGTTCCACATTCTTGGAACCAGAACCGAACCGTACCGTCAGTTCGGTTTTGGTTCTGGAATCGCCGGTTTCAGTTCGGTTCCGGTTCGGTTCCACTGGTTATGGTTATTTTGGCCACCTCTACTCGAGAGGATATCATCATCCCATTATTCAAAGGACAAGGATCCTTATTGCAGCTTTATAAATATCAAATAAGAACTGTCATTACCCAAAATACGAAATATTCGAACAAGTATTAAGTTCTTATTTATGATAGATCAAAGCAATAGTCAGACACTTATTCATACTGATAAGCCCATTAAGGTTAAGACTATTTAAGTCACCGAGATCTTTAATTCTTAATAAGTCAGAACAAAGAATTAATCTCACTGTGATCCTTTCAATACGATTAACGTACTAGCATAAATAAATAGTCAAGATAAACTATTTAATACTATTATGCTACAATCTAAACCAACAACTTGTCCAAGTTGTCTCGATTGTGAATATTAGTTTATATCTAATAAGATGTTGATTATATAATCTTTTGTGATCTACAACACACTATATAATCTCTAATATTGAGATAATTGGACAATTAATTAATATGCAATAATAAACATTTCAGATAGAAGAATTATAGTGAAATAAATATCAATTGTATATAAGCAAAAAAGTCTTGCTTTCATATACAATCCTTCAATTCTCCCACTTATACTAAAGCAAACTTTTAGTATACAATGAGACTAATATTCATCTAGCGATCTATTACAACTTCTCCCACTTATACTCAAAGTTTAACTTAGTGTGGGAGGAAACACAGCCCCATACCTTCAACATGCCTGTTAAAGACAACAGCCAACAGACTCTTTGTAAACAGATCAGCCAGATTATCAACTACTGCCACTTTTGTGCACGTCCACATTGCTATCTTAGACAAGCTTATGAATGTAGTGATACCTTGCATCAATATGCTTAGTAGTCTGATGAAATCTAGACTCCTTGCAATTTGCAATTGCAGCCGCATTATCACAATAAATCTTGATACCATTCGGCAAACTAGGAATCACATTAAGCTCCACCAAGAAGTTTATAAGCCAAACAACCTCCTTAGCCGCCTCACAGGCCACCACATATTTGGCTTCCTTTGTAGATAATGCAATGCATTTCTGTTTCACATTTCTCCACACAATGGTTCCACCTCCTAGCTTAAACACATATCCTGACGTAGAATACCACTGATTCTTATCGGCTTGATAATAAGTATCTACGTAACTTACTAGAACCAGATCACCAGATCGATATACTAGCCCATACTCTCTAGTCCATTTAAGGTACTTGAGTATGTGCTTTACAACAATCCAATGACCCTGACCAGAATTAGCTTAATATCTAGATACCATGCCTTAATCTTCGATAATGTCATTGACATAAAGCACTAGAAACACTAGACCATCAATACATATTCTGTAAACATAACCTTCATTTGCACATTGTTCAAAGCCATAGCTCTGAACAACATCATTAAAATGTTTGTTCCAGAAACTTGAAGCATGCTTAAGTCTATATATGGACTTCTTTAGCTTCCACACAAGATGCTCTTCACCTTTCTTTATGAACCCGTCCGGCTGTAGCATATAGATGTCCCTATCTTTTTCAAGATACCTGTTTAGAAACGCAGTTTTGACATCCATTTGTCAGACCTCGAGATTGATGTGAGTGGCCATTGCCATAAGAGTTCAGATAGACTTGAGCATGGCTACTGGCGAAAATGTCTCATCGTAATTGATTCCCTCTCTTTGGGTAAAATCTTTCGCGACTAGTCTTGCCTTAAAGGCCGTAACCTTCCCATCAGATCCTCTCTTTATCTTGTATACCCACTTGCATCCTATGGCTTCACAGCCCTCAGGAAGCTCGCATTTCTCGTATACATTCATGGCAGTAATAGACTCCCACTCGGAAATTATACATGACTCCCACTTAAGAGCATCAGGATCTGCTAACGCTTCAGAGTAAGTACAGGGATCTTCTTCGATTACCGCTAATTCTAATGAATCCTTAGATTTATTAAGTAGAGTGTATCGACTAGGCAATTTTCCTTGAGTTACCCTCCCACTATGACGAAGCTTTATAGCAGATTCAGTATTAATGGTTTGTGCAGGTTCCGATGATTGCTCGTCTTGCACAACTGGTGTACTAATCACCTCCTCTTCTCTAACTTCTTGAAGTATGACGTCACTTCTCTTTCTATGGCCAATCACATAGTCCTCTTCCAAGAATCTCGCATTAGTACTAATAACGACTTTCTGATCCTTAGGACAGTAGAAATAGTCACCTTTCGTTCTTCTAGGATAGCCTTCAAACAACATCACCTTGGTTCTCAGACTCAACTTGTCAGCCTCTTTGTTCAAAACATGTGTCGGGCTACCCTAAATCTGAATGTGGTCAACTAGGCTTGCATCCGGACCACAGCTCAGACGGCGTCTTAGGCACTGACTTTGAGGGAACCACGTTTAGCATGTGAGCTGTTGTTTCCAAGGCATATTCCCAAAATGAAATAGGTAAAGATGCATAACTCATCATAGATCGAACCATCTCTAGAAGTGTTCGATTTCTTCTCTCCGACACACCATTGTGTTAGGGTGTTCCAGGTGTAGTCAACTGGGATGTAATCCCGCTTTCCAACAAGTATTCCTTAAACTCATTACTGAGGTATTCGCCACCGCAGTCAGATCGCAACGACTTGATACTCTTGCCATGTCGCTTCTCTACTTCCTCTTTGAATAGTTTGAACTTATCAAAGCACTTAGACTTGTAGCGCAATAGGTAGATGTACCCATATCTTGAGTAATCGTCAATCAAAGTGACAAAATACTCATAACCTCCACGAGCTTTGAGTCGACATAGGTCCACACAAGTCGGAATGAATCAATTCCAACATTTCTTTGGCTCTATACCCCTTGGCCTTAAAAGGCCGAGTCGTCATCTTTCCCTCTATGTAGGATTCGCAGATTGGGATGGACTCGACTTGGAAAGAACCCAAGACTCCATCGGAAACCAATCTTTGGATCCTCCTTAGACTGATGTGACCCAATCTTAGGTGCCAAAGAAGAGTTTGATTCTCTTGAGAAGAATTCAATCTCTTCTTTTGGTTAACAGCTAAAGCATTACTTGAAGAACTTATAGCATGTGCACAGTAAATAGTATAAAGAGAATCAAGTACATGTGCATAACCAATAATCTTATCATCTTTCATAAAAGTCGTATGACCCTCTAAAAGAATAGAATATCCGTCTTTCCACAACTTAACCATAGAAATCAAGTTCCGCCGAAAGTCTGACACACATAAAATACCTCTCAAAACTAAAGTTGAATTCTCAAAAGATAAATGAACATCGCCCATGGCCGCGATGTCCGCTCGCGCTTCCGTTCCCATGGCGACCGTATCTACTACTCATTTATGGGTAGAACGCGAATTTAGACATATTTTGTTAACAAGAGCAGAAGTAAAACCTTGAGCCTTCTTTAACAGGGGGCAGTTAGCCTTCTAATGTCCATGTTTCTGACACTCGTAGCTCATTGAAATGATTAATCATCTCGAGCACATACTCACGCACAGACGAACCCTCCAGCATTCTAGAAGCTATGAATTTCTTCATAAGCTCAAAATAGGCCGAATGGTCCGATCACCAAAAAGCTCCTCGAGGTTCCTCATAATTTCAGCCGCAGTCTGCATCCACTGACGCTGTAGCTGAAGATCAGAGTCCATAGTGGTCATCATATAGGCTTTCGCCATATTATTAGCTTGATGCCACATCCGATGAACCTTCCTTTGCTCATCAGAATACCAAGCAGTTGGGTTCGCAGGAGCAGGAGTAGTAAGTACAATCTTATAATCTTCCGCGTCTAGGACATATCCCAGATTGCGCTTCCATTTCCTTAAATTTGGACCGGTAAGCGGCTTTTTCAGTAAGCACATTCAACAATAGAGTAATAGTATTATCTGAAATTTTAAACATTTAAAACGCACATAAGTCACAATTATTTCATAAAACGTTCGTAACATTTATATTGTAACCTTTTGATAAAACAATATAAAGTGAAACCTTCATTAGCCCAAGTGATTTACACAGAAGCCACGATAGTGTGGACGTTTACGTGCGCACCACTCAACCAAACACCCAGTTTTTAATTTTACCTCATGCCAAGTTAACCTTATGACAAATATAATTAATAAATGAACCTTACTAGAGCATATTATCTCGAAAAGGGACTCCGATGGGGAGTTGTATTCGAGAAAATATCTAAGTACATACCACAATTTAACTAATCCAAAATTGTCCCACTTATTAATGCAATTGCTCGAACGACATCACCTTGTAAACAATTTCATTAATTATCTTATTCTAATCACTCCTAAAATAATCTATGAGAATTAATACGGGCAAGCCACGATAGTGTGGACGTTTACACGCAAAACTCCCACTATTCACAAGATCAAAATACTTTTTAGAAGTTTTACTCGACAAAAACTATAAGTCAACAGAACACGTGCAAGCCACGATCGTGTGGATGTTTACACGAGCCTAACAACTTAATTCATCTAAAACCAATTCTGGAGGTCTAATTTGATTATTAAAATCAATTTTAACATGCTTAGTCATTTTTTAATTCAAAAGGTTTTCGCATGCAAATCACGTAAAACACAAAATCACTAAACATGCTTTTTTTAGAACTTACATAATAAATCATGCTCGCTTGAATTCATAACATGCTTAAAATAATATGATAAATTCTTGCATGCAATTTCTAAACGCAAATAATTTCAAATTATATCATGTTTTTAGAAATAATAATAATAACACCTTAACGGCGATTAAATCCCACGACATGCAATTTACGATTAAAATAAATAAATTGTCATCTCGTCAGGGACATTTGGTACCTGCCTAAATTATAAAAATAAAATAGGAAACAAATCTATCTATTACAACAAATCTTCATCTTCAAGAAATTTCCTTCTTTGCCGCATCAAAGAATCGCCCCAAAAGGAAACGAGATTTAAAATATCTCATTTTTCCATCACGACTCCTACTGCTTAAGGACCTCACCGTGCGGCTGCCCCACATACCTAAAACCCTAGGGTTATGTAATACCCCGAAACCCTTTTAAGTTATTTATTATTTGCTAATTATATAAGGAAAATGTTTAAATTAAATTTTTTGACTAACAGATTTGATTTTAAATGTTTTACAGGTTGTCTGACTTAGAGCGAGGATGTGCCGTAGTAAAAACGTGAAGTTTATACTTAATAAGTGAATAAGATTAATGAAATGAATGTTGTGGAAAATTCTAGAATTAAGTAGAAATAAGTTAACTAATAAAATATGATTAATAAAATTATAAATAACTAAGATTTTTATCAAAATAATAATAAAGAAATAGAGTAACTAGAATTTTCCTAATAAGTAGTGTATATATAAATATGTGGAACTAACTAGAACTTTCATTTCTCTTCTCTCACTCTCTGCGTATCACACTCCTCATCCATCTCTCATTCTCTTCAACTTCCAGCAACAACTCGAGATAACATTCCTCAAATTCCTTTCTTGTTTTCTTCGATTTTGATTGTCAAACTTCATAAAAGCTTTGAACTCCTTCTTCTCTCTTGCACTCTTGATTCTCTTGATTATGAATTGTTGTGGGTTGAGGGCTGATTGTGTGAGTAAGAGGTTTGAGTCGTCGGAATAGTAGAGGTGGCAGCGGTGGCAGCGTGGTGGCTGCCGCCGTGGTCGTTTAATCGAAGTCTATACCCCTGTTTTTGACAGCTACAGTGTCGAGTTTTGCAGATAGTTTTTCAACTGTTTTACTTCATCAAAACCCATCAATATAGGTACCATTAGAAAGCTATCATCGTTGTCTTTCCAACGGTACCTTTGGATTGTCAATCCGATACTGGATGAAAGAGTTATAAGCTGTTTAAGTAAGGGTGCTGGGTTTGTGCGCGAATTTTTCTGCGCGATTTTTGAGTCTATTATTCCGGCATCAAGTCGATGTCGTATTGGGGACTAGGTTTAGGGCTTTTGTAGCTTCTACTGTAGATATTTCAACCATAGTGTCTCTTCCGGAAAATCAATGGTTGATTTAGCCGGAATTAATATATCAATAGGGGCTGCATAAATTTCAAGTTAGACATTTTAACTCTTAGTTATTTTTGACTTGATATGAGGATTTATATGATTAATTTGCTGAACTTGCTACTATCTTGCTAAGGCATAATACTCGTGTAAAATGTATAAGAAGGCTGTCACTAAGCTTTAGCTAGACAATTAAATCATTAGCTTAAAATGTCTTAAAAATGCAAGACTAGTTTGAAGTATAGACAAGACTACCTTATAATGTTGATTAAAGGAAAACTAGATCATATAAAGAATGAGTACTTGAAATGATACTAAGATTAAAAGTTTTTTTTTTTAGTGATGGGAGCGGCGCATCCAAGGCTCGAGGGAGGACAACCGAAGCGAGCTTGAAGAGGTTTGAATTGAATCACTTAAGGTGGGGTTTACATTTATCTGTAAGCGTAGTAGTTACATGGTTATAATCATTGTTGTGTCGTGCGTCATTCATATGAACTAATGGGATCCACAAGGGGTCGGATCCACAAGGGATCAAAAAGCCGATCCGTAAGGGATCGAAGAGCTGAAGGGCCCACAAGGGGTCTGGTCTACAAGGGACCGAGACTAGTCTCACAATGCCAGCTAAGTTAAAGAAGTGAAAGGGTTCATTATGTTATGATTCATTACACAATTGGTTACAACTGCTTGCAGCGTTTACCCCACTGAGTGTGCTTGCATACTCACACCCTATTGTTTATATTTATTTTGCAGGTTAAGGAGTTGGCGGCGAGGCAGCAGACGTTGAGCTCCACATTCTCCTCCCCCTATTTTGCTGAAATTAAGTATGTTGATCTTTTGGTAAATATAACTATTTACTAACTTAGTCTCTTTTGATTTTGGTGGGCTAAGACCTTATATATTAGTTTATGATTTTTGCATTTTGATGTTAACTGTGACTGAACTTATATATTTTTCTTATCACATGTGTAGCTACGAGCTGTGCCTCGGATAGGTCGTTATATCTCTAACACTTGATGGTTATATTTTGTATGGGCTCAACTTTCTAATATAGATATGATGTTTTGATGTGATTATTATCAAATGTCGATCATTTAATTGTTAGCTTGTGTGCCTTTGAAATAAAAAAAAAATGACAAGTTATCGGTTAAGGTTGCTTGTTAACTTCCGTTGTGCCCTCATATATTGAAACGAATTTCAAGTCAGGTTATTATTTATTTCTCTAGTATATGTATATGTATATATATATATATATATATATATATATATATATATATAATCATAATAACTCGTTGGTTTATTCGAAGTATTACTAGCATTAATAATAATATTTATTACTGAATTAAATAAGAAATTCTTTTGCACAAAGATTTTTATTTTGTGCATTTATTGATATTAAAGAAATATGGAATGAATTAGTATTTTGGTAGCGTCTCTCATTCGCTAGGAACGGGGGCGTTACAGGTTAAACCCTAAGGGTTTCGCTTGTGAAGACGCCGCCGCTGGCAGCCCTCTCTTGCCGGAATCGCGACACGGAATATAAATCGGATATAAGTATTAATTCTTTCCACTAAAGAATTAATAATGACTTACACTCTTATTTATTTAGTTGAGTCGGGACTAGTATTAGACTTAAATAATCTCCGTGCTTAAGATTATCGAATATCCATTAATTAATTAAAATACTTCTGACAACATTTAATTAATCAATTAATTATTTATTAATAAATAATTATCTCGAGTGCTACCACTTAAACTTATTATTATACTGGAACTAATTCCACCTGCAGGGTTTAGTATAATAAACTTATTAAGTCCTCGAGAGGATATCATCATCCCATTATTCATAGGACACAGATTCTTATCGCAGCTTCATAAATATCAAATAAGAACTGTCATTGCCCAAAATACGAAATATTAGAACAACTATTAAGTTCTCATTTATGATAAATCAAAGCAATATTCAGACACTTATTCATACTGATAAGCTCAATTAAGGTTAAGACTATTTAAGTCATCGAGATCTTTAATTCTTAATAAGTCAGAACAAAGAATTAATCTCATTGTGATCCTTTCAATATGATTAACGTACTAGCATGAATAAATAGTCAAGATAAACTATTTAATACTATTATGCTACAATCTAAACCAACAACTTGTCCACGTTTTCTCGATTGTGAATATTAGTTTATATCTCATAATGTCACAGCCCCAAATCACGAGGGACGGCAGAAGCCGGGGTGCGATTGGGGTTGGATTAAAGAAGCGGGGAAGAAGTGAGCTGACTTTGTAAGCCTATCTATTATCACCCAAATTGCTGTGTTTCCTCTTCTCGACTTAGGCAAGCCTGTGACAAAGTCCATAGCTATGCCTTCCCATTTCCAATCCGGGACATCCAACGGTTGTAGCAATCCATACGGTCGTCGGTGTAAAGCCTTAACTTGCTGGCATGCTAGGCATCTTTCTACAAACGAGGCAACGTCTCGTTTTATTTCATTCCACCAAAAGTTTCTTCTCAAATCTTGGTACATCTTTGTACTTCCTAAATGTGCTGTGTAAGGCGTATCGTGAGCCTCACTCAAAATCTCGTTCTTCAAATCGCTGTCGTTGTCGGGAATACAAATCCTGTCTTCATAAAGTATCGCATTGTCTGGAGCTTCAGAATATCCTTCTGGTTTATCTGTTCTTATCCTCACTCGCAACTTTTCCATTGACTCGTCTTTTCTCTGAGCACTGATGATTCTTTCTCTCAAATCTGGTGCAGCTTCTAATGCTGCTATCTGACTTGTTATCATAGCTGGCGTGTCAAGCACTCTGATATCCATCTTCTCGAATTCTCGCACTAAGGTTTCTTCTTCTACAAAAAGGCATCCTAACTTCGTTGGAGCCTTGCGACTCAATGCGTCTGCTACCACATTAGCCTTTCCTGGATGGTAGTTAATTCCACAGTCATAATCTTTGACTAATTCGAGCCATCGTCTTTGTCTCATGTTCAGTTCTTTTTGCTCAAAAAATTATTTCAGGCTCTTGTGATCAGTGAATATCTCAACTCTTACACCATAGAGATGGTGTCTCCAAATCTTCAACGCATGCACTAAGTCTGCGAGTTCTAAATCGTGGGTTGGGTACTCAACTTCGTGAGGTCGAAGTTGTCGTGAAGCATAAGCTATCACTCGTCCGTCTTGCATCAAGACACAACCTAATCCATTTTTCGATGCGTCAGTGTAAACCACATATTCTTTGTTCGTGTCTGGAAGTGCTAGTACTGGCGCTGTAGTTAACTTCTCCTTAAGAGTTTGGAAACTCTTCTCACACTCATCCGTCCATTTGAATTTGGTATCCTTCCTGAGTAGCTGCGTCATCGGGCGAGCGATCGTAGAGAATCCCTCGATAAACCTTCTGTAATAACCAGCTAATCCCAAGAAACTTCTGATCTCGTTCTGACTCGTTGGTGACTTCCAGTTGTGCACTGCTTCTACTTTGGCTGGATCCACCTTGATTCCTTCTGCCGATACTATGTGTCCAAGGAACATTACTTCCTTCAGCCAAAATTCGCACTTACTGAATTTGGCGTAGAGTTTCTCAGTTCTTAGTGTTTCCAACACTATCCGTAGATGTTCCTCGTGCTCCTTTTCATTCTTAGAGTAAACGAGGATGTCGTCGATGAATACTAAAACAAATTTGTCCAAGTAGGGGTGGAAGACTCTATTCATAAGGTCCATGAATACGGTCGGAGCGTTGGTCAAACCAAATGGCATTACTAAAAATTCATAATGGCCATATCGGGTTCTAAAAGCGGTCTTAGGTACATCTTCAGGTTTGATCTTGAGCTGATGATACCCTGACCTCAAATCTATCTTGGAGAAGACTCCTGCACCCTTGAGCTGATCAAACAGATCTTCAATCCTTGGCAAAGGATATTTGTTCTTGAGCGTGATCTTGTTCAGTTCTCGGTAATCTATGCACATTCTCATCGATCCGTCCTTTTTCCTAACAAATAGTACGGGTGCTCCCCAAGGTGAGATGCTTGGCCTGATAAAACCAAGATCTAGTAATTCCTGTAACTGGATTTTGAGCTCTTCTAGTTCTTTCGGTGCCATACTGTATGGGGCTTTAGATTTAGGAGCTGCTCCTGGTTCTAAATCGATCGTAAAGTCCACATGACGATCTGGTGGCAATCCTGGTAGCACTTCTGGATAAACATCTTCATATTCATTCATGACTTTTACGTCCTGAATGGTCTTCTCGGCTCCTGGCTCTCCGACTAGGTACACAAGATAAGCTGTGGTACCTTTCTTCTTCATGAGTTTGGTGGCTTGAAGAGCTGATATAATTGGTACGCCTCTACCCATTGAAATTCCGTGGAATTCGGTCGGTTCTTTACCCGGCGGCTGAAAAGAGATTTTTCTCTCGTTGCAGAGAATTGTGGCGTAATTCTCTGACAACCAATCCATTCCTAGGATTATATCTACATCCCACATTATCATAACATTTAAGTTGTTCGCTATAACCTTATGAGTTCCGATTTCTAGTTCTAGGTTAGAGCAAACATGAGTAGAAGTAGTGATCTCTCCTGAAGGTGTGGCTACTCTCATAGATTGTGCAGCTCTTACAGGTCTGATGTCTAAGTTATCGGCACACGAGCCAGCAATAAAAGAATGCGATGCGCCAGTATCAAACAGTATCTTAATGGGGATGTTGTGGAGTTTTCTCATACCTGCTAGATTGCCTTTTCCTTTGTGTTGGCCACCCTGTTTGATAGTGCATGCCCTCGCATTCTGTTGCTGCTGTGCATGCTGCTGAAACTGCTGCTGGTTCATTGGCGGCTGTTGCTGCGCTTGGATGGCTCGGAGGGGTACTGCTTGAAGCGGTTTAGGGCAGTCCTTTTTCATGTGCCCCTTCTGTCCACAGTTGAAACAGTTAGGGGTTCCTATCTGGCAGACTCCAGGATGGGCTCGGTTGCATTTCGGGCAGACAGGGATGGTAACCCTCCCTGGGTTATTTGCTCCTTGGTTAAAATTCCTCTGTTGCCCCTGCGGCTGATTCAGCTGATTATTTCCCTTCCATGGCGAGTTCTGCTTATTCCCCTGAATGAACAACCCCAATTGGTTGTTTCCCTGCCACGGCCTCTTGCTGTTGTTGTTGTTGTTGTTGTTGTTGTTGCTAGACTGCTGATAGCCCCTTTTCTGACCTCCCTGGTTGTTGTAACCCTGACTGTAGCCTCCGCTACCTCCTCCGTTCCATTTCCTCTTCCCTTGGTAGTTGCTACTATTGTTGTTGTAGTAGCCCCGGTTCTGACCCTGCGCTGGTGCTGACGCAGTCGGTATAATTTTCTTCTCATCAGGCACGACGGCCTCCATTTCCAGTGCTCTTCCCAGTATATCCGTATAGCCTAGTCCTCCATGACTAGCCAAAGCGATTCCTAACTCGTGTCGTAAACCTCCCTGAAATTTCTTTGACAACTTTTCCTCAGTATCAACCAATGCCGGCGCATACCTTGATAGCCCGCAGAACTTGGCATCATATTCTGTCACAGTCAGCTTTCCCTGCTTCAAATTATAAAACTCGGCCTCCTTCTGTGCCCTATACGTCTTGGGGACGTACTTGTCAAAGAAAATCTCCTTAAACTCTTCCCATGAAAAACGAGCCAGATGCTCTGCAGGTATCACTTTCTGTCTTGCTTCCTACCAGTAATCAGCCGATCCCGTCAGTTGAAATGCGACACACAGCATTCTCTCCTCATCAGTGCATCTGAGGAGCTTGAAAATTTTCTCAGTCGACCTCACCCATAGCTCAGCATCGCTAGGGCTACCAGTTCCATTAAACAGTGGAGGGTTCCTCTTGAGGAAAAGATCCTCGATATCTCTACGGGGCGGTGGTGGAGGTGGTGGTGATGGTGACGGGGGTGGAGATGGGGATGGAGTTGGGGATGGGGTGATATTCCGCTCATATTCCTGTTCTTGGTTGTTTTCTGGCTGACGTCTACCACGTCCTCTCGGCCTTCCAGGTCCTCGACCTCTTTTGTTGTTAACATTTCTCGGCGGCATTTTCTTTAGTCTAAGGAAAAATTGAAATTCTCATTAGTTTCTTCTGTTAATTACACTTAGTACTTACTTGCTTGTTCTCGACTTAATCAAGTTCACAGAACAACATATCGAACATAGCTCCGATATTATTTCATTAATCTTTTAGCTTTCGAATTAAACTTGATTCCTCGTTACACGAGATCATTTGACAATTTGATTTTAATTACTCGATTCATAAGAAATTTTCTTGATTAAAAACCCTCTTCACGGGTCATGTATATATATATACATCAAAAAGAATATTAATTCTGCCTCCAACGAGGACTTATACAAAAAGGGTTAGACTACTATTAGTCTAAACTAGGCTGACTGCCTACTATTTACCGGGTGCACTAACAAGTTGCAACTCCGTATCTACTAAAGTACTAGAACGGAAACGATTCATAAAATTTCGTATCCGCTAGAGTACTACAAAATCTAACTAGTTACTGATCCGACTCTATACAGGACAAGAGCTACTACTACTACTGATATTTACCCGCGTCTACAACGCTCTGCTCAACTAAACTGCAGTCGAGTCCAGAAACTACCCCTAAGTCTGCAAAAATCCTAACAACCCTCTTCTGGGTCCTCCGGATCCTCGTCCGGGTCCTCCTCAGGGTCCTCCTCCGGGTCCTCCTCCGGATCCTCCTCCGGGTCCTCCTTCTCAGACTCTGAACCAAAAACCAGCTGAAGTGCCTCGTCCACCCTCAGAGTAGAACCGTCGGCAAGTGTAAGCAGGGTGGGCGAGGGTGCCTCTGAAGCCGTCTCCTCAGGGTCGGAGACCAAGTAGTCCTCGCTGACCTCTCTCGCACGCTTCTTCAGGGGAAGAAGGTGCTCGGGAACTGAACCTGAACCCGACTAGAACTCCTCCCTAGAACGGACCCTGGACGGTCCTGCCTCCATCTTCTCTCGTACTACTCCCCACTTCGCACAGATCTCCTTGAGTGGCGTAAGTGGAGAAGGCAGCTCTAACATGGCGGCGAGCTCCGCGTCGATCTCTCGGTGGTCTAGCCCCTCACTGTACAGTCTCGTCTCTAACGGTCCCCTGACCCTAACACAAATGCCTGGCACAAAAGGTGAAGACAACCCCAACAGCGCGGCTGTCTCAGCGTCAACCTCCACGAATCCCGGCCCTGAGATCAACTCTTCGATCTGTTGTCGCACTGGTGGCGACTCTGGTGTAACTACTGTCTCCTCATCCTCCTCTGGCTGCTCTAACTCAGCGTCAGACTCCTCAACCAGTACACCGTCTGGTGGCAACTCCAACAGAGCAGAGTACTCAGGGTCTAAGTCAAGCTTCTCAAGCTCCGTCTCGGCTGGAAAGTGATTGTAGGGAATATGTGGCTCAAAAGGGACTGGGAACATAAACCTGCTCTCGAAGAACCTCCTGTGTACGAACAGGGCAAATCCGGCGTAGTTGCCGGTCGGCTCAGTGTCGTCGCCTAGGATCCTTAAAAAGTACCACGCTACCCAGTGCACCCATCCGCGCCACTCCTCTGGTAAGTGTACGATCAGGTCTGTGATTGCCTGACTCTCCCGAATCAAGTGTCGTACTGGGTAGTAGGCTGAAGAAAAGTTGCTGACAATCTGTCCTACGTCCTCCTCTCCATAGTCTACCTCGAACTCGTAGTACTCGTCCTGCAACATATCGACTATGGTGCGCTCGCACTCTACCAACGGCTGGCTCTTCCGAGCTGTAACACGAGTCCTAGCCATCCTACAAAAGTTTTAAGGAAACACGGATCAGTAACAGGTAGGGAAAAATAACTTATCTTAACGAAAACATAAATTACAAAATGAATATCCCTTATTCAACTGTAACATCATCACTTAAGTCAACCACTTATTCAAGAAATTGCACTCAACAACATATATATATATATACCTTCATAAAATTAAAGATTTTATTTTCATTCTTTTATTTCACCATATTATTACTCATTTTAATTCTCTATTTCTTTCATTTCTCAAATCATTAATTCTTAACGACTTTCACTTATTAAAACAAAGTACATTTACTTCGTTCATGTTACTTATTCAAAAATAACATCCATTTACAAGAAATTTTGTTGTTTACGACTCTTAATATTCATACTAATTGTAGTCGTTGCTTAAGACGAAATATGGAATTAAATTCCATAAGAAAAATGGAACATAACTTAAGAACAATTTCCTGGAAAACTAAGTTCCAGTTGTCGTCGCTAGAATCGGGCGACCGATGGAAAAAAAATTAATCAAGCTTCGCGCTCGACTCCTAATAATCTCTATGATTTTTCTTTATAGAGTTCGATCAAGGCGAACCCTATTGAAACACGAAACGAAAAGAAATGACGTGTCACGAACTGACGTCATTTACATTACTTACACATAAGTAATGTTCACTTATTTCGCTTAACTTTGATTCCAATTTACTCGATTTTCGTCGTTTCGTTCATATATTTCTTAACTCGAAGCCGAAAGCTTCTCAAACGTCTACTCGCTCCCTTCGATTACTAACACGATTTATTGAATCATTTTTATTCATTTTTCTCGCAGGAAATTCTTAAAAAACATGTTCGACTTTGCCGAACCTTTATTCATGTCACTTTACGCACGTGACATTCATTAGTAGAAGTCCTTCTCATGTTGGGGATCTCTTTTCGAAATCATTTCAAAACAACGTTTCTTAAAAACGTCTAAGTTCTCGAAGAACCGGAAAGTTCTTAGGTTCCAAGTCTACGTTCTCAATGAACCGGGAAAAATCCCTAAAATCCGGCTACATTCTTGTATCCGCATAATTTTTCATAAAAAGGAAATCATTGCGCAAATAATTTCACATAAGATAGTACTTGTACTATCGCATAATCATATAAAGTATAAAATTATACTTCTGTAAAATTCTTATTTTCAAAACACAACTCATTCTCATTCTCAATCTTTATTGAATACTTGTTCAATAAATTTCTTATTTAAAAGAAATCTCATTATAAAATTCTTTCCTTTTCCTCGTTGAGTCGACGTAGCGGGCGGTTGAGTTGACATCTATGTTCTCAATCTTAGTATTATAGTCTAACTCTTATCTTCTACTTGACGGAAGATTCTGACCTAAAGTACATACCATTTTTCCATCTTATGACTCGAAAGAAGACTCGATATAGAGTACGAAGGAATACTCTATTCTATTACTCGAAAGAAGACTTGCATAAAAATACCACTCTGTGATATTACTTAAAGGAATGACTCGTATTAGAAAAAAATGACTCATAACCAGAGTAGGAAACAACTTACTGCTCCGTTACCACTTAGTGGTATTACTGAAAGAATGACTCAGTCTAGAAGACTGACTTGCGACCAGAGCAGAAAACGAACTTCTGCTCAGATATCACTTTGTGATATTACTAAAAGAATAACTCATACTAGAAAATTGACTCGAACTAGAAGATTGACTCATAGTCAGAGCAGGAAAACAGACCTTGCTCTGATACCACTCTGTCACAACCCCAAATCCCGAGGGACGGCAGAAGCCGGGGTGCGACTGGGGTTGGATTAAAGAAGCGGGGAAGAAGGGGGCTAACTGACTAAATACATGAGAGGCATCGATAAACCATGAACAAGACTCAAATATAAATAAGAAAGAGTTAATCGCTAAGAATTACTCGACAAAAGTACATAGTAGGAACTAAGTTCATAATTACAGACTTAAACTACAGTGTATTGTTCAAAGGTACATATCAAAAGATTTAGAGTTCTGGCAGCGGAAGAGTTCTAACTAAGACATCCTATCTTTCAACTCAACATCAACCGTCGCCGCTCACCGTCAATTCAACCTGCACATTTAGAAAACAATGCAGGGCTAAGTACAAACGTACTTAGTGGGCACGATGCCGAAATCATAATCATAAGTATAGATAAATATGGCATTTCATAATTGTAGCACATCGGGGTTTTATTTAAAAGAGGCCCGTGTCTACTAAACATTTTCTGACTGATTTTCACAATTTACTCGGCCGAGAATTTTCTGGTATGCTATGTTCAATCTTGACCAATTCTCATTCACCGTGGCTGGTACCCCTCAACAGGATATCACATACACCACAGGTTACAAAGTGCACTAACTCTGGAAAGCACTTAGCAGCTAACTCAGAGCCGATCGTTAGTTAACCTAGTTAGATTAACTCTAAATCTGGAAAACACGAATGTTGACTCAGATAGGTACAAGAGAACTCACATAAAACATAAAATAGTTCATGCCATAATATCACTTTGAAAACACAGATAACAAAGCGATAAAGAAAGATTTTCCGAGCATTGCTCGTTTTATTTTGTATATAAAAGCCCACCTCGATATACAGAACTAAAAGCAAAAGCTTCCAACTTCGGATCTTTCGTCCTTTCTTTACAGTTGGCTTCCTCCTTCATCGTAAAATAATAATACTTAAAAACGGGTCGTAAAAGATAATCGATCAAAAAGAATCGCAATAAGTTTTAGTTGTTTCATTCTTTAGGCATTTGCACGCTTACTAGATTCATTTTACTTAAACGGGAACGAGACTCGTACTAATCCCATTTAGAACTCGGAAGGTCTCATACTCGACTCTTAGGTCAGTAGAGAGGGTAGTCGATAACTTAATACGACTTAAAAGATTATAAGGAACTAAGTTGGAAAGAATCAACTTAGGAGAATTACGTTTTAGTTCTTTAAACGACTTATGAAATTTCTCGCTTACTACTTCTTTATTTAAACGGATAAGAGATGAGATCCCGACTGGTTTTCATCACTCAAGGCCCTGTACTTGACTCTAGGGTCAGTAGGAAGATATTCGTTAGCTAGTATGGCTTAAACGATCGAAAGAAACTAAGTTGCGAACAAAACAACTTAGAAGGATGGAAACTGAAATTTCACTGCGTAATCTAGTAACTCTGGAGGCTGCTCAGAACAGAGGATTTGGAAACAGGGGATGAGCCCTGTACCACTGGAAAGTTTGGGATGTCTAGTTTACGCTCCAATTTATGGATCACAAATCCGATAAACGAGCTAAAAGTTATTACAGTTTCCGGCGAGGGTCGCAAAACTGCCGCGAAAACCCTAGTTGCTCGATAGATTCGACGTATATCGCCTTAGGTTCGTTCTAAGCTCTCGTATTCAATTTATTTAGAAACTGGACCCTCAAGGCAGTCACCACGTACTCCCGTACGTGACGAACTCTTTCTCAAAACTCGTCCAATAGCACGACGTTCTAAATGTCGGCTTTCAACTAACAATTACTAAACCAACAAGTTATTCAAAACGCGTTCTAGTTCTCGACTATAACTATAGCTCATATTATAATAGCTCGAAAGCTTATGACGTTAACTACAAAGTTGTTCCCAAGTCCATCATAGACAATAATATCAAGTTAGAAATCACATTCGACTTCTCGGTTATTAGTTACGACTAATTGTTCGTCTCTTACGCGTTTTTCAAAGTTGTCGGATTCCGTTCAAATTTTACGACATCAATCTACATCTAACGAGAATCACTTCTATGCATAAAATTATTTCATAACATCATTATATTTCAACTTATAACGTGTTCTTCGTCTCTTACATTACATAAAAATATTTTTAGAAAATTCTCAATTTAATTCTATAATCAATTAACATCAATTGCAACTATATTCCATCAACAATTCATCAACTAACATCAACACATGAAAACCCCTAATTCTTACTATAATTTCGGTTTTCATACTATGGATAAGAGGGTGATTTTCTTCTCCAATTAACACCATTTATTCCTTAATCAACCTATTATAACAACTATTAATCAATTGCAATCCAATTACAAACTATCATGCATAAATCCCCAATTTCATTACTCAAACCCTAATTGAATTTCACAAAAACATGGGGCTTTCGATTCCTCTTTGTTCTAATCACTAATTAAACAACTCTTAGGCATGAATCTATCATCAATTGAAGAAATCCAAAAATCCTACCCAAGCCCTAGAATTTTCGGTATTAATAGAGTATTAGGGTTCTTAAATTTTGTTCAATTTTAAACCCTAATTAACCTATCTAACATATCCAATTTCATTAATCCAAGATCAATTCATCCATTTCAATAACTATAATTTTCGAACAAAGAAGAAAATGAAAAGAAGAAGAAAATGGTTGGATAGAATTGTGGAGGAGAGAATTACCTTGAGAATTAATGAAGAGGGAAATAAGTTCTAATGGTTGGATGATGACTTGAGATTTTCTTCTTGTTCTTGAAGCTTTTCTTCAATGGAGGATGAATGATGAAGATGAGAGAATGGAGAGGGGAGGCTGTCGAGATTTTGGAGTTGGGAGGGAAAGGTGATGTTTTAATTTGATTAATCTAATGATATAAGATGGCAAGGTGTAAAGTAAGAATAGTATACCCTTAGGTGTCCCTTAATTAAACCTTATAAAACACAAATATCCTCTAATGAGAGGTGATGATGTCGGTTGGGGTGAGGGAAAAGAAAGAAATACGCGCTTTTCCGGCGCGATCCGACGTTACGGAAAACGTTCGACGAAAAACGTCGCTCGGCACAAAATCGTCGCGATCCGATTCGACCTAAAATTTTAACGTACGAAACTTAATCGGAAAATAAATTAACAAAATTTATTTTGACAAAAACTCGGGACGACACAGTCCAAGTTTTGTCTGGAAAATCATAAAAACGAACTTTCTCGAGCGAGTTCGTATCGCAATTTCGTGAATGTAAAAATCAGACGGTTTTCCGTTCTGAGTTCACGAACTAAAAACTTTTCGTACGCGCTAACCCTAAATACAGTAGTCGGCTAGCTGACTTCCGTAATTTATTTTCAGAAACGGATTCGGCCGTTAGTCTTAGAATTCAAAATCGTAAACTTAGGCGTGCAAAGCCATTTATTTAATTAACTTTAAAATTTTAAGAACGTAAGGAATTTACGGGGCATTACATATAAGATGTTGATTATATAATCTTCTGTGATCTATAACACACTATACAATCTCTAATATTGAGATTATTGGACAAATAATTAATATGCAAAAAAAAATATTTCAGATAGAAGAATTATAGTGAAATACAATTGTATATAAGCAAAAAAGTCTTGCTTTCGTATACAACCTTTCATTTCCACCCGATTAGCAAATCAAGCCCATGAAATTTTATGTAGTTTATTTATTTTCTATTATGGTTGGAAAGGTTTATTTTATTCCATGTTTTTTGAAGATTTGGTAGATCTTTTATTCGTCGAGACCTCTAGTATGTTTAGCAGCAAATTGATTTTTGAGAGCAATTTTGGATGAAATATAAGAAACAACAACGTTAGGTTCTTCTCTGAGTTCTGCCGGTATTCTTGAATCAAACCGACGATACTTTCTTGTGTATTCTCGTTATTCTTATGCGCTCTTCAGTATTAACCGGAAAAGACGAGCCTAGCCAAAATAATATTAATTCGATTCGGTTATTTTGGAGAAATGGATTGATCGTTTTAATACATTTCACTTCAACTATAATAATATTGTTTTATATGCTGAGTTGTTGAGCTCGTTAAACACGTTTTGTTTGTTTCTTCATTGAGCTAGGAAGCGCAATAGAGAGAGAGTAGTCGAAAGAGACGAGTACGATAGCTTTGTTTGTTGTGAGAAATAGCGCTCGCCTCGATCAATTGCTTGATCATCTCTCCACCATTGTTACAGTAATAAAACTCCTCCTACTCTCCCCGTGGACGTAGAATCTTCAAATTCGAACCACGTAATTATAAAATCGCTGCATCTTGATTTCTTATTTCTTATTTGTTAGGGTTCATCGTTCCTAGCTCGCTGCACTTTACTGTTTCATTTGGTTTAAAATATTTCACAATTATTTTATTAGTCATTTAGTATCTTTTGCATAATAAGTACTACTCGCTCTGTAATTTTTTTTTTTTGATAGAACTCAGTTTTGTAACTTATTGATCACGATTTGCTTTTTCTGTTTTCTACCTATATTTAATGAATTTGTTAGATTCGACTAAATCTATATGTATATCTATCTATCTATCTATATATTATCTATCTATCTATCTATACATTATATAAACGAAAACGACTTCTACATAAAAAAAGATCTTATGTGACACTCCTCATATTGTTCCGTTTCTATTTATCTAACTTCTTAGTTTTTCTGCATTTAAAATTAATATTTATCATATTTATATTATATATATTATATATGACATGGAAACAAAATCATAACAAAATCAAATCTTCAAAATCAATATCTATCAGATTTTAATATATTATATACATATATTTCGATTGAACCCGTGGTCGACAGGACAATTCCGAAGCTAAAGATTTTCACGGCGAAAAAATTATATCACTATTGTCTAATAAATTTTATTATCTTTTTAAATAATAAATTCCCGTTGATTTTTTCGACGGGTTATATGCTAGATCAATTTAATTCTGGTCTTGCATATATAGTACATATCAATTTATATAGTATTAATTTTTAATCATATTTGTTGGGAAAATTAGTAAAGGTTTTGATTTATCCCAAAACTCAACTGACCCCAATCGAGTAGATGAAAGTCATTAGTCTGAACTTAGCTAGAGCTCACTGTTTGAGCGTAGGGATTTTTATCTTCACAAGATTCAAGCAGAAGAAGACATCCAGAGTGAACCATGCAGCTCAAGTGTGAAGAGAAGTCTTGTCGAAGTCAGATGTCACAAAGCTGAGAAGAGAAGACTTTGAAGACGTTGAAGGCAGAAGAGTTGAAGTCCAAGTTCAAATCTACTCGGAAGCACAAGTCAGCTGAGAACTTACTATAAATGACCCGACAACACAAACGCGCAAAAGCGAAGGTCACAATTGCCATTTTAGGAAAGTTTAAAGTAAAGCAAGTGGAGTGCCATGCTTTTGGCAGAGATCAAACGGCTCTTTCCAACTGCACATCAATGCTCAGGGGGAGCACTGAGAGAGAAAAGAGAGAAAAACTAGAGTGCAGAAGAAGCAGCAGACCGCCTCTCTCTCCAGCAAGAACAACTCAGTCGAAGAACAAGTAGAAGTTGAGTGTCCACACCTCCTCCTGCTCTTTCATCTAGTCTCTCAAAAAGTCCTTTCTTTGATCGAGTCTTGAATATAGGTTCTTGCTTATTTGTTTCTAAGCAGACTCTCTCCCAAAAGATCGAGTCTCTAAGCCTTAGGACGAAGCCTCCACTTCTCTTTGTGTAGAAGGCTTCAAAGTAGGAAAAACCAACAACCCCGAAACTCAAGTCTGTCTTTGAACCCAGCAATCAAAGACACTAGGTCCCACAGAACTCGCAATCTAAGATTAGGTCCCTTAGAACCCGCAATCTAAGACTAGGTCCCTTAGAACCCGTAATCACCAGGCTATAAACTTGCCCGTAAAAGTGTTGTATTGTTTGGTTCGAACCCGTAATCGAACTGGTTAGGTTGCTTAGTATCCGCAAACCAAGTGGAACGTTTGATAAACATGTGTAAGCTTATCTAGTGGATTACTTCCCATAAAAGAAAGTCGTGGATGTAAGAGGTCAATCTCTGAACCACGTAAAAATATTGTGTCGTTTACATTTCTATATCTACATTCAGTATTTACTTTTCAATTACCTAACTAACTGACTCTGCATACAAACTGCACATTTTACAAACTGCACTAAATTTTGGGAACTTGACCTTCCCCGTTATCACAAAGGTTTCAATTTAAGTAATGAGCTTTAATTTCCACCAACTTCCGCATAGATAAACTCTTTGAAACCTCAGTCAGCTGACCCTCAGTCAAAGAAGTCAGGTGTGCACCTAATTGTGCGATCAACTCCAACTGACCTTCTTAGTTGTTGAGCGAACTGACCTGAGCATTTAATTCAGTGAAAAAATTTTGAAAGCAAGAAAAATTGCTACTGGTGTATTCCCCTCCTCCCCCTCATACACCAGATACTCGATACCGGGACCATCAAGTGGTATCAGAGCAGTGGTTCAAAAGACTGCTGACTCTGGTTCACAAGGAGTGAGTCCAGTAAATTTTCCAGTGGTCAAGTGAATAAATATATTCTGAAAACCTTTAGTGCATTCTGTTGCATATTTTCTTGTTTGTCTCTTTTGGTGTGCAGGAAATATGAACTCGACGTTGCTTGGAAGCTTACCGGAGTTCTCCGTGGATGACTACTCCACGTGAAAGTTTCATCTGAAGATAGCACTGACTGCCAGACATCACAGGATGTGGGAGACTATTGAAAATGGTCCCATCCGTGTGACTCAGTCCGTATTGGAATCTTCCACTACTCCTGGAGAATGAGAAACGATCATGAAAGAAGAACCAAAAGAACCAGAGGCATACAACAAGGAAGAAAGAGACATCGCGCAGCTAGATGACATTACAAAAAGCGTCATCTCTTCCGCCGAAGATTATCTATTGTTCCACAACAAATGATATGTGGGGAGCCTTAGCTACACTCTGTGAGGCTCTGATAAAATTAAGGAGAATAAGTTCACCTTAGCTTGTCAGAAGTACGAGAATTTCTCTCAGCTCACAAACGAGTCCATCGACAAGATGGAGCTGAGATTCACAGAGGTCCTAATGCACATTGAGAGTATCAGAAAGGGCAAATACTCCCAGTGTGAGATGAAACTGAGAAGTTATCCAAAATCGGAGTGACCTCAGTTCGATGAAACTGAGAAGTTATTCTCCATGCACAAGGTGAATGAGTATGACATTCTCCGACTGAAGCACACCAAGCTTCAGAAACTAGAAGAGACCGAGCAAAGCTCTGTGACCAAGTCAGTGGCGCTTCGAGCTGACTCAGGCAAATTCAAGTTCGCTAGACCCTTACGATCCGCTGACTCCTCAACTAGGGATCGACCGAGCAGGTCCGAACTTCAGAAGAAGGTCGACAAAATGACCAAACAAGTCGATGAGATACACTCCAAGATCGAGAAATACAGGAAGATCAACAGGAGCAGACAGAGTTCAACTGAAACCTCCTCAAGGAATCAAAGCGATGGATGCTTTGAATGCGGAAAGCCAGGACACTTCAAAGTTGACTGTCCTGATCTCTCCAAAAAGGAGATGATGCCCTATAAGGAAAGGACAAGGAGAAAAGCCAAGGCCATAATCAATGAGGATGATGTCGATGACACCGACGTGTTCACAGAGTCAGAAGGAGAGGAAGCTGACTTGCCATCAAGCTCAGGAGGAAAAGACCAATGTCTCATGGCATTGCCAGAAGAGTCAACTGATGAGGTAAACTCTTCTTTCCATCCATCTCATATTATCTCTTCTATTAACCAATGTATAGGAGAATTAGACGAAGACATTCAACCGTCTTGGAATGAGGTCGAACATTTGAGTAGATTGTGCACTACTCAAGTTGCACAGTGCATATAACTCCAAGCTGAGTTTGACAATATGAGCAACGAGCTGATCATGAAGGATCAAGATATAGAGTAGCTTGTGGAGGAGAACCAAAGACTCCATGAAAAAGTTGCTTAGTCAACCAACAGTCAGGTGATCAACTTGATTAATATGACCAGGACTTGGGCAAAATACATCTCTCAGTTGCAAATGGAGCTGAAGTTTTCACATGAAAAGATAGTATCCCTTCATGTCTCGAGCGCAACTCTAGAGAGCATGTTAAGCAACCAACGACCTCCGAAATGCATTGAAGGTCTTGAATACAACCCAGAGACGGACACTGGAGCTCAGTCAGTGCAGTTCGTCAGGGCAACTCAATTACCAACTGAGGCACCTCAAGTTTAACTGAACTCAGTCAAAGTCATAGTTGAATAGACTCTAGTCATTCCACAGACTGCCGAGACTCTTGTAAAGGATAAAGGAAAGAAGGTTCAGTCTGAAGAACCTAAGCAGCATAAGGCTGGTACATCAAAAGATGCTGAGAGATCATCAAGGAAGTCCAGACCCCGAGGTCACAGTGTGAGGGGGAACAAACAAGGTGAACCTTCGCAGCCAAGGCAGAATCAGCCCAGGCGCAGGCCAAACAACTCAACTCAGCATCATCGTCAACGACATCCGAACTGGGACAATTCTTACTTCTACCATCAGACATTCCTAGTGCTTCATCACTACCAGCAAGTATATCAAGGACATGGAAACTATGGTGATCAGTTCAATGGTCCAAGTTATCCACAGTACGGATATGCTCGAGGAACCAGACAGTTTCGACCTTCTCAGCAGAGTCGAAATTGAGCTCCAAAAAGACAAAGATATCCACCAAGAAATTGGACTGCTCGCACTTCAAGACTAATTTAGTCAGCAGTCTACGTGGATGAAGAAGGAAATGTGATCCGAACTGATCCCTCAGTTTGAGTCATTGAGAAAACTCAAGTCATTAACCTGTCAGGACCCAACTGAGTGTGGGTACCTAAAATTCTTCTTGTGTTTTGAAGGACCAGGATTAACTGAGGAAAAGAAGAGTTGCAAAGTCAGTCTGGGTACTGGACAACGGATGCTCCAGGTACATGACACACCAAAGGTATCTTCTCACTGATATCAAGTTTTGAGAATGAGGAATTGTTACATTTGGTGACGACTCCCAGGGTAAAACTAAAGGATCTGGTACATTCGAAACTAACCTAGTGACTATCAAAAATGTTTTCTTGGTCGATGGATTGAAGCATAACCTGCTCTCCAAGGCCAACTATACGATAATGGTTTTTCTGTGAAGTTTATTGCACAGGGTTGCAGGGTGAAAGATGTCAAGACTAAATAGATTCTCTTATTTGGTAGACGATTTTCATCAGGTGGAGTTTACTACACAGACTGGTCGAGTAGCTCACCAGAAACGTGTCTCATATCCAAGAGCAGCTCGGAGATGAGCTGGCTATGGCACAAGAGACTTAACCACCTCAATTTCACTTCAGTGCATGTCAACTTGGAAAATTGACAAGAGCATCATTCCATCTTAAATTGGCGCCCTCCACGGATCGTGTTCTGCAATTGATCCACATGGATCTTTTCGGTCCGGTCACTCCGAAGAGTCTGAGAGGAAATGAATACACTCTTGTAGTCAATGATGACTATTCGAGATACACCTGGGTGATCTTCATGGTGCACAAGAATGAGACGAGAGAAGAATTGCCTAAGCTGATGGATAGACTCGCGAACCAACAGGGAAAATCAATTGTATCCGTCAGATCCGATCGTGAAACTGAGTTCCTCAACAAGACCATCATTGAGTATTGTGAGAAGAATGGCATAACTCATCAGACCTCAACTCCAATAACTCCACAACAGAACGGAGTAGCTAAAAGGAGAAAGCGAATGTTGAAGGACGCAGAAACGTCTATGTTGACAAGCTCAGCCCTGCCAAAATGTTTTTGGACAGAGGCAGTCAATACAGTGTGCTACACTCAGAACCACTCCCTCTTAACGAAGATACATGGAAAGACACCATACGAACTATGGAGGAACAGGAAGCCTAACATCTCTCATCTTCGTATTTTCGGTTTTAAGTGTTATATCCATAACAATAGGAAGGCTCAGTTGAAAACCTTCGAGGCAAAAGTTGTGAAAGGCATATTCTTAGGATATGCTGCAAAGATCAAAGCTTATAGAGTTTTCAACACCAGCACCAAAATTGTGGATATAACACCTCATGTGATGTTTGATGAATCTACTTTTGAGTGCAGGGAACAAGCGAAATTGCAGGCAGTTGAAGGAAGCACACCAGCATAGCCAGGTGAGACCAGATCTCAAGCATAACGACTGAAGAATTTATCTGGTCGGCTGAGGAAGAAGAAGTGTATTCTTCTGAAGATGAGACTGAAGATCCTATCACAAATCAAGGGAGAACTTCAGAGTCAACAGACCAAGTGTTAACTCCAGCTGACACTCAGCCAACATCAACAACTGACCAGCATCTAAGTCCAAGACTGGCTAGCACCCCAGTTCATCCTCCATCTCCAGCTGAGGATCGAAGAAGTCAGAACACCAAGCTCGGCACCTCCAGCATCTCCAAGACCAGATTACTCCATCACCATGCTTGAAGCTGCTAAGCAAGCAATAAAGAACAAACGATGGTATGAAAGCCACGTCAAAGATGCAGTTATAGGAAATCTGGAAGCAGGTGTTCGAACCAGAAGATCAGCTCAAGTTGTGGATCCTACAACTTATGTCCCAACTCAGCCAACTTAGTCAGGAACTTCAGTTGATGATGAACCAACTTTGATAGCACAGAGGGAAGTTTGAACAAGTAGGAGATGTGGCCATGACAGCATGCTACGTAGCTGACGTGCCTAAACCTAAAAATATCCTGAAAGCTTTAGTTTGCATCCACTAGACTCAAGCCATGCAGGATGAGTTAAATGAGTTCCTCCGAAACTGTGTTTAGAAACTTGTTGAGAGACCTGAAGGAGTTAAGGTGATAGGTCTAAAGTGGATATTCAAGAATAAGTGAGACGCCATTGGATACGTAGTGAGAAACAAGGCTAGACTGGTAGCTCAAGGTTATTGCCAGCAAGAAGGAATAGATTTTGAAGACTCCTTCGCCCCAGTTGCTCGTCTGGAAGTAATTCGGATTTTCTTAGCCTACGCTACTTACCACAAGTTCAAGGTATATCAAATGGATGTGAAGTACGCATTTCTCAATGGCAATATCAAAGAAGATGTGTATGTAAAACAACCTCCTGATTTTGAAACTGGTTACGGTAAAGTCTACAAGCTGAAGAAAGCCATTTTTCGGACTGAAATAGGCTCCTCGTGCATGGTACGACACTCTGTGCGGCTTTTTATTAGAGTCAGGATTCATCCATGGCTCAATCGACAAAACACTCTTCACCATCAAACTGGGAGAAGATATCCTGGTGGTGCAAATTTATGTCGACAACATTATCTTTGCATCAAAATCCGAAGCTATGTGTGAAAAGTTCTCCCAACTCATGAAGAAAAAATTCGAGATGCCTATGATGGGAAAGATGAATTATTTCCTTGGGCTGCAAGTCAGATTCAAGATGTTGTGTGAACTCCTTCGATTGCTCAACCCAACCGAAGAAGAAGCCATGAAGATGGAGATCACAAGTTGAGGGGGAATATCAACTTGAGGAGGAACTGAACAAGTTCGCTGCCCCATTCAGTTTAGCATAAATGATGGAGTCAAACCTCGACTGAACTGACGACTTGAGTCAGTCGAGTGTATGCTGAGTTAAGAAGACAATCGAGATCCACGCTGACTGAGCAGCACTCTATGTTAACTTATTCCTTATTTTTTAAGGCGGGTGTTTTGAAATAAATTCAAACATCTATTTACAAGTTATTCAAAAAGAATTAGCACAACGGTCACATTCATTGAAAAGCTAGTCTAAATCTATTGACCATGCTTTTAGATCGCGATTAGGCTGACATAGAAATACCTACTCTTCTCATGCCCCATTCAGTTCAGCGAAATGATGGAGTCAAACCTCGACTGAACCGATGACTTGAGTCAGTCGAGTGTATGCCGAGTTAAGAAGACAGTCGAGATCCATGCCGACTGAGCAGTACTCTATGTTAACTTGTTCCTTCTTTTTTAAGGCGGGTGTTTTGAAATAAATTCAAATATCTGTTTACAAGTTATTCAAAATGAATTAGCCCAGCAGTCACATTCATTGAAAAACTAGTCTAAATCTATTGACCATGCTTTTAGATCGCAATTGGGCTGACATAGAAATACCTACTGTCCTCACGCGCGCGAGTGTCACTCACCGCCCTTGACATGTTCCATCTCTGTCATTCCTGGAAGCAGCTTTTTCTGAAACGACGCATTGAAGATTGCATCCCGAAGAAAACTACACGATTCAATCTGATCCATTGATAAGGATCACATCATTCCTATAAATAGGGGGGCTTACAATCTGTTTCTTATATCTTTCTGCAACAATAAGATTTTCTACCTTATCTCATGAAAATTTTGCCTTGTGTTGTGGTTTTCTCTCTTGCTAGGGTTTGTCTTCTTCTTCAGAAAATCCTACCCAGATTGAGAATATGCCTTCCCACTTTGCAAAGCGATCCTCTTCTCCCATCAGCCCTGAATCAATGAAGCAATTAGTTCAGCAAGAATGCTATGTTCGTGGCTACATAAGACGCAAACACCTCAAAGCACAACTGATGCATTAGATAATTCGTGCATGGTGTCAACTAGCTAATGCAGCTCCCAAAGATCTTCTTCCATCTACACATTAGGATGAAGATCTGCAATCCTACGTCACCAGCACAGGTCATTTGCAACCTATCAATAAGATGTTCCGGGCGGATCTACGCATTCCCTCCTGAGACTGCTTTGTGCAAGGTCTTTCCTTGTTCACAAGCTCATGTCAGTTGAGATTCCTTCCTTAAGAGCTGCAACAGCTATACAAGCAAAAGCACCAGGAGTTGTTGTTGCTTGTAAAGTCTTGCTAATGTTCTTCCTTGCCCTGGAAGTGGAAGGAAAATGGGCATGATTTTTTGCCTCCTTGTGAATCGTTGTTGAAATGCCCTCATGCTAATCTGCGCTGCATCTTCTTTTGGTTGATGCCAAAAAGGGGGAAGTAGTACAGACAGTCACCTTGAAAGTTTTGCTTGGGTCAACACATCTTTGTTGATGCCACCTCACGTGAACTGAAGCAGGAATGAAGATCCTGAAAGGCTGTTGAAGGTTCAAGAAAAAACTCATGACCTTAGCCTCCAGCCGTAATATGAAGGAGTTGAAGACAAAGACCTTCTTGAAGGATAAGAAGGAGTCTTTGTAGAAGATCAAGGCTAAAGGAGAAACGGCTGATGAGAAATCAGTTACCTCGCCATGTTGCTTGAGGTGGGTATTCAATTGAGCTGAAAATGAATACCTTTAACTGATGTCAGTTGTCGGCCTTGATAAAGACATGCAAGGCTACTGGAGGAAAGGCTGATAAAAGGTCAAGAGAAGGGATGAGCTCAGCCTCCAGCCTTGCTGAAGATAAAGATCAAGAAGAAGACAAAAACCCTAGAGTAGGTTAGAATGTTAGGACTGTAGTTAGAAAGAACTCAGTTGTAACTGTAATCACTCCCCAGTTTGTTATCTATAGTAACAAGTTGTTGGTTATTAAAGGTCTTTAGTTATTAACTTCACTTGATGACAACTATCTCGTTGTCCAAGTTTGAGGTTAATTTTTATATTTTATCTTGTGTTAACCCCTTACCTCTTATAGACTAGAATTGAGTTTCTCTTTTAGTCCTTTTGGTATCAGTTGTATGGTATCAGTTAGAAAAGTTAGGTGGTGTCAGTTTAGAGTTTTGGCATCATTAAAAAGGAGAAAATTGTTGGAAAATTAGTAAAGATTTTGATTTATCCCAAAACCCAATTGACCCCATGATGCGTCTTCGACTTTTAGGCCATTTGGCCCCATTTTTCCTATCTTTTTGTGTCTGTAATGTCTGATTAGGGAAGAAAGCAGCCGTTCGAAGGAAGGAAGCTCAGTCTAGGGCAAACAGAGAAAAGGTGGTCAGAATGGGCATTACTGGAGCAATTCTAGCCCACTGCATGAAACCGATTCCCCCAGGAGAAGAAAAGTACCCTGGTGTGAGGCCAACCAAAGCATATAGCCAGTATGGCTACAACTGCCATCACCAGTCAGCCGCCGAAGCTAATTATGGAAAGACGCGTGAAGAAGATTTGCAGAGATCATGTCGAGTCCCAGCAGCGAAAGGATCTGGAAGCCAATCAAATCACTCCAATCAATCACCAGCTGATGGCCAATCAACAATCCAATCAATTAAGCATCCATCAAGATCGAGCTAAGTATGGCAAGCGATCAATTACACCGATATGATCCGCCAGAGGAAGAACTTGACTGCCTCAGCCTCAACTATAAAAGTCCAGCAAGTGTGGCTAGCACAACGTTGGTTACCCCTAGCATTCGATAGTATTCAGCTCAACATACAATTTCATTTCAGTTCATTTACAATTTCGTACCAAACAATTTACTCGCTTTCACTTCAATTCCTGCGTGAACAAATCTAAGGCGGTTTGCCTTAGGTATTCTCTTAATTCAAGTATTTCGTATTTTATGTTATTAATGTGTCTATTTACTTTGGTGATTATGCAATTCAGTATGTGTGAGTAATTCCCCTGGTAAAATTTGGGTGGGGGAAATGATCAATTGTTGATATGTGAGATATTCGTGAGGCATTTGCGCATTCGGTTGAGTCCAGTGGTTCCGGAGAGATCTGAGCAGAATTCATGGGCAGACTAAACCTAGCGGGTGATCTCCGTGCAGTAAGGGTTGTACCATGCCAAGCAAAGGCCAGGGCATGACAAACAACAATGTTTAGTATGCCTATGACCGAGTAGCTGAGCAGCGCCTTCAATGGAGTTGTAGATCTGGATGGCAAGGAACGGGCAAGGGGATACTGTGTCTTTTCTCGGTCTTGGGCTTCTCTAATGGCTACCCATCAATTGTGACGAGCCATAAAGCCATGGTTATCGACCAAGGGACTCACCTCACGCATCGTAGATATATCGATGATCGGTTGGACGTGTTACCAGAAATTGATATCCCATGAGTTATGTCTACTCTGTAGGTGCAGAGCCGGGAAGCTTGGAAGAGAAGGTTGGTGAGGGTCATACTTGGAGGGATCGGGTATGACTACTATCTAAGGAGGAGTGCAGCACGGCCTTATGACTGGGGTGAAGCGTGACCTTCGGACCAAGTGACCACAAAGGATTCAACCATCCTAAGTGTGGAGTATAGACTCTTGAAATGCCCCAATGTCTTTGGGCCACGCCTTGAGTTTATACGAAGCATGGACGGATCTTCAGTATGCCCATGACCGAATATACATACTAACGATAATCATGACCTACCCCAAATCTTACCCCCTTTTATATTTGATTGCCTTTAAGTTATTTGTGCAGATAATAGGATTGGATCGTGACAACCAAACTTGTGCACCTGAAGAGTAAAGTAATTCCTCACTCTCCGTGGGATCGACCCTAGCTTACCGCTAAGACTAGTCAGTCCTGTTGTGGGTATAGGAGCGTGTACTATCCGTCTGGGGCATAAACAAGTAATTTGATCGTACCATACGATGGGTGCGTGTCAAAATTGGCGCCGTTGCCGAGGAGTGATGCGCAACAATTTTACTTTTCTCATTCCATCTTTCGCTACTAGTGTATGTGTGGAACTCGTCGAGTAGCAAGAGCATTGATTTTTTATCTGAACATCGACCGAACTGAATGATGTCTACGCGCAATAGCACGAATAGCGAGACACGACGCTATGGTAGAACCACAGCAGGCGCAGACCCTCAAATAGTTGGCATACCCAATAAACCTAAATCTTAGGCCGAACGGGATCACTATACCAGAGAACTCTTTCCATCCTGAGCGGTATGACCTCAAACTAGCACTGATACAGGTTCTTATCGAAGTTCAATGGATACGCTGGGGACGACCCCCATACCCATCTTCAGGATTTTGAAATGACAGTGATGCACCAATCAAATGAAAATCAGCAAGAATATGTGAAACTAGTACTTTTCTCATTCTCATTGGTGGATCGTGCAAGGAGATGGTTGTACAACTTGCCAGAAGGAAGTGTTACTTCCTGGGTTGAGATGCAACAATCCTTTTCAGAAGAATTCTTTCCAGCAACTAGAGTTGAGAGAATACGGTGGGAAATCAAGAATATCAAACAAGATGGGCTGGAATCCTTCTATGAGTATTGGACGAGATTCAAGCGGCTTTTGAGCAACTGCCCCCACCACCAAATTACTCCAAAGGATCAAGTGGAGTGCTTCGTGAAAGGAATGCAGAGACATGATCGTGGGCTGGTGTTAGCCGCATGCAATAGATCACTGATGGCCAAAATACCCCAGGAAATCTTCAAATTATTAGGGACTATAGATGAGGAATCACGAGAGGAGGGGCATGAAAGAAATAGGGAATTGCCCTCCCAAGATGAGGAAAATGAGAAACTCACCACGTTAAGTAAGGAAATGAAGGAAATCAAGGCACTACTGAGTGGTTTGACCATACAGAAGAAAGTTTGCCAATGTGGCCTATGCGATGCTACCAGGCACCAATCTGAGAATTGCCCGAATTTTGGTGAAGATGTGATGGATGTGAATGATATGGGAGGAAATGAAGGATTCCATCGAAAGCATGATCCCTTCTCTAACACGTACAATCGAGGATGGAGGGACCACCCAAATTTTAGATGGAAATAGGACGGGCAGACTCAACAGAACAATGTGGGTCTACCAGGGTCTTCACAGCAGTATACCCATCACCAGCAGCAACCATAGTATCAAGATGGACCGCCACAGCTGAACTACCAACCCTAACAGCAACAAGTGTATCAACCTCCGTATCAGAGACGTGCACCATAGGAGGAAACCATCGAAAATATGGCTAAAGAAAGTGAAAAATTCAGGAATAAGGTTCGAGCTAGTATGAATCAAACTAATGTGCAGATTGGTCATTTGGCAAAAACACTCGCCAAAGTAGAGGAAAATACGGGGAAGCTTCCTCTACAGAGAATAAATCATAAAGAACAAGCACAAGTGATATTGACAGAGGTAGAGGATGAGCAAGAAGAAAAAATTTTGACCGAGGCAAAAGCTAACAGGAAAAGAGATGAGGGGACCAGTACTGGGCCTACAGGAGAACTAACTGGTGAGGAGCAGACCGAACCCCCTTACCCGGGCAGACTAAGATAGAAAGCCAAAGAAAAAGAAACTAGTGAGATGATGAAGATGTTTCAAAGAGTGGAATTGAGCATACCCCTATTGGATGCAATCAAACAAATCCCAAAATATGCTAAGTTTCTAAAGGATTTATGTTCGAGAAAGGCGAAAGTGGAAGAAGATGCTCGATATGTGATGAGGGAGAGTGTGTTCGCTGTAATCCAACAGAAATTACCCCCAAAGCGTAAGGATCCTGGAATGTTTACAATCCCATGTAACATAGCAGGAAGGAATATGGACAAGGCCATGATGGGTCTAGGGGCTTCGATAAATGTGATGCCCTAGGCTATTTTCAATCGTTTAGACTTGGGCGAGCTAAGGAACACTCAAGTGGTCATACAATTAGCAGATCGATCTAATGCATACCCCGAAGGAGTAATAGAAGATGTGTTGATTAAGGTGAGAGACTTGATTTTTCCGGCCGACTTCTATGTATTGGACACAGGGTCAGAAGCCAAGGAAAATTCTATATTGTTGGGTAGACCTTTCATGATGACTTCGGGAACAAAGATTGATATGAAAATAGGAATTCTATCGTGTGAATTCGATGGAGTCGTGGAGAAATTCAATATCTATGAAGCCATGAGGAGGAAACAAGAAGTGGAGTTAGTTGAGAAGATTGATGTGTTTGAACCATTATTGCAGGAACAAAGCCTTGAGTTTAGTTCGAGTGATTCGACGGACAGAATAATCCAAGCTAGTCTGACTGATTGTGATGCCGCTCAAATGGGAATTGGGATATGAAAGAGGCTATTATATATGGAGTTATATTCGCTCAAGGAAAGCACTTTGGAAGCAGAATCCAAAGTAGACAAAAGGATTAAGGAAATCATTTTGGAAGTATATTCAGTTGGAGGATCTGAAGAGGGCAAACCGGAGTTCTTCTCTTAGTATGGACAACACGAAAAGTTACTTTCATCAATTATCAAGGCCCATAGCTTGGAACTTAAGAAATTGCCCAAACATCTGCATACGCTTATTTGGGACCGGAGGAGACTCTTCCAGTAATTATCAGTTCAGATTTGACTATAGTGCAAGAAGAAAGATTGTGTCACAGCCTCAAATCCCTAAGGACAGCACAACCGAGGCATGACTTGGGATGTGAATTAAGAAGCGGGGGAGAAAGGGGTGATAACTTTCCAATGAAGAGATGATATGGAATTCCATGAATAACATTTCATAATATAGATAAGAGAATTAATTCCAAAGAAATGACTTAGAATTTAAGTGACTTACATATCATAAATAGTCGAGAAATACTTAGAATAGATTCCAAATATTTAGTTAATAAGTCTTAACAAAAGGACTAGAGAAAACAGAGTGTTTGCAGCGGAAAGACATAGTTTGGTTACATATGTGAAGATATATAACCGGGGCTTGACATTATTTCATAAGACAAAAGCTTCCACTCAACACCTGCCATCACGTCATCAGCTCAACCTGCACAGTTTTAAAAGATATGCAGGGCTGAGTACGAGGTACTCAGTGAACACGTGCCAAAATATAAAAAAAAACATGCTTTCATATTTATTATCATGCATATAAAGCAGTAACACACAGGGGTTTTAGGAAAAACTTGTGCTTACTAAATCATTTTATCTCATATTGCGCCATGTCATCATCATATTAACCATATCCAAAATACGCCGGGGAAGGTGGCCACCTTCCGCGAACGCTACTCCCCGAGATCGGCCACTCCAAAGAGACAGCTCACAATCTCGAGTACTGTGTACACTAACCTCGGCTAGCGACCTTTGTCTAGCTCGAGATTCGATCGTTTTTCATAAGTTGGCAAGCCAATGCAGATAGGTTTATAAGAATCACATAAAATATTTTATGCATGATAATCATTTAAAACATAGCATTTTCAAAGCATTTCAAAATAACAAGTACAAGCTCGATTTTCATTTTTGTTAGAAAGCCCACCTGGTATTGCAAAAGAAAACAAGGTGATAACGTCCTCCGACTCGTTCTTAAGCTTCACTTCCTTGGTCCACCTTACATCACAAACAACTATGCTTTAGAGGGCGATCGAGCCTAAAGAAGAGCAACGGACTCGATAAACAAGGACTTTAGACTTTAGGGTTTTGCATTCAATTTAAGTCTTTTAAAGAAACTAAGAAATTAATTTAAGAATTCATCTACACCATACAAGACATTAAGACATTACTTAAATATCAAACGATAGTTAGACTTCACTTTACATGCTCCTTGGTTCGAAAAATCAATCAATTTACACTTAGCATTTTTCACAACAAAATCTGTGCACATTCTCTGTACACAGACGAGATTCTGGAACAGTACAGATAGAGTTAGGGGACATAATTTATATCACTAGAAAGCTATGGATGTCTATTTTCCAACCCAACTTGCGGATCTCAAAAATATTAAACGAGCAAAGAGTTATGACTGTTTTTCTAAAATGTGGCAGAATTGTAGATTGCTACGAAAATGAAGAATTATACAACTTAACTTTCAACACTAATCACATAACTTTACTTCATGCGAATATTATACATGTATTTCTTGCTTATACTCAAGTATACTATCATGTTTCACCCTATTCTCATTTAAATTATCATATCAACCACAACATCACTTAATTTCTCATTCAACTCTCCCTAACGCATCCAAAAAAAAATAGATGACATGCTAAATGCAATTCTACCAAAAGTATGAATATATATCAGATGGAGTATGCAGCAGCTATGCTTACACAAATGATTTCTAAGTTCTATTTATCTTTGCAACTCTACATACCTTCAATAAGGCATATAATTAACATCAGAAAACAAGTGGACAATATCAGAATAATATCAGTAACAAACTCTTTTCCACAACCTCAAACCAAACTTATACACCTCTGCATCCCTTTTTCATCTGACGAGATGATGCAAAGAAGACTGGATTCAAATAATAATACTACAGTCTATGCATATTGCTTGCCATACATGCTTTCACCAAACTCATTACAAATGCATAATCATCAACTAAAAGACAAAAAAATTGCCACTCATCGTAACCAAAACCGACTGCTGACCCCTCCTCCACCCCTCGGGAGTCTGTCAGTAGTGTAAGCATAACCATCCAGATCTCTCATCTCTCTAACTAATACAATTTGTCATAAATGAAGGATTGTATACGAAAGCAAGTCTTTTGTTTATATACAATTGATATTTATTTCATTATAATTCTCCTATCTGAAATGTTTATTATTGCATAATTATTATTTGTCCAATTATCTCAATATCATAGATTATATAGTGTGTTGTAGATCACAGAGGATTATATAATCGGCGTTTTATGAGATATAAACTAATATTCACAATCGAGACAACTTGGACGAGTTGTTGGTTTAGATTGTAGCATAATAGTATTAAATGGTTTATCTTGACTATTTATTTATGCTAGTACGTTAATCGTATTGAAAGGATCACAGTGAGATTAATTCTCTGTTCTGAATTATTGAGAATTAAAGATCTCGGTGACTTAAATAGTCTTAACCTTAATTGGGCTTATCAGTATGAATAAGTGTCTGACTATTGCTTTGATCTATTATAAATGAGAACTTAATAGTGGTTCAAAATTTCGTATTTTGGGCGGTAGCAGTTCTTATTTGATATTGATAGAGCTGCAATAAGGATCCGTGTCCTATGAATAATGGGATGATGATATCCTCTCGAGGAACTTAATAAGTTTATCGTATTAAACCCTGCAGGTGGAATTAGTTCCGATACGATAATAAGTTTAAGTGGTAGCACTCGGGATAATTATTTAGTAAATAATTAGTTGGTTAATTAATTGCTGTCAGAAGTATTTAATTAATTAATGGATATTCAAGAATCTTAAACACAGAGATTAATTAAGTCTAATACTAGCCCCGACTCAATTAAATAAATAAGAGGGTAAGTCAGTATTAATTCTTTAGTGGAATGAATTAATATTTATATCTGATTTATATTTCTGGGCTGAATAGATTAAATCAGATATTATCGGACCAATCTTATTTAAGCTAGTAGATCCCTGAACTGGCCCAATGGATTGTGTTTCTAGTGGGCTAGGCGTCTGTCTCCTACGGCCCGTGAGGGTTGTCTAGGTTCAATGAATGTGAGCAGTTATTTATCTATAAATACAAGGCTCATAAGACTCATTACTTACTTGCATTCTAAGCAATAAAACCCTAGAGAGAGAGAGTATAGGCGCCGCCCCCCACAGTAAGAGAGAGAGTACGAGGTCGATCCCATCCATCGTCGTATTCTAGCCGGGAACAGTTCAGAAGGTCAACTCTGGAGTCGTTGTGCATCAAATTTCGCAGGTATATCGAATGAACATCCTATGATTGCAATTAAATTCATAGGAGCATGTTAGGTATGAATTTTGTATGTGTTTGTTAGATATCCATAATTGATCCGTGGGTTAAAGTTGAATTGGTTTTCAATAACCGGTTCCTACAATAAATTCTCCACATTCTTCTATATTTTAATTAAAACCATAAATATATATATATATACTACACTTCAACACAACTAGTGACTTAATTTAATTAGCTACACACATATAACATAAGAATCAACAAGACATAAATTTAGGATGGTTCGACTTTCCCACAATAACCAACAACCAGTTTAATAAATCCTTAATAAGCTACAACAAGCTTCATGTATATTTATATACATTAGAACACAGATATCCAGGTCATTTCATTCTCTTAAAGCTCTTACTTAACAAGCATGTTTATAAATTCATCCCAAATCATATCGATCATGCATCCTTATCAAATGCAAGTCACTTGATTAGCATATATGAACAACATATTATCAATTTCAGTCATGCTATTTTCGAAACTTTCACCAGATTTTACCATTAGCCTTTCACCATGTATATAAATATAATTTATTTAATATTAATACCATGAAAGTCTTCTCCTCATTTTTCAAAAAGTAACAGCCCCTATAGAATTCTAATAAACGATTTAAAGAAACACATCTTAGACCACAAGTCAATTTTCTGCACAAACCATACCAGAATTTATAAGCAAAATCACGAGAGGAGGCAAACCCAAGATGAAACGAAGCATAAAGTCTCTACATTTTCGGTTTTTAGACTGCCCTGGTTCTAAACATGGATCCAAAATTATTGTAATCACTCCCGAACATCATAAAAAGCACCATAGGAACATTTTATCAAAGATTGGACTCCGGCTCTAATTATCTTTGAATTTACGAAATTATAGGGGCTCCAAAAAAGGAATTTCCTTTGGATAGATATGAAGAGGAGGTGCTCGCTTACTTGAATATGGACTCGGAAGAGGATTCGAACAAGGGATGGAGCTTGGACCTTGAAGAAGAATGGAAGAAATCATCTCTCTCTCTCTCTCTCTCTCTCTCTCTCTCTTTACTTACCCAGAGTGAAGGAATGAGGAATGAGAGTTGTTGCTGCTCCTTTTTACTTAGCAGGAAAGAGAAATGGTAAAAAGTGGGGTGGGTAGAGCAGAATAGGTGTGTTGTCAATTTTTGGGTGGTTTGGATTAAGTAATTTGATATTCCTTTATTTTTATTCTAAGATGACATGAATTCTTTTTTACACAGATATAACTCTCCGGGTATCGTAAGAATGTCGTAATAATTAAATTCTCGAATCGTAACTTAAAACTATTAATCGAGCAAAATAAATAAATAAATAAATAAATAACCCGATTTACGGAATGAGAATTATTGAGAAAGACGACTCGACTAGTAATCAAATAATAAATTTAGAGATTCTAATTCCAAGACTTTCGCACGAGAATATAATTAGACTCATCACTTTAACTCGATTTTAATTTCTTAAGAATGCAAAAGTCCTATTTACGACCTTAAATTTTAATTTATTCCGGATTAAAAGACGGGGACATTACAGATTGGTCAGGGTCTTATGGGAGAATAAAGAAGCCATCGGTTGGACCTTGCCAGATATTAAAGAAATCAGTCCAACCAAGTGCATGCACCATATATATCTTGAGGAAAGAGCAAGACCAGTGCGAGCTTCTCAAAGAAAGCACTGAGAGGTCCACTAGAGATCAGAAATTGTTGAAGAAACAACAAGATCCTTCTTTTGTCCCTTTCAGGCGATCGGAAAATAAGAACTGGTTAATATATTCAAGATAATTACGTATTTACAAAATACTGTCTCGATTCATCCTATTTCGCCAGATCCGAGGTGTGATAGGGTTCTGAAGGATGAACCGGATATGGACAGTTCCAACAAGATTTCATTCTTGAACAAAAATCTATTTTTTGATTTATTTCATCTATTCCATGATCGGAATAGGGGAGGATACACGTTACACCACGATTTTGAATCAAAAGAGAGATTTCAAGAAATGGCAGATCTATTCACTCTATCAATAACCGAGCCGGATCTGGTGTATCATAAGGGATTTGCCTTTTCTATTGATTCCTACGGATTGGATCAAAAACAATTCTTGAATGAGGCCAGGGATGAATCGAAAAAGAAATCTTTATTGGTTCTACCTTCTATTTTTTATGAAGAGAATGAATCTTTTTCTCGAAGGATCAGAAAAAAAATGGGTCCGGATCTACTGCGGGAATGATTTGGAAGACCCAAAACAAAAAATAGTGGTATTTGCTAGCAACAACATAATGGAGGCAGTCAATCAATATAGATTGATCCGAAATCTGATTCAAATCCAATATAGTACCTATGGGTACATAAAAAATGCATTGAATCAATTCTTTTTAATGAATCGATCCGATCGCAAGTTCGAATATGGAATTCAAAGGGATCAAATAGGAAAGGATACTCTGAATCATAGAACTATAATGAAATATACGATCAACCAACATTTATCAAATTTGAAAAAGAGTCAGAAGAAGAAACGGTGCCCTCCAATCGAATCCAATTCAATCGTTTACTCTTCAATGAGTGAATTTTCAAACTCAACCAAGCTGTTTTTTAAAGTTAAAATCGATGAATAAAGATCTTGAGAAAGTTTTTCATTTATCTATCATTATAGATAATCCCATCTATATTATAGAAAATAGAATATGGAATTCGAACCCAAACTCTATTTACATTACGATTCATTATTTCTATCTTATTGGCTTTTCTTATTTTTTAGTTCAGCATATTGATTTAGGTCTATAGCCTATTTGTTTTTTTATACCCTTTCATTATCATTTCATAGATGAATTACGCCTATTTTCGCATCTAGGATTTACATATATATACAACATATACCACTGTCAAGAGGGAATTTCTTATTAGTTAGGTTAGGTATTTTGATTCCAAAAAAGATCAAAAAGAAAAATGGGGTTGCGCTATATATATGAAAGAGTATACAATAATGATGTGTTTGGTAAATCAAATACCATGGTCTAAAAAAACCTAGATGGAAAAAGACAACTATGGTAGATCGCGATGTATATAATAGTGAGGTAGTCTGGGACAAAAAATAAATCCACTCGGTTTCCGACTTGGTATAACCCAAAGCCACCATTCCCTTTGGTTTGCAAAACCAAAAAATTATTCTGAGGACCTAGAAGAAGATCAAAAAATAAGAGACTTTATTAAAAATTATATTCAAAAGAATATGAAAATATCCTCCGGCGCCGAAGGAATTTCACATATAGAGATTCAAAAAAGAATCGATTTGATCCAGGTCATAATCTTTATGGGATTCCCAAAGTTATTAATAGAAAGTAGACCTCGAAGGGTCGAAGAATTACAGATAAATCTACAAAAAAAATTTCATTATGTGATCCGAAAACTTAACATTACTATTAGAAGAATCGCAAAACCTTATGGAAACCCTAATATTCTTGCAGAATTTATAGCCGGACAATTAAAGAATAGAGTTTCATTTCGAAAAGCAATAAAAAAAGCTATTGAATTAACTGAACAAGCGGATACAAAAGGAATTCAAGTACAAATTGCAGGACGTATTGACGGAAAAGAAATTGCCCGTGTCGAATGGATCAGAGAGGGCAGAGTTCCTCTACAAACCATTCGAGCTAAAATAGATTATTGTTCCTATATAGTTCGGACTATCTATGGAGTCTTGGGCATCAAAATTTGAATTTTTATAGACAAAGAATAGGAATTAAAAAACTTTCATTGTTTTTTCCTTCTATCCGTTGATAGAAGGAAAAAGGAAAAATCCGTTCATTCTTTTTCCTACCAATCAAACTAATTATTAATTTTACCAATTCTATAGGGTCGAATAAAAATTCAATTGACCTTTTGATATAATTGCTATGCTTAGTGTGTGACTCGTTGGTTTTTTTAGGGTTAGGGTTACAAAAGACCGGCCCGATAGTATGAAAACCGATTCATTACTTCATATTATCTGGATCTAAAGAACCAGTCAAGATATGTTAAATCATTCATATCTTTGTAGCAACTGAAATAATTAAACTTTAACTTTTTTAAATTTAAAGCAAAATTACAGAAGAAAGATGTAGATAAATGGAAGGATGAGAGAAAGAGAGAAAAATAACATCAATGATATAGAATTCCTATATGGAAGGTCTACGAGTCATCTCATAAAAGACAGTGTAATAAAGCATCAATACTAATTGATTCATATATAATAAAATATTTCATGAATTTATTTCTTATAGAAGAAAAGAAAAAGCTCAAGAGCTTCGAGTCAATAAAGACTAAGAAAGTTGACTCAAGAATAAATTGGATTATGAGCTCCATTGTAGAATCCTGACCTAATCATTTAGTACGAAGTGGTGGAAACGAAGGAACCTTTGAACCCTGTGTCGAAGTCAGACGTCACAAAGCTGAGAAGAGAAGACTTTGAAGAAGTTGAAGGCAGAAGAGTTGAAGTCCAAATTCAAATCTACTCGGAAGCACAAGTCAGCTGAGAACTTACTATAAATGGCCCGACAACAGAGACGCGCAAAATCTGAAGGTCGCAGTTGCCATTTTAGGAAAATTTTCAATAAAGCAGGTGGAGTGCCATGCTTTTGGCAGAGATCAAACGACTCTTTCTAACGGCTAGTTAGATCTCCCTCTGTAAATAGAGGTCTCCACATCAAAGCTCGGGGGGAGCACTGAGAGAGAAAAGAGAGAAAAACTAGAGTGCAGAAGAAGCAATTAACCACCTCCCACTCCAACAAGAACAAGTAGAAGTCGAGTGTCAACACCTCCTCCTGTTCATTCATCTAGCCTCTCTAAAAGCTCTTTTCTTTGATCGAGTCTAGAATATAAGTTCTTGGTTATTTATTTCTGAGCAGACTCTCTCCCAAAAGATCGAGTCTCTAAGCCTTAGGACGAAGCCTCCACTTCTCTTTGTGTAGAAGGCTTCATAGTTGGAAAAATCCCCAACCCCCAAACCGTAGGTCTGTCTTTGAACCCGCAATCAAAGACACTAGGTCTCTTAGAACCCGGAATCTAAGATTAGGTCCCTTAGAACCTGCAATCTAAAACTAGGTCCCTTAGAACCCGTAATAAAGACCAGGTTGTACACTTGCCCGTAAAAGGATTGTAAGGTTTGGTTCGAACTCATAATCGAACTGGTTAGGTTGCTTGGTACCTGCAAACCAAGTGGAACGTTTGATAAGCATGCGTAAGCTTATTAAGTGGATTACTTCCCCGAAAAGAAAGTCGTGGATGTAGGAGGTCAATCTCTGAACCACGTAAAAATACCGTGTCGTTTACATTTCTGTATTTACATTCAGTATTAACTTTTCAGTTACCTAACCAACTGACTCTGCATACAAATTGCACTAATGTTTGGGAACTTGACTTTCCCCCGTTTTCACAAAGGTTTCAGTTTAAGTAACGAGCTTTAATTTCCACCAACTTCCGCATAGCTAAAATCTTTGAAACCTCAGTTAGAATACACAGTTGACCCTCAGTCAAAGAAGTCAGCTGTGCACCTAACTGTGCGATGAGCTCCAACTGACCTTGTCACGGCCCTAAATCCCGAGGGACGGCAGAAGCCGGGGTGCGACTGGGATTGAATTAAAGAAGCGGGGAAGAAAGGGAATAAATGAATAAACATACATTAAATGACAGAATACTTCTATGAACCTGACTTCATCAAATAAAGAAAGAGTTGATCTCGAAGGATCACTCGACATAGTTCTCCAAAAGCAAACTAAGTTATAGTACAGAACTTAGACTACAGAGTTATACAAGATAAAACAAAAAGGTTTAGAGTTTGGCAGCGGAATAAACGTAGAATGTGACTCTGTTCTTCTTTCCTATCACTATCCTATTCAACCATCACCGCTTCCGTCGCTCAACCTGCACATTTAGAAAACATATGCAGGGCTAAGTACATAAAGCACTTAGTGGGCACTTTGCCGAAAACATATAATAAGTATTGATAAATCAGGCATTCTTATCTCTGTAACACATCGGGGTTTTCTTTTAAAATGCCCGTGTCTACTAAAACATTTTCTTTTCTCATAAATCACTCGGCCGAGCATTTTCTGACAAATGTTACGTTCAATCTTGACCATTCATAATTCACCGTGGCTGGTTACCCCTCAACAGGATACCACATACACCACAAGCTACAAAGTGCACTAACTTTGGATAGCTAGTCTCAAAGTCCGATCGTTTAGTTAACACCTAATGGTTAACTCATAATTCTGGAAAGCACGATGGCTAACTCAGAAAGGTACAAGAGAACTCACATAAAACACAAAACAGTTTATGCCTGATTATCCTTTGAAACCACAGTAATCAAAGCTCATAAAGAATCACTTTCGATTTGTGGAAAAACTCACATTTTATTTGTTATATAATAGAAAGCCCACCTTAAAGATTACAGAACTTCTAATCGAGCTTCCGTTCTTCAATCTTCCGTCCTATCCTTGTGCTGACTTTCTCCTTCATCGTACATAATCATACTTTGATAAGTCGTCGATACGATAAATGAAAATGGAAATCGAAAACAAAATCGAATTAGTCTTTTAAGCTTTTTAGGCATTTGCACGCTAAACTAGATTCTTTTAGTTAAACGGGAACGAGATACGAACACATCTCGTTTGACACTCACTCGGTTCTGTACTTGACTCTTAGGTCAGTAGAAAGAAAGTAGTCGTTAACTTGAAACGACTTAAAAGATCGAAGGAACGAAGTTGAAAAGAATTCAACTTAGGAAACTAGCTTTGAACAATTCACTGCGCAAGACAGATCAGTAAGTTTGCACGGAACAGGGGATTTCGAAACAGGGGACGAATCTTATACCAAAAGAAAGGTACGGGTGTCTAGTACTCCAATTTACGAATCTCAATTCCGATAAATGAGCTAAAAGATATGGTAGTTTCCGTGAAGGGTCGCCAAACTGCCGAGCGAAACCCTAAGCTCGATAAAATCGCCGCACGGTTTTCTAGGTTCGTTTTATGTTATTCCACCTTATTTTTCACGAAAATACTGACTCAAGGCAGTCACTACGTATCATCATACGTGATGAACTCCTTTTCATTTCTCGATTATAAGCACGATGATTAAAACCTTGTCTTTTCAAACTAAACAATTACTATACCAAAAGAATTCCAACTTCTCGTTTCTACTTCTCGTTCACAACTATAACTTATCATTTCATAACTCGGATGAACACGTCGTCAACTACAAACTTGTTCCCTTATCACTAACATTCATTAATAACCAATTACTTTCCTTACTCGTCTTTTCTTTCATTACTTATCATCATTTATTCGCCTCTTACGAATTATTCAACATCATTTGGAAACGTTCAAATTCTACATTATTATTCATCGTCTATCAAGGATCATTATTATATATATCATAACCTCAATTCATTATACAAACTTGATTTATTTCTAATACTTCGTCTCTTACATTTTACATTATAAATTAGAAAATTCCAAATCAATTCATATCATCAATTACCAACAACTAGAACATCATTCCATCACTAAAATCATCAATAGAATTAAACTACCCAAAACCCCTAATTCCTCTATAGAAATCGGTAACAACAATTAATTAGGAGGGGTGATTTTCTTCCTTAATTCAATTCATATTATCATCTCTAAGCTCACCACAACAACTATTAACCATTGATTATCACTCCAACATCACTAATTGAAGAATTCATATTGAAACCCTAGCCCCTAAATCGGTTTTCATCATTTAGTTAGGGGATTTCAATTTTCTTTGCATCAATTCTCAATTAGACTACTCCTAAACTTAATTATTCAATCAATTAATGAATTAAAACATCCTACTATCCATGCCCCAAATTTCGGTCATATCCTAGGTTTAGGGTTCTTAATTTTTCCATCAATTAAACCATAGATTCAACTACTAACACATCTAATTGCATGAATTAAAGCTCAAATCATCATTCTAATTTATCTATTAAAAATCGGTCCATACCCAAAATTAATGAAATAGAAATCTAATTGGATAGAAGTGAAGTTAGGATGATTACCTTGAATTATAATGAAAGTAGAAGTGGAATTAGATGAGTGGTGGATGACTTGTGGGAATTTCCTTACACAAAAGCTTCAAGATCCTTTAATGGTGGATGAAAAATGAAATGAGGAAGAGAGTAGGAGGGAGGGGGCGGTAGAGAGGGAGAAAGGGAGAGAGATGACTAACTGAATTAAAGAATAATCTAACAACTAATAGGTGTCCAATTAAAATAGTATTAGAACCTATAATAATGGTGAGTCATAAAGTGGTTTACATTATAAAAATGAAATATCTACATGTGTGTGAGTGTGAAGTCGGTTGGGAGGGAATTAATTCCTCCGAACCGCGTTTTTCTGGCTCGTTACGACGTTATGAAAAACGTAATTTGATACGTTTTCGTCGAAATCCGATTCGACCATTAAATCCGAAATATTTAATATACTTAAAAAGTATATTTTAAACTTTAAAAACTAATAAAATTTTGGGACATCACAGTCCGAATTTTAATTTTCGTACGCGAAAATCTTAATACAGTAGTCATCTAACTGACTTCCGTAATTTATTTTCGGAAACGGATTTTACCGTTGGTTTTAGAATTTAATTTCATGATTTTAGGCGTGCAAAGCCATAATTATTATTAACTTTAATTTTTTTTTAGGACCGTAGAATTTTTTTTCTGGGGTATTACAGACCTTCTCACTTATTGAGCGAAGTGACCTGAGCACTTAACTCAGTGAAAAGATTTTGAAAGCAAGAAAATTGCTACTTGTGTATCCCCCCAAATACACCAAATACTCGTTACCGGGACCATCAATATTATTATTATTATTATTATTATTATTATTATTATTATTATTATTATTATTATTATTATTATTATTATTATTATTATTATTATTATCATCATCATCATCATCATCATCATCATCATCATCATTATATCCACATCGGTTTTCTAATAAACTCCACCTATTTGAAAGACTTATAAATACTTAGATTCAATATGTATTCTCAATCCCGCAATTATTTTGTAACAGGGTAATACTCTAGATCAATTTAATTCTGGTCTTGCATATATAGTACATATCAATTTATATATTAATTTTTAATCATATTATTATTATTATTATTATTATTATTATTATTATTATTATTATTATTATTATTATTAATATTATTATTATTCTATCTCACATGGTTTTTCTAATAAACTCTACCTATTTGAAAGACTACAAATACTTAGATTCAATATTCTCAATCCCACAATTATTTTGCACCACAATTTAATTTGATCAATTAATTAGTTGGTCGAATATCAAATCTTCAAAATCAATATCTATCTGATTATATATATATATATATATATATATATATATATTTAATATGGAACGGAAATTTCAATATCCCATCTCAATTAATTCTGGTCTTGCATATATAGTAGATATCAATTATTATTATTATTATTATTATTATTATTATTATTATTATTATTATTATTATTATTATTATTATTATTATTATTATTATTATTATTATTAATCTTCTATCCCACATTGTTTTTCTAATAAACTCCACCTGTTTGAAAAAACCTATAAATACTTAGATTCAATGTGTATTCTCAATTCCGCAATTATTTTGTTCCACAATTTAATTTAGTCAATTAATTAGTTGGTCGAATAAATAGTTATGTAAGTATTTATTATGATATTAAAAATAGATAATATCAATGTATAAATTCTAAAATATTAGGGCCCTTTATCTCACTGCACATCAACGGTGAACATGTTAAGTTGTGTACTCACGATGAGTAAGACAACGATTATCTATTTACTAAAATCTAATTAATAAAACCTAAATCAAAATTAACAAAAACAGCCTTAAAATACTAAAAAATCTGAAAAACCCAATTCACATCATCACACAACTAACCATATCCAACAAAGTATCTTAGCAAAAGCTCAAACTATCAAGAAAAACCCACAAACCAAAAGTTGCAAGATTTCAATAATTCAGATGTCGAAAATTCAATGTACATTGTCTCTCTCTCTTATATGACACCCCTCTAATCCATTCATTCATATTTATTTAAGTTCTCCAATTGTTTTAAATTATTAAACATAAAATAAGCTTTTAAATAATAATTAAATCTTTCATCCCACATTGATTTTATATGAGACTTCACCTATATTGAAAAGTTTATAAATACTCAGAGTCATTGTGTATTTTCATATCCTTTGCATTACAGATTTAATTTGACCAATTTATTAGTTAGCCGAATAAAAGTCTATGCAATCTTATAATTTATTTTGTATATTTTCTTACATTACTTCTCTCTCAATAATAGTCATTCATCCTTTAGGTTTTTCTTTCTTCTTTTATATATAAAAATATTATTTAAAGAATTTAAATAAAACGACACATGTTAAAGTTTTTATTGAGACAAATAGCTAATTATCATTGCATATCTTTTATTATTAAAGAATTTATTAATTTAAACGAGTTTTATAAATTAGTACAATTTTAAATTTATGCTTGAATTTTTTTTTATCTTTTATTATTTATACTAGAGGTGTTCATAGAAAATGGTTGACAACAGGTCGATCCTGACCTGAAACCTTGGGGGTAGACGGGTCGATTTCGAACTGACAATTTAACTAATTTTTTTTAATTTATGTTAATCTCATAATGTAGGATATTTAGCGTCATCTTCATCCAATAGAAAGGCCATGTTTGATAGGTATAGTAATAATATTGGGATAAATAATACATAGACAAATAATATGACAATTGTATGATACTTTATTGTATTTGTGTGTTTGGTAGAAAATATAACAACTTTTTTTTTTATCAAAGTTTGGTTGTTTGGTAGAATTTGTTAAAATGAATATTAAGTTACTCCCTCTGTCCCGCGAAAGTTGTCTTCCTTTCCTTTTTGGATTGTCCCACGAAAGTTGTCTCATTTCCATATCAGGAAATAATTTTTGCATTCACACTGCTTTTATATTTGCATTCACACTACTTTTTCACTACTTTTACATTCTTTATTATTTATTCACACTACTTTTACATTCTTTATCATTTCTCCTTAATTTACGAGCCAAACACAAAGGAGACAATTTTGGTGGGACGGAGGGAGTATATTATTCCATTTTAGCCCTACCCTACCAAATAAAATACACACATTGCCACTCCTTATCCCTTTCTTTCTGCACCAATATCTCAAATCTTGTTTCTCTCCCTCTCCCTTTCTCTCTCTCTTTCTCTTTCTCTCTCTCTATCTCTCCCCTCTCTTTATCTTTCTTCACTCTATATCTTAATCTCACAGATTCCTGCAACTCAATCCCCGCATCTTCATCCGCATCAACAACCAAAAGTTAAATTTTGGGAGTTGAGAAATGTGTATCGAAAGACGAAAGACAAAAGAGATTAAAATTGAATGGGTTCATCAGCTTCATCACCGGCGAGGCCTCCGACAAGGTGTATTTGCAGAGGTTCCAGGATATGAAGGGGAGAAGATCGCCATGGCTGGGACTTAGAGTGTAGAAAAGGAGAGGGACAGTGGCGGTGGGAAATGACGGGGGGTTAATATAGGCAATGCCGGTGGGGGTGTTTACGGGTCACCATATGGGATCCAGGTCCGGTGGTGGCGGTGGCGGAGGCGGAGGAAGGCAGAAGTGTGAAGAATGAGAGGCAGAAGAGAGAGAAGGTGGGGAAGAATGAGAAAGAGATGCATAAGAGAGTGAAGAAGATGAATTGGAGCGATGACGGGAATGGCGGTGATAAAGAGAGACATAAGAGAGAAAAGAGGAGAAGATTAATTGAGTTATTGTTGAACTCAACATAACTAATACCAGGGGGATGGTGGTTTTATTAATATGCATACCTTTGTATTATAATACAGGCTTCATAATAATAAAGAGCTTTCAGTATTAATAATTTTGGCTACCAAACAACACATTAACCTATTTTAATAATATAATATGGCTTAATACTACCTACCAAACAAGAACAAAATATTCAAAAAAAAAAGTAAAACAGATATTCTCTAAATCAATATGGGACAAAGAGATGATGTCAAAAGAATCTACAACAATTCTTACACGAAATTGACGTGAGATATTATCTTTGAAAGTCAAATATGGTTTTGTCCCACATCGATTTTTAGAAGAAATTAAGATAGATTTGAAAGTGATTAATAAAAATGGGATGAATTAGATTTGATTTTTTTAAAGAATTTATATATAAATATTTTTTCTTTGAAAAACTTTAAAAAAATTAATAAACAATATATTTCTTATGTTATTTCGTATTAAATTTTATTCATTTTATTAGATAATGATTTCTCGTCGATTTTTGACGGGGTATACACTAGTTTATATAGACAATTGATCGATCTTTAACTTTAGTTAACCTAGCTTGCAGTTAATAATAGGGTTAATTTCATGAAAATACACAAACTTTGATTCAACTTTCATTTTTCCTACGAATTTTCAATTTTTTGTGATAATACACGAACTTTGACTTAACTTTCAATTTCCCCACAAACTTTCAACTTTTTGTGATAATACACAAACTTTGAGTTAAATTTTCATTATTCTCACTGTTGGGAAATTTATTAAAGTTTTGATTGATTCCAAAACCAACTGACCCCAACCGAGTAGATGTTGTCAGATCCTAATGTTAGTATTTAGGCTCGCTGTTTGAGAAATGTTAAGATTTTATCTTTACAGGTCTCCAGCTGAAGACGGCAACATGGCTTCACTCGGATAGAACATCAGTTGTAAGAAAGACAACTGAGCGTTCAAGAAAGAAGATGTAAGAGAACATCAGATGTAAGAAAGACAACTGAGCGTTCAAGATTCAGAACATCAGATGTGAGAAAGACAACTGAGCGTTCAAGCCACCTGTTTAGATTGAACATCAGATGTGAGAAAGACAACTGAGCGTTCAAGTCAACTGTTCAGATGGAACATCAGTTACAAGACTCAATCTGTTAGATCAACAACATGAAGTTCAAGACAGCTGAGAGTTCAACTGTTCCTATTCAGACAGAAGGTCAGATGAAGATATTGATCAGATGGAACATCAGCTGAATACCACTCGGATGAAGACCAAAACTTCTCAACCGACTAAATAAGGTTGAAAGACTAAGTTTGAAATTTGAAATTCAAAGAGGAAGTCACGTGAAGGTTTGACGTTCTGTCATTACCTCATTTGGCCCAACACTAGGCTGTCTCAGATGGAAAGCAGAAGTTCACAGTTGCCAAATCGGGAAAGTCTGCAGAGATGAGAGACAAGCCATCACTTTCACAGAACAGAGATCAACAGCTCATCCAACGGCTAGTTGATTCTCTCCGCCTATAAATAGAGGCCTTCATTCATTCACCAAGACTAAGAAGAAAGACAAGTGCAATAAGAGTCTAAATGAGCGAAAGAACGAAAAACTGCACACAAGCTAAACTACTTTTATTCTCTAAGAACATCACTAGTTGAGAGTTCATAGAGTATTAGATTCTGTCTTGGTGTTTTTGATCTTAGTTTGAGTTTTCATTCATTCAAGCTTAGATCCTAGCTCACTTCGCTGTTCGAGCTAGTAATTGGAAAAAACCCACCCTTTTACACATCCTCTCAAAAGGATTGTTAGGACCCTACTCTTCCCGAAATTAAGTAGATAGGTTGATAAGTACCCGTAAACTTATCTGTAAGGTTGATAAGTACCCGTAAACTTATCTCAACGGTTGCAAAGCCCGCGTAAGCTTTGTGGTTCCAGTCCTAAAGAATTTGAACTGAGTTGTGTGGACTCACAACTCCCCGTGGACGTAGGAGTTCTCTCCGAACCACGTAAATCCTTTGTGTGTTTGTGTTTTCAGTTCAGTTACTTATTGCATATTCAACTGACCAACTAACCAGCACTCAAACTGCATCTTTACATCTCAATTGTTTTGGTTATTGACCAACCTTGTATCTGAGCGTGAGTTATTTTTATATGAGTTATTTTTATCCACCACATTCCGCACAGCACCACTCTTCTAGCTGAGTATTCTTACTCAGTTGTGAATCCAACCGAGTCCTTTTACTCAGTTGTGATATTTTTCAGAGAGTTGTTTTAAAATTCCTATCTGGTGTATTCCCCCCCCTCCCCCATACACCAGAACTCGTATCGGGACCATTGGGACCATCACTCACGAACTTAAACTTTGGTCCAATTTCGATTTTCCCCATGATCATTGTTCGCAAAAATTGTGGCGATCGAGCGTAAGTCTTTTCATTAATCGGCTAAATTAAACTACCATATTTTTAAATTTCATACCCCGTTGTTTAATCCGAAAATTAACAACCCTATTTTATTATCTTGCTAGAGATTAAGGTGATATATAGGACAAAATTTTCTCCATATTTCTCCAATAAAGACAAGAGTGTCATCTTCTTCAAAATTTCTCCATATTTCTTTTTAATTTTTTAATTTTGCCATTAATCTTCTTGCAAAAATAAAATTCATATGTTAATGTATTTTTCGTCCCAAATGTCTTGATTGGATAAATAGGAGAAATTATATCACCAAAAATTCTAGCAGGACAATTAAATAGGGCAGTTAATTAGAGATTAAATGATGGCGTATGAGATTAAAAGAAGATATCAATTAATTTAGTCGTTGGACGAAAAGACTACACACTCTCGATTTCCACCTAAGCTAACTCAAAGTTGGACCAAAGTTGAAGTTCGTGGAAATAATGAAACTTGACACAAAGTTCGAGTATTGTCACAGAAAATTAAAAGTTCGTGGGAAAAATGGAAGTTAACTCAAAGTTCGTGTATTTTCATGATATTAACCATTAATAATATACAGATCAATCTCAAATTAAGCAAACTTTACTATGCTCTCTCATATCACATAGGTTACGTGTTAGGTCGGCCATAAAATAAATTCACAAAATAAAAAGATATTTCACCATAATATAAAATTGAAAAGCTTATGAAAATATTTTTCAGAACTAATTACCGGAATCATCATCATTATATTACTAAAAGAAAAACGATTTTTACTTTGAAAAAATCTTACGTGGCATCCCTTATATTCCTCCATTCATATTTATCTAAATTCTCAAATTTTTGAATTTTTAAATGTAAAATAATAGATTTTAAATATCTATACTAAAATCTTGTGTCCCACATCGGTTTCTCAATGAAACTTCACCTATTGAAAAGCCTATAAATACCTAGAATCAATGTGTATTTTCTCATATTTTGCTCCACCAGTTTTATTTGGCCAATTTATTTATTAATCGGCCGAATAAATAACTATGTTTTATAGTTTAATTTAATTTAATTTGGTCAATTTATTAATTGGCCGAATAGATAATTATTTTTTGTAGGAGGTTTATTTGGTCGATTTATTTATTAATCGGCCGAATAAATAACTGCTATATTTTTATAGTTTAATTTAATTTAATTTGGTCTATTTATTAATTGGCCGGATAGATAATTATTTTTATTAGGGAACCAATTTATTAGTTGACAGAATAAATGGTTCCAAAATAGTTAAATGTAAAATAATAGATTTTAAATATCTATACTAAAATCTTGTGTCCCACATCGGTTACTCAATGAAACTTCACCTATTGAAAAGTCTATAAATACCTAGAATCAATGTGTATTTTCTTATCTTTTGCTCCACCAGTTTTTATTTGGCCAATTTATTTATTAATCGGCCGAATAAATAACTATATTTTATAATTTAATTTAATTTAATTTAATTTAATTTGGTCAATTTATTAATTGGCGAATAGATAATTATTTTTGTAGGAGTTTTATTTGGCCAATTTATTTATTAATCGGCTGAATAAATAACTGCTATATTTTTATAGTTTAATTTAATTTAATTTGGTCAATTTATTAATTGGCCGAATAGATAATTATTTTTATTAGGGAACCAATTTATTAGTTAACAAAATAAATGGTTCCAAAATATTTTGGATAATTTATTGGTTGACCGAATTAAATTTGGAAATAGTCTAATATTTTTTTATTTAATTTGATAAAAAAATAAGTAATTTCTAATTTGTCAATTAATTAGGTAGACGGGCCAATTTCCAACTGACGGGTACCTCAACTCGGGATCCCACGTGACACATTTTCATTCATTATTCTTATTATTTTTAAATTTTTCATTTTATTCATTTTTTCCATGTATTTTCTAAAATGTAGAATCGTCATAAATTGTGCATTTATAAATCAAAATTATGGTCAACGGGTCAATTTTGACCCGGAACCGTTGTCACAGCCCCAAATCCCGAGGAACGGCAGAAGCCGGGGTGCGACTGGGGTTGGATTAAAGAAGCGGGGAAGAAGGGGGCTAACTGACTAAACATACATAAAAGACAACATACATTCAATGAACAAGACTTTACTAAAAGAAAGGAAGAGTTAATCGCGAAGGATTACTCGACAAAAGTACACGATAGTAACTAAGTTCAAGATTACAGACTTATACTACAGTGATTTGTTCAATATACATATTCTCAAAAGACTTAGAGTTTAGCAGCGGAAGTAAGTCATAAACTAAAGCATCCTATCTTCTCAACTCAACTTCAACCACTGCCGCTATCGTCGCTTCAACCTGCACATTTAGAAAACAATGCAGGGCTAAGTACAAAAGTACTTAGTGGGCACGATGCCGAAAATATAATCATAGGTAAAGATAAATATGGCATTTCATAATTTGTAGCACATCGGGGGTTTTATTAAAAGGGGCCCGTGTCTACTAAACATTTTCTGACTGATTTTCACAATTTACTCGGCCGAGTATTTTTCTGGTATGTTATGTTCAATCTTGATCAATTCTCATTCACCGTGGCTGGTACCCCTCAACAGGATATCACATACACCACAGGTTACAAAGTGCACTAACTTTGGAAAGCACTTAGCAGCTAACTCAGAGCCGATCGTTAGTTAACCTATTTAGATTAACTCTAAAATCTGGAAAACACGAATGTTAACTCAGATAGGTACAAGAGAACTCACATAAAACATAAAACAGTTCATCCCATAATTATCACTTTGAAAACACAGATATCAAAGCGATAAAGAAAGGTTTTCCGAGCAATGCTCATTTTATTTCATATATAAAAGCCCACCTTAGCGTTTACAGAACTAAGTACGAGCTTCCGATCTCCTGATCTTCCGTCCTTTCCTTACTGCTGGCTTCCTCCTTCATCGTAAAATAATAACACTTAAAAATCGGGTCGTAAAAGATAATCGATCAATGAAAATCGAAATAGATTTTAGTCATTTCATTTCTTTAGGCATTTGCATGCTACTAGTTTCATTTTAATTAAACGGGAACAAGACTCGAACAAAACTCAATTAGAACTCGGAAGGTCTCATACTCGACTCTTAGGTCAGTAGAGAGGGTAGTCGTTAGCTCATTACGACTTAAAAGATCAAAAGGAACTAAGTTGGAAAGGAAATCAACTTAGGAAATTAAGTTTTAGTTCTTTAGACGATTTAGGCATTTTCACGCTTAACTAAATTTCTTTACTTTAACGGATACGAGATACAAACTCGTCTCGTTTAGCACTCAAGGCTCCATACTTGACACTGAGGTCAGTAGGAAGATAGTCGTCAAGTTATTACGGCTTAAACGATCGAAAGAAACTAAGTTGCGAAAGAAACAACTTAGAAGAATGAATCCTGAAAAATCACTGCGCAAGGCAGTAACTCTGGGGACTGCCCAGAACAGGGGAACTGGAAACAGGGGATGAGCCCTGTACCATTGGAAATCTCGGGAAGTCTAGTTTACGCTCCAATTTACGGATCTCAAATCCGATAAACGAGCTAAAAGATATTACAGTTTCCGGCAAGGGTCGCAAAACTGCCGCGCTAACCCTAGTTGCTCGATGGAAACGACGTATAACTTCTTAGGTTCGTTCCAAGTTCTCATATTCGATTTCTCATGAAACTGGACTCTCAAGGCAGTCATCACGTACCCCCGTACGTGATGAACTCTTTTTTAAAACTCGTCCAATAGCACGACGTTCTAAATGTCGGCTTTCAACTATCAAGTACTAAACCAAAGTCAAGTTAACAATTTCTCGTTTCTCGTTCTCGACTATCACTATAACTCATATTATAATAGCTCGAAAGCTCATGACGTCAACTACAAAGTTATACCTTAGTCCATCATAAACAATATTATCAAGTTAGAATTCTTATTCGACTTCTCGGTTATTAATTACGACTAAATGTTCGTCTCTTACGCGATTTTAAAAGTTATCGGATTTCGTTCAAATTTTACGTCATCAAACATCATCTAACATGATTCATTTTCATGCATATCATCACTTCATATCATCGTCTCTTACGACTCACAAATTATTTTTAGAAAATTCTAAATAAATTCATAACAACATCTAATATTATTTACAACATTATTTCATCAACAAATCCTCAACCAATTCAACTACATGCAAACCCCTATTTTCTCATATAATTTCGGTAATTACACAATAATAAAGAGGGTATTTTTCTTCATCGATTAACATCATTTATCTCTTAATCATACTACTATATTATCAACCAAACAATTACAAGTCCAATTGCACATTAAAATGAAAAACCCCAAATCAAAACCCTAGCCCTAAATCGGTTTCTTTCAATTTCATAGGGCTTTCGATTTCTTTTCGTTTTAATCCTCAATCGAACACCTCCTAAGCATGATTAAACAACTAACTGAAGAATCCAAACAACCCACCTAATTGCCCTAAAAATCGGTATATCATAGGTTTTAGGGCTCTTGATTTCTTTCAATTTTTAACCCTAAATATCATATCTAACATATCCAATTACACTAATCGAAGATCAAACATCTAATTCCATCACCCATAATTTTCGATCCAAATGAAAAATAAAAAGAAAAAGATTTGGTATGGATAGAATTAGAGAGGAGACTAATACCTTGAAGTTTAATGAAGGGAGTTAGAAGATTCGATGGATGAATGAAGACTTGTGTGATTTATCTTGCTCAAGAACTTGAACTCTTCACTGGAGGAAAAAAAAAATGAAGATGGGAGAGAGGGAGAGAGGGGCTGCCGAGTTTTTGGGGAGGGAGGGAGAGTGAGGATGGTGATGACTAATGTTAATTAGAATAGTAACCATATAGGTGTAAAGTGTTAGCTAAATATCTAAGGGTGAGTCATTAGTAAAAATACTATATAGTAATGAAATATCAAGCTAAAGAGAGGGAGGGAAGTCGGCTAAGAGAGGGAAAGAAAAGAGAATTACGCGTTTTTCCGGCGCGATACGACGTTACGGAAATCGAACGACGAAAAACGTAGCTCGGCACAAAATCGTCAAATTCCTATTCGTCCAAAAATTCTAACGTACTAAACTTAATCGGAAAATAATATTTAAAATTTTAATTCCGACAAAAACTCGGGATGACACAGTCCGAGTTTCGTCCGGAAAATCATAAAAATGAATATTAATTTTGGATCTATATAAATTTTAATTCCAGCTTTGCATAATTTATAATTTTAATTAACGAATATTACTATATGATTAAGGACGATAACGAATAGTACAATCATTATTTTTTATTAAATTTTGGATCTATATAAATTCTAAATAAATTTTATGAATTACGCACTTATAAATTAGAGACGTGGTCAACGGGCCAGTTCCGACGCAGAACTGTGGCGGTAGACTAATATAAAGATTTTTTTTCAGAAAGGAACACAAATGACTAATTTTTTAATCGGATTTTAAACAAGTACGAGTATATAAATTCAAACAAATTTGAATAATCTTAAACACATCATCTCAAATTGTTTGATTAATCGTCTCCATTGGAAAACGTAGAATGCGTAGGAAATTGGCAGAAAAATTACTAATGATTTATATCAACGAATCAATTCCGATCAATAATCGTGCGCGTAGATAAGCCAATTCAGTACTTGCGGGATAACTTTTTTTTAAAAATATTATATAATTTTGAACTCATAAAATTAAGAATATTTATGGTCAACTTTTATCTTATATCATTGACTAAGTAATTTTATGAATCACAATCATTCCACATAAAGTTTTGTAAAAAGGAAAAACTACCAAGTACATAGTGAAACAATTCTTGAAGTTCTATTCTCAGTTAACAAAGTTATTCTCGAAGCTGGTAAAAAAGAAAACGAATGTCATCATTTATTTTTCTATGAATATAATTGGAAGATGATTATTTATATAATACTACAATTTATAATTAAATTTTTATTTATTAAATATTGTGTGAATATTTTTGGAATATAGTTATTTATATAATTAAAAATTAATTTCAGGTAAAAAGAAAACAAATGTCACTGATGGTCCCGATACGAGTTCTGGTGTATGGGGGGGGGGGAATACACCAGATAGGATATTTTAAAACAACTCTCGAAAATATCTCAACCGAGTAAAAAGACTCAGCTGGATTCACAACCGAGTACGAGAACTCGATTGAAGAGTGGTGCTGTGCGGAATGTGGTGGATAAAAACTAACTCGTATAAAATCAACTCGCGCTTAAATGCAAGGTCGGTCAATAACCAAGTCAGTTGATATGCAAAGATGCAGTTTTGTATGCTGGTTAGTTGGTCAGTTGAATATGCAATAAATAACTGAATAATAAACACAAACACACAAAGATTTAAGTGGTTCGGAGAGAACTCCTACGTCCACGGGGAGTTGTGAGTCCACACAACTCAGTCCAAGTTCTTCTGGACAAAAACCACAAAGCTTACGCGGGCTTTGCAACCGTTAAGATAAGTTTACGGGTACTTATCAACCTTACAGATAAGTTTACGGGTACTTATCAACCTATCTACTCAATTCCGGGAAGAGTAGGGTCCTAACAACCTTTTTAGGGGTGTGTGTGAAAAGATGGGTTTCCAACTAATAGCTCGAACAAGAAGTGAGCTAGGATTTAACACTCTATGAACTCTCAACTAGTGATGTTCTCAAGGTTGGATCAAAAACACCAAGACAGAATCTAACACTCTAAAACTCTCAACTAGTGATGTTCTTAGAGATTGAATTCAGTTTAGCTCGTTTGCGATATGAACTCTCAACTGGAGATGTTCGCTCGTCTATCTCTTTGCTCTCGCACTTATCTGTCTCGTTCTCGTTCTCGTCAGTCTTGGTGAATGAATGAATGCCACTATTTATAGGCGGAGAGAATCAACTAGCCGTTGGATGAGCCGTTGATCTCTGTTCTGTGAAAGTGATGGCTTATCTCTCATCTCTGCAGACTTTCCGGATTTGGCAACTGCGTGCTTCTGCTTTCCATCTGAGACAGCCTTGTGTTGGTTCAAATGAGGTAATGACAGAGAGTCAAACCTTCACGTGACTTCCTTATTTGAATTTCAAATCTCAACATTAATTCTTCAACATTGGATGGTCGGTTGAGAAGTTTGATCTTCATCTGATTTGTTCTTCTGCTGAGGCTCTATCTGAATGTTATCTTCATCTGACAATCTGTCTGAAGGACAGTTGAACCCTCAGCTGACTTGAACTTCATTTGGTTGATCTTACATCTGATGTTCTGAATTTTGAACGCTCAGTTGTATTTCTGATGTTCTGAATCTTGAACGTTCAGTTGTCTTTCTGATGTACTGAATCTGGAACGCTCAGTTGTCTTTCTGATGTTCTGAATCTGGTCAGTTGGCTCAAACGCTCAGATGACTTTCTTCCATCTGATGTTCTCTTACATCTTCTCCTTTGAACGCTCAGTTGTCTTTCTTGCAACTGATGTTCTCTTACAACTTCCCTCTTTTTAATTCTCATCTGATGAACGCTCAGTTGTCTTTCTTACAACTGATGTTCTATCCGAGTGAAGCCTTATTGCCTTCTTCAGCTGGAGACCTGTAAAGATAAAATCTTAACATTGCTCAAACAACGAGCCTAAAAGCTAACAATAGGAAATGGCAACATCTACTCGGTTGGGATCAGTTGGTTTTGGAATCAATCAAAACTTTAATAAATTTCCCAACAATTTCCCCCTTTTTGATGATGCCAAAACCCTTATAAAATCCTAATAGATCAAATTGATCTAAACCCTACTGACCTATCTAAAATCTCAGCTGAAATTCTAGACAGTCTATAAGATTGAAACATCAAAGGGTTAGCACAGTTATAACATGGTATTGAAATAACTTTGCGGTTTAGAGCTTGCACAACGAGATATTGTGCGTCAAGTTGAATCGAATAACTGATGAAAGTTTTCATTACAACTGATGGTTACAACAAAATGCACAAAAATAAAAAATTACATCAGTTGCTCAAAAACTTTAACTTGGCTAATACTTTAGCCCATACTTTCCAAAAATTCTAACAAAAATTTCTCTCTTCGCATCCGACTCCTTTGCGATGTCAACTCCATGTTCTTGGCAAACTCTTCTTGCTTCAGCTGCAATCCTTTGTCGGTTGGGATTTCTTGAGTTCGGGAGGAATGGAGGCTGATATGTAACTTTCTGAGGGACGGGGACTGTGTTCATATCCAGCTTCGCAGAAATCATTGCTCGCCTGAACTGGCTGAATGTGCTCGGATCCCCTTAATGTAGCTCGATTAGAGCTTCCTTGAAAGCTTTTCTTGGGTCCTCAGTTGTGTACAGCTTCCTGTAATAGAAATCATCCACAAACTCTTATTTGAATGATTCCCAGTTATCATTCCATTCCTCAGGCATCCACTTGTCCACGTGCTTGAATCGACTTTGCAGCTTAACCTTCCCTGGCAGCCTCTGTTGCTTCAACCGAGCTTCAGCCTTAACTTGATGTTTTTCAATTCGGCGACGGCTGCGGGAGGCAATGTTCCTGTCCAGGTTCTTGGTGACCTTGTCAAGCTCCTCCTCGAACTGGTTGACTCTTTTCGCTTGGCTGGCAGCGAACTTTTTGATCCAGTCGGGATTCATGTAGTCTTTCTCAGGAACATCCATAGCCTTGGCAGCAGCAATACACTCTTTGGTTGTGATACCATCGAGTTCCGAATCAAGCTCGGCTGCGATCTCGGCTATGGAGTTGTAGGAAACTCCATACTTCTCCGCCTGCTCCAAGTCCTTAGCCATTTCAGCACTGCCGACTTCGGTTGGCTTAGGAGTGGACTTCTTCTTCTGGGCTTTCTTCTTCGGCTGGCTTTTCTTCAGCTGAGATTCTTTGTCAGCTGGCATCTCTTCCTCAGCCTGGGTCTCATCTTCTCCCTGCATCTCAACTTCCCCCTACAACTCCTCTTCCCCCTTTTTATCTTCCCCCTTTTTGGCATCAGCAACAAGGCTTGCTACTGATCCATCCAGAGAGGTGAGTTGTTGTTCGGCTTGTTGGATGCGGTTGAAGAGTTCATCGACCGCGCACTCTACTGCAACCTTCTTCGCCAGTTCAGAGTCAAGGCGTTCTTGTTCGGCTTTCTTCAGAGCAACGAGGTTTTCATTGACCTCAGTTTGGAAAGCAGCGAACTCAGCCCATCGTGACTCGAGCCGAGAGTCCCATTCTTCATCCTGAGTTTGTTGAGATTTGGCCAGGTTGGAGTCAGAAATGGACTTGACGACATTCAGTTCGGACTTGAACCCCAGAACGGTTGACTTGAGATCAGAGAAGTCTTGGCTGGTGGAGGTTGAGAATTCTTCCAGCTTTATCTTCAGTGAAACATTCTCCTCTTCCAGCTTCTTGTTCTTCTCCTCCTGTGCTTCCAACATCCTCAGTTGATCTTCTTTGTTGTGCTGGAAGTTGGCAAGCATCTCCGTCCTTAGTTGGTTCACCCTCTCAGCGATCAGCTCGCAAATTTCTTCAGTTGAGGGTGCTGGCTGATCAGCTAGAGCTTGGTGTTCAGTTTGTGCTGGCTAGTCAACTATAACCATGGCTTGACCCGCTAGGTACAGTTGAAGCTCTTCTTCTTCCTTCTTGGCTGCTGCGGCGGCTGCATCAAGATCAACAATAAAATCAGCAGATTTTGTGAGCATGTTGTCCAGGAAATTGATGCAATCTTGTCCAGCATTCTCCCTGGTATCTGTGCCTTCCGCCTTCCTGATGTCCAGGCGACGAGTCAGCAGCGCAACCTTATTGTTGTAGGCAACCTCCAGATTGGTGTAGTTGAAGTAATCTCTGATGTGTGACTCATCTGCCTTCAGCTGGTTCCAGCTGTGTACCCTTATAGTATCTTCCTTCACATACCAGTGACTGAAGATGAGGTTGAACTGGTACAGCAGCTTGGTCCCAAGCGTAGCAAACATCGGCATGTCGTGCACTTCAGGGAACATACCGATCAGCTTCTGGAAGCAGTAGGCTACCTTGCCTTCATGCTCCAACGCGACGGCCTGACGATTAGCTTCGTCATCAAATGGGGAGGGAGATAGATTCTCGTATGGAATCGGTTCAAAAGTTTCATCAACGTTGGCCAAAGAGGCGGTCTCAACGTTGGCATCGAGCTGGGAGCTCGGAATTTCGGATTCTGTAGGGAGATTGGCATCAATGGGTTCATCAACATTGGTCGAAGAAATGGTCTCAATGTTGGCATCGAGCGATGAGCTCGGAATATCTGGCTGTGAGTCGGTTGTGAGAGTGAGAGTCTCTTTAGGCGGTACGGCATCAGCTCCTGCCGTGGGGGAGGTCGGAATGTCTTCAGTTTCCTCAGAGGAGGAAGAAGCATCCGAGGTCAGATCCGTTTCCATCCCTTCCAACTCAGCAGTTCCTCCTGTGCGAGGAGCAATCTTGAAAGCGTCCTTGTCAACTGAGTGACTCGACTCAGATGGCTCTGCTTCAGCTGGTACCTCCTCCTCAGCTGGCTCCTCAGCTGGCGCATCCTCAGCTGGCGCGTCAGCTGGCATATCCTCAGCTGGAACCTCCTCAGCTGGTACTGCAACCGTCTTCTTGATGTGAACTCTCAGCTTCTTCTTAGCTAGTTCTTCAGCTTTCTCCTTCTCCAACTCAGCTTGTTGTCGGCGTCCAGCTGTGGACTTGGATTTGCGGGCGACAGCTGGGGGCAGCTCCTCAGCTGTATCTTTTTCTTCAGCTGCCTTCACAGCTTCCTTCTTCTCCTTAGGAGTATAAACACTCCTAATCACATCCTGAGCTTTCTTTGCTATTGGGAACAACATCAACTTCTTCACAGGGGTCTCCTCTCAATCTTCCCAGACCATGTTCTGATCCTTGGTTGCGAACAGGATCAGGGCAGAAATTTTGCAACCGAAGTTGAGAGTCTCCTTGACACTCAACAACCTCTCTCCGGATTCGGTTGCGGTCTCGGAGATCTTCTGCTTCTCCAATGTCAACTGGTTTTCAAAATACTGGAACCAGTTGATGCCATCATGCTTGTTTTTGTGCTCCAAAGCAATCAGTTGCTTGAGCTTCGGTCGGCTGATGTCTCCGAACGCGCCGTTGTATCCGAAGATGACCTTGGAGACAACATCGAACAAAAGTCGATGCTCCGGCTTCAACTTCGTCCTCTGCATATTACTCCTTAGTTTTTCTGGGGTGATCAGAGCACTTTCCAGAAAAGAATCGGCTTCAGCGTCGGAGATGTTGTCGGCGGTGTCCGTGGCGGAATGATTTGGAGGGATGATTTGGCGGAGAATATCAGAAACTTGAATGGGGACGGAGACCCTGCAGATGGTTCTGGCAGGAACATCCCGTTGCCGACAAGAAACTTCTGTAACGAGCCCATCTCGGCTATCGATGGGATGTTGCAGGTTCCGATAGAACTCTCAGACCTGTCGCCTGAGAAGGTGGGATGGGAAGAGCGTCACCCAGTTTAGAAGGTCGTTCTCCCTAAGAGTATTGGCGAGTGGAGATAGCACTGGGGATTCCAGTTCATCCTCTGACAGGATCTGCTCGAAATGTATCTTGGAGACCAGCAAGTCGAAGGATTCCTCGTATGATGTGGGGACTAGGGAAGGACCGGAGGATGCCATCTTCTATCCTTTAGGTACCATTTAATGATTCTGTGAAGATATATAAAGAGAGAAACTTGTAGAAAATGGTTAGACAGAATCTGAGAAGACGATGAACAGTTACTGCAGATAGACACAAATGTAGAAGGTAAGAGATCACTTCCTGAATTTCCGCCTTTTATAGGTTTTTGGCTCGGTTGAAATCGACGACTAGGGTTGAATGGCGCGAATCCATCAACGGCTGAGATTTCGCGACTGTTGATTAGCTTTGACTTGACGTCATAATTCGAGTTTCAACCAGCGCGTGAGAAGGTGAACTGTTTTTCATGTCAGCCCAGTCGCACTATAAAGTAGGCTATTGATGTTCAGCCACACTTTACATTAAATGAGCTATGATGGCTATTTTAGTCTAACTGACATGCTTTCAGGAATGTTTGAATTTATTTCAAACATTCTCATTTAAGACACAAACACCTTCAGCGATAAATGATACCTGCCAGCTGATGTCAGAATCAGTTGTGATACCTGCCAGCTGATGTTGGAATCAGCTGTGTTCCAATGTTGCGGCATACCATCAGCTGACTCGAGTTCGTCTGTTCAGCCGACGCCTGATCCAATGTTGCGGCATACCATCAGCTGACTCGAGTTCGTCTGTTCAGTTGACGTCTGATGTCTTCGGTTGGCGATCCGCATCTGAGATTCCCCCTTCATCTGAGCTTCCCCCTCAGATGGATATCTATCTCTTCACCTCAGCTGGTTCCTCATCTGATGGATCCAACAATCCAAGTAGATCACATAACATTTTGAACCGCGCTTCGGCTAGAGGTTTGGTGAAGATATCAGCTCTCTGAATCTCAGTTGGAATTTTCTCCATGGAAACATCCTTCTTCTCAATATGATCTTCGGATACCACTTGATGATGGTTTTATTTAGAAACTCAGTTCCTCGATCTGATCGGATGGAAATAATTTTCATCTCTTGTTGGTTCGATATCCGATCCATCAGCTTGGGTAGCTCATCTCGGGTTTCACTCTTGTGACGCATGAAAATGGTCCACGTGTACCTAGAATAATCATCAGTAACAACAAGGGTATACTCGTTACCATTCATGCTTTTTGGTGTAACTGGCTCGAAGAGATCCATATGGATCTGCTGCAATACTCGGTAGGTTGAGGGAGTTGTTTTCAACCGGAAGTAGGATTTAGCGAGCTTTCCCAACTGACATGCACTGCAGATATGTGTTGTTGAAAACACTCGGTTCGGAATGCCTTTTGCATGTTCCTGTCTGGCAAGTCGATTCATTGTCTTGAAATTCAGATGGTTGAGCCTTTTGTGCCACAGCCAGCTCACATCTGAACTGCTCTTTGATAACAGACAGGTTTCAGGAGGACTACTGTTCCAATCTGCATAGTAGACATTCTCGGTTGGGGATCGATTTCCCAACAGTAAGACCTGCTTTGATTCAACATTTTTAGCTCTACAGCCTTGCGCATCAAATGTAACTTGATGGTCCTTCCTTCTCCACGAAACTCCCAAGCAAATCCTTCAGATTTGTCATGTGTTTCGAGCATCCACTATCTATCACCCACATGGTACGTGATACCTTATTCTTCCTCAGCTGTTTCTCATGTTCCTGCACAGAGAAACTCGCTTAGGTCCCTAATTTAAGTTGGGTCCTGGAGGGTTAGAACCAGTTCCTCCTTGAACTGTGGGTCGTTTTTCCCTGTATACTCGGATAGATTTATCATTCCAAATCACTTTTCCTTCTCCATCAACTATAACAACACCTCGGTTATCCTTAGGCTTGTTGTTAGTAGTGATGTTCTGTTTCTTGGGAGGAGATGGATTTCTCCCATTGTGGGCTTTCGGAGGAGAGGCTTTCCCCCTATTTTGATGGCGATTCTTATCCTGTTGGTTTTGTCGATGAGGTCGGACGCCATTCTGGAATCTTTGTGGCTGATTTTGATTCCATCTTCCTGACTGTTGGCGATAGCTGTTCATGCCCTGTTGTTGATTCATGTTGTGGCATGAATATCTCCAACTGTTGGAATTGTTCCACATAGGTTGACTCGGTTGGAACCTCTGGTTGAACTGATGATGGAACCGCTGTTGATTCAGATGGTTGAATCCTTGTCGATTCTGCGGTCGGTTCCATTCTCTCTGAGGTTGGCTCTGAGGTCGGTTCAGAGGTCGGTTCTGAAGTCGGTTCTGATTGTATCTCCGACGCCTCTGGTTCCTCTTCTGAGACTTGGAACATTCCCTCTCGGTTGATATCCCAACCGATGGAATGTTCAGTTCTCCATCCACTGCTCCTTTTCCTTTCTCAGTTGAAGTTTCCTTAGTCGGTTGTACTTGCTGAGACTTGGAGGTTGGATTAATTTGAGGAGTTTCAGATTCAACTGGATTCATTTTGGCAACCGAGACATCCACAGCTTTGATGAAGGTTGCGGGAGGAATTCTAGTGTCCTTGACCACATCGTAACCGAAACCTGACACGTCATCCATTTGTCGTCTGTAACTGATGAGATTCTCAATGATCTTGGATGACTGATATAGCTTGATCAGGTTGTCCTTCTCAGTTTGTAAATCCTTGAGAAGTACAGCTGTATACTCGGACTGTGCGTCTGACTTCTTTAACAGCTGATCGATCTGCGCCTCTTGCTTGTTCAACTGATCTTGCTGCTCCTTGATCTGTTCCTTCAACTCCTCATCGGTTGGAGACTTAGTTTGGTTGGCAACATTCAGTTGATTTTTGAGATTATCAATCTCTTCAGTTTGACTCTTAATCAGATCGTCCTTTTCAGTTAAGGATTCTTCAAGTCTAGCGAACTGTTCTTGAAGACTCTTAAACTCAACCGATTGCTGTTGCACTTCCTCATTGAGTGCTAGGAAGTTATCCCATGAGAGTTCCAACTTTTCATCTAGTGTTTCCTGCATGTTAGAAATATTGGAAGAATTTAAATTTGCAGGACTAGAATGTACCGCATTATCTTCCTGGTCGGTTCCAAATGCCATAAGACATTGATCCTGACCGATAGCGTTGTTGGTGGAAGTCAGCTCGTCTTCATCTTCAGTGTATGTGAAGATGTCCATGTCATCAACTGCTTCTTCTACAACCATGGCCTTGTTCTTTCCACTTTGCTTGGCCCTCAACGCTTCTCTCTCTTTCTTCGAGAGATCTGGACAGTCTGCTTTGAAATGTCCTTCTTTGCCGCATTCAAAGCAACCGTTGTTCACAGGCTTTGAGTTGTCTCAAGTTCGGTTAGATTTGTAGAATCTTTTGTATTTTTCGAACCGAGTATCCATGTCAGCTAGCTTCTTTGACAGGGCGGCTATATTCTATTGCAGTTCTTCTCTGCTTGGCTCCTTCGTAGCTATGTCTGCAGATCTTGTTGGCCTTGATGTTCGCGGCTTGGAGTAGTCAGCTCAAAGTGCTACTGTTTTTGTGGCTGAACCAACATCCTCATGTCGACTCGTCTGAACCGAGGACTGAGTTGACCTTCGTCGGTTCACCTTGTACTCATTTCCTTTTCGGATTGAGAACAACCTTTCTGTTCCCATCTCTCCAAGGTCAGCTCGGCTCTCATGAATGTTGGTAAAGGTATCCCACTCGGCTGGTAGAGCTTGTAATACTTTGAGGTTGATTTCTCTCAAAGTATATTTTCCTCTTCGGATGGATTGGATCCTTCTGATGATATCCATGAACCGAAGTTCCAACTGATCTATGGTTTCATCAGCTCTTAGACAGAAGTTGTCGAAGTCTTGACAGGCATGTGAGAACTTGTTCTCCTTTGTTTCGTCACTCCCTTCGCTCAGAGATGCCAAGATGTCCCACATCTCCTTAGCGGTGTCGCACTCTTCTATCCAAGGAAGATAGTCTTGTCCAACTGTGGACATGATAGTGCTCTGAGCCCAGATATCCAGCTGGCTCACTTTAGCTTCCTCTGGAGTAAAGTCTTGTGGCTTCTTCTCAACTAACTCCTCAGTTGCATCCCCATCAATGGGATTTGTAGGAGTGCGAGTGACTTTTTCTCTGATGATGATCTGTCCGGATGTGAGTACTTGTTGCATTCGATGATGCTTTGACAGTAGGATCTTCTTCATCCGAGTTCTCCAGGATGTATAGTTCACAACCGAGAACATGACCACGATCTTGTCTTTAACATCCATCTGCACACACAAACAAAAGACAACAAATGCAAGCAGATATGCACTAGCATGAAAAAGATCTGTTCGGTTGACCAATGAAGAAAACACCTCGAATTCACACCTCGTGAAACAGAGTCAGCAGTCTTTTGAACCACTGCTCTGATACCACTTGATGGTCCCGATACGAGTTCTGGTGTATTGGGGGGGGGGGGAATACACCAGATAGGAAATTTTAAAACAACTCTCGAAAATATCTCAACCGAGTAAAAAGACTCAGCTGGATTCACAACCGAGTACGAGAACTCGATTGAAGAGTGGTGCTGTGCGGAATGTGGTGGATAAAAACTAACTCGTATAAAATCAACTCGCGCTTAAATGCAAGGTCGGTCAATAACCAAGTCAGTTGATATGCAAAGATGCAGTTTTGTATGCTGGTTAGTTGGTCAGTTGAATATGCAATAAATAACTGAATAATAAACACAAACACACAAAGATTTACGTGGTTCGGAGAGAACTCCTACGTCCACGGGGAGTTGTGAGTCCACACAACTCAGTCCAAGTTCTTCTGGACAAAAACCACAAAGCTTACGCGGGCTTTGCAACCGTTAAGATAAGTTTACGGGTACTTATCAACCTTACAGATAAGTTTACGGGTACTTATCAACCTATCTACTCAATTCCGGGAAGAGTAGGGTCCTAACAACCTTTTTAGGGGTGTGTGTGAAAAGATGGGTTTCCAACTAATAGCTCGAACAAGAAGTGAGCTAAGATCTAACACTCTATGAACTCTCAACTAGTGATGTTCTCAAGGTTGGATCAAAAACACCAAGACAGAATCTAACACTCTAGAACTCTCAACTAGTGATGTTCTTAGAGATTGAATTCAGTTTAGCTCGTTTGCGATATGAACTCTCAACTGGTGATGTTCGCTCGTCTATCTCTTTGCTCTCGCACTTGTCTGTCTCGTTCTCGTCAGTCTTGGTGAATGAATGAATGCCTCTATTTATAGGCGGAGAGAATCAACTAGCCGTTGGATGAGCCGTTGATCTCTGTTCTGTGAAAGCGATGGCTTGTCTCTCATCTCTGCAGACTTTCCGGATTTGGCAACTGCGTGCTTCTGCTTTCCATCTGAGACAGCCTTGTGTTGGGCCAAATGAGGTAATGACAAACCTTCACGTGACTTCCTTATTTGAATTTCAAATCTCAACATTAATTCTTCAACATTGGATGGTCGGTTGAGAAGTTTGATCTTCATCTGATTTGTTCTTCAGCTGATGCTCTATCTGAATGCTATCTTCATCTGACAATCTGTCTGAAGGATAGTTGAACCCTCAGCTGACTTGAACTTCATTTCGTTGATCTTACATCTGATGTTCTGAATCTTGAACGCTCAGTTGTCTTTCTGATGTTCTGAATCTGGAACGCTCAGTTGTCTTTCTGATGTTCTGAATCTGGTCAGTTAGCTCGAACGCTCAGATGACTTTCTTCCATCTGATATTCTCTTACATCTTCTCCTTTGAACGCTCAGTTGTCTTTCTTGCAACTGATGTTCTCTTACTACTTCCCCCTTTTTAATTCTCATCTGATGAACGCTCAGTTGTCTTTCTTACAACTGATGTTCTATCCGAGTGAAGCCTTGTTGCCTTCTTCAGCTGGAGACCTGTAAAGATAAAATCTTAACATTGCTCAAACAGCGAGCCTAAAAGCTAACAATAGGAAATGGCAACATCTACTCGGTTGGGGTCAGTTGGTTTTGGAATCAATCAAAACTTTAATAAATTTCCCAACAGTCATCATTAATTTTATTGTGAATATATTTGGAAGATGATTATTTATATAATTTAAAATCAGTATTGTAGTCAATAGGCCGGTTCCAGGTCGGAACCGTCGGGATAGACGGGATGATTGTGAAGCGGTGGTTTAACTTTTTTTTTTCTTAATCTTGTGTTGAATTCATAATATGGGGTATTTAGGATCACTTTCATCTTATAGACAATCTTAACATCTATAGTATTATTCGCTATCTATATATCTCTTCTCTCTCTCTCATTACCCGCTCCTTCCCTTGCCTATTTTTCTTCATAAAAAGCTAAAAAATTCAGCTTAAGAGTCGTTTTTCTTTGAGAGAGAAATATATTTTTGCCCACATTGGTATTGTAGAAGAACAGAGATTTAACAATTATCGAAAGTAATGAGAATATATTAGTTATAATTTTTAACAAACATAACTATATGGGTTTGAGACGTAAACATGTGGTAAAATTACTTTTTAATTGAATTTGAGATGTGTTCAAAGGATATAAATTCTAAGCGAGTTTAGTAGATTACATAATCGAATTATTTAACGCTAAAATAATTAACAAATAATATTTTTTTAATTTATCACATATTAGTACTATTTAATAATTTTATTAATTTTATAATTTTTCGTCGATTTTCGACAGGTTATACGTCAGTTGGATATATAAAGAAAAACAGTAAAATTTTATGCTTGGATATATTTTTTTGAACTTTTTTCTGTATCACCAAATTTTATTTAAAATTTCTCATAATTTATAGAATTACTATGAAGATATAATTCCACACCTTTCAATTTATTTTAATCTGTTTTTGCTGGATCGATCTAACCATGCTCAACCTACTCGTACAGTCGTTACCAGCTCCAAATCCTAGTGACCGCTGAAAAAGTTTTTGACTATAAAAACCCAATTCTGACAGTGTAACTAAACCCTCGCTAATTTCCAAAAACCTAGCAAAACCTCTCTACCTCTGCGATGGCGAGATCGCTGACACGGGTACTGTCTTCATTTCTCAATTACAATTTGATTCCTCTTTTTTGTTCTTGCAATTTTTACTAATCTTGTTTTTCAATCTATGTTCTTGCTTCAGTCATGGCGTCGAATTCTGCCATATCAGACGCCATCGCGGTGGCGGCATGAACAATCGTTGGAGCCTTCTCATTTTCTGCTGAAGTCGCTTACGGTTTGTATCTTCAATTCTCTGTGATTTCTGTCGTTTTCTTCCTCACTGCATACGTTGTTCGGTTTTGATTGCTTTTTTTTTAAGCTTAAAATATGAACTGTGACATAACATTTATTGGCATTATAATCCACACAAACTAACACTGTTTTTATTGTTTATAGCATGTGATTTAATAAATATATGTAGGCAGAGTCTTCCGGAATTAAAGTAATTCTCTATTTTATTACTTAGATTTACTTAATTGATGTTGAAATATGAAACACTAAGTAATCTTAGCATGTTAGATTATTGCAAAAATTCATGGTGATATACTGTAATTTAGAATAGGACTTGGAATCAGAGCAGTAGAGTTGAAAATTTGAAACGTCAGTTTTAGAAAATTTTAGGCTGTTTTTGTAGCAACATAATGCTAATATTGTCCATATAGTGCTATCTTCTGTAGAAAAGAATGCAATTATTACAATCAAAATTGAATACTGTGCAGTTTATTTAATTTTATTAATAAATGTGTACCAAAAAATCGGATATTAGGTGGCCTCATCAAATCAGGGATTGAGGTATTGATCAAGTGATATCAGGTAACAACCCCACTGTTTTCTCAAACACAAGTCACGAAAACAGCCCTTCATTATCGTGGTCCCCCCAGTATCCATGGATTGTTGAAACGGGCTCCTTCATTACTATTTAGGACTAGTTCCTATTGGAACCTAACCAATATCGAATGTTTCTATGTACTCTTTTAGTTTTTCTTCTTGTTAGTTGTCCTCTGTATTCTTCACTATAATCTTGGCAAGCACTGGACCTTGTCAAGCATCTAAGTTTTCCCATAGCAGGATGCTATATTTTTATCAATAGCTTTTATTCACTCAGCGTACAACAGCATCAAGTTTAAACTGAAACCTTTAGAGCATTCAAATTATCAGAGAACATCTCCCTAGAATTTAAGTCTATTGATGCCAAGTCAAATTGTTCAGTTGCACTTAGCATTCATCTATTATCATTGCCAAATTGGTCGTGCTTTCTACTTGTGTCCCTGACTTTGGCAAGTTATCTACATAGTTTTGAGAAGTTAAAAAAGTGGCTCAGGAACTGTTAATATTCCCTTTGCTCTGTTAACGATGCTAAAATAAACGTTTAAGTATATTGGTGAAGGTGCTTTTGACTGCTTCTGTTTATGTTTTGGTTTGTATTACAAGCACCATCATTCCAACGCCTTAAATTTGTTATGGTTTACCTATAGATTTATTGTCTCTTCATGCTCTTTTTGTGTATCCAGTCCTTCCTGGTCTTTAATCTCTATCAATTCATCAATAACTTGCATTTTATTGCCTTTAGGAGGTCAAGTCACCAGGCATCAGCTGTGTCAGGTTCCTCAGTGCACAAGCAAATGCTCCTACTCAAATGGGACGATCAGGAATGCACAAGCAAATGCTCCTATCCAAAAGGTACGCTCTTTTCTTATTCTTGACGTTCCAATTTAAATTTATATAATTGATTTCATCTCCATTTTTTGTTTATCTATAAATAAATAATAACATTATATTATCATACAATCATATAAACAATATTTGATAAAGAATATACTACTCTCATCATAGTTGATGAGTGAGGGATAAGAAGAGGAAAGAACAAGAACAAAATTAAAGTGTCAAATTCGACTTCCGAGCACATACAATTAGATCACTATAATTATGTTCAACCTTTAATACCAAGTTATCAAATATTCAGATATAAGCTTCTATATATAACTATTTGTGGGCTTCATAACATTGGTAGATTCGACAATAGATAAAGTAGATGAAAAGATGAAACTGACTGAAAATATACATCTTCTCATTGTGACTCATTTGCACATTTGTTTATGATGAAAACTTGAAATATTCGTAACCTTTTATGTTCTTGATTGGTCCTTCTTGCTAGTTTTCTTTCACATGTTCGACTAGTTTTTCTAACTTGAGACCACTGACCTTTAGTGCATTGCGATATGATTTAGACCTACGAGGAGGCTTCCACTGTCTCACCTAGTTTGAAATCCACTACAGGTGTGAGTATCTGATTCCAAAATATTAGTCGTGGACCATATTATATAACATGGAAAGTGCCAGTCAGTCTCATGAAATGTATCCTCTAGACCTAGTCGTATGGTTGTTGCGTGACTTCATATCTTTTTGGTGTACTGAAAAGATATATAAATTTAGCCTCCTACTGAAATATTTAGGTGAATTGGGTTTGAAGTAGTTGGGAGAAGCTCGCCTCAAAAGGATCTGATCCGTTGTATACTTGTATTTTTTGCAGGGAGGTACTGGGCAATTTCCGGATTGTGACTTTCCAGAATTGGAGTAGATCATTCAGTTCTGACAGCGGTATGACAAATACTTGAGTGCGTTTTACAATTTTCAGAGAATATGGACAAACTTATCATGTTTCAAATGCATGTCCTTTTCTTATGTTTGTCACTATTTCTATGAATACGAAAATGAGATTCCCAAACAATTATTAAATGAATGGACATAAAACGAATTGTCTAGAGCAAGCAAAACTAAGAATTAGAACCATGGAATACTTAACTTAAATTACATTTACAAGAGTGGTTAGCCTTGTCTTAGTTCGTGGCTCAGGCTCAGCTTTTTAGTGGATGTGAGATGGTGTTGCCTTTGTTAACTCACCTATTACCAGTATCAGGTCTCTCAAGAACTTTCCAGTCTACATAAGGACTAAGGATTATGATTGAACAAATTAATGCTAATAGGTGTATCTTAAGTGCTTTCCTCGTCTAGAATGAGTTTAATGAGCCAGATGATATAATTCTGAGTGCTGACTTGATATGCAATGCTAGTTGCATTATAGCTTTTGCGCTATGTGTCTTTGATTTTTGGTTGTCCTGTTTACTTCTGGTGTTTTGGGGGTACCAAATTGTATCTGATGACTGGCCTATAATTTCAGAACTAGGATTGGTTATTACCATCTGTAGATTGCTTGGAGATGCATTAAATGAACTGAGTTATTTTCTTGTACATTCATGCTTGTAACTAACACCCCACCACCCCCCCCCCCCCCGGGCAATTATTGCATAAGCAGAAGGTGATGTTTTCGAAGCTGTCGTCCCTTTTATGGGTGAATCAATAAGTGATGGCACTTTGGCGACGTTCTTGAAAAGTACGCTTCTCTATTTACGGTATTACTTTTTCACAACAGTTATTATCATCTAAAGGTTAACCTGAAGGTGACTTTTTCAATGGTTGCTGTTATGAGCAGAGGTTGGGGATAGAGTGGAAGTTGATGAGGCAATTGCTCAGATTGAAACAGACAAGGTACTCACTTTTAATAGCGGATAACTTATAGTATTGATGATCCTAGATGGTAATGCTGACTCTTGTTTGTAGCTTTACATTGTGTCATATATACAAAGCTAAGAGAAAAAACTTCTTTTAATGAATCATTCCCCAAGGTTCTTAACTCACATTTTCCATTTGGTTGTTTGTCATTCCAGGTCACCATAGATGTCAATAGTCCTGAAGCGGGTGTTATCAAAGAGGTGCAATTTCAGAAATTAGCATATTACTTTAGTGTCACCCTCTGTTTGGTTACGTTGGCCTTGATGTTTTTTTTAACTTAATGTGTGTCAATAGTTTGTAGCTAAGGAAGGAGATACTGTGGAACCTGGCACCAAGGTAGCTATAATATCAAAATCTGATGAAGGTGCGACTCATGTTGCGCCTTCTGATGAGAAACCATCCGAAAAATCTCCTCCCCCACCGTCACCTACTGCTGAAGAGAAAAAGGAAAAGCCAGCACCTAAAGTTGAGACAAAACCTGCTGTAGCAAAGCCAAAAGGACCTCCTCCTCCCAAACCCTCAGCTACAGAGCCCCAGCTGCCCCCTAAAGAAAGAGAAAGACGTGTAAGTCCAAAGTTTTTATGTAATCATGTCATATACCTTAATGTTTTTTTTTTTTTTGAACAAATGTCATACCTTAATGTTGCTTGTGACATTATCTGTTCTGATGCAGGTGCCTATGACGAGGCTTAGAAAACGAGTTGCCACACGATTGAAGGATTCTCAGAACACATTTGCATTGCTGACGACATTTAATGAAGTTGACATGTGAGTTTATTCAGCTTCACTGCTTAAAGAGGATTTGGGTCTATGCCAGATATTTTTTATTTCTCACCCTTGTGGTTTAGTCAATCATATTGTGCTGGTGCAACTAGTTGATTCAGCTAAAGCAAAAGTATTTGACCATTTGTGGCGAATAAATGCCTACATGATGAGGTTGCCCTTGCTAGTTAGGCCTTCTGCTGTGTATTCATTATGCTTTGTTCTGTTTCTGGATTATAACTTGAGTTTGTCACAATATGTGGATTTCCTGTGCGTGCAAGATTCCATGTTTGTATCGATTTCTGAGCTTCACTTTTCTCTTGAACATTTGTTTTAAGCTTTTTACCCTTATCAATGGAGAAAAGTATTTGTTTGTTTTTTCTCACTTAGCAGTTGGTTTTTTTAGCAGTCATTGTGGCTGCCAACAACATTTGAAATATTTATCAACCAGCTATAGTTTTATGCCATCACCATATAATTACCATGTAAAATCTCTGACAGCTACACTTTTGATCTGCTTATAACAGGACTAATTTGATGAAACTTCGTTCTGACTACAAGGATGCATTTGCTGAAAAACATGGTGTGAAGCTGGGTCTGATGTCTGGATTCGTAAAAGTATGCTGGTATTAATACAAATATTTATTTCATGCATGCATGTTTCATGTCAATTGAACCTACTTTATTTGTCTTTCAGGCAGCAATAAGTGCTTTGCAGAAGCAGCCAATAGTGAATGCTGTTATTGATGGAGATGATATCATTTACAGAGATTACGTAGATATTAGCATTGCTGTTGGTACCCCCAAGGCAAGATGCCCATTCACTTGTTGCTATTATAAAATTTCTGTAGAGATGATAATATTGAATTCTAATTTGCACTACTATGACTGAGTCATAAATCATGATGTACTTATGAAGTAGGAATAATGGTAATTCAAGTTTTTTCTCTATCTCAGCCACATATTCTGAGCGAGCTATATTTATATTGTCATCAGGGTCTTGTTGTTCCAGTTCTCCGCAATGCTGAAAATATGAATTTTGCGGAGGTTGAGAAGGAGATCAACAATCTTGCAAAGAAAGCCAATGATGGTAGTATATCAATTGATGAGATGGCTGGGGGAACGTTTACCATATCCAATGGCGGTGTCTATGGAAGTCTTCTGAGTACTCCCATCATCAATCCTCCCCAGGTTTGTGCTTCTAATTTAATTTGTTGGTTCTTCTCTTATGTACATGTGCATAAAACATATTTCATCTTGTGATTGATTGGCTCCTCCTCTGCTTGAAACTGTAGTCTGCTATCCTAGGGATGCACTCGATAGTGAGCCGCCCTATGGTGGTTGGAGGTAACATTGTTCCAAGACCAATGATGTACATTGCACTAACCTACGACCATAGGCTGATTGATGGGAGAGAGGCAGTCTTCTTCTTGAGAAGAATCAAAGACGTGGTGGAAGACCCGCGAAGATTGTTGTTGGATGTATGAAAATGCAGCCAGCCGTACCTGAGCTAATTTGAGTTGGGCAGAATAAATGCACAATGTTAAAAGTTTTGCAGTTTTTACTTAATTATTGCTACTTCTTTGAATGAAGTTTTGCCTTTCTGTCCAAATTTGAAAAGAGAAGAGATCATGTCTAAACACAAATATTCACTTTTCTCCTCATTTTTGAAACCGATTTCATGTATACGGTGCTTGATTACTGAAAATTTTTCAAGTTAAAGCGAAATATTTAATATTCTGCAACGACTATATTTGTGTAGTTTAGTTTCTTGAAAGCGGGGAGGGAGAACAAGTTTTGTATGTGCACAATGTAGTAAAAATGCTATAGTATCATCTATATTGACTTAACTATGAGTATTTTTAATTTTATCTTTACATAAATAATTATAGAAGTTTATCGTAGGGTAATGTTATTTGGACACATTGTGGCTAGCTATCATAATTGTGGAATCATGAATCTTAAGGGAAATGTGATTATTTCTAGTTGCAGCGTAAAGATTATAGGAGCAGTGCATTTGTTAGCAGCAAATTTTCAATAGGCTATATTTGTTTGTTTTTCATTTGTTTAATTTCCAAGTTGTTTTCAATTGGGGTTTGAATAATCTCTATAATTTTTTGTTAAACGTACCTGCAGCATAGAAACAATAAAATTCAGAGATCATGATATAAATGTGTTAATTGTACTAATATATGTCAAGTCTTTTTCTTTTTCTTTTTGAGCTATAATATATGTCAATCTGGATTTCAAGAAAAAATCTATGTTTTATGTTAGAGCAACTGATCACCTTTCCCAGAGCTTAACTTATTTCTTCTACTATCTTCATTTGTTTATGGATCCATCAGTTCGAATTTTCTGTTTTCCTTCTAAAGTACGACATGTCTGCCGCAACTTTTTTTTTTTTTTCTGCAATAATATAATGGATTTAAAAGCAAAGAATGTACTCACTACGCACAGCATAAAAAACAGTTAAATTAAAGAGTGGAGAGCATTAAAGGACTTCATTATTGTTTTATAACTAAAGTATCCAAAAAGTAAGAACATAAACAAACCATAACATAAACTGCTTTCTTAAAAAGAATTCTAAATTCTAAATGCAATTAAAATAGTTGATATTATAATTCCGTAGAAAATTTGACATTGAGATGTCAATTAAATGTCTGATACCCCTCCCCCCTTTTGATAGAGTGAAGGTGATAGAGTGAAAGAGAAAATCAATAGAACTGAGAGAACTCCTCAAAATGAGGCCTACAGCGAAGCTGTCCCAAAACCAGATTCATTAACGGTAGTCTTTGTCTAATCCCAGGTCCTATTTATACCTAAACCCTAATGACTCCAAAACCCTTCACATTCTGGGTCTAACTTAAGCCCATGCTCCTGTGGGCCTAACTTACTCATAATAAATACTGATAATAGGAACAGACTCAATTAGAAAATAATTACCGATTAGCAACTGCTCGTTTCCTACGAACATAGACTCTCCACGGTGCTGTGCTATCAATTGCTCCTCCCGCCGAAACAGCCTTGTCCTCAAGGCTAAAGTATGGAAATTGTCCACGGACATCTGCCACATCCATCCATGTTGCCTCATCGGTGTCCAGTCCACGCCATTGGATTAACACTTGCTCCACTGGTTGCCCCTCACGTTCTTCAGTGCGGCGTTGTAGCACTCGCTCCGGTACAAATGGAGGCTCCACCTCGAGTAAATCATCGGGAAGGTTTGGTTCAGCCTGTACTGCTCCAGCTGCCTTTTTCAGAAGTGAAACATGAAATATCGGGTGAACTTTGGATGTTGGAGGAAGCTTCAGGCGATAGGCTACAACACCGACACGAGCTTCAATCTCAAAAGGGCCAAAAAAACGAGGGGCCAGCTTACTGATACGTGCTTTAAACAGGGTCGTTTGGCGATACGGGCGAAACTTAAAATACACCAAGTCCCCGATTTGCAGCTCAACGTGGCGGCGATGCTTATTAGCTTCGCGAACCATGCGTAGCTGAGCACGTTCCAGATGAAATCGCAAATTGTCCAGAACTTCATCGCGAGAACGGAGTGACTCGGCCAATGATTGAACTCGAACCTCACTAGGTAAGAAACGAACCAGAGTTGGCGGTTTGCGGCCATAAACAATCTCAAATGGAGTCATCCCTGCAGATGTGTGATGCCCTGTATTATAACAGAATTCCGCCCAAGATATCCATCGACTCCATTGCTTTGGTCGTTCTGAAGAAAAGCATCGAAGATAAGTCTCCAAGTAGCGGTTAAGCACCTCGGTCTGTCCATCGGTTTCGGGGTGGTAAGCTGAGCTCATCTTCAACTTTGTTCCCGCCATGCGAAATAACTCTTGCCAAAATGAGCTGAGGAAAACAGGGTCACGATCAGACACTATGGAGCTCGGAATTCCATGGAGACGTACCACTTCTCGAGTGAAAATTTCGGCCACAACCTTGGCTGTGAAAGGATGATGCAAAGCCACAAAATGAGCATATTTGGAGAACCGGTCGACTACCACCAGCAAACAATCAACCCCGACAGATCGCGGTAAGCCTGTCACAAAGTCGAGGCTGATATCATCCCAAACACGTGATGGAATGGGTAAAGGAGTCAATAATCCTGCTGGAGATTTTGTTTCATACTTATTCCGCTGGCATACACTACATGCGGCAACAAATTGAGTGACATGCCTCATCATTCCACGCCAGTACACATTTGAAGCTAAACGCCGATAAGTTCGAAAAGCTCCTGCATGGCCGCCTGCTGGTGTGGAGTGAAATTCCACAAGTAACTTGGGGACCCATTCAGATAATGCCGGAATTACAAGGCGACCTTTATAAAAAAGAATCCCATGCACAAGCGTGTAATGCTTAGGACCCGGCCGACCCGCTTCCAAATCCGTTGCAATCTTAGATATACTCGAATCAGTTCGGATCTCTTTGTGTAAGGCCGACCAGTCCACCCACTGAGGAAGTGAGATTGCAGCCAATTCCCCATCTTCATCTCGGCGTGACAACGCGCCCGCCGCTTTATTCAAACCCCCTTCTTTATACACAATAGTGAAGTCATAACCAATTAGCTTCGCCGCCCAATTTTGTTGCGCTGGCGTAGTTAAAGGTTGTGTTAATAGATGACGTAGACTCCGTTGATCTGTTCGTATCACAAAGTGGCGACCAAGCAAATAATGTCGCCAATGTTGAACTGCCAACACTAGCGCCATCAACTCCTTTTCATAAGCAGATTTCGACAATACCCAAGCAGAAATGTGCTTGCTAAAATACGCTATAGGTTGTTGATCTTGCAAAAGGACTGCACCTATGCCACGGCCTGAAGCGTCGCATTCGATTACAAATTCTTTGGAGAAGTCAGGCATACGCAATACAGGTACTGAAGTGAGAGCATGCTTAAGTTCTTGGAATGCCTCCTCTGCCATTGATGTCCATGGCCATGGTCGGGGAGTGTCTTTTTGTAGTAGGGCAGTGAGAGGGGCTGCTATTTTGCCATAATCGCGTATAAACCAGCGGTAGTACCCGGTTAGTCCCAAAAATCCGCGTAATCCCCGAGCAGATTTCGGAGTCGGCCACTGTAATACAGCTGAGATCTTGGCAGGATCCATCTGCACTCCTCGTTCGGAAACGATGTGGCCTAAATATTCTACCTCTTGTCTGCCAAGCAAGCACTTTTTTTGGGTTAATAACCAAGGAATGAGAATGGAGAACGAGAAGTACCTGTTTAAGATGAGTCAAATGCTCCGACCATGAACGACTGTAAATGAGAATATCGTCAAAGAACACTAGCACAAACTTCCGAAGGAAAGGCCTAAAGATATCATTAATCAGGCTTTGGAAAGTGGCCGGTGCATTGGTAAGCCCAAAGGGCATGACCAGAAACTCGCAGTGGCCAGAGTGAGTTCGAAAACCGGCGGTAGTACCCGGTCAGACATGGATGTTAAAAACTGAATTGTTTTTGATAAAGTTGATAAAGTAAACTAACTTTTTTGGGGTACTTTTGTTAAACAAACAAGAAAGATTATAATAGTCCAAGTAAGGGAGAAAGATTATAGTAGTAGTTTTTTTTTTGTGACATGTGGTGTAAATGAGTTATGCTGGAATGTTTGTAATGTAATGAATTTCTATTTTAAGAAGTGACCTATTGAAATGGGACGTCCACAATAAAGTAAGACGCCCTATTAGAATGTGAGGGGGAGAGTAATTTATTACATGCGTGCAAACCTTGATTGTTTATCAAATGTCCTAATATTACTTTTATTGTTAAAATTCTCGTCACTTGACTCTCTAATGGAGTAGTTGATTAGTGAGAATTTGATGGATTGTGTGCAATGAGCAGACACAATTCTAGTGTAAATTAAGAAAGAAAAAAGAAAACATCTTCAGAGATAAACTTCAAATCGAGGTCCTTGATCAAATGTCACTTTCACAGTTTTACCGCAGAACATATTACATTATTAAAGCCAAAGAGACTGTAATTTATTGAGATAAAAACCTGCAGATACACAGTCCCCGACAAAAGAGAAGACTAGACATACAAATTAAGCAAGAAAACGAAAACGGAAAGAGAGATCAAATGATTGAGTCACCATTCAATCTTTTTTTATTACAGACACAGTCAATTATTAACTTAACAAACTGCTTGCACCGCATCAAATTAAGAACACAAAGGTGATCAACACTCCGTTCACTGGTGATCACAACCGTCCGATGAAGCCGGGGAAACACGTCTCTGGAAGGATAAAAAAGGGAAGACGACGTAGACTAGATTAACCGGTGTTCTGTAGTCCAGCAGCAATACCTTTCATAGTCAAAATAAGGGTATCTTCGAGTCCCGGGGCGTAGTCGCTTGTAGGATTCAGCTTGACGAGTTCATCAGCAGGTTTGGAGTCTTTGGACTCCATATACTCCTTAGAAATATGAGGCCTCAACTTCACATGGTAGTGCGGGTCGCGGATTCGCTTCAGCGTGTATGCCTGTGCCACGTTCAACGTCGTAATGTAGGAATCACGCAGACGGAGCCGTTGCTTCAAGTGCAGGTCTCCTTCCAAAAGATCCTTGTGTCCAGCAATCTATGAAATAAACAAAGAAATTGAACATTTTCTTCATCATTTGAGCCGAGTTTCTTGATAGCAACGAGGGATGATGAATAAATTACCTGTAGTAGAAGGGTCTTTGTTTGCTCGTAGTCTGACCTCAGACGGTCACCAAACGACCAGAGGTCTTCTGAGACAAGGAGTTTGTCGTACAAGGAAGCAATGCCGGGGTCTCCCTTGGCAAAAACCATTTCAACCAAGTCAATTGTGACTCTAAAGAAGGGCCAGTGGTTGTACATTTCTTGAAGCATTTTGAGGTTCCGAATGTCCTTGTCGATGGCGTGTTTGAATCCTGCTCCAAAGCCGAGCCAAACAGGTAGATGAAATCTGGTCTGAGTCCATGCAAAGATCCAAGGAATAGCTCTCAGTGATTCAATACCTCCACTGGGTTTCCTCTTGGACGGACGGCTACCAATGTTCATCCGACCATATTCTAGCTCCGGTGTTGCCTAAAACAATCCATAAAATCAGATGCCAAACAGATATATTTGCACATGTAAATTAAATTCCAACATTCTGTAGATACTTACCAGACGGAAATACTCAACAAACCTAGGTTCTTGAAAGACAATCGACCTGTACTTCTCAGTAGAAATGACAGCAATAGCATCAAGAAGTTCCCGCCATTCTGGCTTTGGGGAGACTGGGGGACGCATACCATGTTCCAGTGTAGCAGCAGTGAAACGCTGGAGCGTTCTGAAGCATAAGTGCTCCTCACCAAATGATTGCTCAATGACTTCACCTTGAACCGTGACACGAAGAGATCCGTTGATGGTGTCTGGTGGTTGGGATAATATAGCAAGGTGAGTAGGGCCACCTCCTCGTCCCACAGTCCCACCTCGCCCGTGGAACATTGTCAATTTTACTCCGTACTTCTTTGCAACTTCAACGAGCTCCTCCTGAGCTTTGTACAATTGCCAGGCTGCTGACAGACGACCAGCATCTTTACCAGAGTCTGAATATCCAATCATGACTTCTTGCTTGCCGTTGATCCTGTTTTTATACCAGTCAATCGAGAAAAGTCGTGCAACAGCAGCAGGGGCAGATTCTAGATCAGCCAATTTCTCAAAAAGTGGGACAACTCTCAGAGGCTTCTTCACATGGCATTCACGTTGTAGAAGCTCGACTGCAAGTACATCAGACGGCGCGGTAGCCATTGAGATGATGTAGGCCCCAAAGCAGTCAGATGGCAGTTCTGCCAAGACATGCAATGTGTCTAAAACATCAGCGATCTCTTCTGTTTTGGGGAGATCTGGACCGAATAGGGGCCTTTTGCTGCTCAGTTCAGACAACAGCCATTCTTGTCGACGATCTTCTGACCAGTCTCTGTATGAACCAATCTCCAAATATTGGGTAATGGCATCTAGAACATCAGTGTGCCTGTCCGATTCTTGCCTTATATCCAGCCTCACCAGTGAGAGGCCAAAAGTGGAAACTTGCCTTAGAAAATCAAGAAGGCTACCATCAGCAATCGCTCTGTCCCCAGAAGCACAAAGAGATCTGTAGCAGAGCTCGAGTGGCTCCAAGAACTGCACAATGTACGTGCTAATTCAGTACTCAGTTAAAGAATATTGCTAACTAGATTACAAAATTGGGCAAATGTATTCAGAAGATGAAGTAGATAGATGCTTGCTTTTGGTTTAAAAATTAGGCAACGAGAGAGAGAACTATAAATCAAGCTAACTCACACACACTACTATCATTATTGACAGAATCCAAAATAAAGCAACTACAGAAGATTATATTTCTCTTCAAGGAAAAGTTTCACTCTCTAAAAAGAAACAACCCAGCACTTAATCAGAAATCTTTGCTGGGTTAGGGCCCTCTTCCGTACATATTAGTGATGCACTGAGCCGAATCATAATTTGTTTTGAAATACCTCATCAATATTGGTGTAAGTTGCCTCTTCTGGGATATCAGATGTTCCTTGAGCCAACAAATGACGAGAACGCTCACGTGTCTCGTAGAGCTTATCCCTCACATCACCAAGAATGACACGATAGGGCTCACTTGGAGGGATTGTTTTCCAGAACTCTGCATGACAAGGAATATAAAGCATCCTAAATTTCAGACAGCACTAGAAATGGAGTTCAAGGCTAAAAAATGTATAACATTGTAGATTATGCATGAGCACATGAACAATTTTGATTGCAGTAAAATGCCAGTTCAGTCTCAAGTAAAATGCTACTTCCAGCAAGTGCCAGGTTTAACACAAGATCAAGAGAAAAGTCATGCAACGGCTGGCTACCTATGTAATGCTTGGCATCATCTCTCTTTGAAGATCTGAGGAGTTCATCAGCTCGGACACGCACCTCATCACTGCAACGCCACATTGACAACTGGAAAAAGGTCGCAGAGTTAGAAGAAAATCATCTCAACATCGTTGCAAGGCTTAGCTCAACTTTACCAAACGAATAACCATTTTTTTAATTATAATAATATATACCTCAAACATGAGGTCCTCTATTTGTGAATAGTACAAGTTAGCAGCCATCATTCTTGCCAATAAGCAAACATCCCTAGTGACCTCAGGAGTTACTCTTGGATTTCCTACAAAAGATTTACAAATAGATCAAGCATTACTCTCAAGAGAAGTTTCAAGAAGCTTCTTACAAACTCATGATTACTTTTATTTCATAAGAATCCTATAAATCATTATTTATATTGAATGACTAAAATAACCTGTTATCTATCTTTAAATTCACCAAATCAAGAAGAAAATATAAGGTAATCATGTAGAGATATACCATCACGATCTCCACCCATCCAAGAAGAGAATTGAATCAGAGGGGCATTGTAAGGAAGACGTTCATTGATCCCTATATTCTTAAGGGCTGTATCAACACGGCGCAAAAATTTGGGTACACCTTTCCAGATTGTTTCATGAAAGTAGCTCATCCCTGCCCTCATTTCATCTTGGGGAGTAGGGGGAGTACGCCGGATCTCATCAGTTCGGAAAGCAGCTTGAATCTAGAAACATTCGGACAACACAAAATCTTTCAGTTAACATTACACAATACTTTCAAAAAATACGGTCAATAAACTTTACCACAATGCACTACTGGATTGATTGGAAATGCTTAGCAAGCACGTGGAGTATGAAAAAATAAAAAATACACAGATTCTCTTGGTAGGTGGGTGGTGTTCCGGGCGGGGTGTAATGGATGGGGATAGGGGACATGATTGACTTTAAGCCAATTAGCACAAATCCATACTGTTGAAAGTAATATTGTGGATAGAGTGAGAAGAAAAGAAAGTAAGTGTGCTTTTTAAATTTAAGGATTAACCTGAAACCGATCAGTCAACACCTGTTATACAACTAATCCAAATTCTATTAACTTACAAATTAAATCAAACACCAAACAAATGGAAAAAAAATCTAATTGACTATTTTTCCATTTCTTTTTCATGCATTCACTTTTTTCTTCTTTTGCACTTTCTCTTCATTCAATTCAGCTTTTGTTGCAGAGCATGATTCATCATAAAATTATGAGATCAAAATAGGAGTTCCCAGTGAGCCTAATTTGTATCATTTTTTATTAAGCATCTAATCTCTTGTGACATGCAGATTTGGTTTATGGTCCAAGAACCATATCACTATTTCAGACTGCAAAAATCAAAATACGAATGTTGACGAAGATGAAAGCAAATTAACAGGCATGGATAATTCACCTCTCTTTGCAGAGCCTCATCAAGTTCCTGTTTATCATCTGGAGTAATGTCTTTGGCATATAACTGAGCCAAGCAATTCCGGATCCTGAACAAGACAGGTTAAATTAATAAGGAGGACTAGTCGAAAAGGAGCTGCATTGATATCACGACTAAATGCATATCACAATCAAATCTTGATGGGATAACCCCACTACAAATTGTAAATCCAAAGAATAACAATCAGAGGATCCAACCTTCCGTGCTTCTGAAGCAACGACCTTCGCACAGACTGCGTAGGATGAGCCGTGAAGACCAGATCCACTGTCTGATTCTTCAATGCATCAAAAACTTCTTGAGGAGACTTCTTCAAGTCAACCACAAGTCTCTTGAAAGTCTCTTCAATATCAGACTCAGTGGTGGCAGAGTTCTCATCAGTATAATCTCCCTTCTTCTTCTTGTTCCGCCTGCGGTAAGCAATCTGAACCTCCTCGGCCAAGTTGGCCAGGCTAAGCATGTGAGAGAAAGCTTTTGCTATAACGATCGAATCACCAGGATCCAAACTTGTCAATACATTTCCAAGCTCCTCCAGCTTCTTTGGATCATGCTTGTTTTCATACTCAGCCGAAAGCTCATAGCATTCTTGCACCTTCAATGATGGAAGAAATTGATGTTTCAATTCACTCCATAAATCAAACATTCTTAAAAGTTCATACTATTCCCAAATCACAAAAGCTGGAATCAACAATAAGTTTCTAGAAAGTTCAAAGAAGTGAAGCAGCCACTGAAGAAGTGACAAAGAAGTGAAGGAGACACTGGACCACCAACAAATAGGAATAGCCCCTTTCAAATCAAAACAGACTACTAGTTTCCAATCAACAAAAATCTTCAAATACTGTATCATTGATTATCAGAATTATCACATAAATCAATCTTCAATTTGGAAGGGCTTCAATTTTGCTTCTTACGTTTTACTGGAGAAACATAATATTTGTAACACTCAATTTGGTGTAAATCCCAAAATTCAGATCCCCAAAATCCAGAATAAAATGAAATCAAAAAAATTCTGTACCGTTTCCTTGAGATCCTCTCCATGCAAATCCTGAAGAATATCGAGAAATCGATCCAAAAGCAGCGCGTCATACTCAACTAGTTTATCATCTTCAGACACTTTTCCAGGAACCAAAAGCCGCAGTTGGGCATCAATTGATGCCATCTTCTCCAAATTCCTCGTAGCCATCGCACTCGATCCAATTCCCAACTCTAGAAAAACAAAAAGGAGAGAGAAGAAAAATGCCTCAATTTAGGAAAATCCAGAAAAAGTTGATAGCACAAATCACGGCTTGAATCATTGAGAAAGGAGGCGAGCATAAATGTAAAGAGTCAACGGAAGTAGCAAAAGCTGAGCTAAGCTTCATGCAAATTCACATGCAAATTGAGTGGTTTTACTCTTTCAGAATATGAAAGCAGGTTTTTGTGTTCCTCTAAAATCTCGGAAATTGAAAGGGAGCTGACTAAGAGTCCATGATAGTGTGTACCTTAATCTGGTGGATTAGATTCTTGAGAAAGAAGGGGATCGGAAAGTAAGCGAGAGAGAGAGAGAGAGAGTTTCGTGATTTAATGACAAGAGTCAGTGATGATATATATAGAGAAATAAAGGAGGAGCAAATTTCGTTCCGAGCTTTGTGATTGGACAATTCAAATTTGCTTTTGGTGGTGAACAAATATAACTTTCTGCCATGTTTTTCTAATCCAAGCGAGAAAGGGAATCCGTCAAGTAATTGAATTCATGATTTATTAGTGATTGAGTGTAATTAGAAGTAATAAGAGCTAATTAGAGTAAGTTTATTAATTTCAATTATATATGATTTAGTAATTTCTAAAAAATATAATATAGTATGATTTTCTAATTACAATCAAAATTTATTAATTTCTAATTCAATTTTATAAATCTCTAATAAAACTAATCAAGAATTAATTAAAAATTAAAAATATTAATGAAAAACAAAATTTTCGAGACGGATCCAAAATTAAGATTTTTTGTAAGTGAGTAAAAATTAGGTTTTAAAGATGTACAGTTTTAACATTTCCAGGTAAATTTATGAATTATAAATCACTGTTTTTTCTGCACCTTAAGATTAAGAGTAAAATATATATTACCTTAAAAAAATTAAAACATACAAAATATTTAATTTTTAACTACTAGAAGGAATGAACAAAATTAAACATGGTCGAATCCGAGTTTACTTTTTTTTTTTTAAAGGTCAGATTATACAAATTAACACAAAAATTCAATTTTGGAGCTAAATGTGACTCACTTAATTGCTCTTGTCCCATCGATATTGTTTGGGTAAAGATATTTTCAGTTTCAGTCTTTTCTGCTCGCATTCACTTTGACCTACTAAAGAATATGCTTAAAGATGCTTTATTTATTTTCTTCTTTCTCAAAAGTTTACACTTACAATTGTTATTGAGGGGTCAGTGACTTGGAATTACATATTTGCGACCGACTCGGAATTTGACGAAGTTTACACATACTATTATCTTTTTTTCTTTTGTTTTGATAGATACACATATTATCTTTGTAAATTGTTGTAAAAAAAATTATCTTTGTAAATTCTAAGTTGCACCTTAGCATAAACTATGTGAAAATGTGAATTGGAAATAATTCCTGTATTTATTAAAATTGAAGGAATATTGACAGATACAAAACCGGATATCCTATTGGAGTATGGATTTATTTTCTAGTGGGATTTTGTTTTTTCTTTATTCAATTTTTATTTTATTTTATTTTTAGTATATTGTGAAGCTTGTCCATGATGCCTTCTGAAAATTTGAACTCGAACCTTTTCTATTACTACTTTAAAACAGTTTTAGGATAAAATGAAGCAGAATCCGTAACAACTTGAACTGATTACTTCTTCAAAGTTTGTAGGTAGATGCCTTATTTAATTCCTTCTAGGACAAAAGAAAGATTTAAAGTAATAAGTATATTAACTTTTTTGAGCAAATATTTAAAATAATATAAATAAATTGCTTATGAACAGGCCGCAATCATAACATAATGCATGATGAAGCGAATATGTCCTTCCTAACAAAGAAAAAAGGAGATTCCTATTTCGTCAACAAATACACAAAGACAAGTGACAATTATCAAAAAAAAATAAAAAAAATCATTGTTATCATTGATAAAAAAAAGTGACAATCGTTCTTTTACCTTCTAACTAATTAAAATATAAAGTAACTGAAAAAGGGTGTAGGATAATTAGAAAAAGGGTAATTGGCCTATAAATTACTGAACTTTATCTAAATTTCCGAATTGCAACCGTCACTTCAGTTTTGACCAATTAAATACGGTACTTTTAATTTGTTTCAATTTGCAACCAAATTACTGTTTCCGGCGAGGTCGATTTGGGATTTTTTCTAACGTGGCTAATATTGCCCAGGCTGGCGCTTATTGTACCAAATACGACGTCGTTTCATTTATTAAAATAAAGAGATAACAAATTGTAAATTCAAATCATCGTCCTCTTGTCCACAATCAATCAAGCAGAATTTCCACAGCAGCAAGTCATCAAGCAGAAGCAGCAACAAGAGCAGCAGCAAACTTATCGGATTAACCGACCTCTTCCACCTTCCACCTCCCCTCAGCCTACGTCGATCTCCACCTCTCTCCCCTATGGCCTGACTACCGGATTAACCGACCCCTTCCAATCCCCGCCGCTCCGGACACGCCGAGTCCGATTTCCAGTTCCCAAACTTGGAAAACCCCTCTACCGGGTTCCGCTTCTCGGACTTGTGCGGCGGTCCGGGTGGTGAGTTCGACTCAGACAAGTGGATGGAGAGCTTAATGGCGGCGGGGATTCAACCGAGAGCTCCAATCTCCAGACCGATTGCGACGCGTGGCAAACCAGCTCCGAGTTCAGCCATATCTACCCCACCGATCCCTTCCCGAGTCGACTCACCATCGACTCTCCCCCGCCCTCCGATCTCAACTGGGTCATCTTCTCCGAGCCCCCGCCGACAGCAACTTGGCCTCTACCCGCCTGTGATCCGCCACTGGAGTCTCAGCCAACATTGCACAAATCCAAGCCAGCAATAACCAAAGACGTCTGCGTGGCGACGGGCGGCGCTGCCGTGAGTTCGCCAGCTGCAGGACTCGGTCTCCGAAAATGGAGGCCCGCTGGAGCGAGCGTCGCACTACTTCACCGAAGCCCTCAATAGCAAAGTTTGTCGGCGAGAAGAGCAAACCGCCTCCGCCTCCGCCGCCCCCATTTACGCCACCACCTCCGCCGAAGAGTTCACTCTCTCCTACAAAGCGCTCAACGACGCCTGCCCCTACTCCAAATTCGCTCATTTAACCGCAAATAAAGCAATTCTGGAGGCCACCGAAAAAGCCAACAAGATTCACATAGTTGATTTCGGCACCGACACCATCTTCCCCGGCCTAGGGTTGGCATTTGGGGTCCTGGGGATGAAAAAGAAGTCAAAGAAAGAGAAAAAAAATAATTAAATTTATTTTATTTATATTTTTTAATTAAATTTAGTTTATTTTTATTTTTAAAGAAGTAAAAACGACGTCGTTTCATTTAAACTGCCGGCGTGTCCACGCTGGCTATTCCGGCCTCCATGTCATCATCAACGTCGCCGGAAATCTAATTTGGTTGCAAATTGAATCAAATTGAGAGGTCAGTATTTAATTGGCCAAAACTGAACTGACGGTTGCAATTCGGGAATTTGGATAAAGTTCAGTAATTTATAGGCCAATTACCCTTAGAAAAACCACCATAAATGATGTGTGCTTCTATTAATCGATATATACAAAATACAAGCGCTGACACACGGAATATATTACTTCTGAAAATAAATCTATACTACTTGTCAATAAAAGAGCAATTGTCACTTTTGTCAATAAATTATAGCAATCCTATTCTCCGTAATCAAGGGAGTTTGTTGACCTGCTATCAAAAGTGATAATTACTTTACAAAAAATTGACCATTCATATTTAATCGCACTCAAATTCGTCTCAAGCGAGAAAATAAAATAAAAAGTAATTATGATTTGTTTATTTCACAATACCTCCAAATTTCTTGGATTGATCGAGTATGGCTTGTCCATATATACTGAGATTTTCCCCAACCTTTCGCCTTTGAGTATTTCGTCAAAGATGTTCAAACTTTTCTATAAATTGATAAGCAATCCTTTAAGTTAATTTCACAAATGTAACCAAAGGTGATATTTACGGCACCTGAATCTCGCGTGTCAAAATAAATTACTGCCTCCATCCAGAAAAAAAAAAAGTTTATTTTTCATTTTCGTTTGTCATGAAAAAGATGCGTGTTTCATTTTAAAAATATGATCTACACAATCTACTTTAATACAATTTACCACTCAACCAATTTATTTTAATTTAATCATCCACTCAACCAATTTATATTAATTTAATCTTTTATTCAATCCAAATGGACCTTTATTGGGAGAATTAGTAAAGGTTTTGGTTTATACCAAAACCTAACTGACCCCAACCGAGTAGATGAAAGTCATAAGTCTGAACTTAGATAGAGCTCACTGTTTGAGCGTAGGGAGGTTTATCTTTACAGGTTTCGAGCAGAAGAAGTCAACCAGACTGAAGAAGGCAGTTCGAGCTGAACTGAGTCAATTAGACCACAACTCAGCTGAGTCCATAACTGAGCCATGTAGTCAGGCATGAAGAGAAGTTGTGATCAAGTCAGACGTCACAAAGCTGAGAAGAGAAGACTTTGAAGACGTTGAAGACAACAGAGTTGAAGTTCAAGTTCAAGTCTACCTGGAAGCACAAGACAGTTAGAAAACTTACAATAAATGGATCGACCACAAAGACGTGCAAAAAGCGAAGGTCGCAATTTCCATTTTAGGGAAGTTTACAGAAAAGCAAGTGGAGTGCCATACTTTTGGCAGAGATCAAACAGCTCTTTCCAATGGCTAGTTTAATCTCTCTCTCTCTATAAATAGAAGTCTCCTCATCGCGAGCAGGAGACAAGAAACTCACGTGAAGAAGAAGATTTGAGCAAAGAAGAACTCATCCCTCGCGTAGCAAGAACAAGTTTCTGTTGAAGAACCAGTCGAAGTAGAGTGACTAGTCCTCCTCCTTTTCTTCCCCTTCTAGCCTTTCAAAAAAGCCCCTTCTTTGATTAAGTCTAGAATCTAGGTTCTTGCATTTTATCTAAGCAGACTCTCTCCCTCAAAAGATCGACTCTCTCAGCCTTAGAAAGAATCCTCCATTTCTCAAAGTGTAGAAGACTTCCTAGTTGGAAAATCCCCTAACCCCAAAACCTCAGGTCTGTCTTTGAATCCGCAATCAAAGGCACTAGGTTCTTTAGAACCCGCAATCTAAGTATAGGTCCCTTAGAACCCGCAATCTAAGACCAAGCTATACACTTGCCCGTAAAAGTGTTGTAAGGTCTTGTTCGAACCCGTAATCAAACTGGTTAGGTTGTTTGGTACCTGCAAACCAAGTGGAACGTTTGATAAGCACGTCTAAACTTGTCTAGTGGATTACTTCCCCGAAAATAAAGTCGTGGATGTAGGAGGTAAATCTCTGGACCACATAGAAATATTGTGCCGTTTATTTTGAGTATTTATATTTCAGTTACCTAACCAACTTACTCTACATACAAACTGCATATTTACAAACTGCAAGAAGCTTTGGGAAATTGACTTTCCCCGTTTTCATAAAGGTTTTAGTTTAAAGTAACGAGCTTTAATTTCCACCAACTTCCACATAGCTTAAGACTTTGAAACCTCAGTTAGGAAACTCAATTGTAACCTTAGTTGTGCACCTAACTGTGCGATTAGCTCCTACTGTCTTTCTCAGTTGTTGAGCGAATTGAACTGAGCAGTTTACTCAGTGATTAGAGTTTCGAAAAACTCTACTGGTGTATTCTCCCACCCCATACACCAGTTACTCATTTTCGGGACCATCAAGTGGTATCAGAGCAGTGGTTCAAAAGACTATTGACTCTGGTTCACAAGGTGTGAGTCGAGTTATTTTTTCAGTGGTCAACTGTATAGATCGTGTCTGAAAACCTTTAGTGTATTCTGCTGCATATTTGTTTGTCTCTTTCTGTTGGTATGCAGGTTCAATGAATCCTACGCTACTCGAAAGCTTGCCAGAATTCTCCGTGGATGATTATTCCACGTGGAGATTTCGATTGCAAATGGCGCTTACAGCCAGACATCACATGATGTGGAAGACCGTTTCCAATGGTCCCATCAGTGTGACTCAGACTGTCGGTTGTCCCTCTTTACAACCTGGAGATGGAGAGCTAACCATGAAGACAGAACTGAAGGAACCCGAGCATTACACCAAGGAAGAAAGAGAAATCGCGCAGCTAGATGACATTGTGAAAAGTGTCATCTCATCCACAGTCGGCAAAGCCTACCTACCGAAGATCATGTGTTGCTCCACAGCAAAGGAGATGTGGGATGCCTTAGCTACACTCTGTGAAGGATCTGACGAGACTAAGGAGAACAAGTTCACCTTAGCTTGTCAGAAGTATGAGAACTTCACTCAGCTCTCTGGAGAGTCCATAGATAAGATGGAGTTGAGATTAACAGAGGTGATTATGGACATCGAGAGTATCAGAAAAGAGAATTACTCTCAGCGCGAGATGAACTTGAAAGTTCTCTTTGCACTAAGCGAAGATTGGGCGGTATACAGAGTCGTCCATCAAAATCGGAGTGACCTCAGTTCAATGAAGATTGAGAAGCTGTTCTCCATTCTCAAGGCGAATGAGTATGATATCCTCCGACTGAAGCAAGTCAAACTTCAGAAACCAGAACAGTCCGAGCAAAGCTCAGCGACCGAGCCTGTGGCGCTTCGAGCTGACTCAGGAAGATCGAAGTTTGTCAGACTCTCATAGTCAGCTGACTCCACAGTCAGGGATCGTTCGAGCAGGTCCAAACTTCAGAAGAAGGTCAAAGAAATGACCAAACAACTCGAGGAGATGAACTCCAGGATTGAGAAGTATAGGAGGATTAACAGGAGCAGACGGAGCTCAACTAAATCCTTCTCAAAGAATCAAAGCAAATGATGCTTTGAATGCAGGAAGCCAGGACACTTTAAGATTGATTGTCTTGATCTCTCAAAGAAGGAGAGAGATGCCCTCCGAGAAAAGGCCAAAGGAAAAGACAAAGGCCATGATTGTAGAGGATAACGTCGATGACACTGACGTGTTCACTGAATCAGAATGGAGGAAGCTGATTCACCAACCTGCTCAGGAGGAAAAGACCAATGCTTCATGGTATTGCCGGAAGAGTCAACTGACGAGGTAAACTCTTCTTTCCATCCCTCTCATATTATCTCTTCTGCTGACCAATGTGTAGGAGAATTAGACGAAGATATTCAACCGTCTTGGGATGAGGTCGAACACTTAAGTAGACCATGCGCTGATCAAGTTGCACAATGCAAAGAACTCCAAGCAGAGTTAAACAATATGAGCAACGAGCTAATCATGAAGAATCAAGATATAGAGAAGCTCGTGGAGGAAAACCGAAGACTCGATGAAGAAGTTGCTTAGTCGACGAACAAATAGGTCATCAACTTGATCAACATGACCAAGACTCAGGCTGAACACATCGCTCAGTTGTAAATGGAGCTGAAGTTTGCAAATGAGAAGATTGTGTCTCTTCATGCCTTGAGTGCAGCTCTGGAGAGCATGATCAGTAATCAAAGACCTCCCAATTGTGTAGAAGGTCTTGGATACAAATCGGAGAAGGACATTGGAGCTCAACCGGGACAGTTGGTCAAAGCAAGTCAGCCTTCGACTGAGACACCTCAAGTTCAACTAAACTCAATCGACATCACAATTCCAGAGACTCCAGTCGTCCCTCAGATTGTTGAGACTCCTATGATTGATAAAGGCAAGAAGGTTCAAACTGATGAACCTAAGGATCATGAAGTTGGTACATCAAGAGATGCCGAGAGATCTTCAAAGAAGTCTAAATCCCGACGTCGCAGAGCGAGAGGGAATAGACAAGAAAGACCTTCGCAGTCACGGCAGAATCAGCCCAGACGCAGGTCACACAACCACTCAGCTCAGCATCAACAACAACTGAACAAAGGCACAGAAACTGGGATAATCCTCACTTCTACCATCAAACGTTCCCAGTGCCTCATTACTACCAACAAGCATATCAAGGACATGGAAACTTTGGTGATCAATATCATGCTCCTAGTTATCCACAATACGGGTATGTTCAAGGATCCAGACAGTTTGGATCATCTCCCAAACAGTTCTCACCTCGAAAAGATCGACCAAGTCAGCAGGGTCGACACCAAGCTTCTCAAAGAGAAGGTTATCCACCAAAGAATTGGGTTGTTCGCACTCCAAGGTCGATCAAGCCAACAATCTATATGGATAAAGAAGGAAAAGTAATTCGAACTGACTAGAAAGTTCGAGTCTTTCACGAAGCTCCAGTTGCTTCCAAACCTGAATCCAACTAAGATTGGAACAGGAGTTCGTCCTGTGGGCTACAGGAACAGGATGAACTGAGAAAGAAATATCCTGCAGGGTCAGTATGAATTGTTGCAAAAATTCATGTTGATCTCTGAAAGCAAAGAGGATGGAAGTTACAAGTTGAGGAGGAATCTCAACTTGAGGGGGAACTGAGACAATCAACGGAGATGCAGTTCGATAGGAGATGACGCAATCAAACCTCAACTGAATAGATGAACTTGAGTCAGTTGAGTGTATGCTGATTCAATTGGGATTCAGACCAACTGAGAAGATCCGAAGATCATATTCGTCCCTTAGGAATTAAGGCAGATGTTTTGAAATAAATTCAAATATCCCCTGATGATAATAATTACATTGAGTTAAGCCCCGCAGTCGCATTCAATGCAAATCTAGTTCTAATCAATAGGTTAAGCTTTTGAGACTGCGAGTGGGCTGACATGGATACTCCTTCATGCCTCACGAGCGAGTACCCGTCACCGCTGGACCCACATCCCGTGCCACGTTCCCTAAAGGCGAACCGTCTCCAATACAAGCCATTGATCACAAAGAGGCGGGAATCATCAACAACCATTGATTTCATGATCCTCTCACTCTTAGGGGATCTCATAAACCCTTATTCCCCGATTCATTGTCTGAGTTTACAATTCTTTTCTGCGAAGAAAATTCTTACTTATCTCATAATTGAAGTTTGAATCTCAATTTTCGAATCAGATCAATAAAATCTCACAGTCTAGCAAAATTATGGCGCCTCACTTTGCTGGAAAATTGTCCTCATCCACCATGTCAATTCATGCTATGTTTGAAGAAATCAGATCAATGGTTTCATTCGAACCGGTTTTTTCTCTCTATTATCAAGAGATGAATGCTTTGAAGAAATTACTCAATCTTCTTGATCACTCTGGACTAAGATATTGGGTATGTCATGAACCTCTATATCTCCTTCCCTCAAGCGTCGTGGAATTCTTCGTTCATCTGAAAAAAAGATCAAAGCAGGAACTCTCATTTCCTATGTCAATTTGCCCGTTTGCACTGGAAATGTTGAAAGCGACCAAGTAGTAAAATTGAATATCAATGTTGATTAATTCCTCAAGGAATTGTTTCATTTTCCCTCAATAGGAGAGGATCCTTCATTAGTGGAAGAATAAAAAATAAAAAAGTTCATTGCCTCCATCACCATCGACAAGGAAGAGTACAGAGCAAAAATGCAATGCACAAAACTAGAGCCAGATCAAGATTGTTGTTCAATGTTATTTCAAATAGTGTTCATCTTCTCTTTGGGTCTCGTGTCAATATCAGTATTCCAAAGTTGAAACCCATCATGGCAATCCTCAAGAAAATTGAAACTTACTGGTTCAATTACATGACGAACCTTCTCTGGGAAGAACTCACCAAGATTAAGTTCGAAGGGTCTGTCTGTAAGTGCTCAGGAAAACTTTCCTATGCACTAAGATCAGCTCAATCATTCTTTGTTCAGTTCAAAGACAAAGAATGAAGGTGAACTGGAGTCACATGGACAAGGAAACTCTATCTGAAAAGAATAGACTGTTCAGCTTAGAACGACATTCAAGAAAGCCATCACTCTGACATACAAAGGAGGCTCACCTTCAAAGAAAGGAGTGAAGAGAGATCAGACCCGTCGACCTGAAGCAACGAAATCTGGGTGAGGACATAAAATATCTAAAGCCCTAACTGAGACAGACTCTAATACAGAGCTGACGTCCTTCCATCAGACAGAACAAAAGAAGAAGAATTCAAAAAAGTCCACGAAGCTAAGCAGCTCGCATCCTTCCTCTAGAGAAGAAATTGATGAACGAAACGAACGTGATGTTCCCAGACAACATGAATCAAATAGGCAGAAAATTGCTAAGACTAAAGAAAATCTGCCTAAGATAGATAGATTCAACCAGTACGACACCTTGACTTCAAGCAAGACTGTTCGAACTAAAGCCATCAACATTGTTGCTGGGAGACAAGGAATATCATCAAGTTCTCCATCCTCTGCCTTGAAGTCATTCACAGAGGAGCTAGCACAGACGATTCAGCCATCCCCACTGTCAAAGCTTCACAAGGTGACATCTCCACCATCTGTCCTTGTCCTTTCGCCCTCCAAGAACACTGTTGCACATCATCTCAAGGGAAATTCTGCTGCAACTGTGGAAGTTGAGATTACGTCTCAAGCTGAAGAAGCTGACAAAGATGGGATAAGAACTGAGAAGATAACAATTGTCCTACATGGTCAAGACAAAGCTCAAGATGGTAATCCATACGCACCAATCGTTGAAGATACAAAGAATCTGACGATGACAATGAAGAAGATCAATCCGTTAGAGATCAAGCAAATGAGACAGAGCCTTCACACGAGAAAGTCATTGTTCAGTTCAACGATGAGATGAATTTTCCGGTTCAACTCTCAAAGTAACCAAAGATTCAAGATTCAGGGTGTCATGTCCAATCTGCGAAGGACCAAATGATGGATGAATCGGAATCCATATTCACATTCTTTGACAGTCTGGAAGAAGCTGGTCCATTTCTATCTACAGAACAGACTGAACAAAAGGTACTCACTGCCTTCTTCGAAAGAGTGTATCTTTATTCCTTAAAGCAGGGATTAACTCAGTTTTCTGATCTGAAAGATCTTCCAAATACTCTCACTAAGATCGTGGATCTCTACATGTACATCTCAGTTAGTCTTGGGGACTACTATCTATTGGCAGATTTCTTAAAGCTACATGAGATCTCAGAGCTGCAAACTTCAGAAGGAACTCTCAAAGGCATCTTCAAGTTCAACAACAAACTGGAGCTAATTCAACGACAAGACGAGCTCATCAGAGCATTCCTTGAAGATCAAGACCAAACGAGTTGTTGATCCATCAATTGAGAATGTCTCTTCCAACAATCTCAAAACTCTTCAAGAGAATATCGAAAAATGTGGATAGAAACCTCATCTACAAGTAATTGATCCCTAAAGAGGACCTCACAGTCAAACCAGCGACAGTGGTTGCTCCTACTGCCTCGACAGAAACTCAACCAGCTATCATAGCATCTGTAGAACTCCACACTCTTTAAGAGAAAGTATCTCACCTCAGGAAGTCTGTGAAAGATTTGGGATTCCAATCAACATCGATCAAGACTGAGTTAAGGTCTAACCAGGAGGAAATCCAAAAGAACTTCTCAAAGAAATTCGCTGAGCTGTAGAAGTTAACTCAAATACTGGAAGAGATCAAGAACAGCCTCCAAGATCGCATTCAGAAGACAGCTGATAACATGGTCGACGCTCATGAAAAATTTGTTGGTGAAGTAAATGAAAAACATGAGTCCCAGATGACTTTGATTCGCAGCAAAGTCAATGCTTTCAGTCAAACAGTCCCAACCAAGTAAGAATTCCAGAGTGTGACAGCAAAACTCGATGTCAATACAAAGTTAATTCAGCATCAGGAATCCAAGATGAAAGCCATGGACGAACTCATTGTCTCTTTACAGCAGGAGCTCACAGAAATCAAAGCTCAAGAATCTTCAAATAGAATTGAACCTAACAAGCTCTCGACAACTCCTCCAATACTTTCTCAATACCAACTCGAAAATTGAAAATGAAATCTCCTACCTCAGAGAAAAGGTTACCTCCCTTGTCGTTGATGCCCAAAAGGAAGAAGATGAGAAACTGACAAAAGAAACAGAGCTGGAAGTTGAAAAGGAACAACAAGGACAAGCTCCTAAAGAATTTCTTATAAGAGATACTGAAGCTGAAGCTCTTGGAAGTGGAGAAGAAAACTTAGCTGTAAAAGCAAAGCAGAATCTGCAGCAAACTGCCTCAGTTAAAAAGAATTCTCCTCTCAGAATTTCGGGAACTAGTCAGATTGTATATAGAGTAATCGAGAATGAGGTTGACGTTCTGGCAGTAAAAAGTAGGGGTGAGCAAAGCGAACCGAAAAACCGAACCGACCGACGAACCGTACCGAAACCGTCCCGAAAATATGGTTAACTGAATCGGCGGTTTCGGTTTATTTTTCTAATTTTAAAAAACCGAGAGTACCGGTTAGGTTTTTATTTTTATATATAAAAACCGGCGGTAAACCGAACCGAACCGAACCCAACAAAAATTACTAATTTTACTATTTATATGTTATAATGTTATTATAATTATTTACCTTTACCACTTTTGCTTGAAAAACATAGTAAACTTCAATTTATAATTAATTTTACATCTTTAAATTATATATTTTGAATATAAATTTTTTATATGAAAAACTTTTGATGCTATTAATTATAAAAAAATCGAAACTTTCTTTTGTCATGGTTAACCGTTGAATAACGATTAACCGTACCGTTTTTTAGGTTAACCGTTGTCACGGTTTTTGGTGTTTATTTTCTAATTTTTAACGGTTAACCGACCCGAATAAAAACCGTACGGACGGTTTTTGTGTGGGGCAAATGGTCGGTTAACCGAACCGTGCTCACCCCTAGTAAAAAGGGTATTAAAATAATCCAGGAACCCGAGAAGTTTCAGAAAGCCATAAAATTTGTCTACGCCGTGTACGAGCTGAAGTTGGAAGAAGAACAAGAAAAGAAGGACTGATGCTGCAAAGAGAAGACAAAGCAACTGATGCATTTAGTTTATGTTCTGTTAAAATCTTAAATCAGTTGTAATGTAATCTCCCCTACTTGTTACCATTAATAATAAGTAGCGGTTTTTGAATCTGGTCTTGAATCATTAACTTCACTTGATGACCACTATCTCGTTGTCCCAGTTTGAGGTTAATTTTTATTATATCTTGTGCTAATCATTTTCCTCTTATAGACTAGAATTGAGTTTATCTTTTAGTCTAAATGATATCAGTTGTATGGGTATCAGTTCGGAAAGTTAGGTGGTGTCAGTTTAGAGTTTTGACATCATCAAAAAGGGAAAAATTGTTGGAAAAATTAGTAAATGTTTTGATTTATACCAAAACTCAACTGACCCCAACCGAGTAGATGAAAACCATCAGTCTGAACTTAGATAGAGCTCACTGTTTGAGCGTAGGGAGTTTTATCTTTACAGGTTTCAAGCAGAAGAAGTCATCCAGACTGAAAAAAGGCAGTTCAAGCTGAACTGAGTCAGTTAGACCACAACTCAACTGAGTTCATAATTGAGCCATGTAGTCAGGCAAGAAGAGAAGTTGTGATCAAGTCACACGTCACAAAGCTGAGAACCAATCGAAGTAGAGTGACCAGTCCTTCTCTTGTTCTTCCTCTTCTAGCCTCTCAAAAAGCCCCTTCTTTGATTGAGTCTAGAATCTAGGTTCTTGCATTTTATCTAAGCAGACTCTCTTTCTCAAAAGATTGACTCTCTCAGCCTTAGGAAGAAGCCTCCACTTCTCAAAGTGTAGAAGGCATCCGAGTTGGAAAATCCCCCAACCCCAAAAACTCAGGTCTGTCTTTCAACCCGCAATCAAAGACACTAGGTCCTTTAGAACCCGCAATCTAAATATAGGTCCCTTAGAACCCGCAATCTAAGACCAGACTGTACACTTGCCTGCAAAAGTGTTGTAAGGTCTTGTTCGAACCCGCAATCGAACTGGTTAGGTTGTTTGGTACCCGCAAACCAAGTGAAACGTTTGATAAACACGTCTAAGCTTGTCTAGTGGATTACTTCCCCGAAAAGGAAGTCGTGGATGTAGGAGGTCGATCTCTGAACCACGTAAAAATATTGTGTCGTTTATTTCCAGTATTTACTTCTTGTATTTACATTTCAGTTACCTAACCAACTGACTCTGCATACAAACTGCACTAAGCTTTGAGAAATTGACCTTCCCCGTTTTCATAAAGGTTTCAGTTTAAAGTAACGAGCTTTAATTCCCACCAACTTCCGCATAGTTTAAGACCTTGAAACCTCAGTTAGGAAACTCAGATGAAACCTCAGTTGTGCGCCTAACTGTGCGATTAGCTCCAACTATCTTTCTCAGTTGTTGAGCGAACTGAATTGAGAAGTTTACTCAGTGATTTGAATTAGAGTTTCGAAAAACTCTACTCGTGTATTTCCCCACGCCCTCATACACCAGTTACTCGTTAACGGGACCATCAACCTTTATTCCACTTACTCAATTTAAAACTATATAATACGTGGGACCTGTATTCCACTCGCAACACTACTATAAATGGAAGAGTCCCACAATAAATGTGAATGAAGTATTGAGAAATATAAAGTTAAATATAATGTATTATATGGGCAACACTATTATAAATGGAAGTGACAACCATTTCGTCGACGAACTTAAATGACAAAGTGACAACCATTTTGTGGATAGAAAATGTAGTTTTCAAATGAGATCCAAAGCAACGACATGCAACATGAGACGCCAAACATATCACTTTATGATACAATTGTGAAAACAGTAAAATGTTGCGTAATCACAATAATGACCAATGATATTACTACAAATTAATTTTGTTACTATTATAATATTTGTAAAATGGGAAGACAAATTGATGAGATTTAAATCATAGACCTCTTGTTTAATATTGTACTCTTTTTTAATATAATATTTTTCTTTTTTTTAATATGTGTTCACGAATAGTATATCAGTTCCATTCTAGAACATGATCTTATCACTCTCTTATAATTTACCCTCGTATAAATTCAAGTTGGTGAGTTCCCTTCTCCTTCTCTACTCAAATACTCCTTCTGTCCCATTCAACACAGTTCACTTCTATTTGACGCGAAGATTAATAATAAATGAATTAAATATAAATGATGTGTTTAGTGTATTTTTATAGAGTATTGTATTGTTGATAATAATGTGATTGTGAGTGCATTTTAATGTTTATAAAAGCAGAGTACTGTAAACACACTTAAACACTAAGGCTATCTGCAACCCTTGGAGTTGGAGACCACTAGTGTTCTCCAAGGGGTCTCCAGCACCACTTTTGCACTAAAGACCTCTTAGAGACACATACCCCTACAACGCAACTGTCTCCAAGCTGTCTCTAACTTTAATATTAGACACTTCTCCATTTCCATTAAAATAATTCATATTGGAAAATAACATGCCCGACGGCGTGTAGACATAAATATCGTCGGACATGTCGGGAAACCATGCCGACAAAAAGGGATTGTTGGGATCCATTTTCACAAGAAATAAAGAGATGAAGAAATAAGACTGAAAGATTTGAAAAGTAGAGGATGAATAATTTGAATAATGGATAATAGTGTGAAGAATGATGTGAAAATAGTGGTATTTATAATAATAAATAAGATTAAATATATATATATATATATATATATAAAGAAAAAGAAAAAGAAAAAAAAAAGAAAAAAAGAAAGGAGCTCGAGACCGGCTCGAGACTTCAACCACTGCATCGCATGGTCTCCAAAACGCGGGGGGTCTCGAAGGGGCCTCAAAGTGGTCTTAAGCCCCGGCGTTGCATGTAGTCTAATATATTACTTAATCTTTCCCAAGAAAGGAAAACGAACCAAGTTGAATGAGGCGCCCAGAAAGGAAAGTGAGCTAAATTGAAAAAGGGAATAATATTTACCTTACTTTTCTTAAAATATGTGCCACATCTCAAAATATGATAAATTTTTATGTGGGTGCACATGTACTACATTCACCCCTCATATAATAATAATTTAATAAATATTTTTATTAAATTATTATTATATGAGGGGTGAATGTAGTACATTTTTATTAAATTATTATTATATGAGGGGTGAATGTAGTACATGTGCACTCACAAGATGGAGTAACATTATTGAAATTTCTAATTAAGTACAACGTCAATCCGACAATCTCTATTAACTCGATAGAAGATGCAGCGTCCATCAAATTGAGACAAAATAATGAAAAGTAAACTGGTTGAAATTTGAATATAAATCCAAAGTAGTGTCAGCTTCAACAATAAATTAAAGAAATAGATACTAGATGAAGTAGATGGAAGAGCCGTGGGGTGGTGTGTGTGTTTGTTGGTGGAGATCCGATTCCCCTCAGTCCCCTAAACAATTCTCGTCTTTAATGATTTACATATGATATGCCTCCTCTCATTTCATTTTAGACCATTAATTAACCAATAATATTCGACCTTAAAACTAACATGGGGGTATCAGAATCAGTATCCTTATTTCTCTTTCAAATTATTTTGAGAAACTCACACATTATTATTCCGACATTTGAAATAACTTTTCGGAGCAACAAATCTTACAATTGCTCCAATTTTTAAGGATTAAAAAGGACAAATTAATGAGCACGTCATGGGGTCGAAAAATTGTTCTGATAATAGACGAAATAATAAAATTAAGACCGGACTGTTTTGGATATTTTTCATCAGTCGATTTTTTTTTTTTCAAAAGAAGTCGGATTTTTTTTTGAAACAAGCAAGATAGAAAGTGGCATTAATAATCCTATTAGTACATCTATATATTTGTCTGATGATGTCTCCCAATATACATACTGTTGGAGTTATATACTGAAAAGCATTCTTTTGCTTTGTATTAACTTTTATTTTCTATTTTCCTAGTTTATGAGAATATTATTTGTCGCATGATTTATATATTTATTCGCGTTATAATATATGAATAAAGTCCAATTGCTTTATATTATAGATAATATGGTGTGCAGTGTCATACGGAAGATCATATTATTGTAATGCTCATAAAGTAATACAAGTGTTCACAATCTAAGTAATTAATGGACAATTATTTGATAGATTGTAATATAAGCTTGAATTATCTGGTCTTGGCTATTAGCTTATGTTAGTGTATTTTATATACATTGAATTGGATCAACGGTGAGATTAATTATACTATATTGACCTAAGTGTATAGTTAAAATCTCGGTTAATTATTATTTCTTAATTCTAGTCGTATAATATTTAATTATATATTTATAATAATTATTGCTTTGATTTATCAATGAGTGGGAGTTAATTATTATAACTCAATATTCTTGATATTTTGGGTAGTAATATTATTTATATGATAATTAATATTGTAGCTAGAAATCGTGTCTCGGTGTTTCGAGTTGATGATGTCCCCTAGAGGAGCTCGAAAGGATTATTGTATTAAACCCTGCAGGTGGATTAATTTCCGATATAATAATAATAGTCGAGCTGTACTACTTTATGGAATAAGATATTGATTAATTAGAAAGCTGTCAATTGCTTCAATTAATTAATGGACATGCATTATCTTAAACACGGGAAATAATTAATTGAAAAGGAGCCCGATTCGTAAATCGGATTGAACGGGTAATTCAATATTAATTCTTTAATGGAGTGAATTAATATTTTATTTAATTTAAGAGTGTTTGGACTTAAATATTTGGATTAAATTAAATATGGAGGCCCAGTTCTAATCCTCCTAGGAATCCCTAAGATGACCTAATTAAATCCTATAAATATGCTATAAAACTCACGCCTACTACACACTTGATTACTAAGCAATATTAATTAAATATTGAGGCAATTAGTAAGGATTGAGGCGTGAGTTTGAGGTTTTAGATTTGATAGTTTATTGTCCAATCAATTTTCAAATCTAGGAGGGTTTATCTTCGTAGGTCGAATCATTTATCAATACAAGAGCTAATCTCGTGTGCAGAGATTAGTGCGTGGATCATCCTCGACTCAGATTTGTTTCGTTCTTCACAAAGGTATATTCGTTTTATGGTTCCGCAATCTCATAAATTGAATTACGTGGCTTTGCATGTTATTAATCTGTTAATAATTAAATTAAATTAATTATCCTAAAAATCCTTGCGGTGGAATTTTCAATTAGTTCCAACACATACATCTATATATTTGTAAGTATTCATTATTATTATTATTATTATTATTATTATTATTATTATTGAAATTAGATGACGTGTTAGACTGGTTCGGAAATAGTGGTAATACTCCTTCCATCCGGTTTATATGTTGTATTATTTTTTTATTTAAGTGTCTTACTCATATTATCGTATTTCACATAATGAATGTTTTAACCCTACCAAACTTTTCAATAGTAATGAAATCTATCTCTTTCTATCTTTTTCACCTTTATTCTTAATTTTTGCATCCAACAATAACATAACAATACGAATTGAAATAATTGAAAATAGTACTAAAAAAATTACTTAAAATAGTACAGTTGAAGTCGGTACTTCTTTTTCGGTTACCAAACCCAAAACTAGCGCGGGGACCAATAATTGTGCAATAAAAAAGGGTGAATTATTGAAGATTTGAAGTACCTAAAACAATAACAACAAACAAATAATTATAAAATTGTGATGAGTCGGCGGATATAAGGATGAGGCAGATGATAAGTGGACTATGTGATGGGTGATTATAATATCAAATTACATTTTTAGCTTTGAACAACTTATAAATAGTTTGTGTTTGTCTTATATACAACATTGTTACTTGTTAATCGTGATATTTAAAAGTTTAAACTGTTATAAATCTCTCGAATTTTAGATGATTTTGTAGTCACAGAGTTACAGCAAAAATTTTGATTGTGTAGATTTTCTTTTTCAATCACAATTCTAATATGTATGTATATATGTGTATATTTTTCTGGGGATGAGTTACTATAAAAATTATTTCTCCCATAATTTGAGAATCATGCTTAAATCAATACGTAGTCATATTTAAATTTATATTAGCATGTTTAATTAGATTTATACTTTTTTCTATAATATTTAATACTTATATAAAATCATGCTTAAATTTGTATATATTTATATTTTAAATAATCAAAATAATAGATTATACAAAAATCAACAGTTTACATTAATTCCTATTTCTCACATTAAAATTAATTTTTATATGAATCAATTCCTATTTTGCTATGACTTAATTGTTAAGTCCGCATTTAGTCACAGGTACTTGAAACAATCAACATCATTAGAAAATAAAAGAGGTTTTATTTACATATAGTATTTTTTAGTCATCGGACAAAAGTTCGGTTGTATAATCAAAAGTGAATCTTATTGTATGATAGGCTAATTTGCATACTATTTGACGTGCGTAGTGGATCAATATATTTGAAAATTTCTATTTCATTTTTAGTGTCTCAACTTCATCTTCCACTGTCAGTTCTTTTTATTTTTTCTATTTTCTTTATTCAATTTCAATCTCATGTGCGTAATTTAATTTAATTTAATTTAATTTAATTTAATTTATAAGTACTTATTAAGATTTATTAATTTTAAGCTATGATTTTATTTAATAAATGTCAACTAAGGTTCATTATATAATATTTTTATAATGAGTGTTACCTTCCCAGCCTCATTTCAATGGGCTCGTATGTCTTGATACGGAGGTTAAGAAATAAGATGTTTAATAATAAAATTAAAAAGCTAAAGTAATTTTATTTGAAGTATTTTTGTCAAACTAAGTACTAAGAGAGAGAAGATAATACAAATGTAAATAATAATAATGTTTGATGTTTGGTATGGATAGAATTTCTATGTTAGAAAGATGCCTATTAAAATGATACATTCAAATAAAATAATAATACATTTATAATGAAATTGAGAAAGTATTAAAATAATAAAAATAATGATAAATACAAGTGATTCGGCACATATTTGTGAAATATGAAATCCTAACTAAACTTCGTCCATGTAAAATAGTCCGTAAACCCCATTCAAAATTTCTCCATCTTTCGACTATCCAATATTGGTTGAAAGGATCAAATGCTACAACTATTGACTACACTTTGAAAATTGAAAATCTTATTCGTGGATGAAAAATCTAGAAGGCATATTGAGAGTACTAGAAAAGCATATGCTACAAATTGTGATTTTTATTTTTTTATTTTTTATTTTTTAAGCATATGCTACAAATTGTTATTCCCCATGACTCATGACTTTGCAACTTAGCACCCCACATTTCACAAATTCCTATAAATGCAAATATTTATCAAATTATTTGGGCGGCCCTAATCCACGCACGCATTGGTGGGATGAACTTAGCCTTAATTTAGTATGATACCCATTTCTTGATATTTGATATATTTAGATTAATAATCCATAGGTACATTTTAATATAAGTTACAATCGAACTGATTAATTATATTTTGCCATCAAGCCTACGACCATCACTTGCCTTTGTCATCAAAATTATTTTTTATCTGAATTATTTTGTGGAGCCATTCTATACTCCACGGAATATTTTGTTCATGACATTGACTTTTGACTATAGGTTTAAGAAGTCGACTTTTGACTACTTTATTCTTTTGAGTTTGAGTTTTTGAATTATCAATCAACTAGAAATGATGTTAAGATTTATTAAAAAATTGTGACCGATTCACATATATTAGACAAGCATATAAAAATGTATTTCTTTTTTAGTGAAATGTAAAAATTCATAGCTATTACTTTTAATATGTACAGGATAAATCTTCACTTCTACAATGACGAATCAATAATGTCTACTAAAACAAAATAAAGGCATGCTCCTTAGGTTTCATCGACTAAACTTTTGGTTGGCGGGAGCTACATATACGTCTAGTATACTTTATGATACGAGTGAAAATAATTGTCTACCATATCTTTCTTAACTGAACGACATAATTTTGACGTAAAATCATTCATTTTGTTTCATCACTAAATTAAATAAAAAAAGTTATTTTTTTTTGTGAAAAGTTTTTGACTTTTCCTTCGGAATTCAATCAATTTTGACTATGGAAGTTATTTGTATCAACAAATTAGCATGTTATTCTATCTGGCAGCAGATTAAGTGCCTCCATTTTTTTCTACACGTTCTCCACCGTCTCTCTCGATTGCAAGTGTAACTACTTTTAATTCGGAATTCAAAATCATTTCTCTTTCTTATTTCATTTTGTCTTCTTCTTCCCCAAACCCATCTACCACCATTTATGTCTCTTCTCTTCACTTTTAGAAATTTTAGCCCCTCCTTCTCTCCTAAATCCGTATGTTTGAACTTTTCCGGCGTCACAGTGGTAGGGGCTGAAGCTTATTAACACGAATTCAAACATAACAATCATTAGAAAAATTAGGGGGAAAAAATTATTGGCAGGGGCTCCTTGTGAGCTCTTCTTGTGTCCGCCCCTGATTCCATATGCAGATCGTAATTACTCTACTAATCTATTTTAGCTTGACTCGTACCTTACATTGTCTTGAATTATTAAGGGGATTGTAATGAGGCTTCACAATTTATTTTTTATTTTATTTTATTACTTACTATTTACTTAAAAATGAAATAAGTATAACTTTTGTAGCAATAGGTCCATAAAGTGCCTTATCATGTCTGTGTCAAGCAGATTTTTAATGAATCGTATGCTTATTTGTTACTATTGTCGAATCGATCGATAGCTAAACGACATGTACAAATACATACTTGGATTACAAGTATACTCATCCAGCATTAGATATTTTATTTTTCTTATTGTTGTATTTGTAAGCATTACGAGAAGAAGGCCAAATACACCAAATCGAATTATAAATTCACGAAAGCGAAAGTAATATAACCTCGCGAGAAGTGCCTGCGTATCAAAATCGTGAATATTCTTTGACTATTGATAAGTCACAGCAATTATTGAACGCATGGGTTATTATATCATGCTTCTTGAATAATTAATTAAATTATTGCCTACACAATTAGTCAATTTCAACCTTTTAATTTTTTACTTCTTTATCACTTGATTCACTTTCGAACTATTGCAGGTATTTTAAATTTTATTCTCGTAAAAGAAAATTCTTCACTAGATTCACATGTTGCGTACATTGTATGTAATCTAGGGATGAGATTAATAATGATGGTCAGCACCTTTCGATTGCACCTCGACTTAGGTGAACATTTATTTAGCTAATTAAATAAATGATATACTGGTTACGATTTCCACTAATTTTTTTGGTAACTATGCCACATAATTTAATAAATATATGTTGATAATGCATTTTTTTATTTAATTAACCTTATTCTTATTAGAAGCATATATTGATTGGTCCATTTTTGAAATATGTATATTAATAACTACTACAAGATACTCCATCCGTCCCATTATTATTGACATGTATTCCTTTATTGGTTATCCCGTTATTCTTGTCATATTTCCTTTTTTGGAAATAATTAAGAGATAATTAATTTGTTAAACAATTCACTTTACATCTTTCATCATACTTTTCAACCTCATTTTCTGTATCATTCACTATTCTTCTTCTCTTTCTACTCACTTTATTCCACTTTATTTTACTATTCACTATCTCTCTACCCACTTTATTTTACTTTACCACTTTCACTATTCATCTTTTCTCTACCCACTTTATTTTACTTTAAAAATTTCATTAAACATATTTTTTACTCTTAATTATTTTCTCCTAAATCCCGTGCCCAAAAGAAATAGGTCAAACCTGGTGGGACGGAGGGAGTATAATACCCTACTAATAACTAAGAAAAATTAAATCGAATCTAGACACCTCAAAAAAGTATTGCAAATGTAATGTAGACGCATTTATCCTATCGTTTTATGTTGGTTTGAAAACTAGTAGTACTTGAGAAAATCATATAATATAGATTTAGAATAAATTAAATTTAAACGTCGTATACTAGTAACTAAGAGATATATTATTGTATTATAATGAACCTCTATCATGTAATATGAATAGTTTTAAGAGTTGAAATCCTACAAAGAATAAATAATAAGAAATACAATTAAAAAACTTTAATTATATTTTAAAAAAAGTACAAAATCAGTAATCCTACTTAAACATAATTCATTCTAATAAGCTCGTCTGCATTGTGGAGTAATTTTTTTTACATACTATTAAACCACATTTCAAGCTTAATAATACATGACATTGTTGAAAATAAACAATCGATATAGATCTTGGAAAAAGCAATAAAAATTATATAGTGGGTGTTTATAACATACAAAAATAAAAGCAAATTAGGGTGTATTGTGGTTAATGCTCGGGCCAAAGGTTACGGGTTCGAGTCCACCGTCATGCGGTATGTAAATTTCCTTGTAATGTTGTTCAAAAAAATAAAATAAAATAAAAGCAAATTAAGGGAACCCCCGAATAAATGAGTCTTTATTCGGTCTTCAGTTGATCAGTTGAACCATCACAAGAAAGTGGCAAAGAAATGATACTTCAAACTTAAATTTCATAGAAAAAAAAAAGACTCCAAACTAATTTGCAAAGCATGAAAATTTCTTTATTGCATATTTATCATACTTACAATTTGAAGCCTTTAATTAGTGGATCGGAGCCTTAATATAGCCCACATGCATTGAGTTCTCCACCTTTATAAGAGTCTTCAAATCATAAACGATCCAACACCGAGAATCGGCCCGATTAAAGAAAAAGCCCAAACACTTGCAATCGGAGGTACATCTTCTCAGGCACACTTCTTCCTTCATAGGCCCATTTCCACTCGTGTACTTGCTAATGAAATGCTCCACTCCTTCCAATTTATAGTACTTAATTTCATTTGCCTTACAAGAAGTCAACTTCGGGGGCCCGCAATTGCTGCTCCAGCCCAAAAGCCCGTTTGGAGATGGGCAGGCCACACATTGGCTATCCTCACAAAGCCCAAAATTGCCACATCGTTCCGGCAGCCGGCATTCGTCGCCGGATGTTCTCGGGAAAAGAGTGAAAGTCTCTTCCCATGCACCATAATCCACCTTGTTGTAGAAGGTATAGGCTCTTAGACCACCGTCGATTCCTAACCGTAGATACGTTAGGGCACTATTGTATTTGGGCCTCGATAAAATACGACTACCCGAATTAATGTCCAACTTTATTTCATATGCAAACACGTCCTCCGTTTCGGGCTGGCTATTGAATGTTATTACGTCAAGAGTCACATTCCCAAAGCCCAAATAATTTGTGGAGTCAAAATATAACATGGGGTTAGGAGAACTCTTACTCATATAGTACATTGTGAATTTCTTGGGCTCCAAGCTCAAACTGTATGGCCCATTCTTACTTTCCACTCTAGAAAGTCGGCTCACGAGCTTATTCGGGCCCTTGAGGCGAAGTGATTGCCCGACCAACAATGTGTCGGTCGGGGAATCAAAACTTTGCCAGACAAAATTACCCTTGGAGTCATAAAGCACCATGTTACCATTAGGTAACAATTTGAAGCCCACAACATCTTTACCTACCGTGTTAGATTGCCATGCCACTTTGCCGTCTGCATTGGCCAAGACTAGATTGCCGTTAGAGCCAAGTGCAAATGTGGCCTTTTCTCCCACGGGATTGCCGCGATTGGCCTCCCAAACCCAACGCATCAATGACTCGGATCTCACGGTGCCCATACGAAGAGCCAATGTGTAGGCACCGGGGGTAGTGTTGTAAAACACAATTGAAAAGGATTGGAAAAAACATTCAAAGGTCTGTAATTTGCACCGTACTCAACAATGTAGTCTCCGAATTCTCCTTCATTAACGAAAATGAAAGTTTGTGAAGAGGGTACTACACCATGAGCGACGTTTTGAAATGCAAAGATAAAGAGGAGGAAGAAGAAGAAGGTGGTGGAAGGAGTAGAGAAGCAAGGGACTACCATTGTGTTTGTGTGATGCACTTTGTCAAGTTTGTATCGGCAGCAATTTATAGAAAGGGACAAGATTCTAAAGGAATATTTTAGGTTTATTTTAATCAACCTTTTTGCATTTGAATTGGCTACTAGTGCAACTTTGGTCAGTTGGTCAACGGAGGTGTGCTGCAAAATAAATTACTTTATTTCCTCCATCCTACCCATTATGTTTACGTAGTATTGAGCACCGAGATTAAAAACAAAGTGTTTTGAAGTATTAATTATTTCTTTATTTGGACATTGACAAGAAAATGAGACATTCATTTAAGGAAAATGTAGACATAATGAGCAGGACTGAGGCAGTATTTGTAAGATCTATGGTTATACAGTTTTAATAATAATAATAATAATAATAATAATAATAATAATAACGTTTATGAAAATATATTTTAACATAAATAATTCAAAATAAATATTAAATTTATAATTACTGAAAACACCTCATAAAAAACTAAAGAAAGCATCATAGGCTAGAATTATATTAGGATTTTGTTCAAGGTATAGAATCAATAGAAAATATTGACTTCTTAAATTATTTATGATTTGTTTTATTGATTGACATAGCAATGGTCGACCTAGCATGAAACACAATGGGTAAGGGCCACTATAAGATTGTGACGATAGTTTAGGGGGCAATTAACTTAATACTTTATCTTCGAGTAGAGTAGAATCGCAAATTTACGTACGTTTAGATTGTCATTTCAAACCTACGTTATAAACAATTTTGGTTATGTAGTTTGTTTGGATTTTATTTAAGTATCTGCATACTAGATTATAATATATTTTAATAAAGACTGGAAATACCATAAATAAGTTGGGTGCATGAGATCTATAGCATGTGATGCTTCTTTTGAAATTCTATTAAGGCGGCGACAACATATTATTGGATATAAAAAATATAGTATTATTTTAAGGTGGTTAGAAATAAAATGTCAATAGTTTAAGTTTGATGAGTCGGTGGTGGATTGGATTGGAGAGTATACATACACTGTCAAAGAAGAACACTATTTTGATGAACACTAGTAATATGAGTAAGGCTCTTACTTATGCTGGAGGTAAATCCTTTATTGTGTATTAAATAAATCTTCGTTAATGTGCGAACCACAGAAGAGAGAGATATCATAACTAGGAAATTATGTGTCAGGTTCTCCTTTTTTTTATTTTTTATTTTTTTTCTTTTTTTTGATATTTGAACTTGTAACATTTAGTAATAAGAATAAGATGACAAAATCATTATACCAAAGTTAATTGTTATTTAATTTAAAAAAATAAACTGTATATAAGTACCTGCACTATTTTTTTATTTTCTTAAACGGGTTTTGAAGTGCTTCAAAGTTAAATGACTAGGTTAGTCTGTGGTGATGTGGAAATATATGTGAAATCCATATAAACGTTTTTGATAAATTAGTTTCTTATGTTGTTGGGCCCATTCCAATAGGTTAAGATCATTTGGAAACTTTTTAATAAAATTGGGCTGTAAATATGTATGACTAACTCTAGTCGTCTATCTTTGCCTTGTTTTACCACCTGAAAATGGATAGTTACTGGCTCGGTCTGTCTTTGCCTTATTTCACCATCTGAAAATGGATGGCCCATTTGAATTCGGGTCGGAGTCGGGTCTCTCTTCAAATTGAAGCAATTGCTACTTCTACAACTTAGGAAGCTAAGCCGACAATAACATCACTAACACCGTATAGTACAATTTATATTTCTCCTTTTTTTTTTCAAGATTATTAATCATGTCAGTGACTCCTATGACAGTTATATTTGTGATTAATATATGCATTAATGCTAACTACAGTCTTTAAATAAGTAATTTAATACTAAAGAAAGCATCAATTTTAGAGATTTATCAAATATATCGTCCCTACGTGATTGATTCAGATAATGGCTTTTCTTTTTACCTACAGCCTATGGCTGTAGCCTAATCCTCTCTTTTAATTAGTTTAATCGAAATCTTTAAGGGTCAACCAAATCATCCTAGATTTTGAGAAATCCTACCTTTTCTTGGTAGGGGCCAAATTGTCAAATGAATTACAACTATTAATCTTGAGGTAATAATTCATTGCAATTTTGCAATAATAAAATGCGCAATGGCAAATTACCTATCAATGCTGCCACGACTACAGATGAAGCCTGCTCATACCAGCTAAAATAGTTCAACTTAAAACTTGTCCTATAATTTTGTCACTTAATTAAATTGATCTAATTTTGAAATTAATATTTTTAGTAGAAGTACGTAGCTGGCAATTTTTACTTTCAGTTAGCGATATTTGTTGAAAATTATTAAAATTTGCCGTGGAGAATTTTCAACTTATGGGAATATATATAAATCCGGCCTCCTCCCCCACTCAATATTTTATCTAATTCCTTAGGTTTCAGTTAGTAATGAACTGACATTACCATCTGGCCGAAAACGGTAAATCAAATCACAAATTAAATTTAACTTTTTTGCTATATTTGTAAAATTAAAATAGCTTAACATAGAAAACAGGCTAGTAGCAAAGAAAATTGTTACTTGTCTTTTAGCATCATGGTTTGTTGGCACGAGGGAGCTACGTATATTATTTTGTCGAAAACAACATAAGTGACAAATCTAATACTAAAAATTAGCACTTCCCCTAGAAATTCCACTTCATTTTAAAATCCAAATTAAAAGATATATAGTTACACCATATCTTGACGTCTACTGACTGTTGTCATTCTTGAAAGGCAGTAGTTGATAGATGCACATGTTTAATTTAGATACAAATGCTAAATGATATATCTTCATTTTCAATTATTACATTATGCTCCCTTTGTCTCATATTGAAATAAAGTGAGTAAAAAAAAAAAGTGAAAAATGAACGGTACAAAAAAGAGAGGAAGAATAGTGAAAGGTGAAGTAATTTATAGAAATAAAGGTCACATTAGCAATTTTACGAGACGGTGATGGAAATTGTTGTTGTAAAATAGGTCCTTTTTTAGTGTAAATATGGCTTTAATAATCCGTAATTAAGCCCAAACAAAGTGAAGCAAAACAAGAATAACGGGATGACCTAAAAAGAAATACAATAAAAGATAACGAAATAGAGGGAATAGTATATACCACCAATAACAAAGTGATCGTGTCTCACGATCAGTCCTCTAGCGGATGGTCTAGTGAAGGAGTGATATTTTCATAAACAAAGTTAAATGTTTCAAGTATGAATTAAATCATGCCAACAGCTAATAGCTAGGTCGATCATTAAGCATCAACTTTTCTTAATGCGGTTTATTTCTTTTATGTGTTTGCAACACAAGAGCGAGATTTATTTCATGCGCACTTGAACAGCTCGGTTAATTATTCTTGTTATAAAAATTAAAATGAAATATAATTAAAGTGATCATGTCAATAGTGTCCTTAAAATAACGGGCTGCAATTAAAAAAAAGGGCATATTGAAAATTCTATAATTCAAAATTCACAATTGTTTTGGTGCATCGGTTTTATATTATACACCCACTTTTGTCCTATTATAGCACACCATCTTTAATTTTTCAACCAACATATTTACACCCTTGAATTCACTGTTCACCTCCACGCGTGAACAGTAACCGCACGGTTACTGTTCACGGCACTGTTCATATATATATATATATATATATATATATATATATATAATTTTCCATTTTTTTTCCAGATTTTCTTTTTCCTGTTATTTTGTTTATTTCCTGTTTTTTTTTCTCTGTTTTCTTTATTTCCATATTTCTTTTTCTTTTTCTTTTTTCTTGTTTTCTTTTTTATTTTATTTTTTTATTTTCCTTTTTTTCCCACTTTTTTTTAATTTTTCAGTTTTTTTTTTAATTTTCCAGATTTTATTTTCTTTTTTTTTTTGTTATTTTCCACATTTTCTTTATTTTATTTCATCTTCATTTTTTTTCAACATTGTCGTGACGAAATGTAATGATTGTGAAACATGACGTTTCTTAGTGAAAAAATTTACTTTTTCCAACGATAATAATTACTTTAACGTTCGACTAAAAGTAGAACTTGTTGTACTCCCTCTGTCCCGCGAAAGATGAGCCACTTTCTTTTTTGAGCTGTCCCACGAAAGATGAGCCATTTCTGTTTTGGGAAATAATTAATTGCATTCACACTGCTTTTACATTTGTATTCACACTGCTTTTACATTCTTTATTATTTATTCATACTACTTTTACATTTTTTATCAATAAAATACCCCACTAAATACACCCACTACTATTTCTTCTTAGTCTCCGTGCCCATACCAAATGGATCATCTTTGGTGGGACGGAGGGAATATTAAAAATTAGACATTGTCGTGACGAAATTTAAAGATTGTTAAACATTACGTTTCTTAGTGAAAAAAGTTTACTTTTTCCAACGACAATAATTACTTTAACATTCGACTTAAAGTAGAACTTGTTGTATTAAAAAGTAGACATTGTCGTGACGAAATGTAATGATTGTTAAACATTACGTTTCTTAGTGAAAAAATTTACTTTTTCCAACGACAATAATTACTTTAACGTTCGATTAAAAGTAGAACTTGTCGTATTAAAAAGTAGACATTGTCGTGACGAAATGTAATGATTGTGAACATAACGTTTCGTAGTGAAAAAGTTTACTTTTTCCAACGACAATAATTACTTTAACGTTCGACTAAAAAGTATAACTTGTTGTATTAAAAAGTAGACATTGTCGTGATGAAATGTAATAATTGTGAAACTTTACGTTTCTTAGTGAAAAAGTTTAATTTTTCCAACGATAATAATTACTTTAACGTTTGACTAAAAGTAGAACTTGTCGTATTAAAAAGTACATATTGTCGTGACGAAATGTAATGATTTTGAAACTTTACGTTTCGTAATGACAATGGTTACTAAAAAAATTGGAAATAAAAAAATCTGGAAAAAAAAAACTGAAAAATATAAAAACAAAAAAAATTGAAAAATATTAAAAGAAACTAAAAAATAAAATATGTAATTAAAAAAAATAAAAACGGCTAAAACAGTAACCTGGAAAGGAAAAAAAAAAATCGGAAAAAAAATATGAACAGTACCCCGCGTGAACAGTACGCACGCGTGGGTGATGAACAGTAACCGGCGGGTATTTTGTGTGGAAAAGTCAAAGATGGTGTGCTATAATAGAACAAAAAGTGGTTATATACTATACAACCGACTCACCAGAACACACCTCTTCAAAATTAACGCGTCTTAATTATCCGAACAAATCAAATCTTAGTCTAAATCTTAGGGAGACAAGTTTCAATATTACTTGAACTCTAGGAATAAAAGTAGGATTTTATGCTGTCGATCTCACTTTCTCCTTATTCACTATGGTTTACTAAACCACTTAACCTAGTTAATTAGGGGTTAATTCTTAACCCAATGCATTTGATAATGATTACCTCTCGATGATGCTACCCCAAAACAATTAAAGAAAATATAAATATATAAATAAATACATAAAAAAGAGCATCATTAATTTAATTACACTTAGTACCATTAAAGGAAGAAAATAGTGTTGTCAATTAAGGTAGAAAAAAAAGGGGAGCTAAAGCACTTTCCTTTGCCCATACCATGTTTCCTCAATAGCCTCTTGATTTGATTTCCCACTTGAATATTTTTACCACACATCAGATTTCATCAATATTTCTTCCACCAATAATTATAATCCGCCAAAAAAAGAGAAAATGATGTCAAACGATCATAATAATAAAGGAAAAGGATCATCATCAGCTCCATCAAGATCGGCTGCCGCTGCGGCCGCCGATCACCACCACCTCCCGCCGCAGCCGCCGCAGCAGCAGCAGCAGCAGCCGCAGCTCAGCCGGTACGAGTCCCAGAAGCGGCGCGACTGGAACACCTTCGGGCAGTATCTCCGGAACCAGCGGCCGCCGGTGGCCTTGCCTCAGTGCAACTACAGCCACGTGCTTGAGTTCATGCGGTACCTCGACCAGTTCGGGAAGACTAAGGTCCACATACAAGGATGCATGTTTTTCGGGCAGCCCGAGCCCGCGGGCCCCTGCACCTGCCCACTAAGGCAGGCGTGGGGCAGCCTTGATGCTCTCGTAGGCCGCCTGAGGGCGGCCTACGAGGAGAACGGAGGGACACCCGAGACGAACCCGTTTGCCAACGGGGCGATACGGGTGTACCTCCGTGAAGTTAGGGATTCCCAAGCGAAAGCGCGGGGAATCCCGTATAAGAAGAAAAAGAAGAGGAAGAAGCCTCATGGAGGGATCGCCGCCGCCTCCTCTAGTTTTCATCCGATGCAGTCTTCTTCAGGAGTTTGAGTTTCTTCATTTGCAACATTAACACGGTAAGATTTTAGTCATTTTGTTGCTAAACTTGAAAGATTTCTTCAAATTTTGTTGGAAAATAGATTAATTAATACCTGATTGCATTACATACACATATATATGAAGAGAATTTTCTTAGGCAAAATGTGCAGAGATGGATATATTTTGTTTTACTCTTCTTGAGGAACCCTAGAATTTAAACCCTAATCTGCATGCTCTCTTGTTACTAATTAAGCTTAAAATATACACATATATAGTATGCATAAAGTTTCCATACTTGAATTCAATATTTAAAATATGAACACGAACACGAACATGAAATGCGTAAGTGAAAGCAGCCTCTTTTCGCTGCCAAGGGAATAGAACGAAACACGGACTTTTTAAAATTTTATTATATTAATTTTGTGGGATTTGAATATTTTATAACTTAATCAACATATTGATGTTCACTTTTGTCCAATCTTTTGTCTTTTGGGATTCTGTTTAATTCTAATATTACATCAAATGGAGATGCAGCATCTACTAAAAACATAAAAAAATGGTATGTGCTAAAATTTCCAATATATACTAGATTAATATGATTTGGTTTTTCCACTACATCAGCAGCTGAGTTCTTGTACTTCTTTGTAGTATGGCTATTTTTTTTTCCTTTCTATATTCTCAATAGTGATCATAAGAATGTCTCTTTCTCTTTCTAAAAGTAACATCAACCTATTTGTTGTCTCATCTCTACAAGGATGAAGATGATGAGTCTGTTGCAATGTCATTTCTACTAAACAGTAACTAGTTAATTATGAGCAAATACTTCTGAGATCATCAATTGACATATATGTCTTTTCTTCTTTTTTTGTGCTAACACGCATTTTCGCTTTCAAATTGAAATATAACTCTTTTCATCATTCCATTCCAGATCAAATTGTGTGTCACTGTGAGAGAATATTAATTTCTTTTTACTTTTTAAAAAATTTAAATCGTTTTTCAAGGGATATGAGCTGGATCAATTAAATTGTGCTTGAAACTAAATTAAGATTTAGTAAGGTTTTTGCCTTAAGTTTGTAATCAACTCTCATTGTTTAAAATTTTCGAAAAGGTTACAATCTCTTGGCAACCATGCATTTCAAGTTAATTATTCTCAACCCCACTTAAAATCACAATTATATCAAATATATACTCCATCTGTTTTTTTATAAGTGTCCTCAGCCGTCAAAACACACAAACCAAGGAAATTAATATATTACTATTTTCATCTATAATTATTGCCTAGAAAACTTAAAATGTAAATAATTAGCATTTATTACTTAGGTAAAATAGAAAGTTTTGCATGATTTTTCTCAAAAATTGCATCATTTTTTTTTTCAAAATTTATGAAATACGACACTTATTAAAAAACAAATCAAATTTCAAAATTTATGAAATATGAAGTGTAATTAATGGCCGAAAGATCTCCAGTTTCAAAATACCTATTCGAAGTCATGTTAATCTCATAAATTGGGATTGCAATTAGCACTCAAGAAGGAATCTCTTTTAGTTCAACTTGAAATATATACTATCTCATTTGCCACTACATATTTAACCTCATGCATTTATTTATGAGGCAATTGATATGATATAAATAGTGGTCCTTATTAATCCTTATATAAATATAACTGTTTCATATTTTACATAATTAGTTCATTCCCGTCGAATTTCGATGAGCAATGTACTAGTTAATCTTTTTATATATATATATATATATATATATATGTATGTATGCGCGCGCGTGCACGTATTTCCTTTGTTCTTTATGTAACTCTCTCCTTTGTACACGTATAGTTGGAGCTGCCTGTACAAAAAACCGTCTAGCTAGAGTGGTAGGTGCGGTAGACTCTTAACTAGGAATTAAGAGAGATGATAATTAGTACTCCCTTCGTTCGAGCACAAGTGTCCAGTTTGTGCTGGGCACGGAGATTAAGAAAGTTGATAAAGTTGTTTTTAGTAAGGTAAAAGTTAAAATATAGGGGTAGTGGGATAATGACAAAAAAACAGTGGTAATGATAAAAAGGTGGTGGTATTAACCAAAAAGTAGGAATAAAGTTGATGTGGTGGACAAAAAGTAGGAATAAAATTATTGTGAGGTGGGGTTATCAATGACAAATGGTATTAAATAAAGGAAAAGTATGAGGATATAGTTGTATAAAAAGGCAAAGTGGACATTTGTGCTCGAACACTCGTACTGTAGCAAAGTGGACACTTGTGCTCGAACGGAGGGAGTATATAATATATATATATATATATATATATATATATATATATATATATATATGATGAAGATCAGGTGAGAATGATATTTTAGGTGAGAAATGAGAATAAATCTGGAGCCTTGATCTTTCGAAATCAATGGCTCAGATTTAATGATCATTAAATTACTGTAATTTATGCATTATGATGTTAATGCATTAAATTATTGCAGTTTATGCATTACAATATGTATGCATTATATTTATGCAATATATGCATTTCCGATGTGATAAAAATGCATTAAAATTTGTCATTCTCACGTTCTCATATAAAATTTATTCTCACCATATCCTTACCCTATATATATATATATATATGAAGAGGATCAGACTAGAATATTTTTTAAGGTTAGGAATGAGAATAATTCTGGACCATTGGGTTGATCAGTGACTCAGATTAAATAAATGCATTAAGTTACTGTAATTTAATGCATTATAATACTAATACATTTAATTATTGCAGTTAGAATGTGTATGCATTACACTTGTGCAATATATGCATTATCCATGTGATGAAAATGCATTATTCTCATGTTCTCATATAAGATCTGTTCTCATCAGATCCCTACCTTATATATATATATATATATATTAAATATATTTAGATATATAATAAATATTGACATCTTTATCACAAGTTAATTTAACAATTTTGTTTTTCTACACCTTGTGATTTGCAGCAATCTTGACAGTGAAAGAAGAGAGAAGATGGCTAAAGGAATCGATTTTCAGAATTGTGGTTAATTCCAGTTTTAATTAAGCTTTAATTAATTATTGTTTTGTCCTCGATCGGCAACCGAGTTTAAAATACTTTCATTGCTATGTAGTACTTAGATTGAATCATCTATTGCCACTCCATAGGACATCTCTTATTGCTTTAATAAGGAGATAATAAATGGTGTAATTAATGGTGTAAGATTTAGGAAATATATAAGAACAATATTTACCTTAAATCTTAAACTCTTAATCATGTCATATGTTATCTCCTTATTGAAACAATAGAAGAAGTTATATGGAAACACAACAGAGGATCCAGTCTGTGTAGGACTGTAACCGAAAGAATTATGGTAAGAAAGTTAATTTGTATCGGTTTAGTAGACACTGTATTTGTCAAGTATTAGTAATTATAGTACAGTACATTAGTTTATGCACTTTGAATATTTGTGTTTTGGTTTATATCTATCCAATTGAACATCGAGGGTATTTTTTTTAGCAAATAATCGTATTTTGTTTAGTATGCATTCCGGTGTTTGTAAAATCTATCTCTCTAGTTCCCTCGAAAACATCCAAACAAATAATAGATGTTTATTTGTGAACTCAGAAGTCAATCAATCTGTTGGAAAAATTAGTAAATTTTTTGATTTATTCCAAAATTCAACTGATCCCAATCGAGTAAATGAAAGCCATCAGTCTGAACTTAGTTATAGCTCATTGTTTGAGCATAGGGATTTTTATCTTTATAGAATTTGAGAAGAAGAAGTCAGTTAGACTGAAGAAAACAGTTCGAGAGGAACTTGGTCAGTCAGACTGCAACTCAATTGACTCCATAACTGAAATGTGCAGCTCAAGCATGAAGAGAAGTTGTGTTTGAATCAGACGTCACAAAGACTTTGAAGACGTTGAAGGCAGAAGAGTTGAAGTCCAAATTCAAATCTACTCGGAAGTACAAGACAACCTGGAAACTTACTATAAATGGACCAACCATAGAGACGCACATAAAGCGAAGGTCGCAGTTACCATTTTAGGAAAGTTTGCAGCGGAGCAGGTGGAGTGCCATGCTTTTGGCAGAGATCAAAGGACTCTTCCCAATGGCTAATTAGATCTCCCTCTCTATAAATAGAGGTCTCCCCATTGAAGAAAAAAGAAAGATTAGCGTTTCACCTTCATTTGGTTGTGATTTCTCTAGTCTAGTTAGTACATTTTCGATGGTTTTATTGCAAAATGATTATATTTTGTTATGGAAATTGTACTAATCTTTTGGAACAAGTGTTGTGTGGAATTTGGTTGTTTGACGTTGAGTTGTAGGTATTTAGATCAAAAAAGGGAGAAGAAGAGTTTGAGACGAGCAGGAGTTGAAGTTTTACGCAAGTGACCGCACAGTCCACGCAAGCGATCGCTTGGTATAGGAGGCGATCACTTGGCGAAGCAAGAGGAGAAGCAGCGAGAAGAGCCAAGTGATCGCTTGACTCTCTAAGCGATCGCTTGGCAGAGTGATCGGGCAGACAGAGAACTGGGCCAAGCGATCGCTCAGCCCTCTAAGCGATCGCTTGGCCCATGGCGGCGTGAAGGCGTGAACCTACTATAAATAGGGCCAATATTTTCTTCCGCCTCTCTTCCCCTTGTGCGCGATTTTTCTCCAGTTTTTGAGCATCCAAAACACTTTTTTCATTTTTCTTAGTTTATTGCTTTCATAGATTAGTAATTTATTTCCGGATTGAAGAATATCAACACCACGGATTCAATTGCAATTTTCAGGTTTACTTTCATTCAAGTTTGTGAGTTCCTTCGTATTTCTTTGCTCTTATTAAATTCTATTATGATTTATTTTCTTGTGTTCATTAGATTAGGTTTAATTTCTTGCCTAGGTTTAATTCATGCTTAAATTTATCTTCTTGCCTAGTTATAAACAAAACAAACCCTCGATTTTACTGCTTTATTTTCTTTTCCGCCGCAATACAAATAATTTGCCTGCTAAGTTTTCCTTGTGAGACGATACTTGGATTAACTTGCTTAATCTACAAAGATCACGTTTAATTGCGTGCAACTTAGGATTAAAATAATTGAAACAAATTTGGCGTCGTTGCTGGGGAAAGCTTTAGGCGATTATTTATGTTGCATTATTTTATTTTTCTTTTTATTTTTATTTTTGTTTAGTTATTTTTCTCCCTCCGGTACGTGTAATCCATGTGTTAGTATTGTGTATGCGAGGTAGTAGAAGTTTGAATTTACCATTAGCACCGTATATTGACAACATCAATCGGAAGAGCGCAGTTCTGGAAAAAGCAAGGGAGGTAACTGAACCAAGGCCTAACGAAGTTGAAGAAGAAACTTTGTTGAGAAATCTTTTCTGTGATCAGCAAGAAGAAGAAGTAATAGTTATCAAGACAGCACAGAAGATGGGAGATTTTGCTCGACCAACTTTGGAACTACTGCCTCAGTCATTGTCTTATCTGAAGACGCTAGAAATTATGAACTGAAGTACAATCACTTAAATTTATTGCCTACCTACTTTGGAATGGCAAACGAGGATGCACTGCAATTCATCAGGGAGTTTTGCACTGTTGTTCAATCCTTTTCCCTACAAGGATTGAGTGAGGATCAATTGAAGTTAAAGTGTTTCCTTTACACACTGAAGGATAAGGCAAAATCGTGGTATCTCTCTCTGCCTTCTAACTCATTGAGTACTTGGAAAGATGTTTGTGAGAAATTCATGTTGAAGTACTATCCCAATCACAAAACTCAAGAAGTGCGAACTTAGATTATGAACTTTATACAAGCTGGAGATGAGCCTTTTCATGAAGCATGGGAAAGGTTTAGGGAATTACTTTAACAGTGCCCTCATCATCAGATGGCTTCGGAAATGGTCTGCCAATTTTTCTACGATGGTTTGCAGCAAAACACGCAATTTATGGTGGATAGCACTGCAGGAGGGAACATAGCAGACAAGACAACTGAGGAATTACAAACTATCTTCGAGACGCTTGCCGCTAGTTCACAGCAGAAATCTACTCGCCGAAGACATGTCCAAGCAAATGCAGTAGCTGAGAGTCCTGATATGAAGAAGCAACTGGCTAATATGATGAGGGAATCGCAAGAATTAAAGATGAGCAAATCTGTTGCTTCTCCACCGCGATAAGAACCTACTAGACAAGATGTGGTTGTTGAGCCGTGTGGTATTTGTAGGGAGTTGGGTCACAATCCTGAAGAGTGCCAGAGAATGGGGGAGTTAACATATGAAGGAGGAGCAGAAGTGTATGCTACACAGGGATATCCTCCACTATAGCAGTTTGACCAAGGCCAATGATCCAATCAGAATCAGCGACAACAGAATTCGGGATGGCAGAATCAGTCTAACACTGGATGGGGGAATCAGACCCAAGGACAAGGATATGGAGGGAATTTTCAAAATCGTCGACCTCCACAGCAGTTCAATCAGTATCCTTCACAACAGTTTAGTCAGTTCCCTACACAGCAACAGTGGTACCCACAGCAGCAACATAACTTCAATTCTCAGTGGCAGAATCCATTACAGCAAAATCAGTTCCAACAGGGGCCATCACAATTTCAACGCCAACTGCCGCCACATGCTCAAAGGAACCAGTTTGAAGATAACTTCAATGCATTTATGCAAGAGAGCAGACATGTAAGAGAAGCTCAAGACGCTACTATCAAGTGTCTTGAAACAGCTGTGGGACAAGTTTCTGGAACTGTAAACCAGATGCAGCAGAACAACAGACTGGGAAAATTCCTAGCCAAGGTTAACAACCACATCAAGCTTCAGCGGTAACTATTTTGAGAAGTGGAAAGACGATAGATAATAAGGTGAGCGACACACCCTCATTGGAGATACAACCTAGAGTCGAGAAGGAACAATCAGAGATCCGACTGCATAAGGCTGAAAAGCCTTACCGCCCACCAGTGCCCTTTCCTAGCAGATTGAAGAATGAGAAGCAAGATCAGCATTTTTTTGACTTTTATAAGATGTATCCAAGGTAAATATGAATTTACCATTACTGGAGGTGATTAGGAATGTTCCTGCATATGTTAAGTTTTTCAAGGAATTGGCATCTAAGAAGATGAGATTTGAGGAGAATGAACAAATTCTGGTATCCGAGAGTGTTAACTCAATTATGCAGCAGTCTCTACCTCCTAAACAGCGGGACCCTGGGAGTTTTGTGATCAAGATCGCCATGGGAAATGGAAAAGAAGCATCAGGGATGTTGGATTTAGGAGCATGTATTAATCTGATATCTTATTCAATTTACAAGCAGTTGGAATTGGGAGAGTTGAAGCCAACTAGGATGTGCTTACAGTTGGCCGATCGAACCATTCGACATCCTCGAGGGATTGTAGAAGATATTCTGGTACATGTTGGGAAGTTGATTGTACCTGTGGATTTTGTGGTTCTAGAGATTGGAGATGTGCAATAGGATGGTCGAGAATAACTCTGTTATTGGGAAGTCCATTCATGGCCACTACCAACACTCTGATCGATGTCAAGAATATGATTACCAAGATGTCTCTGTTGGGGGAGACAGTCTCCTACAACGTTCATACAAATCAAGCAATACCTTCAGTTAGCAGTATTGAGAACTGCTCCTACATCGATGCCATTGACATGCTCACTGAAGTGTGTTTTGTGGATGAAAAACAGATCGATGAGGTTTTTCAAGGATCAACTGACTTGGAGGAGCGGCTCAGAGAGGAAGCAGCTATGGAAGCATTGCTGCCGACCAATTTACCTGTTGACAAGCCAGTGGTAGTTGAGGCTCCTAAGGTAGAGAAGGAGGTAGAGATGGAGCTCTCAAGGAGCTGCCTGCCAACTTGAAAAATGTCTTCCTCGAAAAGGGAAGAAAGAAACTAGTCATAATTTCCTCTGAGCTCAATGCAGAAGAAGAAGAGGCATTAGTCAAGCTACTTATAAACTTCAAGGCAGCTTTTGGATGGTGTTTGTCAGACATTAAGGGGATCAACCCTGCTACTTGTATGCACCGGATCAATCTTGAGGAATGAGCCACCCCGAAGAGGGACGGTCAAAGAAGATTAAACCCCGTGCTAATGGAGGTTGTGCGAAAAGAGATTTTCGAACTGTTGGCAGAAGGGATCATTTTTTCTATTGCTGATAGTGAATGGCTTAGTCCCGTGCATGTGGTATAAAAAAAGAGAGGTATCACGGTGGTTTTGAACGACAAAGATGAGTCGGTGCCCACTAGACCAATTACTGGATGGCGCATGTGCATCGACTATAGGAAGCTCAATGCGGCCACCAAGAAGGATCATTTCCCTCTTCCGTTCATTGTCAGATGCTTGACAGATTGGCTGGCCATGAATTTTACTGCTTCCTCAATGGATTATCTGGATATTACCAGATTGCCATTGTGCCCGAGGACCAAGCAAAGACTGCTTTCACTTGCCCATTCGGCACATATGCATGCAAAAGGATGCCGTTCGGACTCTGCAATGCGCCAGGTACATTTCAGCGTTGTATAATGTCTATATTTTCTGAGATGATTGGTGATTTTGTTGAAATTTTCATGGATGATTTTCTCTATTTTCGGATCATCATTTTCTAATTGTCTGGGTAAAATTGAACGCGTCCTAGGTAGGTGTGTTGAAAGTGGGTTGACTCTTAGTTGGGAAAAAAGTCACTTTATAGTGCGTAGTGGTAATGTCTTAGGGTACATTGTTTCAAAAAGGGGCGTAGAGATCGAGAAAACTAAGGTGAATGTGATTGAAAGATTGCCTCCACCTCGTGATGTTAAAAGAATTAGGAGTTTTCTTGGGCATGCCGATTTTTATGGGCATTTTATTAAAGATTTTTCTAAGATCAGTCAACCTCTATGTCGTTTGCTTTATTAAGATGTGCCTTTTGTATCTGATGATGAGTGTCTTTATGCTTTTAATTTGCTTAAGGAGAAGTTGAGCACTGCACCTGTTGTTATTGGTCCTATTTGGTCAGAACCTTTCGAGATAATGTGTGATGCGTCTAATTCTGTTGTTGGTACTATTTTGGGTCAACGTATAGATAAAATGCTTCGTGTCATTTATTATGCGAGTCTAACCCTAGCTTCTGCTCAAGTGAATTACACCACTACCGAGAAAGAGATGTTTGCTGTTGTGTTTGCATTAGATAAATTTCGTGCATACATCATAGGTTCCAAGGTCATCATTCACAGTGATCATGCTGCATTGCGTTATCTGCTGACCAAATCCCAAGCTAAGCCTAGACTCATTCGTTGGGTGTTATTATTACAAGCGTTTGATTTGGAATTTCGTGATAGGAAAAGTAGTGAAAATGCTATAGCTGACCATTTGTCTCGTCTTGATAATCTACCTTCTCCTACAATTTGTGATAATTTACTTGAATCATTTCCATTTGAACAAGCTTTGAGTGCAGGGATTGTGCATTGGTATGCCGATATTGTTAATTTCCTTGCTTGTGATGAGTTGAGATCTGACCTTACTTCCCAACAAAAAAAGCGGTTTTTATCTGTGTACATGCAATATTTTTGGGAGGACCCTTACTTATTCAAGATTGGTAAGGATGACGTGATCCGAAGGTGTGTGTCGGATGATGAGCAATCCAAAGTTTTGCAACTTTGCCATGAGACTTACTACGGAGGCCATTTTGGAGGACATAAAACAGCACACAAGGTGCTCCAATCAGGTTTATTCTGGCCTACATTATTTAAGGATGCTCATGCGTTCTACCTTGCTTGTGATCGTTGTCAAAGAGTTGGGTCCATCGGTCGCAGGAATGAGATGCCCCTTAACAATATTCTTGTGCTTGAAATCTTTGATGTGTGGGGTATTGATTTCATGGGACCGTTTCCCAAGTCTTTTGGTTTTGAGTACATTCTTTTAGCCGTTGATTATGTGTCCAAGTGGGTTGAGGCAATCCCCACTAGGACTTGTGTTTCTCATGTAGTGCTGAGGTTTGTGCAGGAGAATATTCTCTGCAGGTTCGGATTTCCAAGGGCGATAATCAGTGATGGGGGAAAACACTTTTGCAATAAGCTGTTTGAGAAGCTCATGAAGAAAAATGGGATTACGCACAAGGTTGCTACTCCTTACCATCCACAAACATCCGGGCAGGTCGAGACGAGTAATAAGCAGATTAAGGGAATCTTGGAGAAGACTATGCAACCATTCCGAAAGGATTGGTCTTCAAAGTTGAACGATGCCCTTTGGGCGTATCGCACTGTTTATAAGAGTATTTTGGGAATGAGTCCATATCGTTTGGTGTTTGGGAAGAATTGCCATTTGCCTGTTGAAATCGAGCACAAAGCGTATTGGGCAATAAGAGAGGCAATTCTCGATATTGATGCTACGGGAAAGCAACGGATTTTGCAAATGTCCGAGCTGGATGAGCTTCATAATGAGGCGTACGAAAACGCCAAGATTTACAAGGACCGGGTGAAGAGGTTGCATGACCGTCGGATTTTATTTAAAGAGTTGAAGCCCGGGATGAAAGTCCTTTTGTTCAATTCAAGGTTGAAATTGTTTCTGGGGAAATTGAAGTCTCGTTGGACCGGTCCGTATATCATTGAAGAGGTTCTACCATTTGGTGTTGTCCGTTTGCTCAATAAGCAGACTCAAGAATCCTTCCAAGCTAATGGGTATCGAGTGAAGCCGTACCATGAAGGAGAAACTGTGATTCAAGAAGTTGAGTCAATCTGGCTCGTGTATCTGGAATGATGGCATCGTTCCTGTATGTCAAGCTAATGACGTTAAACAAGCGCTGCGTGGGGGTAACCCATTAATTCAAAAAAAAAAATGAAGAAAAAAACGTAGACGACACCCAAGCGATCGCTCAGACTGATAGGCGTTCGCTTGGCGGTCGCGAATTTTTGTCAGAGGCACCACCCAAGCGATCGCTTGGCAGTCGTGAGCTTTTTCAGAGGTGCCACCCAAGCGATCGCCTCACACCCAAACGATCGCTTGGCCTTTAGCTCTGGGTTTCAGAGGCTAACACCAGGCGATCGCCTCACTTCCAAGTAATAGCTTGGCACCCCGTGTCGATCTTCTGCGAACTAACCCAAGCGATCGTCTTCTCTCCAAGCGATCGCCTCTCCCATGCGATTTTTGTCTCTTTCATATAAATGGGCCCACTAACCCTATCCACTCATTCCCTCATTCTCTCTCTCTCAACCGCCGCCCACTTCATCCCCTTTCTTCTCCATCGTCGCCACCCACCATCTTTCCCTCAATTCTAATTCTTCCCCTTCCTTTCGCTCACACCACCACCATCACCTCATTCCATCTCGCCCACCACACTCTTTGTTCCTACACCGCCGCCATCCACGCGCTCGCTCCAATCACACCATTCCGGCTAAGCAGCCGTCTCTAGCCTCCATGCATTCGTTCCGGTCACCACGATTCGGCAAAGCGATTGCTTGTCTGACCGTCTCCAGCTCTAAGCGTTCGCTACGGCCACTCCACTTCGGCCAAGTCATCGCCTCTCACACTACGCGATCGCTCCGACCACTCTGCCGGCCACACGACCGCTTGTCCTCCGCCTGCCAACCGTCCAACCCTTACCTACTTTTCTTTTGCCTCGACAAATGAGTCGAGCCAAGAGGGCCAAACCTACTGCTGAGTCTTCGGAGTCGCCAGAGCAACCACAGGACCTCCGTCGTACTTATAATGCTCCTTTTCCGATCTATACTGCGGAGGAAGGTCAAATCTACTCTCGTTTTCTTTATAAACGTAAACCTATTGTTCACTGCATAGATTGGGAAGAAATTGGTAAATTGGCGTTGTGGATGAATTAGATTCTTACCTTAAGATGTTAGGATTGTATAAGGATGCTCATTCGGAGTGGGATGGTTATATGCCTTTATGCTTTGAATTTATTGCTACTATAACATTTGAAGATGAGCTTCAAGGTATCTTTTTTCGACTACTGGGGACGGAATGTCGAGCTGGACCGACTGTAATGTATCAGGTGTTTGGGTTTAGGATGGAGGGTGGAATGATGGTTGTACCTCCGGAGTTTGATGCTCCTGCTGCATGGAGGAATTTAACTGGGTTGGATAATTAGAAAACTGGGGGAATTTCTTGTGGTTTCATTCGTAATCCAGCATTGTGCATATTACACAAATTTCTTGTGTATAATGTTATTGGTCAGGAAGATTCTAGTAAGGTCCATACTACGGAGCTTTTTCTACTGGATTGTGCCCGGTGCAATTTATCTATGCTGCTTTGCCAAACATCAAGATTAAGTCCTCTGTTGTCGTTGCCTTTCCTCAATTAGCCACTGCTTTGGCTCGTAAATTTAAGATTCTCAATGGCAATTGTCCTCCCCGCCCATATTCTAATTTGGAAGTTAAGTACTTGGGCTACTCTGAGCTGAAACATGGTTTTTTTGTGCGAGATGAGACTTCTTTTGTTCCGTTTGAGGACCGTGTTGTGGTTAAACGGTATCGTGCTGATCAGCTTGCTGGTATTGTTGCTCCCCCTGATGCAGATCATGAATATGAAGATAGGACTGAGGGGCAACGGGAGCAAGGCCCTCCACAGATTGTCGGACCTTTCCAACCATCGAGTTCTTCTCAACCATCTGGGTCCGCCTCTTTTGATTTCTGTGGTTTCAGAATGACTTTACTGATTTCCAGACTGACTTGGGGGTTCAGTTGGGCCAGTTCCAATAGAGTATTGCTAATTACGGCGATCAGTTGCATACTCAGACCGAGTATTTGCAGCGTAATGAGCAATGTTGGGTGGAGAATGAGCAGAGTTGGGTTGCTAATGATTAGCGTTGGGGTTTGGTTGAGCAGCATTGGCAAGGGGTTTCTCAGTTTCACGCTGTTAGCAGTCAATATTGAACCGAGCAGGCTCAGCAGTGGACTCTTAATGCCCAACGTTGGGAGGAGCAACGACAGTATAATGAAGCTCAGACACAACATATGGATGCCTTTGAGAGGCAGTTTGCTAGTTGGCACTTTCCGCCTGGAGGTCTTTCTCAACCACCACATGATCAACAATGAGCTTTACTGTTGATGAGTACATTATTTCTTTCTTTCTTTTTGAACTGTGGTGGTGTTTTTCTTGTTTTGTTTTATTGTTGTTATTGGTGCTCTGGTTGTGTTTATTTTTCTTGTTTTGTGTAGGGTGCTTGAGGTTTGTGGCTGCTGTTGTCTCGTGTATTCTCTCTGGTTTGCATCTTTCTCTCATCCTTTACCTGTTTATTTTTCTTGTGTTATGACAATGGGGACATTGTTCATTTTTCTCGTTGGGGGGGGGGGGGATGTGTTTTCTTGAAAGTTCAGCTTGTTTGTCCTTAATTTATTTCATTTCACAATTGAATTGCGGAAGTGGGAATTGAAGTTTATAGTTCATGCTTCGAATTGCTTGATTGATTGTGATATTTTGTCATGATTTTATTGATATGGTTGTTGCATTTTGATTGTGGGGCATTTCATACTTGGATGATCGAAGCTTGATGTTTGAGTGTAGGTGAAGGGTGAGAAATCCTTTATTTTAAGAAACATATCTCAAATAATGAGCCTTTAATTTTATAATTTGTTAAGTCAAGTTGGGAGGCTTCTGCTCTTCTGGGAACCATGAGCATGGGAAACCACATGAGGATACTTTAGATGATCTCTAAATGTTCACACCTCATGAATTTTGGCCATATAACCCGACTTGACTTTGGAACTTTGTGTTAAGCCGTTGTTTGAAATTGTTGTGATTTGAAGGGCTCTACCCCTCTTTTTTGTGTGTTCAATGTTGAATATACTATGCGAGAAATGGGTATGGGAAACCACGCTAGGAGGCTGGAATTTTTCACGAGTAAACCTAGTGAATATTGCCCGTAATTCATTTAATATCTATAATTTAAGAAATGGCATGAATTTGGGATACTTTTTGTTGCTCAAGTTTTCTTACTTAGATCTTGCAGTTAGATGTTGAATTGATTGAGTTCTTGTGTGAAGGGCAACTCATTTGTTTTGTGATGATTGTACTTGATTGATGAATGATGAATTTGTCTTGTGAATGAGAGTTTATTGGAGTATGAAGTGTTTAGTTCAATTTATTACTTTTTCATTTTGATTGGAAATAAGATTTGCTTGAGGACAAGCAAGGTTTTGTGTGTGGAGGGGTGTTTCACCTTGAGGACAAGCAAGGTTTTGTGATTTGTCTAATCTAGTTAGTACATTTTCGATGGTTTTATTGCAAAATGATTATTTTTTGTTATGGAAATCGTACTAATCTTTTGGACCAAGCGTTGTGTGAAATTTGGTTGTTTAACGTTGAGTTGTAGGTATTTAGATCAAGAAAGGGAGAAGAAAAGTTTGAGACGAGCAGGAGTTGAAGTTTTATGCAAGTGACCGCACAGTCTACGCAAGCGATCGCTTGGTATAAGAGGCGATCGCTTGGCGAAGCAAGAAAAGAAGCAGAGAGAAGAGCCAAGCAATCGCTTTACTCTCTAAGCGATCGCTTGGCAAAGCAAGAGGAGAAAAAGAGAGAAGGGCCAAGCGATCGCTTGACTCTCTAAGCGATTGCTTGGCGGAGTGATCGGGCAGACAGAGAACAGGGCCAAGCGATCGCTCAGCCCTCTAAGCGATCGCTTGGCCCATGGCGGCGTGAAGGCGTGAACCTACTATAAATAAGGCTAATTTATTTTCTTCCGCCTCTCTACCTCTTGTGCGCGATTTTTCTCCAGTTTTTGAGCATCCAAAATACTTTTTACATTGTTCTTAGTTTATTGCTTTCATAGATTAATAATTTATTTTCGAATTGAAGAATATCAACACCACAGATTCAATTGCAATTTCAGATTTATTTTTAATTCAATTTTGTGAGTTCCTTCATATTTCTTTGCTCTTATTAAATTCTATTATGATTTATTTTCCTGTGTTCATTAGATTAGGTTTAATTTCTTGCTTAGGTTTAATTCATGCTTAAATTTATCTTCTTGCTTAGTTATAAACAAAACAAACCCTCGATTTTACTGCTTTATTTTCTTTTCCGTCGCAATACAAATAATTTCTCTGCTAAGTTTTCCTTGTGAGACGATACTTGGGTTAACTTGCTTAATCTACAAAGACCACATTTAATTGTGTGCAACTTAGGATTAAAATAGTTGAAACAATTAGAAGAGTGAAAAACATTACGTGCAAAGCAGTAGAATACCAATTCAAGTAGAATCTTTCTCTCCATAGCAAGAACAATCAAGTCGAAGAATCAGTAGAAGTTAGAGTATCCACACCTCCTTCTATTCTTTTATCTAGCCTCTCAAAAAGCCCTTTCTTTAATTGAATCTAGAATCTAGGTTCTTGCATAGTTCTAAGCAGACTCTCTCTCAAAAGATCGAGTCTCTAAGCCTTAGGAATAAGCCTTCATTTCTCTTAGTGTAGAAGGCTTCATAGTTGGAAAAACCCCCAACCCCAAAACCCCAAGTTTGTCTTTGAACCCGTAATCAAAGACACTAGGTGCTTAGAACCCGCAATCTAAGAATAGGTCCCTTAGAACCCGCAATCTAAGGCCAGACTGTACACTTGTCCGCAAAAGTGTTGTAAGGTTTGGGTCAAACCCGTAATCGAACTAGTTAGGTGTCTTGGTACCCGTAAACCAATTGGAATATTTGATAAGCACGCGTAATCTTATCTAGTGGATTACTTCCTCGAAAAGGAAGTCGTGGATGTAGGAGGTCAATCTCTAAACCACGTAAAAATACTGTGTCATTTACTTTCAGTATTTTATATTTCAGTTATCTAACCAACTGACTCTGCATACATACTGCATTTCTATAAACTGCACTAAGATTTGTAAACTTGACCTTCTCCGTTTTCATAAGGTATCAGTTTAAGTAACGAACTTTAATTCCACAACTTTCTGCATAGCTTAACTCTTTGAAACCTCAGTTAGATTACACAACTGACCCTCATCCAAAGAAGTCAGCTGTGCACTCTCCAACTGACTTTCTCAGTTGTTGAGCGAACTGACCTGAGCAGTTTCCTCAGTGAAAAGATTTCAAATTCAAAAAATTACTACTGGTGTATTCCTCCCTACACTAGTTACTCGTTACCGGGACTATCACAATCTCATTTCCTCAACTCACTACAAAAAAGAGGTTGTTTACTGTCAAAATTTTCCGATGGAAAGGATTCAATCAGTGCTTACCGACGGACAAAAAGCCTGATATCGATGTGATTTGTCCTTGAATGATGAAATGGGTTCAACGTGATCGCAATAACACTTGAGCTGTCATAATAGATTGGGACATAGCCTGTTTCCACTTCATAATCTCTGAGCTGCTACTTCAGCCAGAGTATTTGCATACAACAATTACCTGCTGCCATATACTCCGATTCTGTAGTTGAGGTGGCGACACACACCTGCTTTTTTGAGAACCAATATATAAATTTTCTTCCCATGAACTGACAATATCCAGAGGTTAATCTCTATCTCCGGCAAGATCGGCGCCTGAGTAACCTGTCAGTTCGATGTTATCATCAGTTGGATACCAAAGGCCCATATTGACTGTGCCTTTCAGGTACTTGATGATATTCTTCGTTGCACCCATGTAAGCTTATCTGGGATCTATTTGAAACCTTACACAAACTCCAACTACGTAAGATATGTTTGGGCAACTTGCAGCTAGATAAAGCAGCGAACCGATGATTCCTCTGTACTTCTTGGCATCGACTAGCTCACCTTCATGTCCAGGTTCGATCTTCTAGTTTGTATTCATCGAAATTCGAGTTAACTTGCTTGAGTCAAGTCCGAACTTGCTCCTTGGTGTACTTGGACCGATTGATGAATATTCCTTCTGGAGACTGCTTGACTTGCAACCCAAGGAAATAATTCATTTCTCTCATCATGGACATCTCGAACTTGTCCTTCATGAGTTGAGAGAACTTTGATGTCATCATGTCGTCGACGTATATTTGCACCACCAGGATATCATCTCCAACTTTTATGGTGAAGAGGGTTTTGTCGACTGATCCGCTTATAAAACCAGACATTAGAAAAAAGCCATAAAGGGTGTCGTACCATGCACGCTGAGCCTATTGCAGTCCGTATATAGCTTTCTTCAGCTTGTAGACTCTACCGATGATGATCTCGAAACCAGGAGGTTGTTCTACATAGACATCTTCTTAGATATCACCATTCAGAAACGCGCACTTCACATCTATTTTATAAACTTTGAACTTGTGGTAAGCTGCATAGGCTAGGAAGATCCGAATTGCTTTAAGATGAGCAATTGGTGCAAATGAGTCTTCGAAGTCAATCCCGTCTTGTTGGCAGTATCCATGTGCTACCAATCTAGCCTTGTTTTTGACAATGTATCCAATAGCGTCACTTTTGTTCAAATATCCACTTTAGACCAATCACCTTGACCCCTGAAAGTCTTTCAACAAGTTCCCACACATAGTTTCTGAGAAACTCGTTCAACTCATCCTGCAAGGCCCGAGTCCAGTGAATACACCTTAGAGCTTCCAAAATATCTTTAGGCTCTGGCACATCGGCTACGTAGCATGATGTTATTGCTACGTCTCCAGCTTGCTCAATTTTTTCAAGCACTTCGAGCTCTGCAGCATATTGAGCATGCACAGTTGTTTCTTCATTAGCTTGCTCTTCGGATTGAGTGGGTTGAGTCGGAGCATCAGTTATGGCATCAACAACTTGTGATGATCTTCTCGTTCTAACTTCTGTTTCTAGATTCCCAATTACAACTTCTTTGATATGATCTTCATACCATCTTGTATTTCTTCTTGCTTCTTTAGCAGCATCGAGCAAGGAAATAGGATAATCCAGTCTTCTAGGAGAAACTTGTGGTGCTGGGCTCGGTGGTTTGTCTTCTGGTGCAGTTCGATCCTCAGTTGGAGTTGGAGGTCGAGCTGGGGAGTTGGCTTGTCTTGGACTGGAGGGTCCTGGACTGTATTGATGACCAGCTACAAGCACAGTCTGTGTATTAGTTGGAGTTAATACATGACTGAGTAGATCGAAAGTTCCCCCTTGGTTCGAGACGAGGTCTTTAGACTTATCTTCTGAAAAATAAACTTCTTCTTCTTCAGTCAACCATATAAGCAGCTCTACCAAGTTCTTCAGTCGTTGGACTTGTGATCTTGTCTGAGTGGACTATACAGTCGAGGTTTCATCAGTTGCCTGCAACTTTGCCTGTTCTCTGCACTCAAAAGTAGAGTCATCAAAACTAACATGAGGTGTTATTTCCACAACTTTGGAGCTGTTGTTGAAAATCCTCCAAGCCTTAATCTTTGCAACATATCCCTGGAATATACCTTTGACAGCTTTCGGCTCAAAAGTTTTCAACTGAGCTTTCCCATTGTTATGAATATAATACTTAGAATAAAAAATACGAAGATGGGATAGATTGGGCTTCCCATGTCTCTTCATCAGGAGGGAGCGGTTCTATGTGTAGCACGTTGTGTTGACTGTCTCAGCCTAAAATCTTTTCGGCAAGGCTGAGACTGTGAGCATGGATGTAGCAACATCCTTCAACATTTGATTCTTCCTCTTAGCTACTTTGTTCTGTTGTGGAGTCCTTGCAGCTGAGGTCTGGTGAGTTATGTCATTCTTCTCGCAATACTCAATGATGGTCTCATTAAGGAACTCAGTTCCGTGATCAGATCTAATGAACACTATGGTTTTTCCTTGTTGATTCGCTATCCATTCTATCAACTTTGGCAACTCTTCTCTCGTCTCGTTCTTGTGCGCCATGAAGATCAACCATGTGTATCTCGAGTAGTCATCAATAACTACGAGATTATATTTATTTCCACTCATACTTTTGGAGGTGACCTGACCGAAAAGATCCATGTGGGTCAATTGTAGAACACGATCCGTCGAAGGCGTTAGTTTGAGATGGAATGAAGCTCTAGCCAACTTTCCTAGTTGACATGCACCGCAGAGATGCATCGGACTGAACACCAAGTCTGGAATTCTTTCTGCGTGCTGTTGGCGAGTAAGTCGATTCATGGTTTTGAAGTTGAGGTGAGTCAGCCTTCTGTGCTACAACCAGCTTGTTTTAGAGCTGCTATTGGACAGTAGGCAAGTCTCTTGAGGACAACTTGAGCAGTCCGCATAGTATACATCTCCAGAGAAAGACCTTTTACCAATTAAAGAACATGTTTGGTCTTTATGTCTTTTACATTGCATCCTTGTGCATCAAACTTCACAGAAAAACCATTATCGCAGAATTGGCCTATGGAGAGCAAATTATGCTTCAATCCATCGACCAAGGAAACATTTTTAATAGTCACGAAATCAGTTTCGAGTGTACCAAACCCTTTTGTTCGACCACGGGAGTTGTTACCAAAGGTCATTGTTGATCCTTCTCGAAACTCGAAGTCTTTGAGTAGATTCATGTAATGCGTCATATGTTTGGAGCATCCACTGTCCATGATCCACACTGACTTTGCAGCCTTTTTCTCCCTCAGTTCATCCTTTTCCCGCAAAACACAAGATGAACTTTAGGTACCCAAACTCAATTGGGTCCTTGCTGGTTAGTGACAAGTGTTTCCTTGTAAATTCAAACTGTGCGGTCAGTTCGAATTATCTTTCCATCTGTATCCACGTAAACTGCTGATTGAGTGGGCCTTGGAGCTCTTGCAGTCCTTTTCTTTGGTGGATAGCTTTGTCTTCTTGGAGCTTAATTTCGACCTTGCTGATTTGGTCGATTTCTTCGTGGTGAGAACTGTCTAGCTCCTTGAGCATATCCATACTGTGGATATCCTGGACCATGATACTGATCACCAAAGTTTTCATGTCCTTGATATGCTTGTTGGTATTGAGGCTGAGCTTGTTGATTGGGCCTGCGCGTGGGCTGATTTTGCCTTGGCTGCGAAGAACCTTACTGAGTCTTCCTCCTTGCTCTGCGACCTCAGGGTCTTGACTTCATTGTGAATTTCGCAGCATCCTTTGAGGTACCAGCTTCATCTTTCTTAGGTTCATCTCCTTCAACCTTCTTTCCTTTTTCAACCACATGAGTCTCAACAGTCTCATGGACGACTGGAGTCTCTTGAACTGTGACCTCAACTGGGTCCGGTTGAGCTTGGTTTGCCTCAGTCGGTTGTTGACTTTCTTTGACGAATGATCGTGACTGCTTTCCGGTATCCAACTCAAGATTGTAACCAAGACCTTCTACGCAGTTGGGAGGTCGTTGGTTGTTGATCATGCTTTCCAAAGCTGCACTTGAAGCATGTAGGGACACGATCTTCTCAGTTGCATGATTGAGCTCCATTTGCAATTGAAAAATATAATCAGCCTGGGTCCTTGTCATCTTCGTCAAGTTGATGACCTGGCTGTTCGTGGACTGAGCAACTTATTCTTTGAGCTTTCTGATCGAATTCATCAGTTTCTCTATCTCCTGATCCTTTGATGCGACCATCGTTTAGCCGCGACAAGATACAATTTGTATTTTTCCTTGCCTACTTCCTAGGATCAGTTAGTCGGTAAGTAAAGGTCGCTCCCATGAGGAATTGATGCAATATTCTCTTGAAAGTATCCTATCACAGTGTTGGTTTGGTCTATTTCTACTATCGCCTTGGGCAAAACAAAGAAAAGCAAAAACTGAAATAAAACAAGTAAACGATCATTAATAAAAGACAATATGGATTTAGGTTCAATTCAATGTGAATAAGTGTAACTCGATCATAGGTGCATAAATATTCGCTACGTATATATGTCAATGGTTATAGGCAAACCACGCCGTAGTCCTACTGTCACGTTGTCACGCCTACAACCACGATCTGCCCACCTCGTCCTTACTTGTGAATCCTGCGTGGCATTCCCACCCCAGGCTTCCTAACTTGCCCAACTTACCCCTGAGCATTCCTCAAGGGGCATAGATTGGAACAAGCAGCTTTGGGCACTAGACGAACCCGTTCCGGCCCTATGAGATACGAGGATCCCGCTTCGACTTTTCACCAGCGTCAGCGTACTTCATTCGGCTCCGTCCAAGTTCAACATGAGATTTGCCGCCCTCAAGGAGCGTGAGGCAAACTTCTCTCGGTCCCTATTGGTCTAAGCTACCTCCCTTTTAAAGAATCTGCCGCCCTCCAATTGCCTATTCTACAACATGGTCTCTTGGCACAACAGACTGCTTTGAAATCATTGCCTAATGCCTCGGGAACACACTTATATATAACTATCTTGCCCAATTAGACCTCACGAGTTATAAAACACTTAAATCACATATCCTCTACCTAAATCCAGATCTAAAGGTTTAGCTAGATATAAAGTAAATAACAATAACAAAAGAGATAAAAGAAAAATACTTGAATTAATACTTAAACGATAGTCTGCCCAAACTGGGACTTAACAGCAGAAAACTAAATTATATCTTGCAAGAAAGTAAATTGTGCGTGATAAAAAGCTGTGTAAAAGTTGTTTGAGGCTGCATGCATGAACATATATATAGAGTACAAGGATCATGGGTCGAAACCTAAAAACCCACAAACGGGCCTTCAAACGCCAGCTGGCAGCTTCCTTCCTTGGCCGAGCAGGATCATGATAGATTTGTTTCCTTATCGGAAACAATCCATCCTTATCCCCTTGTCTCCTAATCCGGGTAGGACTTGTTTTCTCTATTGCTTCTTCTTCAAGGCATAAATTCCTTCATTGTTGGTCATCCAGATGATGTCATACCAGCTGCAACGTCTAGAACCTTCATACTCTTCTTCCTTCTACTTCTGCTTCTCCTTCTCCTTGCCCATAGTCCTCCTGCCATCTTGAACTATTTGGAGTGATTGCGCACGGTCTGGATTGGTCATGCCGACTGGTACGGAGCAGCTTCTATGTATTTGGACTTCCGCTATCTATATCTCTAGCTGCTAGCAAAGCTCCTTGACCATTACATCGTATCGATGTGCCTACTTTTGCACACAAATCCACTCCAAATGCCCAAGTTCCTGTCCTTCCCTGCCTACTACCAAACGTGTCCTCTTAAACACTAAAACAGATTAAAAAGACACAAAACTAGACTCGATCTACACCTAAAAACACATGATGAGCATATAAAGTATGGTCTCATCATCCTTCATGACCAGTTCGTTGCTCATCACATCAAACTCTTATCTAAGTGTCTTGCACTGTGTGGCTTGAGCATTACACAGTCTGCTCAAATGTTCTATCTCATCCCATGATGGACATATGTCTTCATCCAATTCTTCTGCACATTGGTTAGCTACATGAATAATAGAATTAGGATGGAGAGAAGAGTTTGCCTCGCTTGTAGACTCTTCTGACAGTTTCATCAGACATTTCTCTTTTCCTCTGGAGCTTCATGGAGAGTCAGTTTCCTTTTCTTCAGAGTCAGTGTATAAGTCGGTGTCATCGACTTCTTCCTCTACGATCATCGCCTTGGTCTTCTCCTTGGCTTTGGCTCAGAAAGCATCTCTATCCTTCTTAGAGAGGTCTATGTAGTCCATTTTGAAATGTCCAGACTTGCCACACTCAAAGCATCCGTCGCCTTGAGTCTTTGAGGACTGTTGAGCTACGCCGGTTCTTATTCATCCTTCTTTATTTTTCAAGCTTGGAGTTTATGTCCTCCAACTTCTTTGTCATTTCATCGATCTTTTTCTAGAGATCGGATCTCCTCGGTCTATCCCTAGCTGAGGCGTCAGAGGACCGTGAGAGACTGGCGAACTTTGATCTGCTAGATTCAGCTCGAAGCGCTACAGATTTGGTCGCTGAGCTTTGCTCCATTGATTCTGACTTTTGAGGTTGCGAGTGCTTCTGACGTTGGATGTCATACTCATTCTCTTTGAGCATGGAAAATAGCTTCTCCGTGTTCAACAAACTTAGGTCAGTTCTGTTCTGGTGGAAAACTCGGTGAACTGCCAAGTCTTCACCAAGCGTCGAGAGAACTTTTATGTTCATCTCGCGGTGAGAGTATTTTTCTTTCTTGATATTCTCAATATCCATGATGGTCTATGCGAATCTCAGCTCCATCGATGGTTTCATTCGCGAGCTGAGTGAAGTTCTCGTACTTCTAGCACGCCAAAGTGAACTTGTTCTCCTTTATATTGTTGGACCCTTCACAGAGAGATGCAAGATCATCCCACATCTCCTTGGCAATCTCATAGGAGATGATCTTTGGTAGGTAGCCCTTGCCTACTGTGGAGAAGATGACACTCTTGGCAATGTCATCCAACTGAGCGATATCATTCTCTTCCTTGGTAAAGGCTAGGGGATCCTTCAGCTCCGTCTTAGTAACGACAGTTCCAACTCCAGGAGCCGTGGATGGAACTATAACTTTCTCCATGATTAGGATGGGACCGTTGGTAATAATGGTCTCCCACATCCTATGATGTTTGGCAGTCAGCATCATCTTGAGTCTGAACTTCCACGTAGAGTAGTCATCCACGGTGAATTCTGGAAAGCTCCCAATAAGCGTGGGGTTTATATTTCCTGCACATACAATAGAGAAAGACAATCAGATATGCAGCAGAATGCACTAAGGGATTTTCAAAGATGTGTTCAGTTGACCACTAAAAAAATTCTCGCCTCACACCTAGTGAAACAGAGTCAGCAGTCTTTTCAACCTGGCTTTGATACCACTTGATGGTCCCGATAACGAGTTAACTAGTATGGGGGGAATACAACAGTAGCGATTTTTCAAACTTATTGAAAACTACTCAATTCACAATACTCAACAACTGAGAAAGACAGTCGGAGCTATCACTCAGTTCGGTACACAGTTGACTTCTTGGACTGAGGGTCAACTACGTTTCCTAACTGAGGTTTTGAAAGAGTGTGCAGTGCGGAATGTGGTGGACATTTTTGAACTCGTTACATACTGAAAATCTTTTTATGTGAAGGTCAAGTTCGCAAGACTTAGTACAGTTTTGTGAAAACTTGTTTGTATGGAGTTAGTGAGTTAGAAATACTCAAACAATAACTTCAATACACGAAATAAAAACACAAAGGTTTTCACGTTGTTTAGAGATGAACTCCTATGTCCACGACTAGCTTTTCGGGCTAGTAATCCACTAGATAAGTTTTCGCGTACTAATCAAACTTTAGCTTTGGTTTGGGGGCACCAAACAACCTATACAATTTGATTCCGGGTTCGAACAAAACCTACAATACTTTTTCGGGCAAGTGCACAACCTATCCTTAGATTGCGGGTTCTAAGGGACCTAGTGGCTTCGATTACGGGTACAAAGGGGACCTAGAAATTGGGATTTGGGGATTTTTCCAACTTATCAAACCTTTAACACTTTGCAGTGGAGGTTTTCTTCTAAAGTTTAGAGACTCTAACTTTTATAGTGAATCTACTTAGGAAATTATAAGGAATGTGGAATTCTAGACTTGATAAAGAAGGAGGATTCTGAGAGACTAGAAGTGAAGAATAAGGAGGAGGATTCTATCACTCAACTACAACTTATACTTCGACCCGAAGACTTTCTTGCTTTGTTTTTTTTTTTTTTGCGAGAGAGAGATTGAATACTTTTCTGCTTGAATGCTCGTTTTTTCGGTAGTCTTCTCGCAATGGTGAATGTCTCTATTTATAGAGAGAGAGGTCCAAAGAGCCGTTGGAAAGAGCCGTTTGACCTCTGCCAAAAAGCATGGTGCTTCACCTACTATTCTGCGAACTTTCCTAAGATGATAATTGTGAGCCTTTCTTTTTGCATGTCTATGCGGTCGTTCCATAAAAGGAAATTTACAGGTTGTCTTGTACGTGGGAGCATATTTGAATTTGAATCCAAGTTCTTCTTATTCCTTTGTTTTTCAAGTCTTCATATTCTAATTTCTGGACATGTGACTTTGACAGAACTAATCGACATGCATGAACTGCATGGTTCAGTCCCGGAGTTGAGTGAGGAATAGTCTGACTGACCAAACTCGAACTTGAACTGTCTTTCGGACTTGATCTGTCTTCTTCAATTTGAACCTGTAAAGAAAAAATCTTTATGCTAAAACAATGAGCTCTAGTTAGGATCAGACTAAAGGCCCATCTACTCAGTTGTGGTCAGTTGAGTTTTGGTAGAAATTAAAACTTTTACTAATTTTCCCAACAGTAAATGTGCTTCTTAATCTACTATCTTACTATCTTAATTGTTCCCATAAATTTCTCTCCAATATACACACCAATTACAAACATAAAATATAGTTTTAGTAAAAGATAACAATAAAGAAAACATAGTTAATAGTATGCTTGCTGACTTCTTTTCAAGTTCTGATTCTATTACTTTGAACTTCAAAATAGATATAGTACCTCGATATTTTCTAGGCCAATTAATAGTTCTGTGACCGGAACTTTCACTACTTTTGATTTATGGTATGAATTTTTAATTTGTTGAATAAGACCTTGAACTTTACAGTATTATTTAAATATGACAACCCTTTTTTTCGAATATTGACTTAAATGACCGGTGGAGGTGACGTTGAATAGTATGAATTTTTTGGTACGATGACATGGCAAAATTAATTTAAGAAAAAAGTGAAAATTCAGTTGGAATAAACTATATTCAACGCTACATTTTCCGACGCTATCTCATTGCATAATGTGGTGCATCTCAATACACATGGTGGTGCATTTCATTATAAATGATGGTGCATCTCAAAATGCATGGTGGTACATCTAAAAAAAATAGTGAAAAAGAATATTAATAAAATTAAAAAATGGTGCATCTTATTACACAGTGTAGTGCATCTCACTTAAGTTATGGTGCATATCATCTGACGTAAAAAACAATCGAAATAAAATAAAAATCAGAAAGTCAACGGTTTGATCCGAATCCGACCTGATCTCACCCAAAAATTTGCCAATCATCTTATGGGAAGCTTGGCTATATAATGGGGGAAATAAATTCTAAAAACTTGATAGTATTTTTCAAGGATCAATACACATTGTCAATGTTATTATAATTTGTTCGGCATTTTGAGTAATTGGTTTGGATTGCTAAGTATTGTGGAATTCATTTTATTCAAATTAGAACAACATTATGTGACAACACTATTTATTGATTCTACTTTCAAAGGTTGTATTTATAATATCGAAGTTAACTCGTTATTTTAAGATTGTGATTTAATAATTTAAAATTATACTTATTTATTTATATTTTTTTTAATTTTCTTTTACAAATTGTAAGGTTATGATAAGTTAAACCCCCATCGCAAAAAATATGGCTACCCGGGACTCCGCCTCTGTCTCTATTCGTTTTTTTTTTTTTTTTTTTTTTTTTTTATTATCTTTCTATTCTTTGTTATTAACTCAAAATAGCCCAAAACTTTTTTCAAGTCAATTTTATTATATAATTCAGACAACCATACAGAATATCTTTTTTCTTTTCCCTCAGGGAAATATGAATTGAATGTCGCGCCAGGCTTTCTTCTCTCAAATTTGAACTACCCACAAGGAAGAAGTCAACTAGCGACTAGCGAGCTTTTTTTTTTTTTTTTTTTTTTTTTTTTTTTTTTTTTTTCTCAATGACAATTTATAATGAGTTGAAGTGTTGAACCATTAGGGAAATTTTATGCTCATTGTTCATCCTCTACCTAAAACTATCATTCTTATGACACAAGTTAATTGTACAAAAACTTTTAAATAAAAAGTATAGAATATGTGTCGACAGTCAAATTTATACACCATAATCACTCCTCCTACACCATTAAAATGAATCACCATGTATCTGTGAATATTGTAATGTCCATGTGTCTCAATTAGTGCCTTGACCTCTCAAAATTCGTATAATAAAAGAAATTTATTGTATATTTTTTCTTCGGCACAAAAACTCGTCAAACTAACGAAAATGAAACTTTCGTTTGAATATAAATTAGATTTTTGCTTTTCTTTTATTTCTTGTGGGTCCCACAAATTAAAGATAAAAGAACAAGAGCATCCACTACGGGTGTCTAGTTAGACCCCGGGTCTATCGCCGGGAAGCGTAATTTCAATGATTGGTGGGGTTGAATAAGACCCTGGTAAAAATTTTCACTATGGTGGGATTGAGTAAGACTCCGGGTCTATAATCATTGGCAATGATTGAATAAATTTTTTTTTGTGTGTGTTTGTAATAAATAATTTTAATTTTAGTTGGAAATGAATATGATTATAGATTAATACACTTAATTTTTCATTTTAATTTTATTAATTTTAATTTTATTAATACTTAATTACAACATTATATTAAAAATTAAAACACACTACCCTATTAAATCCAAAATAAATCCAAATAAGCCTAAATCCAACCCAAATCCTCATACCTAAAATTGCACCACCGTACATCTTCTTCTCACCTCAATCCACCTGCAACTCAAAAAAAAAAAAAAAAAAAACAAAACAAAAAAAGAAAGAAAAAGTTGAAACCCATTGCACGTCTTCTCCTTCTTCCTCTCATTCTCCTTCTTCTCCGACGCGTGGCGAAGGAGCGGTGTCGAAATATCGACACCACGCTCGACCTTCGCATCGACACCCAGGGGTCGAGCCGGCCACAACGGCGTCGAAGGGAGGCAGTATCGAAGGGGGATCTACACCGGCTTCGACCCCGCTGCTCGATCCCCACAGTGGGTGCTCTAAGGTACAAATACTTCTTTGATGTTAAAGGCATAAGTCAAGCGGTATTCAAATTCCCTACAAAACTTTCCGCATCACAACACTAGCACATCATATTTAAGAGTAGACGGAGTATCTTCAGACGGACTAAAATATCAATCATAAAGAAAGAGTACAAAAGAAGAATAGAAAACAAGCTCGCATCAACTTCCAAGATTTAGCATGTGAAGCACACGCTAAGTAAACTAAATTTCTTGTGCAATAGTCTGCATAAATAAGAGAAAAACCGCTTTGGAAAATTTAGTACGAAATATTCAACATGTATAATGTTGGTGAAATTCGAAAATAAAACATTTGATTACAAATATTATCCATTTCACGAGTAAGTCAATTCTCAGCGGACTCCAAATATAACGGCGTTTTTTCTTTGCAGCTGAAAGAGCATTAAGATGCAATATTAATTAACTCCGAGACCCAAATATCCACGTGTCGAGCGAAGCAAAATGCAAAATTTATTGCTTTTCGAAGTTAAAACAATCACATAAACTTGTGGTGAGCTAAAGGGACCAAGGCTGAAACTAGTTTTATTCAATAAGCAGATCAAAGTTGGAATGGCAAAACAATGCATGCCTTGCAATTATCTTACAATTATACTCTACCAGAAGCTAAGAAATTCGAGCTCAATTTCACAAGAGATTATAATCATAAAACTAGAAGAAAGCAAAACCAGTTGATCATATCTGCAGGCAATGCATTGCTCAAAAAAGCCCTTTCTTCACATGATTACAAGTCTATCCTAGCAAGTTCCTCTGAGCAACGATCATATCTGCAGGCAATGCTCAAAGAAGCCCTTTCTTTACACGATTACATGTCGATCCTAGAAAGTTCCTTCGAGCAAAATAAGGCCAGCAATGATCATATCTGCAGGCATTGCTCACTTCATCATGGATAATAGTGTAGTTTGAGCTGCTCACAGTCCTAGCATAACACAATTTATCACTAGTATAAACATATTCTTGTTGATTGCTTCCCATTCCGCTAACAACTGTGCTTCCTTTCACAAGCATGGAGCCTTGAGCATTCTGCACATTCTTTAGCCTACTTGCAGATATTCCCGACGAAGAACTCTTCTGCACCTTCTCTTCGAAGCCTAAAGTCAGGTTTGCCACAGAATCATAGCTCCCATCGCCATTGTCAGCATTATCAGAGTAAAGATGAAGACGAAATCTTCTGTCTGCACTGGTCGAGCGAATGGAAGGAGACGGCATATCCATATCGACACTGCTGTTGAAGTTTATGACCTGATCAAGAATCTGCTCGTTCCCATCATTTCCCATCACCATTGTATTGGTGTATCCCAATCTCTGGAGTGATGTGGTCGTGATCACTCCATGAGACGACTCCACCAGCCCGCTAGAAACTATGGAACGACTAATGTTTGTAACGAATACCCCATCAAAACCCGTGAAATTCGAGACAATGGATAGAGAGAGAGGCGAGGCCCGGTGTTCTAACAACTTCCCTCGAGTCCTCACACTCTTGTCATCCAACCAAAGATGCAAATTAGCATCGATATACCAAACATTCAAGGCGTTCGTCACACTAAAGGAAAGACGATGAGTTTTTCCATCTAATAACTTTCCTAAAAAAGGGGTGATCTCGATATCATAAGTAGGAAGATCAAAGGAGCCAATGCCGGTAATCGGCCTCCATAAAAGGGGGTTCACACCACCGGTGTAGATCACCGTAAACGGCCAAACGGCTCCGACGATGGAGCCGTCTAAGCCAACTACAACCTCCCTAAATGGACCATTCCCGGGCATACCAGTGAGATTGTTAGCAGAAATGTATTCGTTTGGAGGATTCCCAAACCAGAATTCATCATTTTCATGAAAGGAAACATAAACCTCCAAAACAGCCCTATATGAATTAAGGGGAATCTTAAATTCCTTCGACTCTACATCACTCGAATTTACGATCTCAAACCATAATCCATCGTTCAACGGTAAATTTCTCGAAATGGGCAGGATCAGATCCGCCCCAGACCCGGATTGGGCGCCCATTTCAGCAGGATAAAAATGGAGAGAGATGTTGACATGGTAAACGCCAGTGTAAGTGGAATCAACAATATTTCCCAAAAAAACAGCGAGGGTTTGATTGGTGGTGAGCAGAGAAGAATACCTCGTGATGTCCTTCTTCACCGTCCAAACAATGCCGGTGGCTCGCGGCTCGGCGGTGCAGCTGCGGAGAACTTCAACGCCGCCGATCCAGACGCCGAAGATGCGGTCGAACTGGCGGCCTTTGCACGTGGCGGTCCATTCGAGAACGATTTTGGCGAAGTTTTGAGATGGGCAATTTGACGGCGGGTTGTAGGCGGCGAGGACCGGCGGCTGGCCGTAGGTGTAGGCGAAATCATGCTGGAGGAGGAGATAAGAGCAGGGTTTGGAGGCGGGGAGGGGGATGGGTTTGGTGACTTCGAAGTAGGCGGTGGGAGGAGCGTCGGCGTCGGCGGCGGATAACGAGGTGGACTCGAAATCGGGTTGTGATCGAAATAGGGTTGTTGTTTGGTGGAGGTTTGCGGCGGTGGAGGGTGGTGGTTGGTGGAGGAGTGTGAGTGTGAGTGTGAGGCTGAGGAGAGAGAGTATAGTGGAAGCCATTGATGGAGTGGTCTGGTCGTATAGACTTGCAAGTATTGCTTTTGTTGTTTTTGTAATAAAATTTAAAAATGAGTGCAAATTGGAGTGAGAAACAATGTGGTGAGAGAGAGAAATTGTTGGAGTTGTTATTAGTTTTAAACTTTTAATAAGCATAGGATTATCCAACAATTTTAAGCTTAATTTTCGGTTGCATTTATGGATTGTACCATCTTTTCTGAAGATTCCAACAGAGGTACCATGAAGGCATCGACACGTCATAAATGCTTCAACGTACAAGTGAAATACAGATACATTTTCTTCTAAAATAGAAGAACTCTATTTTGATGAACACTTGTACAATAAATAAGGCTCGTTATATATTCAAAATATCGGTTGCTTTAAAAAAAAAATACTACTATTGTAATATCATTTTATAAAATCCAAGCGGTAATCAATATTGTAAATGAACAGGTCTCAAATTCAAATTCTAGTGCTCTCCTTTCCTATATAAAAAATAAATAATAAATAATAACAATAATAATAGTAATAATAATAAATTACCTCAACTATTTAAGATTAATATACCATTCTCAAATTCAAATTCTACCACTCTCCCTTCTCTCGCAAAGCTCTCTCTCTCTCTTTCTTTATAATTTTAACGACATCACTAGTTTGTTGGTCTTCTTCTCCTTCTACGGCGAGATTTTGTTTGCCGGCACCTTCTTCTCTTTTTCTTTTCTCAATCCTTTACTTGAAAACCCCAAATTCTATACACGGGATCCCCAAATTTTATAATCTAGAAAACTTCCTTTTCTCGGTATGCCGGTCAAGAGCTCGAGAAGTCGCTGATCTTCCGCCTCGAACGATGTCAACAACGGTAGGGGCCGTCGCCGTCATCGGTCAGCCAGAAGCATTGCCCATGTGGTCCAGTACCACCTACCTCTATTACCCTTGACGCTAACCACCACCCACTCACAACCAGCCGCACCTACCAGTGTTTTGAAAACCGGACCGGATCGGCCGGTCCGACCGGAAAACCGGTGAACCGATTGGTTGTCTGGTCCGGTTTCATTCAATTCGGGTTTTTCAATTGGCCCGAAGCTAACCGGTTAAATCCAGTAAAAACCAGTGACCCGAGCGACTCAATGAACCGGTTCGTATTTTTGAAATTCAAATTTTATTTTTTTATCAAAATGAAATGAAGAAGATTTGAACGTAAGACCTCCTTGTTGTTAAGCTATTGCACAAACCATCCTACCAACAAGAGTTATTTGTTGTCATACTTACAATTTATCAATTTAACTTGTTAGTGAAGCATGATCATAGAATTATAGTAGTAATTATTCTTTGCTCTATTTTTAAATTAACATCATCAAATTTATTTAAATTAACTACATTATCATAGGATGAAAATATTTACGAATTGTTCATACAATAGAAATATGGTATTATTATTATATGTATCACGAATTCATTAACTACATAAATTTATCAATCATATACTTTGATTTATTTATGTGTTGAACGAAAATTGATGAACAATTTTATTTTCTTTTAATTAATATAATTTGATTTATTTTTATTATTTATATTTTAACTTATACATATAATATATATGAAAAAATAGAAATAAACGAGTCGTCCAGTTTTTTGAAACGGTTCAACCGGTCGGACTGGTGACCAAGTGACCCGATAAAGTGATCGGTTCGATGATCGGTCCGGTTTTGAAAACATTGCCTACCAGCCACCGTCCTTCAGAATCTCACGTGATGTAGTACTGCTGGAGGAGAATGCAACGTAGCGACGATGACAGACATGATTATGGTCGTCAAGACTAGTTCGAGAGAGTCAGAATACATCAAAATCTCTTATGGAGAGGTGAGATTTCTCTAAGAATTTTGCATTTATATTTGGACACTAAGAATTCTACAAAGTCCATGACATATTACAATCCTTGGAAGTCAATCAAATTTTCAATATGTCCAGATTTAGATGAATGTAGTGGTTAAAATTCGTCGACTTGGCCCAAGCCCAATAAACATTCCAAGTTGGTTCGATCAGTTAAGCAACCGGATCCATCTAGCCCGATAAGCTACGGATGAACTTGGACTTGTCCGCCCAGCCCAATAAGTTAGGCTCAAGATTTCATATCAAGACCAACTTGGACCAACCCAGGTTGGACATTTCACTTCCAAGCCAACTTGGACTAACAATCAAGCTGGAGATTTTAATTCAAGACCAACCTGGATTGACCCAAGTTGGATATTTCACTTCCAAGCCAGCTTGAACTAACAGCCAGGCTGGAGATTTTATTTCAATTCCAACCTGGACTTACCCAGGTTAGATATTTCACTTTCCAGCCAGCTTGAACTAATAGTCCGTCTGAAGATTCATACACAACCTGGACCAAAGCTAGCCCGCCAAGTTGACACGGTCTAGCAAGCCCAATCAGTCAGATAAACTTGTCAGCCTAGCCCGATATACTACAGACCAACTTGGGTTTACATCATGTCTAGGTCAAGCTTTTCATCAAACTGTCAACCTAGTTGACGGGGTCAAAAGATCTAGCCGTCAACCCTAAAAGGCATCTTAATCTAATCCGCCAAGCTAACACGGTCAAATAACCGAATCATCAACCCTAAAGAGCACACCAAGCCGATCAGCCAAGTTGACTCGGTCAGAGAGCATATCCTAACATTTCTACCAATATAGCAACAGGCTGGAAGAGTGGAACGAGTGGATAAGGCCGACGTGGTAAACCCTAGTGACTGGTCATCTTCTAAATATGTAGCCCGATTAGGTTACAGCCCGGGGGGGAGGGGGGGTCATTCCAACTCATACACATTCAACCTTTACTATCTATCATCTCTCTATATTCCACTCGACTACGGCTGCCATCCAGCTACGACCGCTACTCGGCTACGATTGCCATCCGGCTATGGCCCATCCGGCTACGATCTATCCGACTACGATGCCTACCCGACTACGGCCTATCCAATCGTAGTTGCTATTTGGCTACGACCTTAATCCGACTACATCAATTTTACCCGTTTACACTTATAATACATCTTTCATCAATCATTCGATCTCCATCTAACTACACCGGCTTACATCCGGCTACATATTTACTTATATATCAACATCGGCCTAGCCGGCTACGGCCGTTTTCATTGGCCTATGTTGATCCAACTTGCACACATTTCATCTCTTCTACTTGCAGCCGGTTGCCATCCGGTTTGCCTCTATCATCCGCCTACGATCAATCTTTATCCATCCATACACCACACAAGCTGTCTACGGTCTACACTTAATCCGACTCATAAATCTCTCATACTCTCTCAACTTTCGCCGTCTTTCCAACTCGCTCTTACACACCGGATCTATCCAATTTGGGTTACTCAGCCACCAACTTGCTATTATTACTTACTCATTGTCACCGTTCCCACCCTCTGAACGCAGCCGGCAACTTGGAACAGGCATTTCTTCCAACCTGCCTTTCTCTCTCAATCGTCTTATTTATCATTTCTACTGGTTATTCATTAACTAACTTGAGCGTCAGAGGCTCTACGGTCGACACCCCCCTTCTGGTGCTCAACCTAGGGCTCTTGCGTGTTCTTGTGTTGACAGGTTGCTAGTGCTCAATTGATCCGGACGTGCTGACATCATCCTCAATTGTAGATCTAGCCTCTACAATTTGGCGCCCACCGTGGGGCCGTAGGAATCAAACGAATCAACGCACTTTCCGTAGATCTCTTTATGTGCTAATCATGTCTGATGGACGTGATGGATTTGAAACACCCGATGCTCCCGACGTAACTGCTCGGGCTGAACTGGCTGCCAAGATTGCTGTCCTCACTAAGCAGATCAATCAAGAGCGAGAACGATGCAAGAAGTTGGAAAATGAGAATGCCAACTTGTATGAACGTCTTGAGGCTCTGGAGCCCATCGAGATCATTAAACCTCCTGGCTTTCGGGCCCAAGTGCCTTCCATGCAGCCTATAGGAGATACACCGATCACTCACAATGATGGATCCGACCCTCTCGTGACTGATCCATCATCTTCGATAAGAAACTGCAATGTTATTAGTATTCCAACTGATCCGGGTCATGCTTTTGTAAATGCAGACAACAACATCCCGCCTGCCGCCTTAGAGCAATCACGCGGAACGGAACAAGTTACTCTGGATGCTCGAATTAAAAGTCTTATCCAACGTGAGAGAATAACCACCATTGGGGGGCAACTTGCTCAAACCATTCTTACTACCCCAAGTGTAGCGATGAGTAATGCTACCCAACCTACCAGGCCGACAACTAACCGGATGATCCCACCAACCCACATCAACCAACAGACTATCGGAGCTGATTAGAGAGAGATCACCCAAGAACAGTTGTTCGCGAGCGAACCTACTCAACCGACGACCACTGGGCGGTATGCCTTCAGAGATGATGAATTGAAAAGAAAGTTGGCCAAAATAGAATCGCTAATCCAACGTATTCCTGGCGTGCCAACACTAATCCACAAAAGTTCAGAAAATTATTATGCCGACTCGCCGTTTGTTGATGAAATTGCCCTGGTCGAAATGCCCATCAAATTCAACTTTCCTAGCATGCAGATGTTTGACAGCACAACTGATCCGACTGACCACATAGCTCAATACAAGCAGAGGATGTTTACTACTGCAATTCCATGCGAATTGAGACAAGCTTGCATGTGTAAAGGGTTTGGTTCTAGTCTGACAGGACCGGCCCTCAAGTGGTACACAAACCTTTGGAATTACTCTATTTCAAGTCTTGCTCAACTAACCGATATTTTCGTGCAGCAATATGCCAGTAGCAGGAAACTTGAAAAAATTTCAGAAGATTTGTAAGCCGTGGTACAACGACGTGGAGAATCTCTGCGAGACTACATTGGATTTTTAACCAAGAGAAAGTGTCCATAACAAACTGTAACACTCAGACATCGATCACAACCTTTAGGAAAGGACTCCTACCCTACTCAGATCTTTACAAAGATCTCACAAAGTATCCTTGTAAAATAATAGAAGACGTCTTCACCAAGGCGTGGGCACAAATCAAGTGGGAAGAAAACCAATACAATATCTATCAATCTTCTAGATGTACTCGAAGAGACGACAAAATTGACAAAAGAACAACGGATAGACGATTTGAGCCTTACCCACCTCTGCATAAAATGAAAAATGAGTATACACGAGGTGAGCACGTTGAGGATGATCATCCCTCACCATCAAGCTAGTCAGCAAATGACTGTACAAGTTGCGAACTAAGAACAAACAAACATATCAAAAGTTGGATTGCAATCCATCTAAACAGTATCATTTCTACTCATCTTTGTCAGTTTTTCCATTAAGTTTATCATTTCCCCACACCATTGCTAATAGTTTTATCCAGGCCAATTCAGAACTACATCGGACTTGATCCCGCCAAGGGTATATAGGCAACTCTACGGAGCACAACTCCATAGAGCACAGTCGACAACGAGAACTACATTTGGCTTGATCCCGAAAATGGGTATGTAGGCAGCTCTCCGGAGTGCAACCACCAATCTTAAACTATACGTCCATTTTGCTCTAATTCCACCAACTCTGAAATCAATCAGGCAAGGCTGGAGAATAATGCATACAAACCGACATATGATACATAGGTTGGTGCACTTAGATTCAGTCTGACTCGGCCAAGACAAAACAGCTCCAAGCTGACACAATTTCTCCAAAGGAAACAAATACATTTTTTTCCAACTTGTCAAATTTGACTACCGAAGTGAAATGTACGTGGGCCCAACAAATGAATCAAATTGGTTGACACTAAAAATCAGCTGGCTTTGGACAACTCAAAGCTGGTGGTGCCAAGTTGTATAGAACGGATCAAAAATTATTCCTACTTGTCGACTCAAGCTGCATCAGGCTAATACAAACAAGCCAAGCTCCAACTAGGAGGAACAAAACATGCCAGTATATTTTTCCAACTGAGAGAAAAAAAAAATCAATCAATCCAACTTGGAGAAGCTGGGTACGACCCGATTGTACCTTCTCTAACTTTACAAATCAATCAACATATGTCAAATCACCAACTTACTAGTATACGCGGATATGAATAAATAAGCCTCCAACATGGAATTCAATAACACAATTCGCTCCAACTAATGTACTAGCGAGCTCGAATAACTCCGAATAACTAACTCTCCATCTAGAAAATTCTAATTGTAGAGTAGGGGGCAAACTGTAGTGGTCAAAATTCGCCGACTTGGCCCAAGCCCAATAAACATTCCAAGTTGGTTTGATCAGTTAATCAACCGGGTCCATCTAGCCCGACAAGCTACGGATGAACTTGGATCTGTCCGCCCAGCCCAATAAGTTAGGCTGGAGATTTCATATCAAAACCAACTTGGACCAACCTAGGTTGGATATTTCACTTCCAAGCCAGCATGGACTAACAATCAAGCTGGAGATTTTAATTCAAGACAAACCTGGATTGACCCAGGTTGGATATTTCACTTCCAAGCCAGCTTGGACTAACACAGGTCTACACTTAATCCGCCTACGATCAATCTTTATCCATCCATACACCACACAGATCTACACTTAATCCGACTCGTAAATCTCTCATACTCTCTCAACTTTCGCCGCCTTTCCAACTCGCTCTTACACACCGGATCTAGCCAATTTAGGTTACTCCGCCACTAGCTTGCCATTATTACTTACTCATTATCACCGTTCCCACCCTCCAAATACATCCAACAACTTGGAATAGACATTTCTTCCAACATGTCTTTCTCTTTCAATCATCTTATTTATCATTTCTACTCTTTATTCGTTCACTAGCTTGAGCGTCGGAGGCTCTACGGTCGACACCCCCTTCCCGGTGCTCAACCTAGGGCTCTTGCATGTTCTTGTGGTGACAGGTTGCTAGTGCCCAATCAATCCGGATGTGCTGACATCATCCTCAATTGTAGATCCTCTACAATGAATATTTAAGATTCGTAACTGAATACCAACAAAATTTTAACAACTTTTTAAAGTTTGAATTGAATACCTCTAGACATTTGAAATACAAAAATCTTATAGAGTCTAAATTGAATACACCCTACCCCCAAATCTACGCATACCTCCTACATATCTTTGAGTAAAGTCATGAGTTTTTGGTTGGCAATACTTCTTAAGAATATATGCTCTAATCACCACATTTCTTTGATTTGGAGCATAATCCATTATGCCTTTTCTTTTCCCCGGATTATGTGGAAGAAGTTCAACGTCATATAACAATTCTTCATGTTGTGATTGTTCACTAGAAACACTTGAATTGTCCAATTCCACAACATTTTCTTGAGTTTGAAGGGAAGCAGAAGGAAACTCACTAACATTGGGAGAATGAGCCTCAATATCTTTCGGCAAAGAACAAGAAATGTCTTGAGGTTTCAATTTCTTTTTCATATATTGTCGAAGGTCGGGTTGCTTTCTTATTGTCTTTGATTTCTTTGAATTTTGTGTTGCATTCCCTATTTCTGAATTGAATTAGTAATACAAATAAATAGTATATTCATTCATTGCAAGATGTCAAGCTCTACTTAAATCAAAAATTTTAATTGAATGGTGGGGATGTGAATAGTGTTGTGTGCGTATGCGAGTAGAAGAAGACGGGCAAGAGGAATCAGCCCAACCCAACCCATGCTTGACTCGAAACATGCATCAAAACCTGACATATAAAAATAAAAATTTGTCTTCGTGTCTTTTTTGGCTCATCTTTTCCTCCCTCACGTCGTCTACTTTCGCCAAATTAAGGCACACTCGATTTCGTTCAGCTTATTTCCGATCAACTCGGTTTGTAGCTTCTTCCTCCAATTGACGGCGCTGTCTGCATCTACTTTCTCCTAATTTTGATTGAGCTTGACAAATGTATTGGTGATAGGAAGTTTGGTACTCTTTAATCTTCTTTAAAACACCCGACTTAGATCTGGAATATTCAAGCTCAAATATAGAAAACTGAGTTTATTTTGCTATATCCAATGACAATTCAATTATCTATTTATACACTGGATGCCTATGTGTCGGGGTTACTGATTCGATGAAAATAAAGTTATGCATGTACTATGAATGTTGATTGAATTTGCAGATTGATTTCGGCTTTTGAGAGGTTGATGGAAATTGATTGCGGGTGAATTGAAAAATTATGAGTGTCGATAGATTTAAGAAAAACAGAGGGTTTTGGAATATTATATAAATCATAAATAAATTTGAAACATTGAAAATTTTGGGTAGTTTGAAATTGTACCAGTCGAAGTCTTGTCGTGGTAAACTTGTGTAATTTTGTGTTGTTTTAGAATTCTAGAGTAAAATGAAAATTAAACTTAATTGAAAAATCTGGAGAACTAAGTTTTGAGATGAAACTGTTATGAATTAATCTGCATGTGAAGTCTAAATAAGTAAAAAGACAAACACATGTATGTTGTAAACTTGTTGTGTAACTATGTGTTGTCTTAATTAAATTGTACTGGCTTCCAAGTAGTTTTCCCTCTTTACGATTATAGGTTTGTGTATTAGTTGATCTGATTTAATGCAGCTGAGTGTGAATTCTCATTTTGGTTTCTTGTTTTTTGTCATAATGATATTGTGGGAGTTACTTTCGTAGTTGATATTTCTTAGCAGTTGCTATCTTAAGTGGGGATAGGCTAGGATTGATTTTTAAGGCTTGTTATTTAGTTTTGGCTTTTTTTTGTCATTATAATTGAATGATAATTCCAATTAGATTTGGAAAATATCCAAGGTGCATGATGAGTACTATTAGTTAATGGTTATTCTCACTTGGCAATATGAATTGCTATAATTCAGCTAAATGATCTATCCGCTCGAGTTTAAACTGTATTTGTCTTAATTAAACTCTAAGGCAAGTGTAGTATTATATATCTAGTGTTACTTGTTAATTGTATTTATGACAATTTGCAAGAGAAATTTCATTTTCTAATTGTCCTTATGCATATTACTATGGCCACTAAAACTACCTCCAATTGATGCTCTTCACTGCCAATTCTACCCCCGTGCACAATGCCTAACCATTCAAATGTCGAAGTTGCCAATACGTGCAAAGAGATAATGCTATCCCATACTGAAAATAAGAGAAATAATGCATGTGATGACAATCCAAAAGATAAAAAGAAAATGTCTAGACAAGTAACGACCGAGTAACAATTTCTTCTACGATTCAACGTGGTTACTATCATTTTTTTTATTACATTTGTTCTACATAATAGTGACATTTATAAGTTATAACAATTAAAAGTAATAATATTCCTGTTTTTTTTATAGAATTAAAGAATGGTGTAGACCTCAAAGACTTTGCAAATTGGTTGAAATTCTCAGTGATGCCCAAAAACGATATAAAGGTTCATAGGTTTTGGGGGTTTGCTTTATTTGCTTACATGGACATATGGTCATTGGAGTGAAATACTTTGGTTCATTCATAACTTCATCTGTAGGTCTCGTATACTGCAATTTTCCGGTAATAGAGTTATAGTTTTGACTCTTACTGATATTCAAGATATATTTATGTTGCCTAGAAATGAGTTAAAAGAATTCGAGGTTACTTTACTCGGTAGGAATGATGAATGATGAGAGTGATACATATTTCTTGCAAGATTATGTAGATTCAAGAGTGTAGATATCGAAAATTTAAAGAAATATTTTATTGATTTTAATATTTTATTTTATCATGGAATCTTATGATATCATATTAAATAAGTTATTTAATTGATAAATATATCTTTATATGGTGATAAATATCTATTTCTTTGAGAACAAGTAAAGGATATACATCAATATTTAAGAGCCAATGAGATCGCGCCACCTCATCCCTCAAGCCCATGATGGAGCCTAAAAGCCCACCAAGTCCACCATATTTTTCCCTATAAATAGAGGTCTCCACACAACTTTAAATGACACCTAAAAAATCATCTTCAAGAGCTCAAGAATTGAAGAGAGAAATTCTCTAAGATTTCTCTCTCAATATTCAAGGTGTCCCGGCGAGATTCAAGGCGTTCTTCGTAGGAATCAACGCGTTCTTCGGCGGAAATATCTCAAGTGGTGTTTGATCCAGAAACAAGGCACAAGTCCTCGACGTCAACGTTATAAAGTTCGACGCTCAACGTTACTTCGGAAACAAGGTGAACGTCCTCCGCATCAACACCATCAACCCCAAAGCTCAAGTCAACACCATCAACCCCAAAGCTCAAGTCAACGCCATCAACCTCAAAGATCAAATCAAAGCTCAACGTTTACCTCAGAAGCAAGGCGAAAGTCATCCGTATCAACGTTACAAAGCTTGAAGATCAAGTTCAAAGAGATCAAGGAGGCATACTTCTCATCAAATCTCAAAGACTATCAAGTCCAAGGAGGTCAAAGAGGCATACTTCTACATCAAATCTCAAAGGCTACTTAAAGATCGTTCGAGGGTCAAAGTGAAGAGAAGAATCAGAGGATCAAATAGAGATTGAACCCGCGTATATTCGAAATTCGTATATTTGTAATCATATTTGTGTTTATTGAATAAATACATATTTTGTGTTTACAGATTTTGGCACGCCTAGTGGGACAATCTCTACCTCTCATCTCTTCTCTTCGCCAAATCCAAAGAAGATGTCTACAAGTCTTGAGGAGCAAATCGCGAAGTTGACAAAGCTTGCAGAAGGTCTTGCCAAACGCTTAGAAGAACGGGATGTTCAACTCGCAAAGCTGAAAAATGCAAATACTTTGGATACGAGAAGCCAACAAGTAAAGGACGATCAAGAAGCCAAGCTTTTCATGGAGCCAAAAGATGGTGACAAATCTCCGACTAAGGAGCTTGAAGTCTCTTCCAATGGACCGATGCGTGCCGATCAACTCAAAGCATTCATCAAGAAGGCAATCAAGGACAAATTCGAAGGGACCTCCAAATCATCATGGACTTATAGCAAGCCATACACTCAAAGGATTGAAAGCTTGAAGATGCCGATCGACTATCAGCCTCCAAAGTTTCAACAATTTGATGGCAAAGGAAATCCAAAGCAACATATAGCCTACTTCGTGGAGACTTGCAACGACGCTGGAACATATGGAGATCACATGGTGAAACAGTTCGTGCGTTCTTTGAAGGACAATGCTTTTGATTGGTATGCTGATTTGCAACCAAATTCAATTGATAGTTGGGGGTAATTGGAGCAAGAATTCTCCAACCGCTTCTATAGCACTCGAAGGACAGTGAGCATGGTGGAGCTTACAAAGTCAAGTCAATGTAAAGACGAGCCCGTCATCGACTACATCAATTGTTGGAGGGACTTAAGCTTAAATTGCAAAGATTGCTTGTCTGAAACTTCTGCAATTGAGATGTGCACTAAAGGCATGCATTGGAGTCTTCAATATATCTTAAAAGGAATTCAGTCAAAGACCTTCAAAGAATTGGCTACAAGAGCTCATGATATGGAGTTAAGCATAATCGCAAATGGAGTTGAAGATCTTTCGATTGAAGAGGATCACAACTTTGAAGAAAATCAAGAAACAACCCATGGGGGCAAATCTCCTAAAGAAAGTTCAAGTGATGAAGAAGCTACAAGTGAAGACAAAGAATATGCTACAAATTAATCTTCTGATACTTGGTAGAATCCATAAAGTCAATGCTCCTTGATAAGAGCTTAAACTATCTACATAGCTCCTAGATGCGAGCAAAAACCATCTAACTTTTCAAACAAATACTTCAAGTGCTCCTTGATAAAAGCTTAAAGTGTCTACAATGCTCCTTGATAAGAGCTTAAACTATCTACATAGCTCCTAGATGCGAGTAAAAACCATCTAAACTTTTCAATCAAAGAACTTCAAGTGCTCCTTGATAAGAGCTTAAACTCTCTAAAATGCTCCTAGATGCGAGCAAAAACCGTCTAAAATTTTCAAACAAAATAACTTCAAACGCTCCTTGATAAGAGCATAAACTGTCTACAACGCTCCATGACGCATGAGCCTAAACTGCATGTTACTCCTGACCCGCATGAGTATAAACTATGTACAGCGCCCCTCCTTAAAACTATGATCAAATTCTTTGAAGAGTCGTCCAAGTGCAAGACTCCTTGACACGAGTATAAAATGTCTACAAATTCAAATCAAATGAAGACTCATTGAAACGAGTTTAAACTTTCTATCAAATTCAAGAACTCCTTGAAACGAGTATAAACTTTCTTTCAAATTCAAAGAACTCCTTAAAATGAGTTTAAACTTTTTAGCAAATTTAAGAACTCTTGAATATGAGTATAAACTATTCACAAGTTGAAGTTCAAGAACTCCTTGGTATGAGTATAAACTATCTAACAAATTTAAATTTATCGAGACTCATTCATTTTCACGAGAAGTCGTCCATGAACAAGTCTCGAGGGGGCATTTGTAGATATCGAAAATTTAAAGAAATATTTTATTGATTTTAATATTTTATTTTATCATGAAATCTTATGATATCCATATTAAATAAGTTATTTAATTGATAAATATGTCTTTATATGGTGATAAATATCTATTTCTTTGGGAACAAGTAAAGGATATACATCAATATTTAAGAGCCAATGAGATCGCGCCACCTCATCCCTCAAGCCCATGATGGAGCCTAAAAGCCCACCAAGTCCACCATATTTTTCCCTATAAATAGAGGTCTCCACACAACTTTAAATGACACCTAAAAAATCATCTTCAAGAGCTCAAGAATTGAAGAGAGAAATTCTCTAAGATTTCTCTCTCAATATTCAAGGTGTCCTGGTGAGATTCAAGGCATTCTTCGTAGGAATCAACGCGTTCTTCGGCGGAAATATCTCAAGTGGTGTTTGATCCAGAAACAAGGCGCAAGTCCTCGACGTCAACGTTATAAAGTTCGACGCTCAACGTTACTTCAGAAACAAGGCGAACGTCCTCCGCATCAACACCATCAACCCCAAAGCTCAAGTCAACACCATCAACCCCAAAGCTCAAGTCAACGCCATCAACCTCAAAGATCAAATCAAAGCTCAACGTTTACCTCGGAAGCAAGGCGAAAGTCATCCGTATCAACGTTAAAAGATCAAGTTCAAAGAGATCAAGGAGGCATACTTCTCATCAAATCTCAAAGACTATCAAGTCCAAGGAGGTCAAAGAGGCATACTTCTACATCAAATCTCAAAGGCTACTTAAAGATCGTTCGAGGGTCAAAGTGAAGAGAAGAATCAGAGGATCAAATAGAGATTGAACCCGCATATATTCGAAATTCGTATTTTTGTAATCATATTTGTGTTTATTGAATAAATACATATTTTGTGTTTACAAGGAGTTATGCTTAAACTGTTAATGTAAGAATGATGCCAGATTGAACAATACGGAGGAAGATTTTAAGAGGCTTTTCGTTCTATTTGCTTTGTCTACTTTTGTGGCACCAAGTCAAAATTCTTCAATTGAATTGTCTGTTCTCAAATCATTGATTTATGTAGCACAAATTTCAAGCTTAGATTGGTGTACTTTTGTTTAAAAAAAGTTATGCAAAGTTGTGAGTTCACTCAAGTTTAAGTCCTCATCCGAAATATTTAAATAGTTGTGTTCTTGTCTTTCCATTAGTTTATTTCCACCGTTTCATGTGGTTAGGTGTCGCTGCCCCTTTTAGCTTACTTTTTAATACATCATTGGACATCAGATATTTTCTTTTAATATTAAAAGGTGAGTTGGCGGAAGGTGGCAGTGGGCTTAGGGTTGGTAAATGGGTAAATAAGATTGCATACCCCATTAGTGCGAAAGTTCCTATTAGTTTGAAAGTTGATAGCACTCCAGTTAAATGATTGCCTTCACAAGAATTATGTGGTGATGGTGTCATCCCTCATGAAGATGATGGAGAAAACATAAATATTCTTAATACACCTTCATGCTTGAAAATTATCACTTGCATGATTTAATACTCCCAACTTGCATGCTTGAATGTCGTCACTTTCTTTGTGGTTGTGTAACCGTCACTGTAATGCATATAATATTGTCACTTTAATGCACATAACATTTTCATTGTAATGCATATAACACTGTCATTTTGTGTGTCTATGTAACAGCTTTGAAAAGCCTTGGTATTGGTGAAGAGGTGATTGCAAATGTTGATGCCTTGGAGATTTGAAGATAAAGGATTGAGGAAGTTTTGAAACTAAATGATTAAAACTACTTATTTTATGTTAGTTATTTGATTTAAACTTTGAACTTTGAAGAATGTTGTACTCAAGACTTATTTTTGTTTGTGATATTTTGTCATTTCGTGGGAAATGACATATCATTGTTTATTATTATGTTGATGTTGGGACTTGGAATGGTGTTAACTATGTAATTTATAGGGTATTTTGTTGGAAGTTTGAACTTATATTAAAGTTTGTTGTTGCGGTGAACATGAAACAAGTCTTTCCTTTTGTTGTGTATGAAACATATTTTTCTTTTTTTTTCTTTTTTTTTTTAATTTTAATCGGTTTTAAAAACCGACCAAACCGACCAATTTTTTTTGGTTCAGTTCGAGTTCGGCTCCAAAATATTTTCGGTCGATTGACGGTTAATAAACTTTTTGGGTTTAACCGACTAATGCACATCCCTAGTTTATTTCATATTTTGCATTCAGTGGTTATCGAATTATTCTGTGACAATATGGAAATAATTTCATGTCCTTGAGTAAGAATAGACATTTTAATGCAGTTTGAAGCTGGAATGTTATATTGTGTAATTATAAAAGTTTAAAGTGATAATTATTGCAAAAATTTGATACTAAGTCAGAATTTAGTTTGGCATAAGGATGTAATGTCACACTCTCTATTTAAGTTTTGAAACATTCCTTATTTTTAATTCTGCTACATAAACTTGTAGCTTTGTTACACTTAAATGAAAGCATACGTATTTTTCTTTTGGAATTGCTGTGTGACATGCATCCGTCGTGCGGTACGATCAAAATAATGTAATATGCCCCAGATGGACACAACACCCTCCTTGCCCACAACTAGACTAGATTAGTCTTAGTGATAAGCACGGGCCGATCCCACAGAGAGTGAGAAATAACTTTACTCTTCGAGAGTTCAATTTGAGTTGTCACGGGTCTCGACCTGTAATATTTTACAATTAAAAAAACGAAGATCAAATATAAAAAGAAGTAAGATTTGGGGTCGATTAGTATCAGTGTTGACATTCATATTCGGTCATTGGCATCATATGATCCGTCTATGCTTTGTATCCCTTGAGGCATGACCCAAAGCCATTGGGGCGTTTCCCGAAGTCGTACTCGACATATACATTGGTTGTCTCTTGTATGGTCATATGGTACGAAGATTGCATTTTCTTTTTGATAGGCCGCGCTTCACTCTTCCATAGGTATTCGACATATCCGGTGTCCCTGAACATGCCACTCACCAACCTTCTCGTCCGTTCGTCAATGTTGCTCCGCTCCAAGGGTGGAATATAACTCGTGGAATACTTATTTTACGGGAACTACATCCCTACCCATCCTCATTACATCCCATGAAATGCAAGGATGAGACCCCCTAGACAATAATCATGGCTTTATGCCTCGTCACAGTTGGTGGGAAGATTGTTAGAAGACCCCAGAACTGAGGTGGAACACTGTATTGGTCCTATACGCTTATTCCTCATCATCCAGATCTACAACACCTCGAAGGTATTGCTCAGCCACTCGGTCATGGTCATACTTGTCATTACTTCGTTGTACGTCTCGACCTTTGCTAGTCATGGTAAGACCTTACCAAGCGGCGATCACCCGCTTAACTCGAACTGACCATGGATTCTGCCCAGATCTTTCTGAAACCATTAGATCCAATCGAAGGCTCGATTGCCTTTTGAATATTCACATGTCAACACATCAACTTCACTCTCCCAAATCTTATAAGGGGGATTACTCACACTTCATATTAAAATAATTCAACATGAAAGAATAACAATACATGAATGAAAATAAATACGAGATATTTAATGAAAATTACCTAAGGCAAACCATCTAGGATTTGTTCTTCAATAAGCAAAAGAAAGATGAAAGTGAGTCCATTATTTTGTGCTGAATTTAAAAGTGAAGAGAAAAGTAAATTGTATCTTGTGGGGTGTTTCGTGATCCTCTGCCAGCCACACTTGTTGGACTTTAAATAGGAATAGGGTATCAATGCTAAAGCCCTAGCTGCAGCCATCAGTGGTTTCTCGTGTAGGGCATACTTCCCATATTTAGCTCCTTGACTTGCTAATTCAATGTACGAATCTTTGTAATTTGATTCGCTTTAATCATCTAGATTAGCATCATGTTGGAAAAACTAGTAAAGGTTTTGATTTATCCCAAAACTCAACTGACCCAAACCGAGTAGATGAAAGCCATCACTCTGAACTTAGCTAGAGCTCACTGTTTAAGCGTAGGGATTTTATCTTTATAGGATTCAAGCATAAGAAGACAGCCAGACTTAAAGAAGGTAGTTCGTGAATAACTCAGCTGAACCAAAAACTCAGTTGAACCTTAAACTCAGCTGGACCATGAACTCAGTTGGACAACAACTCAGTTGACTCCTCAACCGACCCATGCAGCTCAAGCATGAAGAGAAGTTGTGTTCAAAAAGTGAAGGTCGCAGTTGCCATTTTAGGAAAGTTTCCACTAAAGCACGTGGAGTGCCATACTTTTGGCAGAGATCAAATGGTTCTTTCCAATGGCTAAGTAGATTACCCTATATAAATAAAAGTCTCCACATCAAAGCTCAAGGAGAGAGTTAGGGCGAGCGCAGAGAGAAAAAGAGAGAAAAATAAGAGTGCCGAAGAAGCAGAACACCACCCCACTCTCAACCAAGAAGACCTCAGTCGAAGATCAGTAGAAGTAAAGTGTCCACACCTTCTCCTGTTATTTCATCTAGCCTCTCAAAAAGCCCTTTCTTTGATCGAGTCTAGAATATAGGTTCTTGCTTATTTTAGTTTCTGAGCAAACTCTCTCCCAAAAGATCGAGTCTTTAAGCCTTAGGACGAAGCCTCTACTTCTCTCCGTGTAGAAGGCTTCATAGTTGGAAAAACCCCAACCCCACAAATCTTAGGTCCGTCTTTGAACCATCCAAGACACTAGGTCCCTTTGAACCCGCAATCAAAGACCAAGTCCATTTGAACCTGTAATCAAAGACTAGGTCCCTTAGAACCTGCAATCTAAGACAAGGTCCCCTTAAAACCCGTAATCTAAGCCTAGGCTATACACTTGCCCGTAAAAGTGTTGTAAGATTTTGTTCGAATCCGTAATTGAACAGGTTAGGTTGCTTGGTACCCGCAAACAAAGTGAAACGTTTGATAAGCACGCATAAGCTTATCTAGTGGAGGAAAGTCGTGAACGTAGGAGGTCAATCTCTGAACCACGTTAAAATAATGTGTCATTTATATTTCTGTATTTACATTCAGTATTATACTTTCAGTTAACTAACCAACTGACCCAGCATACAAATTGCATTCTCACAAACTGCACGAGGTTTAATTTCCACCAACTTCTGCAACACTTAATTCTTTGAAACCTCTGTTGTAATACACAACTGACCCTCAATTCAAGAAGTCAGCTGTGCACCCAACTGTGTGATCAGCTCCAACTGACCCTCTCAGTTGTAGAGCAGCTCCAACTGACTTTCTCAGTTGTTGAGCAAACTGACCTAAGCTATTAACTCAGTGAAAAGATTTTAAAAGCAATCGCAACTGGTGTATCCCCCCCACCCCCTCCCCGCATACACCAGATACTCGTTACCAGGAGCATCAAGTGGTATCAGAGTAGTGGTTCAAAAGACTGCTGACTGTGGTTCACAAAGTGTGAGTCGAGTAGATTTTTCAGTGGTTAACTGAACATATCTTTTCTAAAAATCATTAGTGCATTCTGCTGTATATTTTCTTGTTTGTCTCTGTTGGTGTGCATGAAACATGAACCTGACGTTGCTTGGAAGCTTACCAGAGTTCTCCGTGGATGACTATCACACATGAAAGTTTTGCCTGAAGATGGCACTGACTGCCACACATCACAGGATATGGGAGACTATCGAAAATGGTCCTATTCGTGTGACTCAGTCAATACTGGTCCCTTCCACTACTCGAGGAGAATGAGAGATGATCATGAAAGAAGAACCAAAAGGTTCAGAAGCGTACACCAAAGAAGAAAGAGACATCGCGCAGCTTGATGATATAGCAAAGAGTGTCATCTCTTCCACCGTCGGCAAAGCCTACCTGCCGAAAATTATCAATTGCACCACATCAAAAAATATGTAGGAAGTCGTTGCACTTTGTAAAGGTTCTGACGAGATAAAGGAGAATAAGTTCACCCTAGATTGTCAGAAGTATGAGAACTTCTCTCAGCTCACCGGGGAGTCCATCGACAAGATGGAGTTGAGATTCACAGAGGTCCTAATGGACATTAAGAGTATTAGAAAGGATAAATATTCTCAGCATGAGATGAACTTGAAATTTCTCTCCGCATTAGAAAAAGACTTGGCAGTTTACAAAGTCATTCACCAAAATTGGAGTGACCTCAGTTCGATGAAAACTAAGAAGTTGTTCTCCATGCTCAAGGCAAATGAGTATGACATCCCCCGACTGAAGCACACCAAGCTTCAGAAACCAGAATAGACCGAGCACAGCTCAGCTGCCGAGCCAGTGGCGCTTCGAGCTGACTCAGGAAGATCTAAGTTTGCTAGACCCTCACGGTCTGCTGACTCCTCAGCTAGGGATTGACTAAGTAAGTCCGAACTTCAGAAGAAGGTCGACGAAAAGACTAAACAACTCGAGGAGATGAACTCCAAGATTGAGAAGTATAGGAGGACCAACAGGAGCAGGCAGAGCTCAACTGAAATCTCCTCAAGGAATCAAAGCGAAGGATGCTTTGAATGCATGAAGCCAGGACACTTCAAAGCAGACTGTCTTGATCTCTCCAAGAAGGAGAAAGATACCCTCCGAGAAAAGGCCAAGGAGAAGACCAAGGTCATGATCGTTGAGGATGACGTCGATAACACCGACATGTTTACTGAGTCAGAAGGAAAAGAAGCTGACTCGCCATCAAGCTCAGAAGGAAAGACCAATGCTTCATGGCATTGTCGGAAGAGTCAACTGACGAGGTAAACTCTTTTTTCCATCTCTCTCATATTATCTCTTTTGTTAGCCAATGTCTAGGAGAATTATATAAATATGTCAAACCGTCTTGGGATGAGGTCGAACACATGAGTAGATTGTGCACTGCACAAGTTGCATGGTGCAAAGAACTCCAAGCTGAGTTTGACAACATGAGCAATGAGCTGATCATGAAGGATGAAGATATAAAGAAGCTCGTGGAGGAGAACCGAAGTCTCCATAAAGAAGTTGCTCAGTCAACCAACAACCAGGTCATCAACTTGATCAACATGACCAGGATTCAGGCGGAATACATCTCTCTGTTGCAAATGGAGCTGAAGTTTGCACAAGAGAAGATAGTATCCCTTCATACCTCGAGCGCAGCTCTAGAGAGCATGTTAAGCCACCAAAGACCTCCCAAATGCGTTGAAGGTCTTGGATACAACCCAACGACGGACACTGGAGCTTAGTTAGCACAGTTCATCAGGGCAACTCAATCACCAACTGAGGCACCTCAAGTTCAACTAAACTCAGTCTAAGTCACAGTTGAAAAGATTCCAGTCATTCCACAGACTGTCGAGACTTCTGTGAAGGATAAAGGAAAGAAGGTTCAGTAGAAGAACCTAAGGAGCATGAAGCTGGTACATCAAGAGATGCTGAGAGATCATCAAGAAAGTCCAGACCCCGAGGTCACAGAGCGAGGGGGAACAGACGAAGTGGACCTTTGCAGCCAAGGCAGAATCAGCCAGGCGCTGGCCAAACAACTCAATTCAACATCAACGTCAAAGGCATCCGAATTGGGAGAATTCTCATTTTTACCATCAAACATTCCCAGTGCCTCATCACTACCAGCAAACATATCAAGGACATGGAAACTATGGTGATCAGTTCAATGGTCCTAGTTTTCCTCAGTTCGAGTATGCTCAAAGAGCTAAACAGTTTGAGTCATTTCCTAGACAGTTCTTATTACGAAGAAATCGACCATCTCACAAGATTCGATACTAAGCTCCTAAAAAATGTGGTCATCTATCAAGAAATTGGATTGTACAAGCCTTCAGACATATTCAGTCAGCAGTCTATGTGGATGGAGAAGGAAGAGTGATTCGAGTTGATCCCTCAGTTTGAGTCATCGAGGAAACTCAAGTCACTAACATGTCAGGACACAATTGAGTGTGGGTACCTAAAGTTCTTCTTGTGTTTTGTAGGACCAGGATGAACTAAGGAAAAGAAGAGCTGCAAAGTCAGTCTGGGTGCTGGACAACGGATGCTTCAGGTACATGACGCACCAGAGAAATCTTCTCACCGATATCAAGTTTCGAGAAGGAGGATTTGTTACTTTTTGTGATGACTCCAGGGTAAAACCAAAGGATCTGGTACATTCGAAACTAATCTAGTGAAGCATAACCTTCTCTCCATAGGCCAACTCTGCGATAATGGTTTTTTTGTGAAGTTTGATGCACAAGGTTGCAGGGTGAAAGATGTCAAGACCAAATAGATTCTCTTATTTGGTGGACGATTTTCATCAGGTGAAGTGTACTACACAGACTGGTCGAGAAGCTCACCAGAAACGTGCCTCATTTTCAAGAGCAGCTCAGAGATAAGCTGGCTATGGCACAAAGACTTAACCACCTCATCTTCAAGACCATGAACAAGTTAGCTTGCCAACAACACGCAGTTAGAATACCAAACTTGAAGCATAGTCCGACGCATCACTGTAGCGTATGTCAACTTGGAAAATTGGCTAGAGCATCATTCAGTCTTAAATTAATGTCTTCCACAGATCATGTTCTGCAATTGATCCACATGGATCATTTCGGTCCAGTCACTCTGAAGAGTCTGAGAGAAAATGAATACACTCTCGTAGTCACTGATGACTATTCGAGATACACTTGGGTGATCTTCATGGAGCACAAGAATGAGACGAGAGAAGAATTGCCTAAGCTGATGGATACACTTGCAAACCAACAAGAAAAATCTATTGTCTCCATCATATCTGATCGCGGAACTGAGTTTCCTCAAGGAGACCATCATTGAGTACTGCAAGAAGAACGACATAACTCATTAGTCCTCAGCTGCAAGGACTCCACAATAGCTGCAAGGACTCCATAATAATGGGAAGGCTCAGTTGAAAACCTTCGAGCCAAAAGCTGTCAAAGGCATATTTTTGGGATATGCTACAAAGATCAAAGCTTATAGAGTTTTCAACACCAACACCAAAATTGTGGATATAACACCTCATGTTATGTTTGATGAATCTACTTTTGAGTACAGGGAACAAGCCAAACGGTAGGTAGTTAAAGAAAGCGGATCGGCACAGCCAGCTGAGACCAGATCTCAAGCTCAATGTCTGAAAAATCTAGCAGAGCCACTTGTCTGGTCAGCTGAGGAAGAAGAAGTGTATTCTTCTAAAGATGAGACTGAAGATCCCATCACAAATCAAGGGGGAACTTCAGAGTCAACAGACAAAGTGTCGACACCAGCTGACACTCAGCTAAGATCAGCAATTGACCAACATCCTTGTCCAGGACCTTCAAGTCCAAGATCAGCCAGCTCCCAGTTCATCCTCCATCTCCAACTGAGGATCGAACTGCACTAGAAGTCAGAACACCTAGCTCGACACCTCCAGCATCTCCCAGACCAGATACTCCATCACCATGGTTGAAACTGCGAAACAAGCTAGAAAGAACAAATGATTGTATGAAAGCCACATCAAAGATGCAGTTATAGGAAATCTGGAAGCAAGAGTTCGAACCAGAAGATCAGCTCAAGTTGTAGATCCTACAGCTTACATTTCGACTCAGCCAACTCAGTCAGGAACCTCAACTGATGATGCACCAACTGATGAACCCATATTTGTGTCCATTTTTTGTGTCTTTTTGTTGTGTCTTGTGCGTCATTTTCGAGTCTTTTTGTGTCTGGGAGGACACAAGTTGGAGGAAGTGGGTGCAAGGCAGAACAAGTGCGATTGTGGGCATAATTTGGTGAAAAACTACTTTTCTAGCATTGGGCAACGATACCATGCAATCTGGGCATAGGGCTGAAGTCTGTAGCTAGGAATGAAAAGACATATCTTGAGCAAGTTACATGTGAAGGAGTACATTCCGATATCATTTTAGCCAAAGCAGCAGAGTACCCAAAATTGTGCACGTCATGGGCAAGACTGACACAGCCGTGACCAAGACAGAAGGAATGTGGACCGTGGGCAGCGGACGTTACTTCATCTCCAAGGAAGAAGATGAGGAAGGAAACTTCCTTCCTTATCATGAAGAGTCCGGTCAAAGTTTAATCCATCTAGGAGAAGGAAAGTTGTCCAAATCTATCCCAACAAGAAAATGAGGCCTAACAAGGGAAGAAGTTCAAGCCCATAAGGAAATCGACTTCAATCCTAATTCATGTCTATATATATGGCCGCATTCTCTTTTGTAATTAATCTTTTTCATCACCCTTTATCACACCTTTAGTTTAATTTTTCGTTCAACAAATTTACTTTGAGTGTTAGAAAGAGTAGACAAGTCCTACGGGCAACACCCTTTATTTTTCTGCACTACTTTCTGCTGGCCATCGCGACCAAGACGTTTTCTGTTTTGCTGGAGTACAATTCATATTTTAGGTTTAATTCCAAGTATGTTTTCTTTTATATCTTTTCACTTTGATTTCAATTTATTTTATGTCTAGCTAAATTCCTAAGCCTGGATTGGTGAGATGAGTTGAGCATAAACCGAAACACTCGAGAGGTTTAATTTGAATTAATTACTTGCATGCTTTTATTCCCAAAATACTAGGTTTGTTGACCAATGCTTTTATTGAACTTGAGTAGTTAATAGGCCGTTAATTGCTTGGGCAAGATTAAAGTACAAATAGAAATTAGGAGTTCACATAGAGAGTCTCTTGTGCCTGAAAAGTATAACGAGTATTGGAGAGCAGTCGATATCTTGGGCATCTCTTGGCTGATTTGGATATAAACGTTCCTAAAGCTTCTTGGGCAAGATAGTTGCTGAAGAGTCTTCGTGGTTGTCTTGATCAGGGAAGGGGATTTTTCTAGAGTGTCTCTGGCATAATCTAAGTTAAAAGGATAGATGAAGAGTAGAGTATTCTAGTCATGACTTCGTAACCATAGAGCTAGAATTAACCTACTTGGAAACCGAATAGTATTTGCATGTGACTAAAATCTTTGCACCAATGACTGAGTGAGTGTTAATGTTCAATGATTCAATCCTAATCCAGGTATCTTTTATTATCGATCAAGTTCTTGTTTAGTTTTCAGTTTTAGTTTTCAGTATTTGTTGACCAAGACAAGTGCAATCCAGACCAAAGCCTTATTTTGTCACACCAGTTACGTGGAAGAGAGACTACACCAATTCCCTTGGGTTTGACCTTGCTTACCGCTGGCTACTACCTACTGTGGGCATAGAAGTTATAAATTCTATTTGCACGAAGTGCAAACGACATCTTTGTCACCAACTTTGATAGCTCAGTATGTTGATGATCTCAGGATTCTAGGGAAGTTTGAACAAACAGAAGATGTAGCCATGACAACATGCTACATAGATGACGTGCCTGAACCTAAACACATCCTGGAAGCTTTAGGTTGCATCCACTGGACTCATGCCATGCAAGATGAGTTAAATGAGTTCCTCAGAAACTATGTTTGGGAACTTGTTGAGAGACCTGAAGGAGTCAAGGTGATAGGCCTGAAGTGGATATTCAAGAATAAGCGAGACGCCATTGGATATGTAGTGAGAAACAAGGCTAGATTGGTAGCTCAAGGTTATTGCCAGTAAGAAGGAATAGATTTTGAAGACTTCTTCACTCCAGTGCTCATCTGGAAGCAATTTGGATTTTCTTAGCCTATGCTGCTTATCACAAGTTCAAAGTATATCAAATGGATTTGAAGTGCGCATTTCTCAATGGTGATATCAAAGAAGATGTTTATGTGAAACAACTTCCTGATTTTGAAACAGATGACGGTAGAGTCTACAAAGTGAAGAAAGCCATGTACAGACTTAAACGGGCTCCACGTGTATGGCATGACACCTTATGCGGCTTTCGACTCGAGTCAGGATTCATCCGAGGCTCAGTTGACAAAACACTCAGGATTCATCCGAGGCTCAGTTGACAAAACACTCTTCACCATCAAATTTGGAGAAGACATTCTGCTGGTGCAAATATACGTCGATGATATCATCTTTGGATCAAAATCCGAAGCTCTGTGTGAAAAATTCTCCCAACTCATGAAGGAGAAATTCGAGATGTCCATATTGGGAGAGGTGAACTATTTCCTTGGGCTGCAAGTGAAGCAGTCGCCTGAAGGAATCTTCATCAATCAGTCCAAATGCACAAATGACCTAATCTCCATGTTTGGACTGAACTCAAGCCGAACAATAAAGATCCCAATGAACACCAACTGGAAGATCGACCCCGATCAGGAAGGAAAGCTTGTTGATATAAAGAAGTACAGAGAAACATCGGCTGGCTAGTATATATAACTGCTAGTCGACCAGATATTTCCTACGCAGTTGAAGTATGTGCTAGATTTCAAGTTGAGCCTAGGGAAGCTCACTTGCAAGTAACGAAGAATATCATCAAGTACCTCAAAGGGACAGTTCATATGGGACTGAGGTACCTAACTGATGATAACATTGACCTGACCGGCTACTCAGATGCAGACCTAGCTGGAGATCGAGTTGATAGGAAATCAACCTCAGAATATTGTCAGTTCATGGGAAGCAAATTAGTTTTCTGGTACTTCAAGAAGCAGGTGTGTGTCGCCACTTCCACAACTGAATCGGAGTACATGGCAGCTGGAAGCTGCTACATGCAAGTTCTTTGGCTGAAGCAACAACTGAGAGATTATAAAGTTGAGACAGGGCAAGTACCCATCTTCTGTGACAACTCAAGTGCTATAGCCATTACGGTGAATCTAGTTCACCATTCTAGGACTAAGCACATCGACATTAGACATGACTTCATCCGTGATCATGTCGAAAAGAAGGACGTCATTGTTGAGAAAATTTACACTGACATTTAGAGAGCTGATATTTTCACAAAGCCTCTAGTGGAAGCTCGATTCAAGATGTTGTGTCAACTCCTTGGATTGCTCAACCCAACAGAAGAAGAAGCCATGAAGATGGAGATCACAAGTTGAGGAGAAATCTCAACTTGAGGGGGAATTGAACAGGTTCACAGCCCCATTCGGTCCAGCTAAACGACGGAGTCAAACCTCGACTGAACGGACGACTTGAGTTAGGAGAGTGTATGCTGAGATAAGGAGAGAGTCGAGATCCACACCGACTGAGCGGGGGTCTTTTGAAATAAATTCAAACATCTGTTTGCAAGTTATTCAAAATGAATTAGCCTAGCGGTTACAGCCAATGAAAAGTTGATCTAAATCTATAGACCATGCTTTTAGATCACGATTAGGCTGACATAGAAATATCTACTCTCCTCACGCGCGTGAGTGTCACTCACCGCCTTTAACATGTTCCGTCATCGCCATTCCTGGAAGCAGCTTTTTTCTGAAACGACGCATTGAAGACTGCCATTTATCACTAAGAAAATTGCACGATTAAATTTGATCCATTGATAAGGATCTCATCCCTCCTATAAATAGGGGGCCTTGCAATTTTTTTGACATACCAATATAGATTTCGATATCTCACCAACTCTAAGGTTTTCTGCCTTATCTCTTGAAATTTTTGCTTAGTGGTTTTCTCTCTTACTAGGGTTTCTCTTCCTCTTCAGAAATTCTCCCAGATCGAGAATATGCCTTCCCACTTTGCGAAGCGGTCGTCTTCTCCTGCCTGCCTTGAATCTGTGAAACAATCGGTTCAGCAAAAATGTTATGTTTGTGGCTACATGAGACGCAGACACTTTAAAGGACGGCTGATGATGTGGGTGAATCGCGGTATCAACCAGCTAATGCGGATCCATGAGGTGCTCTTTCAATTGCACATCAGGTTGAAGATCTGCACCCTCACGTTACGCGAACAGGTCAATATTAACCTGTACATCATAAGTGGTGCTCAGACCTAGGAATTCTCTCATGAGATGGCTTCATGCAAGGTCATTCCTTGTTCACAAGCTCTTCTCAATCGAGTAGTTTTCCACCATAGTTGCCTCATCTGCAGTAGCTATAGAACATTGAGTTAACAGACGGTGAAGAAGACATAGATTTCCGCTCTCTAGCGAATCTATCATGGAATGCCTCATGCGTAAGCTTGTACTTCATCTTCTTTTTGTTGATGCCAAAAAGAGGGATGAAGTGCAGGTATCACCCTCAGAAGGTTGATACGTAGGATCTAAGAGAAAATAGGCTAAGAAGGAGAAGGCCGATGTGATCTTAGTTACCTTATTTTGTTTGAGGTAGGTATTCAGTTGAGCTGAAAATGAATACCTTCAACTGACGTCGGTCGCCAGCTCTGCTGAAGAAGAAAATCAAGACAAGGCTGCTGCAGGAACGACTGATAAAGGTTAAGAGAAGAGATGACCTCAGCCCCAACCTTGCTGGAGAAGAAGACGAAAACCCTAGAATAGGTTAGAATGTTAGGACTGTAGTTAGAAAAAACTTAGTTGTAACTGTAATCACTCCCCAATTTGTTATCTATAATAACAAGTTGATGGTTTTTAAAGGTCTTCAATTATTAACTTCACTTGATGACAACTATCTCGTTGTCCAAGTTTGAGGTTAATTTTTATATTTTATCTTGTGCTAATTCCTTTCCTCTTATAGACTAGAATTGAGTTTATCTTTTAGTCTTTTTGGTATCAGTTGTGTGGTATCAGTTAGGAAAGTTAGGTAGTGTCACTTTAGAGTTTTGGCATCATCAAAAAAGGGAAAATTGTTAGAAAAATTAGTAAAGATTTTGATTTATCCTAAAACCCAACTGACCCCAACCGAGTAGATGAAAGCCATCAGTCTGAACTTAGCTAGAGCTCACAGAAGAAGGTAGTTCGTGAAGAACTCAACTGAACCACAAGCTCAGTTGAACCTCAAGCTCAGCTGGACCACGAACTCAGTTAGACAGCAACTCAGTTGACTCATCAATTGACCCATGCAGCTCAAGCGTGAAGAGAAGTTGTGTCGAAGTCAGACATCACAAAGCTGAGGAGAGAAGACTTTGAAGATGTTGAAGGTAGAAGAGTTGAAGTCCAAATTCAAATCTACTCGGAACCACAAGTCATCTGGAAAACTTGCTATAAATGGACCGACGATAGAGATACGCAAAACGTGAAGTCGTAGTTGCCATTTTAGGAAAGTTTTTAGTAAAGAGGTGGAGTGACATACTTTTGACAGAGATCAAACGGCTATTTCCAACGGCTAATTAGATCTCCCTCTATAAATAGAGGTCTCCACATCAAAGCTCGAGAAGAGAGTTTTGGACGAGCGCAGAGAGAAAAAGAGAGGAAACAAGAGCGCCGAAGAAGCAACAAACCACCCCACTCTCAAGCAAGAAGACCTCAGTCGAAGACCAGTAGAAGTAGAGTGTCCACACCTCCTCATCTTCTTTCATCTAGCCTCTCAAAAAGCCTCTTCTTTGATCGAATCTAGAATGTAGGTTCTTGCTTATTTTAGTTTTTGAGCAGACTCTCTCCCAAAAGACCGAGTCTCTAAGCCTTCAGACGAAGCCTCCAATTCTTTCCGTGTAGAAGACTTCATAGTTGAAAAAACCCCCCAACTTCCCTAACCTTAGGTCCGTCTTTGAACCCATAATCAAAGACACTAGGTCCCTTTGAACCCGCAATCAAACACCAGGTCCCTTTGAACTCGTAATCAAAGATTAGGTCCCTTAGAACCCAGAATCTAAGATTAGGTCCCCTTAGAACCCGTAATCTAAGCCCAGGTTGTACACTTGCCCGTAAAAGTATGGTAAGGTTTTGTTCGAACCCATAATCGAACAGGTGAGGTTGTTTGGTACCCGCAAACTGAGTGGAACGTTTGATAAGCACGCGTAAGCTTATCTAGTGGATTACTTTCCCGAAAAGGAAGTCATATACGTCGAAGGTCAATCTCTGAACCATGTTAAAATACTATGTCCTTTACATTTCTATATTTAGATTCAATATTTTACTTTCAGTTACCTAACCAACTAATCCAGCATACAAACTGCATACAAACTGCATTCTCACAAACTACACTAAGTTTTGGGAAGTTGACCTTTCCCTATTTTCATAAAAGTTTCAGTTTAAGTAACGAGCTTTAATTTCCACCAACTTTCGCAACGCTTAACTCTTTGAAACCTCAGTTGGAATACACAGCTGACTCTCAGTTCAAGAAGTCAGTTGTGTTCCCAACTGTGTGATCAGCTCCAATTGACCCTCTCAGTTGTAGAGCAGCTCCAACTGACTTTCTTAGTTGTCGAGCAAACTGGCCTGAGAAGTTAACTCAGTGAAAAGATTTTTAAAGAAAAAATTGCAATTGGTGTATTCCCTCTCCCCCTCATATACCAGATACTCGTTACCGGGACCATTACATCATCCTCTGATTGATATCCCGTGGATCTTCGGGACTTTCTATTCTTGGCCTTCACGCATTCTTTCCTTAAATAGCTCTTTGCTAGTTACAATTGGTTCATGCTCTCCGCATCATACTAGACTAATTCAGCGTGTATGCCTCACACCAGGTAGTCTGAGGGCGTCATTTGGGCTATCTGCTTGAGTTGTCTCCATTATGCTCATTTTAAGCCTGTTTTAGAACACATGCCCTTTTCTAGACTTTCTCATCCAATCTCAAGTTTTCTCCCCTATATGATTCCAACTGACTCAGAAGAAAAGGAAAAAACGGACTAAAAGGACACAAAAGTTGAAGATGCATCACTGTATCCGGTAGCTAGAGAGAGTTGTTTTCACTTTCAAGAGAACACCATTATTCAATCTTGTTTTATATTGTTGATTACCATTACTCAATCTTTTTTTTCTTTTTTTTAATTTTTGCAGGAGCATTTGAACATCATGTATCAAAATCATTCGTGTCAATCGATTCAATAAGAATCTTGAATGGTTCTCAATGAATCAGTTCAACCATATACATGGACAACATTGCTCAACAAGGTTGATAAATTTGACTCGTTGAAGAGTGAAAGGAAAAAACATCACTTTATCTCATGACTCAATACTCTGTTAGTTTTTGTTACAATATAGTTTTGCATTTATTAGCTTACTTTTGAAGGCCATTTAAACTTTAATTTCAAAAATTATAGCGGAAATCAAAATGCTTATTTCTATTCCATATCTCTATGGGGTAATGGTAAGTGATAAACACTCATTTTCGTAGCAACTAAACGTGTTTACTACCGCTTTTTGCCAAACATTACCCCTTAAATGTGATGTGTTTTGCATTGATTTTGATATTTTAGATTTGTATCACGTTTGGTGGAGTTTGTGCATGTGTGTATGTAAATCGAGGTTCGTTAAGCCGGAATAAAAGGTGCAAAGAAGAGCGGAATCGAAGAATAAGGATGAAGAAGTGAAAAATCAGACGGAAAGGAGCAAAAATGCAAATCGGCGCTCCAATAGTCCAAATCGGCGGTTTACATAGCTAAACCGGTGGTTCAGTGGTGAACCGCCGGAAAAAGCTGGATTGGAAACCAAGTTAAAAGCCAAATCGGCGGTCCACTCGGCGCATGGATGCCAGACCACTGATTTGGGCGGCTGGACCGCTGGTTTGGGCCTCCGAACTGCCGATTTAGCAATTTTCATCCCAAAAATGATGATTTTGCCCTTTTTACCTTTTTATTATCCATTAGCACTTTTTGAACCCTATAAAAGGGGGAATTAACCCCAAAAACGCATCATTCATCATCATAACTTAGTTTCCCCTTCCCAAAGCTTCTTTTTCAAGTTTGTTTTAGGGTTTAATCATTGTAATCAAGTTTGGAGGTTGGATTTGGATTGTTTTGAAGATTTATTTGAAGATTTCTCTATTTGGGTTATTAGTATCTCTAATTATGCATTCAATTATCTTTTTTATTGCCATTTCTCTTCTTATGTCTAGCTAAATTCCTTTAGTTGGTTTTATGGGACTTCGGTTGCTCATTTGATGGTGGAATTTGATTATTGATGTTGTTTTGCCTTCTAATTCATAGTCCATGCTTCTCGGTGTTTATTTTTCATGATAAAATAGGTGGCCTCTATTTTAGCATGCTTAGTGTTCGTAAAAATGCTTAATCAGTTTTTATGATCATTGAATTCAAATTTACATGGTATGATTGATTAATGGTCTTAGCGGAAGTTAATCAATTTATAGAAGATTATAAATCTCGAGTGCTTTTGGGAGTCAACGCCTTGTCTTGAGTCTTAATCGAAATTGGCAAGTAGTTGATCAACTTGCATGTTCTTGTCGAGAGAGAGAGCGTACATATGTTAGTGATTCCTTCACTAGAATTGGATTAAAATTGGTTGAATGAATCATTAGTTAAATTTCCCATTGATTTGAGTTGAGCAAGACCCCTAGAACCAACCCTTTCTTACATTGTCCTTTTTGTTTGTTAATTGTCTAATTTCTTTTTGATTGCTCTTCCTTGCCGATTTCTTATTTCATTTAAGTTTGAAAATCTCATGAATCATGACAATCTTAGAGTTTGAATAGTAGGAGAGTGCATGAATTTCATTTCTACTAAAATTCAATTAAATAGTCCTTGTGGATACGATACTCGTTGCAATTTATTACAATTACCCGAATAAAGTGAGGATATAATTGCTAGTAATTTTCGTCGTTACTTTTTGGCGTCATTGCCAGTGACTATTTAGAACTTTTAATGTTAATGATTTTTGCGCCAAGATTACTAGTTCAAACATTGTTTTTCTACTTTCAAGACCTTTTATTCTTATCTTGGTATTGGATTACTTTTGTCGGTGAGTTAGTGCATGATCACAAGACGAAAGGAAGGCAAAATTATGCCTTTAAAATTGGAGATTGAGGTTACTCACAAGAGAGCAAGCCGGGAAAGAAGAAATGGTCGAATGGCCAATCAAGGGCTGAATGAAATGGCCGAGTTAGAGCAGCAAATGCAAATATTGAGACGACAAATGGAGGAACAAGCAAGGCAAGATAATCAACCACCACCACCGCCTCCCATCAATCAAATGTTTGAGCCTTAAGTCAATCAATTCCAAGACAGGGGGTGGGGCGCTCTGTGCAACGCCAACAATTTTGAACTAAAGTCAGGGTTGATTACTATGGTTTAAGCGGAGTCATTTGAAGGAGGGTTCAACGAAGATGCAAATGCTTACTTGAGTGCTTTCTTGGATGTGTGCGAGACAATCAAGATCCAACGAGTCTCCAATGATGTTATTCGGCTAAGACTCTTTGGATTTTCTTTGAGGGACAAGACCAAAGCATGGTACAAGACCCTCGACCGTTTGAAGATCACTTCATGGGAGCAAATATGCTGACTATTCCTTGCTAAGTACTTTCCTCCTTCTCGTGCTCAAAAGTTGATATCAGACATCTCTCATTTCTCTTAAATGGGAGATGAATCAATTTATGAAGCTTGAGAGAGATACAAAGATATGTTGAGGAGATGCCCTCAACATGGGTTTTCAAAGGAGCAACAAATTCTAAACTTTTATCGAGGGCTTACCAATCATACAAGAGAGATCGTGAATGCCACCGCCGGTGGTGGTTTGTCTAATCGGCCTTATGAAGAAGCGGTTTGGATTTTGGAGGAAATGTCGGCCAATAGTTTTCATTGGCCGCAAGAGAGGAGTTCTTCAAGAAAAGTTGCTTCCATTTCCGATGATAAGTATGATGATCTTCTTGAGCAATTCACTATGCTCAAGAAAGACTATGAGGCTGAAAGGAAGGGAAAGATGGATGTGAAAATGGTGTCTCAACTGATTCAACAAGGAGGTGAAGAGTATTCGTATTACGAGGATGCTAATTATGTGAATCAAAGAGGCTAAGCAACTTCAACCATTCGAGTTACCCATCGGGGAATCAAGCTTATAATCCTAATTATAGGAATCTAAATTTGTCGTACTCTAACTCGAACAATGTTATTCATCCTCCATCCGGATTCTCAGTGTCTCAAGGAATGATCAATGAGCCAAAGAAGCCGTCCCCAACTACGGAAGAAATGATGCAACAACTTCTCCAAAATCAAAATGTTTTCATGGGTGCAACGGGGCAAAAGGTTTTAAGTTTGGAAGGAACCGTCATAACTTTATCTAACAAGTGAAGATGTTGGAGGGGAAAATGAGCCAAATGGCTAATTAAGCGGCTTCTGAACATAAGCCGGGGCAATTTTCAAGCAACACAGAGGTCAATTTGAAGAATCAATATAATGTCATTCAATTGAGAAGCGGAACTACTTATAAGAATTATCCGGAGTTGGAGGATCAAGATGAAGTTGTGAATGAAGAATCGGAAGTGGAGGAGTCTGTTCCTCAAGTGGAGAAGCCTCAAGTCCCCAAGGAGGTACCCTCTAAAGCTACTCCTTCCATTCCTTCTTCTTCTTTTCCAATGAAAGGTGTGGTTGTCAAGGCTCCTTATCCTCAAAGACTTGCCAAGGCAAGAGGTGTTAAGAAACTTGCCAAGTTTATTGATATGTTCAAGAAGATCCAAATCAATATTCCATTGCTAGATGCGTTGAGAGACATGTTGGGCTATGCTAAGTTCTTGAAAAAAGCCGTATCAAGGAAGAGGAAACTTGGTCAATTCGAAACAGTCAACTTGTCGGAAGAGTGTAGTACCGTTTTACAACGGAAATTACCCTTGAAGCAAAAGGACCCCAGAAGTTTTGTTATTGCTTGTGTGATTGGAGGGAAAACTTTTGGGAGGGTCTTGTGTGATTTGGGTGTTAGTATTAATCTTATGCCTCTTTCGATATTTAAAAGGTTGGAGATTGGAGAATTGAAGCCTACTTCTATTGCCTTGCAAATGGCTGATCATTCTATCTCTTATCCGAGAGAAATCATGGAAGACGTGCTTATTAAGGTGAAGGAGTTCATATTTCCTACAGATTTTGTGGTACTCGACATGCCCGAAGATGATAATATTTCACTTATTCTTGGTCGACCGTTCTTGGCGACCGGAAGGGCATTGATCGACGTTCAAGATGGTGAGTTGATCTACCGTTACAATGATGAGAAGATGACTATCTCAATCTATGAAGCCATGAAGAAGCCACATGAATTGGAGGTTGAAGAGTGTAATTTCATTGATTCTTATTCATCTTATTCTCAAGATTCTTTGGAGCATTGTATTGTGGATTCTATTCATTCTTATTCGGAATTGGATGAGGTGTGTGATGAGTTGTTGGAGTCTATTTCTTACATGGATGCAAACCAAGGTATTCTATTGGAGGATTTGGATCTTTATACACCGATTGAAGGAGAACTGCTGGAAGGAATGCCAAAGCCAAGCTCTCCACCGACTTTGGAGTTGAAGCCTTTACTCGACCATCTCAAGTATGCCTTCTTGGGTAAGGATGAAACTTTTCCGATTATTGTGTTTTCTTTTCTAAATGATGAGGAGTTGGATAAGTTGTTGAGGGTCTTGAGGAAGTATAAGTCTTCTATTGGGTGGTCCATTGCCGATATTAAGGGAATTAGCCCTTATATATGCATGCATCGGATCTTATTGGAGGATGATGCTAAGCCCAAGGTTCAACCTCAAAGGCGTTTGAATCCGGTGATGCAAGAGGTAGTGAGGAAAGATGTATTGAAGCTCTTTGATGTCGGGATCATATATGCTATATCCGATAGTGAATGGGTGAGCCCGACTAAAGTTGTTGCCAAGAAATGAGGCATAACCGTTGTGGAGGATGAAAAGGGTGAGCAAATTGCCACACGTTTGCAAACGGGGTAGAGAGTTTGTATCATCCATAGAGCTTTGAATGTGGCCACAAGGAAGGATCACTTCCCTCTTCCTTTCATTGACCAAATGCTTGATAGGCTAGTCGGCTATGAGTATTATTATTTCTTGGATGGCTACTCCGACTATAATCAAATTGCAATAGCTCCAGAAGATCAACTTAAGACGGCTTTCACTTGCCCTTTGACGGAGCGCTGTTGTCACACACTTCGTACAAATAATATTTATATACACCTCTTGCCCAACAAGGTAGTAGTCAGCGGCATGTGGGATCGTACCCAAGGGACCTGGTGTAATCTGCTCTTCTGATGTTGCTCAACAAAAGGGTTTTGGTCACGAAGTATCTAAATAACCTGTACTCAACAAGTAACAATATCAAATAACAAAAGAGTTTGGATTGGGTTTCGAATCCATGATCCTAATTACTCTTCACTCGTTCATTGATGCAAAGGTATTCAACTAACTGATTTCATTACTTGGTTTAAGACAAAGATTAGTTTATACCCTAAAGGTCACGAAGTCACGATATAAACATACTTAGCCCATGTCTAATCAATTTTACAGATCTTGACCAGAAGGCAAGATCTCCTCTCTTGATCAGCAAAGTCACGAAGACACTTCAGTAACTATGCTGCCCAACAGGCATTAAGAATAAACAGACCCAAGACAGCCAAGAGATAGGTCAATACCGACTGCTCTCCAACACCCTTTACCTTCTTGGGCACGAAAGACACTCTCGTGTTAATCCCAATTTCTGTTAATGACTTAATCTCAATATCTAGATGGTGATCAATCAACTTCAATATCAATTAAGCTTATAATTAATCCTAAGTGTTTCGGGAAGAAAATCAATTAACGAACTAACATAATTAGGCCTCACGAGTGTGAACGAGTAATTTAGAATCACTCATCTACATCCAACCCAAACGATAAACTTAGCTAGACATAATATTAAATAAGAACACAAAACAAATAAAGAAAAACATACTTAGCATAAATCTGGAAACGGGTTGCTGCCCAAAAGCGTAGTCAGCAACCAGGGTCTTGGCTTCACGCCAACAACTAAACTTAAAGCAGTAAAATACGAAATAAAAGTAAATTGCCCGTAGGACTTGTTTCTTCCTCCCTTTCTCTCAACCTAGAATGCAGAACTAAGAATAATAACAGCGTAAAATAGGGCTAAGAACTCCCATACACAATGGAGTCGACCATATATATATAGGCGATGGAAACTTAGGGTTTAGGGAAGTTCCCTTGTTGGTGAAGGATTCTTCCATGCATATCTCATCCGCTCTCTCTCTTCATGCATGCACGATTCTTCTTTTCTTGCGTGGTAAATATCTCCTTTGATTAGGCTCGACTAGGATAAGGAATGAAAGATCCAATCCTTATCCTCTTCCTTGAAGGAAAAGAATTCTGTTGCTGCTGGTCCGACTCGCGTCTTGCCCTTCATTGTCTACATCCTGAATTGCCTCCGGTCTTGACCAAGATCCTGGCTCCTCCAAGTACTCTATCTGTTGGCTTAAGGATATGGGGAGGTGCTTCCTGACCTGTAGATTGGATATTCTGATGTTGCCCAGCTACAAGCTTCCAGCCCTATGTCCATTCGCATTGTATCACCATCTCAACAACAGATTTTCCATCGGATTTGCCCAGCATCCACCTATTCTTCCCTGCACATTATCTCTCGACTTGCGTGTCCTCCCAGACACATATTGACTCGATAAAGACTCAAAACACAAGAAAAATACAAGAAAAGATGGACACAAATATGGGTTCATCACCCTTATGGGATCCTTGTATGCCGACAGATGTTTTTCACCCTTATTTGTAGATGATTTTTCCGTCTTTGGTTCGTCTTTCGATGATTTTTTGAAAAATCTTTATCAAGTTTTGCAAAGATGTGAAGAACTTTCTCTATGTCTCAATTGGGAAAAATGTCACTTTATGGTGAAGGAGGGCATTGTTTTGGGTCACAAAGTATCGAGGAATAGTTTAGAGGTTGATCGAGCCAAGATAGTAGCCATTGAAAAGCTTCCTCCACCGACCAATGTGCAATCGATTTGGAGTTTCCTTGGCCATGAGGGATTCTATCGAAGATTTATTAAAGACTTTTCTAAGGTATCCAAACCCCTTTGTTCGTTGTTGGAAAAAGATTCTAGATTTAACTTTAATGAGGCATGCTTGGAGTCTTTTGAGAAATTGGACAAAGCTTTGGTGTCTACCCCGTGTTGATTTCGCCGGATTGGAATGAGCCCTTTGTAATAATGTGCGATGCGAGTGATTGAGCCGTGGGAGCCATTTTGGGGCAAAAGAGGGATAAGCTCTTCCGGGTGATATATTATGCAAGAAAGACACTTGATTCGGCCCAAACTAACTATACAACAACCGAGAAGGAGCTTCTTGTGGTTGTGTATGCTTTTGATAGGCACTCATTCCATCGTATATACGGACCATGCCGCCATTAGATACCTTTTTTGTGAAAAAAGATTCAAAGCCTCGTCTCATCCGGTGGATCCTCCTTCTCCAAGAATTCAATATGGAGATAAGAGATAGAAGAGGTTGTGAAAATGTTGTTGCCAATCACCTATCCTGTCTTGAGCACCCGGTCGAAGGAGAAAACTCTCGGGTACGTATTAATGAGTGCTTTCCCGATGAAAAAGTTTTGAAGTTAGTGGATTACACACCGTGGTTTGCGGATATTGTTAACTATCTAGTCATTGGTGAACCGCCGGATGATCTCACTCATTATCAAAGGAAAAGTTCTTGCACGATGTAAGATTTTACTATTGGGAAGACCCCAATTTATATTGGCGATGCGCTGATGGCATCATCTGGAAATGTGTAAAGCAAACCGATTGGGTAAGAATTATAGAGGAATGTCACAGCTTTCCAAGTGGAGGTCATTTCGGTGGCCATCAGACCGCTATTAAGGTATTTCATTCCGGTTTTTATTGGCCGACCATATTTAAGGATTGTATTGCTTTTCTCAAGTCTTGTGATAGATACCAAAGAATGGGAAACATCTCCAAGAGAGACGAGATGCCACAAAATATCATGGTGGAAGTCGAGTTGTTCGATGTGTGGAGAATTGACTTCATGGGACCCTTCCTCAAATCCCAAGGTTATACTTACATTCTTCTTGCGGTGGAATATGTATCTCGATGGGTGGAGGCGATTCCCACGGTGAAAAATGATTTAAAATTGATCCTCAAATTCTTGCAAAAGAATATTCTTATTTGTTTTGGGACTCCAAGGGCTTTGATAAGTGAAGGGGGGTCACACTTCAATAACAAATGATTGGGGAGTTTACTTTCTCGATATGGGTGAAGCACAAGATCGCCACTCCTTATCATCCTCAAAGGAATGGCCAAGCAAAGTTAGCAAATCGGGAGATTAAATAAATTCTTGAGAAGTCGGTGGCGCATAGGAAGGATTGGACAAATCATTTGGATAATGCACTTTGGGCCTATCACACCGAATACAAAACTCCTATTGGTATGTCTCTGTTTCAACTCGTTTTTGGAAAGTCGTGTCATTTACCCGTTGAGCTTGAGCGTAAGGCATATTGGGCTATAAGGCTGATTAATCTTGAGTTTAAGGAAGCAGGGTATACGAGGCTTGAGAAGCTTCTTGAGCTTGATGAGTGGAGAAACGAGGCTTTTGAAAGTTCTCGTATCTACAAGGAAAGGGCAAAGAAGTTCCATGATTGTGCCATTCGTTCCAAAGACTTTGCTCCCGGAGATGAGGTACATCTCTACAATTCTCGTCTTCGTTTATTTCCGAGCAAGTTAAAGTCTAGATGGATGGGTCCGTATGTCGTGTATAAGTGCAATGGGAGAGGGACTTATGAGCTTCTCAAGTCTAATGGACAAACCTTTGTGGTGAATGGTCATCGTCTAAAGCACTACATCAATTGTGAGCCGGATCGGAATGTGACGGTCACACTCCTCAATGACCCGTGAAAGTGAGGTATCGTCTAGCTTTAGATGTTAAACAAAGCGGTTGTTGGGAGGCACCCTGACGCGACAGTCGTTTAGTCACGTACAAAAAACATTTATAATTCACCTATTTCCCACTACCAGGATCAGCTAGCAGTAAGTATAGGGTCGATCACATGAGGAGTTGGTGTAGCTTTCTCTTTGGTCACGGGTCATCCAAAGGTTTTGGTTTCTGCACGGACACGTCTTGGCCAAACAGGAAAATAAATGTTAACTAAAACATAAATAAAAGATAAAAGACAAACCTGAATTTGGGTGTTGAGTCAATTGCACAAACAAGACGTCTTTATCGATGCAAAGATATATGGTACGTATGTATGTCAACGGTTATAGGCAAACCGCGTCATGGTCCACTGTCACGTCGTTACGCCCACAGCCACGATCTGCCCAGCTCATCCTTACTTGTGAATCCTGCGTGGCATTCCCACCCCAGGCTTCCTAACTTGCCCAACTCACCCCCGAGCATTCCTCAAGGGGCAAAGATTGAAACAAGCAGCTTTGGGCACTATACGAGGATCCCGCTCTGACTTTTCACCAGTGTCAGCGTACTTCGTTCGGCTCCGCCCAAGTTCAACCTGAGATTTGCCGCCCTCAAGGAGCGTGAGGCAAACCTCTCCCAGTCCCTGGTAGTCTAAGCTACCTCTCTTTTAAGGAATTTGCTGCCCTCCAATTGCCCACTGTCCACATGAACTCCTGGCAAAAACAGACCACTTTGAAATTATTGCCTAACGCCTCGGAAACACACATATATATAGCTTTCCCCTTGCCCAAATCAATATCATGATTTAATGCTTATGCAGCGTCATCTTGCCCGAACGCGGATTTGTGTAACTACCTAGGCATAAAGTAAATAACAAGAAAAGAAAGAATGAAAGAAAAAAATAACTTTAATTAAAATAAATCTGGACGACACCAACATCGCCTGCAACAAAGTACAAAAGTTAGTTTTCCCCCGAAGGGGCAAACTCTCGAACAAAAGAAAGAAAATCCTAGACTGAAGAAGATAAGAAATTCAAAAGATTAAAGATATCAAGAGTTGATATATGGCTTGCTATAGGAGTATTTATAGATGTGAAATTCGTGGGTCTTGGAGGCTCAGCCCATTAGGTAAGTTGATAGCAGCTAGGTTTGGGCGAGTTGTCTGCTAGCTGTCAATCCTTCCAGTAGTTTCTATTGACCAAGAGACTTTCCTTATTTAGTAGATTTGATTTGTGGACGAATCTTCATGGATAAAGTAGACTACTTCAATAAGGTTGATCTCTTACTTGATCCGCACACTTCCCTTGTAAGTTAATCTCTTTCTTGCTCCGCACTCTTTCCTTGTAGGTTGGATTGTCGCAGATCTCCATGCCCAAGACGTCTACTCCTGCTTCTCTTCTGTGCTCTGCCTTACGCCTTGGTCTTTTGCATTTCTTCTTGCCCAAATGACTTGATCTCGCACGGTACTTGATTTGGTCAGGTTGTGAAGCGAGCCGCTTTAGTTCTGAATATCTGCTTCCTTGGCCAAGCTGCGAGCATCATTTTCTTGCCCAAAGTGCTTCGTATTTGTGCCCAAAATGTCTTTTGCGGAATTTGGTCATTTCTTGCCCATTTCTACCCAGTTTTGTCATGGTTTGCTCTGTACGTCCCTGCCTTCACAATGTATCCTCCCAGACACTAAAGACAAATAAAAATACACAAAACGACTCAATCTAGACCTAAAATAAGACTAAAAAATCATACAAAATTTGGTCTCATCATGCCCACACACTTGAATCATGCTTGTCCTCAAGCATGTAAGTACAACTTGACCGAAAAGAAAGAAAGAAAACAAAAGACTCAAACGACTAGATAAAGGTTAGCAATGCCCAAAACAACAGATGAACGTGAGTATAATAAAATTCACATACAATGTTGGGCAAATAAATCAGTCTACACAATCATCAAATAGGTCAAAAATAAACATTCGAGCATTTTCAAGGTTATTCATCACCAACACTCTCACTCTTGTGTTTAGGCTAGTGTATACACTCGAGACATGTCATTCTTGGCCACACCATAGGCTTGCCTACCTTCTAAACTCTCCATCTTTTAGATTAGGTTTAAAGCACTTATCTTTAGATTTTTTTTGGGTTGTAACTTGGCTTTAGACATGGGTACAAAATTATGGAATGCGGCCAAGGTCTTAAGGACTTGGGACTGGGCGATACATCGTTGCTAGTTGGGCGATTCATTGCCCATCTCTTTTTGGACCGGTGACTGGGCGATTTGTTGCCCATCACGTCTGAACTCCTTGCCTTTGCTTACGGGTCTTAGCACAAAATGCAACCTAGGACTCTTTTTTTCTCTTTTTTTATTCATTTTTTTTAAGTCCTTTATTTTTTATTTTTTCCTTCCGACACTCCTTAGTTGGGCAGAATCTGCCCTTAGTACAGGTGTCTTGCCCAATTCTTTTCTTTTCAGACCCTTCTATTTTTCTCATTCTCCCTTTTTATTTTTTCTGCTCCTAAGTCCTTATTGACCACGTAGGAAATTGTATTTAGGCTGCATATATGATCAAAGAAATTTAAGGCTCAAAGGGGTTTGACAAGGAGAAATTTAGTTGGGTAGGCTATTTGGCTCAGTTTGGGCTTATGAAAGAAAAATGCCTAATTCATCTAATTTCTTTTTAACCTAAGTCAATTAGATTTCAAGTAGCAAACACGCAAGTTCTTGGTGACTTCCATATGAACACATCAAATAACTTACAAGAAAGAAAACCGTTTGGTCAAGATATGCAGTATAGGCTCAAATCTCTCAAGGACATGCTCAAATATTCATTCGTCATCCCTATTCACATACGATCATGCTTAAACTGAAATACAAACATGCTTACATCATATAACTCAGTATTAGATTATGCTCAACATCATCGTATTATCCTAAGCATGCAAACCTATACACACAAGAAGACGCTCCTTCCACACACTTTACTTTCGGCAAAGTGGGCGAGAGGCACAGACTCAAAAAACAAAACAACGTCAACCCCCATGCCCAGAAACTTTGTCTTGGGCAAAGTCAGTGAGGATAAAGGCAGACCAACAACAAACTTAAAAAAGAAAAGAAAAGACACAAAAGACTACGGTCCTCCCACCCACTCACTTTACTTTCGGTAAAGTAGATCGATCAAAGGACCAACTCAACAAAGACTCAAAATAAAAAAACCTATAGCTAACAAAAACTGGGAGAAAACAATTATGAAGGAGGTCTAATAGCATGGCACCTGACGTGGTCAATTTGGGCATTGCGAATGGCTTAGAGGGTCTTCTTTCATGCAGCAAAACTTCTTCATCCAGTCTGGTCAAGCTCACAAGGATTTGCAACGCCTTGTTGTTTGGGTATGGCAGATGTACGGTCTGCCTCCTCCGGATGATCTGGAGAGAAAGTCTTTGCAGGCATGTTGTGCCCTCACTGGCGGCTTGTAGAAGGGATTTCCTTCTTCATCATGGTAAACTCATCGAGCAGCTTCATGTTCTTCGGCTCGGGCAAGGGATATCCTCAACAACATCTCGTTGTGTACAACAACATCCTCCTCCAATTCGCCTAAGCTAGTAAATGTAAGTGCCTTCAGCTCAGGGATATCAGACTCCTCTTACCCCTTACCAAAGTTTAGGGAAAAAGGGTCTTAGTGGTGGTCATGTGCTCGCTTCAGAATGCCTTTTCATTGTTGCTTCTGTGCCCTAGCTCCTGCACGTCATGAACAAACCATACCTCCTACAAAAATACTATCTAATCTAGGGTTTAAACAAAAATAAAAAGAAAAAGAAAATAAAAAGGATAAGTACCAGGTTGCTTCCTGGAAAGCGCCTTAGTTTACGTCGTGGGCACGATGTGGCCTCCATCTTTTAGTCGTCACTGGATATTGGAGCTCGCAAAAATCTACTCATTCATTCCGTGTCATGCCTAGAGTACAAATGAACACATCAAATAAGTACGGTTAGCTCGGAACACACACAAAAATGACTAAACAAGCAAACAAAAGAGAAAACTACTGGAAACACAACTCCCCGACAACGGTGTCAATTTTGACGCGACCGTCGTTTGGTCTAAGCTACCTTCTTTTTAAGGAATCTGCCGCCCTCCAATTGCCCTCTGTCCATATGAACTCTTGGCACAAACATACCAACCGCCTCGGGAACACACATATATATAGCTTTCCCCTTGCCCAAATCAACATCACGATTGAATGCTTATGCAGTGTCATCTTACCCAAATACGGATTTGTATAACTACCTAGGCATAAAGTAAATAACAAGAAAAGAAAGAACAAAATAGAAAAATAACTTTAACTAAAATAAATCCGGACGACACCAACATCGCCGACAACAAAGTACAAAAGTTAGTTTGCCCCCGAAGGGGCAAACTCTCGAATAAAAGAAAGAAAACCCTAGACTGAAGAAGATAAGAAATTCAAAAGATTAAAGATATCAAGAGTTGATATATGGCTTGCTATCTAGGAGTATTTATAGATGTAAAATTCGTGGGTCTTGGAGGCTCAGCTCATTAGGTAAGTTGATAGCAGCTAGGTTTGGGCGAGCTGTCTGCCAGCTGTCAATCGTTCCAGTAGCTTCTGTTGACCAAGAGACTTTCCTTATTTAGTAGATTTGATTTGTGGACGAATCTTCATGGATAAAGAAGAAATCAATTCCTTCATTGTTGGCTACTTCGATAAGGTTGATCTCTTACTTGATCCGCACACTTCCCTTGTAAGTTAATCTCTTTCTTGCTCCGCACTCTTTCCTTGTAGGTTGGATTGTCGCAGATCTCCATGCCCAAGACGTCTACTCCTGCTTCTCTTCTGTGCTCTGCCTTACGCCTTGGTCTTTTGCATTTCTTCTTGCCCAAATGACTTGATCTCGCACGGTACTTGATTTGGTCAGGTTGTGAAGCGAGCCGCTTTAGTTCTGAATATCTGCTTCCTTGGCCAAGCTGCGAGCATCATTTTCTTGCCCAAAGTGCTTCGTATTTGTGCCCAAAATGTCTTTTGCGGAATTTGGTCATTTCTTGCCCATTTCTGCCTAGTTTTGTCATGGTTTGCCCTGTACGTCCCTGCCTTCAGAATGTGTCCTCCCAGACACTAAAGAAAAACAAAAATACACAAAACGACTCGATCTTGACCTAAAATAAGACTAAAACATCATACAAAATGTCGTTTTCGTTTTGTTCATTTTCCATTTTTAGTTTTTGTTTATCTTTTCGGTTGTGTGCTTGGTGGTTGTTTTTGAAGGTGTGTTTGCTTTGGTTTAATTGTTGATTTCATTGTGGAGTTAGGTTCGTTGGTTGTCGTTTGTTGTGTTGGTTGAGCTCGTCGTTTTATCTCTTGTTCCGTCATGTATTCCTTTGGTTGTGGTCGTTTTTGTAGTAAATATGTTTGAGTATTCATCTCGTTTCTTTTTTTTGGTGTTATCGTTGTTTTTGTTTCGTTATTCCTCTCTTTTCTAAAGAGATAAAAGATGCGTTCAAACCCAAATCGGTGGTCCAAACCGGCGATTGGGACGGCTAAATCGGCGGTCAGCGACTAGACCGCCGGGTAGACGGCCGGAAAATCCTGGAGTGGTTTTGCCGTTCAAATCCAAATCGGCGGCTGGATCGGCACTTCGGCGCTGGACCACCGATTCGGGGTCCAGACCGCCGAGCCGGACTGCCGAAAATTTCTGTATTTGACACCACGTTCTAAGCCAAATCGGCGGCTTAATCGGTGCCTAAGGCTTAGACCGCCGATTAGGCCGGCTGCGGCGCCGGTTCGCCTATGTGGACCGACGATTCGATCTTTTATCCCTTTTTCTTTTTTTCCCTTATTTCCTTTCTTCCCTCTCTTAAACCACACGCACGCATCTCTCTTTCAACTTCAAATTCCTCCTTCAATCTTCCATAACTCTTCAATTTCTTCCATACATTTCCTCCCCATCACCTAAGCTACATTTCCATCAAAGTATTTTCAAATTTCATCCACCAAATCTCCTCCACCCAAGTTTTGGAGTTTTTGTCATTTTTTTCCTTTTTAATTCAAATTCAAGGTATTTCTTCTTTGATTTTTCGTTTTAATTGCTTTCTATGCTTAGTTTTGTAGTTAATTTGTGTTAATTTCATTTTTATGATTGGGTAAATTTTTCTAGGGTTTATAATTTCGAAATTTGGGGGTTTTATGCTTAATTGTGTAATTGATCTTGCTACATTATGAATTTGTGTTCAATTGAGCATGCTAGTTGGTTGCTTAGGGTTATTTCTTGATTGTGTTGCTATATTAGTACCCTTAAGTGGTTTCTAGCATATTTTTTTGAGCTTATTGATTGAATTATGCATGCTTTTATGTTTATGAGGATTGGTGATGATGAACTTGTGCTTTATATTGCTAAAGTGTTGGAATTGTAGTGTTGACGGAATTTGTTTATGATGAATTGTAGTGGTGTGGATATTAAAGTGTTGGTTTGATGTTGGGAGGGCTTGTTATAGTTGGTTTAATGCATTTGGCTAATATTGATTTTGAGTGGAAGATTGGAAACTAACTTGTGTTGTGTAGGGTAGGTACCATGGGCAAGAACAAAGAGAAGCGTCCACGTATTGAGCCGCGTCCATAAAAAGAGAAACAACCGGCTTCCACTTTCCGCCAAGGAAACGTCAAGCCGGATATCTATGGAACATTCCCTCTGATCCAGCCTCTCGACGCCAGCAAGCAAACATTGGACCTTACGCTCCCTCGGTTTTCGATGTGGAGCTTCACCGAGAAGATCAACAAGAGTTGTTTGCACTCTTGCAAAGCAAGGGCTCGCGTCATGCAAGTATCCGGATCCTCAAGCTCTAATGGATCATGGACTGTCGGACAACGTCCAAGAGCTTTTTGATCGGATTGGATGGGGCTCTATCTTGACCGGCATGTAGCCTACATGCCCGAGAGCCACATTGGAATTGCTAGCTACTTTACACATCCCCGTCCATCAATCCAAGCTATCCCAAACGATGTTCTTTCAATTGGGGAATCGCACTCACACAATGACAATGGCTCCAATAAATGCGATCTTCAATTGTCCGGATGGGGGTATATGTCAAAAGCCTAAGGAGTTCAAGCCGAAAGAATTATGGAGGGCAATGACTTATGCAAAAAAGACATATGAATCCAGCAGATCCAAGGCTACACTTCTCCGCAACCCCGTCTTCTGAGGGATCCAACGGATTTTAGCTCACATCATCTTCCAACGGGAGGAGAATAGCTCGTGTCGGAGTTCCAAGCTTATGGTTATGTGGGCGATGCTTACACACACACGGCTTAACTTGGGGCAATTTCTCTTCCGCCAATTGTTTGCCCAGAAGTATAGAATACGGAGTTCTTTGTGGTGGTGGCCTAATCACCCCCATTGCCATAGCACTTTTCCCTCAATATCCGCAATGGAACAAGCTTTTGGAGAATCTTCTCATTGATGTGGTGACATGGAAGAATATGATGATGCTTATATCGGTATCTCGACCGTATCTATTTCGGCAACACAAGGAGGTGAAGCCGAAGAAAGGAGAAAAAGTGGTGTTGGAAATTTTCCCCTTGCCCGATCCGACTCTTACCCATGTGAGCTCATTGACCAACCCGACAAACTTTAAAATAGATACACCATTTCATGAGGCGGCAATATTAGCGGCCGGAAACCCTCGAGTCGAGATGGATGCAGGTGATGATAATGACGGGGATGAAGAAAGGGAAGATCACAATGCCAGAGATGGCGATACAAATAATAAGGAAGAGAGAGGGGAAGGCCAAGCTAGAGGTGGTCGATGGCGACGAGAATTCGGTAGAGGGAAATCCTCATTTGGGGGGCAACACGGCTTTAGAGTGTCAACGGGACCTTCTAACTTCTATGGAGGGTCATCGGGACCCTCTAGCTTTTATGGAGGACCGTCGGGGTCCTCGGCATTCTATGGGAGAGAGTTTGAAGACATGCGTGCCCGGGTAGAACACATTGATAATTATTGCACCCAATTGGATAGTGAGTTCGTGGTGATGCACCACAATATTCAATCCATTCGTCTCCGCCAACAGGAAATGGCCGAGCTTCAACAGCAACAAATCGGGAACCAACAGAGCTTTCAAGCTGAGATGTATCGACGGTACGACGAGTTTCAACAAGAACTCTATGCTCAGCAAGAAAGCTTTCAACAAGATCTCTATGCCTGACAAGAAAGCTTCCAACAAGCTTGGTTCGACCGACAAAATTGTTTCCAACAAGACTTGTACGAGCGCCAAGATCGATATCATCAAGAAAGCCAAGTCGACCAACAAGAGATGTTGGAGCTCGTCCGCCGTTTCCAAGCTCACCAACTTGACCAAGGCCAAGTGTGGCCCCCGCCTCCTCCTCCCCAATGAAGCTTTATGGTATGGGTGGTATTTGTATTCTTTTTATCCCTCCAAACTTATTCGTTTACCTTTGGTTTTGAATAAGTTTGGGGGAGGGGGAGACGGATACAAATACCTTTGTAAATATGTGTGTATTGGGTTGTTGATTTAGTTTGTTGTTTGGATGTTTGGCTGGTTGTTTAGTTTAAGTTGTTGTTTTGGAACTTTGGGAAAATTTTGAATTTTAGTAGTTACGTTTATGGTGTTTGTGGCTTATTGCGACTTTGGTGAAATGCCTATGATGATATTATTGTGTTTTGTGAAAATTTTGTTGAGATTGAGTGTCTCGTGAACGGCTTGCATGAATAGTAGGTGTGTCGGTTTTGACTTCTTGATGAATGATTGAAACCCGTGAGGTTTTGAGCCTTGATTTTTTATGCATCATATTATTTTCTTGTGAGTTTGATCATGCAGGCTTATTTACTTCTAGAACTTGCTTTAGTTCTTCGTCAAGAATGCGTGTTTATGCAAGAATTTTGGAAATGATCTTAGGCCATCCTTGTTAACTATCTGAAAACTCAAACACTACCTTGTGCTTTGAATTATCCATTGTTAGCTTTTTTGAGCTTTAATAAGCCTTTCTTTGTTAAACCGGAGAAAAGGGGGTGATGGAGTGTAGGGGTATCTCGAGTTGGGTTTTAATGGAGAATTTGTTGAAACGGGTAGCTAATCTTAGGGGGCTTGTTGCTTTGAAAATCTCAAATTCCCATGAGCTCACTCAAAGAAAAAAAACAGAGAGAAAAAGGAAAGAACAAAAAGAAATGAAAGTGAAAGAACTAAGTGTTGAGTTTTTACGAAAACTTTTGCTTTCAATTGAATGAAAGAATAGAAAAAGGTAGAAATGTGAGCATAAGGGAATGAATAAGTGTTTTGTTTGAAAAAGATGTGTTTTTGAGCCCTTATTGTGGAATGTTTGGTGTAGAAGAAAGACAATTGAATTCGTGCTAGTTTTGAAGAAGATATAAGGTTAGTAAATAATTTGATTAGTCACTTAGCCAAATTTCCCTTCCTAAACCAATGTCCCTACATTATAACCCAAGAAAAGCCCTTTGTGATCCTTATTCTTGTATAATTTATTTTGCAATGGAGATGTTAGACGATAAGCAAGCTTATGGTAAGTGGATTTGCATTGCATGATTTCGATGAGAGTTTAAACCTAAACACTTGTAAGTGAGGGATACACTTCTTTGAGAGTTGCATTTGTTGAGTTCTTGAGATTGACATGCCATTAGTTTGTGTGAGTTGTGAAGGAGATGCTCGGTTTTAGCATTAAAAATTGCTTGTGTAATCTAAGGCATTTAGGATCCAAAGTTGCTACTCCATTCGAGTTTATGTTCTTTTTTTGAATATATTGTTCGGGACGAACAATACCTAAGTTTGGGGGAGTGATAAACACTCATTTTTGTAGCAACTAAATATGTTTACTACCGCTTTTTGCCAAACTTTACCACTTAAATGTGATGTGTTTTGCATTGATTTCGATATTTTGGATTTGTATCACGTTTGGTGGAGTTTGTGCATGTGTGTAGGTAAATCGAGGTTCGTTAAGTCAGAATAAAAGGTGTATAGAAGAGCGAAATCAAAGAATCGAGATGAAGAAGTGGAAAATTGGACAGAAAAGAGCAAAAATGCAAACCGGCGCCCCAATAATCCAAATTGGCAGTTTACATAGCTAAACCGACGGTTCATGGGTGAACCGCCGGGTAAACTGCTGGAAAAAGCTGGATTGGAAACCAAGTTAAAATCCAAATCGGCAGTCCACTCGGCGCCTGGAGGCCAGACCGCCGATTTGGGCGGCTGGACCGCCGGTTTGGGCCTCCGGACCGCCGATTTGGCAATTTTCACCCAAAATGATGATTTTGCCCTTTTTACGTTTTTATTATCCATTAGCACTTTTTATATCCTATAAAAGGAGGAATTAGCCCCAAAAACGCACCATTCATCATCATAGCTTAGTTTCCCCTTCCCAAAGTTTCTTTTTCAAGTTTGTTTAGGGTTTAATCATTGTAATCAAGTTTGGAGGTTGGATTTGTATTGCTTTGAAAATTTGTTTGAAGATTTCTCTATTTGGGTTATTAGTATCTTTAATTATGCTTTCAATTATCTTTTCTATTGCCAGTTCTCTTCTTATGTCTAGCTAAATTCTTTTAGTTGGTTTTAGGGGACTTGTGTGGCTCATTTGATGGTGGAATTTGATTATTGATGTTTCTTTGCCTTCTAATTCATAGTCCATGCTTCTTGGTGTTTGTTTTTCATGATTAAATAGGTGGCTCTATTTTAGCATGCTTAGTGTTCGTAAAAATGCTTAATCGGTTTTTATAATCATTGAATTCAAGTTTGCATGGTATGATTGATTAAGGGTCTTAGTGGAAGTTAACCAATTCATAGAAGGTTATAAATCTTGAGTGCTTTTGGGAGTCAACGCCTTGTCTTGAGTCTTAATTGAGATAGGCAAGTAGTTGATCAACTTGCATGTTCTTATCGAGAGAGAGAGGGTGCATATGTTAGTGATTCCTTCACTAGAATTGGATTAAAATTGGTTGAATGAATCATTAGTTAAATTTCCCATTGATTTGAGTTGAGCAAGGCCCCTAGAACCAACCATTTTTTACATTGTCCTTTTTTTTTGTTAATTATCTAATTTCTCTTTGATTGTTCTTCCTTGCCAATTTCTTATTTTTTTTTAAGTTTGAAAATCTCATGAATCATGACAATCTTAGAGTTTGAATAGTAGGAGAGTGCATGAATTTCATTTCTACTAAAATTCGATCAAATAGTCCGTGAGGATACGATACTTGTAGTACCCGAATTTTTATAAGTCTTTAAGTGCGTTCTAAATTTCATAATATGCCTAGAATAATAAGATTTTCCCCAGAAAAAAGAATTTGCTTGAAATGACCAAATTGCCTTATGTGCTTTGACGTGAATTTTCTCGTTTCGATTATTTGAATCGAGTCTGTGATGCATTGATTGAGTTTATTTATATAAGTATGAGCATGAGTATGACTTTTGGAGAATTTCGAGAATTTTTTACTTTTCAATGAATAGTAACATGAACCGAGAAAATACTATTCACCGACGAACTTAGAACTTGACCTAATCAGTGTCTTTTGAGTCTAGAATTAATTCTAAGACCCCTGAGATATGTTAGAAGGTTATCCGAGATCACCTGAGAGAATTCTAGGAGTTTAGTTCTTAATGGATTAATTACCCGATTGATTTTTAGGTTTTTCTTCGTTACTTGGAATTTTGACCTAAAAATTAGATATTCGGAATCCTTGATTTATTTCATGAGATATGAGATAGAGTTGAGGTATTTTCGATGTTGGAAATGAGACGAGGAGAGTTTAGAGCCGTTTTCAGTATAAATGAAATGACACGGACATATTCTATCGGAAAACTTTTTCGTCCGAATAAAATTTTATCCGTAAGAGAGAATATCTCTCTCATCTCTCTCCCTCTTCCACCGACTTCACCCTCTCTCCCTCCCTAAATCTCTCTCTTAGGTACCTATTTGTCAAAACCTACTAAGGAATAATAATCATGATATTCCATTTCATTTCATCATATTCATTTCATTTTCATCATTCATCACTTCATCTCATCACTCTCTCAACTCTCAATCTCTCTCTCTCTCTCTCTCTCTCTCTCTCTCTCTCTCTCTCTCGTGCTCAACCAAAGAAGGAAGAGAAAGAAAATTCTCTCTCCCTCTCCCTCTCATTGCCGTGTGATTCACACACACACACACAAGTTGGAGAAATTCCATTGAAGCTCCAACCTTCAACCTTCAAGCTTCTAAGTTTCAAGAGATCATCATCATCCTCTCAAATCTTCCAACTTTAATTGAAGAGGTAATAATCCGTCAAATCTTGAGTTAATTTCCATACAAAATCATCCCTCTATTTCCTCTAATTTTCGGCATGTATGCCCTAGAAGAGGTGATCGATTTTTGTCTTATTTTTCTTGAGGATTCAAGATGCAATCCACCATGGAAATTCAAGCTAGAGTTTGAGCCTTCAAACCCCTTCAATTCGGTTTCACCAAGATCAAGAGAAGAAGCTTCGATTTAATTTTTAAAGTAGGTTATTCATTTGATTACTTGTATATTTGTAATCCCTAATCCCTAAAAGAAGAAAAATGCATGTTTTAATTTTATGCTTAGGCAAACTAGGAATTCTAGGTGAGAATCGAGTGAAGAAATCGTTAGAGAAATCGAGCCTAGAAATTAATCTAGGAATTAAAAGAGAAGAAAAATAATAATAATAATAAAACCCCTAAAAATTCTATGAAAACCGAAAATAGGGGAGAAAAAGAGAAAATCGATTTTCTTGATTTATTGGTGATTTAATGATCTATATGTGTTTATGATTATGATTTGCATGATTATTTATGCATGAAAAATTGAGAAAATAATTTGTTTAATTATTATGTTAATACCGAAAATTTTGAGTTTATGGAGAAGAAATTTGATTGATTTATTCTTTGATGATTTGATGATATTATGAGCATGAGAAAAGTATGAGTTATATGATGATTTAATCCCTTACGTTGATATCATGAGAAAAATCAAGATATATGCATGTTTGAAGAAGAAATGATAATTTGATGATTTATGATGTTTTGATGATTATGAGGATTTGAGCATGATTGTGTGTGAATTTGAGTGTTAGATGTTTTATGAGAATTATTGAGGTGAAAGAAATGAAATTTTTGTGCAAAAACATAAAAAAATCGAAGAAAAAAGAGTAAGGATACCTAGTGTGTGTTCTAGGTGTTCTTGGTGAAAAATATGAGTTTTTGAATATGTGTTCTTGGTGTTCTTGGTGTTCTAGGTGTTCTTGGTATAATACTTGAAGATTTGAATACCATTAAAATTAATTAATTAATTAATTAATAAAATATTCAAGATTTTTGAGAATAAAATTAAATAGAAAATAAAAAGAGAAAAATCATTAAATTAATGATGAGTCGTTAAGTTGATAAAAATAAAGAAAAAAATAATTTCTTTATTAAATAAATAAAGTTTAAAAGAAATAATTAAGTAAGATTAATTCTTGAGATTAAAAGGAGATAATAATCAAGAAATAAAATAAGAGGAGTTAGAATTGAGAAAATAGAGTCAAGTAAGAGTTGTTTAATATTAAAATCGAGTTAAAATAGTTTCACGTTTAATCATTAATTTAAATAAGAAGTATTGAGAGACGAGAAGAAAATTTAATAAGTGATGTTTAATTAGAGAATCAAGTTAATTAATGAGTATTGAATGCTCGTTTATTTTTAATAAGTCGAGTATTGATTAGTTAATGATGCTTGAGTAATAAAGTTAATTGAGTTTGTTTTCAAATCGTTTTAATTTGAAATGAGTCGAAGAAGTTATCGAGTCTTGACTGACAAGTTAATAATCGAGTTTGAGTTAAAAGTCGAGATTATATAAAATAAGAGTTTAATTGAGATTAAGAAAAGAGAAATTATAGTGATAAAATGAGTTAATAAAATAATAGTACGAATACGAGTACGTGTACATAGTCAAGCAAAGACGACATATTTTGAAATAATGTCGTATATTGAGTAGAGAAATACTAAATGGATATTTGAGTTTTAATTGAAAGGAATTCTTATTATTTGGATTTTATTAAAAAGACGAAAATCTAATTTATGAGATTAAAGTTAACGTCGTTTCAAAAACTAGAGTCGAGTAATTGTTAATGTGACTTGAAGTGTGAATCGAGTTTGAGATAACATGTTTGATTAAATATTGAGTTATAACCTGTTTGATTAAATCTATATGCTTGAGTGAAATGTTTACATTTCGATTATGGTGAAATGATATGTTCAAATTGTTGAGAATGCGTGCATGTGACATAAATGATTTGATATGATGTTAATTGAGTTGAGAAAGCGAGTAAGAATCGAGTAATAAAATTTAGATAAATTATATTCATTAATTAGTGAGAAATGCTAAAGTATTATCAATTGCCGATTAACATTAATGGTTTATAACGAGAGTACGAGACGAAGTAATTAGTAACCGAGTAGAGTCGACGAGTCGAGAACGGGAAAGTCGAGAAAGGATATTGATTTAGAAAAGATAAAAATAGAGAGAGTCGAGTCAAGTAGAAGTCCTTCAGTTGAAGCCAAAGTCTAATTTACGTCTTTCGCGTCGAGTCTTATTCTTCATCGATGTCAAATTGTGAAGGACCGAGCGGGATGGACAAGTAGTGAGGACAGTCAAAAGTAAGCCGCCTAGCTAGTCTTCGGAAGTTAGGTGGGCTTTTCTAAACCGAAACTCAAACGATGAATGCATGTACTATCTATGTATTACGTGCGCTTTTCAAATTGATTGACTTGCATAAATGATCTAAATGTTTTGGTATGTAATCATCTACGTGTTAAAGTTATTAAGGTCCTGTGGACGCACGGGATAAAGGTCCTGTAAGATACGGGACAATGCATGCATTAGTTAAGGTGACTGTGAGCCTTGCTTCGTTTGGGCCGGTCACGGTGTTCGAGGAGGAGGCCTACTTCTCGACACCACAGAAAGATAAGTTGTAGATTGATTCATGCCTGAGTATATAAATGACTGCAGTCGATTTCAGAAAAGTATGAAAATGTTTTTATGGTTGTCACAAGTGGTAAACTGTTATTAAACAATTATATTTATAACCCTTGTGATGCAGCAAAAGAAGCAAGTCTAATCATATAGCTCTAATGAGCAGAGTTTCAAATGTTTTTGGCATGTGTTCACTGAGTACGAAGTACTCAGCCCTGCATGTATTTCTAAACGTGCAGGTTAGCGGGATGTGGATGGCGTGGGCGACTTGGTGGTGTGGTGTGTTTGTTTTGGTCGAGTAAGAAAGTGGACTGGCAATTGCATGTCTTCATACATGTAATTGTTGGGATTGAGTCGAGATTTCCGCTGCAATGCATTGAATTACTATGATAATCGATGTCTTTTGTTATGTTTTGAATCATACTCTGTTACATGTTCTGATTCACGAGCGATGTGCTCGATACAATTTATAATTTTTGTTGATTCTCGTTTCTTGTGAACTTGACATCCTTATTTCAAATTGAATTTGATATGTAAATTATCCATGCTCGTTTGATGTTTTAATTGGGACTTGGAAGCATGTTCTATTTGTTATCGCTTTCAGTCAATATTCTCTTGTTTTCCCCGAACATGAATCCCTTATTTGAGCTGAGTCGATGGATGGTTAGTAGTGTTAGTGTCGTTAGTCGCATCTCGGGAGTCGGGGTGTGACAATACTCGTTGCTATTTACTACAATTACCCGAATAAAATGCGGATATAATTACTAGTAATTTTAGTGATCAGTAAGCTTAAGTCATTTATGTCATTTGTGATCAGTGAGCTTAAGTCATTTATGTCATTTTGTGTTTTTACGCTAATCTTGAAAATGTTTTGGAATACAAAAATATCAATTAAAGTTCATATAGTGTTAGAGGTAGCATGACATATTGCATGAAATTGATGCAACAACCATTAGATAATATTAAAATAATCGAGATAATAAAATCTTTGTTTAACAACAATCTTAAAATATACCATTATATTAATTAAATAACTTATATATTAAGATTCTTACCTTATGTGTTTATTGTAGTTTTTTTCCCTACTGATACAATGATCATTTCATTACTGACGTGGTAAATTGTCTTCAAAGAAAAGTTCACTATCTCTACAATGTGAAGCGTGTTTGCGAGCAGAAAATTAAGTTTTGACAACTTATGATTAAACTGGTAATCACAAATTTAACGTGTCATTACAACATTCTTAGGTTTCAAATTTTAAATAACACTTAAAGTAATTCTTTATTTTTCTAAAAAAGAGAATGAAGATCCACGAGCACATGAGTCACAAAGTTATCAAGTTGAGAATGTCAAATTTAAGTAGCAAAGTTATACATCCAACACATATTGTGGTGCATTTGTGCTAAACCATACGAAGAACTTTGACGAAGACATTTATGATTGTGAACCTTTGGTGTTGGTATGAATATTCATATTTCATGAAACTTTAGTATCTTATTTTAATTTATCATAACCATATATAAACTTCAGTATCTTTGTTGATTGAAGGCTAAAGGAGAAAACAATACTTACAGGAAAATATTGTGCAAGAATTTTTTTAACAGAAATCAATGAACGTAAACTTCAAATTTTTGCAGAGACAGTTGAATTCTTGAATTCTGTTCCAAGAATACAGTGACGATGTGATAAATTAGAGAGTTATTGAATCTGTAGTATGAATTTTGGTCCTTTCTTTTTAGAAACTAATGGTTTACTATTGATATAATTATAATATGATAATGTTGTTTGATATAATAAGGTAATCTTTCATTTTTTTTTTCGTTTAGATGATCTATGATTATGATTCTAAATTTTTTGGTTAGTAATGGTGTTGAAGATTCTAGTTACAAAATGACCATTTTAGTCTAATTAACTTTCTTTGAACAAATTTTCTTCGACTAATAAAGCCATTCTTAATTATTACTCAGCCACCTATTGTTGAAGAAGACAACGTGAAACAACAAAGATAAGACATTTACACACGACTCCAGACAAGCGTACAACCACAATGCCCTTATACCTCATATTTAGGTGTAAGAAACTAATCTAAAAATGAATAATTATCAAAGCATGTTGATGAGACCAAATTTTGTATGATTTTCGAGTCTTATTTTAGGTGTAGATCGAGTCGTTTTATATATTTTTGTTTGTCTTTAGTGTCTGGAAGGACACATTGTGAAGGCAGGAACGTACAGGACAAACCATGACAAATCTGGGCAGAAATGGGCAAGATATAACTAAATTCCGCAACAGACATTTTAGGCACAAATACGAAGCACTTTGGGCAAGAAAAAGAAGCTCGCAGCTTGGCCAAGAAAGCAGACATTCAGAACTAAAGTTGTTCGCTTCACTACCTGACCAAATCAAGTACCGTGCGTGATCAAGTCATTTGGGCAAGAGGAGATGTAAAAAGGCCAAAGCGTAAGGCAGAGCACATAAGAGAGCCAGGAATACACGTCTTGGGCATGGAGACCTGCGACAATTCAGCATATCAAGAAAGAGTGTGGTGCAAGAAAGAGATTAATCTACAAGGGAAGAGTGCGGACCAAGTAAGAGATCAACCTTATCCAAGTAGCCAACAAGGAAGGAATTAATTCCATCTTTATCCATGAAGATTCGTCCATATCAAAATCTGCTAAATAAGGAAAGCCTCTTGGTCAACAGAAGCTGACAACTGGCAGACAACTCGCCTAAACCTAGTTGCAACCAACTACTTAATGGGCTGAGCCTCCAAGACCCACAAATTTCATCTCTATAAATACTCCTAGATAGCAAGCCATGTGTATCCCTTTTACTTTGAATCTTTTTAGTTCTTTATCTTCTTTAGTCTAGGGTTTTCTTTCTTTTGTTCGAGAGTTTTCCCCTTCGGGGGCAAACTAACTTTTGTACTTTGTTGCCGACGATGTTGGTGTCGTCCGGATTTATTTTAATTATAGTTCTTTTTCTATTTCGTTCTTTCTTTTCTTGTTATTTACTTTATGCTTAGGAAGTTATACAAATCTGCGTTTGGGCAAGATGACGCTGCAGAAGAATTAAATCGTGATGTTGATTTGGGCAAGGGGAAAGCTATATATATGTGTGTTCCCGATGCGTTAGGCAATGATTTCAAAGTAGTCTGTTTGTGCCAAGAGTTCATGTGGCCAGTGGGCAATTGGAGGGCGGCAGATTCCTTAAAAGAGAGGTAGCTTAGAATAACAGGGACTGGAAGAGGTTTGCCTCACACTCCTTGAGGGCAGCAAATCTCATGTTGAACTTGGGCGGAGCCGAACGAAGTACACTGGCGCTGGTGAAAAGTCGGAGCGGGATCCTCGTATCTCATAGGGCCAGAACGGGTTCGTCTAGTGCCAAAAGCTACTTGTTTTAATCTTTGCTCCTTTGAGGAATGCTCGGGTATGAGTTGGACAAGTTAGGAAGACTGGGGTGAGAATGCCACGCAGGATTCACAAGTAAGGATGAATTGGGCAGATCGTGGCTATAGGCGTGACAACGTGACAGTAGGATATGACGCGGTTTGCTTATAACCGTTGACACACATACGTACCATATATCCTTGCATCAATGAAGACGTCTTGTTTATGCAATCGACTCAACACCTAAATCCAGGTTTGTCTTTATCTTTTATTTATGCTTTAGTTTAGATTTATTTTTCCTATTTGACCAAGACGAGTCCGTGCAGAATCCAAAACCTTTGGATGACCCGTGACCAAAGAGAAAGTTACACCAACTCCTCGTGGGATCGACCCTATACTTGCTGCTAGCTGGTCCTGGTAGTGGGAAATAGGATAATTATAAATATATTTTATACGTAACTAAACGACGATCGCGTCAAAATAGGCGCCAATGTCGGGGAGTTGTGTTTCTAGTAGTTTTCTCTTTTGTTTGCTTGTTTAGTCCTTTTTGTTTGTGTTCCGAGCTAACCGTACATGAAAACTTTGTGAGTGACTTTGGGATCGGAGGACGAATGCACAGTGACCAAGGCGCACCTGTAGAGAGGGCAAGACAAGTGGACAGGAGCCCATCTATAAGTCAAAAGGACAAGTCTAGCCTACTCTGGGCATGGCACGAAATGAATGAGTGGAGTTTCGTGAGCTCCAATATCCAGTCGACGACTAATTGATGGAAGCCACATCGTGCCCACGACGTAAACTAAGGCGATTGCCAGGAGGCAACCTGGTACCTATCCTTTTTATTTATTTTTTTATTTTTGTTTAAACCCTAGACTAGGTAGTATTTTTTGTAGGAGGTATGGTTTGTTCATTACGTGCAGGAGCTAGGGCACGGAAGCAACAATGGAAAGGCATTCTGAAGCGATGGCATGACCACCACTAAGATCTTATTTTTCCCCAAACTTTGTTATGGGGCAAGAGGAGTCTGAAATCCCTGAGTTGAAAGGCACTTACGTTTACCGGCTTGGGCGAGTTGGAGGAGGATGTTGTCGCACACAACGAGATGTTGCTGAGGATGTCCCTTGCCCGAGCCGAAGAACATGAAGTTGCTCGATGAGTTTACCATGATGAAGAAGAAAATCCCTTCTACAAGCCGCTAGAGAAGGCACGACATGCCTGCAAAGACTTTCCCTCCAGATCATCCGAGGAGGCAGACCGTACATCTTCCATGCCTAAACAGCAAGGAGTAGCTAACCTTGAAGAGCTTGACCAGACTGGAAGGATAAGTTATTGCAACATGGAGACCTTTGAGCCACTCAAAATGCCCAAATTGCCCACGTCAGGTGCCATGCTATTAGACCTCCTTCATAATTGTTTCCTCCCAATTTTTTGTTTTTTTCTTTTTTAGGTTTCTTGTTTTGAGTCTTTGTGAGCTGGTCCTTTGATTGACCCAAAAGTAAAGTGTGTGGGTGGGAGGACCGTAGTCTTTTGTGTGTGTTTTCTTTTTTTCTTTGAGTCTGTTGTTGGTCTGCCCTAATCCCACGGACTTTGCCCAAGGCAAAGTGTGTGGGCATGAGGGTTGACGTTGTTTTGTTTTTGAGTCTGCGCCTCTTACCCACTTTGCTGAAAGTAAAGTGTGTGAGAGGAGCGTCTTCTTGTGAGTATAGGTTTGCATGCTTAGGATAATATGATGATGTTGAGCATAACATAATTCTGAGTTATATGATGTAAGCATGTTAATATTTCAGTTTAAGCATGATCGTATGTGAATATGGATGACGAATGAATATTTGAGCATGTCCTTGTGAGGTTTTGAGCCTATGCTGCATATCATGACCAAGCAGTTTTCTTTCTTGTGAGTTATTTGATGTGTTCATTTGGAAGTCATCTAGAACTTGTCTGCTTACTACTTGAAATATATTTGACTTAGGTTAAAAAGAACTTAAATGAATTAGACATTTTTCTTTCACTAGCCCAAATTGAGCTAAATAGCCTACCCGACTAAATTTCCCCTTTGTCAAGCCCCTTTGAGCCTTAAATTTCTTTGATCATATATGCAGCCTAAACACTATTTCCTACCCAGTCAATAAGGACTTAGGAGCATAAAATATATAAAAAAAAGGAGAAGAAGAAAAATAGAAGTGTCTGAAAAGAATTGGGCAAGACACCTGTACTAAGGGCTGAAACTGCCCAACTAAGGAGTGTAAGAAAAAAATAAGGGACTTAAAAAAAATTAATGAAAAAAAAGGGGAGAGAGAAAAAAAAAAGAAAAAAAAATAAAGTCCTAGGTTGAATTTGTACTAAGACCCATAAGCAAAGGCAAGGAGATCACACGTGATGGACAACAAATCACCCGACCAGGGGCAACGTATTGCCCAGTCACCAGTTCAGAAAGAGATGGGCAACGAATCGTCCAACCAGCTGCGACGTATCATTCAATCTCAAGTCCTTAAGACCTTAGCCTCGTTCCATAATTTCATACCCATGTCTAAAGCAAAGTTACAACCTTCAAAAGACCTAAAGATAAGTGCTTTAAACTTAGTCTAAAAGATGGAGAGTTTAGAAGGCAGACAAGCCTATGGTGTGGCCAAGAATGACATGTCTCGAGCGTATACACTAGCCCAAACACAAGAGTGAGAGTGTTGGTGAGGAATAACCTTGAAAATGCTCGAATGTTTATTTTTGACCTATTTGATGATTGTGTGGACTGTTTTATTTGCCCAACATTATATGTGAATTTTATTATGCTCATGTTCATCTATTGTATTGGGCATTGCTAACCTTTAACTAGTTGTTTGAGTCTTTTCTTTTCCTTTCTTTCTTTCTTTTCGGTCAAGTTGTACTTACATGCTTGAGGAAAAGCATGATTCAAGTGTGTGGGCATGATGAGACCAAATTTTGTATGATTTTCGAGTCTTATTTTAGGTCTAGATCGAGTCCTTTTGTATATTTTTGTTTGTCTTTAGTGTCTGGGAGGACACATTATGAAGGCAGGGACGTACAGGGCAAACCATGACAGATCTGGGCAGAAATGGGCAAGATATAACTAAATTCTGCAACAAACATTTTGGGCATAGATACGAAGCACTTTGGGCAAGAAAATGAAGCTCGTAGCTTGGCCAAGGAAGCAGACATTCAGAACTAAAGCTGCTCGCTTCACAACCTGACCAAATCAAGTACCGTGCGGGATCAAGTCATTTGGACAAGAGGAGATGTAAAAAGGCCAAAGTGTAAGGCAGAGCACATAAGAGAGCCAGGAGTACACGTCTTGGGCATGGAGATCTGTGACAGTACAACCTATCAAGAAAGAGTGTGGTGCAAGAAAGAGATTAATCTACAAGGGAAGAGTGCGGACCAAGTAAGAGATCAACCTTATCCAAGTAGCCAACAAGGAAGGAATTAATACCATCTTTATCCATGAAGATTCGTCCATATCAAAATCTGCTAAATAAGGAAAGTCTCTTGGTCAACAGAAGCTGACAGCTGGCAGACAGCTCGCCCAAACCTAGTTGCAACCGACTTACTTAATGGGTTGAGCCTCCAAGACCCACAAATTTCATCTCTATAAATAATCCTAGATAGCAAGCCATGTGTATCCCTTTTACTTTGAATCTTTTTAGTTCTTTATCTTCTTTAGCCTAGCAAACTAACTTTTGTACTTTGTTGCCGGTGATGTTTGTGTCGTCCGGATTTATTTTAATTATAGTTCTTTTTCTATTTCGTTCTTTCTTTTCTTGTTATTTACTTTATGCTTAGGTAGTTATACAAATCTGCGTTTGGGCAAGATGACGTTGTAGAAGCATTAAATCGTGATGTTGATTTGGGCAAGGGGAAAGCTATATATATGTCTGTTCCCGAGGTGTTAGGCAATGATTTCAAAGTGGTCTGTTTGTGCCAAGAGTTCACGTGGCCAGTGGGCAATTGGAGGGCGGCAGATTTCTTAAAAGGGAGATAGCTTAGACTAACAGGGACTGGGAGAGGTTTGCCTCACGTTCCTTGAGGGCGGAAAATCTCAGGTTGAATTTGGGCGGAGCCGAACAAAGTACGCTGGTGTTGGTGAAAAGTCGGAGCGGGATCCTCGTATCTCATAGGGCCGGAACGGGTTCGTCTAGTGCCCAAAGTTGCTTGTTTCAATCTTCGCCCCTTTGAGGAATGCTCGGGGGTGAGTTGGGCAAGTTAGGAAGACTGCGGTGGGAATGCCACGTAGGATTCACAAGTAAGGACGAATTGGGCAGATCGTGGTTGTCGGCGTGACAATGTGACAGTAGGACTATGACGCGGTTTGCCTATAACCGTTGACATACATACGTACCATATATCCTTGCATCAATGAAGACGTCTTGTTTATGAAATCGACTCAACACCTAAATCCAGGTTTGTCTTTATCTTTTATTTATGCTTTAGTTTAGAATTATTTTTCCTGTTTGGCCAAGACGAGTCCATGCAGAACCCAAAACCTTTGGATGAGCCGTGACAAAGAGAAAGTTACACCAACTCCTCGTGGGATCGACCCTATACTTGCTGCTAGCTGATCCTGGTAGTGAGAAATAGGATAATTATAAATTATTTTGTACGTGACTAAACGACGGTCGCGTCAAAATTGGCGCCGTTGCCGGGGAATTGTGTTTCTAGTAGTTTTCTCTTTTGTTTGCTTGTTTAGTCCTTTTGTGTGTGTTCTGAGCTAACTGTGCAGGAAAACTTTGTGAGTGACTTTGGGATCGGAGGACGAATGCACAGTGACCAAGGCGCACCTATAGAGAGGGCAAGACAATTGGACAAGAGCCCATCTATAAGTCAAAAGGACTAGTCTAGCCTACTCTGGGCATGGCACGGAATGAATAAGTGGAGTTTCGTGAGCTCCAATATCCAGTCGACGACTAATTGATGGAGGCCACGTCGTACCCACGACGTAAACTAAGGCGCTTGCCAGGAGGCAACCTGGTACCTATCCTTTTTATTTTTATTTTTATTTTTATTTAAACCCTAGACTAGGTAGTAAGTTTTGTAGGAGGTATGGTTTGTTCATGACATGCAGGAGCTAGGGCACGGAAGCAACAATGGAAAGGCATTTTGAACCGATGGTATAACCACTACTAAGATCTTCTTTTTCCCCAAACTTTGTTATGGGGCAAGAGAAGTCTGAAATCCCTGAGTTGAAAGGCACTTACGTTTACCAGCTTGGACGAGTTGGAGGAGGATGCTGTCGTACACAACGAGATGTTGCTGAAATATAATTTGTACGTGACTAAACAACGGTCACGTCACATGTAATAAAAAAATCATTCTATAACATCTTTGATTGGGAGTTTTGGATCCAAACTCCTTTAACATATTTGAAGTTGATCCATTAGAATTCTTCTTCTTTTTCTTACTTTTCTCAATATGTCTTTTCAGTCTTTTTCTTTGTTCCTTTGTGATTATCTTTCACAATAATAGACGATGTTGAAACTTTAATACCCTTTTCCCTTGCAATCACTGAAGCTTCAAGAGCTACTCTTATACTACTCAAACCTTCTTCAAATATTAGTCTGTCATCTTTATTCTCTTGTGCCTTCAAGATAAGTTTATAACATTTTCTCACCATTTCATATCTCCAAGAAGGGAAATCTTTTCTCTTCTCTGATATAATTTCTAATTTATCCAAACAACTTGTTTGGAAAAATTTGTCCATCTTTCCTTAATGTAGGACTCTGGTATCTCGACTAACGAATTTCCATGCAATATTCTCAATCAATAACAACCCAGCAGCTCACATGCCTCAAATCTTTTGCATGAGCAAGCAACCATAGGACCAATTATATAATAACTCATTTGATATGTATCATCATCATCAATGACATTATAAGATTTCACATCATATCCATCAGAGAAACTATTAAATGCTATGGCACTGCATTTAAAGAACTCATCTTCAAAATCTTGAAAATTGCATGTGTATATACCTGAAAAGTATGTTTTAGAAGTTCATTCACTAATAAAAACGAGGTAGGCAGTCCTCTTGAGCACTGGAATTCGTCATTTGCTTCTTTGCTTCTCCAACGCTCGACTGAATTCTTGAAAATTGTGTAAAAATCATTCAAGCTCACTGGCGTCTTTGCATTTGATCCTAATTCATTGTTTGTGCTCTCACTTCTTTGTGATAATAAAATCCCACCAGAGAAGAAGTCTTTGTTGAATGCATTACACCACTTCTACCTTAAATCATACACCTTTGTAAACCAAGAATTTTTCTGCGAACCATACTTTGAAATCATGGAGCTCCAACAATTTTGAAATTGTTCGACATTTGTACATTCGGATAAGCACTTATGAAATGCATTTGTAAAGTTCAATGTCCCCAACCGACCTAGTGCTTCTGGTAAAAATGTCATATGCATAACTTGTACTTTGTGGTAGGTAAAATGTTTCTATCGCATTCTACATTGCTTGATGTTGATCAGTAAATAATGATACATGAGCTTTGCCCTCCATGGATTTCATGAAAGCATCAAATAACTATTGGAATGTCCCAATCTGCTCATTGGAGATTAATTCACATCCAAACACAACATTTTCCCTATGATTATTTATACAGACAAACGATGCACAGTGCCAATGATACTTATTTGTCGTATATGTTGTGTCAAAGACAACAATATCTCCATATATCATTTAATCCTCCTTCATCATTGAGTCTTTCCAAATTAAAACTTTGCATAATCTTCCTTCATCATCTAGCTTCATTATAAAAAATAACTCTTTATCGACGACACCCTTTTAGTTTGATATATTAATTAGTGTTTGTGCATCCCCTCAGTCTATTGCAGCAAATTCCAACCTATTTATAAAATTCAAGTGATCTTTCTTCGTATTACCAAGTATATATGTTTACCCCGTGCATCCTTTGCCATGTATATGAATTGGTTGCTCTCATTCGAGAAAATACTATGTCCTCAATAACAGTAGCCTTATTATTATCGATTGATCTTTGTGAAAAATGATGTAACTCCATTCAGTCCTAGAAAGTGTATGGTTATTTTCTAAATGATGGTCAACTAGCTCATAAAACCCATCGGCAATCCTTTTTGTTGCTCTCTTCTTTCCTTTTACATCGTTGTTCGAACTAGACCTACTAGTTCATTTACATGAACACACTAACAATTTACTTATCAGCTCTCCAAATATTATGTCTTGATTGAAATTATAGATAAGTTATAATTTCCTCAAATAAATGTGACAATTTGATTAAAATTAAGAAAATGTAAGTCAAAATAATAACTTCATAACATATATTACTTTGAATTTTTTTCGCATGAGGCTCATCACAATCATCATCAGAGTCATCAACATCAAACATGCTACGTTGTTGCTCGTCAATGTTGTGTTTTTCTTGCTCCTCTCCAAATTCATAATCTGTTAATATCAAATGAAACAACACATTTCATAAAACTAAAAAACTTTGTATTTATGTTGTATTATGTTTCTTTAGCCATATCAATCAAGATATTACCTTCACAACATGTAACACTTTGTTCATTTTCTGCTTGCATCTCATCAGAGTCACCATTAGACTCATTAGCATCAAACCTGATGTGTTATTGTTCATCGAAGTTGTATTTACCTTGCTCCCCTCATATTCATAAGTTGTTAACATTAAACAATATTTATAAGCAATTGTTCCTTATCTCTCTCTACACAACCAACAGCCAAACACATGATGATCTTATGCTCTCTATGTTCAAATTTGAAATTTTACAGAAATATGTAAAACAAGAACAATTTGCAATCTCAACTAAAATAACAGATTAGTCATGTTTGTAAATTTGTAAGTTTCTTCATCATTATTACCTCAAAGACAATATCAAACCTGTGTTAATTAATTGGTATTCGTAGATGCATCAACAGATGGAAAATACTTGCTTTCTACCTGAGGTGTCACCCTTATTAGTCAAGCAGATCCATGATATAGTTAGAAAAAACGTGACCCCGATTTTTCAGCCAACATAATGGTTTCATCTTAGATGTTATTGTGTTTAAATTTAGCAATTGTTTCTAAAGAATGCAGTCTTGGGTTGGACTTTTTGGCATGCCTACCATACCACCTTCATATCGTATTTTTTTGGAATTTTTTAAGGAATGATAATGATTCGTTGTCAACTTGTATAAGAGTAGAAGTTGAATACAATATATAAGATGAGATTGTGGTGTCTATTATAAATCTCTTTCAGACAATTGATTAAATAGTTCATACAATACATTTTGTCCACATAATATTTGAACCCAAAATTCAATTCTTCAGAAATTTGTAATCAAAGCACAAATAACCCACAAGAATTTCGATATGGACTCACCTGTTGTTGCATGCAATTTTACTGTTAAGCCTTTAACCGGTAACAACGGTGGTGTTGGGAACGACACGTTAGCCGATGACAGAGACGGAGGTTGTAAATCCGTGGTGAAAAAGATTGTGGCATGGAAAAACTGACAATGGTGAAGACAATGCGAAAAAGGAGAAGAGAATACGTTTTTGCACAACGAAATACTAATCTAATTTTCCATTTTTCTTTTATGTACACGGGTTGAACAGGGTCGAATAAATTCGGATTGAGTCGGTTCGCGAATCCAGATGCATGTACAGACGTCTTTAAAGGAGAATTTCTCCAATTATAGCACCTCTTTAGAGTCAATTTTAAATTTCAGCACCTTTTTTAGTTCATTATAATTTTAGCATTTTTGGACTTTTTTACCTTTTCGTTTACTTTTCACACTATTTTCATTACTTTTCGGCTTTTAGTTATTTCGTTCTTTTCTTCTTGTTTTATTTTCCTCTCCCTCTTTTTCTCTCAACTAGCTATCACCGCCACTGCACCGCCCCGCTGTCGCAGCCACTGTACCGCCACGCTGTCGCCGCCACCTTTCCCCTGCTGCTGCAGCGCCGCCGTCACTCCTTCATCTTCACACCAACAACTCCATTTGTTCAGGAGGTGTTTTCACGACGGCGACTCCGCTTCTCCCGGCAGAGACTTCGTTTCTCCTGGCGGCATTTTTTTTCAAGGTTGCGATTCCAATTTAAGGTTTGCAATTTTTAGCCGGTGACTATCTTCACGGTGATTTACCAACGAGTTTCCAACTATGTCTTCATTTTCTCGACGACTTCTTCCTTCTGATGATGATGTGGCCATAATCGCTGCCACCACCACCAATACTGTCATAGCCAGCACCACCACCATCAAAATGTATGTCATTTCCTCTTATCTAGTCTTCGTATTTATGACTTTCTTAGATTTGGGCAGCGATGCAAGTGAGTTGTTTTCAGATCAAAATATGGTGGTGCCTACGACAGGTGTATGAGGAGAGAAGATAGGTAGAATTAGGTTTCTGAATCTGATTATTCTTCATATTTCCAAACTTTCAGAGAAGATAGGTAGAATTAGGTTTCTGAATCTGATTATTCTTCATATTTCCAAACTTTCACGAATATTTTTACGTGCATTCACGAATTTTTTTGTGATTCACAACTATTTGTTTATGATTCACACTGTAATAAAAATGTTGTTTCCCAATTCTTTTTTTGTTCACGTCGAAAATTGTTCTAATTCACAACGATTTTTTAGTGATTCACAACTATTTGTTAGTGATTTTACTCCAAATTTGTTACAACATATTATGTGATGATATATATATGATTCGCACATTTTTTTGTGAGTAACATACTCCTAAAATTATGTATACTTTTCTTTTTTTCATCTGTCCCCCAAAATTATTCATAATCAATTTTAGGAAATAACTATTTCACATATTACCCTTATAATGTGGAACTCCATCTCCACTTACATCTAATTTTTCTCCACTTACATCTCACTAACAAAACTATGCATAAATATGGGGGTCGAAGGGAGTATTAAAAAGTGTGAAAAACTAGATCTGGCGGCGGTGGTGAAAGTTGTTGGTGGAGGCCATGGCGGCGCGGCGAAGAGCTCGCCGGTGGCGGCAACGGTGTTAGCAGTGGAGAACTCGTCGGTGGAGGTGGCGGCGGAGCGGCGGAGTAGGAAAAGTGGTGGTTATTGTCGGTGTTGGAAGAGTCACAAAATATTGATGTGATGTTGGTACTTTGATAGTTTACATATGATAAGAGAGATAAAAATATCTAAAAGTACTAAAATTATAACAAACTAAAAATGTGCTAAATTTTAAAATTCACTCTTAAAAATTATTATTCCAACTATCCTCTCTATTTAAAATTTGCTGATCATTTTAGAACTGGGAAATTTAATTATTTTTTTTTTAGTGTGTTCCATTTGTGCTAAAATTTATGCTAAATGAATTAACAATTAACTACCTAGAAGCATGAAATAATTAATTAGGTGGAAAGTTTTATATTTTGAACAGTTACACAACAAGAAATCAAAACTTCCATAAAAAAAATTGAAAACAAACTTAAACAAACAATTTTAGCCTTGAGCGCCCAGAACTAGAATATCTTTTATCAACAAATTTTATTATAAAATTCCTATTTAAATTTTTCTCATTAGCAGTATTCCTTTATCCCGCTCATTTTATTTAATTTTTCTTAAATGGATGTCCCGCTCAATTTGTTACACATCAAATAAGAAAACAATTTACTTTTTAAAATAGTGGGACCTACCTACTTTTTTTATTCCTATCTCTTTACTCGTATTCTTGATCTTTGTATCGAATAGTAATGTGACAAAATGAGCGGGACTGAGAAACTATTTTTCATCTCTCACCATAGTGTGCTACATCTACTTACTCCCTCATCCCTCTCTGTTTATCATCCATCCCCTTCTCTCTCAAGAATATGCAGCCTCATACCCTCTCCCTCCCTAAAACCCTAAACCCTAATCCAAACCCCTTTCACTTCTTCCCCTCGAAATTCTGCAATCCTCTCAGAATTCCTCATCCTTCCGCCACCCACAAACCCATCAAAATCCGCTCCCAAACTCCTCAACCCAAATTACCCGGCCAAAATGGCAGCCACCGCCCGGACTTCCGATCATTCGCCGGCCGGAACAAAGGCAAGTCCGGAGGCGCCATTGACGGCGGCGCAGAGCTCCTCCGCGAGTCCAGGCGTAATGCTCGCCGTAGAAGCAAAAAAATGGCGGAGAGCCTATTTTACCGATTGAAAAATCCCCACAAGAATTACCCCGACAATTTCTCCGAAGAGGAGCTCCAGATGATCGGTTTGGGCTATGATAGGTTGGTCAGATTCATGGATAAGGACGACCCCAATCTCAAGCACCCCTACGATTGGTACAAATACGGCCAATTCGGCCCCTACTCTTGGCGCGGTGTCGTTTTGGGCGACCCGATTCGCGGCGACTTCTCCGACGACTGCGTGTCGATGATTGGCGAGGTGAGGGATCAGGAAGAGTGGGAGAAGATCGAGCAGCACGATATGGCGCGGGAGTTTCAGAAAAGGCTCGACTCCTTTGATAAGAGCAAGAAAGTTAGGTATTTCTGGGTGTTTGTTCGCCATCCGAAATGGCGGGTTTCGGATTTGCCATGGCAGCAGTGGACATTGGTGTGTGAGGTAGCTTTGGAAGCAGGGGATCAGAGGTTGGATAAGTGGACGTTGATGGGGAGGCTGGGGAATAAAGCACGCTCCATGATTACGCAATGCGCAGCGTGGATGAGGCCCGACATTATATATGTGAAGAGGCCGGTGTATCAGTGCAGGTTTGAGCCGCAGGATGGCTTCTTCCAGCCTCTGTTGCCGTTGCTTGATCCGGAGACGGAGAAGGATTACATGTGTGATATGGTGAGGGATGACGGGAGTGTGGAGGTGTGCACGTATTTTGGGGGGCTGTGTAAGCTCGTGAAGGTGAATCCGAAGGCGTTTGTGGATGATGTGGTGAACGCGTATGAGAAGTTGAGCGATGATGGCAAGTCCAAGTGTTTGGAATTTTTGTTGGGGAATCATCCGACGTTGCTCTTGCATCCTTTTACAAAGGAGTGGAAGGCGAAGTTGGAGGATATGGAGTTGGGTTGTGATGCTCCTGATGATCCTGATGATGTTGGTAGTAGGAAGAAGGTGGAGGGTGAGTTTGAAGATTGGGTCGAGGATGACGATGGTGATCTAGATGATGAAGAAGATGTTGTTCTTGATGCAAAAGATGCAGGGGACGACGAGGTATTAGGAATACAAGAAGATGATGATAGTGGGGAAGGAGAAGAAGATGATAAGTATTGGGATGAGGAGTTCAAGAAGGCACTGAGAAGCAACGAGGCTATGGAGAAGTTTGTGGAGAAGAGTGCAGATGCAACGGACAAGTACTACGAGAGTCGAATGGGATTGGGAATGGAGAACAAGGAGACAGCAGCAGCAGCAGGGAAAGGAGATGGAGAGGAGCTAGAATTGAGAGGTAAAAGGGCAAAAGTGAGCAAAGAAGAATGGAAGCGGCTGGGATTTGGTCCATATAGGAGGAGGGTGAAGAAGAGCAGAATTCCTCCGAACTTGTTTCTACGTGCAGCTGTTAGACCTTTTACTTACAGAAATCTTGTTAAGGAGATTGTTCTCACCAGACATTTCATTCTCGATGGAGACATTGCTCCCAAGAAATGAGGCATTTGAATGTGTTTCTTAATCGCTCGTGAATTGCTTATTTAAACACGGCATTTCTGCCATTTTTGTTTATACTATATTATCATATGGTCTATAGCAAGACATCCGGGCTTTTTTCTGCAGATTTGCTCGATCGTTTCAAAATTAAGAATCACACTGAAATAGGTAGGCACACACAGCTTTAGCTGATTTACCTCACTCCAGAATTACAGAAGTAATCCACATATCCTAGCAATAGACTCTTTTGCTTAAACCCCTTCTAAGTTAACCTACCAGGCCTAAGAGATTTCTGATAAAACGGGGTAACTAAATAAGACACACAGATTTCCGATAAAACAGTGTAACTGCACACTGCTTCATTCATCTTCAGCCACCCAAATCTGCGGATCCCTAACAAAAAGTGTGCACATTGAAGCCATATACTAATCTGAGACGAAGTACTCTTCAGGAACATAAAATTTTAGACCAACAGCCTGCAGTTACCAAATTAAAAAAAGAAGCCCGTCAGCTAAAAATGTACTGCGCAAAGCAAAACATGCTGAGTAAGTATAAAACAGGCATAAGCTACCGTAAAAGACAAAGAAAACCTTTTAGAGCGAGATCCTTCTCAAAAGGTGACAACAAGTTCAAAGGAAATTGCTAGGAGAAAGTCATCTACATTCATTTATTGTTGTGCTCCTAACAATGTTTGTACAACAGCGTGAATATTCAATTCTAGGACCCTTTTCACTAGTTTCTTTCCACCTCAAACTTATCCTCTACTCAGTATAAGAATGAAAGCATCTTATAAACTAGCATATGCACATAAGTATTGAACACGACAGAAGGAGTGTTGGCTTGAGATATATTCAATATGAAATCTTGAACTTATAGATAAACCTGTGCAAATTTTTTGTCAGCATCACTGTGATCGCCTGGTCTTCCAGCCGCATCACCAACATAGAAGGACCTAGGGGAAACAAGAGACAAGTTAGCTAACAAATTCGAAAGTTTTGCAGTCACAACATTTTCTATAATCATATGGGATAGCATAACATAAATTACAAAAGTAATCCTTAAGGCATGACCTATTTACAAAATAATCCTATCATATATTGATATTGTAAGCACCCATGGAAGATTGTATCATGTCAACAGCACACTCCTTCAATAGGTGGAATTGTAAGACAGCAACGTAAGAGGTTATCTGTAATTTACAAAATCAGACGGGTTTTTCTAAAATTAGGACAGATCTCAAAGGATAGGTTTTATAATTTGTCCCTTTATAATAGAAACAGGACACCTAAAAGCCAAGATACTGAGCAAGATAATAACTTATCCATGTCAACCGGGAGACCAGAATTGAACTCTTTTTCCATGATCTTCCACATCCCAGGTTTTGGCTTGCGAAACAGATCCTCTGGTTGACAGTTACTTAATCCACAAGCAATGAAAACCTGCATTTGGCCAGTATTAAGTATGAGATTCACTTCTTTAAGCAGTAAATTAGTGATGCCAAAAAGAGCCAGTAATGTCCCAACTGTCTCATTCTATGCTCAAACCAAAAATGTTTGTGTTGAATTTCTTTTAACACTATGATGTCTACGCAAAAAGGTAAATGAAGTATCATCTTCGTATACAGCGAGGCAAAAATTTTCACCATATGGCATGGTCTTCCATTTCACATGCATACCTAATATTTTACAGATACAGATACTATTTATAAGACCCTCATGAAGAGCAGTTATATAAGAGGCAAAAATTGTTTGAAAACAATGAAAAGTTACCGGAACAACATCCCTGTTTAAAAGTCCAACCTATAATACTTTGAGCCATCATAAACTTATAATATTGATATCACAAGAATTTGTAAGCCTGTCGAAACCTTGTATGTTATAGAAAAATACCAGATAAAGTAGCAGTTAAAGAGGAGCTGACAAACCTGAATGGGGACCTTCACAAGCTTAATGAAACTATCAAGTCTTCCAAGTTTTGAATCTACAGCAGCCTGTCTCTTTTTCTTCCAGCGCTCTATATTTGATTCATTAGTAAATATAACCTGTTATTTTAAACATATCCAATCAATTTCAAGTGCATGATCAGAAGGACTCATTCAAAAACAAAAACTGAATTACTGAACAGACCAGCTTGTAGCCATCTCTATACAGATTCTGGAGCTTCTCTGGTATTGAAGGATACATGAGAGACCATGCAGCTGCACCTACTCTAAATATGAAGAATAAATTGTGTTCAATTAGTTTGTCACATGGTTCGGCGCCAGAAATCATGCGTTGAAAACAAGTACAAATCATACAATGATATTCCATTACCTACCACCCCCCCCCCCCCACCCAAAAAAAAAAATACAGAGAAACAACAAATGGGGTCAAGGAAGAGAAATGACTTTATTTTTTTATTATTCTCAGGTATGTACTAGTGGCGGATAAAAAGAATTCAGCTTTTTTGGGCAGAAAAGAGCATCACTATGATATTTAATCAAGATCTCCACATAGGGTTTCTAAGCCAACTGTGTTAATTTACCTTACCATATTTCAACATGTATCGGAGGATTTCGTTTTACCTATCACATAAAGGATCAGGGCACATAATATTTCCAAGTTAACAAATCCGGCAAACTTTATTCAATTTCATTATCAATGGTTGGTTGCACTGAGAATAATGCAGCATCAAAGAACAGGCCAAACCATCATAAAATGCTTTCAGGAATTGCATATCAATACCTTTTCACAGATGTATTTGCAAGACAACCATCAAAATCAAAGGCTGCAATTTTACTTGAATCATGAAGATCATCGTCCTAATGAAGTAGAAAATTGAAGATAACTTCAGAGTGTGTTCTGATAGCAATCACAGGATGGTAATAATAAAACTCCTATGCACAGGAACATCTATAAAAAAGGACATCGGAAATGCCAGAAAAAGTCCAATTAGTAGAAATCATTCAACTAGCAGAACAAAGATTTTTCTTTTAACCTTTTCAAGTTGAAACCCACCTGAACTAAAGCGTTTTAAATGGACAAGGGCATAAAACTAGATGTGCTAACAGAAGTGATCTTCAAGTGATTAATGTTCTTCAAGCTATGAATTAGATTGTAGCACTAACCATGAAAATAACAACTAAGAAAAAGGGACAGGAAGTATTCAGACAAAATCTCATTGACAGTTTTATGGATATGCACTCGAATAATCTATGATCTACCCATATCCAAATTACACAAGACTCTCTTGTGCATCCCACATATTACTCCTGAAAATGAGCCCATGCTCTCTAGTCATCAAAACAAAAGCATAACCTTCTGTTTTTTGGATAACTAGATCATCATCTGTTCAAACTACTGAGACTCCACACTTTAGTTGATACTCTAGATTATACTTCCATATACACAAATTAAAAAATTTGTGCAGTAAAACCAAAAAACTTGGAATTGTTTAGTTGAGCAATTTGACTACAAGAAGTCAATCACGTACTACAGGCAGAAACATGATTCAGAAAAGAATGAGTTTGAAACATTAACTTGAAGTTAACTGAAGAAGCTTTTGCTAGCATAGAGATGACCAACCCAGTTGCAAGGACTGGGAAAATCCATGTCCTCAACTAGCACTTAAACAAAGCAGATGCAACAAATTTACCTCTCTACATAGGTGAGTAAATATAGGATTTTGAGGAACATAAAGAAATTAAGGGTTCGATGTACATCTATGATCTATCGCTTAAAGATGAGGTTGAAAAAGCCTCTGCTTCTACAGTTCTACTGTAACACAAGATTCCCCTTTTTATCTAAACCTCTTCCTTTTTATCCAATAATTTGTTCATGGGAATGTCAACAGAAAATTACGTAAACAAGTCAGGAGATGGATTTAGCCCAATAGCATAGTGCAGCAAGTTTATAGTGCAGTTGAAGACCAGTCTTGATGATCTAGTTGTGTTATGATTTGCACTTCTCAACCAAAGATAGGATTTTATGTAGCAGGAAAAAAAAATGATAATTCAAAATAGGCCCTACTCTATTGCTCTTCCTATTTAAATTGGGGGACTAGCTGTCTTTTAACTGAATAGGGTTCCAGGCTTACTTCATATTGAACCACCCAAGCCATCTTCTTGTTATAGTAAAAAGGAAGGTAGAGTTCCTACCTAGAGGTCATCTACCAACATCCATTGACTGTCCAAATTAACTGACTGTCTGAAGAGAAAAGAAACCAGCACTCCAAGTATGGCTAAGGGGTATATCTATGACATAAAACAGCAACATATAGAATGGCTTTAATTTTTACGCACACTGGTACGGAATAAATAGAATGGCAGCCAGTTTTATAGAAGATCTCATTGGTTGCAAGCATCAAAGGAGCCTCAACAACCAAATGCTTGCAAGGAAAAAGGAAAGAGATCAGTATTGCTAATTTGGTGATAACGACACATCAGTCATTGCAAGTGGTAACATACAGTTCTGTCACATTGACCTTAAAGAGTATGCAGAAAAAGATCAGAATGGAAAAAATTTACATACCCTTTCAAGAAATATGACCGTCTGAAATGCTTTCCATTTAGGCAACAATGTAGCATCCTGAAATTAAGAGATGAATTCTAGGAAACTTATAAATCCAGATGATAACTTAACAACATATCAGTATTGACAGGAACTTAATGCCGTGTGACTTTCTTATGCTAGAACTTAAGCTCGGAAGAAAGAACTTCTATATGAGCTGTTTTGAAAATATTATGCTTGGCCATTGGGTCTAAAGAGAGTGATGGGCCACTTGGCCAAGAAGCATGCTTCAAAATTACCACTTGAATTCTCAATATCATTTGAAGCTTCAACAGAACACTAGTATTCATACCTTATACTTTTCTTTAATATCAGAATTCGATATGGATATTTCCAGCTGAAGCGTTGACTCTTCCTCAGATAAAAGCAACTACAGAGTTTTGCCATGAGTAAGCACAATTTAGCATATTGGCCTCACAATTTGATTTCAGGGTGAAGTTCTTAGGAAAGAAAACTAAAACTATCACATCAAAATGATCATATTTTAAGGACCATCTACTAATCATAGAACCCCTAGACAATTAGAATCGAAACAACTAGTCTTGATGTGAATTTTGAACGGATCACTACAGTCTTGATATAGATGATATAAATTAGAGCCCATTTTCTAAGAGACTTAATAAATAGCAAACAAAATCAGATGCTGGACTGAAATATATAGTAAATTAAAGTGGTACTAAACCATACCAAGAATACTTAAAAAGATTCAAAATCACACATATTCTGGCCATGCACAAACCTTGAGTTAACCAGTCCACCAAACCTGAGGCTAACTATACCAAATAAAACTTATCTCACAATTTACAATTAAATTACGAATACCTGAAAGACCATACATTAATTTCCTATTATGAAACATAGAAAAACCAGATTCCATTATTCAGTTTCTCAATGTTGTAGAGCAGAAAAATATGACCACAAAACAAGAGATAGGCGGAAAAATGATCAGCCCTAGAAGAATACAGTTTCTTTATATCAATTGAATCAAAGAAGGATATGTTTACACATATACAAATTTATAATAAGAAATAAGCATGATCCATTGCTCCTGAATGTCACCTTAAAGCACCTCAAGTGATTCAACAGTATATAAGTAGCATAGCTCTCTACCTTTTGCTTCTTGGACTTTCCTTGATCTAGTTTATCGTCATCCTCCTCGTCCATTTTGCTAACCTAAGGGGGGAATAAAAAAAAAGATTAGATCACAAATACATAGAGTCAGAGAAAGACTGAGAAAACATTTTTGTTTATCTATTTTCATGCCCATACAACACTTCGTAGCACTTGCTTCAGCTAAATATTTCTATCCATCAGATACCTACACCTCAACATATTTTCCAAAGCAGTTGCTCTATGGTAACAAATGACAAACTTGAAAAGAATTGCCATAGAAGCCGAGTTCTATAGTAGTGTAGTAAGCATGCATGAGCAATGCACAAATCAATATTAAATCTGTGCTATGAGACAGAACCATCTAAACCACTTATCATATCCTTCGAAAATGCCTTTTTTCAACTAGAGCACAGCTGATCCAAAGCTCCAGACAAACAATCAGAAGAACTAGGCTTTGTCCTCAGTGAAAGCGCTTAATAGTATATGAAATCCTGCTGAACAACTTTAGCTAGAGCAACCTCAATCAATTCATATTTTGCATATAAAGTATCTGAAATCCTTCAGTTTTACACTAGTAACAGTATCAAACATTTCACACAAATCATTATCTCTGTTCATCATCAAATTGATCTGTGGTTTATCATTAATGAATTACACCACAGAAGAAGGTTTCAATAACAATTTCAGCTTCAATACTACTGCATTATGAGATATCAAACCAATTACTAATGAAAAAACTGATATGCAAACGCCATGTATCTTAAATGTGAGAGGCGATCATTACCTCCAAACTCTGGGCCCCTTCACTTAGTAATTTCTTCAGAGACTCCTGATCACTGCCCTGCATTTGCATGATGCACGAAACTTAAATCACAACAGAACTCAGTTCCTGATAAAGCACATTCAAAAATACCCGCTCTCCCAACTCCGAGGCCACCAAAAAAACAACTAAATTATCTGGTAAGTCCCAACTCTCGAGAAAAATAATTCAAAATTTAGACCTTAAGGGACGAGAATCCGGTGATTGCGTCGGCCGAGGAAACGAAGCCAGAAGCACCGAAGGGAGCGCAATTGAGGTGATGCCATTTGGTCATGTCGAATCCTCGGGGATCTTTGCTCACCAAACCCAACCGCAGAGCGCTAGCGGCGATGGATTTCGAGCATTTCTTGCAGGACGAACGGCCGGACTTGGCGTACTCCGCCACCATTTTGACGGCGGCTGTTGACGACGACATTGCTGCCGAAGGAATGAAGAAACGCAAAAGAATGGGGTTAGGGGTTAGGGTTTTGCGATTGAAATTAAGAGTGAGTAGCGGTTTGATCATCGAGTGGTTTTAGAAGGTTTTTGCGATTCTCAAAGACTGAAACTTGCTTTCGCGGGTAGCATTCTTACTTCCTAATTATTCGGAAATTGTAAATCTAGTTTTATTCAATTCAGCGAAAATCTGTCAAAATTTAGGGGTATTCGATGAATTATTTTCACACTCCATGAGATTTTAGTGGTATTCAAATTGAAGTTGATTTTGAAGGATTTCCCATAAGTTATGGAATTCGACGGAGTTCATCAAGAAAAATACACAGGCTGAACTCTGACCTTTGTACCTCGGAATTCCATGGAGTTGGTATGAGCGGGCATTGATGACACGTGATCGTGAGAAATGGTCAAGAGCCACGGTCGTTGGCCTGGCCTTGGTCGCTGGCTCCATCTTGATCCGGCATGCCCCATGGTCGCCACTCCCCTACGCCGCTGCCCTATGGTCGCTGGAAAAGTTAAGTTCTTTAGCTTCGTTTCGATTGGGATGATCGGAACAAGCTAGAATTTGGTTTTAAGAAGCTGGAGGTATTGTGGAATGGATAAAAAGGGGTTATTGTTACTATCTTCATATTCCTATTTGTTTATACAGCTTGCAATGCTTCATTAGCTTTCCATCTACGGAAATTGATTGCTAGCGAGGGGAATAATGCGTCTGCAACTTCTTAGGTAAGATTCTTCTTCGCGTGCGCGTGTGTATGATTGCAAAAGAAAAATAAATTAGATGGTGTCGTTCCGGAGCCACGGGCAGCGGAAGGAGGCGGCGGAATTGGTGGAGCTCGATCGGATTTTTCACGTGTTTGATGGGCTAAATTGGTACACGCGACCGTGCATCACCCACGATCATGGGAATGGGAGGTCATCCGCTCCCGCACCACCCACGATCGCGAGTAGGAGAGGTCATGCGTGACCATGCATCATCCACGATCGCGAGGATGTGAAGTTGAACTCGGCCAAACTCCTTAAAAATCGATGCTGAATTTCTCCCAACTCCACACTCAACTCTCATAAACTCCATCTAACTCCGTAGAATTCAACTCCTTAAAAATCTTTCGAACTCCACATTGAATACACCCCCCTAAAACTAGCCGTTGATCTTGACGGGAAATAATTTTATATTTAAATTAATATGTATTTATTTTATAAAAATATAATATTTTGTTTAGAAGTTGTCAAGTTGTTCTAAATTAATGTATAATTTAAATTTAAGAAACTAATTTTATTTCACGTATGTAAAGTTATAATTGAGAATGATTGTGGATTAGATACCCGTTCATTAAGTATTTTTCAACTCTAAATGTGTTTAGAATTTTTCTACATCTCCTCGTCCTAATCTCGGTTAAAATAGTGACTTTATTGTACATGCCCATTTCAAACTCGTTGCGTTATACTCGATAAAAATCTGAACACTACAAGATTAATAGTTAAAATTAGTAAAAATTCTAATTTTATGTCTACGTGAATCGTCTTGTTGGTTTACACTATATTGTCTATTTGTACTAATAATTGCTTATTACAAAAATCTTTATTTTAGAAGTATAGTCCTATTATATATACCTTTTGCTATCTTATGTTTTAAAGTACGTGTATACATTTGAATAGTAATTTATATTTATTTAGAAATTGTGATGTTGTAAGCGTATAAGTAGGAATTGAATTAGTTACTCATTCGTTAAATATTTTTCAAATTTAAATTGTTTAGAAATTTTCTATATATTCTCGTCATAATTTCGATTAAAATAACGACTTTACTGTAATACCAGTCTCAACCCATTGGTTAATGTTCGATAAAAATCTGAATACTACAAGGTTAATTCAAACTAAAATTGATAATAATCTTTCTTTTTATGTCTATTTGAAGTGTCTTGGTTTATGCTAAGTTGATATCTCTAATCTTAGGCCAAAAGACATAGAAAGATAAATTTTGTTGGTAAAATTAGTAAAGATTTTGATTTATCCCAAAACCCAACTGACCCTAACCGAGTAGATGAAAGCCATCAGTTTGAACTTAGCTAGAGCTCACTGTTTGAGTGTAGGGATTTTTTATATTTACAGGATTCAAGCAGAAGAAGACAACCAGACTGAAGAAGGCAGTTCGTGAGGACATTACTTGAAGCGAGAATTCAGTTGGACCACGAACTCAGTTGGAGAGTGACTCAGTTGACTCCTCAACTGAACCATGCAGCTCAAACATGAAGAGAAGTTGTGTCGAAGTCAGACGTTACAAAGCTGAGAAGAGAAGACTTTGAAGATGTTGAAGACAAAAGAGTTGAAATCTAAATTCAAATCCACTCGGAAGCATAAGTCAGCTGAGAACATACTATAAATGGCCCGACAATAGAGACACGCAAAAAAAAGAAGGTCACAGTTGCCATTTTAGGAAAGTTTCCAGTAAAGCAGGTGGAGTGTCATGCTTTTAGCAGAGATCATACAACTCTTTTCAACGGCTAATTAGATCTCCGTCTATAAATAAAGGTCTCCACATCAAAGCTCATGGGGAGCGCAGAGAGAGAATCGCGCAGAGTGAAGACGAAGCAGCAGACCACCACTCTCTCCAGCAAGAACAACTCAGTCGAAGAACAAGTAGAAGTCGAGTGTCCACACCTCCTCCTGTTCTTTCATCTAGCCTTTCAAAAGCCCTTTCTTTGATCGAGTCTAGAATATAAGTTCTTGCTTATTTTGTTTCTGAGCAGACTCTTTCCCAAAAGATCGAGTCTCTAAGCCTTATGACGAAGCCTCCACTTCTCTATGTGTAGAACCCAAACCCCCAAACCTCAGGTCTGTCTTTGAACCTGCAATCAAAGACACTAGGTCCCTTAGAACCCGCAATCTAAGACTAGGTCCCTTAGAACCCATAATCTAAGACCAGGCTGTACACTTGCCCGCAAAAGTGTTTTAAGGTTTGTTCGAACCCGTAATCGAACTGGTTAGGTTGATTGGTACCCGCAAACCAAGTGGAACGTTTGATAAGCACGGGTAAGCTTATCTAGTGGATTACTTCCCCGAAAAGGAAGTTGTGGATGTAGGAGGTCAATCTCTGAACCACGTTAAAATACTATGTTGTTTACATTTCTGTATTTACATTCAGTATTTATTTTTCAAATACCTAACCAACTGACTTTGCATACAAACTGCACTAAGCTTTGGGAAGTTGACCTTCCCCGTTTTCATAAAGGTTTCAGTTTAGTAACGAGCTTTAATTTCCACCAACTTCCGCATAGCTTAACTCTTTGAAACCTCAGTTAGATTACACAGCTGACCCTCAACCAAAGAAGTCAGTTGTGCACCTGACGGTGTGATCAACTCCAACTAACTTTCTCAGTTGTTGAGCGAACTAACCTGAGCAGTTAACTCAGTGAAAATTTTTTGAAAGCAAAAATCACTACTGTGCATTCTTCCCCCTCCCCCCTTCATACACCAAATACTCGTTACCGGTACCATCAAGTGGTATCAGAGCAGTAGTTCAAAAGACTACTGACTCTGGTTCACAAGGTGTGAGTCGAGCAAATTTTTCAGTAGTCAATTGAACAGATTTTTTCTGAAAAGCTTTAGTGCTTTCTACTGCATATTTTCTTGTTTGTCTTTTTTTGGGTGCAGGTAACATGAACCCATGTTGCTTGGAAGCTTACCGAAGTTCTCCGTTGATGTCTACTCCACATGAAAGTTTCGTCTAAAGATGGCACTGACTGTCAAACATCACAGGATGTGGGAGACTATTGAAAATGATCCCATCCTTGTGACACAGTCAGTCGCGGTTCTCTCTACTACTCTTGGGGATGGAAAAATAACCATGAAGGTAGAACCAAAAGATCCAGAGGTGTACACCAAGGAAGAAAGAGACATCTCGCAGCTTGATGACATAGCAAAGAGTGTCATCTCTTCCACCATCGGCAAAGCCTACCTGCCGAAAAATATTTTAATTGCTCCACAGAAAAAGATATGTGGGAAGCCTTAGCTGCACTCTGTTAAGGCTCTAACGAGATAAAAGAGAATAAATTCACATTAGTTTGTCAGAAATACGAGAACTTCTCTCAGCTCACCGACAAGTCCATCGACAAGATGGAGTTGAGATTCACAGAGGTACTAATGGACATTGAGAGTATCAGAAAGGGCAAATACTCTCAGCGTGAGATGAACTTGAATGTTCTCTCTGCATTAGGCGAAGACTGGGCGGTCTATAGAGTCGTCAATCAAAATCGGAGTGACCTCAGTTCGATGAAAACTTAGAAGTTGTTCTCCATGCTCAAGGCGAATAAGTATGACATCCTTTGACTGAAGCACACCAAGCTTCAAAAACCAGAACAGACCAAGCAAAGCTCAGCGACCAAGCCTGTGGCGCTTCGAGCTGACTCAGGCAGATCCAAGTTCGCTAGACCCTTATGGTCTGCTGACTCATCAGCTAGGGATCGACTGAGCATGTCCGAACTTCAGAAGAAGGTTGAAAAAAAGGTCGACAAAATGACCAAACAACTCGAGGAGATGAACTCTAAGATCGAGAAGTACAGGAGGATCAACAGGAGCAGACGGAACTCAACTGAAACCTCCTCAAGGAATCAAAGAGAATGATGCTTTGAATGCGGGAAGCCAGGACACTTCAAAGCCAACTGTCCTAATCTCTTCAAAAATGAGAAATATGCCCTCTAAGGAAAGGCCAAGGAGAAGACCAAGCATGAGGCTGGTACATCAAGAGATATTGAGAGATCGTCAAGGAAGTCTAAACCCCGAGGTCGCAGAGCGAGGGGGAACAGATAAAGTGGACCTTCGCAGTCAAGGTTGAATAAGCCCACTCGCAGGCCAAACAACTCAGCTCAGCATCATAGTCAACGACATCTGAACTAAGATAATCCTCACTTCTACCATCAGACATTCTCAGTGCCTCATCACTACCAGCAAGCATATAAAGGACACGGAAACTACGGTGATCAGTTTAATGGTCCTAGTTATCCACAGTTCAGGTATGCTTAAGAAGCTAGACAATTTGGGTCCTCTCCCAGACAGTTTTCACCACAGAGGAATCGACCATCTCAGCTGAGTTGAACCCAAGCTCCTTAAAGATAAGGATATCCACCGCTCAATTGGACTGCACGCGCACCCAAGGAATTTCAATAAGCTTTTTATGTGGATAAAGAAGGAAAGGTGATCCGAACTGATCACTCAGTTCGAGTCTTCAAGGAAGCACCAGCTGCTTCCAAACCTGAATCCAACTAAGTATGAATTAGGAGTTCATCCTGTGGGCTGCAGGGACAGGATGAACTGAGAAAAGATTATCCTGCAGGGTCAGTGTGCATTGTTGGGAATATTCATGTTGATCACCGTATGTGAAGAAGATGAAAGTCACAAGTTGAGTGGGGAATCTCAACTTGAGGGGGAACTAAGACAGTCAATGGCGATGCAGTTTAATGGGAGACGTGAAGATTAAACCTCAACTGAACAGACGAACTTGAGTCAGTTAAGTGTATGCTGATTCAGTTGGGATTTAGACCAATTGAGAAGATCTAAAGATTATCTTTGTCCCTTAGCAATCAAGACAGGTGTTTTGAAATAAATTCAAACATCCTCTGACGATAATGATCACATTGAGTTAAACCCCGCAGTCGCATTCAATGCAAAGCTAGTCCTAATCAATAGGTTAAGCATGTGAGGCTGCGAATGGGCTGACATGGATACTCTTTCATGTCTCACGCGCGAGTACCCGTCACCGCCGGACCCACGTCCTGTTCCACGTTCCTTTAAGGCGAACCGTCTCCAATCTAAGTTGTTAATCACGAAGATGCGGGAATCATTCTCATTCACTCATTCCGTACATCATCATCTCTCTTTCTAGGTATCTCATAAACCCTTATTCCCTTTTCATACTCTGAGTTTGCAATTCTCATCTCCGAAGAAAATTCTAACTTCACTCATAATCGAAGTTTAAATCTTACTCTTCCAATCAGTTTGTTAAAATCTCATAGTCCAGCAAAATTATGTCTCCTTATTATGCTGGAAAATTGTCATCATCTGCTATGCCAATCGATGCTAATATTGAAGAGATTAGATCAATGGTTTCATTCGAACCAGTTCCTTCTTTCTCTCATCAAGAGATAAACATTATGAATAAATAAGTCAACATTCTTGATAACTCTGGACTAAGATATTGGGTATGTCATGAACCCCAATATCTCCTTCCGTCAAGCGTCGCAGAATTCTTCGCTCATCTGAGAAAGAGCAAGACTGGAACTCTCCTTTCCTATATCAATCTGCCCGTTTCCACTGGAGATATTGGAAGCAACCAAGCAGAAAAGGTGAAAATCAATGTTAATGAATGCCTAAAAGAATTGTTTCATCTTTCAGTAGAGGTTCCTTCATTAGTGGAAGATTTAAAAGTGAAAAGTTCATTGCCTCCATCACCATCGACAAGGAAGAGTACAGGGCAAAAATGCAACACACAAAACTGGAGCCAGAGCTAAGATTGTTGTTCGATGTTATTTCTGTCAACATCAGTCTACCAAAGATGAAGCCCATTATGGCAATCTTTAAGAAAATTGAAACTGACTGGTTCAACTACATGAAGAACCTTCTCTGGGCAGAACTCACCAAGATTCAGTTCGAAGGCTCCATCTACAAGTGTTCAGGAAAACTTTCCTGTGCACTAAGATCAGCTTAATCATTCTTTATTCGGTTCAAAGATAAAGAATGAAGGTGAACTAGAGACGCATAGACAAGGAAGCTCTATCTGAAGAGAATAGATAGTTCAGCTCAAAATGTCGCATCAAGGAAGTTATCACTTTGACATACAAAAGAGGTTCACCTTTGAAAAAAGGAGTGAAGAGAAATCAGACCAGTCAGTCTGAAGTAACGAAGTCTGGACGAGGTCATAAAGCAACTGAGACCCTGACTGAGACTAACTCTGACACAGAGCTGACGTCCTTCCATCAGATAGAAAAGAAGAAGAAGAATTCAAAGAAGTCCACGAAGCCAAGTAGTTCACATTCTCTATCTAGAGAAGAAATTGATGAACGGAATGAACGTGAAGCTTCCAGATAACATGAATCAAAGAGGTAGAAAGTTGCTAAGACCAGAGAAACTCTACCTAAGATAGATAAATTCAACCAGTACGGCACTTTGACTTCAAGTAAGATAGTTCGAACTGAAGCCATCAAGGTTGCTGCTGGACGACAAGGAGCATCATCAAGTTCACCATCCTCTGCTTCAAAGTCATTCACAGAGGAGCTGTCACAGACAATTCAGCCATCACAAGGTGACATCCCCTCTACTTGTCCCTTTCCCTTTGCCCTCTAAGGACACTGTTACAAACCCTCTCAAGGGAAATAAATATTGCTGCAACTGTGGAAGTAGATTCTACATCTCAAGCTGAAGAAGCTGACAAAAATGAGATAAGAACTGAGAAGAGAACGACTCTCTTACATGGTGGAGACAAAGCTCAAGGTAGTAATCCAGATGCACCAATTGTTGAAGATTACAAAGAATCTGAAGATGAGAGTGAAAAAGATCAATCAGTCAGGGCTCAAGCAAATGAGAAAGAGACATCATAAGAGAAAGTCATCCTTCAGCATACCGATGAGATGAATCTTCCAGTCCAACGCTTAGAGCACCCAAAGATTCAGGATACAGGGTGTCATGTCCAAACGAAGAAGGACCAAATAATGGATGAATCAGAATCTGTCCTCACACTCTTTGACAGTCTGGAAGAAGTTAGTCCATGTCATTCTAAAGAACAAATTGAACAAAAGGCACTCACTGCCTCCTTCGAGAGATTGTATCTTTCTTCCTTAAACCAGAGATTGACTAAGTTCCCCGAACTAAAAGATCTTCCAAACACTCTCACCAAGATAGTAGATCTTTTCATGTACATTTCAGTTAGTCTTGGTGACTACTATGTATTGGCAGATTTCTTGAAGCTTCACTAGATCTCTGAGCTACAAACCTTAGAAGGAATTCTGAAAGGCATCTTCAAATTCAATACCAAGTTGGAGCTGATTCAACGACAAAACAAGCTCATCAGAGCATTCCTTGAAGACCAAGCCACCAAAAGAGTTGTTGACTCATCAATTAAGAACGTCTCCTCTAGTGATCTCAAAACTCTTCATGAGAATATCAAAAAATGTGGATGGAAACCACACCCACACGATCAGCTGACGGTTGTGATCTCTAAAGCATTGATCCCTGAAGATGATCTCACAGTCAACCAAGCAATAGTGGTTGCTCCCACTGCCACGACTGTTATCAAATCAACTGCCATAGCCTCTACAGAACTTCAGACCTTACAAGAGGAATAACCTGCCTCAAGCAGTTTGTCAAACACTTGGAAATCCAATCATCTTCGATCAAGAACGAGCTTCTCTCTAACCAGACGAAGATTCAAATGGACTTTTTAGAGAAATTCGCAGAGCTACATAAGCTAACTCAAATACTGGAAGAGATCAAGAACAGCCTCCAAGATCGGATACAAATGACAGCAAATGACATGGCTGAAGCACATGAAAAACATGTCACTGAAGTTTGTAAACAGCATGAGTCGCAAAAAACTTTGATTCGCAGCAAAGTTGATGCCATCAGTAACAGTTTTGTGTCAAAACTAGAACTTCAGAAGCTGACAGCCAAAATCAATGCTAGCTGCTTGTCAGTTGAGACTCGTGAGTCCAAGATAACATCCATGGACAAACATCTTATCTCTTTACAGCAAGAGTTAAAAGAATCAAAGCTCAGACTTCTTCAAATGGGATTGAGCAAACTTTCTCTCGTCAGCTCCTTCAATATTTTCTTAATACCAATTCAAAACTCAACAGCGAAATCTCCTATCTCAAAGAAGCAGTCGCCTCCTTTCATGGTGATGCCAAAAAGGGGGAAGAGAAGAAACTGACAAAAGAATCAGAGCTGGAATTTGAAAAAGATCAACAAGAAGCAGCTGTTATCAAAGAGTCTATTACAAAAGAAGGAAAGACTTTAGAAGAATTGGAAGTTGTTCTCCTTGCGCAGGTCACTAATTCAGAAGATCGTGAATGTGGAGAAGTGCAACTCATTCCCGAAGAACTTATTGTACTAGCTAAACTAGCTGGAGCATCTAAGAATCAGCTGGCTAACAAGAAATGGTTGAAGGAATTTGAGGAAATTCAGACTGCTCGACTTGAAGCTTACAAAGAAGAAATGTTAAAGAACATTGCCAGCTTACCGGAAGGACCGAAGAAGAGAATCTTCCAGCACAGAGTTCGCCTAGCTGATGAAAGAAAACATTCGCATCAAGCCAGGAAGAATCAATCCATTCATCAAGCTTTTGTCGCGCATTGACTTGTGGATTCCTAAAGAGCTAAATAATTTTCAGGAAGCATTTCTACGAGAAGTATGAACTGACCCTCCAAAAAGGAACAAGAAAAGAAGGATTGATGTTGTAAAGAGAAGACAAGACAACTGATGCATTTAGTTTTTGTACTTCTAAAATCTTAATCTCCCCCACTTATTATCATAAATAATAAGTTGTGGTTTTTGAAGATCATCTTAAATTATTAATTTCACTTGATGACCACTATCTCGTTGTCTAAGTTTGAAGTTAACTTTTTAATTTTTATATATTAACCTGTGCTAACTTCTTTTCTCTTATAAACTAGAATTGAATTTATCTTCTGATCTTATTAGTTACAGTTGTATGGTATCAGTTAGGAAAGTTAGGTGGTGTCAGTTTAGAGTTTTGGCATCATCAAAAAAGAAGAAATTGTTGGAAAAATTAGTAAAGGTTTTGATTTATACCAAAATCCAACTGACCCCAACCGAGTATATGAAAGCCATTAGGTGAACTTAGCTAGAACTCACTGTTTGAGCATAGGGATTTTTTTTATCTTTACAGGATTCAAGCAGAAGAAGACAACCAGACTGAAGAAGGCAATTTGTGACGACATCAGTTGAAGCGAGAATTCCGTTGGACCACGAACTCAGCTGGATAGCGACTTAGTTGACTCATCAACTAAACCATGTAGCTCAAACATGAAGAGAAGTTATGTCGATGTCAGATGTCACAAAGCTGAGAAGAAAAGACTTTAAAGACGTTGAAGGTAGAAGAGTTGAAGTCCAAATTCAAATCTACTCGGAAGCACAAGTCAGCTGAGAACTTACTATAAATGGCCCAACAACAGAGACGCGCAAAAAACGAAGGTCGTAGTTGCACAACCTTACATTGCATCTTCCATTTTCCTAGCAGCTCTTCATACAAGTCCCTTAGTTGCACCAAAATTTGGATTGGATTTCTTCACAAATGTCTCCCTTATCATAGGGTGAGATCACATCCATTGCTGTAGTAAAAATAGGATCGATGCCACTTAGTATGTCAAGTGTATGGCTCTGATACCAATTGAAGGTACTAGATTTATATCCAGAGTGGTGACCAAAGTGATGACTAAAGTGTTCACCACTTTGCACTGAAGGCAGCGGAATTAAAATTAACACAATGGATAAATTTTCACAAGATTATCAATTAATAATCTTGTGAAGTGCCTCAGGGCAAAATATTTACTATATGAAATATGAACAATGAAAATACTTCGAGTAAACAATGGTCACTAAAAGGAAGACTATTCAACACTCCCTTCACAGAAGGTGGTGACTGAAGTAGTCTCAACTATCACTCGAAGAAACAAAGAACAAACGTCCAAAACTATGCTACGAGATATATCTCTGAAAACTTAGTATCTAACTAATGTTACAAGCTCTCTATTTATAGTAGAGCTCTAGCTTGAGCTGCACTACTCTTCAAGCCCATGACCTACGACTTGAGCCCATTATCTTCAGCAGCAGTGCTCACTGCATTGTGGACCACTCTCCTGGTTTTTCTCAACAAACTCCAACAATCTTATCAGCAACCATGCACGTTATAAACTAACCACTTCCCCACGTTTAGCTGCTGCAAACAGATCCAACAAACTCTTAGACCAAGTCTCCATCACACGTGGCACTCTATTCCAACACCTACAAGAATAATCCAAGAAAGACAAACAAACTATGCAATATAATTATAAAGGAAAGTCAGCAAAAATAATACATTAACAATCTCCCCCTTTGTTTGCCTTTTTTCCCAAAACCTGTACAAACACAAAAACTGCTCCCCCTAAAACACACATATGAAAAATTAGCTCAATTTCGCAAATAAAACCAATGACTCCCCTTAACTGAGTTTCTTCCCTTGTCTCAAACACCAAATCAAAAAAACCAGAATAAATCACCAAAGCCATCACCAACGTGGGCACTGCTGTGATCACCACCTCCTACACATATGATCAATGTCTTGTCGACAGTTCAGCAAAACTTCAAGACCAACAACCAGTAGAACTTTAAGAATCTTAGGATATAAACCAACCAAATCAACATCATCTCAAAATCTATCTCCCCCTTTTTGGGAAGAAAGTGGATACTCAATCTCAAAATTTGTGACAAAGTCATTAACATTGTTGTTCTAATTGTGCAAAGCCTTGAAGGGAAATATATTTATAGGGGTTTAGATACTTGAAAGTGAAACTAGAAAATCAAGGAGTTTTTGTATGGGGAATGCAGAGAGTGTATTTAAATTTGTGAAAAGATAAAGACCTTGAAGTATAGAGCTGAAAAACAATAGATCACTTAGAGTAGATATGTATTAGATATTCCTACCAACTGACATCCTTAAAAGTAGCAACAACCAAATTAACAGATATTTATTAATTTTGAATTCGGTACAAAAGGTCTCACAACAGTCGTCATCACTTCGCTTGTGACTTTAAAGCAATTCAGATCATCACTTTTAAAACATCATATGCAACTTCCTCTTTTTTTTCTTTTTCTTTTTCCTTTTTTTTTTCCTTTTAATTTGAAGAAGGCAAATGGCGAATAGATGCATAACCAAGAGAATCTTGTATTCACCACTTATCATAGATCTTTGATCTAATTATATGGCTTTCTAAGAACAGTCTCGGTTTCACCTTAAAAGAATAAGGCTTTTACATCCTCAAATTTGCTTATCTTCATAAACACTAAGGGCATTGCACATGATAGATTAGAAATGTGGTTGTTGTTCTGACAACTGTTGTGACAACTTTCATCTAAATAGAACATAACACGAGAGATTTTCTTATATTTAAGAATCTCTCTAAAATAAGTGCTTTAATAAAGATGTCAGCAGAGTTTATCCATGCAAATATGCTCTAAATTCAATATCTTTTTCTCAACTAAATCTCTAATGCAATGATGTCTAAGATGGATGTGTTTGGACTTAAAGTGATGGATGGAATTTTGAGATAGGTTAACGGCATTAGTATCATCACATACAGAATACATAGAAACAAGATTTACCATTTCACGATGACCAACTTGTTCTTTTCTTCTTGTTCTAACACCCCCATACACGTCTCCTATTACTTGAGTGATAGGATGATTTCTCATCCATTTAGGTGGTTCTCCACTTATAGCAGGTTGAACTTCTTGACGACCAAAATTTGAGTTTTCAGTCTCATGAGTTTAAAGCCACTAGAACTGGTAGTTGAAGTTCCTGGATTTTCATGTTCCCCAGTTCTGGACACTGTAGGCACGGCTGTTGGCTCCACTGTTGGGACGACTGTTGGCTCAACTGCGGTGCTACCATTGTCGGTCAAGTCACTTCTGAAGAGTTGAAGATCTGTACTTTTTTGTTTCTGGAACAAATTATCAATATCTTTTTCAAGTGATCTTCCTATAATGTCAAGTGTGATCATCGAAAATAACATGTACAGATTCTTGGATGCACCTAGTTCTCAAGTTATAAACTCTATATCCATGACTATTTAGAGCATAACCAACAAACACTCCTCTATCACTCTTTGAAAAACATCTTGCCGGATGATCATCATCAAGTAGAATAAAACACACACATCCAAATACATGAAAATAATTAAGATCGGGTTTCTTACCATTCAATATCTCATATGAAGTCATAGAAGTACCTGGTCTTAAGTAAACACGATTCAAAATATGGCATGCGGTATTAAATGCTTCAGCCCAAAAACACTTATGGAGCCTTTTAGAACTTAACATTACTCGAGCCATTTCATAAAGGTTCCAATATTTTCTTTCAGCCACCCCACTTTCTTGAGGAGTTTTGGGGACAATAAGCTCATACATGATTCCATTCTTGCACACAAATAAGAAAATGAACTATGTTCAAATTCTTCATCAAGATATGTCCTAATACGACTTACATAAACACCATACGAGGCAATTATCAACAAGTAAGAGTTTCAGAGTTTTTCCTTAAAAAATTGATCCAAGTATACCTAGAAAAATCATCAACAAATACTAAAGAAAACTTATTACCTCCTAAATTTACAGTCTTCATGGGACCCATAAGATTCATATGAAGCAGTTCAAAACAGTTTTGTACTTCGAAGGGTCTCTCTGAAGTGGTACCACTGTATGGGAAACTTTCACCTGCTTTCCTAACTGACAGTCTCCACAAATTCCAGGACTGGAGATATTCAGTTTTGGAACACCTTGAACTGCATTAAATCTCTGAAGATTCTCCATGTTGCGATAGTTGGTGTGATCCAACTTTTGGTGCCATAGTTGTAGATCATTGACTTGCGCACTAAAACAACTTTTACTTTTCATTTCATAGATATTATGTGAAGATCTTACCCCAGAGATGACAAGCTCATCGTTTTCATCCACAACCTTGCAACTACGCTTATCGAAGATGACAGTGCAGTCCTCATCACATAGTTGACTGATGCTGATAAGGTTTGCATTGAGTCCTTGAACATGTGACACATTGGTGAGTCTTGGGAGGTCTGGAACATCAAGAACACCTCGTCCAACAATTTTTCCCTTCGAACCTCCTCCAAATGTGACTTTGCAACCATCAATTTTCTGATAGTTGGAGAGATGTGATTTGGTTCCTGTCATATGTCTCGAACACCCACTATCAAAATACCACGAATTGGTTTGGGGAGTTTGAGAGGCTGTAAACACAACATTGCAGACCTCTTTGTGAACCACTTTGGGCCTCCAGATCATATTCTTTGTGTGTCCTTTTCTGAACATGGGAGCAAATCGAGCAGATTTATTCCTTAGGTAGACCTTCTTTCTACATTCCTGCAAAAACTTGTAACAAAAAGGTCTAATATGACCTGGTAAGAAGCAGTGATGACACACATATTTTCTATCCCGTTTTCTTTTAGTAAAACGAGCATCATGCTGTAATTCACAAGTATTCAGAAAAGATTTCTTCTGAGTTGACACAGCTTCGGGGAAAACAGTTTTCACAGTTTTATCAACTCTTAATTCATATGAGTCTACCTTATCTAAAAATGAAACATCAATACGTTTTGACTTACTTGTATTGAGCTTTCTCAAAGTCTCATTTGCATGATCGAGTTGCGTCTTCATTGCTCCAAGTTCCATCTCCTTATTTGTGTACATCACTTCTAGACTAGCAAGTGACGTCTTTTGATCAGTGTTCTCTTTGGTAAGCAATTGCACAACCTTACATTGCATCCTCCATTTTCCTAGCAGCTCTTCATACAAGTCCCTTAGTTGCACCAAAATTTGGATTGAATCTTCTTCACAAATGTCTCCTTTATCATAAGGTGAGATCACATCCATTGCTGTAGTAAAAATAGGATCGATGCCACTTAGTATGTCAAGTGTATGGCTCTGATACCAATTGAAGGTACCAGATTTACACCCAGAGTGGTGACCAAAGTGATGACTAAAGTGTTCACCACTTTGGACTGAAGGCAGCGGAATTAAAATTAACACAATGGATAAATTTTCACAAGATTATCAATTAATAATCTTGTGAAGTGCCTCAGGGCAAAATATTCACTATATGAAATGTGAACAATGAAAATACTTCGAGTAAACAATGGTCACTAAAAGGAAGACTATTCAACACTCCCTTCACAGAAGGTGGTGACTGAAGTAGTCTCAACTATCACTCGAAGAAACAAAGAACAAACGTCCAAAACTATGCTACGAGATATATCTCTGAAAACTTAGTATCTAACTAATGTTACAAGCTCTCTATTTATAGTAGAGCTCTAGCTTGAGCTGCACTACTCTTCAAGCCCATGACCTACGACTTGAGCCCATTATCTTAGCAAATTATAATAGTTATATACATATTGAAGTGTGATAAAACAAATATAAGAGGAACTTTATTAATTTGAGAATAATATTGAAGTGTGATAGCTGAGTAATATTAAAATTAAGATATAGAATAACTATGAATATGAATATATTATATTATTATTAGAAATAGAGCATATCAATATGTTATTTCGTGAGGATCTATATGATGGGAAAATTAGTAAAAGGTTTCGAACGATTCCAAAATTCCAAGTGACCCCAACCTAGCAGATGAATGCCTTTAGTCTGATCTTAGCTAGAGTTCACTGTTTGAGCGTAGAGATTTTATCTGTACAGGTTTAAAGTAGAAGAAGTCAGCCGAACTGAAGAAGAAAGTTCGTGAAAAACTTAGTTGAGGCCCAAACTCAGCTGAGATCAAAACTAAGCTGAGACTTAAACTCAGCTGACACCCAAACTGAGCTGAAGCATGGACTTAGTTGGACAACAGCTCAGTTGACTCTTCAATTGACCTACGCAGCTGAAGGCATACAGTTCAAGCGTGAAGAGAAGTTGTGTCGAAGTCAGATGTCGCAAAGCGGAGAAGAGAAGACTTTGAAGACGTTGAAGGCAGAAGAGTTGTTGTCTAGATTTGAATCTACTCGGAAGCACAGGTCAGCTGGAAAACTTACTATAAATGGACCGACAACAGCGACGTGGAAAAAGCAACGCTCGTAGTTTCCATTTTAGAAAAGTCTCCAGAAAAGCAGGTGGAGTGCCATGCTTTTTGGTAGAGGTCAAACGACTCTTTCCAATGGCTAGTTAGATCTCCCTCTATAAATAGAGTTCTCGACATTTAAGCTCGGTGACACAAATAGACGCAAATTGAGGATACGCACATAGGCGCAAGAGTTGAGAGAAAAGAAAAAGGTGAAATAACGGCAGTAGAAGACCACATCTCTCCTCAGCAAGAACATCTCAACCGGAGTCCAGTAGAAGTAGAGAGTTCATACCTTGTCCTGTTCTTCCTTCAACGATCAATAAGCTCGTTTAGATTTTATATATGTACGAGTAGTCCTTAAACATGTTTAAAATTTTATTTTACTATTTATTTTCATCTCAAACTCATATAATAATACAACTAATAAAATTGTTTGTATTTTATAAAACAATCACATGTATTGAACTGTGTGTGTATATATGGAAAATACAAATACTAATTTGAGAAGGAAAAATCTATTCAGACACAATGTGGCCGGTGATACACGTACCTAATTAGGAAATATTTCCTTTTTCAAAACATATATTATATTTTTTTAGCTTGTCATAAATTTAAAAAATAATCTAATATTTTATTTCAAAGTGATATATTTTGATAAATCATTTAAATAAGTATTACATGAATCATCTTGTTGCAAGCACTCAACAAATTATTGCAAATAAGAGTCGCGTGAAGGATCTGATTGGTGAAATCAACTTGTTCACAAAGTTTAAATTTTTAAAATATACATTTTAAAATATTTTGTCAAATATTTTCTACTATTTTGCTCAATTATATTTTGAAAAATACAATTATGTATTTTATTTATGACAACTTAATAATTTGTCAAATTAGCAAATACATGTATTCCTCTAAATTGAGACTTAATATAAAGACTTTAGTTCCATAAATTAATATTGACATGTTAATAATTGGTCAAATTAAAACTTTTAATAAATTAAAATTATTTATTTGATTAAATAAATATTAATCGGTCAAATTAAATTGATTGTGCAAATAAATATTGCAAGCTGAGAAAATACGTATTGATTTTGAGTACTTATAAAAGTTCTCCAAGAAATGAGCTTTATGGAAAAACGATGTGGGATAAGAAAAAGTATATAGATGGATAGATAGATTAATTAATATATTATTGTATTCCAATAGATTAATAGACAATTCAGTTAAGAGAATATATAGTCATATGGTCACAATGAGCACACAAACCCAATATTTAGCCCACCCTCTTAAAAAATATAAATTATAGTCATTCGTTCGAATTTGACCAAAAGACTAAAAGTATAATTTGTCATGAATAAAAGTAAACATCGTCGTTAAAAAAGTAATATTTTTGAAACATTATTTTTCTTTATATCAATGATTGCTTTTTATTACGACAATAATTACTTGGTCAAATAACTAAAAGTACACTTTCTCGTGAACAAAAGTAAACATTGTCATGAAGGAAAGTAATATTTTTGAAACATTACTTTTTTTTATATCAATGATTACTTTTTGTTACCACAATAATTATTGATCAAATAATTATTTTTTACGATAATAATTCCTTGAATTATTTATATATTTTTAATATGCTTCTGATTACATAAATTAACCAAATAACTAAAAGTACAAGTTCTCATGAACAAAAGTAATTAATTTACGAGAAAATTCTACATATATTTTTATCGTGAATAAAATTTGAAAAAAGAAAAGGAAAACTAAAATAAAGCAAAAATAAAAGGAAATAAAATAAAAAAATAAAAAAGGAAAACTAAAAAAGAGAAAAAATTCTGAAAATAAGTAAAATGGAAAAACTAAAAAAGAATTGAAAAAGAAAAAACAAAAAAGAAAATGTAAAGAAATCGAAAAAGGAAAAGAAAAATATGAGAATGGAAAAAGAAAAAATAATATAGGTAAAAGAAAAACAAAGAAAAAAGAAAACTAAAAAAAAAGAAAAAACTTGGAAACAAGTAAAATGGAAAAATAAAAAGAGATTTGAAAAACGAAAAAGAAAGTGTAAGAAAATCGAAAAAGGAAAAGAAAAAATAAGAATGGAAAAAGAGAACATGAAATAGGTAAAAAAACAAATAAATGAAAAAAAATGTTAAATGTTAAAAAACTGAAAAAGGAAAAAAAGGCTGAAAAGGAAAAAAAAAAAGAAGGAAAACTAAAAATAAATAAAATATAAAAAACTTGGAAAAATATTAAAATTAGAAAATGAATGAAAATGGAAAATTTTAAAAAATGAATAACTGAAAATGTTAGGAAAAAAAAAACTGAAAATGAACAAAGGAAATAAAAACGGAGCTATGCTCCTGTTGAGGATCAAACCCGCACCTCCAACAACAATAGGCGCCTTCCTCAACCATTGAGCTAGCTATTGTACTTGTGAATAAGCGGGTATTTTTCTACTTTCGGCGCCAATTTTTTATTTTTTTAATGCGTGGGTTGACGGGCGGGGCAGGTCGAGTCTCGCGGGTCAAAGCCGTCTTATTGAGTGCACCAATGCACACAAGTTTTTGTGTTTTTCGTATACTGTTGAGTATTTGAATTGGGTTCAAGGTATCCTCTTATGTACGTAGATACTTTAGGTATTTAAAAATTAGATGCAAAGTACCCCTCGTATGCATATATATATATGAGCAAATTTGAATAGTTCAATCTCATTTAGAATTCTTATTGGAGTGGATTGTTGCACGTTGTTTGATGGATTATGATTATAATAATAATTATTATAATATGGTATTACACTATTTCCTTTAAATATAATAAGGATATAATAGGTAAATCAAATCTTGTAACAAAGACTCCTATAATAATTATAGATAAATACTTTGAATTCTTGCAAGTTGTACTACATGGACTTGATTCCTAGTGCAAGTCTCCAAAGATCTTCACCAATTGATTATTTAGGTTGGCCTGAAGACTGTTCAGTTGTTACATCTACATATCATGTATTTTTATTTTTATCTTTTGGGAAAGGTATATATCATGCAGTTTTGAGTTAATTTTAGCTCAACTGTTTTTCCTCCTCAGCCCATCTAGTTAAGCTCTTTACTTTGTAGTCTTGTTTGATTAATTTAAATAGACCATCTTAGTCTTGGTGTTCCCACCAAATTGGACTCCAAGACCTAGTCGTTTGTATCCTTAGACTTGACTCTTTACTTTATTTTCTGCTGATTTGCTTGAAGATCACTCACGACTATTTGGTGAGATGGTTTTATGTTGAGATGAACTTATAAGGTGAGTTTCGACATTGCAGGTTCAAGTAGAATCCTGTTGGGAATTTAGTGAAGTTTTGACTTATACCAAAATCTAACTGAGTGAAGTTTTGATTTATACCAAAATCCAACTGACTCCAACCGAGTAGATATGCCTTAGAGTCTTTTAGATAGACTCATTGTTTGAGCATAAACTCGAACTGAAAAGAAATTCGAAGATGAAGACTAGTTGATCAACACAGTTAAACTCACAGTTGACTCCGTAATTAGATCCATATAATGACATATCAACTATATCTAGAACCGTGGCAGTCATGGTGAGATAAAGATCGAAATGAAGACTTGGGTCATAATTTAAATTTCTAAAGCACATCACGTGAGAGGTTGACGGTCTGTCATTTTCTCATTTGGACTAACATAGAAGATCTGCAATCCGAAAGCAAACTTCACAGTCACGACTTTGGAAAAGGTTGTAGATATGTGAGATGAGTCCATCACTTTCATGGTAGATGTCAAATGGCTCTTTTCAACGACTTGTTCGACATTTCCACATATGAATAGAGGCTTAAATTCAACAAGAAAATGACTAAAACTACTGATAGCATACAACACTTAAGCGAATTTACTCTTGCAAAATAGAAGCATTCAAGCGCTAGAAGTCTCCCCAAGCCTTATGCTCTCTTAGCTCTCATAGAAATTCTTTCTTAGATTGAGCCTTTGAAATTCAGTCACTCTTTTCCTAAGACCATGGGCAGCAGCGATCTCCATTTAGAGATCGCTGCCCTATTTTGAGAGAATATGTTGGGCCCGCGAAGATTTTGTAATTTTGTTGCAACAACGATCACCAAGTTTGATGATTGCTTGATTTCTTAATATTTTTAATTGAAATAAAAGTATTTAAAAATTCTAGTTTTATTCAATTTAAATAATAATAACATTACACTAAAATAAATTAAAAAAACTAATCCTCGTCAGAATCTAAATCCCATTGCTTCATTAACATCCGACAAAATTTTTCTTGGATTTTTCTTTCCTTGGTCTCATAGTACTATCTTTTTTTCTTATGAGGATATGGTAGTTGGCCATTTTGCCCATTTGAAAGGTGGCGTCTTTCATCGCAGTGGTGGCCTCAGTGAGCTCGGTAGTCACGGAGCTCGTTTCCCCAACCTTCTTCTTTTCTCTTGCCACCGCCTTCCCCTTCTCTCTACCCATTGGCCACTCAGCGCGACTGGATTCCGAGCCAAATTTGCTCTCCATACTAGGAGTGCCCGACTACGGCATTCTTATGCTCGGATTACTTCCCGAGACAGAATCATTCGTCGAAGTGGTGTAGCTCCCATGCTCATCCATCTTCGTTCTCTTTTGCGCTCCTCCGATGACAACCTGTAATACCCCGGATATTTTCTTCCGACGAGAAATAAAAATTTAATTATTAATTAAGGCTTTGCATGCCTAAGTTAAGGATTTTCAATTCTAAGACTGACGGTGAAATCCGTTTTTGAAAATAAATTCCAGAAGTCGGTTGAACGACTACTGTATTAGGGTTTTCGCGTCCGATAAAATTTTCGCCCGAAAACTCAAATCGAGAAACCATCTGATTTTACATTCACTCTTTTTGCGAGACGAGTAAGTTAGTAAAAATCCGTTTTTATTATTTTTCCGAACAATTTGGACTGTGATGTCTCGACTTTTTATCGGATTTCAGAAATCGAAATAAGCTTTCCGAGTAAGTGATTTATTTCTAATCTAATGGTCGAATTAGATTTCGTCAAAAACGTAACCGTCTAAGAATTTAATTCTCGATTTTTAATACGTCGTATTAGAGCCGAAAACGAGATATTTTAGCCTTAAAAATGCCACCTAAACCGCCACCTTACCCCCATGACTCACACCCTTGTTAGTCATCCTACTTTATGAGATATTATCTAAAACATAACACCTCATTCCATTCTTCTTCACTCTCAAAATACCCCCCCCCCCCCTCTCACACACCATTGATGTGTTCTTCATTTTTTTAAGCTCTCAAGCTCCACAACTAGTTCATCTTCCAATCAATCTTAGTTCTGATTCCATATTCGACAAGGTAAGAGCTTCCTCTCGAGATTGAACCGAACAAAACATCCTTCCCTCAAACTTTATTTTTTTCGAAAATATTGGAGATGAAATAGGATGATGATTCTATGTTTAATACATGTTATAGTATGCTTAGGAATGGTTTTATGGATTAAAATAATGAAGAAATCATCCCTCCTAATATTATTGTTAATACCGAAATTTTTGAGAATTTGGGGGTTTGATGTTTGATTCGATTTTTAGATAATTGATTAGTGGAATCGTGTTCTATATAATGATAGATGAACACATGAATTATTATGGAATTTTCTAAAAATAAAAATAGAAATGTAAGAGAGAAAGAATCGATATTTTGATGAAGAAGATGATATGTTTTGCATGAAATGATAATAGAAATGAGATGTAGTATGTATGTGGTTGACTATATAATTATTTGGAATTTTTCTAAAAATAAAATGAAAATCGTAAGAGACGAAAACCCGACAATAAGATGAGACTCGTTAATGTTTTGAGTATATGGTTTACGTATTAGTGATGCTAGATAGATGATGATCGATTTTGTAAAATTTGAACGAAATCGGAGAACGTCGGATTTTTGTTAAGAGACGAGCAATCGTCGATAAGTCGAGAATGATTAATGATTTAGGTCTATGATTCGAATATATGATAATCTTGCTAGTTGATGATCGTAACCAGAAAATTTGAATTAATTCAAAGAAGATTGAAATTTTGTTAAGAGACGAAGAAACGAGATTAAATGCCGATAGAAAAGTCGAATAAGGAAAACCAATTTGATATTAATGATTGTTATTGATAAAGGAACGATATTGTAGTTGACGATATTTCCATCCGAGATACGAGATGTTATGAGTTATAGTTAATAAACGAGAAGTTGATAAACGAAAATGAAATAGAAATTGTTTTGAATCGGAAATTGGTTTAGTAATTGGATTAGTTGAAATACGAGGAATTATACGTCGAGTTTCTAATCGGGAGTTATGAAGGAATTTGTCATAAAAGATATTGCGTATTAACTGACTTGTGATGAAAATTTCGTAAGAATAAAAGTGGAATAACATTGATTGAACCTAGGGAATCGTGCGTCGAGTTTTATCGAGCATTAGGGTTTCGTGCGAACTGTTTTGCGATGCGTTACGGAAACTGTCATAACTTTTAGCTCGCTTAACGAAATCAAGATCCGTAAATTGGAGAGTAAACTAGACATCCGTGGCTTTCGGGTGGTACCAAGAACATCCCCTGTTTTGCAGGAACCTGTTCTGTATGAACTCCAGAACTTCTGCTTTGTGCAGAAACTTTCTTAAGTCTAAATTCTTAAGTTGAATTCTTTTTAACTTCGTTCCTTGTGAACTTCTAAGTCGTTATAAGTTATCAAATTCCATTTATCTATTGACCTAAGTGTCGAGTAAGGAACCAAGTTAGTTTCTAAACGAGAATTGGTCGAATCTCGTTTATTCGTTAATCAAAAGAATATAGTTAAAGTGCAAAGGCCTAAAAGACTTAACCTATTCCGAAAATCTGTTTTCCTTTATTGTCTCGACCACTTGTTAAAGTTTGTTTATTTACGATAAAAGGAGGAAGTTGGAGTTGAAGACAGGATGGAAGACAGAAGGTTAAATTTTGTTCTGTAAACGATTAAGGTGGGCTTTCTATCAAAAATGTGTGGGCTTTTCTATCAAAATAAAATGAGCGTTGCTCGAAAGTGTTTACTTACTACTTTAATAAGTGTGTATTAAAGTAACTATCAGCGTATAATGAATTGTTTTATGTGAATTCTCTTGTGCCTCTCTGAGTTAGCCCACACAGTGCTATCCAGAGTATTGGATTCTGAGTTAGCCCACAGAGTGCTATCTAGAGATTCCAACTAAATGATCAGATTCTGAGATAGCCCACAGAGTGCTATCCAGAGGGACAGATTCTAAGTTAGCCCACAGAGTGCTATCCAGACGATCGGATTATGAGTTAACCTACAGTGTGTTATCCAGAATTAAGTGTACAACAGTATAAGTCTTACGAATGTTTATGAAAAGATGCTTGGTTAATCAATATTCTTGTGAGTTGTTTTTGGCAATGTGCCCACTAAGTGCTTTATGTAATTAGCCCTGCATGTTTGTTTTTAAATGTGCAGGTTGAGTGACGAAGGCGGAGGAGGTTGAGTAAAGGTCGTTTATAGGAAAGAAGAATTGTGTTATCATTTTATGTTTTTCCGCTGCAAAATAACTGTCTTATTGATGTTAATCTTTTCGGTTTAAGTTGTTCATACTTTAAACCTAGTCTTCTCTGATCACAACTTTGTCGAGCGATCTTTCGAGATTGACTCTCTTTGGTCTAATAAGAATCAGTTCATAGTATTTTTATCTCGGTTATAGATGTTAATTTATTCATTTATTCAGTAATTCCCCTTTCTTCCCCGCTTCTTTAATCCAACCCCTAGTCACACCCCGGCTTGGCCATCCCTCGGGATTTGGGGCTATTGACAGAATGGTATTAGAGCATTCGGTTCTGCTCTGTTCGTAAGATAATTTTTTTCTAGTGATACCACAGAATGGTATCAGAGCAATCGTTTCTGCTTTGTACCTGAGTATTCTTTTGAGAAAGTAAGGTTTAGTTTGTATCACTAAACTTAAGAATATAGTAAACAACTCAACCTCCCGCTACGTCGACTCAACCAAAGAAGAAAAGTAAGGAAAGAATTTCAGAAGAATGATTTCTTTTAAGAAGAAATTTTGATTAAGTATGAAAGTATGATGAGATTAAGTATGCCAAGTATGATTTGATTAAAGTATAAAGATTATACTTTGTGATATTACGTGAACTATGTGAAAGCATGAATGCTATACTATGTGAAAGTATGTGAAATTATGTGAGTAATTTCTTTATTCAAGATGTTTGTTTATGAGAATTTAGACGAATTGTAAGGCCTTCCCGATTCTTTGAGAATATAGACGTTCTAAGAAGCGTTGGTTCCAAAATTTCCAAGAAGCGATCGGATCGGAAAGGACAGAATAAAGGGAATCAAAGCAAATAAGAGACGAATGTTACTTTCATATAAGTAACGTGAACAAAGTAGAGTCGTTACTTTGTTTTAATGATTAAGAACCGATTCAAAGTTTTCTTCAAGAAAAAAAAAACTAAGAAGTCTAAGTTAAGATGATTAAGGTAAGATGAGATGGTTAAGGTAAGCTAAGAACCGTTAAGAGTTTGGTTGCAATTTGAGAAATTACTAGATGATTAAGATAAGTTAATTCCTTATTGAATGAGTGAGTGCTTAAAGCACGGAATTGATGAGAATTCTTGATTTCTTTAGTTTCAAATTGCCGCCAAGAGTAGCGAATAACAGAAGAAGAGGACTCGGTAGGCCTAGAGGACCGGGAAGAGGTCATAGACAACATGAGAGGGAGGAACATCAAGGACGTCAGGAAACCCCTCCACCTCCACCACCACTACGTCGTGACATAGAGGATCTGTTCCTCAAAAGAAATCCACCTTTCTTTAATGGATCAGGAAACCCGAGCGATGCTGAGCTTTGGGTAAGAGCTACAGAAAGAATTTTTAAACTTCTCAGATGTACTAATGAGGAGTGTCTTTCATGTGTTGCGTTTCAACTCACCGGACCAGCTGATTTCTGGTGGGATGCTAGGCAGAAGGTTATTCCGACAGAGCATCTGGCTCAGTTTACTTGGGATGAGTTTAAGGAAGCATTTTACGACAAGTACATCCCTAAAACCTATAGAGCAAAGAAGGAAGCAGAGTTCTACAGTCTGAAACAAGGGAAGATGACAGTGACTGAATACGATGCAATCTTTTGTGAATTGTCAAGGTATGCACCCGAGCAGGTAGATACTGACGAGAAGATAGCAAAGAAGTTCCGTGGGGGACTTAGACACGAACTAGGAATGGCATTAGCCAGCCATGGAGGACTGAGCTATACAAACATACTAGGACGAGCCTTAGATATGGAGGCAGTTGTGCCTGATGAACAAAAGATTGTAGCGCCCGTACCAGCACCAACCCAGGCTCCAACTTAAGACCATTCCAACAACAATAACAACGGCTTTAAAGGAAAAAGGAAATGGGAAGGAGGAAATCAGGGTGGAAATCAGCGTGGCTTTCAACAGCCGAATCAGAATAAACAATCAGGACTATGGAGGGAAAATAACCCACAAGGACAGTGGCAGGGACAACAAGCAGACAATAACCAAGGAAGAATCACTATTCCTACCTGCCCTAAGTGTAACAAAATGCACTTTGGTAATTATTTGGCAAACATTGACGGTTGTTATAACTGTGGTCAGAAGGGAGACGTGAGAAGAAATTGTCCAAAACCATTGCAACCAGTAGGATCGAATCAGTATGGTCAGCCCCAACCCTTGAGAGCTAATCAAGCTCAGCCACATCCGCAACAACAACAGTCACAACAGCAACAAGAGCATAATGCATGGACATTTTTGAATGGGCCAGAAGCACAGGACAAGGGCAAGGGTCACTAGGCAAGTAATTGGCCTAACTCAGACTAGTAGTAGTCTAGTTTTGTGTAAGTCCTCGTTGGAGGCAAAACAGTACTCGTTCGACGTATATGTATATATGACCCCGTAAGTGGGCTCTGTCTTCGTGAAAATTTCTTCTAATCGTGTTAAGTTCAACTTGTTTAACAAGGAACTTGTTTAACTTGGGAATTTAAAAAGTTTATAGAACTAGTATCGGAGTTATTACCTGTTTCAGTTTTGTGAGCTTTTTTTTTAAGTAGAAAAAAATTTAGTAAGTAAGTGAACGCTTAAAGTAAAGTGTTAATGAAAATGTTTGATATGGATATAATCCATGGGATGGAAGGATTATGATTGTGGTATCAATTACCATCCAGGAAAAGCTAAACATCGTAGCAGACGCGCTGAGTCGCAAGACTCCAACTAAAGTAGGGTGTCTCTTAATCGAAGAAGAAAGACTTGTACAAAAATTGAGATGATGGATTTGGAAGTGATAGATAAACCTGAGACAATAACTAACCGAATAGCAGCACTAGTAGCTACACCAGACTTACGAGAGAGAATTTTAAGTGAATCCGAGAGAACGATTCAAGTATTAGAAGAAATGTTAAGGACGATAGTGTTAGATCAAAGTCTAATAAGTTATCAGGCTACGACAAGTATTATGCCTTACGAGGCCTTGTATGAAAGAGAAAAAAAAATCTAGAACTAGAGTCGCTCGGTGAAGTGATAGATCAATTCTTTCGTCAGATTCGAACCAAAGAGAAGGAAGTCTAGAAGTGACGAAAGTCTTAAGCGATGTATGTCTTTCTGACTTAAATTTAGAGGATGAGGACAAGATTTTCCTCATGATTTTCCTGCTAAGGATTATTGTGATTATTTCTTCGCGTTCAGTATAAGCTTAGACGAATTATATGATTAGTAGATATCTCGAAAAAGATAGGCCCCAATGTTATATAGATTGGCCGTGTCACCAAGTCTATGAAATGTTTATTATATTTGCGTATCTCGTTTGAAAAAGTTCGTGTTCGATTCTAAACACGTGACCCACCAGCAAGACGTTGTTCTTGAGTATGAGATAAGTTATGAAGAAAGACCGCAATCGATCTTGGATCAAAAAGTGCGAGAGTTAAGAAGCAAGTCGATACAATTAGTGAAAGTGTTATAAGATCACCACGAGCAAGAAGAAGCCACGTGAGAACTTGAAGAAGAGTTGAGGAAGAAGTACCCCGAATAGTTTAAAGAAGATATGCAAATTTCGGGACGAAATTTCTTGTTAGAGGGGTAGGATGTAATACCCCGGATATTTTCTTCCGACGAGAAATAAAAATTTAATTATTAATTAAGGCTTTGTACGCCTAAGTTAAGGATTTTCAATTCTAAGACTGACGGTGAAATCCGTTTTTGAAAATAAATTGCAGAAGTCGGTTGAACGACTAATGTATTAGAGTTTTCGCGTCCGATAAAATTTTCGCCCAAAAACTCAAATCGAGAAACCGTCTGAGTTTACATTCACTCTTTTTGCGAGACGAGTAAGTTAGTAAAAATCCATTTTTATTATTTTTCCGGACAAAATTTGGACTGTGATGTCCCGACTTTTTATCGGATTTCAGAAATCGAAATAAGCTTTCCGAGTAAGTGATTTATTTCTAATCTAATGGTCGAATTAGATTTCGTCAAAAATGTAACCGTCTAAGAATTTAATTCTCGATTTTTAATACGTCATATTAGACCCGAAAACGAGATATTTTGGCCTTAAAATGCCACCTAAACCGCCACCTTACCCCCATGACTCACACCCTTGTTAGTCATCCTACTTTATGAGATATTATCTAAAACATAACACCTCATTCCATTGTTCTTCACCCTCAAAATACCCCCCCCCCCCCCCCCACCCTCTCTCTCACACACCATTGATGTGTTCTTCATTTCTTCAAGCTCTCAAGCTCCACAACTAGTTCGTCTTCCGATCAATCTTAGTTCCGATTCCAAATTCGACAAGGTAAGAGCTTCCTCTCGAGATTGAACCGAACAAAACATCCTTCCCTCAAACTTTATTTTTTTCGAAAATATTGGAGATGAAATAAGATGATGATTCTATGTTTAATACTTGTTATAGTATGCTTAGGAATGGTTTTATGGATTAAAATCATGAAGAAATCATCCCTCCTAATATTATTGTTAATACCGAAATTTTTGAGAATTTGGGGGTTTGATGTTTGATTCGATTTTTAGATAATTTATTAGTGGAATCGTATTCTATATAATGATAGATGATCACATGAATTATTATAGAGTTTTCTAAAAATAAAAATAGAAATGTAAGAGAGAAAGAATCGATGTTTTGATGAAAAGGATGATATGTTTTGCATGAAATGATAATAGAAATGAGATGTAGTATGTATGTGGTTGACTATATAATTATTTGGAATTTTTCTAAAAATAAAATGAAAATCGTAAGAGACGAAAACCCGACAATAAGTTGAGACTCGTTAATGTTTTGAGTATATGGTTTACGTATTAGTGATGCTAGATAGATGATGATCGATTTTGTAAAATTTGAACGAAATCGGAGAATGTCGGATTTTTGTTAAGAGACGAGCAATCGCCGATAAGTCGAGTATGATTAATGATTTAGGTCTATGATTCGAATATATGATAATCTTGCTAGTTGATGATCGTAACAGGAAAATTTGAATGAATTCTAAGAAGATTGAAATTTTGTTAAAAGACGAAGAAACGAGATTAAATGCCGATAGAAAAGTCGAATAAGGAAAACCAATTTGATATTAATGATTGTTATTGATAAAGGAACGATATTGTAGTTGACGACATTTTCATCCGAGATACGAGATGTTATGAGTTATAGTTAATAAACGAGAAGTTGATAAATGAAAATGAAATAGAAATTGTTTTGAATCGGAAATTGGTTTAGTAATTGGATTAGTTGAAATATGAGGAATTATACGTCGAGTTTCTAGTCGGGAGTTATGAAGGAATTTGTCATAAAAGATATTGCATATTAACTGACTTGAGATGAAAATTTCGTAAGAATAAAAGTGGAATAGCATTGATTGAACCTAGGGAATCGTGCATCGAGTTTTATCGAGCATTAGGGTTTCGCGCGAACTGTTTTGCGATGCGTTACGGAAACTTTCATAACTTTTAGCTCGCTTAACGAAATCGAGATCCATAAATTGGAGAGTAAACTAGACATCCGTGGCTTTCTTTTGGTATTGAGCACATCTCCTGTTCCACAGGAACCTGTTCTGTATGAACTCCAGAACTTCTGCTTTGTGCAGAAACTTTCTTAAGTCTAAATTCTTAAGTTGAATTCTTTTTAACTTCGTTCCTTGTGAACTTCTAAGTCATTATAAGTTATTGACTTCCATTTATCAACTGACCTAAGTGTCGAGTAAGGAACCGAGTTAGTTTCTAAACGAGAATTGGTCGAATCTCGTTTATTCGTTAATCAAAAGAATATAGTTAACGTGCAAAGGCCTAAAAGACTTAACCGATTCCGAAAATCTGTTTTCCTTTATTATCTCGACCACTTGTTTAAGTTTGTTTATTTGCGATAAATGGAGGAAGTTGGAGTTGAAGACAGAACGGAAGACAAAAGGTTAAAGTTTGTTCTGTAAACGATTAAGGTGGGCTTTCTATCAAAAATGTGTGGGCTTTTCTATCAAAATAAAATGAGCGTTGCTCGAAAGTGTTTACTTACTGCTTTAATAAGTGTGTATTAAAGTAACTATCAGCGCATAATGAATTGTTTTATGTGAATTCTCTTGTGCCTCTCTGAGTTAGCCCACAGAGTGCTATCCAGAGTATTGGATTCTGAGTTAGCCCACAGAGTGCTACCTAGAGATTCCAACTAAACGATCAGATTCTGAGATAGCCCACAGAGTGCTATCCAGAGGGACAGATTCTAAGCTAGCCCACAGAAAGCTATCCAGACGATCGGATTCTGAGTTAACCTACAGTATGTTATCTAGAATTAAGTGTACAGCAGTATAAGTCTTACGAATGTTTATGAAAGATGATTGGTTAATCTATACTCTTGTGAGTTGTTTTCGACAATGTGCCCACTAAGTGCTTTATGTACTTAGCCCTGCATGTTTGTTTTTAAATGTGCAGGTTGAGTGACGAAGGCGGAGGAGGTTGAGTTAAGGTCATTTATAGGAAAGAAGAATTGTGTTATCATTTTACGTTTTTCCGCTGCAAAATAACTCTCTTATTAATGTTAATTTTTTCAGTTTAAGTTGTTCATACTTTAAACCTAGTCTTCTCCGATCACAACTTTGTCGAGCGATCTTTCGAGATTGACTCTCTTTGGTCTAATAAGAATCAATTCATAGTATTTTTATCTCGGTTATAGATGTTAATTTATTCATTTATTTAGTAATTCCCCTTTCTTCCCCGCCTCTTTAATCCAACCCCTAGTCACACCCCGGCTTGGCCGTCCCTCGGGATTTGGGGCTGTGACACAACCTTTGAAGAAGCGATATTGATGAACTTCGGAGCGTTCTCCACCATCCGCCACGTCTCCAAGTGCTTGAATGCAGCACCACAAGAATTCTGCCACTCAATTAGAACCCTTGAAAGAGTGTCGCAGTCACTCTCGCCGCTTCGGTATTGTGACTTTGCTTTCTTGTACATTTGTTGGAATTCAAACAACTCGTGTTTAGTTCGGTCACAATGTAGGCAAAGTTTCAAGGTCGTCCTCTCTGCAGTGCCCTCAGGTCAAAGGGCGTTTTATGATCGCAGATATGCTGCCAATATGTTTTCTTCTTTTGCCCGTTGACGACAACACTGTCATGACTAATGTCAATCCAAAAACGAGCCAAGACTTTCATCTCGGCCTCGGTGTATCCGACCTGACCATCTTCCGCCGTCGCAGCCGCTTGAGTGTCGCGACCACCACGGCTGCCCCGTCTGCCGCCACGACCGCTTCCGCTTCCGTTTGCCTTTTTCTTGTCTTTTCTCTTGATTGGAGATGACTCTTCCGTTGTCGGGTCGAACTCATCTTGTTCCTCGTCCAAGTTAAAGGCCGAGGCGAAATCAAAGGGAGATGGCTCGGAACACGTTGAAAGGAGCCATCACCGGAGAGACATGCCGAAGAATTGGTACGATGAGAATGCCCCTGGAGAGAATTTAGGAACGTAAGCTCCTTGTGCTGAAAATTGAGGAAAAAATGGTGGAGGGTGAGAGGAAAATAGAGCACGTGTGGGGATGGAGGAATAGGTATTTTGCATCGGAGATGGCCGAGGGTTCAGGCTATTCGAATCGATCTCTTCCAAAAACGGCCAATTGGTGTTGAAATTGGCATTGGGATCCATTTTTGAAGCTAAAATAGAGAGAAAATTAAGAGAGAATTGAGAGAAAATTGAAGGAGAAATAGTAGAATGGTTTATGAGTTGTGTATGAGAGATTAGGTATTTATAGGAGGAAAAAATGAAATAAAAAAAATTAAAAAATGTGATCGTTGGCGATCACAACGGATATGTGATCGCCACGTGGCCAAAAGTGGCAGCGATTGCTGGTTTCAAAAGATTGCATATATGATCATTTTCAAGCGATCGTGGAGATCACCAATAGGAGCAATCACGCTCAAAAGATCGTTGCAGCTGCGATCACCCTAGTGGTGATCGCCCCTGCGGATGGTCTAAGCCTAATAATCACTCCATAAAGTGTCTAACCTTAGAAATGAGAATAAGCACTTAAGTTAGATTATATAGTGTTGTAAGTTGATTCTCATAATTGGAAAAACCCCCAAAATCCTTTTCATACCCTCACCAGGTTTAAAGGGTCTCTAGGTCTTGTTGTATGACGAAGCGCTGTCATTACACTCTTCTCACAAATAAATTTATAAACACCTCTTGCCCAACAAGATAGTAGTTAATGGCAAGTGGGGTCGATCCCAAGGGACTTGGTGTAGATCTGCTCTTCAAATCGAACTTAACAAAAGGGGTTTTGACTGCAATGTATCCTGTAACTCAACAAGTAAAATATCAAATAACAAAAGAGTTTGGATTGGTTTTCGAATCCATGATCCTAATTACTCATCACTCGTTCATTGGTGCAAAGATATTCAATTAACTGATCTTATCACTTGGTTTAAGACAAAGAATAGTTTATACCCTAAAGGTCACGAAGTCACGATATAAACACACTTAGCCTATGTCTATCCAATTTTACAGATCTTGACCAAAAGGCAAGATCTCCTCTCTTCATCAACAAAGTCACGAAGACACTTCAGTAACGATGCTGCCCAACAGGCATTAAGAATAAACAGACCCAAGACAGCTAAGGGGTAGGTCAATACCGACTGCTCTCCAACACTCTTTACCTTCTTGGGCACGAAAGACACTCTCGAGTTAAATCCCAATTCCTGTTAATGACTTAATATCAATATCTAGATGGTGATCAATCATATGTCAATATCAACTAAGTCTAAAATTAATCCTAAGCGTTTCGGGAACAAAATCAATTAACGAACTCATACAATTCGACCTCACGAGTTTAGAACGAGTAATTTACGATCACTTCATCTATATCCAACCCAAACAATATATTTAGCTAGACATAATATTAAATGAAAGCACAAAATATATAAAGGAAATCATAACTGAAATTGAACTGGAAACGGGTTACTGCCCAAAAGCGTAAGTCAGCAACCAAGGTTTCGGCTTCAAGCCAACAACTAAACTACTGCAGAAAATATAAAACGAACGTAAAAATAAATTGCCCGTAGGACTTGTTTCTTCCTCCCTTCCTCTCAAACTAAGAATGCAGAACTAAGCTATGAACTTGAATAAAAATGGCACACATTACATAATGGAGTCGACTATATATATAGGCGATGGAATTAGGGTTGAGGTAGTTTCTTTGTTGAAGAAGGACTCTTCCCATGCATATCACATCCGCCGTCTCTCTCATCCATGCAGCCACGATTCTCTTTCCTTGCTTGATAGATATCTTCTTTGATTAGGTACGGCTAGGATGAGGAAAGAAATATTCGATCCTTATCCTCTTCCTTGAAGGAAAAGAAATCTGCTACTGGTCTGACTCGCTTCTTGCCCTCGATGTCTGCATCCTGTTTTGCTTCCTGTGTTGCCCAAGATCCTGGCTCCTCCAGGTACTCTGTCTGTTAGCTTCAAGGATATGGGGAGGTACTTCCTGACTTGTAGAGTGTATAAAACGTTGTTGCCTAACTACAAGCCTCCAGCCGTATGCCCATTTGCATCGTATCGCCATCTCAGCATCTCAACAACAGATTTTCCACCGAATTTGCCCAAGATCCCACCTGTTCTTCCCTGCACACCATCAGATTTGGTTCTCTCAAAAAAATAAATCAGATTTGGTTCAAATACAAGACCTTTAATAAAGTACGGCCCTACATGTGTCCTCCTACCCATTTTTGTTGTTACTTCACACCTTTATTTTCTTATTTTCTTCTAAATTTTTTTCATTTTTTTAACTTTTATTTAGTAATGACAACCTAATCTCGGTTAATATAATAATTTTACTGTACATTTCCATCTCAAGTCATTGGGGAATATTCGATAAAGACTAAAAATATAAGAAAAACACAAGAAAAGATGGACACAAATATGGGTTCATCATTGTACCCACAAACAATTGATTTAGGTTCTACTGTACCCGCAAAACAATTGTATTAGGTAGTTTTGTATCCGCAAACCATGTGGTAACGCTTTCACGGTGCGCGCAAACTGTGTAGTGAATTATTAGCTAAATAGGTGGTTGTGGACGTGGGAAGTTGCATCTGAACCGCGTAAAAACTGCTTATTGTTATTTCTTTTAAGTTTTTTATTATCACTATCTGAGACTAACTCAAGCATATCTTAACCTGCATAAAATATATTGCGAACTTGACATTCGCCTTGGATTTTTATAAAATGAGTCAAAACACTCCCACCGCACTTCTGCACAACAATCAAACCTCAGTTGGTTGAAATGCAGTTGACCCTCAGTCCAAGAAGTCAATTGTATCCCTACGACTTCCAACTGAGTTTTACAGGCTTTAAGTTAAAAAAAGTTATTTTTAAGGAAAAATTTGTAGTGGTGTATCCCCAATACACCAATTAACTCACATTGGGACCATCAAATCCCCATTAATTGGCTGTTATGATTCTCGTAAGTTTAGATAGTCTTGACTAACTTTCAGAACATATGAGATTATTAGATTTTGGATCTAATAAAAAATGTCTTAATTGACTTTGCAACCAACAATTAATAATTTTTGTTGTTGTTGGGAGCTAATAAGATTGAAATTTATGCTCGGATTTATCAACACTACAAAGGAGAAGAATTCCAAGTGAGCTACATGCTAGTAGTTATATATAAACAATCTTGGCATCACAAAAATTTATCTATATCGTAGTATTAAAATTATTGTGGATTCGAACCCTCCCCTTAATTTTAAGTCCTACGTGGCGCTCACTCCATTCAATATTTATATTTATCTTAAATCTTCATTATATATATATATATATACATATATTTATAATAATTGTATTTAGTATTCTCCTATAATTAAATAGACGATTAAAATCTTTCCAATATATGAGTTTAGCATCAAAAGTGTGTAGATTTCCTTTAAACATGGAATAAGAATATTAACATACCATATACCTCAAATCACGTCTTCATATACATAGATATTATTATGAGAGGAAAGCCAGAAAAATGCAAATTTTGCTTTTAGCAAAATGAAACCACAGACAAATTCAATGAAAAATGTGCACACTTCAATTGTTTCATTATAATATACAGTCATGTCAAGTACATTATTCACATCTCTTACACATGTGTAAGAGATGTGAAATAAAGTGGATGACATGTGTGGTAATGCATGTAATTTCAGTTATGATTTGTTGTATTTTGACAATCATTACATGATTAAACACAATCATTATCCAATAATGATATTTAATTTTTTTTATGAATCATACAGTAATTAAGTATCGTACCAAATACGCTCAAAAAATTAAGGACCATGATTAACCTAACCTAAATAATGTTTCCGCTTTCTCGAGTGGGATTTGATTTCTTTCGAGCAGGATTTGGCAGAAAAAGTTGGTCAATGGTAACAACATGATGGATGAGTGATGCATGGCATGAATTACTTACACATGCAGACACAAGACCTAGCTAAAGCTCATTTTATTGCATGTATAAATAAATTTACCACATGGAAAATGTACAATTTTCACATGAAATGCATAAAAATTTGACTTCTCATCTCTTTAGTTCTCTATATTTCACCATTCACCAATCTCTTTTATACACCCTCAAGAAACAACAAAATTCACTTACTAAAATTCATCTCACATTCAGAGAAGTGGGCAAGAAGCTTGCTACAACAACATCAATTGAGGTATTTTTTAAATCTTGTAATTTTCCTCGCATATTTACATACTTCTTATTGTACATAATAAATCTGGACGAGTCACTAGTGTATATAATGACATATAAATTACATTTACTAGATTATAAATGAAACATTGTTATTTTTTATTTTTCTTTCTCGGTATGAACTATTTCTCGCTCGGGTATGTGAAATCCCACTTGATCGAGATTTTACCATTGGCGAGAGGGATATGATATTTTAGAACTAAAAATAATTCTACTCATTCATTCTTACTAGTTCCAACTCGCATAAAGCTATTTCCCGCTCGTATAGTGTAATCCCGCTCGAGCGAGAAATTGATAAGTTGGCGAGCGAGATTTGCTATTTTTGTATTTTAAATATTTTTATTAATTGTTATTTGTTTTTAGTTTGTGTAGATGGATCACACGAGGTATTTCACTATCAAATTTGGAAGAGAATGGTCCGATTGTACGTATGTAGATGGGTCTAAAATGGTTTCTCTCGATGCAAATCCATGCCTCATCAACTTTAGCTACACCATCGATTGTTTGCTAAACGCAAATTCGATGAGCACACATCACGAGTTGCATTATCTGTTGAAGTCTCCTAAAGGACGCACTATAAAATGCCCATTAAGCATCAATTATGAATTTGATCAATTGTGCGCGACGGAGTCATACCCAACTGTGTACGTGACTTATCAATACACGGACCGACGTATACGTTCCTGCTTTTGAAGAACCATGATCGTCTTCATTTGGATACGAGTTTGGTGGCGATTATTATGAAGAAATGGATTGTATCCAAAGACATATGCTTTCCTCCACTTGTATTAATGATGCATACCCTATTGGGGTTAATTATGAATCGACATCCACACATTATTACGGGTCCACATCGATGCAAGTTCCAGAGAGAGAACCTACTCAAAACGAGCATGATAAATATGCATACAATTCTAACGATGAAAGTTACGTGCTGGAAACCAACAATGATGTGTCGGAAGAACGGACAGAGAACACCATGATAGAATCGGCTATGGTGGAGCATGATGCAAGATTTGCGGTGAAGCAGTGGCCCAATCCGCTAATCTAGCCATTTGGTTAGTTCATGTGATTCTGGTGAATGCAATGAATTTAGTCATTGTACGTGAAAATGGCTCGCTAGACGATGTTGATTTATGTGTTGGTTATGTTCTTGAAAGTAAAAATGATCTAAATATTGCAGCCGGCTTGTGGTACATGGAGATTGGAGTGGAATATGAATGTGTTAACTCTGATAAAAGACGTCTTAATGGACTTGCAAGTGTATAGAAATTTGTCCGTTCGAGCTGCGAGGATCATCAACTGGTAGATCCGGTATTTAGAGAGTGCACACATTTAATGGCGATCACGCATGCACACACCAGCTAGGACATGTTGCTCCTAAAAAAGTTCACATGAATGTGATCGCGCCTACGTTGCTCGAAAAATATGAAGGGAGTGTAAAATAATAGAGCCAAAAGCCATTATGGAAGAGGTGCAAGGCGAATTTGGTATCACCATTCTCTATGATTTGGCCCTGCGAGCACGACATGCAGCGATACAAATGATATACGGAGGATATGTTGATTCCTTCCAGATGTTGTCGGGCTATCTTCACATGCTTAAGGAATGTAATCCAGATACAATTACTGTTTTGCAAGTTGGGATTGATGGGAAGTTCGAACACTTATTTATAGCTTTTGGGGCTTGTAGACTTGCTTATCCACTGAATATGAGGCCTGTCATAAGTGTTGATGGCACTCGTCTGAAGGGCAAGAATAAAAGTATCTTGTTTGTCGTTGTCACTAAGGATGCCAACGAGCATACCTTTTCTCTGGCAATAGGCATTGGCCCTATCGAGAATGATATCTCATGGAAGTGGTTCTCAGTTGATTTAAAGTTGCTCATACAGGGAATTGAATGATACATTAATTGTATCCGATGCCCATCCCTGATATCGGTGAAGTTTTTCCAAATGCAATTAATGGTTTATGCTACTTTCACTTGTTGTAGAAGCTTAGGCACTACGGGAAAGTGGTTACCAACTATTTTAAAAAGGCTACATATGCATATGACCAATCAGTTTTTGATCGGGCAATGAACATTATCCGATAAGTGAGCGAAGTTTCTTACCAAAAATTAATTAGTGTTGGATCCGAGAAATAGTTTTGAGTTCACTGTCGTTTACCCTGTTACAGTCAGCTCACATTAAATGCAGCCGAGAATTTGAATGGGTGCTTGGAATGGGCACGACGGCTTCTAATATGCTTAATGGTTGATGCAATCTGACATGTCATTGAGAGTTGGTTCGAAGAGAGACGTGAAGAAGCTCACGGCAATGACGAAATATTGACTGCTGAGGCGTCTCTAAACTGAGGGTAGAAATGTATAAAGGTTTGAGATACGGTGCGTCTTGTGCACTGGGATCGACATTCAATGTCAGTGATGGTAGAAGATCTTTCCAAGTTAATCTCGGTGCACGGACATGCAGTTGTTGTGTATTTCAAGCTCATGGAATACCTTATTCTCATGTCATTACTGCAATACTTTAAGTTCAATTTTAACATGTACATCATCATTAAGTTCATTTTATAATTTATATTTTGATACTGTTTTTGAGTGGAATAAATTGCAGCAAAAATGGTGAGAAGATATACGAATATGCTCAATGGTACTACACACGAGAAGCTTGGAGCAAAGTATATCAATATCCTATCAACCGTGTTCCACACATAGAAGATTGGACTATTCTAATAGAAGTGGATCATAAAATAATAGAAAGTCCTAAAATAATAGCAAGTCACAATCCAATTGTTTAAAATGAATACATAATCTCTAATCACTTTCTCCTTGTAAATTATAAGAAAGCCTGTTCATCTCGGTCAGTGGACGACAAAGATCATATATAGCGGTTCTCACCCTCTTCCGATATTCTTTGGTTGTTGCCCCACGGAATAGAAGGTGAACCACTAATTAATCGCTCAATGGTCATAAGTGCAAATAGACTAAAACTAGTACTATCTATTTGATTGAATTGATCTACCGCTGGAATGACTTTGAGATTGAATGGCCTTTCATCGACAATTACTCCAATTCTGTTATGCCTCCAATAAAACGAGCATATGAGAACCGAGTCCAAAGCTTCAAAAGTGGCTCTAATTGTCTTCTTCTCCTTAATTGCTCTTTCTTCTCAAGCTTGAAATACAAGGAGTCGTAGAGCTCAGCATTCCACTTCTGCATATCAATCCGGACTACTACAAAATGCCCATCAACGTGATACACAAGAATCATCTTTATGAAACGAACAATTACATGTTACTTGTAAGATAATTAATTCCAAATAATAATTCAATTAAATATAGCTTTTTTTTTTCTTACGTGATTAGCTTCAAAGTAAGACGAATGCTGGGCAGAACTTCCCAATCCATGCGCTTCAAATAATATGATGGCTGGAAGTTCATAATCAGCACATGTTTCGTAAGATCCCTTAAGCTCATCTTTGATATCTATCATCATAATCTTATTATTTCATTCACCTTTAAGCTGAACCTGTTATAAAGATAGGACATGGTTATCATTTCATCAAAAAGTGCAAAGGAATATGTGTACGAAATATTTATTTAGTACTCAGAATGAACTTACGAAGACATCATTGTCCAATAACACAATACTGTTGGCCGTCACACTAGGCAAAACATGAGCTCGGTCTCTAATTCGTTTTCTCAAGTAAATCAAAAACAAATCCAATACCTACAACCAAAAATTAATTTTGTGTGTTATCAATCAAAAAATATATAACAAAAAAAAACAATATTATTTTACCATAATTCCGCTGTCAGCCTGTGGATTTTCAAGTAACCTCCACCACTGATGTGGGATATACGCGCCACTAGCATTGAGAACCATGAATTCATCGGGATCATCTTGCAAAAACACTTCATACACTTGAACCAATACAAGAGGAAGTGTTGGTGGTTGTTTTTGGGCAAGCATGGGCGTAGAAATTCTATAGAAGGTTTTCGAGTCCTATTCCCTCTTCGTAGTTGCTCCAATGACACGTGATTACGTGTTTCTCTTCCTCTTCTGGTGGTCTCTGTAATATGGACTGCAGTGATCAGTGTTACCAACTCGGATAGATGAGCATCAAAATTCCACCAATCACCTAAACGAATAAAATAAATCTCAATATCTTACGTAGAAAATAAAAACAGTTGAAAGATTAATCTAATATCATAAATAGTTATTGTGCCAAGAGCAGACCACAATGCATCAAAGTTATGATTTGGATTTTCCATTGAAACTTGAGATGGACTGTGAAGAAAACTACCGTACTCATTGAACATTGCAGTCGACAATCCAAGCTCGTGCATGGAATAATGAGATGGACAATGCGGCGAAAAAAATTGTTCAACTGCTAAGGAATGCCGAGCTGGACAATGAGCTTTCTTCATGTCATGTGCATGCTCATGGATGGGGGGCGGTGTGTCTCTTGCTCAGTCGGAGTGAATCACACAGTTGGGTGCACAGCTGGCTCCTATGCCTGAAGGTCATCTATATGGACCAACTGAGGTTTTAAACAGTTTGCGATGCGGAAGTTGGTAACGTTTAAACTCGTTACAAAATCTGAAACCTTAGTGAAAATGGGAAAGGTCAAGTTCCCAAATTAGTGCACTTGTGTGCTTGTACAGTTAGTATGCAAGATGTATGCTGGGTTAGTTGGTTAGGAAACTGAACCTAAAATACTGAAAGTAAATACAGAAAGTAAAGTACACAGTATTTTAACGTGGTTCAGAGATTGACCTTCTACGTCCATGACTTCATTTTCGGGGAAGTAATCCACTAGATAAGCTTAAGAGTGCTTACCGAACGCCCCACTTGGTTTCCCGGGAACCAAGCAAACATAACCAGTTAGATTACGGGTTCGAACAAGACCTTACAATACTTTTTTCGGGCAAGTGCACAACCTGGGTCTTAGATTCCAGTTTCTAAGGGACCTAGTCTTGGATTCCGGGTTCCAAGGGCCTGGTCTTTGATTACTAGTTCAAAGGGACCTAGTAACTTTTATTCCGAGTTCAAAGTCGGACCTTAGGGTTGGGGGTTGGGAATTTTTCAACTAAGAAGCTTTCAACAATGAGGGAAGTGGAGGCTTCGTCCTAAGGTTTCAGACTCAATCTTTATGGAGAGAGCCCGATCAGACATAATATATGCAAGAACCTATGTTCTAGACTCGAACAAAGAAGGGGCTTTCTGAGAGGCTAGATGGAAGAACAGGAGGAGGTTTGGACACTCGACTTCTACTGGTCTTCAACTAAGGTCTTCTTGTTAGGAGAGAGAGGTGGCTGGTGCTACTACTTCACTCTTGATTTTTTTGTCTCTTAACACTTCTGCGTGCTTGTGTCTACCCACGAGCTTTGGTGTGGAGACCTCTAATATAGAGGGAGATCTAACTAGCCGTTAGAAAGAGTCGTTTGACCTCTACCAAAAGCATGGCATTCCACCTGCTTTTCTGCAAAACTTTTCTAAAATGGAAACTGCAAGCGTTACTTTTTGCACGACGCTGTTGTTGGTCCATTTATAGTAAGTTCTCCAGCTGACTTGTGCTTCCAAGTAGATTTGAATTTGGACAACAACTCTTCTGCCTTCTTCGTCTTCAAGGTCTTTTCTTCTCCGCTTTGGGACGTTTAACTTCAACACAATTTCTCTTCACGCTTCAGCTGTATACCTTCAGCTACGTGGGTTAGTTGAAGAGTCAACTGAGCTGCTGTCGAACTGAGTTTGTGCTTCAGCTGAGGTTGATATCTCAACTGAGTTTGGGTCAGCTGAGTTTAGATTTCAGTTAAGTTCTTCACGAACTTCCTTCTTCAGTCCGGCTGTCTTCTTCTGCTTAAAACCTATAAAGATAAATTCTTATGCTCAAATAGTGAGCTCTAGATAAGATCAGACTAAAGGCTTTCATCTACTCGGTTGGGGTCAGTTGAGATTTTGGAATCGTTCGAAATCTTTTACTAATTTTATCAACAATTTCTCCCTTTTTGATGATGCCAAAACCTTAAACTGACATCACCTATCTTTCCTAACTGATACCATAAACCTATACAAACCAGACTAAAAGAAAAACTCAATTCTAGTCTACAAGAGGAAAGGGGCTAACACAAGATAAAAATAAAAAGATTAACCTCAAACTTGGACAACGAGATGGTTGTCATCAAGTGAGATAAAAAATCGAAGACCTTTAATAACCAGCAACTTGTTATTATAGATAACAAATTGGGGAGTGATTATAGTTACAACTGAGTTCTTGTTAAACTATAGTCCTAACATCTAACCTACTCTAGGGTCTTCGTCTTCTTCTCCTCCACCTTCTTCTTCCTTTGGAAAAGGGTCTTCATCTTCAGCTACTAGGCTAGAGGCTGAGGTCATCCCTTCTCTGACCTTAAACAGCCTGGCAAAACTTTTTATCCTACCTCAGAGCTTTGGTGTGGCTGATATCAGTTGGTGGTAAACATCCACCTGAATACCTACCTCAAACAAGAGGAGGTAACTAATCTCTTGTCAGTCTTTTTCTTTTCAGCATGTTTCCTCTTTGATCCTGTACATCTACCTAAAGAAGGTGACACATGCACTTCTTCCCTCTTTTTGGCATCAACAAAAAGAAGATCAAGTACAAGCTTACGCTGGAGACATTAAATCATAGACTCGCTAGAGAGCGGAAGTCTATGTCTTCTTCAGTTCCTGAAAGAAGACTACTCGACTGAAACGAGCTTGTGAACAAGGAGAGGCCTTGCACTAAGCTGTTGCAAGAGGTAATGCCAAGGCTGAGTGTGACTTCTAATGGACTGGTACCAAATGACCTGTTCTAGTGACGTGGGGTTGTAGATCTTCAACCCAATATGCAATTGGAAAAACATCTTAGGGAGCTAAATTAGCTGGTTGAAATGACGAAGCACCCACATCATCAGTCATCCTTTGAGGCATCTGCGTCTCATGTAGCCATGAACAAAGCGTTCTTGATGAACCAATTATTTCACAAATTCAGGGCTGGCGGAAGGAAAGAACCGCGTTGCAAAGTGGGAAGGCATATTCTCGATCTGGTAGGTTTTTCTAAAGAGGAAGATAAACCCTAACGAGAGAGAAAACCATAAAGTAAAATTGCATGAGAATCTTGAAGTTGTTGAAATTTCACCTCAAGTTGAGATTCCCCCTCAACTTGTGATCTCCATCTTTATGGCTTCATCTTCGGTTGGGTTAAGCAATCCAAGGAGTTGACACAACATCTTGAATCGAGCTTCCACCAAACGCTTTGTAAAAATATCAGCTCTTTGAATGTCAGTGTGAATTTTCTCAACAATGGCGTCCTTCTTTTCAACATGATCATGGATGAAGTGATGTTGAATGTCGATGAGCTTGGTCCTGGAATGGTGAACTGGATTCACTGTGATGGCTATAGCACTTGAGATGTCACAAAAGATGGGTACTTTCCTTGTCTCCACTTTATAGTCTCTCAGCCTTTGCTTCAGCCAGAGAACTTGCATGCAGTAGCTTTCAGCTGCCATGTACTCCGATTCAGTTGTGGAGGTGGCGACACATACCTATTTCTTCAAAAACCAGGAAACTAATTTACTTCCCTTGAACTGACAATATCCCGAGGTTGATTTTCTATCAACCCTGTCTCCAGCTAGATCTGCATCTAGGTAGCTAGTCAGTTCAATGTTACCATCAATTGGGTACCACAGTCCCATATGAACTGTTCCTTTGAGGTACTTGATGATATTCTTAACTGCTTGCAAGTGAGCTTCTCTAGCCTCAACTTGAAATCTTTCATAGACTTCAACTGCATAGGAGATGTCTGGTCGACTAGCAGTTAGATACAGCAGCGAGCCGATAATTCCTCTGTACATCTTTGCATCGACGAGCTTTCCCTTCCTGGCTGGGGTTGATCTTCCAGTTAATGTTCATTGGGATCTTCGTTGTTCGGCTTGAGTTCAGTCTAAACTTGGAGATTAGCTCCTTTGTGTGCTTGGACTGATTGATGAAGATTCTTTCTGGCGACTGCTTCACCTGCAGCCCAAGGAAATAATTCATCTCTCCCATCATGGACATCTCGAACTTTTCCTTCATGAGTTGGGAGAACCTTTGGCACAAATCTTTGGATTTGGATCCAGAGATGTTGTTGTCGACATATATTTGCACCACCAAGATATCTTCTCCAACTTTGATGCTGAATAGAGTTTTGTCGATTGAGCCTCGAACGAATCCTGACTCCAGTAGAAAGTCGAACAAGGTTTCGTACCATGCGCGCGGGGCCTGTTTCAGCCCGTAAATAACTTTCTTCAGTTTGTAGACCCTACCATCACCTATCTCAAAGTCGGGAGGTTGTTCTACATACATCTTCTTTAATATCGCCATTGAGAAATGCGCACTTCACATCCATTTGGTAGACCTTGAACTTGTGGTAAGCGGTGTAGGCGAGGAAAATACGAATTACTTCCAGACGGGCAACTGGGGCGAAGGAGTCTTCGAAATCTATTCCTTCCTGCTGGTAGTATCCTTTAGCTACCAGTCTAGCCTTGTTTCTCACAACTTATCCAATGGCGTCACGCTTATTCTTGAATATCCACTTCAAGCTAATCACCTTGACTCCTTCAGGTTTCTCAACAAGTTCCCAAACACAGTTTCTGAGGAACTTGTTTAACTCTTCCTGCATGGCTTAAGTCCACTGGATGCATCCTAAAGCTTCCAAGATGGTCTTTGGTTCTGGCACGCCTGCTAGAAAGCACGCAATCATGCTCACATTTCCTACTTGTTCAAGCTTTCCTAGTCTTCTTCTTCGGTTGACCAAATAATCAGCTCTGCAAGGTTCTTCAGTCTTTAAGCTTGAGATCTTGTCTCAGCTGGCTGGGCCGGTGTGCCTCCTTCAGCTACCCGTAATTTAGCCTGTTTCCTGCACTCAAAAGTAGATTCATCAAACCAAATATGAGGTGTTACCTCCACAATTTTGGTGCTAGTGTTGAAAATTCTATAAGTTTTTATCTTCATAGCCTAAGAATATGTCTTTGACAGCTTTTAGCTCGAAGGTTTTCAACTGATCCATCCCATTGTTATGGATGTAACACTTAGAACCGAATACATGAAAGTAGGAAATATTTGGCTTCCTGTTTCTCCATAGTTCGTATGGAGTTTTTCCTTGTCTCTTCATGAAGAGGGAGCGGTTCTGGGTGTAGAACATTGTATTGACTGCTTCAGCCCAAAATCTTTTTGACAGGGCTGAGCTGGTTAGCATGCAAGTCGCTGTATCTTTCAGCGTTCGATTTCTCCTTTCAGCCACTCCGTTCTGCTGAGTTCTTGCAGCTGAGGTTTGATGAGTTATGTCTTTCTTCTCGCAATACTCAATGATGGTCTCATTGAGAAACTCAGTTCCGCGATCAGTTCTGATGGAGACAATGGATTTCCCTTGTTGATTTGCAAGTCTATCCATCAGCTTAGGCAATTCTTCCCCCATCTCATTCTTATGCGCAATGAAGATCACCCAGGTGTATCTCGAATAGTCGTCAGTGACTACGAGAGTGTATTGATTTCCACTTACACTCTTTGGAGTGACCGGACCGAAAAGATCCATGTGGATCAATTGCAGAACACGATCCATTGATGGCGTCATGTTAAGATGGAATGATGCTCTAGCCAACTTTTCAAGCTGACATGCACTGCAATGATGCGTCGGACTGTATTTCAAATCCGGTATTCCAATTGCATGTTGTTGACGAGCTAACTTGTTCATGGTTTTGAAGTTGAGGTGGTTAAGTCTCTTGTGCCACAACCAGCTTGTTTCTGAGCTGCTTTTGGAAACAAGACACGTTTCTAGTGAGCTACTCGACCAGTCTGAGTAGTAGACTCCACCCAAAGAAATTTGTCTACCAAGTAGGAAAATCTGTTTGGTTTTGAAATCTTTCACCCTACATCCCTGTGCATCAAACTTCACAAAAAAACAATTATCGCAGAGTTCGCCTACGGAGAGCAAGATATGCTTCAATCGATCGACCAAGGAAACATTCCTAATAGTCACAAGATCAGTTTCGAATGTACCAGATCATTTAGTTTTGCCCTGAGAGTCATAACCAAAGGTAACGATACCTCTTTCTCGAAACTTGATGTTGGTGAGAAGATTCCTCTAGTTTCTCATATGCTTGGAGCATCCGCTATCCAGTACCCAGACTGACTTTGCAGCTCTTCTCTTCCTCAGTTCATCCTGGTCGTGCAAAACACAAGAAGAACTAGGTACTCACACTCAGTTGGGTCCTATGAGGTTAGTGACTTGGGTTTCCTTGAAGATTTGAACTGAGGGATGTGTTTGAATCACTCTTCCTTCTCTATCCACATAAACTGCTAACTGAGTTGGTCTTGAGGAGCGAGCAGTCCAATTTCTTAGTGGATATCTCTGTCTCTATGGAGCACGGCTTCGACTCTGCTGAGATGGTCGATTTCTTCGTGATGAGAACTGCCTGGGAGGTTGCCCAAACTGTCTAGCTCCACGGGCATACCCGAACTGTGGATAACTTAGACCATTGAACTGATCTCTGAAGTTTCCATGTCGTTGATATGCTTGCTGGTAGTGGGAAGGCACTGGGAATGTCTGATGATAGAAGTGATGATTGTCCCAGTTTGGATGCCTTTGCTGATGATGCTGAGCTGAGTAGTTTGGCCTACGCCTGGGCTGATTCCGCCTTTGCTGCAAAGGTCCACTTCGTCTATTCCCCGTTGCTCTGCAACCTCGGGGTCCAGATCTCCTTGAGGATCTCTCAGCATCCTTTGATGACCAGCTTCATTCTCCTTAGGTTCTTCAGCTAGAACCTTCTTTCCTTTGTCTTTACAGGAATCTCGACAGTCCGAGGAATGACTAGAGTCTCTTGGACTGTAACTTCGACTGAGTTTAGTTGAACTTGAGGTGCCTCAGTCGGTGATCCAGTTGCTTTGATGAACTGAGCTGACTGAGCTCCAGTGTCAGTCGTTGGATTGTATCCAAGACCTTTTACGCATTTGGGAGGTCTTTGTTGGTTTATCATGCTCTCCAAAGCTGAGCTCGAGGCATAAAGGGATATTATCTTCTCATTTGCAAACTTCAACTCCATTTGCAACTGAGAGATATATTCCGCCTGAGTCCTGGTCATGTTGATCAAGTGGAAGACCTGACTGTTGGTTGACTGAGAAACTTCTTCATGGAGTATGTGGTTTTCTTCCACGAGCTTCTCTATGTCATGATCCTTCATGATTAGCTCGTTGCTCATGATGTCAAACTCAGCTTGCAGCGCTTTGCACTGTGCAACTTGTTCAGTGCACAATCTGCACAGGTATTCGACCTCATCCCATGATGACTTGATATCTTCGTTAGATTCTCCTGTAAATTGATTCTTCCGACAATGCCATGAAACACTGGTCTTTCCCTGTTGAGCTTGATGGCAAGTCAGTTTCTTCTCCTTCTGACTTGGTGAATACGTCGGTGCCGTCGACGTCATCCTCAACGATCATGGCCTTGGTCTTGTCCTTGGCCTTTCTTTGGAGGGCTTCTTTCTCCTTCATGGAAACATCAGGATAATTGGCTTTGAAGTGTCCTGGCTTCCTGCATTCAAAGCATCTTTCGCTTTGATTTTTTGAGAAGGGTTCAGTTGAGCTGTGCCTGCTCCTGTTGATCCCCCTATACTTCTCGATCCTAGAGTTCATCTCCTCGAGTTGTTTGGTCATCTCGTTGACCTTCTTTTGAAGTTTGGACCTGCTCGATCAATCCCTAACTGAGGAGTCAGCGGACCATGAGGGTCTGGCAAACTTGGATCTGCCCGATTCAGCTCGAAGTGCCACTGTCTTGGCAGCAGAGCTCTGCTCGGACTGTTCTAGTATCTGAAGCTTTCTCTGCTTCAGTTGGAGGATGTCATACTCATTCGCCTTAAGCATGGAGAACAACTTCTCAGTTGTCATCGAACTGAGGTCACTCCGATTTTGGTGGACGACTCTGTAGACAACCCAATCTTTACCTAATGCAAAAAGAACTTTCAAGTTCATCTCACACCGAGAGTATTTGCCATTCCTAATACTCTCAATGTACATGATGACCTCTATGAATATCAGCTCCATCTTGTCGATGGGCTCCCCTGTTAGCTGGGAGAAATTCTCAAACTTCTGACAAGCTAAGGTGAACTTGTTCTCCTTTATCTCGTCAGAGCCTTCACAGAGAGCAGCTAAGGCTTCCAACATATCTTTTGCTGTGAAACAATTGATAATCTTCAGCAGGTAGGCTTTGCCGACGGTGGAAGAGATGACACTCTTTGCTATGTCATCTAGCTGCGCGATATCCCTTTGTTCTTTGGTGTACTGTTTCTGGGCTTTTGGTTCGACCTTTATTATCATCTCTTCTTCTCCTGGAGTGGGTGAAGGGCCTATTACTGACTGGGTCACTTGGATGGGACCAGTTTCTATGGTCTCTGACATCCTGTGATACCTGGCAGTCAGTGCCATCTTTAGGCGAAACTTCCACGTGGGATAATCATCAACGGAGAACCCCAATAAGTTTCCTAGCAACTTTGGGTTTATGTTTCCTGCACACCACAAGAGACAAACAAGAAAATATGCAGTAGAATGCACTAAAGGTTTTTAGAAAAGATTTGTTCAGTGATCATTGAAAAATCTACTCGACTCACACCTTGTGAATCAGAAACAACAGTCTTTTGAACCACTGCTTTGACACCACTTGATGGTCTCGGTATGAGTATCTAGTGTATATGGGGGGGGGGGGAATACACCAGTAGCAATTTTCGTTGCTTTTGAAATCTTTTCACTGAGTTGAACTGCTCAGGTCAGTTGGCTCGACAACTGTTAAAGTCAGTTGGAGCGGCTCTACAACTGAGTTACTCAGTGGAGTGAATCACACAGTTGGGTGCACAACTGGCTCCTATGCCTGAAAGTCAGTTTTTATAGACCAACTGAGGTTTTAAACAGTTTGCGATGCGGAAGTTGGCGTTTAAGCTCGTTACAAAAACTGAAACCTTAGTGAAAACGGGGAAGGTCAAGTTCCCAAATTAGAACACTTTTGTGCTTGTGCAGTTTGTATGCAAGATGTATGTTGGGTCAGTTGGTTAGGAAACTGAACCTAAAATACTGAAAGTAAAATACACAGTATTTTAACGTGGTTCAGAGATTGACCTCCTACGTCCACGACTTCCTTTTCGGGGAAGTAATCACTAGATAAGCTTAAGAGTGCTTACCAAATGCCCCACTTGGTTTTCGGGTATAAATCAAACCTAATCAATTCGATTACGGGTTCGAACAAGCCCTTACAACACTTTTCCGGGCAAGTGCACAACTTGGGTCTTAGATTTCGGGTTCTAAGGGACCTAGTCTTGGATTCCGGGTTCCAAGGGACCTGGTCTTTGATTACAAGTTCAAAGGAACCTAGTGACTTTAATTCCGGGTTCAAAGTCGGACTTAAGGGTTGGGGGTTGGGGATTTTCCAACTAAGAAGCCTTCAACAGTGAGGGAAGTGGAGGCTTTGTCCTAAGGCTTCGGACTCGATCTTTCAGAAGAGAGTTCGGTCACACACAATATATGCAAGAATCTATATTCTAGACTCGATCAAAGAAAAGTCTTTCTGAGAGGCTAGATAGAAGAACAGAAGAAGGTTTGGACACTCGACTTCTACTAGTCTTCAACTGAGGTCTTCTTGTTTGGAGAGAGAGGTGGTCTACTGATGCTACTTCACTCTTGATTTTCTCTCTCTTAGAACTTATACGTGCTTGTGTCTGCCCACGAGCTTTGGTGTGGACACCTCTATTTATAGAGGGAGATCTAACTAGCCGTTGGAAAGAGTCGTTTAACCTCTGCCAAAAGCATGACACTCCACCTGTTTTTTTGGAAACTTTGCTAAAATGGAAACTGCGAGCATTGCTTTTTGCACGTCGCTGTTGTCGCTCCATTTATAGTAAGTTCTCTAGTTGACTTGTGCTTCTGAGTAGATTTGAATCTGGATTGCAACTCTTCTGCCTTCTTCGTCTTCAAAGTCTTATCTTCTCCGCTTTGCGACGTCTGACTTCAATAAAACTTCTCTTCACGCTTCAGCTGTATGCCTTTAGTTGTGTGGGCCAGTTGAGGAGTCAACTGAGCTGTTGTCCAACTGAGTCCGTGCTTCAGCTGAGGTTGATGTCTCAACTGAGTTTGGGTCAACTGAGTTTGGGTCTCAGCTGAGTTCTTCACGAACTTTCTTCTTCAGTCCGGCTGTCTTCTTCTACTTGAAACCTATAAAGATAAAATCCCTACGCTCAAACTGTGAGCATAAGCTAAGATCATACTAAAGGCATTCATCTCTCCATTAGGGTCAGTTGGGATTTTGGAATCGTTCGAAACCTTTTACTAATTTTTCCAACAAGGTCCGACACACTAATCTACATGCTGCTACAAAAACGCCGATACACGCGCACATCCCGTATGTCGTGGTTGTCTGAAGGTCGGAAATCAGATGAGGCGAATGGCAATCCGGTAACAAGGGGATACTCTGGACAAGAAAAATGAAGGTTTGCCCCGTTGATGTTAAACTACATGTCGTGGCCTTCACCGAATGGATTAATTAATCTCCCGTGACAACACGTGATACACGGTCATAGCGTACTTCTGCCCCGACTGCTAGTAAGTGAAGTGCCCAAAGAACTTTGCAAGCCACCTTCAAGTAGATCCTGTCCCAGACCTTTAACAACGTCAACTGAACTTCTTCTAAAATGTTGTGCTTGTAGGCCGTGTTAACTGACGACTTACGACTAATAGTCTCAGGCCTCTTGAACGTAATCTAAAACAATAAAAATCTGAATTATTTGACTAAAGCGTGTATGTGAAAAATAAAATTAAATTCACACAATTGATAGTATTTTTGCACTTAAAAAAAAACTTCCCACTCGCAATTATTAGATCCTGCTCGAGCTAGATTTTGATCCAAACATAAGGAACCCGAACGGGATATCTTAAAAATAACAATTAAAAATTCCGAAAAAGTTAAATAACATCCCACTCAGCTTACTAATATCTCGCTCGAGCTGGATTTAGTGTATCATAAGTTTGCTGACAGAATTTTATATAATTAACAAGTACAAATTAAGAGGAAACTTATGAACAATTCCGACATTCAAAATATTCACCATTATGAAAATTCAAGTTATTAGTATTAATTAACCACCAAACAATCGAAAAATTTACAATTTACAAATTTTGGAATCTTGAGCTGGTAATAAAATACTACCACTAATTAATCGGGACAATAACCTATTTCCCGCTCGACTAAGGAATATATCGCTCCAGCGGGATATAGGAGACCTTTGGGTTTCTCTAGCGGGAAATTAAATATATAGCAACTAAAAAATTATAAAAACTAACAAACAAAATCACACATTACAAATCGAAGGCATGCATTTTATCTAATGGAATTCGTAGCAAACACAATAATACTCACTAAAAAAACTAATAACATTATTTATAATCCTAACCTCTCCATAATTTGCTATGTTTTGTAAAAAACAAGATCTGGTCACTGATGTAGTGTTTATGAGAGATGAGTTGGTATGGAGAGGTGAGGGGCGGAATTTGTGAGATGAGAGTATAAGTGAGAGATGAGGGAAAGTGACAAAGGTGCGAGCGAGATTTGCTTATGAGAGAGATAATGGTGTAGCGGGATTTGAGAGGGGGAGTTATTTATTGAATTGAGTAAAAACATAAAGGAGAGGGAAATCATATGTGGGGGTGGATAGCCGACAAATACCTAGGTAAAAAGGTGAAGAATCTCACGCTTAAATATTTGGGCCGAATTAATGTCTTTCTCATTCCCAAAAAATTGAAGTCAGGTAGATTAGAATAAAAGGCATGTCATTGACAAGTTATGGGACTCATGCGAATTATTCATTCATAATTTATGTTGTGCATATTTTCAATTTTGCATTTTTAGGATGGTGGATAACAAATTTTTCCCTTCTTATGATATATTAGTATAAATATTATCTCTCTCTTATATAATAATTTATCAACATAAATCAATTGTTCTATCCTACATTGTTTTTCAACAAGACTCAACTCTTATAAAATCTATATAAATACTCAAACCAAATGTCTTTTTTCTCATCACGCAATTGTCATGCACAATCAAACTATTTTCAACTAATTAATAAATTAGTGATCAAATCAATAGTTTATTATTATTAAAAAATTTAATTTTGTCATTTCTCATCCCACAAACATTATTCGAATGCAAAGAAGTACTATAAATTAGCTCATGTGATTAGCTTATCACGATTATGCTGATTATTTAACTAATCAAAATTTCCATAATGTACTTTAATGCAATGAAATTTTAAAATGGATTTGGATGCCGAATTCGGCCGAAATATTAATAATGAAATATAGATTCAATTTCTTAATATACTCATTTTGTGAAGTACTAAACTATATATATTTCTTTTCTAATTTTGAATCCCGCATGTATATATATATTTTTTTTCATTTCTTATTTACCACTCATTTTGTGCATTACTAATTATGTAATAATATATATATAATGTATCACCATGTCTCTCAAAGTTTCCTAAAGTAGAAAGTTTCCAGAAATAGAGAGTTTTCTTAAAATGAAAGTTTTCCAAAATAGCAGTTTTTCTGAATTTGCAAAATTCGGTGAATGAAAGCAAGATTATGTGATATGTATGTTTATATGATCTTATGTGACTTATATGTGCATGAGAATGTGAATTATTGCAATGAATTGCATGAAAATTCGAATTTCTGGTTTTCTGGTAAAAAACGTAGTTTTTCGTCTTTTAGTGAAAAATCGAAAGTTGTTCGTTTTTCACCAAATTTTAGTATGTTGTTCGTGATGAAATTTCATAAACTTTTGTATAAGTTTTGAGTTCAAAGTCGTTCGTTTCGGAAGAAGAATGTGTGTGTTAGCCGATTTTTAGTAAAAGTACATTGTGTAGTTAGACTGCATTAATTATGGCACCCACAATCTTTAAAAGAGGACACTTGTCACTCTCTCAACTAGTCTAGACATGGACACATGTCACTTCCACAATTTACCTTCCTTATTTTGGATGCAAGTTTTAATCATAGCCTTCCATTTTGGAGATTAAAATTTATCCTTCCATTTAAACCTAAATATTCACTATATAAGATTTTTGGAGACCAAAACTCTCCCTCTCTCCCCTCATTTTGGCTGCCCCCATTCCACACACATATCCATATTTTTCTTCCAAGAATCAAGTCTTAAGCTCTTGATCCAAGAAGTTCTTCCAAGAATCTTTGAGGAAAGGTTGGAATCTAACCTATTTCATTAGTTTTCTTTCATTCTATGGTGTTAGATTCATGAAATCCCTTCCCTCTTTTTCTAGAGAAACTTTCGGCCCTCTCAAGTCTCCATGGAGGTGTTCTTCGATCCTCCTAATCTTTAGGTATGATGATTCTAGCCCCAAATGAATCTCTTTTATGGAGTTGTTTGCATGAATTTCTCAAGCCCTAGAATATTTCATTATTGCCGATTTTATGGCAAAAAATTAGGGGTTTTTTATTCATGTCTTTTATGATGAAATTGAAGCAAGATTTGAGGTTTAGGGAGCTAGATGTATCTATCCATGTATAAATTTCATGATTTGAAATCCCCTTACTCAATTATATGGAATTTTCGAAAGTTACTATATGTAGTAGTTTCTAGTTTATGATGATGATGATTTTATATGCATGAATTGAGCATGGAACCTTGTTCTTGGATAGATTTGGAGCTTATATGGAGTTTTTGAGAATTTTTGCATGGTTATATGATGAAAGTCGAAAATTTAGTAAGTAGAAAAGATTAGGGCTTTTTGTTTATGAGCTTGTTTTGATAAATTGAGGATATATGATTCCTTTATGATATATTTGAGCATGATTGGAAGTGGTTTGCATGAAAATGATAAACCCTAGCTCTAAAACCCTATAAGGACCGAAAATGTGCTTTATGTATATATGTATGATTGCTCCAAGTATGTTATGATATCATGATGCAATGGTGAATGGTAATTTAAACGAGCATGATTAGGACTTGTTTGGATTCCTAATTATCATGATGTCTTGAAAGTACGATGTCTTAAGAGACTAAGAAAGGTGAAGTTAAGTATGAAGTGATGAAGTAGTAGCATGTTTTGATGAGAAATGAAAGTAAGCATGATGTAGAAGTGATAAGACATGCTTGATTGTTTTTAAAGCAATAATCTTTGCAAGTTGTGTGGTCTTAAGAGACCAAGCATGTTGAAGTTGTGCATGTCATGATTATATCTAAGCATGCATAGATGAAGAAAGTTGTTAAGTAAGTATAGTAAGTGCAAAGAAGTAGTAGGGATCCTTTGAATTCCTTTGTTGTTAAGATGACTTCATTAAGATTAAGAAATATCATTTTAAGATAAGATAAGTTGAAAGGATAAGATTCATTTCTCGCTTTCCGTTGTTCAATTCCTAAATCAAGTTTGATTGAAGGAACATCCATAGGAGAAGTGAAGTAAAGACAAGGAAAGAAAGCAAGTAGAAAGCTAGAAAAAGCGTTATTAAAGTGGGCTTTTCTAAACCGAGGACCTTTTGGCCTCTATACATGATGAAGCATGTTTTATAAATGTTTAACTTGCCTTTTCATTTAAAGTTGTGTGTGATCCGTCTACTAAGAAAGAAGAACGAATTCGGTCTCACACAAGGTGAGATTTGTGCACAATAGGAATCGTGAGCCTCTCGCCGATTCCGGTGATTAGAAGGAGGCCTCCTTCTCTTCACTGTTAAAGTAAAGTTGTAGACATTTTTGGATTCACTCACTTATGTTTTGACTGCAGTCGTTTATGTACGAAAATGTTTTGGCTTTTGCCCAAGGTAATTTCCTTACTAAAAACCCTTGGTGCTCAAGCTCAAGTGACAAGTTAAATCTTATCAAGTTCTTAAAAAAAGAAAAGCAAGTTTTTGGCATGTGTTCACTGAGTATATTTTTATACTCACGCCCTGCATTGGTTTCTTAAAAACGTGCAGGTAATTTTGGGTTGGATGAGGGTGAGCTCGGAGGATTCCCCGTTTGTTTCAGTTTTGCCAAGTTTGAGATTTGGGTCTTCATACTCATATCTCAATAACTTTATTTTACTGTTGCAAGATTCATTCATTCGATATGGTTGTAATTGTATTTTATTCGGGTCTGTAACTTAATCCTTGATACATGCATCCCTAACCGCTTTGACCACGAATCCCTTTGATGCTTGAACAACTATCAAAACTTGAATCTCTTTCTTCAATCTAAAAAGTAGTTTTGGGCTTCCAACGGGCCTCTTGAAAGTTTTAATAGCATGATCCAATTGTTAAAATTTGGGCTCTTAATGTTGATTCAAAGCCTTAAACCCAAGCATGCTAAGACCTCTTTGATAATCGAATCGTCAAGTTCTTTTGAGGTTTCATGAATAAATGTTTTTATTAGTTTCAAGCATGCTAGATCTCCTTGATAAACATGATTTCTATTTTCTTAAATGTTTCAAAGTTGTGGGAGAATTATACCTGAGCATGCTAGGTGTCCCTCTTATTCCTTCTTTTCAAAAAAAGGAACCTTGTTAATCAAAGAGGAATGTTTTAAGTAGACGTCATGGTTTACCCGTTCTAGTCATCTCCACTCTAGATTTGGCGTACAATTGTGATATGGTTTCAATCCACCCTTCCAAAAGTAGAGAATAAGTGGGGCGGGTTGTTACATGTATGTATATATTTATATATGGAGAAGATCATATAGGAACTCATCTTTAGGTAAGAACTAGGAACTAAATTGGACCTTTGATTTTTTTTTAATCTATGATCCATATTAATTGATGCATTAGATTATTGTTGTTTGTGCATTAAAAGTGTGCTAAATAATTTGTGCATTAAGTTAGTATAATTTGTGCATTAACATGTTTGTGCATTAACGTACTGTATTTTGTGCATCACATAAGTGATATTTATGTTGGTTCCTACGGTTCTCATATAAAGATGAGTTCCTACCAGATCCACACCCTATATATATATGGATGCATTCTAGTGAAAAGCCTCTTTATCCTTAAAAATGTGTATTCATTTGCACCACACCATGTATTCATATGCACCACACTATATAATGAGATGCACCACTAAGTGCATTGAGATACACCGAATTTTCATTTTCATTTTCATTTTTTTATACGGTCGCGCCATATGCACCACATCATGTATTCATATGCACCACACTATATAATGAGATGCACCACTAAGTGCATTGAGATGCATATATTTTTTTTACATTTTTTTCCCGGCTCCGCCTTCGGCTCCGATTTTACAGCTCCGCCTTTGCTCCGATTACTAATATAAGGATAATCGTCGGGCAATAATTTGGATTTTTCGGCTCGCTCTGAGGCCTTCAGCTTCCCTCACTCGAATCTTGACCAAAGAAGAAGCGGCAAACAAAAAAACGGGAGAAAATAAATCTGAAAATAAAAAAAAAAACTGAAAAAAAATCGAAAATATGTTACGTCTCAATGCACATAGTGGTGCATCTCATTATATAATGTGGTGCATATGAATATATGGTGCGGTGCATATGGCCTGACCCTAAAAAGAAGTCAACAAGTTGACACGGTCCAATCTTGACCATTTATCCCTCCTAAAACAATAAATGAAATCAATTCACATTTTCAAGGATAAAATTTGTTTTTATATGAATATAACTCCCTCTCTCTCTCTATATATATATATATATTATATTTTTGAATTTCACATTGAATTTTCTGCGGTCCTCACTAATCAAATAACCTATATAATCATGATGTATTATCGATTAATTTTTGTGCAAAATAAAAAGTTTTTTTACATGCAATTGACTATTTTCATCGGAGTTGGACTTCCACGTAACTGGTTGCATACTACGTAATCGGTTCGATCCAAGCACATACCCATCCCCAGCCTACAACCCATTCCATACCCACTGCCGGATTTCTATGGCACATTCAAAATTCGTGGATCTGTTCTTCCTCAACACGAATATCAGATCCACTCTGAGTTCCATCTTCACCGCGCTCGTAATCGGCGCCATTCCGGTGCTCAAGTCGCTAAAAAGCTATGAATTGCTCCATCCATTTATCAGAATATTCAAATCGACGTTGACTCTGAATTCGCGTATGGATCGCCAATTGGTTCTGGATTCCGGCACCAGTACTTCACCGAGCTTGGCCGCACAGTAGAAGAACTCCACGGTGGTGTTGCCGTAATTGAAGCGACAGAAGTTGTTGTTCTTCAACAAGAATTCGGTGTTCATCGCCACTTGGAGTGACGGATTGGCCACAGATCTGGCGTTGAAGTTGGCGAGGGTGGCGGCACTGAGGCGGAATTTGGGCGTTTTGAGTTTCATGACGGTTATGTCGAAGATTGAAATGATTGCGGTATGGATGATGAGAATGAGAGCGATGTAGATGATAAGTTTCGTCTGCTTCTTCATGTGCTGCTCTCTGTCATTGTAAGGGGCAGCTGCCGTCTCCACGTCGTTGCTTTGTGTGTTGGACTCTTACGTGACCCTTTAAAATTATGTTTGTGGTATTGGAAAGGTAGAATCTTGAACTTTTTCTATGCAGAGAGGCAAAGAAAAGAAGCATCAATGCTTCAAGGTGTAAATAGAAAGATGATAGCTATGAACAAACTCTTGATGGAGAAGAATGATAGGTTGCACAAGCAAGTATCACAGATGGTGTATAAATTTGGTTACTTTCAACAGCATACACCAAATGTGAGAATCTTGAAACTGATTTTTAAGCTAATAAATTTGGTTTTGATATATCCTTGTTGGTAAATTAACAAGTTGCATCTTTTCTTTTGTTATTTTAGCATCAACAAGTTATTTAATTTCCTTGCAGAATGCACTTTCTACTAAAGAAACGAGCTATGAATCAGTGGTGACGAGTGGTCAAAAGAACCACTTGGCGCCTCAGCATCCACCAAGGGATGCAAGTCCTGCAGGGTTAGTAGGGGGAGTAATGGTTGTTTAGGCATTTTTCCGATGGAAGTGTTGATGTTGGAGGGTCAAAGTGTGTTGTTGTGAGAGAGAGAGAGAGAGAGAGAGAGAGAGAGAGAGAGAGCATTTTAATTGGGTGTTGTTTAGGCATTTTTCCGATGGAAGTGTTGATGCTGGAGGGTCAAAGTGTGTTGTTGTGAAAGAGAGAGAGAGAGAGAGAGAGAGAGAGAGAGAGAGCATTTTAATTGGGTGAAGAATGGGTAGTACTAGTACGAATTGTAATGAATAAAAATAATAATGGTCGTTAAGAAAAGTAATGATTGTGAAACTTTACATCTCATCATGTCAATGATTACTTTTTATCACGACAATAATTATTTGACTAAATAACTAAAAGTACAAGTTGTCGCGAATAAAAATAAACATTATCGTTAAGAAAAGTAATAGTTGTGAAACATTACTTTTCTTCATATAAATAATTATTTTTCATCGCAACAATAATTACTTGACCGAATTACTAAAAGTACAAGTTGTCGTAAAATAAAATAAATATTATCGTTAAATCTCTTCATCACATGAGTCGACGAAATAGCTCAAAAATTGTTGACGTCGAATTGGTAAATGTACGTGTATGTTATGTATCAATCAAGTGATAAATAATACTTGTGAAACGTTACCTTTCTTCACATCAATAATTATTTTTCATCACAACAATAATTACTTGACTGAATTACTAAAACTACAAATTGTCGTTAATTAAAATAAATATTATTGTTAAGAAAAGTAATATTTTTTAAAATGTTACTTTTCTCCATATTAATAATTACTTTTCATGACGACAATAATTACTTGACGAAATAACTAAAAAAATAAGTTGTCGTGAATAAAAATAACCATCATCATTACGAAAAGTAATATTTGTGAAACATTACATTTCATTATGTTAATGATTACTTTTTTATCACGACAATATTTACTTTACCTTAATAACTAAAAATATAAGTAAACACTGTCGTCAAGAAAAATAATAGTTGTGAGACATTACATTTCTTCATATAAATACTAACTTTTCATCACAACAATAGTTACTTGACCTAATAACTAAAAGTAAAATATCGTGAATAAAAGTAAACATATTTTTTTTGGTAAAATAAGCTTTTGTTAAACCAAATGACCTAGTAAATACAACCACAGAAGCAAAAAATCAATAAAAGTAAACATTGTTGTGAATAAAATTATACATTGTCGTTAAGAAAAGTAACGATTGTGACACATTACTGTTCTTAATATAAATAGTTAATTTTTATCGCGACAATAATTACTTGATTGAATAACTAAAAGTACAAGTTGTCTTGAATAAAAAGTAATAAATGTGAAACATTACGTTTCTTCATATAATTAGTTACTTTTATTAACGAAAATATCTGCTTGACCAAATAACTAAAAGTACAAGTTGTCATGAATAAAAGTAAATATTGTCATTAGGAAAAGTAATAATTGTTAAACATTACCTTGCTTCACATCAATAACTACTTTTCATCGTGACAATAATTGTTTGACCAAATCACTAAAAGTGCAAGTAAAAGTAAACATTGTCATTAAGAAAAGTAATAACTGTGAAAAATTACTTTTCATCAAGACAATATTTAATTCACCAAATAACTAAGAGTACAAGTTGTCGTAAATAAAGTAAGCATTATCATTAGGAAAAGTAATAGAAACTTAATGTTACCATTATTGTCAAACGTTATATAGTTCCACCGAGTAATTATAGAACAACATCAACATCAAAAGAATAATTCTCATTTCTTTAATCAGTCCACACGAGAGACTTGCAATCTAACACAAAACGAGCAAATACAAAATCAAGCTTCCCAATCAAAAATAACTCGACTACTAAACTGCAAAGATCATCACCAACATACTAAGACAAGCAGACGAATGCATGCTTGAATCACGTAGCCATTGCTGAAGTGAGTGTTTGAACTCAAGGATTGATACGAAGGAAGACAAATTAACCTCAAAAGCTTTCAAGCAAGCATCATGGTTTCGACTCTTGATATCAGATATAGCCTGAAGCATATACATATTCTCATTATTGGAGCTGTCTACTTTTTATGTATATATATATATATATATATATATATATATATATATATATATATATATATATAAAGAATTAAACATCACAAAAAGCGAATTATCAGATTATGACATATAGAAAATGAGTTCCGGAAGGTTTTGCACCTTACATAAGAGCTCAGACAATCTTCCAACTGCAAGTATGGGAATAAAAGCATAATCAACTCAAAAGAGTGTATCAACTTCCATTGAAACAACCACTAATTACGAAGAAAATATCATACAACTACATATGACCACCTGCTGAAATTTGGTATTCAATGTGAAGTGCAATGCAGCTTATGTGATCAGGAGGATGAAACAGTTCTGTCACAGCCCCAAATCCCGAGGGACGGCAGAAGCCGGGGTGCGACTGGGGTTGGATTAAAGAAGCGGGGAAGAAGGGGGCTAACTGACTAAACATACATAAACGACATCAAACATTCAATGAACAAGACTGGGATATTATACAGAAAGAGTTAATCACGAGTGATTACTCGACAAAAGTACACGAAGGTATCTAAGTTCACGATTACAGACTTATGCTACAGTGTTTTGTTCAATATACATATTCTCAAAAGATTCTAGAGTTTTGCAGCGGAAGAGTCATAACTAAAGCTTTCTAACTTCTCAACCCAACTTCAACCACTGCCGCTCACGTCGCTTCAACCTGCACATTTAGAAAACAATGCAGGGCTAAGTACAAAAGTACTTAGTGGGCACGATGCCGAAATCATAATCATAGGTATAGATAATATGGCATTTCATAATTGTAGCACATCAGGGTTTTATTGAAAAGAGGCCCGTGTCTACTAAACATTTTCTGACTCTTTTTCTCAATTTAGCTTGCAAGCATTTTTCTGGTATGTTACGTTCAATCTTGACCAATTCTCATTCACCGTGGCTGGTACCCCTCAACAGGATATCACATACACCACAGGTTACAAAGTGCACTAACTCTGGAAAGCACTTAGCAGCTAACTCAGAGCCGATCGTTAGTTAACCTAGTTAGATTAACTCTAAATCTGGAAAACACGAATGTTAACTCAGATAGGTACAAGAGAACTCACATAAAACGTAAAACAGTTCATGCCATAATTATCACTTTGAAAACACAGATATCAAAGAGATAAAGAAAGATTTTCCGAGCATTGCTCGTTTTATTTTATATATAAAAGCCCACCTTGTAATACAGAACTAATAAGCACTAGCTTCCGATATTCTGATCTTCCGTCCTTTCTTTACTGCTGGCTTCCTCCTTCATCGTAAAATAATAATACTTAAATCGGGTCGTAAAAGATAATTGATCAATGGAAAAACGAAAAAGGTTTTAGTCGTTTCATTTCTTTAGGCAATTGCACGCTTACTAGATTCATCTTACTTAAACGGGAACGAGACTTGAACAAATCTCGTTTAGAACTCGAAAGGTCTCATACTCAACTCTTAGGTCAGTAGAGAGGGTAGTCGATAGCTTAATACAACTTAAAAGATCATAAGGAACTAAGTTGGAAAAGAATCAACTTAGGAAAATTACGTTTTAGCTCTTTAGACGATTTAGACAATTTCTCGCTTAACTAAATTCTTACTTTAACGGATACGAGATGAGATCTCATCTTGTTTTACCACTCAAGGCTCCTTGCTTGACACTGGGGTCAGTAGGAAGATAGTTGGCAAGTTATTACGGCTTAAACGATCGAAAGAAACTAAGTTGCGAACGAAACAACTTAGAAGAATAAATTCTGAAAATTCACTGCGCAAGGCAGTAACTCTGGGGACTGCCCAGAACAGGGGAACCGGAAACAGGAGATGAGCCCTGTACCGTTGGAAAGTTTGGGATATCTAGTTTACGCTCCAATTTACGGATCGCAAATCCGATAAACGAGCTAAAAGTTATTACAGTTTCCGGCAAGGGTCGCAAAACTGCCGCGCTAACCCTAGATACTCGATAGAATTGACGTATAACTTCTTAAGTTCGTTCTAAGTTCTCATGTTCGATTTTTCATGAAACTTTACTCTTAAGGCCGTCATCACGTATTCCCGTACGTGATGAACTCCTTCTCAAAACTCGTCCAATAGCACGATGTTCTAAACGTCGGCTTCCAACTATCAAGTACTAAACCAAACAAGTTATCAACTTCTCGTTCTGGTTCTCGACTATCACTATAACTCGTATTATAATAGCTCGAAAGCTCATGACGTCAACTACAAAATCATTCTCAAGTCCATAATAAACAATATTATCAATTTAGAATTCTCATTTGACAATTTTAAAAGTTATCGGATTTCGTTCATTTTCTACGTCATCCAACAACATCTAACGAGATTCACTTTCATGCACATCATCACTTCATATCATCACTAGTTCTCAACTTAATTCGAGATCTTCGTCTCTTACCAATTCAATAATTATTTTAGAAAATTCTAATTAAATTCATAGCATCATCTAATGTCATTAGAAACCATATTCTATCATCATTTCATCAATTAAACCAAGCTATATCAAACCCCTAATTTTCTAATAATTTTCGGTACTTACACAAAGATTAAGGGAGTGATTTTCTTCATTAATCAACACCATTTAACTCTTAATCATACTATTATAACATCAATTAATCAAATCAAGTCCAATTGCAACATGAAATTGAAAATCCCCAATTTCCTAACCCTAAACCCTAAATCGTTTTCAACATAACAAAGGGCTTTCGATTTCTCTTGGTTCTAATCACTAATCGAACACTTCTTAAGCATGATTATAACATCAATTGAAGAATTCCAAAAATCCTACAAAAATCCCTAAAATTTCGGTAATGGCATAGCATTTAAGGTTCTTGATTTTCAATCAATTTTGATCCTAGAATTCATATCTAATCACAACTAATTTCACTAATCGAAGATCAAAACATCTAGTTCATCTTCCTCAATCTCGATCCCAAGAAGAAAATAAAAAGAAAAGGAATCCAATTGGATAGGATTAGAGAGAAGATGATTACCTTGATCTTTACTAAAGGAAGTAATAGAATTTGATGGTTGGATGATGACTTGTGTGATTTCTTGCTCAAGAACTTGGAGATCCAACAATGGAGAAAATGAAATGAAGATGGGAGAGAGGGAGAGGGCTGTCGTGTGTTTTGGGGAGGGAGGAGATGAGAGATTTAAATTGTGTAATAGATATTACTTAGGGTAATATGTGTAAAGTAGGAATAGTAAAGACATTAGGTGTCACATATTAATACAATATAAAAACAAATATCTAGCTAATGTGAGAAGAGGGAGGTCGGTCATGAGAGGGAAATGAAGGAAAAATACGTGCTTTTCCGACGCGATACGACGTTACGGAAATCGAACGACGAAAAATGTAGCTCGGCACAAAATCGTCACGATCCGATTCGACCAAAAATTCTAACGTATTAAACTTAATCGGAAAATAAAATTTATAAAATTAATTCTGACAAAAACTCGGGACGACGCAGTCCAAGTTTTGTCCGGAAAATCATAAAAACGAACTTTCTCAGGCGAGTTCGTATCGCGATTTCGTGAATGTAAAAATTAGACGGTTTTCCGTTCTGAGTTCACGAACTAAAAACTTTTCGTACGCGCTAAACCTAAATACAGTAGTCGTCTAGCTGACTTCCATAATTTATTTTCGGAAACGGATTCGACCGTTAGTCTTAGAATTCAAAATCGTAAACTTAGGCGTGCAAAGCCATTATTATTATTAACTTTAAAATTTTGAGATCGTAAGGAATTTTCGGGGCATTACAAGTTCACCACCTTTTCTTTGCTTGTCCTTTCTCGAAACAAGTTTGAAGAGACCTCACTGCATGGAGTGGCATGGTTTGCCTGGGATAGAGTTGGGATGCGGAAAAGCAGATACTCTTCACCAACTGCAAGACAGATTCAGTGAAGCAAAGGCTTTACCGACTACTAGTAAGTGTAGCTATGTACCTTCTTTGGAAAGAGAGAAATGCAAAGCAATTTCAAGGGGTAAGCTGTAGTGTGGATATAGTTACGCGAAGCTGCAAGATATTAGTTGCTATGAGCTGTGCAAAGGAGGAGAAGATGCGTAGAATGCTAGCCAACTAAGATAATTCCGGTGTTTGCTTTTGGTTGCTTGTTTGTTGTGGTTCTGTGTATGTACATATCTTCTTTACTTGGTTGAATATAATCTATTTTACCAAAAAAAAAATATCATACAACTTAACTTCAAAAAACTATCAACATACATATCCGTAAGTTCAGACATCAACACATACTAGGTAAACTAACAAGGCATTCCATCTGCAATCCCACAATAAAAACTAAGATAACATATAAGCTGCAATCATCAATATTCATCTAATAAATTCTTCAAAAATGATGGCAAGATTACCAAGAACAACATAAAATCCCTCCTTTAAGAGAGCATATGCAGCAGCAGCACCTAAACCCGATGTGGCTTTCGTTTTCAATATCCTTTTCTTGTGTTGCTTCATGGTGATGGAGTTCTTAATTCCAAGGAAAAATAACAATGCACAAATGAGGGCAATACACTGACAAGAAATTTACAACAATGTTACTCAAGCTGAACTTTACGAGTAATTATAGGAAATATGTTTGTATGGTTTATATACCTGAAGGAACTCAACTAGCGTTTAAAAGAGTTTTATTTCAAGTAAAGAGCACAATTGCTTCTCTGTAGTCACTGTTGGGAGCTCAATTTGTTTTAGCAATATGATATGGCAATTGCATTTAAACGACAGTACCATCACCAGCATGCACGTTGCAACATACTGCAATCGCGATAGGAGATGTTCTCCAGTAAAATGCAGTGACGAGAGTGAGCGCAAAGGCATAGTAGAACGGCCCCTTGAGTAGTTCCCTGAGCATCAAATAGACGAACATGCACAATATAAGACGCTATAACGAGATCCATATAATCCATCTAGAGGTGAATAATCCTTCAAAAACACATCTTTGCAACATTCGTTTTCAATGGGTTTTTCTTTTAAATAAGAAACCAAAAACTTTCTCAAATACCTCGTATATACACATACATCACAAATTAAGAAGAAACATAAGAAACTTCAAAAACAGTTAAAACATTGCTGGTATATAATTCAACAAAAAATCAAATAAGAAATAAAAAATTGCACAAGTGAGGAATAGAACAAGATCTTCACTTCAAACACCACAATAAAGAATTCACAGTAATTAGGTACAATCACAAACCAAAACAAGATCACAATTATCAATAACTCATCTCTACCAAAAATTCAAACAAAAAAACATAGACAAATGAGATATAACATGAAAAAGTGAAGGAGATATTCAAATGGAAAAGTTAAACAAATGAGGCATGGGACATTGTTCAGATTTTTAAAGGCATTTACTAAAACACTAAACTACAAGGTGCTTTCAAAAAAATGAAAAAGCACATCAGATAAAATCTCAAAGAAAAACAAACAATCAACAAGGTACATAATAACCACATACTCATCGTAAGCATTAAGGCAAAACAACTTCATGGCAGAGCTAAATGAAATTAGCCCATAAATTAAAAGCTGAATCAAATCAGAATTGGCGCAAATTGAACAGGTGAAAATGAATAAGCTAATGCTTGAGCTACAACTATTAGAGAAAACAATAAATTCATCACATAATAACAAGAGCCCAGACTAGATCAACATTCAATTGAATTAAATTAAAGAAAAGCCCTAATCTAAAATAAAAAAAATAGAGAATACCTTCGAATTGAGAAAAACGCAACGAGAGACAGACGACGAGTGGCGCAGAAGACAATACTGGAGGTGGAGACAAATCTGGAACAGTGGGACTCGGATTATCATTCGAAGGCGGCGGAGATATTACCAAAGATGGTGGTGAATACGGAACTTTAAGTTTTGCGGTGGCAGCGGGTTTGAGTTGCCCCGTAGATTAGAAGTTGAGGTCGAACTCGGATTGAGAATGATAAAATAGGTTTTGTGGCGAATGGAGGAACACGGTGGCGCGACAGACCGACGACGATGAGTGGAGCGGAGCAATTCTCAGATTTATGGGTTAAGTGAATGAGATCGAAGAAAGAAGAAGAGAGAACCGGAGGAAACGAGATGAATTGGGAAAAAAGAAAAATATCTTTTATATTTTCTAATACGGGCGAGTCAGAGCGGGTTGGGTATCCGAGTCAAAACCGGTTGCACTGAGTGCAAACAATTGTAGGGAAGTTTTTTTGTTTCTACCACCATTTTAATTGGCATGGATAGATATGCCATTTTTTTATAAAAAAAATAGATCGATATGCCAATTAAATTGATATTAGAAGAGATTCATAAACTATAAATTACAAGTAAAATAAAATATGCATGGAACAATAAACTGAAACTTTATTTTGAAAGATTGTTTAATACAATAATATTGTCATCTAAATTAAACATTGTCCTACAAGAATTAGTTAAAATTTTGGGTGAAAAGTCTATAAATACGTAAATAAATATGTATTTTTCTCCTTCTTTGCACCGTAAATCACACTAGTTTAATTTAGCCAGTAAATTAGTTGATGTAATCTTCTATATACATAAAAAGGATTAAGAGCTGGAAATTTGTAAAGAATCATATCTATGTATATAATAGATGTAATCCAACCAACGACATCTAATATTGATTATCCAACATTGTTATCTATGCAATTTTTCATTCATATTTATATAATTTTAATATAGAAATTTATATCCCACATTTGTTTTCAATAAAATTCCACCATTGAAGAACCTTTAGAAATTATCAAAATCAATATATATTTCCTCATCACTAATTGGAGAACTTATATAAAACGAGCAATAGTTAATTAACTTTTTGTCCAAATAAATAATTTTTTCATAAGTATTATAACAATTAATGTGAGATGAGACGATCAAAGCTTAACATGGCTAATAACAGATTGCAATCTCATGACTACAATAATGAAAAAGATCTCAAAATATTACTTTGTGATGAGATTATTAGATGTACACAACAATTAATATCGTATACGGCGAAATTCTTTGACAGATTGTGAGGTAACTAGAAAGTTAATTTTTCATATTTTAAATTATGTTTAATTTGTACAAAAAAAATGAAATAGTTTGGTTTTTTGCAGCTAAAGAAAGTGGAATAAAATAAAATTAAAAAAAAAACACGTTTTTTAATCAATTGTCAAAATATTATTACTCCAAATAATATTAAAAAAAATTAACATTCATGCTTACATATTTCAAAATAGTTTAATAAAATTAAAATACTTGTTAAAGAAAGTATAATAAAATCGAGCCTATTAAAATGAACACTATTAACCACACATCTTAAGGATGAAAATTAGGAGTGTAGGAAAATTGCTTACCACTAACAAGGCCATAGTAGAATATAATATCATTCTAATATTAGATAATATTATATTATTAGGATTATATACATATAAGTTACAACATATAGTCTCCTATCGACGGGCTGCATACTAGTTAATTCAATGCCATTTTCTCGATTTCAGTAAATACATATTTGAATAAAGTCCATGCCTTCAAATAAATTATCCATAACATTTCAATATATTCGATTAAATAAATTAATCTACCTTAATTAAATATATTCATAAACTAATCATTTAATTATAAGTTATTAATATATTGAGTCAATTTTTAATATAATCATATTGAGCAATTAAACACAAAATTTAGGCCACCATCTTCAAAACACAATTTTTAGCCTTTTTTTGAATTTCGAACAAAAATACCCTAAATGAAGGACGGGCGAGTTGGGTCGGATTCGAGTATAAGAAGTCGGTGTCACAGCCCCAAATCCCGAGGGACGGCAGGAGCTGGAGTGCGACTGGGGTTGGATTAAGGAAGCGGGGAAGAAAGGGGATGAATGAATAGACATACATACATAACAACTTATCTTCGATGAATAAGACTTTATTGACGAAAGGAAAGAGTTAATCTCGGGAGATTACTCGACAAAGTACTTCAAAAGCTTCTAAGTTATATTAAAGAACTTAGACTACAGTGATTATTATACATAACATCAAAAGAGTTTAGAGTCTAGCAGCGGATTTGTGAACTATATACAAAAGTCTTCCTTAACTCTAATCAACTCTAACTCAACCGTCGCCGCTTCCGTCGCTTCAACCTGCACATTTAGAAAACATATGCAGGGCTAAGTACAATAGTACTTAGTGGGCACGTTGCCGAAAACATAATCATAAGTATAGATAATCAGGCATTTTCATTACAGTAGCACATCGGAGTTTTCTTTTAAAAGGCCCGTGTCTACTAAACATTTTCTTTCCTCATTTTCATAAGATAGCTGATCAGCATTTTTCATAGATGTTACGTTCAAATCTTGACCAGTCATAATTCACCGTGGCTGGCTACCCCTCAACAGGATACCACATACACCACAGGCTAAAAAGTGCACTAACTTTGGATAGCTAGTCTCAAAGTCCGATCGTTTAGTTAACACCTAATGGTTAACTCATAATTCTGGAAAGCACGATGGCTAACTCAGAAAAGGTACAAGAGAACTCACATAAAACACAAAACAGTTTATGCCATGATTATCACTTTGAAAACACGATTATCAAAGCGATAAAGAAAGGTTTTCGAGCATTGCTCATTTTATTTCATATATAAAAGCCCACCTTGATAGAATACAGAACAAAGACACGTGCTTCCGTCTTTTGACCTTCCGTTCTAACCTTGGCGTCGACTTCCTCCTTCATCGTAAAAATCATACTTTAAAGCTCGGTCGCAAACGATAAACGAATACGAAAAGTCGAGTTAAGTTTTTGTTCTTTAGACGTTTTAGGCATTTGCACGCTAAACTAAACTCTTTTAGTTAAAAAGAAACGAGATACGAACGCATCTCGTTTGACACTCACTCGGTTCTATACTCGACACTTAGGTCGGTAGAAAGAAGGTAGTCAATAACTTGAAACGACCAAAAAGATCGAAAGAGTTCAAGTTGAGAAGAATTCAACTTAAAAATCTAGCTTTGAACATTCTCTGCACGAGGTCAGTAAGTCCACCCAGAACAGGGGATTTCTAAACAGGGGACTAGTTTATACCACAAGAAAGGTACGGGTGTCTAGTTTACTCTCTAATTTGCGGATCTCGATTCCGATAAATGAGCTAGGAGATATTGCGGTTTCCGTAGAAGGTCGCAAAACTGCCGAGTGAAACCCCTAATGCTCGATAAAATCGACGCACGGTTTTCTAGGTTCGTTTAAAGCTTAAACACTTTTATTTTCATGCAAAAACTGACCCAAGGCAGTCACCACGTATCATCATACGTGATGAACTCCTTTTCATTTATCGATCATAAGCACGACGATTAAAACTCGTCTTTCAAACTAAACAATTACTAAACCAAAAACAAATCCTAACTTCTCGTTTCTACTTCTTGATTATAACTATAACTCATCTTTTCATAACTCGGACGAACATGTCGTCAACTACAAAGTTGTTCCTCAAACAACAACAATCATTATTATCTAATTACTTTTCTTACTCGGCTTTTCTTTCGTTACTTAATTCCGTCGCTTCGTCTCCTACCAAATTTCAAACGTTATTAGAATTCAATCAAATTCTATAATCTTATTCATCATCTATCAAGAATCATAATTACATAAATCATAACCTCAAATTATTATCTAATCTCGACTTATCGTCCGTCGTTCGTCTCTTACGATAAATTTTACGTTCTCCGTTTTCGTTCAAGTTTTACGACAACGATTATCATCTAACGAGCATTACTATCATGCAAATCATATTATCAAAATGTTAACGAGCTCTAACTTATCGACACGTCTTCGTCTCTTACATTTTTTGTTTTATTTTTAGAAAAATCTTAATTAAATATATAATCATCCTCATGCATCGTATATCTCATTTCCATTAAACAATCGAGCATATCATAACATTTACTATCCTAAATCGACCCTTCTTCATCTCTTAGGTTTCGAATTTTATTTTTAGAAAAATCTAAAACAATTCATAGCGTCAATTAACATCATGAGGAACACTAATCTATCGATCAAACGACAAAGAAATCGAGCTACGATTAAAGCCCCAAATTTCCTTAAAAATTCGGTAATAACCTAAAGAAAAGGGAGGTGATTTTCTTCACAATTCGATCCGTAGAACTCGATTCTAAACATCCTAGAACATGATTCGATCAAAGGATAAATTTTCGAAAAAATAAAAAATGGGGGAAACAAGTTTTGTTCGGTTCAAATGATAGACGAAGTTCTTACCTTTCGTATTATGGATTCGGAATTGGAAATGATCGGTAGATGGAAGAGTTAAGCACTTGAGGAAAGCTTGGAGTGGAGCTTCAATGGTGGAAGAATGAAGAAAAAAATGAGAGAGAGAGATGGTGCAAGGTGGCGGTAATGAGAGGTATAAGGGGAGGGATGATGACTCACTATAGTGAGTCATAAAGTTTAAGAAATATCCTACAAAGTATAGTGACTCGTTAAGACATGTTTGGCGGGGAATTATTTGACGAAATATCTCGTTTTCGGCTCTTAAACGTCGATTTAAAAGTCAAGAAATACTTTCTTAGTTGGTTACAAATTCGATGAAATCTAATTCGTCCGTTAGATTGGAAATAATTTACGTACTCGGAAAACCTAACTCGTTTTTCAAAATCCGAGAAAAAGTCGGGACATCACAGTCCAAAATTCGTCCGGAAAATCATAAAAACTAACTTTCTCAGGTGAACTCGTATCGAAGAAAAAGTGAATGTAAATTCTGACGGAATTTAATTCTGAGCTTTCAGACGAAAAATCTATCGGACGCGAAAACCCTAAATACAGTAGTCGTTCGCCCGACTTCTGGAAATTATTTTCGGAAACGGTTTTCACTGTAAATCTTAGAATTAAATTTCATGATCTTAGGCGTGCAAAGCCATTATTATTATTAGCTTTCATTTTTAAAGACTGTAGAAAAAGTCGGGGTATTACAGTCGGGCACTTTTAGCACTAATATGGTCATTAGTGCTAAAGTACCAAATTACTTATTTTTTTTCTTTTTTCTGTTGGCACTTTTGGCTCTAATATTGTCACACCCCGATTCTCGAGGTGCGACGTATGACACGAACACTACTAAACCATCCATCACTTAACTCAAATAAGGGGAAACATGCTCGGAGAAACAAGGGAATATCAACGGAAAGCGGTAACATTCGAGACATGCTTTCAAAGATATATCGAAAAAACCAACGAGCACGGATAATTTACATATCAAGTTCGAATGGGAACAAGTATTTCAAGTCAACAAGAAATGAGATTCATCAAAACAGAAATTAGTATCGAGCACATCGCTCGGAATTAGAACATGTATCAGAGTAGAATATCCAAAAGACTTCAATAAACAAAAGCATTGTATTGCAGCGGAATCCTCGACTCAAACCCAACAACTACATGTATGAAGACATGCAATTGCCAGTCTAACTTTCGACTCGATCAACAAAACATATCACACCACACCACCAAGTGGTCCTCTCCATCCGCATCCCGCTAACCTGCACGTTTAGAAATACATGCAGGGCTGAGTACTTCATACTCAGTGAACACATGCCAAAAACATTTAAAAAACTTGGCTCTTAGAGCTATATCAATTGAACTTGCCTTGCCGTAGCATCACAAGTACTAATGCAGTGAAAACAGTTTTACTTGTGAAAGCAAAAACATTTTCCTTTCGAATAGACTGCGCAGTCAAACAATATATATACTCAATAGTATGCATCATCTACCATATTTCACTCTCACTGTGCTGAGAAGTAGGCCTTCTTCTCGAACACTGTGATCGGCCCAATCGAAGCAAGGCTCACAGTCACCTCAAACAATTCATATACCACACGTGGGTTTCCTGCCTTTCACAGGACAATAATATCTCAACAAGCAGATGATAACACGTACCAAAAACTCAAGTAAAAACAGCAAGTCAACTGAACTTTAAAAACTCACATAATAATGCTCAATTATCATAATAGCATTCATCGATAGTTTTGGTTTTAGAAAAGCCCACCTGTCTTCCGACGATTAGCTAGGCGGCTTACTCTTTCTTTGTCCTCGCTACTTCTCCGTCCCACTCGGTCCTTTATATTTTGACATCGATAAAAGAAGTAAGACACGATGCATAAGACGTAAAGTAGACGTTTATTTTGACTGAAGGACTTCTACTTGACTCGTCTCTCTCTATTTTTATGTAATACCCCGGATAATTATTCCGTCATTAAAATAAAAAGTTAATTAATAATAAAGGCTTTGCACGCCTAAGTTAAGGATTTTCGATTCTAAGATTTACGGTGAAATCCGTTTCTGAAAATAAATTTCAGAAGTCGGTCGAACGACTACTTTATTAGGGAATTCGCGTCCGATAGAATTTTCGTCCGAAAACTCAGATTGAAAAACCGTCAGAATTTACATTCACTTTTTCTTCGATACGAGTTCACTGGAGAAAGTCAGTTTTTATGATTTTTCCGGGTGAATTTTAGACTGTCTAATCCCGACTTTTTCTCGGATTTTGAAAAACGAATTAGGTTTTCCGAGTACGTAATTTATTTCTAATCTAACGGACAAATTAGATTTCATCGAATTCGTAACCAACTATGAAATTATTTCTCGACTTTTATAACGTCGTTTAAAACCCGGAAACAAGATATTTCCGTCAAATAATTCGCAACCAAACGCACCTTAGTGAGTCACTTCCTTAGTTGTTAGATTTTTATACCTTTATGGAATAGTAAAATGGCTAGTCATCACCTCTCTCCCTCCTTCTCTTTACCGCCACCATCATCTCCTCTCTCTCTCATTTCTCTCTCAAAAATCCTCCATTAAAGTTCATCATCCAAGCTTTCTCAAAGCTCACAAGTCTCTCGTCTACCGATCGATTTCATTTCCGAGTTCGTATATCGCAAGGTAGGCACATCTTCTACGATATGAACTGAACAAAAACTCTATTCTATCTACTTATTTTTTTTGAAAAAATGGAGCATGAAGAAGCATGTTGTCCTTTGATTAATACATGATATAGTATGCTTAGAATTAGGTTCTATGGATTGAAATCGAAGAAAATCATCCCCTCCTAACCTAATGTTAATACCGAAATTATAGAGGATTTTAGGGGTTTTTCCTAGTTCGATTTTCTTGTTGTTTGACTGATGAATTAGTGTTCTACATGTTGTTAATTGACTATATGAATTAAATTAGAATTTTCTAAAAATAAAAATCAACATATAAGAGATGAAGAATGTATGATTTGGTGTAGTAAATGATATGATATGCTTGATTGGTTAATGGAAATGAGATATAGGATGATTGATGATAAATATATAATTTATTTAGATTTTTCTAAAAATAAAATGAAAAATATAAGAGACGGAAACTTGTCAATAAGTTGAAGCTCGTTAATGTTTTGATAATATGGTTTACATATTAGTAATGCTTGATAGATGATGATCGTTGTTGTAAAATTTGAACGAAAACAGAGAACGTCGGAATTTTGTTAAGAGACGAGCAATTGACGATAAGTCGAGAATAGATAATGTTTCAGGTTTGTGATTCGAACCTATGATAATCTTGTTAGTTAATGATCGTAACCGTAAAGTTTGAACGAATTCTAAGAAGATTTGATTTTTGATAAGAGACGGAGAATCGAGATTAAAAGCCGATAGAAAAGTCGAATAAGGAAAACCTTTTTGATAATAATGATTGTTATTGATTGACGAATGATATTGTAGTTAACGACTTTTCCATCCGAGATACGAGATGTTATGAGTTATAGTTAAGAAACGAGAAGTTGATAAACGAAAATGAAATAGGAATTGAATTTGAAATTGTTTTGGTATAGTAATTGGTTAGTTGGAAATGACGAGGAAATGCTCGTCATTTGTTTAATCAAAAGACGTGAATATGAACCCGATTAAGGGATACTGCATGTTGACTGTATTGAGATGGAAATTTCGTAAAACTAAAAGTGGAATAGTATTGATTGAACCTAGGGAATCGTGCGTCGAGATTTGTCGAGCATTAGGGTTTCGCGCGACTGTTTTGCAACGTTTCACGGAAACTATCATAACTTCTGCTCGCTTAACGAAATCGAAATCCGTAAATTGGAGAGTAAACTAGACACCCATGGCTTTCTTTTGGTATAAATTACATCCCCTGTTTTACTATGCTCTATTCTGTGCGAACCCCAGAATCACTGACTTGTGCAGAAACATTTCAAAACTTAATTTCCTAAGTTGAATCCTTTTCAACTTCGTTCCTTGTGAACTTTTAAGTCGTTATAAGTTATTGACATCCATTATCTACTGACCTAAGTGTCAAGTAATGAGCCGAGTCAGTTTTTAGACGAGAATTGATTGTAGTCTCGTTTATTAGTTAATCAAAAGAAAGTAGTAAAGTGCAAACGCCTAAAAAAAAAACTAAAACCGATTTCGATTTCCTGTTTCTTTTATCGTTGCGATCAAGTTTTTAAGTTTGTTTATTTACGATAAAAGGGGGAAGTCAGCACCGAGGATAGGACGGAAGACCAGAGAAGGAAGCTCGAATTGTAGTTCTGTAATCAGTAAGGTGGGCTTTTCTATATACAAAATAAAAGAGCGATGCTCGAAAATCTTTGTTTACAAGCTTTGACAATTGTGTTTTCAACGTGATAATCAGAGCATGAAATGATTTGTTTTTATGTGAGTTCTCTTGTACGCTTCTGAGTTAGCCGACCTGCTATCCAGAATTATTAGTTAGCCGACTTGCTAACTAAAACGATCGGACTTTGTGTGTGGAACCCTGTTGAGGGGTGGCCAGCCACGGTGATAATTATTGGGCAAGATTGAACGTAACATCAGTCAGAAAATGCTCGCGCGAGTGATTTATGAGAAAAGAAAATGTTGAGTAGACACGGGCCTTTAATGAAAAACCCCGGTGTGCTACAGAAATGAGGTGCTTGATTTATCTATACTTATTATATGTTTTCGGCAACGTGTCCACTAAGTATGTTTATACTTAGCCCTGCATATGTTTTATAAAATGTGCAGGTTGAGTGATGGGAGCGGCGGTGGTTGATGTTGAGTTAAGAAGTCGTTTTTAGAATAAAGGACTTGTATGTCAAGCTTTACGCTTTCCACTGCCAATCTTTTTGAAGTTATTGTATCTATCTGTTGGGTCTAAGCCCGTACAATTAACTCAGTTTCTTTTTGAGAACCTTGTCGAGTGATCCTTCGAGATCAACTCTTTCTTTTTAATGAAGTCTTGTTCATAGAGTTTATTCTGTTATTAATGTCTGTTTATTCATTCATTCTTATTCATCCCCCTTATTCCCCGCTTCTTTAATCCAACCCCTAGTCGCACCCCGGCTTCTACCGTCCATCGGGATTTGGGGCTGTGACATTTTATCTTTTCTAAGACAATCTCGATTCTTGACTTTCTTGTCCTCGGTTCTCACTCTACTCGGTTACTAATTACTGCATCTCGTACTCTTGTTCTAAATCATTAATGCTACTCGTTAATTGGTTAATTATATTTATTAATGTCTTAGCATTTCTTGTTTAATTAGAGAAACGTCAATTGTCTAAACTTCATTATTCGAATCCTTACTCACATTCTCAATTAAATACTCGATTATACGAACATCATTCAGGTCATGAGCACGCATTCTCAACAATTTGAACAATCATTTCAGCATAAATATTTTACTTAAGCATATAGATTCAATTAAGCATATTCAATTATGTTTAATCACATAAGTCTACTAAAACGTATTTAATTCAACATAGAATTTCAATCAATCATCATAATTTTAAATTGGAATTTAAACAAACGTATTATCTCAAACTCGATTCATACTTCAAGTCACATTAACAATTACTCGTTATTACTTGACTCTAGTTTTGGAAAAGACATTAATTCAAATAATAAAAGGTTTGTTGGATTAAAGCTCAAATAATCATTTAATATCTCTTAACTCAATATACGACGTTATGTCCAAAGACGTCGTCTTTTCTCAACTACTTATACGTATTCGCATACGTACTATTACTTACGCTTCTATTACTATTTCTCTTTTCTTTTAATTAAACTCTTATTGATATAAAAATTCATTTTCTATTTATAGCTCGACTCTTAACTTCGTCTTATAACTCGATTCTTAAATTATTATCTCTATTATTTCCTTGACTCTTTCAATTTTAAAACGATTTGAAAATCAAACTCGATTGACTTATTCGAACATCATTACTCGGCATAATATTCATAAACAATTACTCAAACAATTATTATTTATAAATTCGATTCTCAAAATAACTCTTATTAAATCTTATTACTTTAATTTGCTCAAATATTTCTTACTCGACTCTAATCTCATAGTTTCTCTTACTCGACTTATCTCTTTATTTATTTTCTAAGCTCGACTCAACTTATTATTCTCATATTCTATTATTTCTTATTTAATGAAGAAATTCTTATTTTAGTTAATTTGCTCTAACTTTATTATTAAACTTCAAACTTCTCGACTAATTTAATATCATTCAGATAATTAAACTCATACTCGATTAAAAGCTTCTCGTTGATTACTTATACTCAATTCTATGATTATTATTGTTTATTATTCTCGACTCTATAATTAGTATTTATTATTCTCGTTATTTCTCATTTATTCAAACGACTTAATTCTCAATTACTCGACTCAAATTTCATACTTGTTTTATAACTCTATTTCTCAAATTTTAATTCGTCTTCTATTTCCCATTTATTATAACTTCTAATTCTCCTTTATCTAATTCTCGATTATCAATTTCTCTAATCTCGATTTATTTAACTCAATTAACTCTTTCTCTTAATCTTTAATTATTTAATTAAAGAAATTGCTTTCCTTTATTATTTTCTAATTTATGATTCATTACTCAATTACTAATTTTTCTCTTTCATTTTTATTCTCCAAAAATATCTTAAATATTATATTATTTTAATAATTAATTTCTTTTTGAATTAATTTTAATGATATTCAAATCTTCAAATAAATACCAAGAACACCTAGAACACCATGAACACATATTCAAAAACTCATATTTTTCACCAAGAACACCTAGAACACACACTAGGTATTCTTTCTCATTCCTTTCGATTTAATTCTACTAACATCTATTATTCAAAATTTTCATACAACATGCTTCTTAAACATCATACTATCAAAATCATCAAAATCATTAAATCATCATAAACATCATTTTCTCTAAAATTATGCATATATATATATATATATATATCGATTTTCTCATCAATACAACATAAAGGATTAGATCATCATAAACTCATAATTATCTCATGCTCAAAACATCATCAAATCATCAACAAAATAATCAAAATAATTTCTCCTCCTTATGCACAAAAATCACGGTATTGAGCAACAATTTAGGATAAATAATTTCTCAATTTTTTCATGCACATATACTCATTCAACATATACTCATAAACACAAATCAACCATCAAATTTTCAAATACTCAAGAAAATCAAATTTTCCTATTTTTGCCTAAATTTTCGGTTTTAACAAGATTTTAGGGAATTTATGTAATGCCCCGTAAAATCCTTACGTTCTAACATTTAAAGTTAATTAAATAAATGACTTTGCACGCCTAAATTTATAATTTTTTTGAATTCTAAGGCTAACGGTCGAATCCGTTATTAAAAATAAATTACAGAAGTCTGCTAGACGGCTACTGTATTTAGGGTTAGAGCGTACGAAAAATTCTTAGTTTGTAAACTAAGAACGGAAAACCGTTTAATTTTACGTTTACAAAATCGCAATACGAACACGCTGAGAAAGTTTGTTTTTACGTTTTTCAGGACGAAACTCGGACTTGTCGTCCCAAGTTTTTGTCAAAATAAATTTTATAAATTCATTTTCTAATTAAGTTCATACATTAGAATTTTCAAGTCAAATCGAATCGCGACGATTTTTTGTACCGAACAACGTTTTCGTCGTTCGTTTTCCCGTAACGTCGGATCGCGCCGGAAAAACCCGTAACCCTTCAAAAAATTCTGCATGCAGCCACTTATTCTTTATTTTTTTTATTAATTAGTGGGGAACATGCATGCTTAATAAGGTTTAGTTAAATGACACCTAAGTTTTACTTTTTACATTTTCAAACCTTTCATCATGTTAAACACTTGATCAAAACCATTTTTTCTTCCACTTTTCTTTTTTTTTCGGCTGCACTCCTTCTCCTTCTCTCTCAAATTGTGTTCTTCACCATTGTTGAAAGCTTCAAGGTTTCAAACAAAGATTCCATCATAGATCATCATCCAACCATTGAATCATCTAAGTCCTTTTACTAATATTCAAGGTAATGATCTCCTCTTTAAGTCTATCCAATTAGATTTCTTTTCTTTTCTTTTTCCTTCCTTGATCGAAATTTTAGAGTTTTAGAATAGATGATTTGAGCTTAGAACAATGTAATTGGATGTATTAGATATGATAATTGGAGATTAAAATGGATCAAAACCAAGAATCCTAACATCTATGTTAATGCAGAATTTTTTGGGAAAATGATAGAATTTCTAATTTTCTTCTTTTGATCATGGATTCATGTTTAGTAGATGCTTAATTAGTGTTTGGAATGAAAAGGGATTGAAAGCCCTATGTTATTATGAAATTCAATTAGGGTTTGAATTATAAATTAGGGGTTTTTGCATGTTAGTTGTTTTTGGAATTGTAAGTGATTAATAGTTGTTATAATAGTTTGATTAGTGAATAAGTGATGTTAATTAGAGAAGAAAATCAACCCCTTAACATCTATATAAAACCAGAAATTTATAGAATAAATAGGAGTTGATACATGTTTGATATTAAGTGATGATTTGTTAGTTGATTATATTGCAAATCATATTAGTTGATAATAGAAGTTAATTGGAAATTTTCTAAAAAAGTTTAATGAAGTATAAGAGGCAAAGATCACTATATAAACTGAGTTATAAAGATGTTAAGATGTGTTTGCATGCATAAAAACGGTTCACATTAGACGTAGTTTAACGTCGTAAAATTTGAACGAAAACCGACGAGTTTTGGAAATCGCGTAAGAGACGAATATCTAGTTGTAACTAATAATCGGGAAGTCAGATGAAAATTCTAACTTGATATTATTGTTTATAATGAAATTTAAAACAACTTTCTAGTTGACATCATAAGCATCCGGGTTGATATAATATAGGTTATAGTTGTAATCAAGAACTAGAACGCGTTTGGATTTTCTTTGTTGGTTTAGTACTTGATAGTTGAAATCCGACGTTAGAACGTCGTGCTTTTGAACAAGTTGAGAAGGAGTTTGTCACGTACGGAGGTACGTGATGACTGCTTTAAGAGTCCAATTTCTAAAAAAGTTGAATACGAGAATTTAAAACAAACCTAAAACGTTATACGGCGAACTTATCAAACAATTAGGGTTTCCACGGCAGTTTTGCGACCCTCGCCGGAAACTGTTATAACTTCCAGCTCGTTTATCGGATTTGTGATCCGTAAATTGGAGCGCGAACTAGACTTCCTAAGCTTTCTAATGGTACAGTGAATTTTCAGTTTCCTGTTTTCTAAGTTGTTTAGTTCACAACTTAGCTTCTTTTAATCGTTTAAGCCGTTTTTATCTATCAAACATCTACCTACTGACCCTAAAGTCAAGTACAAGACCTCTAGTGATGGAGACCAGTCGAGACCTTATATCTTATCTTTTCTTTAAAGAAGTAATAAACGAGAAATTCCTTAAATCATTCAAAGAATTAAAGTAAATCGCCATAGTTGATTCTTTCCAACTTAGCTTCACTTAATCTTTAAAGTCGTATTAGGATATCGACTACCATCTCTACTGACCCGAGAGTCGAGTATGAGATCTTCCAAGTTCTAACGAGATTGATACGAGTCTCATTTCCCGTTTAAGTAAAATGAATCTAGTAAGCGTGCAAATGCCTAAAGAATAAAACAACTAAAACCTTCTTCGATTCTTTTTAATCGATTATCGTTACGACCCATTTTTAAGTATATTTATTTTACTATGAAGGAGGAAGCCAACTGTAGAGAAAGGACGGAAGATCCAAAATTGGAAGCTTTTGCTTATAAGTTATGTATTTACAAGGTGGGCTTTTATCTATATCAAATAAAATGTGGGTTTTTCCACAACTCGAAAGTATTATTTATCGCTTTGATAATTGTATTTTCAAAGTGATAATCTTGGCATAAACTGTTTCAACTATTTTATGTGAGTTCTCTTGTACCTATCTGAGTTAACATTCGTGTTTTCCAGATTTCTGAGTTAACCTTCGGGTTTTCCAGACTTTTAGAGTTAATCTAACTAGGTTAACTAACGATCGGCTCTGAGTTAGCTGCTAAGTGCTTTCCAGAGTTAGTGCACTTTGTAACCTGTGGTGTATGTGATATCCTGTTGAGGGGTACCAGCCACGGTGAATTAGTTTGGGTCAAGATTGAACATAACATACTCTAAAAATACTTGCGCAAGCTGCTTTATACAAATCAGTTAGAAAATGTTTAGTAGGCACGGGCCTTTTCAACAAAACCCCGATGCGCTACGGTTATAAAATGCCAGATTATTTATACATATGACTATAATTTCGGCATCGTGCCCACTAAGTACGTTTGTACTTACCCCTGCATTGTTTTCTAAATGTGCAGGTTGAAGCGACGGTGAGCGGCGACGGTTGATGTTGAGTTGAAAGATAGGTTGCTTTAGTTAGAACTCTTCCGCTGCAGAACTCTGAACCTTTTGGGATGTATACTTTGAACAATTCTCAGTAGTCTAAGTCTGTAAATATGAACTTAGCTTCTTTTGTACTTTTGTCGAGTAATCCTTAGGGATTAACCCTTTCTTATTTATATTCCAGTCTTGTTCTTTGAATGTTTGATGTCATTTATGTATGTTTAGTCACTTAGCCCCCTTCTTCCCCGCTTCTTTAATCCAACCCCAGTCGCACCCCGGCTTCTGCCGTCCCTCGGGATTTGGGGCTGGGACAATTTAATTTCTTTTCTCTTTTAACCATAGATTAATTCCTAGGGTTTAATTCTTCTATCGATTCATCACTCGATTCTCAAATCAAAAGCCCCAGTTTTTGCCTAAGCATAAATTAAATATCATGCATGTATGTTTTTCTTTAGAGATTAGGGAGATTACATATATACAAGTAATCAAATAAATAAACCTACTTTAGAAAATTAAATCGATGCTCATCTCTTGATTTCTCTTGGCCGAAATTAATGGCTTGAAGGGCTCAATCTCTAGCTTCGATTTCCATGGTGGATTCCATCTTGAATCCTCAAGAAAAAATGAAATAAAATTAATTATCTCTTCAAAGGCCTAAGTGCCGAAATTTATGAAGAAGTTTGAGATAATTTTTGATTGAATATTGAACTCAAGGACTTATGGAATAATTACCTCTTCAACTTGGATATAGGAGATTGAAAAGGTTGAAGATCTCTTGATTTTTCTTCGAAGCTTGGAGCTTGGATCTTGGAGGCTTCAATGGAGAATTGCTTCAAGTATGTGTTGTGTGTGTGTGCTCGGTAGAGAGGGGAAGAAATGGAGAGGAATTTTTCTTCTTTCTCTTCCAAGAGAAGTCACGAGAGAGAGAGAGAGAGAGAGAGAGAGAGAGAGAGAGAGAGAGAGAGAGATTGAGAGAGAGTGTAGAGTGTTTGAGAGATAGATTGATGATAATGAGAAATGATGAAATGAAATGTAGTAAGTTAAGAAAAGAACAATCATCATTATATTCTTTGTAGGTGTTGAATTTAGGGGTCTAGGGAGAGAGATGAGAGAGATGTCGGTGGGTGAGAGAGGGAGAGAGATTCTCTTGACAGATAAAATTTTTACTCGGTTGAAAAAGTTTTCCGGATAAAAAGTCCGTATTATTTCATTTATACTAAAAACGGCTCTAATCTCTTCTCGTCTTGTTTCCGACACTAAAAATATCTCGAACCTATCTCATGTCCCACTAAATAAATCAAGGATTCCGATTATCTAATTTTTAGGTCAAAATTCCAAGTAACGAAGAAAATCTAAAAATTAATCGGCTAATTAATCCGTTAAGGACTAAATTCTTATAACTTTCTCATGTGATCTCGGATAAGCTTCTAACATATCTGAGGGGTCTTAGAATTAAATCTAGATTCAAAAGACACTAATTAGGTCAAATTCTAAGTTCGTCGGTGAATAGTGTTTTCTCGGTTATAGTTACTATTCAATCAAAAGTAAAATTCCCAAAATTCTCCAAAAGTCATACTCATGCTCAAACTCATATAAATAAACTCAATCAATGCATCACATCCTCAACTCGAGTAATTAAAACACATAAGTTCACGTTGAAGCACATAGGGGCATTTAAGTCTTTTCAAAAATTTTCTTTTTCCTTAGAAAAATTTTATCACTCAAAACCTGATAATTTAGCATATTAACTCATTTAGAACGCATTTAAGAACTTATGAAAACTCGGGGTATTACATCCTCACCTCCTTAAAAAAAAATTCGTCCCGAAATTTACTAAACTCAAGAAAACAGCTCGGGATATTTTACTCTCATCTATTCTTCGAGTTCCCATGTGGCTTCTTCAATGTCGTGATGACACCACTTAATTTTAACAATCGACTTCGTTCTAAGCTGTTGGACCTTATGGTCTAGAATTCTCTCGGGTTTCTCTTCATAACTTAAATCTGGCTTCAAAGCCACATCCTCTTGACGAATCATGTGCTTTGGATCAAAAATGTACTTTCTCAATTGCAACACGTGAAAAACGTTAGCGAATTCCCAAAACTGGGCGGTAATGCTAATCTATATGATACGGCTCCTATCCTCTCAAGGATTTCAAACGGTCCTATAAAACGAGGCTTTAGCTTTCCTTTGACACCAAAACGGTGTATTCCTCTCGAAGGGGATACTTCAAAAAGACTTTATTCCCTATTTCGAATTCTAATTTGGACCTTCGATTGTCAGCGTACGACTTCTGTCGACTTTAAGCTTCTTTAATCCTCTCGCGAATCTGACGCACAGATTCTATCATTTTTTCGATCGCTTCTGGCCCTATCACTTTTCTCTCGCCTACTTCGTCCCAATAGAGCGGCAATCTACACTTTCTTCCGTAAAGGGCTTCGTAAGAGGCCATTCCAATCGTATTCTGATAGCTATTATTATACGCAAACTCGATAAGAGGTAAAATTTTCTCCCACTTGTCTCCTTTGTCTAATAAAACAGCTCTCAACATGTCCTCGAGGATTTGAATCGTTCACTCGGATTGTCCATCCGTCTGTGGATGATAGGCAGTGCTGAACTGCAACTGTGTTCCCAATTCTTTATGGAAACTTTCCCAAAAACGGGTTGTGAACTTTGAATCTCGATCCGAAGTGATCGTACTCGGCACTCCGTGCAATCTTACGATTTCCTTAACATATAACTGAGCCAACTTATCCGATCCATAGGTATGTGGAATAGGTATGAAATGAGCGGACTTCGTCAACCTATCCACTATTACCCACACAACTGTGTTTCCTTTTCTCGATCTTGGCAGACCTATCACGAAATCCATTGTGATTCCATCCCACTTCCACTCTGGAACTGGTAGTGGCTGCAAAGGTCCATACGGTCTTTGGTGTAGAGATTTTACTTGTTGGCAGGCTAGACATCTTTCAACAAACATTGCCACATCTTTTTTCAATCCTTCCCACCAAAACTGTTGCTTCAAGTCTTGGTACATCTTAGTACTGCCTGGATGGGCTGTGTACGGAGTCTCATGAGCTTCACTCATTATCTCGTTCCTCAAAGTCTCGTCATTGGGCACACAAATCCTTCCTTGATACATTAAGGCATTATCTCTTGACTCAGAAAAATCCTTGACTCCTTCACTCCTAATCTTCATCCTCAACTTCTCCAATTCTTCGTCTCTCCTTTGACCTTCTATGATACGAGTCCTTAAATCTGGCATTACTACTAAAGTAGCAATCACTTTCTCTACTGTTGCGGGAGGTACAATTACTTCGATTCTCATTTTCCCAAATTCTTCAATCAAACTTACCTCATCACTTAACAAAAACCCTAATTTGGTTTCCTCCGACTTCTTTTCCTTCTTCTTTCGGCTCAAAGCGTCGGCTACAACGTTAGCTTTACCGGGATGGTAAGATATTTTACAATCATAGTCTTTCACTAACTCGAGCCATCTTCTTTGTCTCATATTTAGCTTATTTTGCTCGAAGAAATACTTCAAACTCTTGTGATCAGAAAAGATTTCACACTTAACTCCATAAAGATAATGTCGCCAAATCTTCAAAGCATGCACTACGGCTGCTAACTCCAAATCATGAGTTGGATACTTCTCTTCATGAGGCTTAAGTTGTCTTGAAGCATATGCTATTACTCTTCCATCTTGCATTAGCACACATCCAAGGCCTTGTGCTGACGCGTCGGTATAAATGGTATAGTCTTTTCCTGATTCAGGAAGAGCTAACACTGGAGCTGAAGTTAATCTTGTTTTAAGCTCTTGGAAACTTCTCTCGCATTCCTCCGTCCACTCAAACTTCGTTTCTTTCTTCAACAAACCCATCATCGGCTTCGTGATCTTGGAAAATCCTTCTATGAATCTCCGATAGTAACTTGCTAAATCGAGGAAACTACGAATTTCATGAACTGACGTCGGCGATTTCCAATCTTGCACAGCTTTCACCTTTTCCATATCAACTTTAATTCCTTCGAACGAAACAACGTGTCCTAAGAAATTTACTTCCTTCAACCAAAATTCACACTTGCTGAATTTGGCGTACAACTTCTCGGATCTTAACTTTTCCAACACAATTCGCAAATGCTTCTCATGTTCCGCTTCGTTTCTTGAATACACCAAAATATCGTCTATGAACACAATCACAAATTTATCCAAATATTCGTGAAAGACTCTATTCATCAGGTCCATAAACACTAGTGGAGCATTGGTCAAACCGAATGGCATTACTATAAATTCGTAATGTCCATATCTCGTCCTAAAAGCAGTCTTTGGAACATCTTCTTGCTTGATCTTCAGTTGATGATATACTGACCTTAGATCAATCTTAGAGAAAACACCGGCTCCTTTTAGCTGATCAAACAAATCGTCTATCCTTGGCAATGGATACTTGTTCTTAAGCGTAATCTTGTTAAGCTCTCGGTAGTCTATGCACATCCTCAAACTACCATCCTTCTTCTTCACAAATAGAATTGGAGCTCCCCAAGGCGAAACACTTGGTCGGATAAAACCTAAATCTAATAATTCTTGCAACTGGATCTTCAATTCTTGGAGTTCCTTTGGGGCCATTCTATACGGAGCTTTTGATATCGGGGCTGATCCTAGTTCAAGATCAATCGTAAACTCCAATTGTCGATCAGGAGGCAATCCTGGTAGTACTTCTGGAAATACGTCTTTACATTCTCACACGATAGGCACATCATCGACACTCAGCTATTGGTCCTCATCTTTGTTCAAGTAGATTAGATACACATTTGTATCTTTCTTCCTCATCAACCTCTGAGCCTTCATAGCTGAAATTATCGGTATGCTCTTTCTTACTCTCTTCTCAACTCCAAAAACTACGGTCGGCTCTTCTCCCGGAGGTTGAAACAAAATTTGTCTCAGGTCGCATCGAATCGTCGCAAAATTCTCGGTTAACCAATCCATTCCTAGGATTATATCTACATCCCACATCTGAATCAAATTTAGGGATTTCGCTAACAACTTTCAGCTTCTGAATTCGAATTCTATGTTCGAACAAATACGCAAAACTAACGCAGATTTACCTAAAGGGGTTGCGACACTAAGCACCTGGTTCGATTCTTCTACTTTCAAACCTAGGTTTTCTACGCACGCGCTAGAAATAAACGAATGCGAAGCACCGGTATCGAATAAAACGATAATAGGTATGCCATTAAGCTTTCCCATACCTGCTAAATTTCCTTGATCTTTCGCTGACGGTTTCTGCTCAATTGCAAAGGCTCTTTGAAAATGCGAGGAATCTTGTTGAGGAGGTTGCTACTTTGGTTGCTACGGTTTACGCTGATGTTGAATAAACTTGTGCGGTCGAGTTGCCTCAACGGCTTTCATCTGTGAAGGCTGAAACTGATTTGGCCTTCCGACACTCATTCCTGGCTGCTTACTTGGGCACCTGTTTGAGAAATGACCAGGTTGTCCACAAGTATAACAGACATTACTTCCAATCTTACAAATGTCTTGATGCATTCTGCCACATTTCGAACAAGCAGGGAGTTCTTGAGGTCATACAGGTACATTACTTCGATTAACCTGCGGAGCTCTCCCTTTCTGGGAGTGCTAAGATTGCTGCTGGCTTTTCCCTTGCCACGGTTTCTTGCTTGGGTGGTCTCCACCACTCCATTTTCCTTTTCTCTTCCCATGCTGACCGAACTGAGACTGATGGGTAGTCACGGTCGTCGTCGTCTGGCTTTGGAATTGAGGATTCACTGAAGAATGCGATCCTTTCTCTGTCTGCATAGCCAACTCCATATCTAGGGCTCTGTTCAGGGCTTCGGCATAAGTCAGACCACTCTGACTGGCAATAACTACTCGAATATCTTGTCTCATTCCCGCTCGGAACAACTCGCACATTTTCTCGTCGGCATCTACCTTATCTGGTGCAAAACGAGCTAACTCGCAAAACTCTCGATCATATTCAGCTACAGACTTCTTTCCTTGCCTAAGATTGGCAAATTCGTTCGCCTTCTGCTTACGATAACTCCTAAGCACGTACTTCTCGTACAAGGCTTCCTTGAATTGATCCCAAGTCAAATTCTCACGTTCTTCGGGTGTATACGTCCTTTGTCTTGCTTCCCACCAATAGTCGGCAGTTCCTTTCAGTTGGTACATCATACACTCGAGACATTCGCGATCGGTGCAACGAAGGAATCGAAAAATTCGCTCGAGAGAACGAATCCAGTCATCGGCTTCTGCCGGACTGCCTTTACCATCGAAGGTTGGGGGATTTTGGCGAAGAAAAAGTTCTTCGACATGACGTTCATTTTGAAGGGGCGGGGTAGGATCACGCTGACCTTCTTGCTCATCTCTAAGGTTTCTTACATTTCTTCGTCTTGGCAGCATTCTAAAGAAATGCAAAAGAAAATTTTTAATCATCTCGGAAGAACGAATTAACTCGTTCGGAGCCTTTCTCGATTTCGAAAATATTCCCTTTTTAAGGAAAATATAATTCTCGATCCGTACTTATCAAACGCATCGAAGGAAATTAATTTCATGATCATTGCAAATATAACAATCATCTCAATTACTCATATATTTTAAACAGTTCAATTCTCAACTCAAAACAATCAATCACCATTAAGGAGAACAGATATTTACATCATCATCATGTATAAATAATTTCTCAAGACAATTACTTCCTCAAACAGATCAATCAAAATAATAATCTCAAATAGCATCACATCATATATTCACATATATTCAAGATAAATTTTTCTCAATACTCAAAAACATTCATGAGCTCATATAATATGAATTTCAATTCATGTATAACTCATTTTTCTAAATTTTTATTACTCAAGATCAAGCTGTCTGATTATCTCGTTTTCCATCTCATTATTCTTCACTCGATAGTTTTTATCTTATATTGCTAAGGAATAGCTTATTCCGTTTACTTAACTCTTATCTCGTTAGTCATTCTCGTTTTAATCATTATTCTGGAATCTTGCATACTCGGTTTAATTTAATTTCTTAAGAGACTCAAAGTTGATTTTAATGGCCCAACAGCTCATCTTTTCATATCACTCGATAGTGGCCTCTTCTGAGGACTTAATACACAATAGGGATTAAAGCATTTACACAGAAAAATTTTTCCTCACGTATACTCGATAATTTAGCACACTAGTCGAACTACACGAACTATCTCTTCGCGTTCGATCTTACTATCTAACCCAAACATCATGCCACGAATAATTACATCACTGCTGAAAATTAAATAGAGTTCGACTCTCAAACATAAACGATAAACACTTCTTGGATTTCCACAGCTTGCTTGAACTGATTCTAGACGTTAGAATCATCCTCACTCGGACCACGATCATCATAGTTCTCTTCCTTGGCATTTCCATCTTCTGGGTTCTCTTCTTCCTCGGGATCCTCTTCGGGATCTTCTTCCTCTTCTGGATCCTCTGCCTCGATGCCGTCGTTGTTGACGTTAAATTGCACTAACTCGGCTGCCCTCACTTCCTCCTCATAATCCTGGAGAATATAGTTGGTCGGCTCTAATTCATGCTCAACCCACGGGGGTGTCATGGGGCAATCTTCACTACGACGAAGGTATGACGCTACATCAGCAGGGGCGCCAAATTGGGACTCATATTCTTCATCGACTGTCACGACCGGAGTAGGGGCAAACGTATATGGAGCTGAAAAGTAGTCATTTGGCAGGGCTTGGAGATAACCACTGCCCACGGTCGCTTCGGCTATTTGCTCCTCGTCGTTGTTGCCATCACTGGTATGGGCTGGCCTAGAAGGCTCGGCTATGGGCTGAATCGGCGAGGGAGTGCGAATACGACGCATATACTCGGCAAACTGGTCATCCAAAGGCGATGGGATTCCATTGGGATCATGATAACCGTTTGGGTGCAGAGCTGACGAGCTGGATGTGGAATAAAGATCATGGGCTCGAAGAGGGAGTACACCACTCACATATGGATAGTCCTGATAAGCTGCTTGGGGTTCCGGCTCAACTCAAGGAGGTGTAGGGTCACGGGGAGGAACTGGGCCATCTTGGAGAATAGGAGGGGGACTGCGAACAATACCATTTGGCATGGCAGGGAGGTCGTCATCATAAGGCTCTGGAGGAGGTTCACCGTATTGCATGTACTGTCCGGAGATTGTGGAGATGAACGCATTGACATCACCGTAAAAAGTGTTGTCAAGATGCCGGTGTCCTAAAAATCGATGAACAAGAGACGCTGCCCACTCTCGCCACTCTCGAGGTAAAGCCTGAATCAGATGGATCATTCCCTCTAACGGTCTGATGTCCATATACTGGACCTTTTCCCATATTTTGTGGTATCTTGCTAGGAATTCCGCAATAGACTCGCGGTGCATTTTTCTCACGTGCAGGTATTCCTGCATCCACTCTTGGTCGTCCATCCTATACGCAATTTAAACGAATTAAGCACACTTAAAAAGTTACTCAGGCATGCTAGAATTTCCAACCACCACATACTCATTTTTGCTTTCCATGGGGGTACTGTCGTTCAAGGTATCGAGCAATTCCATTTCACGTAACCTCTTGCACAAACATTTCATCCTTTTCAATTTTCCATTCAAAAACGCATTAGGGAAGATATTCTAGAGCAAACTAGTTATTCAATCAACTTAATAAGCTTTTATTTCTAGACGAGCGCAAATAATAAATAACTTCATAACTCAAATACTCAAAAATTCAGAATCTCAAATTCAATAACTTATTAACTCAAAATTTAATAGCTCGATCATCACTTAAAAAGCTTTAGGAAAATAAAGCGTACCTGGTTGCTGGATGAGATGGGGGATTGCTTGGTGTGTTACTGACTCAAATAAGTCTAGGAAATAAATCTAGACTCGACTCATCAAGAAAATTAGACTTCAGAGCAGACAAACCTGCTCTGATACCAACCTGTCACACCCCGACTCTCGAGGTGCGACGTATGACGCGAACACTACTAAACCATCCATCACTCAACTCAAATAAGGGGAAACATGCTCGGGGAAATAAGGGAATATCAACGGAAAGCGGTAACATTCGAGATATACTTTCAAAGATATATCGAAACAACCAATGAGCACGGATAATTTACATATCAAGTTCGAATGGGAACAAGTATTTCAAGTCAACAAGAAACGAGATTCATCAAAACAAAAATTAGTATCGAGCACATCGCTCGGAATTAGAACATGTATCAGAGTATAATATCCAAAAGACTTCAATAAACAAGCATTGTATTGCAGCAGAATCCTCGACTCAAACCCAACAACTACATGTATGAAGACATGTAATTGCTAGTCTAACTTTTGACTCGATCAACAAAACATATCACACCACACCACCAAGTTGTCCTCTCCATCCGCATCCCGCTAACCTGCACGTTTAGAAATACTTGCAGGGCTGAGTACTTCGTATTCAGTGAATACATGCCAAAAACATTTGAAAAACTTTGCTCTTAGAGCTATATCAATTGAACTTGCCTTGTCGTAGCATCACAAGTACTAATGCAGTGAAAACAGTTTTACTTGTGAACGCAAAAATATTTTCCTTTCGAATAGACTGCGCAGTCAAACAATATATATACTCAACAATATGCATCATCTACCACATTTCACTCTCACTGTGCCGAGAAGTAGGCCTCCTTCTCGAACATTGCGACCGGCCCAACCGAAGCAAGGCTCACAGTCACCTCAAACAATTCATATACCACACGTGGGTGTCTTGCCTTTCACAGGACAATAATATCTCAACAAGCAGATGATAACACATACCAAAAACTCAAGTAAAAACGGCAAGTCAACTGAACTTTAAAAACTCACATAATAATACTCAATTATCATAATAGCATTCATCGATAGTTTCGGTTTTAGAAAAGTCCACCTGTCTTCCGACGATTAGCTAGGCGGCTTACTCTTTCTTTGTCCTCGCTACTTCTCCGTCCCGCTCGGTCCTTTATATTTTGACATCGATAAAAGAAGTAAGACACGATGCTTAAGACGTAAAGTAGACGTTTGTTTCGACTGAAGGACTTCTATTTGACTCGTCTCTCTCTATTTTTATCTTTTCTAAGACAATCTCGATTCTCGATTCTCGTCCTTGGTTCTCACTCTACTCGGTTACTAATTACTGCATCTCGTACTCTTGTTCTAAATCATTAATGCTACTCGTTAATTGGTTAATGATATTTGCTAATGTCTTAGCATTTCTTGTTTAATTAGAGAAACGTCAATTGTCTAAACTTCATCATTCGAATCCTTACTCACATTCTCAATTAAATACTCGATTATAGGAACATCATTCAGGTCATGAGCACGCATTCTCAACAATTTGAACAATCATTTCAGCATAAATATTTTACTTAAGCATATAGATTTAATTAAGCATATTCAATTATGTTTAATCACATAAGTCTACTCAAACGTATTTAATTCAACATAGAATTTCAATCAATCATCATAATTTTAAATTGGAATTTAAACAAACGTATTATCTCAAACTCGTTTCATAATTCAAGTCACATTAACAATTACTCGTTATTACTCGACTCTAGTTTTGGGAAAGTGATGTGAACCTCGGCACACGCACGCGGAAGACTCAAACAAGATACGATAGATGGAAATCCCAAAACCTCCGTAACAGTTTCTCACAAGTGAACTAGGCGATTAGATCCCTAGTACCCAACAATAGGACGCTACGGCAACTCGGGGACGATGAATGACACACAACTAGGGATGATTGACTCGTTGATTCGCCGGATAATGAACTCGCCTTGGCAAAACCGAAGGAAATTCGAGAACTCTTCAAGAGAGAACAAAACTCACGAATTATATTATCAAAGTATGAAAAACGACGTCCATTACATAGCCTCTATATATAGGCGAAAATCAAACCCTATTCTAAGAAAGAAACTACTTAACGGATGGGCTTATAGTAATAACCCACGAACTAATTAATAAAACAAGCCCAAAACGATAATAATAATAAAACTAACACTAATGGACTCAACTAAAACGAAAATAAATAATTAAGTCTTCAAAACAAAATAAGTCTTCAAACTTGAACCCACTCGCACATGATAAGATTAATGTAGCTCGGACCATTCAACTCGCCAACTTCGATAGGTTTCTTCATCAACTCTTGATTCCAAACTTGTTGAACTAAACCCATCAAGCTCTCCTTAAACTTCTTGGCTCGAGATCTTGTAACTGGTCCAACAGGAACATGCACCGGATCTTGCACCAACGACGATCCTTGGACTCCATCATTCCCCTCCTCTTGAGAAGGATTTGTCCTCAAATCCAAGTCGTCACCTACATTAAAAGGATTCAAGTCAGTAACATTAAATGTAGCACTCACATTATACTCACCGGGCAAGTCCAACTTGTAGGCATTATCATTAATGCGCTCCAAAACTTGGAATGGTCCATCGCCTCTAGGAAGTAACTTAGATCGCCGCTGCAATGGAAACCTCTCCTTGCGCATATGCAGCCACACCCAATTACGGGTTCAAACACCACCTTGCGACGTCCTTTGTTTGCTTGCTTAGCATACTGCTCCATGCGTCGCTCGATGTTCATCCTTGCCTTCTCATGAATCTGTTTCACAAAATCTGCCCTTTTTCGGCCATCAAGATCAGTGTAATCATGCGCAGGTAAAGGAGACAAATCTAATGGAGTTAAAGGATTAAACCTATAGACAATCTCAAAAGGCGAAAACTGAGTAGCAGAATGAACAGAACGATTATATGCAAACTCAACATGTGGCAAACATTCTGCCCAAGACTTAATATTCTTTTTAATTATAGCACGAAGTAAAGTAGACAAAGTCCTATTTACTACCTCGGTTTGACCATCAGTTTGTGGATGACAAGTAGTAGAAAACAAAAGCTTAGTACCTAACTTGCACCACAAAGTCTTCCAAAAGTAGCTCAAGAACTTAGAATCTCTATCCGAAACAATAGTCCTAGGCATGCCATGCAATCTAACAATCTCTCTAAAGAACAAATCAACTATATGAGATGCATCATCAGATTTATGACATGGAATGAAATGTGCCATCTTAGAAAACCGATCAACCACAACAAAGATAGAATCACGACCACACTTAGTCCTAGGCAATCCTAACACAAAATCCATTGAAATATCAATCCAAGGTGCAGTAGGAATAGGCAATGGTGTATACAAACCATGGGAGTTGACTCTAGACTTAGCCTGCTTACATGTAACACAACGAGCACAAATTCTTTCAACATCACGTTTCATATGAGGCCAAAAGAAATGTTCTTGCAAAATAGCCAAAGTCTTAGCAATACCAAAATGTCCCATTAAACCCCCACCATGAGACTCAAGCAGCAACAAATCACGTATAGAGCACTTAGGAACACACAACTTATTCTTCCAAAAAAGATAATTATCATGCCTAAAATACTCTCCACTAGCAGAACGCTCACATGCTCGATAAATCTCACCAAACTCATCATCATGCTCATATAAACTCTTAAGACACTCAAAACCAAGCAACTTAGCATCTAAAGTAGAGGTCAAGGCATACCTCCGAGAAAGTGCGTCAGCCACTACATTCTCTTTTCCTTGCTTGTACTTAATGACGTAAGGAAACGTCTCAATGAACTCCATCCACCTCGCATGCCTCTTGTTCAGCTTGTTCTGCCCCTTTCAAATGCTTTAAGGACTCATGGTTTGTGTGAATAACAAACTCCTTAGCCCACAGATAGTGTTGCCACGTTTTGAGGGCTCTCACCAACGCGTACAGCTCCTTATCATACGTAGGGTAGCTCAACGTCGGTCCATTGAGCTTCTCACTGAAGTACGCGACAGGCCTTCCTTCTTGCATCAAAACTGCACCAATACCAACACCGGAAGCATCACATTCAATCTCAAAAGACTTAGAAAAGTTAGAAAGAGATAGTACCGGGGAATGAGTCAATTTATGCTTCAAAAGTTGGAACGCATCTTCTTGCGCTTTACCCCACGTAAGCTCCACACTCTTTTTGATAACTTCCGTCAAAGGTGCTGCCACACTGCTAAAGTGTGGTACAAAACGTCGATAGAAGCTAGCAAGTCCATGGAAACTTCTAACTTCCCCAACATTCTTCGGTGTAGGCCACTCCTGGATAGCTCGTATCTTCTCCTCATCAACCTGTACACCCTGTGCACTAACAACAAAACCAAGAAACACAAGCTTGTCCGTACAAAAGACACACTTCTTAAGGTTAGCATATAACTTTTCTTTTCTTAGTGCATCTAAAACAGCTTTTAAATGCTCAACATGCTCTTCATGACTCTTGCTATAAATGAGAATATCATCAAAATAAACCACAACAAATCGACCAATAAAAGCACGCAAGACATGATTCATAAGACGCATAAAAGTACTGGGTGCATTAGTCAAACCAAAAGGCATAACCAACCACTCAAACAAACCAAGTTTTGTCTTGAAAGCAGTTTTCCACTCATCACCCTCTTTAATCCTAATTTGATGATATCCACTACGCAAATCAATCTTGGAAAACACACAAGAACCATGCAACTCATCAAGCATATCATCTAAACGAGGAATAGGAAAGCGATACTTTACCGTGATGTTGTTAATGGCTCTGCAATCACAACACATTCTCAAGGATGCGTCTTTCTTTGGAACGAGCAAAACCGGAACGGCACACGGACTCATACTCTCTCTCATGCGTCCATTGGCCATCAAATCTCCGATTTGTCGGTCCAACTCCTTCGTTTCCTCGGGCTGGTCCTATAAGCTGGTCGGTTTGGAAGGACAGCTCCGGGGACGAAATCAATTTGATGCTCAATCCCTCGAATTGGTGGTAAACCGGGTGGAATCTCGTCGGGAAAAACATCATCATAATCCTGCAAAATAGAACTAATAGAAGGGGGTAGAGAAGAGAAATCGTTATCACTATGCAAAATTTCCTTGTACAACAGCAAGTACATTGGTCTCTCCTCCCTCACGGCCCACTTCAAATCTCTCGGTCTGGCTAGAAATGAATTATGCGCCAACCCGCACTCCTTTTTCTGCTCGACCAACTCCTTGGGCTTCACCTTGTCCGCCTCCTTTTGCATCTGCATTTGATCCTCATAAACTTGTTTAGGAGTAAGAGGAACAAGGGATACCTTTTTCTGCTTGTACTCAAAAGAGTACTTGTTGGTGAAGCCATCATGAGTAACTCGCCTATCGAACTGCCACGGACGTCCCAACAAGATGTGGCTCGCCTGCATTGGAATCACGTCGCACAACACTTCATCTTCATACCTCCCAATGCAAAAAGGAACCTTCACTTGCTTCGCCACTCGGATGACGCCGGACTCGTTCAACCACTGCAATCGATACGGCTTAGGATGCTTCACCGCAATCAACCCCAATCTCTCAACCATGTCTGCGCTGGCCACATTCGTGCAACTTCCTCCATCAATAATGACACTGCACACCTTATCTTGAACATGGCACCTCGTGTGAAAGAGGTTCTCTCGCTGCTCTCTCTCATCGGGTTGAGTTTGGGCACTCAAAACTCTCCTAGTCACGAACAGCTTCCCAACAGGAGGTAAAATCTCTTCATCTTCTTCGTCGGACTCCTCAAAAGCTGGCATCTCTGGATCACGATCTTCATCATCGGTCACCACATCATCTTTCAAGATCATGATTCTTCTATTCGGACACTCACTCGAGATATGCCCAAATCCTTGGCACTTGAAACACTTCTTATCTTGATTTTGGCTGTCCGGGGTTGCTGGTTTGGCCTGATTTGCTGAATTCGAACTCTCCACTAGGGGCTTAAAGAACGGCTTCTTCTCCTCGGTCGGGGATGCCTCATTTTTCCATTGGTTCCCTTTTGATGAGGAACCGCTAGAAGGTGACTGTGAAGACCTCCAACTGATCGGATTCTGTCTCTGATTGCCCCTCCTCTTGAGCTGACTCTCTATCTTTATGGCCATGTGGACCATGTCCTCCAACTCAACATAATGCTGCAACTCCACTCTGTCTCGAATCTCCCACTGCAAACCTGCCAAAAATCTCGCCATGGTCGCCTCTCTTTCCTCCACAATATTGGCTCGAATCATAGCTATCTCCATCTCCTTGAAGTATTCATCCACACTTCTACTGCCTTGCTTCAAATTCTGCAACTTGTTGTAAAGCTCTCGGTAGTAATGATTTGGCACAAAACGCCTCCTCATCACAGCCTTCATCTCACGCCAAGTATCAATAGGTGGCTCGCCGTTTCTCCTCCGACTGGTCACCAACATGTCCCACCAAACAAGTGCATAATCTGAAAACTCCACTGTTGCCAACTTCACCTTCTTTATCTCTGAATAGTTATGGCAATCAAACATAAGCTCCACCTTTCTCTCCCATTCAAGGTACAGCTCTGGATCATTCTTCCCTTGGAAAGAGGGAATGTTCATCTTTATGTTGCCCAAATAGTTATCTTGGGCGTTTCTGTCACCGCCTCTCTGCCAACTGCCCTCATCATCTTCATCGAACTCGGTGTCCTCCACATAGTCATCATACTCTGTACGACCTCGTCGATCTCCACGTTCTCTGCCACCTCGTCCTCCTCTGCCACCACGACCTCGATTGAAATTGATCTCTCTGGTCTGAGACTGCTCAACCTGGTACAATCTTTCAAACACCCCTTCCATCTTTGAATCTAGCATCTTCCCCAATTGTGATGAAAGGGCTTCCATCATTAGCTTCATCTTTGGATCTCCAACGGACTGATCCTCCTCATTTACCACCTGCTTACCATCATTAGACATCTTGACAAGAAACAAAGGTTAGTAAAATAGAATCCTCACCACCTCACAAGCACTCGTGTATCACTCAATGATGAATCACTCAGCACTCGTGTATCACTCAAATATGGCTTTTTTCACTCTAATAATCTCACCTCTCTTGCCTTTTTCCACTCAAGTTCTCTCTCAAGGAATCGAATCCTCTCAATCTACCACTTGAATTCACCACCAACTAACAACAAAACAACCAAACACAGGAAAACTGAAAACAAGAAACGAAAGGCACGAAGAAACGAAAATTGGAAACTCAAAAACACGTTGCACAGAAAACGTGCTCAACGACTCTACACGATCCCAGGAACCCAAAAAACACGACGACACGCAACCGAAAAGTCGGAAAAGTGCTCACAGAAACTGCTCCAAAAGACTCTATACGACCCAAGGAACCCACAGAAAAAATTTGCCACCAATGAAATTTTTCGAGATTTTGTACTCATTTTTTTTTTGGTTGACGACGACACGAAGAACACGACAAACAGAAACGATAAAGACGACGACGCGACAGGACAGAAGACGAAGACGAAGACAGAAAAAAAATACGAAAAACAAGACTCAAGGAACACGAAGAACCTGGATACGAAACGTGGTGTTGATGCCAAAATGATGTGAACCTCGGCACACGCACGCGGAAGACTCGAACAAGATACGATAGATGGAAATCCCAAAACCTCCGTAACATGTGAACCTCGGCACACGCATGCGTAAGACTCGAACAAGATACGATAGATGGAAATCTCAAAACCTCCGTATCAGTTTCTCACAAGTGAACTAGGCGATTAGATCCCTAGAACCCAACGATAGGACGCTACGGCAATTTGGGGACGATGAATGACACACAACGAGGGATGATTGACTCGTTGATTCGCCGGATAATGAACTCGCCTTGGCAAAACCGAAGGGAATTCGAGAACTCTTCAAGAAAGAACAAAACTCACGAATTATATTATCAAAGTATGAAAAACGGCATCCATTACATAGCCTCTATATATAGGCGAAAATCAAACCCTATTCTAAGAAGGAAACTACTTAACGGATGGGCTTATAGTAATAACCCACGAACTAATTAATAAAACAAGCCCAAAACGATAATAATAATAAAACTAACACTAATGGACTCAACTAAAACGAAAATAAATAATTAAGTCTTCAAAATAAAATAAGTCTTCAAACTTGAACCCACTCGCACATGATAAGATTAATGTAGCTCGGACCATTCAACTCGCCAACTTCGATAGGTTTCTTCATCAACTCTTGATTCCAAACTTGTTGAACTAAACCCATCAAGCTCTCCTTAAACTTCTTGGCTCGAGATCTTGTAACTGGTCCAACAGGAACATGCACCGGATCTTGCACCAACGACGATCCTTGGACTCCATCAGAAAGACATTAATTCAAATAATAAAAATTTTCTTGGATTAAAGCTCAAATAATCATTTAATATCTCTTAACTCAATATACGACGTTTTGTCCAAAGACGTCGTCTTTTCTCAACTACTTATACGTATTCGCATACGTACTATTACTTACGCTTCTATTACTATTTCTCTTTTCTTTTAATTAAACTCTTATCGATATAAAAATTCATTTTCAATTTATAGCTCGACTCTTAACTTCGTCTTAAAACTCGATTCTTAAAATTATTATCTCTATTATTTCCTTGACTCTTTCAATTTTAAAACGATTTGAAAATTAAACTCGATTGACTTATTCGAACATCATTACTCAGCATAATATTCATAAACAATTACTCAAACAATTATTATTTATAAACTCGATTCTCAAAATAACTCTTATTAAATCTTATTCTCTTTTTATAACATTCCTCAATTAATTACTTTAATTTGCTCAAATAATTCTTACTCGACTCTAATCTCATAGTTTCTCTTACTCGACTTATCTCTTTATTTATTTTCTGAGCTCGACTCAACTTATTATTCTCATATTTTATTATTTCTTATTTAATGAAGAAATTCTTATTTTAGTTAATTTTCTCTAACTTTATTATTAAACTTCAAACTTCTCGACTAATTTAATATCATTCAGATAATTAAACTCATACTCGATTTAAAGCTTCTCGTTGATTACTTATACTCAATTCTATGATTATTATTGTTTATTATTCTCGACTCTATAATTAGTATTTATTATTCTAGTTATTTCTCATTTATTCAAACGACTAAATTCTCAATTACTCGACTCAAATTTCACACTTGTTTTATAACTCTATTTCTCAAATTTTAATTCGCCTTCTATTTTCCATTTATTATAACTTCTAATTCTCCTTTATCTAATTCTCGATTATCAATTTCTCTAATCTCGATTTATTTAACTCAATTAACTCTTTCTCTTAATCTTTAATTATTTAATTAAAGAAATTGCTTTCCTTTATTATTTTCTAATTTTTGATTCATTACTCAATTAATAATTTTTCTCCTTTATTTTCATTCTCCAAAAATATCTTGAATATTATATTATTTTAATAATTAATTTATTTTTGAATTAATTTTAATGATATTCAAATCTTCAAATAAATACCAAGAACACCTAGAACACCAAGAACACATATTCAAAAACTCATATTTTTTCACCAAGAACACCTAGAACACATACTAGGTATTCTTTCTCATTCCTTTCGATTTTTTTCTCATTTTCATGCTTAAAATTCATTCTTTTCATCTCATTTAATTCTACTAACATATATTATTCAAAATGTTCACACAACATGCTTCTTAAATATCATACTATCAAAATCATTAAATCATCATAAACATCATTTTCTCTAAAATTATGCATATATATATATATATATATATCGATTTTCTCATAAATACAACATAAAGGATTAGATCATCATAAACTCATAATTATCTCATGCTCAAAACATCATCAAATCATCAACAAAATAATCAAAATAATTTCTCCCCCTTATGCACAAAAATCACGGTATTGAGCAACAATTTAGGATAAATAATTTCTCAATTTTTTCATGCACATATACTCATTCAACACATACTCATACACACAAATTAATCATCAAATTATCAAATACTCAAGAAAATCAAATTTTCCTATTTTTGCCTAAATTTTCGGTTTTTAACAAGATTTTAGGGAATTTAATTTCTTTTCTCTTTTAACCATAGATTAATTCCTAGGGTTTAATTCTTCTATTGATTCATCACTCGATTCTCAAATCAAAAACCCTAGTTTTTGCCTAAGCATAAATTAAATATCATGCATGTATGTTTTTCTTTAGAGATTAGGGAGATTACATATATACAAGTAATCAAATAAATAAACCTACTTTAGAAAATTAAATCGATGCTCCTCTCTTGATTTCTCTTGGCCGAAATTAATGGCTTGAAGGGCTCAATCTCTAGCTTCGATTTCCATGGTGGATTCCATCTTGAATCCTTAAGAAAAAATGAAATAAAATTAATCATCTCTTCAAAGGCCTAAGTGCCGAAATTTATGAAGAAGTTTGAGATGATTTTTGATTGAATATTGAACTCAAGGACTTATGGAATAATTACCTCTTCAACTTGGATATAGGAGATTGAAAAGGTTGAAGATCTCTTGATTTTTCTTCGAAGCTTGGAGCTTGGATCTTGGAGGCTTCAATGGAGAATTGCTTCAAGTATGTGTTGTGTGTGTGTGCTCGGTAGAGAGGGGAAGAAATGGAGAGGAATTTTTTTTCTTTCTCTTCCAAGAGAAGTCACGAAAGAGAGAGAGAGAAAGAGAGAGAGAGAGAGAGAGAGTGTAGAGTGTTTGAGAGATAGATTGATGATAATGAGAAATGATGAAATGAAATGTAGTAAGTTAAGAAAAGAATAATCATCATTATATTCTTTGTAGGTGTTGAATTTAGGGGTCTAGGGAGAGAGATTAGGGAAAGAGATGAGAGAGATGTCGGTGGGTGAGAGAGGGAGAGAGATTCTCTTGACAGATAAAATTTTACCCGGTTGAAAAAGTTTTCCGGATAAAAAGTCCGTATTATTTCATTTATCCTGAAAACGGCTCTAATCTCTTCTCGTCTCGTTTCCGACACTAAAATCATCTCGAACCTATCTCATGTCCCACTAAATAAATCAAGGATTCCGATTATCTAATTTTTAGGTCAAAATTCCAAGTAACGAAGAAAACCTAAAAATTAATCGTCTAATTAATCCGTTAAGGACTAAATTCTTATAACTCTCTCATGTGATCTCGGATAAGTTTCTAACATATCTCAGGGGTCTTAGAATTAAATCTAGATTCAAAAGACACTAATTAGGTCAAATTCTAAGTTCGTCGGTGAATAGTGTTTTCTCGGTTATAGTTACTATTCAATCAAAAGTAAAATTCCCAAAATTCTCCAAAAGTCATACTCATGCTCAAACTCATATAAATAAACTCAATCAATGCATCACATCCTCAACTCGAGTAATTAAAACACATAAGTTCACGTTGAAGCACATAGGGGCATTTTAGTCTTTTCAAAATTTTTCTTTTTCCTTAGAAAAATTTTATCACTCAAAACTTGATAATTAAGCATATTAACTCATTTAGAATGCATTTAGAACTTATGAAAACTCGGGGTATTACAAATATGGTCATTAGTGTCAAAGTACCATATTACTTAGTGTTTTTCTTTGTGCTTTGTATTGACACTTTTGGCACTAATATGGTCATTAGTGCCAACGTACCAAATTACTTATTTCTCTTTGTTGTTTCTGTTGGCACTTTTAACACTAATATTGTCATTAGTGCCAAAATACCAAATTACTAGTATTTTTTTTTTTTTGCTTTCTACTGTTACTTTTGACACTAATATGGTTATTAGTGCCAAAGTACCAAATTTTCACAATCATTATATTTCGTCACGACAATGTCTACTTTTGAACATGACAAGTTATATTGCTCCGATTTTGCGGCTCCGCCTTCGGCTCCAATTTTATGGCTCCATCTTCGCTCCGATTACTAATATAAGGATAATCGTCGGACAATAATTTTGATTTTTTCGGCTCGCTCCGAGGCCTTCGGCTCCCCTCGCTCGAATCTTGACCAATGAAGAAGAAGGCAAAAAAAAAAAGAACGAAGAGGCAAACAAAAAAAAAGAAGCGAAAAAAAATTTGAAAATTAAAAGAAAATCTGGAAAATTAAAAAATATATAAAATAAATATGAAAAAATAAAACAGAAAAAAAGGAAAGAAAAATTCAAAAATAAAAAAAGAAAAGAAATCTGGAAAGAAAAAGAAAAGAAAAAGAAAAGAAAAAGAAAAGAAAAAGAAATCTTGTAAATAAAAAAACTGAAAAAAAAGAAAAAAAAAACTGAAAAAAAAAACAGAAAAAAAGAACGAAAAAATCTGGAAATAAAAAAAATAGAAAAAGAAAATAACAAAAAATCTGAAAATTAAAAAAAAAAGGAAAAAAAGGGTCAAGCAGTGATGATCCGGATAAAAGAGGGTAATCAGTAGTTAGGTCCCAAATTCAAAAGAATGGCTATAATTTGTGTTTTTGAAGAGGGTGGGGTAAATATTGAGTTTGTTTGCTCATTGTGGCTATACGACTATATATTCTCTAATATATTTGCTTATCTTACCAATATCTTGTAATTAATTAAAGGGTAATTTATAATATATGGCCCTAACTTTTAACGCTTTTTGATTTATGCGCTCAACTTAAATTTATTTGAAAAACTAATTCACCTTTGAAAAATGTTTGATATATGGCGTCCCCGTGTTATTTTCCAGCGAGCGATCGCTGACTCAGCTCCCGGAAGCATGACGTAGATTTTTAAACGCCACATCCCAAGAAACGACGTTGTTTCTTATTTCTAATCGAAAAATATTGAAAGTTGGGGTCATAAACTATGAATTATTTCTTTTCTGGTATAGGAACCCGAAAAGAAACTCAATATGTATGTGTGCAGTGTGCGTATGAACCTCAATAATAAAGAAAATTAAGTTATATCAAAACACATCATCATCTTTTCTAGTTTAAATGTATCCAAAAAGTTTTTTATTTTAATGAAAATTTTGACAATTATTATTATTATTATTATTATTATTATTATTATTACCTTTTTTATTTGAAAGTAGATTATTATTTTTGGTAGAGCCGGGGTTAAATCTCCACCAACAAAGAGAATTTCATCTAAGTGAACGAAATGGAAAAGAGCAATTCTCGACGAAAATGGTTAAACTACGTTTTTCCTTTTGTTTAGTTGGGATTCTTAATTTTCTGATTACCTGCAAAAAGAGAGAAAGTCTCTCACATTGGGAATTTTGACTAGCGAAGACCCTCCGACGCAAAAAGAAGATAAAAGCTGAAGGAAAAAGATAAAGTTAGAAAAATAGAAAAACGATACCTTGAGCTGAAGGTGTAGGGTTTTTTTTTTTTTAATAGGGGGTGATATTTGTAAAGGTAAAATAGGTAAATTGTAGTAATACTTAACGACGTTTGGGCATATACTGGGCTGACAGGCTTTGCTCGGAGATCTTGGGCCTTAAAAGAAATACTTTGTCTAGTAGTCAAGTCCCATGGAAAGATCCCATATCAGTTTTAACAAGGTCATGTTTGGATCACTAATTTACATGAGTTTTATCAATGCTATGTACTTTTGGATAAAGCTATGAACTTTATGGTTTGCAACGGGTTAGACAAATTGCAGGGTTTTAGTTTCCATGTATCGTGACAAACAATCCCCAATTGCAAACCAATATCGATGACGATTGAAATGAAGTTTGAATCGATCAAAGCTTAGAATCATTTCAAGAATTGCTGCGCCTCTATGGATCCGCTGTATGAACAACGCCTAAGAGATGAGGTTATTTTCCTTCACTCTCTCTGGCATCAAGGCCCCCCTAGACCCCCCGCACCCGCCGCCGCCACCACCTCTCCCTCTACCTCCACCATCACCTCCGCCACCCGTTACCACCTTCAGCCCTCAAAACCAACCAATTTCAAGAAAAAGCGCAAAAGTCAGAAGATACTTCCCAACGACGCCCCTCCTGATTCCGGCGGCGTCGAGTGGCCGTGCCCCGCCACTCCGCCTCCCAACACCGCGTGGCCTACCGAATGCGGGCCCACTCTGGACCCTCCCCCTCTTTCCCCTGAAAAACTATCGAAATTGGCTTCTAGACGCGTCCATCAGCACGCCCTTAAGCTTGTCCGTGAATTCTTCACGAGTTACGATTCTGATTATTCTGATGAAATAGAAAGCAGCGATGACGACGAGGAGCCGATGGACGAAGATTCCGGCCGCAACAAATACAGTATTCTCTTGAACGTGTTTGAGGATCCCACAATGAAGGAGTATTATGAGAAGCATTTCGCAATGGGAGACTTTAGCTGTCTGGTTTGTGGAGCATTGGGTGGGAAGAACATGACGAAGAAGTTCAAAGGCTGCTTGCCTCTCGTGCAGCATTCTATCGCCATCGAGAAGACGAAGAGGAGGGGCGCGCATAGGGCGTTTGCTCAGGCTGTTTGCAAGGTTCTTGGTTGGGATATTAATGGCCTGCGCGAGATTGGTTCTATGCTGAGTGATAAATCCGGCAACGAGCAAGTAACTTAGTCTTCATGATGGCTAGTTTGTTTAGTGATTATCATGCATTTTTGTTTAGAAGTTAAGCATTTTTTGTGTTAGTGCAGGGGAATGGTAATGATGACAAAGAGGAGAGCGCGATGGCTCTTGTTCACAATGTTGATTCTGTAAAGGATGATACTTCAGATGGCGGTAAAGACGACGAAGCAGAACCAGAATATGATGGGTTGATAACTGTAAGTGTCTTATGTCATCTTGTTTCCTTGTGATTCCACATTTCTCTTGTAGTTTTATGCTGTTTGCGAAAGATTGAGGAACTAATTTAAGAGAGAGAACTTTATTTGATGCTGCTGAATGCGGATATAGATAACAAGGAAACTCATTTCAACTCATAATTTTCTTGATATTCTTATTGGAATTATACGTTGCTTATGTTTTTGCTAATATTTTGATTGTTAGATAGGAGTTGAGTAGCCAAGTTCGTAAGATTTAATAAAATAGAAACATATGCCACCAGAATATTTGTTCATTTGTAAGACACTTTCTAGAGTGAATGCTATATATACAGTCATGCATGCAAGTGAAGGATCAAGGATGATTCAAAGATTTACGACATTTATGATGTGTGAGTTGTGTTAGTTGTTAATTTGATAACTTGAGGAAGTTGTGAATGATTTGGTACTTCTCTCGACTTTTTTGGTTTGTATAGAGTTTTTCGGCATGTAATGATGCTGATGAAAACGAAATTCAAGTCCATTCTGGAGGTGATGTTTCCACTGTCTCCACCTCTGCTGCTGTCCCTATGCAGCCCTCCAAAACTGGATGGTCGTGCCCTAGTTCTCCACATCTTCCCTCCACGAGTGATGGGCCGACCACCGGCTGGACTACTCTGGAAAAATCCAATTTGAAAGTTGTCGTGCCCTCCACAGAGGAACAATCGATACTGGCTGCAAGACATGCTCATCAGCATGCTTTAAAGGTCGTCGATGAGTTCTTTAGGACTAATAAGTCCGATAATTCTGCTGATACAGATAGTGACAGTGATGATGATGAACAACTGATGGCGGAAGACACTGGGAGTGAGAGTTACACTGTTTTCTTTAAGGTATTTGAGGAGGGTACAGAGTTGAAGGCGTATTATGTGAAAAACTTCGCTGAAGGAGTGTTTAGTTGTCTGGTTTGTGGAGCTGTGGGTGGTAAGAAAACTGGGAAGAAGTTTAAAGGTTGCTTGCCTCTTGTGCAACATTCGATCAGCATTGCGAAAACAAAGAAGAGGAGGGCCCATAGAGCATTCGCGCAAGCTGTTTGTAAGGTTCTTGGTTGGGACATTGATCGCCTTCCTCAAGTTGCATCTATGCTGAGTGACAAAACTGGCGGAATGCAGGTAGCTTACCCTTAGTTATTGTTGGTTTGTACTGAGATTACTGCAATTTCCCTACATAAGAATCACATTTGTTGTTACTGCAGAGAAGTAGTAATAGAGATAGCAAAAGGGATTTTGTGTCTTTTGTTACAATGTTGATTCACTATAAAATAATACTTTAGGGGCTCAAAATGATAAAGCACCAGAAATTGGACATGTTGGTTTTGAAATTGCACCAAAAAGTGATTTAAGGAGATATCATATGCATGCTTAGAGTTCAAGTCCTTTATCCGTCCACGATAAGTGTGGCCAGATTTTCATTTTGGTCCGTCCACGATAAGTGTGGTTTTTCCATTTAAGGAAATGACCCCACACACTATTATTTTAAACCTCACAAAAATACAAAAGGTGTGGGGCCATTTATCCACTCAAAAAAATCTACCTTAATTTTCTTAAAACTCGCACCACTCTCCAAAATCCACATTTATCATGGGTGGAAGGATATTTTACCTATAGAAACTTAAGTTGTTTGAGGCGTCATGTGGTGTGATTGTGGTTTCCTTTTTTTCCTTTTTGTTCTTTCTTTTGTAATTTGAATTTCCTCTTTTCAATCCTATGGCATATCCTTAAAGTTGGTAAGAATTGAAGATGTTGTGTCATGGATAGCTAAGTTATCTCGTTTTGGCTCATGTCTTTGTTTAAACTACTAGAAATTCTTGGTTTTGATTAGTCTTTAAATTTAAAAAAAAGAACACCCGGCAGCATTTGATTGTTAAGTTATTAAAGGCCTTCTTCTATCCTAGCACTGCTATTGTACTCTGGCCTAGAACTAAAGACTCTAGGCTCTCTAGCACGGTATACATATCGGTTCCTTTCTCAAAAGTCCGGCAACATTTGATTGTTTGGGTTAATCTTGATCTTTGAGTTTCTGCTATATCATAGTTGCAGAAGTTTGTGGGGGTGGAGTGATTATACGATGTTCTTGTCTTGTTCCTGTGCAGATTTCTTTAACATGTACTGATGCAAATAAAAACTTGGAAAATCTTGAGATGGTGTATCAAGAAAGCACGGAGGAGCCTGCATCACAGGGGTTGGCTATTGTGAGTATTTCCATTCATTTCCATCCCTTTTCTTCCTGTATCTCTTTATGAGATAGTATTTGACTCATTTGGTGAATATAGTTGTAACTAACTTCGAATTAAAAACATTTTGTGATAGAGCTGACTGTGACAGTGGACAACCACCATAGCTCACTTTGGCACTTCATTTTCTTAGGATTCTTCCTACAATAATTTTTTTCCTGATATTTGGGACAATATATTAATAGTTTAATAGCGGAAAAGTGTATTAAATGAGAAATCCGGAAGCATGCCATACCACTTTGTATGCTATATGTGGAAAGATTATTTGTCCCTTTTGTCTGTATTCAAACATTTCAAAGAAACAACTGTGTTGTGGTACTCATAAATGAGTCTTTTCTTAAAAGATTTTGTAATACAGCATACTCGCAGATGTTTAAGACTGTTTTAATTATTTAAGAACCTTAAGAGTTGGGAATAACTTTTTTAATGTGATGGACATTTTTGTTTCTATTTCGGTACATCCTGATGCTGATAAAGTCAAAAATTTGGGTATGAAGCATCAGCATAATGTGCCGCAGCCTGCATCAGAGGGGCCAAACATTGTAAGTACCTTGTTTCATTTTGTCTTCTTACTCGATTGATAATGTGGAATAACAAGTGAAATTGTTTCGATTTCTTGCTTCTTGCTGAACTTTTTTTTGTTCGTTTCTATCCTTTATTTCAATTCTCAATTTGAATCTTTTAAAATGAATTTCCTTGCATTTACGACCCATAGCTTGTTATTTGTATTAAATAATTCTTTTTAGTTGTGAACCCTAATTATTATAGCTTGTTACAATAATGTTAAGGCACACAACCATTTTTATATTCAAACATTTTTATTAGTGCCCACAAACTACTGTAAATATACGATGTTGACCTATTGACTTTTTAGTTGACTTTACTAAAAATGGTTATCAATTTCAAGCTCCCATGTTTTCATCTAACTACATTTATTTTTCAGCCACCATAGATTAAGCTTAACTTTGCTTGGATGTTTTCTACATGCTCAAAAACTTCTTTTGCAAATCTGCCACTCCTAGGAGCTCTCGAGGAATGTGTTGATGTTATTCTTTTCTCCAACTCGTTCTTTAGTCTCTATATTTCACAAAGTGGGAGTCTCTTCATGCTGTTTCAACGGTTAATTTCTCGAACATTGTAGAGACCAAAGTACCGTTCTTATGTTCAAGTTTTAATTTCTGATAGATTGCTAATTTCCCTTGGTATAGGTCGGATATCAAATGCAAGAAGTTGTGCAGATGAATTAATGATGCCTTGTTTCAAAGGGTTCGACGATTATAAAGGGACTCATTATGTGGCGTAGTTGAGATTTACACTTCATGTATCTCATTTTCGAAGAGATGTGGTTTATGATGATTTCGGGTGAAGAAGACTGAGGCAGTTGGGGTCTTCTTTTTGAGAAGTTCTTGTGAAATTGGCCTAACTTGCTATCTGAAATGGTTGCCAAGTACTTCATGTTATAGAATGTCTTGAGTAACTAACCTAAACTGTACACATTCACACGAAAATGACACACTATTGGTGTTTTACATAATAATCCAAGCTATCAAATTTTTGCACACAATTTGACATCCGTTACTTTGTTTAATTAAAAGAGAATGAGGTCGTTTAGATATTAGTAATAAGATTTAATTTAAATATAAAACCTTGTGTCGTGTTATTTCATATCGACGAGCTTGGTTTGAGTTAGTTGAATCTAACTATTTCGTCCATGAAAGATGAACAAAGAAGACCGGATATTCAAGGATAGCGACTAAGCTACATTTTTATTCGAGAATATATACTCATAAAGCCACATTTTTATTTGAGAATATATACTCATAAAGCCATAATTGGCAAAGAAATTCAATATTTAGCTCACCTTTTTTATAAACACAAATTTTAGTCATTCCTTTGAATTTAGGACCTAGATATCTTTATTAACCCGCATCCTATGTCAAACCCGCCCCGAATTTGACTTACCCGGATTGACCCACCACCCAAGTCAATATTACCCAACCCAATTTCACCTCGCGATTTCCTATCTTTGTTTGATATCTCGATTCTCTCTCTCTCTCAGCTCGACAAATCCTTTCACAACTTATCCTATCTTTTTCTCTTTTCTCTTCTCTCGTTATCAGATCGGTCGTTGTTGGCGGCGTGGTTAACTGAGTCCGGCGATGGTTTAGATGTTTACTGATTCCGGTGAGAGTTATCTCATATTTCCAGCGTGATAATTTTTGAGCAATTGTCTTTCTCGTGTCACTCTCCGATCACTTTCACAATTATAATTCAGGTAATTTCTCAATTCATTCTTACTCCGCACCATCTTCATCTTATGACAATTCCAACCTGATTTGTTGTTTCTATTTTTCTGGTGCTATCGGCACAAATGACTAATCATTAGACTATCCATAGTGGTAGTGTTTCTATGGGTCTCTCTATGGGTTTTATGGAGATAGAGACAGTGAGCTGCAGTGGAACTGTCTCTATGGGGTGTCTTTATTTAATTTCTGAATTTGTATTTTGTATTAATTTTATTAAGAAAATATGAAAATTTTATTAATTTAAATAAATAACTAGTACAATACATTAATTGAAAAAAAAAACATTACATTAATTGAAATTTTGAAAATAAAATACATCCTACTTAGCAACAGGTCCAAATCGGCTCCAAACATGCTCGATCAAATCATTGGTGAGCCGATGGTGCTTTCTTGTTTCTCTCAACGTTTCGTCCCGTTTGAGATAATCTTTCCAGGACAGCGGAGTGGGGATCCGGTTTACAGCACTGGCCGTCGTTGTTTATGTGTCCTCCCTCCAGTTCACAGCATCCTTCCTCTCGTCTTCAGTGATTATGTTTGCAAAATAATGCACGTAAACATGATGTGGCGGAGGTGCTTCGTGTACCAGTTCCGCGCCGGGTACCTGATAATTCCCTATCGAAGTTGAAGAACACTGAACACCCGTTCGATATACTTCCTTGCCGTTTCCTGTATCTTCTTGAACTGCGCCGACTTTTGGTCCGTTGCAAACGGGGGAGCCTTGATCAGAGCCGGCCAAGATGGGTAGATCCCATTGGTTAAGCAGTAATCCTGGTCGTAGTGCTTTCCGTTCACCACGCCCAGTGCATGCAGTCCAGGCTACTGAGCATCCCCGGAAAGCCGTGTCTCTCCTCGTGCATTTGCAGCAGCCGAGCGGTGTCTTGAGCATTTGGCTTCCTCAAGTACATATCACCGAAGAGCTCGATGATAGCTTTGCAGAATTTTCGGAGGAAAAGACGGCCCGTGCTATCTCCGATCTTCAAGTATTCATCGAATGTATTCGGCGCTCCACCAGTGGCTAGTTGGCGAATGGCCATTGTGCATTTTTGCACCGATGTCAGGCCCCATTTGCCGGTTGCATCTCGTTTCTGCTTGAAGTAGCACATATTCTACTCCAATGTCTCGCAAATCTTCAAGAACAGATGCTTGTTATCCGAAAACACCGGCGGAAAAATATAGGTCCGTACGTTGGGTTGTCGTTGAAGTAGTCAGACATCAATTATTGTAACGCCGCCTCCCGATCGTGGTGTACCACCGTCCTCTTCCTCTTCTTTTTTTTCTTGGCGGCGAAGAATCGAGCGGCATCAGCTTGGAGATTTGTGACCATCGATAACATCTCATCGTCGGTGCCATGAGAAGAGTAGTTGGCTGACGATTCCGACGAGAAAGACATTTTTTTACGAAAAATAGAGAGAAAATTAGGAGAAGAAGATAAATTTGGTGTGGAGAAAATGGTGTGAAGAAATGGGGTATTTATAGGTGAAATTATAAATATATATATATATATATATATATATATAAATTTCAGTTAGGCGCGTGTCCTGCACGCGCCGAATTTTCTAATTTTTTTTTATTAAGAACGCGTGTCCCGCACGCGCTGGATCGAGACCGTCTCGACGTGGCGGGACCGGCTCGAGCCCCCTGGTGCTGCATCGGCCTGTCTCGTCGACACGGTTGTCTCGAGCCGGCGGACGAGACAGCTGTTGTGGCTAGTCTTAGTGCCAATAGTGCCAATGCTGGGATAGAGAGTTTGTTCTGTTCATTTATATTCATTGCATTTATTGTGCAAGTGTTTTGTGTTTTAAGTCTAATTAGACTATTCGCAGTGGTAGTGTCTTTATGAGGTGTCTCTATGGGGTGTGATAGAGATAGAAACAGCCAGCTGCAGTGGAACTGTCTCTATGGGGTGTCTCCATCTAATTAGTTTATTAATTTTGAATATTAATTTTGTCAATATATCACTGTCTCGAGACTGTCGCGTTGGAACGAGACAGTGGATGCTGCACTTGACTGTCTCCATGGATTGGGTGTCTCAAGACACCCATGGAGACAGCCACTGCACATAGTCTTAGTACCATGTGCTCGTGCTGCAGCACTGATAGGGAATATTATGATTTCTCCCTTAATTTATTTGTATATGGTCAGTTTTGATGCAAAAGTTAGTATAATATCAGAGTGAAATTTGGAAATAGGAAGTTGGAAATTGAAAAACAATGAAGAATCTAAAGGATACTATCATTATATTACTAAAAGGAAAATGATTCTTGCTTTGAAAAAATCCTATGTGGCACCCCTTATATTCCTCTATTTATATTTATCTAAATTCTCAAATTTTTGAATTTTTAAATGTAAAATAATAGATTTTAAATATCTATACTAAAATCTTGTGTCCCACATCGATTTCTCAATGAAACTTCACCTATTGAGAAGCCTATAAATACCTAGAATCAATGTGTATTTTCTCATCTTTTGTTCCACCAGTTTTATTTGGCTAATTTATTTATTAATCGGTCGAATAAATAACTATATTTTATAGTTTAATTTAATTTAATTTGGTCAATTTATTAATTGGCTGAATAAATAATTATTTTTTGTAGGAGTTTTATTTGGCCAATTTATTTATTAATCGGCCGAATAAATAACTGCTATATTTTTATAGTTTAAGTTATTTTATTTTGGTCAATCTATTAATTGGCCGAATAGATAATTATTTTTATTAGTGAACCAATTTATTAATTGACAGAATAAATGGTTCCAAAATAGTTTGGATAATTTATTGGTTCACCGAATTAAATTTGGAAATAGTCTAATATTTTTTTATTTAATTTGAAAAAAATAAGTAATTTCTAATTAGTCACTTAATTAGGTAGACGAGCCAATTTCCAACTGACAGGTACCTCAACTCGGGATCCCATGTGACACATTTTCATTCTTATTAATTTTAAAATTTTCATTTTATTCATTTTTTTCATATATTTTCTAAAATCTATCGTCATAAATTGTGCATTTATAAATCAAAATCGTGGTCAATGGGTCAATTCTGACCTGGAACCGTGGCGGTAGACGAGCCAACTCTCAACCAACACTCGAGAAATTTTTCATTTTTTGCTTTTTTCCCCATGTATTTTCTAAAATCTATAATCGCCATCCATGAAATAATTTTTATGTTCTTTGTAGTTGGGTTTTCAACTTTGCATAATTTATAATTTTAATTAACGAATATTACTATACGATTAAGGACGATTAATGAATAGTACACTCATTATTTTTATTAAATTTTTGGATCTATATAAATTCTAAATAAATTTTATAAATTATGCACTTATAAATCACAGTCGTGTCAACGGGCCAGTTCCGATGCAGAATTGTGGCGGTAGACTAATATACAGATTTTTTTCAGAAAGGAACACAAATGACTAATTTTTTAATCGGATTTTAAACAAGTACGAATATATAAATTTTAAACAAGTTTGAATAATCCTAAACACATCATCTCAAATTATTTTATTAATCGTCTCCGTTGGAAAACGTAGAATATGTAGAAAAATTGGCAGAAAAATTACTAACGATTTATCAACGAGTCAATTCCGACCAAGAATCAAGAATCGTGCGAGTAGATGGGCCAATTCAGTACTTGCGGGACAACTTTTTTTTTTTTAATATATATAATTTTGAACTCATAAAATTAAGGATGTTCATGGTCAACTTTTATCTTATATCATTGACTTAATAATTTTATGAATCACAATCATTCCACATAAAATTTTGTAAAAAGGAAAAACTACCAAGTATATAGTGAAACAATTCTTGAAGTTCTATTCTTAGTTAAAAAAGTTATTCTCGAAGCTGGTAAAAAAGAAAACGAATGTCATCATTTATTTTTCTATGAATATATTTGGAAGATGATTATTTATATAATACTACAATTTATAATTAAATTTTTATTTATTATATATTGTGTGAATATTTTTGAAATATAGTAATGTATATAATTAAATATTAATTTCAGGAAAAAAGAAAACAAATGTCAACATAATTTTTTTGTGAATATATTTGGAAGAAGATTATTTATATAATTTAAAATTAGTATTGTAGTCAATAGGCCCATTTCAGGTCGGAACCGTCGGGGTAGACAGGATGATTGTGAAGCGATGGTTTAACTTATTTTTTTTTATCTTAATCTTGTGTTGAATTCACAATGTGGGTATTTAGGGTCACTTTCATCTTATAAACAATCTTAACATCTATAGTATTATTCGCTATCTATGTATCTCTTCTCTCTCTCTCACTACCCGCTCCTCTCCTTCTCTTGCCTCTTTTTCTTAATGAAAAATTAAAAAATTCAGCTTAAGAGTCGCTTTCTTTTGAGAGAGAAATATATTTTTGCCCACATCAGTTTTGTAGAAGAATAGAGCTTTAACAATTATCGAAAGTAATGAGAATATATTAGTTATAATTTATAACAAACATAACTATATGAGTTTGAGACGTAAACATGTGGTAAAATTACTTTTTAATTGAATTTGAGATGTGTTCAAGGGATATAAATTATAAGCGAGTTTAGTAGATTGTATAATCGAATTATTTAACGCTAAAATAATTAACAAATAATATTTATTTTAATCTATCACATATTAATAATATTTAATAATTTTATTAATTTTTATAATTTCCTGTCGATTTTCGACGGTTTATACGCTAGTTGTTTACTATATGTTTTTGTAGATACTTTATAATGAACCGATATTTATTAGTTAAGTATCTAGGTGTTCGAACTGAATTAGACTGGAAAATGATGTCGACTTTTCCTGTACATTTTAGTTGGTATACTTTAATTACTGTCTGGAAAATTTTGTGTTCTGTCCTCTAAGTAATTATATGAATATATAATATATATTTAGTCTATTTCTATGTCCACAGATGGGTCTTCTTATCTTATTGTCATGGACAAAGATATATACAAGCCTTCCTCGAAATTAAATCTCACTTGAGGAATAATATGAATCCACTATCTCCAGACTACTGCTTTTGAGCTTAGGATTATACGATATGTTTGTAAACATTTAACATTTTGACTTTTGAATGCCATCATTGACTAAAAAAAAGCAGTAATTAAGGTTGATGGACTGCCAAGATTCATTTGTATGTTTTATGATGAATTTACGTGATTCATGGAACGATAACTAAGCCTTTGAGTAGATACTATTCATAGATTGTCAAGGTTGTAACAAATCGGATGCTCGTTCAAACTTTTACAATGGAAAAATAGAAGAAATTGGACTAGAAATAAAATAATTAGAACAACAAAACAGTAAATCGAAATTACACGAAATAAGAAACAAACTCAAAGATTTGTAGCCGAGTCGAGATAGAATCTCTGCCCGCATTTGTCCCGGTAGTGCTCTCGATTTTGGCGATCCTTCCCTAAAGGTAAAACGGCTACGTCTCGACGGATGTAGCACCACAAGTCCGACGAACAAAATGAAGATCAAGAACTTAGTGCTCTCGATTTTGGCAATACTTCCCCAAAGGTAAAACAGCTGTGTCTCGACGGATGTAGCACCACAAGTCCGGCGAGCTCCGGCGAACAAAATGAAGATCAAGAACTTGAGCAAGCTTACGAATATATGTATGCTGATTTCGAGAGATGGAATGAAATTTGCAGATTTTCTATCAACTAACATGTCCCTATTTATAGGCTCACCCACCATATAGAAGATTTAATCACAATTAAATGCATTCACTAGCCAAGATGGGTGTTTCATGTTGAGGGAATCACAACCCATTAAATATATGGCTGTTACATCATTAACTGGTTTTCATTTCAAAGCCAATGGACGGTTTCATGCAAATCAAAAACATAACCGACCATTTTGCTTAATTCCAAGATAATTTAAACATTTGATGTTTAAATCAATTTGTGTGTTTTGCAAAGTCAGTGGGACGACAAACCAAAAGTATTAAACAAATGGTTAAATAATTCATGAATTGATAATTTAGGCCAAACCCATAATCCAATACACGGCCCAATGCTCATGGTCGAGTTCGAGAGTTTGAGCTCGTTACTTCAACTCGGAATTACCACAAACGAACTTGTTTACTACAAATTCAACTTCAACACACAGTTTCCCTCTACGTACACTCAACTTTAGCACTTCATATCTCACTCACCGAAAATCGGTTTTTGAGATAAATAAATAAAATTGATTTACAAAACCAATTTTCCAACAAAGGTTTACCCAGTACAAGCACCATAAGATTCTACTGAAGATATCACTTATTGTCTTTTGAATCAATGGATTTCTTAGGATCTCCACTGTTTATTAGATTTTCAGCAAGCAAGAACTCTCTTTCTCCAGTAAAAATTTGTCGACTTGGATTAGTAAAATGGCCTAAGCATTGCAAGCACATAACATATCTGAATTTGAATCTAAAAAATCTGTAACATTTTCCGATTATTTTCCAGGATGGTGAAGTTTGGAATTTCAGTGTTCTAATTTCAGAGTTGCTGGGGATGGTCCGGCGTGGTCTGCGACAACATCACCGGCCAAGTTTGCGAGCTCTGCCACAAACAAACACAAACACACACGGGGATGTAGATCTACAGAGACTTGAATCACGTTTATGCTAATCGCTTATTTAGATTTGTGAATCGATTACATCGAAGGTAAAGCCGAGAACGCAGCCATCCCTTCGCTCCAGATTCAGGGGATCACGAAGCCGACCATCCGCCGTTTGGCTCGTCGTGGCTGCACAACGGCCTCATTTACAAAGAAACTTGTTGTGTGCTCAACTGCTCAAGTTTGGTTTATTGTTTGATTGAGAGAATCTTTTGTTTAATCGAGCTTATCATTTTGTTTTTTTTGTTTCATCTTCTTCATTTTCTTCTTATCATGATTTCTTCTTTCTATTCCAGTTACGAGTCTATCATTTTCACTATTGTTGTGGTACGAATGGTACGAATCAGCATTTTAGTATACTACGATGATGTATTGCCTTTTCTTATGTAAATGAGTGCATAATCATTGGATTAACAACGTTTATGAGTATCTGACTTGTCATTCATTTCATTAATTTATTGAATTTTGGAGTTATTTGTATTTGTATGTGGTTAAACTATAAAAGTAATGTTTGGTACTTTTGGCACGAATGCAATCATTTTTGCCAATTGTACTATCCAATCATGACAAATTTGCTAAGTATGTTAGGTACTTTTGGCACGAATGCCTTCATTTGTGCCAACTGTACCATTTAGACACCACAACCAGTCACACGCGTAAAAAAAAAAGAAACGTTAATTATAAAAATAGAATTTATCACATTTCCCCTTAGGGATTAGATTCCCCATTTAGGGTTTAGATTCTTCAATTAGGGTTTACATATATAAATTATATTGTAGAATACATTTGTGCCAAAAGAAATCACAAAAAAATATACTAAGTAATTTGGTACTTTTGACACAAATTATAACATTAGTGCCAAAAGTACCAACAGAAAGCACAAAAAAATACTAAGTAATTTGGTATTTTTGGCACTAATGACAATATTAAGGCCAAAAGTACCAACAGAAAGCACAAAAAAATACTAAGTAATTTGGTTCTTTTGACACTAATGACAAAATTAGTGCCAAAAGTGTCATCAGAAAGCACAAAAAATAAGTAATTTGGTATTTTTGGCACTAATGACAATATTAGTGTCAAAAGTACCAATAGAAAGCACAAAAAAAAAACTCCCTCCGACCCCTAAAATTATGCATAGTTTTGGGGGCACGAGTTTTCAAAAAAATCCTGGAAAGTAAGATATAAGTGGAGAAAAAATAGATGCAAGTGGAGATGAGATCCTACATTATAAGGGTAATAAGTGGGAGAGTTATTTTCTAAAATGGACTATGCATAATTTTGGGGAACAAACGAAATAATAATTACCTTGAATCGAAGATAATATGATAGGAAGAGCTTCTCCACTTGGTTTTATTCATTTGCTCCAACCTGCAAAACGTAACGTCGGGTTGTGTGTCGGCATCGCGTCTCTGACGATCAAGTCAGTGTGTGTACAACACGAAAGCTTAAGAGAATTCAACGAGTTCTATCGTATATCAGAGGTAATGAACGTGATAATGAAGCTGATACCTGCTGTTGTGCAGTGAAATCTGTATATATACCTGTAAAAGTAAGGGTATTTCTAGTATTTCGGGGAGACTTTGGAAGTCTGCTAACTGACTTTGGTGGGGGAAGCTTCCCCACTTTGATTGATGTGATAGGTCGGTACCGACTTCTTTCTAGGATATTTATGCCTCGAGATGACAAATCTGTACTGTACTTTAGATCAACTGTCGATAAAGTATAAGTGGGCAGTGTTACCCTTAGGTAACATTCCCTTAGGACAAGTTTCTATTGAGGTAACATTCTCTCAAGTCAAATTTCGATGCCTCGAGGCATGTTTCCCCAATACTAAGAGTACTACGGCAAGGTTGCCTTCTAGGCAGAGAAGCACTTAGAGTGCTAAAACAAGGTTGTCATCTAGGCAATCATGATGTACAAAAGGTGTCCCATCAACTCCTCCCCCCTCAAGTCTAGAAAGAGGAAACTTGACAAGGTCAAGTGAGGAATTTTCAGTAGTAACATTCCATGTAAGGCAACCTTTTCTTTCCTAATAAGAAGCAGTTGGAGTGTCTTCTTTCTCCGCCTCTGCGTATTCCACTTTTTCAGTGACACGACATCTCACGCCGTATCAGTCACATATTCATGAAGGAATTGAGTGTTCGTCCTAATTCTATGAAAAACTTCAATATTCGGGGTCTCCTTATGGGCCCTTCTGCCTTGGAATATTTTTGGTTTAGCTCCTTCTTCTCGCCAATCTCCGACATCCGAAATGAGTAGGTGGTTGTTTTGATTCGTGATTGAATTTAGCCTTTTCTGCATACTTATCCAGAAATGTGATGACTTCAATGCTTTTCTTTTGACAGTCATGGAGTAGTTGAGAACTGCTCAAACTGTTGCTAATGACAATGATGTCATGATAGTGCGTTCCACTCCGGGATTGGTTCCCCTGCCCATGTTTCCCAAGCCAGAGACTAACTTGTCTGAGGGGAATGTGCTGGTGATTCTCCTATGGAATAAGGTTCCAAGGAAACGCCCCTACTCAGTGGGTCTGCTTCTGCTTCTCCTGCATGTCTTTTTTCAAAAAGATTGCGCACTAGGAATCATAGTTGAGCGATGACCGATTTGCCTTCTCCTCCTAATACCCAAAAGGAGAAAAATTATCAAAGTCTCCGAAAGCAACATTTCTGGTATGTGAACCAAGCGATTCTCCATCTAACTTGAGGTTCATCTCCCTGTGCCTCTAACTTTCAACGAAAGGTTCTCAATCCGCAGCTTTGTTTTGCCACTTGACCAACTCATCCAAGAGGTCTCAAATGACTGGATTTTCAACTGAGGCCATCCATAGTTCCACGGGCCGTGCTCTGATACAAGTTTGATCTTTTCCCCTATTTTTATGCCTTTGAAAAATAGACTTTCTACCATTATCCATCAAAATTCCTTATTTCGTCTTTCTTAGGCTGACACTTTCTTGGCCGAAGCTGAAAAAAAGAGAAGAGAGGGTTTCTCAGTTTCCTTTCATGAAAAAAATGAAGAGCTAGCCAAAGCCCTGCTCCAAGTTTCCATTCTGGAGGCGAAGTGTGAGAAGTTGGTGGCCTGTCTTGCCAAAACCAAAGTGCAAATAGATTCCCTCAGTAAACTTCTCGCTACGACTGACGAAGAGAAAACTTCCCTGAAGAGAAAATAAGTTGATAGCTTGGACAAAGCTCGCAAGGAAGAATGTGAGAGTAGCATCCAAGCCTATCAACAGGGAGTCTTCCGCACAGCTGCGGGTGGGTCAAGCCTTCATGAAGGAGTTGGCTGAGGGGATGGTTGAGGCCTATAGGAGCAATGATCAGTACTTGCGCCATCTCGGCCGTACCATTCACCCCTTTGTTTGGAAGGGAGCGGTTAACTTGGCGGCGTAGATGAGGGAACTTGACTATTCAGGAGAGGTGAATACAAGGGCGCTTATGGAAACCTTGAACTCTCTCTTCATCCGTAGCTTTTGAATGATCTTCCTTCTGGGCCAGATTATCAGATTCTTATGGTGCAAGCTTGCACTAGAAAACTTGCTTTCAATCTTGTTCTTGATCTTGGATCGACCATCATGGAAACTCCTTTCTATGATGTTTCTCCTGCAGGCATCTCCAGTTCCGCTACGGGAGACTTGCCTTTGATCGAGGACACCTCTATTCCTGATATTACCACTCCATAATACGAGAATGTTGCCTCAGAGGCTGGGCTCCTTAGTCTTCAGGGAGAGTTGGCAGAGGAGAAGAGTGAAGCCACTGAAGTTGACAAGGTTGCAACCAACTCTACTTCAAATGAGGAGTTGGCAAGAGATGAAGTGGCGAACAACTTCTCTACGTAGGGTGATTTCTTTGTAATCTCTAATGCAAGATTTTTGCTACAATGACTTCCTAGCCACTTTTTTTTTTTTCTTTTTGTTTGAACAATTTATGGCCCATAAGCCTTTATGCATATCATGCCTTCAGACATCTTGCTTGGAATCTTGCTTGAAATTGCTTTTGTTTATGCTTGTTCGTTGCATATAGTTGCAGTTGTTTGCTCCATATATGTATTCTCCTACCCCCCTTTTTTTCTGAAGAAGTCGGAGTTTGCCAAACGGATAGTTGTTCAGAATACTCATTTTGGGTAATCACTGTGTTTGGGAAAGATTGTATGTCTACAATCTTGTTCAACCCGTAACATAGGGGCATTGCTGCCATCCAAATGCCGATTTCCAGTAGCGCATGTAGCTATTGTCGAGCCAAGGTTGCTTGCCGACAACCCTGCTCACCCTGATTTTTCTAGAAGTGCATGTAGCTACTGTCGGGCCAAGGTTTCCTGCTGACAACTTTGCTCACCCTGATTTCTCCAGAGGCGCATGTAGCCACTGTCGGGCTAAGGTTGCCTGCCGACAACCTTGCTCACCCTAATTTTTCCAGAGGCGCATGTAGTCACTGTCAGACCAAGGTTGCCTGTCGACAACCTTGCTCACCCTGATTTTTCCAGAGGTGCATGTAGCCACTATCGGGTTAAGGTTGCCTACCGACAACCTTGCTCACACTGATTTTTCCAGAGGCGCATGTAGCCACTGTCGAGCTAAGGTTGCCTGCCGACAACCTTGCTCACCCTTTGAACGCTCTGGTTCCCCATGGACAAGGTTGCTCATCAGCAACCTTGAACCCATTTCCATATACTAAGGCTCATGAAGCCATTGAGTTTCTGCCAGGACTTCTGTGACCCTATAGGGTCCTTTCCCTCTGTTTCAAATTTTCTGGTTAGCTTCAAAGCATCAAACCCTTCTCAATACGAGGTCTTCTTTGCTTCGTACCTTTCTGCTGTACAAGCTGCGTATATGCTCTTTCTTCCATTCCATTTTCAGACGGGTTTTCTATTTTTCTCCTCTTTCCCGAGGTCCAACTCTTCCTTCTTGAGTTCTTGGTTCCGATCCTCATCATAGTTACAGGCTCGACGACTTTCCAAGATTATCTCCGCAGGTATCACCGCAGATAATCCATAAACAAAGTTATAGGAGTCTCATTGGTAGCTTTCCTAGGGCTGGTGCTATAAGCCCAACTACCGAATCGAGCTCCTTTTCCCACAAGCCATATTTGCCATTCAGTCTTGTCTTGATTCAATTGACAATTGTTATGTTGGTCAATTCCATCTGACTATCCGTTTTCGGGTGCACTACTGCTGCGAATCTCTATTCAATTTTTCAAGCTCGAGCACCATTCCAGGGTTCCTTAGCTGATGAATTGGGAGCAAGTATCCAATATCTGAACTCTGGGAACTTCGTAGCAGCAACATATGTTCTTCCAAAGGAAACATATGATGGTTGCATCGTCAACCATGACAACGGGTTCAGCTTTTAACCATTCGGAGTAGTAGTTAACATCTACTATGAGGTGAGTCATATCACCTGTAGGCAACTTTCCCTTCGAATCAATTCCCCACTCGTCAAACAAACAAGAGACATACATGATTCCGAGTTTCTCCTAGGGAAGATGGATCAGAGGTCTATGTATCTGACACTGGGAGCATCTTTCAACGAATTCCTTGGCATCCTTGCCAATGTTGGGCCAATGGAACCGTGCATGAGATACTTTCCAAGCAATGTCTATGGAACCGTTACGAGCTCCTTCATTTTCGGGATGAATTTCAGGTAAGATGCTTTTGCTTTCAACATCCGATATGCATTTCAAATAGGGATAGGTTGTGGCACGCTTGTACGAGTGATTGCCTATCATGTAGAAGTGAGTATAAGATGCTTGATTTGACGCATGTGGACTTTCCATATATTTCCCCATGTCATAAAGTGTATGATTGTGATCCTCCAGTCATTGATTTCTTCAATTGCTCTCACATCTAAGGAGGCAATCTCGTCTTCAAGATATGTGATTAATTGGACAAGTAATTCTTTTCTCATCAGAATTGGCCAACCTTACCACCTTATCTGTAAGGGTATTTTCCTCTCGGAGAATGTGCTCCACCCAAAATTCGGTAAACTTTGCCTTCGGTTATATCACCCTTGCTACATAATTGGCCATTCTTTCTTCCTTGGCTAGGTATATTTCTTTCGTCTGGGACATGACTAACTGGGAATTAGAGAAGATCAGAACTTTCTCGGCTCTCAAACCTTCCAAGATTTGCATAGATCGTACTAGTGTTTCATATTCGACTTCGTTGTTAGAAGCTTTGAATCCCAACTTGATCGAGAATCACATTTCTTCTAAGTTAGGGGGAATGGTCAATATTCCTACACCGCATCCTTCCTTGGTGGCAAAGCTGTCTACATAAGCTTTTCATTCAACCCATTCTAAACTTCGAGTAGTTTCCTGGGTGAAGGCTACCAACGCTTGGGCCTTTATGGCAGGTTCATTCTTTACGTACTCCACAAGTTTGCCTTCTTTTATCAAGCGTTTGATCCTATCTTTAACATGCATGCATTGGTTCGTCTTACTACCAAATTAATTGTGGTATTCACAATAGGGACCCACTCTGGGGTTTTGAGGTCCTTTCTGATAACTTCAAGGTAAGGGGAATCATGCGGGTTGTTTTGACATGATTGCGAGAAGCTTGGCTAGGGCCATCGTGAGAGGGGTGTAAGCTTCCCTGTTGATCCTTTCTCTCCTTGGATAATTTCGAAGATCCTTTCATTTGTCATTATTTTTCTTTTTTCCCTCTACCTCATGAGGCACCGCTTCAAGGGTAGGCAGAGATGCTTCGAGGTGTGGGTCGATGTCTCGGTCCTCTTTATTCTTCATACCTCGGGCTTCTTCCAAGTTTACAAACTTGTCCACTCTAGTCAATATATTCTTGAAAGAGATGCAAGCTCTTTTGGCTTAGAAAACTGAGGAGATATCTATTACACAAGCCTTGTGTTAGGGCATGCATCTTTACTTCCGAGATGGCCGTGGACACTTCCAATGCAGCAGAGTTGAATCTCCAAAGATAATCTTTAAGGCTTCTATGGGAACCTTGCCTGAGAGACATCAAATATATCGAAGTGCAACTCTACCTTCGAGCACTTACAAATTGATGTCGAAAGAGGTTGCTAAAGTCAGTGAAAGTGCGTATGCATGTTGGATTTAACTGACTAAACCATCTTTGCACCAATTTAGTGAGAGCTGTGAGGAAAACTCTACACTTGACTCCGTCGATATATTGGTGAAGGGTGGAGCCATTCTCGAAACTCATGAGGTGTTCCATGGGATCAGTAGAGCCATCATATTGTTCCAGTATCCCTCTGAAATTTGCGGGCAAAGTTTCCTGCAGTATTGCACCACTAAAAGGAGAACTTATTTCATCGATGTCATTTGGATCAGGCTTCAGCAAACGCCTCTTCATCTCCTTCATTTCTTTTCTCAAGGCAGCCACTTCTGTGCCATTGGCAGATGCCGATTCAAAGTGAGGCTGATACGTAGCCGAGTAATCCTCTCCATTGACTCTGGTCGCCGAGGTAGCTTCCAGCCATTCTTCTCTGTTCATACGGCCCTTCTCGGAGAGATGGGGCAACCTTTACCGTAGACCATATCCAGAGTGTTGCACTCTACGAGGAGGAGAAAACCTTCTTTTGTTGGAACGTTCCTTCTCCTCGCGATTGGAACTTTCCCTGATTGCTTCTAAGTGTTCCCTCTGACCCTTTTCATTCTCCTGGAACAACCTTTCCAGAAGTTGACGTATTTGAACGGGATCCAAACCAAACATATGCTCTGTGTTTGAGGATGTGGCAACCATGCCAGGATGGGCAACCCTTCTAGGTTGGGCAACCCTACTAGGTTGGCTGTTCAGCACTGACGATTCCTTAAACTCTTTCCTCAGATCTTAGGAATGAGTTGTCATTATCATGTATGTTCGTGGAATAGCTAAGAATTTCCGTTTTGTCTTTTCGCGACAAGAACATATAATATTCAATCCAATAATATCCATATGCAGTCAAATATATCCATCAAAATTACGTATTTCTAGCAAATAATCATGCTTCGATATGCTCTATAGTCTAATTTTTCTTGACAGCAGATTTTCTTGACAACAAATAATCATGGTCATATTTTTCTTGACAACAAATAATCATGCTTCGATATGCTCCGATATACTTTGATATGCATATATATATATATAAGAAAATATTTCCATATTCATGTTTTTTCATGGATCTATGATCTATCCACACAAAACTCCTCACATATGCAGATATGGTTTTGGGAAAAGCAAGTTCATGCATATATCGATACTTGATGTTCAAGATATTTTTGGAAGAAAACGGTAAAGCGGATCTCACGCCTTAGTTTTGACTTCCCACAGACGGCGCCAGTTGATGGGGTCGAGATTTGTACCCTTAAACACACAGATGTTCAAGGATCATTAACACATAATAATTATCTTGTATTGAAGATATTATGGTAGGAAGAGCTTCTCCACGTGGTTTTATTCATTTGCTCCAACCTACAAATCGTAACACCGGGTTGTGTGCCGACATCACGTCTCCGACGATCAAGTCAGTGTGTGTAGAACATGAAAGCTTGAGAGAATTCAACAAATTCTATCGTAAATCAGAGGTAATGAACATGATAATGAAGCTGATACCTGCTGTTGTGCAGTGAAATCTGTATATATACCTGTAAAAGTAAGAGTATTTCTGGTATTTTGGGGAGATTTTGGAAGTCTGCTAACCGACTTTGGTGGGGGAAACTTCCCCACTTTGATTGATGTAATAGGTCGGTACCGACATCTTTCTAGGATATTTATGCCTTGAGAAGACAAATCCGTACTGTACTTTAGACCAGCTGTTGATAAAGTATAAGTGAGCATTGTTACGCTCAGGTAACATTTCTTCATGACAAGTTTACATTGAGGTAACATTCCCTCAAGTCAAATTTCAACGCCTCGGGACATGTTTCCCCAATACTAAGAGTACTAGGGCAAGGTTGCCTTCTAGGCAGAGAAGCACTTAAAGTGCTGAAGCAATATTGCCATCTAGACAATCATGACCTACAAAAGGTGTCCCATCAAACTCATCATTCATCCGTAGCGGTAGCATAATTATCTAACTTGTGCCGCAAGATTTAGTGCAAAAAACTCCCAGCTGTCATTTTTCATTATTTCCAAATGTGTTTTTGCTACCTAACAAGATTCATTGTGTTTACAATATTCTGATACATCCTGTGTAACACCCGACTCAGTTCATTGTGATCCCTAAAATTTGCTTTATTAGATGTAATAAGTTGCATTATGAAATAATTCGTATGTAGTATTATTTTTAATTGATAATTTGTTAATCCATTAAATTAGTTTCTGCAATTAGGATTTCAAATCTTATTTGGAGATATGCTATTGATTCGTATGGCTTCTCATATAAAAAAAAAGAAAAAAAAAAAGATTTGCATGGCATACTATTTAAACTTGGTTATAAAAGATATCACCATAGATATGAGAGAGAACAAATTCCCTTTATGATTCACGTCAATGCCTATGCTCACAAAAGCTTTTTGTTCTTCTTGTTTTCATATTTTAAACTAGTTAAATAAGGAGACAATCTATCCATATAGCCACTTTAATTAGGTGAAATACAATGTTTGTCAAGAAACTTAATATTATCAAATTCTAGCTAAAGATGTGTTTTTTGGACAAAATTATCATTGCTTTTCACTTTTCTTCTTTTCTCTCTCATCCTTTTATCTTTTTTCTTCGATGTTCTTCTACTCTCTCTTACGCTGCCGCCATTATCCCGTTCTCTCGTGTCGTGGACGTCGTTGTGCTCTCTCTCGCCTTGTCGCCATCGTTCTCTCTCTCTCGCCTCGGTGCCGTCGTTCTCTCTCTCGCCTTGGTGCCATCGCCGGATACGATCTTCTCTTTTTCGCTGCGATCTTCTCTTGCCGCTGTCGATCTTCTCTTACCTTGCGTCGCCGTCGTTGTCGAGGCGAATCTCATGGTTAGAGATCTGTGTATTGCTGTATTTCAGTTTATTTTTATTTTGGTTGCTGCTGTAGTTTTGGATTGGGTTATGTTTTTCGATTTCGTACCGTGTTTTGATTTGTAACGATTTTGTTTTCGTGTTACAATTTGTTGTTTTTGTAATTGTTTTATTACTATTTTGTTGATTTCGTAACGCAACGATTTGTTACGATTTTGTTTTGGTGTTACGACTTGTTTTTTCCGTAACTGCTTTATCATGTAGTGTGGTGTTACGATTTTGTAATTGCTACGATTTATTAATTTCATTACGAATTCAGCTTTTGGTACAATTTAGTGTGTTACAATTTGTTTGTTTCGTAACAAAATAATTTTTTACATTTTTGTGTTACGAATGTATTTGTTACGTTTTTGTGTTTATGTTAAGATTTTTTGTTTTCATAACTGCTTTATTATGTAGTGTGGTCTTACGCATTCATATTCGTAACATAGAATCATGATAAACTGATACGCATTCAAAAAATTGTAACATGGAATCATGTCCAACTAATACGAAATCATAAATTGGTAATAGAGAAATAAGACATATTTGATTCGAAATATTGAATTCGCAACGTGAAATCATGACAAATTGATACGAATTCATAAAATCGTAACATGGAATTATGATAAAGTGATACAGAATCATAAATTCGTAACAGAGAAATAAGGCATATTGATACGAAATGTAAAATTCGTAATAGAGAAACAAGGCATATTGATACGAAATGTAAAATTCGTAACATGAAACTGATACGAAATGATAAAATCTTAACAGAAAATCAAGACATAGTGATACGAAATGACAAAATCGTAATAGGGAATCAAGGCATAGTAATAAGAAATGACAAAATCTTAACACGGAATCAAAGCATAGTAATCCGAAATGATGTTACGAAATTATAATTCGTAACAAGGATTATAACACATGTAAAAAGTATACAAACCCACAAAATGTTACGAAATTAGAAATTGTAACTTAATATGTACAACATACAAACGTGTTATGAAATTTGTAACAACAGAATAAACAGTGTTATTAAATCTCACAAAAGAACGCAAAAAGCATCAAATGACAATATGAATTACAAAATTCGTAACATGGATACAAAATCGCCAATACAAAAAAATTAAATCGTAACAAACATGTTACAAAATTCACAATTTGTAACTTCATATTCACATCTCACACAGCAGAAATAGTTACGAATTACAAAATTCATGACAAATGTTACGAATTACGAAATTCGTAGCAGCAGAATAAACGGTGTTACTAAATGACGACACAAATTACGAAATTTTGTAACATGGATAGAAAATCTCAAATACAAAAATCTAAAATCGTAACATAGTTATAAACTTATTATGAAAAGCACATTACAAAAATATAAAATCATAACAGAATATTCAATACGCAATTCCTATTTTCATAACATAGGGAACATATCTGAGAAAAAATCAGGCGACAATAACAAGATTTGTATTAATTCACCTATCAATTCAACAACAAATTGTATCTTCTTCCTCGTTCGTTTCGCCGGCGTCAGTGGCGGCACTGTCTTCAGAAGCGTTGGCGTCACTTTCTTCCTCTGGTTTTCTTCTTTGCTTTTTTTCTTTTGCTTCTTCTTCCTCGACGGTTCTTCTTCTTCTTCTTCTTCTTCTTCTGCTATTTGTTTCTCTTCTTTCCTCTTCTTCCTTCATTCTCTTTCTGCAGCGACGGATGCAAGATTCTTTCTTTTAAAAATGCATTTGTTCTACAAAAAACAAACAATAAAACCAAATCAATAATTCGTAAAAGAACGGTACAAAATTATAATTTTGTAACAGGTATTATAACACATATAAGGTATACATCTCACAAATGTAACGAAATTATGAAATTCGTAACAGCAGAATTTACAGTGTAACTAAATCTCACAAACAAACACAACAAGCATCACATGACGATACAAATGTTAAAAAATCGTAACATGAATAGCATATCTGATGGTCCCGAAACGAGTTACCGGTGTATCGGGGGGGGGGGGGGGAATACACCAGTTAGGATTTCTCAACTTTTGAAAACTTAACCCCCAAAAACTTCAACTGAGTAAAGAAAGGCTCAGCTGAAATCACGACTGAGTAAGAGAACTCAGCTGTGAGAGTGGTGCTGTGCGGAATGTGGTGGAAATTAAACTCGTTGAAACAACTTACGCTTACAGTGCAGGGTTGGTCAAAAACCAAAACAGTTGAGTATGAAAATATGCAGTTTGTATGCTGGTTAGTTTGGTCAGTTGAACATGCAATGAATAACTGAATAAAAATAAACACAGACACACAGGATTTAACGTGGTTCGGAGATAACTCCTACGTCCACGGGGAGATGTGAATCCTCACACCTCAGTCCAAGTTCTTCTGGACAGTTCCACACAGCTTACCCGGGCTGTGCAACCGTTGCAATAAGTTTACGGGTACTTATCAACCTTCACAGTTAAGTTTACGGGTACTTAACAACCTATGTCAAGTTTGCGGGTACTTGACAACCTAACTACTCAATTACAGGAAGAGTATGATCCTAACAAACACTTTTTAGGGTGTGTATGTGGGTGGATTTTTCCATCTACAACTCGATCACGAATGAGAGCTGGATCTATGGCTTGAACGAATGAACACTCAAACTAAGATCTAAGACAGATTAAAACTCTATGAACCCTCAGCTACTAATGTTCTATCACTCTTGAACTCTTAGCTGCTGATGCTCTTAGAATGTGATTTTTGCAGATTTTTCTTGCGCTTGTTTCTCTTGTGAGTGCACTTCTCTATTTCTTATCTCTGGTATACCTCTCGAATGAGAGAATGCCTCTATTTATAGGAGGAGAGTATCAACTAGCCGTTGGAGGAGCTGTTGATCGCTGATCATTAAAAGCGATGGCGTGTCTCTCATCTCTGCAGACTTTCCCGATATAGCATCTGTGCTCTTCTGCTTTCCATCTGAGACAGCCTTGTGTTGGGCCAAATGGGGTAATGACTGAACGGTCAAACCCTCATGTGACTTCCTTTTGAAATTCAAATTCAAACCTTTCTGACAGTCAATCTCGTTTAGTCGGTTGAAAGTCTTGATCTTTATCTGAGTGGTCTTCAGCTGATGTTCTGTCTGAACCGTTGAACTCTCAGCTGACTTTGAACTTCATGTTGAGACTTTTTTATAACTTCCCCCTTCTTGAAACATTCTCTTTATCGGATGGCATTCTATAGCTGATGTTCCAACTGAACAGTTGGCTTGAACTCTTAGCTGTCACAAAGCATAGCTCTCTCATCAGGCAGTCTTGTAACTGATGTTCCTCATCCGATCTTTCATCCGGGGTTGTATCCAAGTGTTGCTCTGTTGCCGTCTTCAGCTGGAGATCTGTAAAGATAAAATCTTAACATTGCTCAAACAGCGAGCCTAACAGCTAACAATAGGAACTGGCAACATCTACTCGGTTGGGGTCAGTCGGTTTTGGAATTCATCAAAACTCTTACTAATAAATTTCCCAACAATTTCTCCCTTTTTTGATGATGCCAAAACCACTTACAACTTGAAACCACTCCTGATTTAAACCTCACTAACTTATCTAAAATCTCAGCTGAAATTCTAGACAGTCTATAAGATAAAACATCAAAGGGTTAGCACAGTTATAACATGGTATTTAAAAGACTTTTGTGATTCAGAGCTTGGACAATGAGGAATTGTTCATCGAGGTGAATCTTATATATACTTGAAGTTTTTGTTACAACTGATGATTACAAAATTAAGCACAAAACTGTTAAAGATACAACAATTGCTCCAAAAACTACATCAGCTCAAAAATACTGTTGACCGTACTTGCTGAAGATACGGTCAAAGATCTCCTTCTTCGCAGCCGACTCAATCCCAGTGTTGACACCATATTCTTTGCAGACTTATCTCGCCTCAGCCATGATCGCATTTCTGTTTGGCGTACTTGTGCCTTTGATCATCTGAGGGCGATACCTGAGCATCTGCGGAATTGGAACGGTGTTGGGATCGAGCTGAGCCTTCAGCATGGCTCGCTTGAACTGACTAAACATTCCAGGGTCTCCCGATCTGAGCTCCCACAGGGCTTCCTTGAAGACTTCCCTTAGGTCTTCAGTCGAGTAGACCTTCCTGTAGTAAAAGTCATTAATAAATTCATGCTTGAACTGCTCCCAGTCGTCGTTCCACTCAGCATTTATCCACTTGTCAACATGTGGGAACCGAGATGGGAGCGGGGCATTCTTCTGCAGCTGTTGTGTCTTCTTCCTAGCCTCAGCCTTCATCTGATGCTTGTTTATTCTTTGCACGCTCCGGCTGGCTTTATTCCTGTCAACATTCTTCTCAACCTTGGCCAGTTCCTTCTCAAACTTGGCCACCTTCTTGGCCTGATCAGCAGTGAACTTCTTGATCCAAGAGGGATTCAAGTACTTCTCCTTGGACTCCCCCATAGCTTTGGCAGCTTCGATGCAATCTTCAACAGAGATTCCGTCAAGATCGGCATCGAGCTCGGCTGTAAGCTCGGCTACGAGGTTGTGGGAGATTTCCAGTTCCTGCTGCGATGCTTCAGCTGCTCCTTCAGCTTCCGCTGGCACTCCTTCAGCTTCAGCTGGCACTCCTTCCCCTTGCTAAAGAACATCTTTCCCCTTTCCAGCAACAGCTGCTGGCTCATTGTCTTCCCCCTTTTTGGCATCATCCAAAAGGGTGGCAACAGTGCCATCCAGGGAGGTCAGCTTGGCTTCAGCCTGTTGAACTTGGGAAAAGAGTTCGTCGACAGCATCCTTCTCTTCCACCTGCTTGGCCAACTCTAGGTCCTGGCGTTCCTGTTCAGCCTTCTTCAGGGCAACAAAGGTCGCAGAGACATCTTTATGGAGGGTGATGAACTCAGCTCGGAAATTTGCGAACTAAGACATCCACTCCTGGTCTTGAGTCTGCTGGGACTTTGCTAGATCAGATTCAGCAACGGACTTGAAGACATTGAAGTCCGAGCTGATTCCCTGAACCGCCTTCTTCAGATCCTTGACCTCCGAGCTGGTAGAAGTGGAGAGGTCTTCGAGCTTTTGCTGTAGGAAGGAGGAGAGTTGTTCCAGCTGATTGTTAGCTCGCATTCTCTGCCACCAGTTGATTCATCCTGTCAGCGTCCTCCTCCTTGTTGAGCTTGATTTTGGACAATAGCTCCTGCCTCAGCTGGTTGACCCTCTCAGAGATCAGGTCACAGATGGCATCGGTTGAGTGTGCTGGCTGATCAGAGGGTCCAGGCAGTTGTTGTTGTTGTAGCTGGGCAGATGGGTCCACGACAGCCAGGGCAGTTCGGCTGGCCAGGTATTGTTTCAACTTTTCTTCTTCTCTTTTGGCCGCCTCCTCAGCTGCGTCGACATCCTCCATATAGTTGGCACTCTTGGCCAACATATGGTCAAGAAATTGAACAGCTCCAGGATTGTCACACAGCTCCCTGGTGTCTGTCCCTTCTTGTTGGCTCTTGTCCAGGCGACGACGGAGCACAGCCACCTTCTGGTTGTATGCTACCTCCAGGTTCTGGTAGTCGAAGTATACCCTCAGGTTGGACTCTTCAACTTTCAACCTGTCCCAACCATGGATCCTGAGAGTTTCCTCCTTGACGTACCAGTAGCTGAAAATCACGCTAAACTGATAGAGCAGTTTCGTCCCGAACACGGCAAAGATGGGCATTGAGCGTGCCTCGGGGAACATGCCGATCAGCTTGCGGAAGCAGTAGTCCAACCGGCCTTCATACTCATCCAAGATCGCCTGGCGGTTGACTTCTTCATCAATTGGAGTTGGGTCTATTTCGAAGGCAACGGGTTCGATGGTTTCATCAACGTTGGCCAAAGGAATGATCACAACGTTGGCATCGAGCGATAGGCTCGGTATATCTGACTGAGGACCAGTTGAGAGAACTGGATCCTCTTTGGGTAGAGAGTGGGCTGGCTCGATTACTTCCTCAGACGCAGGTGGGTTTTTCTGGCTGGCATCAGCTCCAATTGGACTGTTCTGGGATTCCTCAGATGAAGTAGAGTCATCTGAGGAGGAGCTGGAATCCTCCACATTGATCTCCTTTTCTTCAGCCAGTGCCTCCTGCTGACGGGGTTGAAGCAAAAATCCAGCTGGATCAACCGACTGGCTTGATTCGGTTGACTCCTTCTCCTCAGCTGTTTTCTCAGCTGGTATCACTACCACCGGGCCAGATGCAGCCGGTTGAGCTGCTGGATGGATGATTCGAATCCTGGGCCTCTTCCGGAGGGGTTCCTCCTCTTCTTCTTCTTCATCTTCCTCTTCCTCAGTCACCTCCTCCAGCTGGCGCTTCGCAGGCTTGGACCTTGAAGGGCGGCGAGCTGCTGAGGCTGACTCCACAGCTGGCTTGGAGGCTCCCTTGGGTGTGTATACTGCCTCCACAACGTCCCTGGCCTTTTTGGCTGTGGGGAACAGCATCAGCTTGCTGAACGGCGGGTCCTCACTCCCTTCCCAGGTCAGCTGCTGTCCCTTGGTGGCTTGGAGGATTAGAGCAGAAATTCTTGTGCCGAAGTTGAGTGTCCCCTTGACACTCAACAGCTGCTCCCCGGACTCAGCCACTGTCTCAGAGATTTTCAGCTTCTCCGCCCACAGCTGGCTTTCAATGTAGCCCAACCAATCAATTTTGTGCTGTTCCTCTAGGGCCTTCTGCTGCTTGAGCTTCGGTCTGCTAATGTCACCGAACGCTCCTCCATACACGAAGGCACATTTGGAAATTACGTCGAAAAGAAGTCGGTGCTCCGGCTTCAGTTTTGTCCTTTGCATGCTCCCCTTTAATGGTTCGAGAACAAGAAGGATTGTTTGAAGGAAAGCATCAGCTTCCTTATCGGTGAAGTTCCCCATCACATCTATGGCTTCATGATTTCTGGGAATGATCTTATCCAGTTCTTGAGACACTCTGATTTCTACGGCGGTGTCTTCTATCGAGCGGGAAGTGCTGTTCCGTTGCTTGCACGGTATGGTCGTGACAAGGCCGTGTTCTGCAACTCGTTGCAGATTCCTGTAGAAATGTGCGACCTGCTTCCTGAGCAGCTTGGATGGAGAGAGAGTTGCCCAGTTTAGCAGACTGTGGTCGGAAAGGATGGCGGCGACTGGAGTGAGTTCCGGCGAGGTCAGGGCATCCCTGGAAAGAATCTGTTCGAAATGAATCTTCGACATCATCATGTCGAAAGATTCCTGGAATGTAGCGGGTTCTGCAGAGACCATTTTCTTGGGTGCTTTTGACTTCGGTGCCATCTCAGAGAAATGTATATATGCACGGAAGAAAGAAATTCGTTACTGAAAATGGTGAGACAAATTTGGAGAAGATGATGAATAGATTGTGAAGATATGCACGAAATAGTAAAGATATGCAAAGAAGGTAAGGATCACTTCCTGATTTTCCGTATTATATAAGCTTTCACTCGGATGAGATCAACGGCTGGGGTTAAATGGCGCGAATCCATCAACGGCTGGGATTACGCGACTGTTGGGTATTTTGACTGACGCTCCACGCGCGAGTGAGAAGGTGAATAGTTTAAGGTGTCAGCCCAGTCGCACTATAAAGTGAGGCTATAGAAGTTCAGCCAAACTTTACATTAAATGTGATATGATGGCTTGTTTAGTGTAGCTGACATGTTCAGGAATGTTTGAATTTATTTCAAACATTCTCATTTAATATCATAACACCTTCAGTCATAAATGATACCTGTCAGCTGATGTCGAGATCAGCTGTATACCTCAGTTGTGTTCCTCAGTTACTGCATACCATCACCTGACTCGAGTTCATCTGTTCAGCTGACGTTTGATGTCTTCAGTTGGCAATCCGTATCTGAGATTCCCCCTTCATCTGAGCTTCCCCCTCAGATGGATATCTGACTCTTCAGCTCGGATGGATCCTCATCAGCTCGGATGACTCTTCTGCTCGGATGGATCCTCTTCAGTTCGGATGACTCTTCAGCTCGGATCCAATAGTCCAAGAAGATCACTCAACATCTTGAACCGGGCTTCAGGAAGAGGTTTGGTGAAGATGTCAGCTCTCTGAATCTCAGTTGGGATCTTCTCCATGGACACGTCCTTCTTCTCAATATGATCTCGGATGAAATGATGACGAATGTCGATATGCTTAGTCTGAGAGTGGTGAACAGGGTTTAGAGAGATAGCTATGGCACTCGAGCTATCACAAAGAATGGGAACCTGTCCAGTTGCAACTTCATAATCTCTCAGCTGTTGTTTCAGCCACAACACTTGCATGCAACAGCTTCCGGCAGCCATATACTCTGACTCGGTTGTAGATGTAGCAACACATGCTTGTTTCTTGGAGAACCATGAAACCAGCTTGCTTCCCATGAATTGACAGTGTCCAGAGGTAGACTTTCTGTCCAACCGATCTCCTGCTAGGTCCGCATCTGAGTATCCGGTCAGCTGGATATTGTCGTCAGTTGGATACCACAATCCAACATTAACAGTTCCCTTCAGATACTTGATGATGTTCTTCGCTGCCAACATGTGTGCTTCTCTTGGTTGAACTTGGAATCGAGTACATACTCCAACTGCGTATGATATGTCTGGCCGGCTTGCAGTTAGATATAGCAAAGAACCGATGATCCCTCTATACTTGCTGGCATCCACGAGCTTTCCCTCAGCTCCGGGTTTGATCTTCCAGTTAGTATTCATCGGGATCCTTGTTGTCTTACTTGTTTGCAATCCGAACTTGGTGATGAGCTCCTTTGTATACTTAGATTGATTGATGAAAATCCCTTCTGGTGACTGTTTCACTTGTAACCCAAGGAAATAATTCATCTCGCCCATCATCGACATCTCGAACTTCTCCTTTATGAGATCTGAGAATTTCTTGCACAGCTCCTCTGACTTGGAACCGAATATGATGTCATCCACGTAGATTTGCACAACCAGTATATCTTCTCCAACTTTGATGGTGAACAGGGTTTTGTCAACTGATCCTCGTTTGAATCCCGAGTTCAGTAGAAAACCACAAAGAGTGTCATACCAGGCCCTTGGCGCTTGCTTTAGACCATAGATAGCTTTCTTCAACTTGTACACTCTTCCATCTCCAGTCTCAAAACCAGGAGGCTGTTCAACATACACATCTTCCTTGATATCTCCGTTGAGGAATGCACACTTCACATCCATCTGATACACTTTGAACTTGTGATGTGCGGCATAAGCTAGAAAGATTCGGATGGCTTCCAGCCTTACAACAGGCGCGAAAGATTCTTCAAAGTCGATTCCTTCTTGTTGGCAGTATCCCTGAGCTACCAATCTTGCTTTATTCCTTACTATGAATCCAATGGCGTCTCTCTTGTTTTTGAAAATCCACTTCAATCCAATCACCTTAACACCATTTGGTCTTTCTACCAACTCCCATACAGTGTTGCGTAGAAACTCATTCAGTTCTTCTTGCATGGCTGTTGTCCAGTGGACACAGTTGAGAGCTTCCCCAACATTCTTTGGTTCTGGTACATCAACAACAAAGCAAGAAATCATGGCAACATCTCCAGCTTGCTCGAACTTCTCTAGAACTGCCAACTCCTCAGCATATTGGGCATAAGTGTTGGAGTTTTCTTCAGTTGATTCTGGATTTGCAACTCGGCTTCTTGTACGCACACCCTCGGTTGGATCGCCGATGATGTTGTCAGTGGAATGGACTTCATACCATCTTCGGTTGCGTCTTCCTTCTTCTTCCAACTGTGGCTAATCTGAAATCTGAGTTGGAGTTTTCAGAGCTGGTGATTGATCAGCTATTGAGTCTGGATCCTCAACATTGATAATAGGTTGAACCGGACTCGGTTGGGCTTCGGATGCTGAAGCAGTTGGAGGAGCATCAGCTGAAGTTCCCCCTTGGGATGTGCTGGGGTCTTCGCATTCATCTTCAGAGGAGTATGGATTCTCATCCTCAGTTGCCCAAACTAGTGGTTCAGCTAGGTTCTTTTCCCTTAGAGCTTGCGATCTGGTGAGAACTGGTGGAACAGCTGGATCTGCTTGTTGTCCTTTAACCTGTTCCCTGCACTCAAAGGTAGATTCATCAAAACTAACATGAGGTGTTATTTCCACAACACGAGAGCTGTTGTTGAAAACTCTGTATGCCTTGATTCGAGCAGCATATCCAAGAAATATGCCCTTCGAAGCTTTGGCATTAAAAGTTTTCAACTGAGTCTTCCCATTGTTGTGAATATAACACTTAGAACCAAAGACGCAAAAATAAGAAATATCTGGCCTCCTGCGTCTCCATAGCTCATATGGTATCTTTCCCAACCGCTTGGTTAGAAGAGACCGGTTTTGAGTGTAGCAAGCAGTGTTGATCGCTTCAGCCCAAAATCTCTTTGGTAGAGCTGAGCTGGCTAACATGGATGTGGCTGCATCCTTCAGCGTTCTGTTCCTTCGCTCAGCTACTCCATTTTGTTGCGGAGTACGCGCGGCTGAAGTCTGATGGGTAATTCCATTTTTCTCGCAATACTCGATGATGGTTTTATTTAGAAACTCAGTTCCACGATCTGATCGGATAGAAATGATCTTCATCTCTTGTTGGTTCGATATCTGATCCATCAGCTTGGGCAGCTCATCTCGGGTTTCACTCTTGTGATGCATGAAAATGGTCCACGTGTACCTTGAGTAATCATCAGTTACAACCAATGTATATTCGTTGCCATTTATGCTCTTTGGTGTAACTGGCCCGAAGAGATCCATATGGATCAGCTGTAACACTCGGTCGGTTGAGGGAGTTGACTTCAACCGGAAGGAGGATCTAGCGAGCTTTCCCAGCTGGCATGCACTGCAGATGTGTGTTGTTGAAAACACTCTATTTGGTATGCCTCTTGCATGTTCTTGTCTGGCGAGTCGGTTCATCATCTTGAAGTTCAGATGGTTGAGCCTTCTGTGCCACAGCCAGCTCACATCAGAACTGCTCTTTGATAACAGACAGGTGTCAGGGAGGCTGCTGTTCCAGTCAGCGTAGTAGACATTCCCTATTGGTGATCGATTTCCCAACAATATTACCTGCTTTGATCCGACATCTTTAACCCTGCAACCCTGTGCATCAAACTTGACAGAGAAACCATTATCACAGAATTGGCTGATGGAGAGCAAGTTATGCTTCAATCCATCAACATAAGAGACATTAGAAATTGAAACATGATTGGTTTCAAGGGTACCATAACCTCTGGTGTAACCTTTTGAGTTATCACCAAAAGTAACTGATGGACCTTCTTTCTCCACGAAACTTCCAAGCAAATCCTTTAGATTCGTCATGTGTTTCGAGCATCCACTGTCCATTACCCATTTTGTCGCAGACGCCTTCTTCTTCCTCAGCTGTTTCTCCTGTACCTGCAAGGAGAAACTCGCTTAGGTCCCCAATTTCAGTTGGGTCCTGGAGGGTTATAACCAGTTCCCGCTGGAACTGTGCGTCGTTTTTCCCTGTATACTCGGATGGATTTATCATTCCAGATCACTTTTCCTTCATCATCAACTATAACAACACCTCGGTTATCCTTAGGCTTGTTGTTAATAGAGATGTTCTATTTCTTGGGAGGAGTTAGATTTCTCTCATGTTGGGCTTTAGGAGGTGAGGCTTTCCCCCTGTTTTGATGGCGATTTTTATCATGTTGAATTTATCTGTGAGGTCGGACGCCATGTTGGAATCTTTGTGGCTGATTCTGATTCCAACTTCCTGTGGGTTGTCTGTAGTTGTTCATGCCCTGTTGATGATTCATATTATGGCATGAATATCTCCAGTTGTTCGATCAGTTCCTCATTGGTTGACTCGGTTGGAACCTTTGGTCGAACTGATGTTGGAACCGCTGTTGATTCAGATGATTGAGCCCATGTCTGTTCTGAGGTCGGTTCCATTCCTTCTGATGTTGACTTTGAGGTTGATGCAGAGGTCGGTTCTGATTCTGAGTTCGGTTGCGGTTGTGCCTTCGACGCCTCTGATTCCGCTTCTGACTTTTGGAACATTCCCCCTCGGTTGATATCCCAACCGATGGAACATTCTGTCCTACATCAGCTACTCCTTTTCCCTTCTCAGTTGTAATCTTATTGGTCGGTTGAACTTGTTGAGAGGTGGAGGTTGAATTAGCTTCTGGAGACTCAGTTGTGTCTGGCTCAACAGCTGTGACTTCTACAGCTTTGATGAAGGTTGCTGGTGGAATTCCAGTATCCTTGACAACATCATAGCCGAGTCCTGACACGTCATCCATCTGTCTACTATAACTGATAAGATTCTCTATGATCTTGGATGACTGATACAGCTTGATTAGATTGTCCTTCTCAGTCTGCAACTCCTTGACGAGGACAGTTATCTGCTCGGTTTGTCCATCTGACTTCTTTATCAGCTGTTCGATCTGAGCCTCTTGATTTTTCAACTGATCTTGCTGTTCATTGTTCTGCTTTGTCAACTCCTCATCATCTGGAGCCTTAGCCTTGTTCAGTTGACTCTTGAGATTCTCAATCTCCTCGGTTTGGCTCTTGATCAGATCGTCCTTTTCGGTTAAGGAATCTTCAAGTTTGGCGAACTGAGCTTGAAGACTCTTAAACTCAACCGATTGGTGATGCAACTCCTCACTGAGTTCTTGAAAATCACTCCAGGAGGGTTCCAACTCATCGTTCAGAGATTCCTGCATGTTAGAAGTATTGGAAGAATTTAACTGAGCAAGATTAGATTGTACCTCAATATCATCTTGGTCTGTTCCAAGTGCCATGAGGCATTGATCCTGACTGATGGAGTTGTTGATAGAAGTCAGCTCATCTTCATCTTCAGTATCAGTGAAGATATCCATATCTCCAGCTGCTTCTTCTGCTACCATGGCCTTATTCTTTGCAGATTGCTTCGCCCTCAACGCTTCCCTTTCTTTCTTTGAGAGGTCTGGACAGTCAGCTTTGAAGTGTCCTTCCTTGCCGCATTCGAAGCAACCATTAGTGACTGGCTTTGAGCTGTCTCTAGTTCGGTTTGATTTGTAGAATCGTTTGTATTTGCCGAACCGAGTATCCATGTCGGCTAGCTTCTTTGACAAGGCTGCAATGTTCTGTTGTAGTTCCTCTCTGCTTTGCTCCTTTGCAGTCGTGTCAGCCGATCTGGTTGGCCTCGATGATCTCAATTTCGAGTAGTCGGCTCGGAGAGCAACTGACTTTGAGGCTGAGCCAACATCCTCAATTCTACTTGTCTGACCTGAGGACTGCGATCTCCTCCTGTTGACCTTATACTCATTTTCTTTTAAGATTGAGAACAATCTTTCAGTTCCCATCTCACCAAGGTCAGCTCGGCTCTCGTGGATATTGGTGAAAGTATCCCACTCAGCCGGTAGAGCTTGCAACACTTTGAGATTGATTTCTCTTAGTGTGTATTTTCCTCTTCGGATGGACTGGATTCTTCTGATGATGTCCATAAACCGGAGCTCAAGCTGATCGATGGTCTCATCAGGTCGCAGACTGAAGTTGTCGAAATCTTGACATGCATGTGAGAACTTGTTTTCCTTTGTCTCGTTGCTTCCTTCACTCAGCGATGCCAGGATGTCCCACATCTTTTTTGCAGTCTCACACTCCTCTATCCAAGGCAGATAATCTTGTCCAACTGTGGACATTATTGTGCTCTGAGCCCAGATATCCAACTGGCTCACCTTGGCCTCCTCTGGAGTGTAGTCTTCTGGCTGTTTCTCCACATACTCCACCACTGTATCCCCATCGTTGGGATTTGTGGGAGTGCGAGCTATTCTTTCTTTAATGACGATCGGTCCGGAAAAAAGAACTTGTTGCATCCTGTGATGCTTTGACAGAAGGATCTTCTTCATCCGTGTTCTCCATGAAGTATAATTATCTACAAAGAACATGACGACGATCTTATCCTTGACGTCCATCTGCACACAGCAATCAGAACAAATATGCAAGCAGATATGCACTAGCGTGAAAAATATATCTGTTCAGTTGACCACTGAAGAAACTTTCTCGAATTCACACCTTGTGAAACAGAGTCAGCAGTCTTTTGAACCACTGCTCTGATACCACTTGATGGTCCTGAAATGAGTTACTGGTGTATGGGGGGGGGGAATACACCAGTTAGGATTTCTCAACTTTTGAAAACTTAACCCCCAAAAACTTCAACTGGGTAAAGAAAGGCTCAGCTGAAATCACGACTGAGTAAGAGAACTCAGCTGTGAGAGTGGTGCTATGCGGAATGTGGTGGAAATTAAACTCGTTGAAACAACTCACGCTTATAGTGCAGGGTTGGTCAAAAACCAAAACAGTTGAGTATGCAAATATGCAGTTTGTATGCTGGTTAGTTTGGTCAGTTGAACATGCAATGAATAACTGAATAAAAATAAACACAGACACACAGGATTTAACGTGGTTCGGAGATAACTCCTACGTCCACGGGGAGATGTGAATCCTCACACCTCAGTCCAAGTTCTTTTGGACAGTTCCACACAGCTTACCCGGGCTGTGCAACCGTTGCAATAAGTTTACGGGTACTTATCAACCTTCACAGTTAAGTTTACGGGTACTTAACAACCTATGTCAAGTTTGCGGGTACTTGACAACCTAACTACTCAATTACAGGAAGAGTATGATCCTAACAAACACTTTTTAGGGTGTGTATGTGGGTGGGTTTTTCCAACTACAGCTCGATCACGAATGAGAGCTAGATCTATGACTTGAACGAATGAACACTCAAACTAAGATCTAAGACAGATTAAAACTCTATGAACCCTCAGCTACTAATGTTCTATCACTCTTGAACTCTTAGCTGCTGATGCTCTTAGAATGTGATTTTTGCAGATTTTTCTTGCGCTTGTTTCTCTTGTGAGTGCACTTCTCTATTTCTTATCTCTAGTATACCTCTCGAATGAGAGAATGCCTCTATTTATAGGCGGAGAGTATCAACTAGCCATTGGAGGAGCTGTTGATCTCTGATCATTGAAAGCGATGGCATGTCTCTCATCTCTGCAGACTTTCCCGATATGGCATATGTGCTCTTCTGCTTCCCATCTGAGACAGCCTTGTGTTGGGCCAAATGGGGTAATGACTAAACGGTCAAACCCTCATGTGACTTCCTTTTGAAATTCAAATTCAAACCTTTCTGACAGTCAACCTCGGTTAGTCGGTTGAAAGTCTTGATCTTTATCTGAGTGGTCTTCAGCTGATGTTCTGTCTGAACCGTTGAACTCTCAGCTGACTTTGAACTTCATCTTGAGACTTCTTTATAACTTCCCCCTTCTTGAAACATTCTCTTTATCGGATGGCATTCTATAGCTGATGTTCCAACTGAACAGTTGGCTTGAACTCTCAGCTGTCACAAAGCATAGCTCTCTCATCAGGCAGTCTTGTAACTGATGTTCCTCATCCAATCTTTCATCCGGGGTTGTATCCGAGTGTTGCTCTGTTGCCGTCTTCAGCTGGAGATCTGTAAAGATAAAATCTTAACATTGCTCAAACAGCGAGCCTAACAGCTAACAATAGGAACTGGCAACATCTACTCGGTTGGGGTCAGTAGGTTTTGGAATTCATCAAAACTCTTACTAATAAATTTCCCAACAATATCTTCAATACGAAATTTTCAAATTGGCACAAATATGTTACGAAATTTAATATACACTTCTCACATTGCAGAGTTAGTTACGAATCACAAAATTCGTAACACCACGTAACAAATGTAACGAATTACGAAATTCATAACATCAAAATTTACAGTGTAACTAAATCATACAAAGAAACACAACAAATATCACATGATGATATGAATGATGAAAAATCGTAACATGAATAGCATATCTTCAATACGAAATTTTTGAATCGGCACAAATATGTTACGAAATTCAAATTTCGTAACTTAATATATACTTCTCACAGTGCAGAGTTAGTTACGAATTACAAAATTTGTAACACCAGCTACGAAATTCGTAACAAAAGTTACGAATTACAAAATTCGTAACAACAAAATTTACAATGTAACTAAATCTCACAAAGAAACACAACAAGCATCACATGACGATACGAATGATGAAAAATTGTAACATGAATACCAAATCTTCAATACCAAATTTTGAAATCGGCACTAATGTGTTACGAAATTCATCATATACACTTCTCACATTGCAGAGTTAGTTACGAATTACAAAATTTGTAACATCAACTATGAAATTCGTAATATGTATAATACCAAATTTCCAACACGAAAATTTCAAATCGCCACAAATATGTTACGGAAATATAAAATAGTAACAAAATATTCCAAATCGACTGAAAAATCACCAATACATCCAAATCGACCGGTAATCACCTCAAATATACCACAAATCACCGGGAATCATATGAATACTTGTTAATCATAAAAAAAAATACGAAAATAACATTATTTCCGGCTAGATCTAGAATTTTTCTAGAGAGAGAAAGATGGAGAAAGAGAAATAAAATCGAGAAAGAGAGTAGGGAAGATCTCGAACCTTGATTCTGTCGAGAATATTACGAGCTCCATGGTGGTTTGGGGGGGGGGGCAGCAGCGGCGACGACGGCGGAGGAGGCATTGGCAGGGTTCTAGAGAGAGAAAGATGGAGAAAGAGAAAGAGAGTAGGAAAGATCTCGAATCTTGGTTCTGTCAAGAATATTACCAGCTCCATGGTGGTTTGGAGGTGGCGCGACGGCGGAAATGGCGGTGGTGGAAGAGAGAAGGTGGTAGGGTTGAAAGAATTTTCAGAGAGAGAGAGAAAATTGAGGGGGTGGAAAGTTGCAGAGAGAATTTCGTTGAGAGAGAGAAAATGATTACGGTTTTTGAAAACAAAATGGTAAATAAATGGGTTTTATGTTTTTGGATGAGTAAGAGTACAATTGTCCTAAAATCATGAATTTGGCTAGAATTTTACCATATTATGTTGCATGACAAATATTGTAATCTAAGAGGGCATTTGACTATATCACTCCTTCACTCTAAACTTACATAGACCAAATATACGAATGAGATCAACCATAAATGAGCAATCTAGTGTTCCACTATATATGGTGCACCATAGTGACGTTTTAGTTAACCTTTAAATTAAGCACCATAGTGATGTTTTAGTTAACCTTTAAATTAAGCTAGCCCAATCAATATATATATATATGAGTTAACTACTAGAATAGCCATATAGAGAGTAAAAAGTATACTTTTAGCCATGGTTTTAAATTACAATAAAAAGACCATCTTTTGTGTTTTGGGACGAAAATACCCTTAGTAGTTAGTGGGTGGTTATTTTACCTTTTATTACCCTAATATATATATCATTTTCACCACAACTTTCTCTTTTTAAAATTCAAATCTCTTGTTTCTCTCTCCCCTTCAACCGCCTCCACCATTGTTTTCTCCGCCTCCGCCGACCACCATCTTCTCCACCTCCGGCAGCCACCATATTCTCCGCCTCCGCCAACATCTTCTCTGCCTCCGCCAAACTCTCTCTCTTCGCCTCTACCAAACTCTCTCTCTCCTCCTCCGCAAAACTCTGTCTCTCCGCCTCCACCATCTCTCTTCCTCCTCTCTCGGCGAACCGCTGCTACCAACAGCCCCTCATCAACCACAACAACCAGAATGGCAGGAGGAGCAAGACCGTCCAAACGCCGGAAAACTTCCGGCGCCGAAAAGAAGACAAAGCAGAAAATCGTCCAAGAAGAGACGCCGCCGGAAGCACAGGACATGGGCGATGACCCATTTGGAGAAATGCTGGTAATTTCTACTTGATTCTCATGTATAATTAAAGCAGAATTTGGTTTGGGGGTGGTGAAAATCTGGTTTTGGTACGATTTTTTTGAATTTCCAAATTTCGCGAGCTTGATACTATTTGTTTGTGGATAAATATCATCAAAATCGTACATGAGATATCGTTTGCTGCTGGTATTGTGCTTGATCTGCAAAATTGATGCTTGTTATCCGCACAAATTGTTACGATTTTCTTCTGTATTTAGGGTTTATGATACGACATTGTTAAGATTTAGGGTGTATGATACGACATTCATCGATATTGTACGATATTGATATATTTTGTTACGAGATTCATTATATCGTAGTTGCTTTGCATATATTCGGATTGTGTTGTGATTGAATATATAATTTAGATTCCTTTGAGATTTCAGCATGCAATGTGTGTAAAACCGTATGTTGAATCCATGCGTTCAATTGATTCCATGTGTGTATATTTGTTATGATATTATCTGTGTATTGCCTGAAACTGATTATATGTTGTTACGATATCGTACTTGAGATGCAACGATGTTATGAATGTGAGTGGTTGAATGAGCCTAATGTGTTACGATATTGCCTATATCGTACATGAAATATGTGTCATTTGCTAGTTGGATGTGCTTCAATGTGGCTAATGTAATACGATATTTCCCAATCTCGTACATGAAATCTGTGTCCTTTGCTACTTGAATGTGCTTGCATGTTACGTTATTGCCAAAATTGTACGTGAATTTGCTTGCATATGGCTAATGCGTTACGATATTGATAATATCGTACATGGAATCTGTTCCATTTGCTACGATATAAACAATCTCGTACAAGGTGTGATACGATATTCCCCAATCTCGTACATGAAATCATCTTTGACGCCTTTCTATCTACATGTTTCACAGGTTGCCTGGGTAGATGTAAGGCCGGCATTGACCAAACCCCCACACCATAGAGTTTAGTGCTATGGATACGAGGACCTAATTGGCCGGATCAGCAAAGTTCTGGAGTTTTTTGGACCCGAAACAGGGGCTGCAGTCAAGAAGTCGGTTCTAGGATCTTTCATGCGATTAGACGACTGCAATGTACGATCTGGCCTGGAAATTAATTACATGTTGGCCCGACAGGTGAAGCCAAATGAGAGTGCCACGAACGTGGACACCACTGCACTGTGGTTCAAAGTTGAGGGGAAGATATTACGCTTCTCCAGAGCGGAGTATGCATTAGTGAGTGGCCTCAAGTTTGGACCAGCATCCTTCAACCCCTATGCACGCCTTACTCTCCCCGAGGGTTCAGTCTATGAGAGATTTTTCAACAAGAACCCCATACTCACTACATCCGACCTACAAACTGTTTTCATTGACAAGCAATGCAAAGATGCTGATGATGCCATTAAAATGGAAAAGTTGCTGATAGTTTGCCAATACGTGTTTGGGTTTGAACAAACACGGAATAAGATCCCGTTCTGGATGTGGGTGCTACTGGAGAACAAGGAAGAGTGGGAAGAATTTCCATGGGGAAGCATATCATTTCAGGCCCTGATGGATAACATTAACAAGGTAACGAAAAAGAGATCCCCTAGAGCAACATCGCCAGGATATCACTTGAAAGGAAACACACTGGCCTTTTTGGTAAGTTTTCTACTATTCCTAGTATGACTTATATGAAAATCGTACAATCGTCTCACCCACAATATGTTGGAATTACAGGCATGGATTTTTTGCGCTCTACCAGCATTCGGCAAGAAGATTGGCTTGAGTAAAGAGAAGAAGAAGAAGATACCTCGATTCCTGAGGTACAATTATGTCAAGAACATCGACATGCCAGAAGGCATTGAAGCAAAGGTAAAAACTTACTTCAAATTTGATAGTCATGCTACGAGTTGTTGAGTTTGAATGTGTATAATAATGGCAATATCGTACTACCTGAGCTTCAATTTTTTTACTCATGCTACGAGTTGTTAACTTTGCATATTTCCGATAGAATTTTCTTGAGCTTGAGTGTGTACGATATTGGCAATATCATACGGCGTTTACTTCAATTTTGTTATTCATGATACGTATTTTTTGAGTTTGCATCTGTATGAAGTTACGATATTGGCAATATCGTACATGTTCTTGAGTTTACATATTTCCGATGGAATTTTCTTGAGATTGAGTGTGTACGATATTTCGTATTCTTCAATTTTGTTATACATGATACGAGTTGTTTGAGTTTGCATCTGTATGATGTTACGATATTGGTAATATCGTACAATATATACAAATTGGATTACTGTGTTTGATTTCAGTGATGTACGAAATTGTAATATCGTACATCAATTAACACTGATTTCTGTCTGCATAATACGATTTGTTTGAATTCTTTGCACATCTAACTTGTTTAATGTCTCGTGTAGGATCTTAAAGCCCTACTCGAACCAGGTAACAGAGAGTCCGAGACTGTCTATTGGAAATCCCTGGAGAATGATCCTGAAGGCAGGCCATTTGCCTTCACTTATGATCCAAATGACACCAAGAAGAAGAAAAGGCCTCGCGATGAGGGTGATGATGATGAAGAGCCAACTGATAATGCCACTGAAGAACCCGCTGCAACAAGTGCCTTACTCACCGATGCAGACAAAACTGCATTGATCAAGGAGATCGGTGATTACGCAGGTGAGGTTGCAGCAAAGCGCGCAAGGCTAGAGGCAGAGGCTTTCTTCCAGACTATCAAAGCTGAACTTGGAGAGTATGTGTTGCAAAAGATGATTGAGGCATGTGGTCCTCCTCTTCCGGAACATGATTACATTGGCAGGCTGAGCCAGCAATTTCACTACAACATGCCCCCACCATTCCAGCACCATGAGCAGCAGTCACTCGAGCACATGTTGCCACCATCCCCAGACCATGTTGAAGACCTAGTTGCTCACGATCGACCTGCACAGGCCACATCCGAGCACACCCCTACCCAAGACCCTACTGCACAACAAAAAGAGATGCAGCACGCGGAGTTAGAGGATGTGGATGGTGCAGCAGCGGGGGATGATGTAGATGAAGCAGCGGGGGATGGAGAGAATGAAGCAGCAACAGCACCACCACCGGTAGCAGCAGCAACAGCAGAACCAGCAGCAGGAGCGGATGCAGCAGCAGCAGCAGCAACAGGAGCGGACACAGCAGCAGCAACAACAGGAGCGGACGCAACCGAGAAGGATGTGGGAGATGCAGCCAAGAAGGATGTGGGAGATGCTCGTGAACAGGTACAGGACGTGCATGTCGAGGAATAGAGCATGCATAAAAATTCTCAATATGTCTATCTAATGGTGGTGTGAGGTTCACAAACAACATTTACATTTCGTTTTTTTTTTTCTTGTATGTGTGGTTTTTAAATTACAACAATGGATAATGCTCTTTTAAACATGTAATTGGTATGACTGAAAGTCGTAGTACGACTTTCATGAATTTCGTATCACTCTTAGTACGACTTTCATGAACTTCGTTACACTCTTAGTACGAATTTCATATCCAATGTTCATGAATTTCGTTACATAATATGAACAAACTTGGTACGATATTCATAAATGTCGTAGCACTGTATCATATTCGAGTACAATATGTATATCGTACCAAGTTTGTTTAAGAGGTAACCAACAAATAGCACAATTGATTTGGCTTGCTACATCTTTACAGATTCTTGGCTCCCACCAAGAACATCTCGAGACAGATGATGACAAAATATTGACAATAGCAGCAGCATCAGAAGCCGCAGCACTTAATATTTCAGATGATGATGGTCCAAGTTTTAATCTACACCTGGTACGATATTGATAATATCGTAACATGCACTTTCATTCTACTTACATATATTAATTTAACATCTTATAAATAGGACCCTACACAACATGGTACCTAACAAGATGTCAGTGACACACAGATGAATGCTGTATATGAATCTTTGTTGGCGACCACATCTGAGACTTTGCTGCATACTGTGACACCAGCAACAACAAGATCTCGAATGCTACAGCCAACGGGGTCGGCGACCACTTCTGGGACATCGGTTCAACCTCCACAAGTGCATGCAACAAATTTGAATGCCAGACCCATTAGGCAGAAATACCCATCAGCTGCTTGTCGGAGTCCATTCCTAGTCGATGATGTACGCCCAAGGCGTGATGGGTTCGAAGCATTCTTGAAAGTAAAAACTGAAAAGTAAGTTTTAAATTTACAAATTTTATGTTACAAGTTTAAATTATGCATTGATAAATATAACCAAAAACAGGCGGAATGTCGGATTGCTATGGGCTGTGGACACTGAGTTCTTCGAGAACTTGTTAAATACTGAAAATATGTTGTACAATGATCACATCAACTGCTACTCATCTGTTATGGTCGCCAATCCAACCTTCGCCACCTTGGGAGACGTTCACGAGAACGTTACCATTACCTCCACTGATTTCATGATATGTTACGATTACAGTAATATCGTACATAGTATAAACTTTTATGAGCTGATATGAAGTTACGAGATTTATATAAATTGTAATATCGCACTACGAAATTTGACGATAGCTCAAATGTCGTACATCCTCTAACTATGTCATCTTGAATGATGTTACGACTTTTGTTATATCGTATCATGTACACGTTTTATTTTGTTATGTCGTACTATGATGTTCTTTCATCTGTATTCGTATGATGCTCTGGAAGATATATTTGATTCAATGCATAAGGCAAAGAGGGTAGGAATTGACCTATACGAACCCTCGCTATTTAATGTTAATAGAGAAGAGGTTGTTCCAGAAGACGAGCTCAAAAGGTTGGTCCACTTTTCTGAATGCAGAATACCACATTGGGGCCCGAACATGAAAGCATGGATAAACTGCGAAAAGGTAACAAGTTACGAGTTACCTAATTTTGTACAATCGTAAGTTATGATATCATGCAAAAATTATACATGAGAATGATTGAATCTGGCTAATAAGTTACGATATTACCAATCTCGTACATGAAATTAGGAATATGAAATTAGAAATAAGTTATGAGATTAGGAATATGATTGCATGTGTCAATGAGTTATGATATTCCTAATCTCGTACATGAAATTTGTCATGTACGAGATTAGGAATATGATAGCATGTGGCTAATGTGTTACGATATTACCAATCTCGTACATAATATCTGTCATGTCCGAAATTAGGAATATGATTGCATGTGTCTAATGAGTTACGATATTCCTAATCTCGTACATGAAATCTGTCATGTACGAGATTAGGAATATGAATGCATGTAGCTAATGTGTTACAATATTGCTAATCTCGTACATCAAATCTGTGTTATTTGCTAAGTGGATAAGATTGCATGGGGTTAATGTGTTACGATATTTTCAGATATCGTACAATCGTAGCATATCTGTGGTACGATTTGTAAAATGTCGAACTATCATATTCCCGAATACTAATGTTATTTGTGTACCTCTATATCGCATCCACTTCTAGATTGTAATGGTTGCCTACATCAGCAACAACTGGGCAACAATTGTCATGGATCTCGCAGCACATAAATTGTGGCTTTACGATCCCAAGTCGTCTATCTTTGAGAAGCACCACAAAGACAATAGAATCCAACACTTCTTGCCCATGGCCAGGTTGCTGCCACAAATCATGAAGAAGATTGGCTATTATGAAAAACATGGAATAGCAAATCCGAACTACACCCAGTGGCCGTTGTGCTTTCCAAGAGCAGACGCGAAGGGTATATACGTGCAGGAGGATGAAGTCAGCTGTGGTCTATACTCATTGAAGTATATGGAGCGGTTTATATCAAAGAAAAAGCTACAAAAGGGTCTGAAGAATCCAGCCGAGCTCAAATCATATCGCCACCACATAGCAAGGAGCATCTATGCAAACAGCATCGCCGAAGACACGCTCCCTATAGAGATGGATTTGGAGTGAAAAAATTGAACAATTGTTGGGTTATTTTGTCTATGCTAAACACTTTTTCCATTTTGGCTACTATTTATCCAGGTATTCTGTTTTATATATCTTTTGTAAAAAAAACCTTGTAGTAAGGTATTTGTAGTAATCGATATAATGCATTTTGTAAGTACGATTGCTACGACTTTGATTTAAATTGTATCTTCTATGTTTGCTACAAATTGTACGATTTTATGAATATCGTAACAGTATTCGCACATGCAAAAGCGATGTTTGAATCAACTTTTGACTAAGAACATGATCATTCAAACCTATGTGGATCCATACATGTTGTACGATATTTGGAATATCATTACAAAGAAATAATCTTATCATGTTTTGTAGCGACGATCTTAGGAATATCCTAACAATAAATAAACATACGAATTATAATCAAGTGTACAAGATTAAAAATGTCGTAACAACATACGTACATGCATTGACAAAGACAATAATACTAAAATTAAAATTAATGTCGTATTAACTCGTAAGATATTAATGATTTTATGAATATCGTAACGATCTACTTAAGCAAAATCATCACATGTCAAGTACGATTTTAAGAATGTCATAACACAATACGCACATACAAATCGATATTTGGAACCTTCATATTGCACGATATTTGCTATATCGTAACAAAATATTAAATCGGATCACTGTATATTGCTACGATGTTACGAATATCGTAACACAAATAAAATTAAACAAAAACATTTGACATCATCATTCACTCAAACCTATTTGGATCATTGCATGTTGGTCGAGTATGGCCAACCACCCCACAAATGCCACATTTTTTCTGTTGACGACGTTTTTTCACACTTGATTGGCTGTTATCTACTTCTTGTTCCGAAAGCTTTCCTAAGACAGTCTTGCACGTACTCAGATTGTGACCCTTCTGATGACATCTAGAACACGAGCGTTTCCCTGTTGAGCTAAATTCGGACGGGATTCTTCTTGTACGAGGACGTCCAGCTTGTCTTGGATCCGCCGGAGTTAACACTACCCTTGCGCTGACCTCGGGCGAGAGACACCAATCATCTTTATCAGGAACTGGCATCACCTCACCAGCATAAATATCTCGCCACGTCTGAGTGCTATAGAAGCTATCTACGTATGACGAAGGTGATTGCCTTATATGACTACAAAATTATTGCACAATCATCAAAACTCATGTACGAAAAATGTATAATCGTAACAAACATTCAGTCAATTTTGTACGATATCTTGTAATGTCGTACCTATATGGTACGACATTAAGGATTTTCATATCAACACACGAGATAACTGAAGCCAATATTGCTACGACTTCATAAGTTTCATAACAATAATGTTACGATATATACATAAATCGTACCATACGTAATCACGTGTAGTACGATATTTAGGAATATCGTAGCAAAAACAGTATAGAAAAATCACCTTATCGCAGCTGAGGCATGTGAGCATGGTATCAAGTCAAACTGAAACATGAGGCATGAGCACTCCCTAGCAGCAACATCAACAATGTTACTCTTCATTTTTGAAATCACTTTAAACCTCACATCAGAAATGGGTTCGACCCTCATTGATCGGCCTGCTTCAACTGCATTCCCTAATCTCCTAGCAGCCCACACCGTCAAATCCAGAGCTCTAGCTGCAGCTATAGTGCGACGCTCGTAAATCCATTTCTGTACCAATGTACGGACACTTTCCAAAAGAGGACACACGGGTAATTTTCTAGCCCATCGCAACCGAGCATTCAAGACCTCGCATCCATTGGAAGTTCCATATTCATATCTCCGCACCGGACATTTCGAACGAGCCCATCTACAAGGATCCAACTTCAGCAACTTTTGATAAGTGCCAGGAGCCATGTCCTTCAAATTCTTCATATGCTCCTCAAAGTCAATAGTCTTGTAGCAACTGCCCGGAATACATCGATAACAGGAGTACCACAAGTTCTCATATTTTGCTGAATATGAAATGTACAAAGCCCATGATGGGCACCTGGAAACACAGAGGCCACAGCATTCTTGATACTAAGGTGCTGATCAGACACAACAAGTAGGTTCTCCGGACAACCAAATGATCGTCGAACTCTTTGAAGAAACCAAGTCCACGACAAATCATTCTCTATGTCCCCGATGCCAAAAGCTAGTGGAACTATCTGTTCATTACCATCCTTTGTTGCTGCAACAAACAATACACCTTTGTACTTCCCCTTCAAATGAGTCGCATCAATCACAAAGACAGGACGACACGAACGAAAGGCTCTTATACATGCGGATAGAGCAAAAAAACAATATTCAAAACTACCATCCGAACATGTCTGCAATTCAACCACCGAGCCAGGATTTGCACACTCTAACATATACAAGTACCTAGGCAAGTCCTGCATTCAAACATATAGAAAGAAATCAACATCTACGATCAATATAGTAGTACGATATACTAAAATCTCGTATTAGTCATGTTACGATATTCACAATATCGTACTTGTAATGTTACGATGTTATCAATCTCCTACGTGAGTTTGACCAATTTATGGCATGGCATGAACTTATGATGAATGTAAAATTATCATTAATGTTACGACATTCCGTGAAATAAGAATGCGTGTTACGAAATTTGTCATGTACGAGATTGAGAGTATGATTGCATGTGGCTAATGTGTTACAATATTTGGAATCTCGTACATGAAATATGTGTCATTTGCTACGCGAATGTGTTTCCAAAAGGCTGATGTGGTATGATATTGCCTAGTCTCGTACATGAAATAATCATTGCCTGAGTAGATGTCAAAGTGGCCAAATCTCGTACTACTCTTGTTACGATATTCTAAAAATCGTACTACATGTTGTACGATAATCATAATATCGTACAAAGTAATACGATATTATCAAAGTCGTCCACTAATGCAATATACTTTTGTTTGGCTGAATTATATAAATCGTAGCATATAAACATGAAAAGTTACCTGAAATGAGTCATCTGCCTCCCCATATGTCAAACTAAGCGCCTGATTCCTACCCGACAAAGCAGAATGATATTTGACATGAACACCATGTTCTCTCAATAGATGTCCTTGAATTTGTCTTGGCGTAAGATCAACTACATCGTCCAACGTAGGACTAACGTATGACGCTATGACTTTAGCAGATACTCTTGGATGAGGACGATATCTCAAGTCAATCTCACATGTATGAATGGCCCATTCATAGATTCTCCATGCTCTACCAATTCCTTTAGCTCTCATAATAAAATCACATCTCTCTTCATGTTTACAACGAACATAATACCATCGCTTATTTGACTTCTTTGTAACAAACTCCAAATTATTTTTTAGATGATAAATCCCAAGAACTTCTTTCATACGCGCCTTCTTGGCAAAAAAACCACCGACAACCAGTTCTTCACGAGCCAAAGGATTTGCTATAACTAAATCTTTACATGGAATCGATGCTTGCCGTGAAGCGCCTGAATTAAGAAAAACACATAATATAACATAACAACACATAGGTAACTATTAACATCTATTGATATGACAGTAATATTTTCCATGTGTGTTACGATATTAAAATTATCGTACAACTGTTGCTACGATAACCAACTATTTGGTCTATCGTAAGATGTACGATATTGTTAGTATCGTACAACGTTTCATACGATATTATGTAGATAATATGAGTGTACCATATTAACAATATCGTACATTGTTGCTACGATTTGTTAATATCGTACATGCAAATCATACCGGGAACAACCCATTGTCGGATTGGCTGTGAATTTTCTTGATTCATTTCATTCGAAACATCTAACAGCGGCATAAGATCTTGATCTTCAACAATATAATCATCATGCAAATCATCTCCAAATGAGTGAGCATCATCCAAATTAGGGTTAGAATCTAAAATAACAGCATCGTCACCAAATCTTAAACCCAACACTAGCTCTTCTTCATTACAATCGACATCATCAACACATGCATTCTGCGCGACTCGAACATCATTCCGATGAGTCTGCTTCAGTAAAGCTTCTCTATCTCTAGGATAAAAACTCACATGAATAGTAGGAATCTCCAACATTTTCATCAAAGTATTCAACTCAAAATCGTCTATTACCTTCATCCGCATGATTTCGCCAGTAGGAGAAGTAACAAGGGCATCAACTTCAAATATAAAGATTCTCTTGTCCTTCTTCATCCGAATCTCAAGCTTACTCAATAAATCTTCATAACTTATCCCATCAGGTGGTATAGGTATGTACTCTTTCCTCCCACCCTCATATATATTCTCATTCCATTATCCACCATGAGCAACAATTAAACAACAATGCATAGTCTGCATCAAAATATCACACGGCCAAATATCAAACGATGTTACGATATACTATATATCGTACAAATACAAGCTACGAAATCGTATCATATGCTACGTGAGTGTGATTGCATGTGGCTAATATGCTACGATATTACCAATATCGTACATGAAATCTGGTGTCATTTCACACGTGAATGTGGTTGCATGTGGCTAGTGTGTAACGATATTGCTAATATCGTACGTGCATGTGGCTAATGTGTTACGATATTATGTATATCGTACAATATATGATACGATATAAAACTCATTCATGGCCACAATCAAACATTGTTACAAATGTACGACTTAAACCTATCTCGTCTGACTGTATATCGTACAACTGCGATAAATACAAAATTCCACACATCAATCCTCACATTCAACAAAAATTCTTCGTCAAATCAACGAAAATCAAACGGTATACACAGTACCTCCATTGTCGTCAAAACGGCCGGAAATCTGTCTGAAAATGGAGCCGGAGAAGAGCAACCAATACCATCGACAAAAAAAAATTCCGGCGAAATAGGAACAAAACGATTGAAAACGAAGGTGAACCTTTTCTCTTACCACCACCGCTGGCGAAAGAGGAGAAAAACGGTATGTATAAAGCTTTATTTCCGGCGAAAAAAATAAAATACACTAAGAGAGATGAGAGAAGAAGAAAAAGAAGAAGAAGAAGAAGAAGAAGATGAGAAGAAAACCAGCTGGAAGAAAAAACGAGAGAGAGAAGAAAAGTAGGTAGAAGAGAGAGAAGAAAAGTAGGAGAGAGAAAGGAAAAGTAGGTGAGAAGTAAGGGTATTTTTGTCCAATCAATGAAAAAATGGCTTTTTTATTGTAAATTAAAAGTATGGCTACAATTATTACTTTTAGTCTAAAGTTGTCTAATAAGGTATATTTTCTATATACATATATATATATATATATATATATATATATATATATGAGGACGATGAAAAGTTCAAGTACTCTAATGCAAGTCGTATCGAACGCTTTAATTAGAGGAAAGCGTGCAAATGCAAATACTTGCATACAACCGGTTGCATACAATGTAATCGGTTGTACGGAATACTATAAATAAAATTAACGCTGAAAGATAGCTAAAAGGCTGTGGTTGCCCAGTGGTTAAGACGCTGCTATCCCACCTTGAGGTCAAAGGTTCGACTCCTCCAAACCTCAAACTTATTTTTTCTTTTCCTTTTTTTTTACTTTGTTCCTCTTTTTGCTCCTTTTTATTTTCTTTTTCATTCTTTCTTATTTCTTTTTTTGTTAATTTATTTTTGTAATTATTTTCACTTATTAGTAAATTATTTTTTACATTTAACTTTCCTTGTACTTTTCTTATTTTTTTCTCTTTGTTTTTAATTTCTTTTCCTTTCTTTTTTTTCTTTTTTCTTAATTCATTTTTAATTACTTTCACTTATTTATAAATTAATAAGAGTTATTAGTTACTTTCACAATTATTACTTTTATTAACAATAATATTTACTTTTATTTACGATAATTTCTATTTTTAGTTAGTTGGTCGAGTAATTATTATCGTTATTAAATGTAATCATTGGCATGAAATAAAGTAATATTTTACAAGTATTACTTTTCTTCACGAAAATATTTACTTTTATTTACGACAACTTGTAGTTTTAGTTATTTGGTAAAGTAATTATTATCATTATGAAACGTAATCATTGACATGAAATAAAGTAATATTTTACAAATATTACTTTTCTTCACGTAAATGTTTACTTTTATCTACGACAACTTGTACTTTTAATTATTTGGTAAAGTAATTATTATCGTAATGAAAAGTAACTATTGTCGTGAAAAATAGTAATATTTTTGAAACAATACATTTCTTCATATCGATAATTACTTTTTCTTACGACAATAAATACTCGACAAAATAACTAAAAGTACACTTTCTCGTGAACAAAAATAAACATTGTCGTGAAGAAAAATAATATTTTTAAAACGTTACTTTTTTTTTGGTAGAAAATAGTTTTATTTCACCAAAGAATAGAAGCGAAGGTACAAACACCTCAAAACCCACAACCCAAGCACACACTAGGATCAAACTAATTAACAAAATATGGCCTAGTCTATGATCCTTCCTTGCACTCAAATGATTTGGCTTTGCCGAATGATCTAATCTATGCTCGAAGCTTTATCTTGGAAGCTTCTTAGATTTCTTTCCTTCCAAAGCATGTATAGTACAATGGATATAGCTAGTCGATACATCTTTTGCTTGCGAGAATTCGATCCATAATTCGCCAAAGTCTTTGTTTCTCCCAGCTCCAGTCCCCTACTCCTCTATGCAGTTTACACCACTACTTCACTGCTTGCCACACTGCCGAGTAGAAGGCACACTTCAAAAACAAATGCTTCATGGTTTCATCTCCCTGCATGCAAAGGCAACACTGATGTTTCAACTATTTTAATCCTAAGTTGCAAGCAATTAAACGTGATCTTTGTAGATTAAGCAAGTTAACCCAAATATTGTCTCACAAGGAAAACTTAGTAGCGAAATTATTTGTTTTGCTACGGAAAAGAAAATAAAGCAGTAAAATCGAGGGTTTGGTTTGTTTATAACTAGGCGAGAAAAGAAATTAAGCATAAATTAATCCTAGGCAAGAAATTAAACCTAATCTAACGAACGCAAAGAAATAAATCATAACAAAATTCAATTAGCAAAAAGAAAAACAAAGAACTCACAAACTTGAATTAAAAGTAAACTTGAATCGCAATTGAATCCGTGGTGTTGATGTTCGTTAATCCGAAAAGAAAATACTAAACTATGGAAGCAATAAACTAAGAAGAATGTAAAAAGTGTTTTGGATGCTCAAAAACTAGATAAAAATCACACAAAAAGAGAAGAGTGGCGGAAGGAAATAAATAAGCCCTATTTATAGAAAATTTCCGTCTTCACGCCGCCATAGGCCAAGCGATCGCTTGGAGGGCTGAGCGATCGCTTGGCCCCAGTCTCTGTCCATCAATGTGTCTCGCCAAGCGATCGCTTAGGGGGCTGAGCGATTGCTTGGCCCTCGTCTCTGTCCGAAACTTTGATCCGTCAAGCGATCGCTTGACCTAGCTCTCTGCTCCCTTATTCCATCCTGAGCAGTCGCTTGCAAATCCTGAGCGATCGCTTGCATCACTTCTACCCCTGCTTGTCTCAAACTCTTCTTCTCTCGTTCTTGATCTAAATACCTACAATTCAATGTCAAAACAACCAATTTCCACACAACACTTGGTCCAAAAGATTAGTACAATTCCTATAACAAAACATAATCATTTTGCAATAAAACCATCGAAAATGTACTACCTAGACTAGACAAATCACAACCAAATGAAGGTGAAACACCCCTCCACACACAAAACCTTACTTGTCCTCAAGTAAATCTTATTTCCAATCAAAATGAAAAAGTAATAAATTGAACTAAACAATCCATACTCCAATAAGCTCTCAATTTCAAGATAAATTCATCATTCATCAACCAAATATAATCATCACAAAACAATGAGTTGCCCTTCACACAAGAACTCAATCAACTCAACATCCAACTGCAAGATCTAGGTGAAAAAATTTGAACAACGAAAAGTATCCCAATTCATGTCATTTCTTAAATTATAGATATTAAGTGAATTCCGGGCATTATTCACTTGGTTTACTCATGGAGAATTCCGGCTGCCTAGCGTGGTTTCCCTTGCCCATTTCTCGTTGAATATATTCAACATTGAACAGACAAGAAAGATGGGTAGAGCTCTTGAAATCACAACAATTTCAAACAAAGGCATCACATAAAGTTCTCAAGTTAAGTTAGGTTATATGACCAAAATTCATGAGGTGTGAACATTTAGAGGTCATCTAAAGTATCCTCATGTAGTTTTCCATGCTCATGGTTCCCAGAAGAGCAGAAGCCTCCCAACTTAACTTAATAAATTATACAATTAATGGCTCATTATTCGGGATACATTTCTTAAAATAAAGATTTTCTCACCCTTCGCCCACACTCAAACATCAAGCTTCAATCATTCAAGCATGAAATGCCCCACAATCGGAATGCAACAACCATATCAATCAAATCATGACAAAAAATACCCCGGTCAATCAAACATATCGAAGCATGAACTATAAACTTCAATTCCTACTTCCGCAATTCAATTGTGAAATAAAATAAATCAAAGAAAAAGAAGCTGAACTATCAAGAAAACACACCCCCCCCTCCCTATGAGAAAAATGAACAATGCCCCCATTGTCACAATATAAGCAAAAAGAACAGGGAAAGGGTGATAGAAGGATGCAAACCATAGCGAATAGACGAGAAAGCAGCAACCACAAACCTCAAGCATCCTACACAAAACAGGAAAAACAAAAACAAGCAAAGCAACAATAACAAATAATAAAACAAAACAAGAAAATACCACCATAGTTCAAAAAGAAAGAAGGAAATAACATATGCATCAACAGTGAAGCTCACTGTTGATCAGGTGGTGGTTGCGAAGGACTGCCAGACAGAAGGTGCCAACTAGCAAACTGCCGCTCGAAGGCATCCATACGCCGTGTCTGAGCTTCATTATACTGCCACTGCTCCTCCCAACGTTGAGCATTAAGAGTCCACTGTTGAGCCTACTCAGTCCAATACTGACTGCTAGCAGCGTAGAACTGAGAAACCCCTTGCCAATGCTGCTCAGTCAAACCCCAACGCTGATCATTGGCAACTCAACGTTGCTCATTCTCCATCCAACGTTGCTCATTACGCTGCAAATACTCGGTTTGCGTGTGCAACTGGTCGCCGTAAGTAGCAATATTTTGTTGTAGTTGGCCCAGCTGAGCCCCCAAATCAGTCAGGAAAGCAGCGAAGTCATGCTCAAAACCACTGAAATCAAAAGAGGCTGACCCAGATGGTTGAGAAGAACTTGACGGTTGGAAAGGCCCGACAAGATGTGGATGGCCTTGCTCCCGTTGCTCCCCAGTCCTATCTTCATTTTGACGATCTGCATCAGGAGAAGCAACAGCGCCAGCACGTTGATCAGCACGATACCGCTTAACCACAACACGTTCCTCAAAAGTAACAAAAGAAGTCTTATCTTGCACAAGAAAACCATGCTTGAGCTCAAAGTAGCCCAAGTACTTAACATCCACATCATAATATGGGCGAGGAGGATAATTGCCTTGGAAAAGCTTAAATTTAAGAGCTAAGGCGGTGGCTAGCTGAGGAAAAGCAACTGCAGCAGAGGACTTTATCTTGATGTTTTGCAAAGCGGCATAAATAAATTGCATCGGGCAAAACGGCACTGTCCGTGCTGCACAATCTAGGAGAAAAAGCTTCGTGGTGTGCACCTTACTATAATCCTCCCACCTAATAACATTATTCACAAGAAATTTATGCAATATGCACTATGCCAGCTTACGAATGAATCCACAAGAAATTCCCCCAGTTTTCTAATTATCCAAGCCAGTTAAATTCCTCCATGCAGTAGAAGCATCAAAATCCTGAGGCACAGCCATCACTCCACCCTCCATTCTAAACCCAAACACCTGATACATAACAGTCGACCCAGCTCGACATTCCTTCCCCAAACGGCGAAACGAAATACCTTGAAGCTCATCTTCAAATGTCATGGTAGCGATAAATTCAAAGCATAAAGGCATATAACAATCCCATTCCGAATGAGCATAATTATACAATCCCAACACCTTAAGGTACTCGTCTAACTCTTCCACAATACCAAATTTACCATTTTCTTCTCAATCAATGTAATGAGCAGTAGGTTGACGTTTATAAAGAAAACGAGAGTAAATTTGACCTTCCTCCGGCGTATAAATCGGAAAAGTTGCGCTATAGGTGGCACGAAGATCCTCTGGTTGCTTCGGCGGCTCTGAAGACTCGGCGACGAGTTTGGCCTTCTTGGCTCTACCAATTTGTCAAGGGCAATAGAAAAAAATATGAGAACGTGGACGACGGCAAGCGGCTGATAGACGGTGACGTGGTCGGCAGCGGCCTGAGCGACCGCTTAGGAATGGAGGCGATCACTCAGGTGAAGTGGGTTGACCGGAGCAAACGCGTAGGCCGGAGATGGTATGGAAAGTGATCGCTTGGCCGGGTCGAGACTATTGAAGCGAACACGTGGAGGGACGGACGGTCGCTTGGCCGGACTGGGGCAGCTGGAGCGAGAGCGTGATGCCTGAGGGGGTCGCTTGACTGGATTGGATTGGCCGGAGTAGTGAGTGCCGGCGGTATAGGAACGAGGAAGGGGAAAGATAGATGGAAAACGACGGTGGAAGGGAAAGGTGAGGAGAGGCGAAATTGGTGAAGGAAGGAGAGAGGTGGGCGGCGTTTGAGAGAGAGAAAGTGATGGAATGAGTGGTTAGGGTTTAGTGGGGTCCATTTATATGAAAGAGACAAAACATATGGGAATTCATACTGATAGATCTAGGGTTTGCAAGGGTGACAGAAAATAATAACAACACGATAACACAAAGATTTACGTGGTTCGATCAATGTGATCTACGTCCACGGAAGAGAATATAGAGAGCTTTTATTATACTTGAGTGTACAATGAGTATTTGAACGTATTTACACCTCTAATCTAGCATCTATATATAGGCCTTGAATTGAGCCCTAAACCTTCTAGGATTCGGATTCCTTATACATATCTTGTTTCCTAGTACGTGCATATCCGATTCCCTTCCATAATAGGATTCGATCTTCTTCCAAAGTAGGGCTTCGTTAATGACTTTACTTGGGCCGAACTCTATGGGCCGAGCTTTAATATATAGGCCCAATTAGATTGGGTCTTAGATCAGACCCAAGAAGAGGCCGGTACTATCACATCCCCCCCCCCCCCCAAAAAAGAGAGAAGAAGACATGTAGACGCAGACTACGAGGTCAAATTTTCCGAGGTGATTGATCGCGCAAATCACCTGTACGAACTGGATTACCGAGCTTATCGCCCGAGCTAAAGTAGCAGATAGAACGAGATGATTAAATTGAACGTCAGCGGCTTGGTTATGTTGTTCAGGTCGTTGGCATAGACGTGGACCATACCCGAACTTAAAGGGAGGAAAAAGTAGCGGGCCATTTTGAATTTGGTTGAGGGATGGTCCATATTCCGAGAAATGCGGGCCCACGTTTACACGTGTATAATGGGTAACGGCGGGATTCAAATACATATAATGTGGGATTTGAAACGTCCCCCATGTTTCACATCCGCCGCTATATCAAAAATTTCTCGTCCCAGAAAATCATCTTTCTACCTTTCTCTATCCCCCCAAAAGCTTTAATTTCCTGTATCACTGTGCCGTCGGTGTTCACGCCGTTGAGACTTCCATTCACGACCGGTTTCCAGAATACTTCCGCTCACTTTCACAAGTAAGTATGGCCTCCCCTTCTCAGTCTAGTAGTAATAGTGACTCTCCTCCGGCAAGGGCCGTCGATGACAGCGTAGAGTTTAGGATTTTTACCGTAGGGTCTTCTGAACCTACTACTGAAAGTTTAATAGTGCCCGCGCGTATGAAGGAGAAGGTGGCCGATTACTCCTCATCTTTAGACGAGGCTAGGATTAGGCGGCTTGCCCAAACTTATAATTTCCCTTCTGATGCGGACTTAATAGAACCGCGCCCAGAGGATAGGGCCTGCTCTCCCCCAATGGGGTTTGTTACTATTTATGAGGATAGCCTACACGCTGGTCTTCGTGTACCCCTCCCCGAGCCCTATTCCGAGCTCCAGAAGAAGCTTGGCTTAGCGTTAGGGCAGATAATGCCGAATTCATTTAGGCAATTTACCGATTTGGGTGTGGCAGCGATTGATAAGGGTCACCAAATTTCTGCCGAGCTCATTCACGATCTCTTCCTTTTCAAAAAGAGTGCGGGCTAGTACTATGCCACTGCCTGAGCTGAGTTCAAGGGGCGAACTCAAAATAAAGTGGATAAGTGGCATATGAAATTTTTCTTTTGTCGCCACCATAGTTTTGTCAACCTGGTTTGGAGGGTAGAAAAGCCTCACGAGTGGGTAATTGGCGAGGTCGATAAAGCTTTAGAGTCTGCTGTGAAAGCAATGAGGAACCACGGTCCTTTTGAAGGGTGCTACAATGAAGACTCCTTAGCTGAAGCGGGGTTAAGCCCGTACGAGCCCCAAAGTATGGTGGATCCTTCGACGGGTGAGGCCCCGCTAGTAATGTTAGGATTATTGTTGTTTTTCTCTTTTTCGTTGTCCTCACTCCTTTCTTGCCTTTTTTGCAGTGAAGAACTTCGGGAAGATAAAGGAGGTCGATGCCAAGGCCGCAGCTCGCGGTACCAAGAGAGCGAGGTCGACTGAACAATCTGCCTCCTCCTCCGACCAGAGTCAGCTCGGGGGATTCTCTGACTTAGCTCCGCAGTCTGAGGTAGCGGGGCTTGTGGCGAATGTTCGCGCTACTCCCTCTAAACCACCTCAGAAACGAGCCAAGGCCGGGGACCATGTCGACGTAGAGATTCTCGAGATCTCGGGCGGCGACGCGAGCCCAGTAGCTCCTTCGAACAAGCTGCTGATCTGCCTTTTCCCGAGGTGAAGACACTGCCTTTACTACATAATTTTCCGTAATTCTTACCTGTGTAGCTAACTGTACTCTCTCTGACAGGGCATCGATACGGTCGTGGGGTGGCTGAAGAACAGCATTGGGGAGATGTCCGCGAAACACGAGGACGAGAAGAGCAAGTACTCTGAGAAGTTGATGCTGGTCACCGCCAGGGCGAAGAAAGCTGAGGCCGAGCTGAAGGAGGCCAAGGAGGAGGTGAAGGCTGCAAGATCCGAGCTGGTCGCTCAGCTCGCGAAGGCCGAGGCTGAGGCTGAGAGAGCTCGGACTGAGGCCGAGAGAGTTCGGAAGCTGGAGTCCGAGCTGAACGCGGCGAAGGACCGGGAGGCCCAGCTCGCGGCGAGCCAAGGCGAGGTTCTCCGGGCCTATACAAAGAGGCTACTGCTGTCTGAAAGCTTCTCCAGCCTAGCCAATGACTTGGCTTTACTCATCAATGGGAACTTCGCCGTGGCCGCTTTGGAGAAGGCTGCCGAGGATTTCCCTCATCTGGATGTGGCGAAGTACGGCTTCGAGCGCCTTGGGGATGATACTCTTCCTTCCCGGTACGCCAGAGTGGTCCGGGATCACCTCGGTCAGCTTCCCGTCTTGGAGAGCCTCGCCCGCTCGTCTGAGCTGCTATCTGCCGAGCAGATTGATGACTGCTCTGTAGATCGGGACTCCGACCTTGATGCCGCCTTCGATTCTCTTCGTGATGAAGAAGAAGAAGATAAGGAGGAAGAGGAGCACGAGGCCTCGGCTGATGGAGAGGACCTCAGTGGTGTTGGCGCTGATGGCTCTTCGCAGGACCCCCCCTCCGTGCAGCCACCTTCTCAAGACAAGGAGGTCGACGCTCCTTAGATTTTTTGTTTTTTTTTTGTTTGTAATTTTTACTCAGACGTTTATGAATAAACGAATTTTGCATTTTTTTCTGTGTGTAGATTTCTGATCTCCCTGATATAGCTTCCCTACACAAGCAAATAAGTCTCCTTTCTCATGATCTATCCGAACAACGATCTCTAGCTCGGTTATGGATGGAGAAATGTCGCCGAGCTGAGGCACTGTTTGATGAAAAGAGTGCTCTTTTGAAGTTGAAAGAATCTGAGCTGGAGGAATGGCAGGGGAAATTTGAGTCGCTCTGCGTGGAGGCCAAGGTCAAGCAGCTCGCTGGTCAAGAGAGTGCCAATTTACTTCAGGCCAAGCTTCTTCAGGCTGAGGAAGAGTTGGAAGTTGCCCGAGGTAGGGCTGGGCGCGTGCTGGAGGACCATGAGAAGGTCGTCGAGGAGCATGCCGAGTATAAGGATATCATCCACCGCAACGGCGGTATTACCATCTCCGAGGCGGAACTGAAGATGAAGGAGCTGCTGGAACAGTACCTCGATTTGAAAACAGCATGCGGGCCCGAGTCTTTCGAGCTTCAAGGGGCTTTTGAGATGCTCAAGGAAAGCACGAACTTGTATAAATGTGTACTATCCCGTCGTCCAAAGCTTCGCGCATTCCTGTCCAATAGTACTGATGGGTCTGCTCCGTCATCTTCTCGGACTATGCCTGCGCGCGAGGCGAGAGCTGCTTCTCGGGGTCGTCAGGCTGGACCGAGCCGAGGTGGGCGGGCCTCGGGGCGGAGTTCAGCTACGTTACAAGGTCGGGGTTTCTCTTCTGGAAGGAATCGAGGTCGGGGACGAGGTCGGATTTCCATCGACGACCTTCTGGGATCTACTTCCTTCGAAGAGCGATGGCTCAACTTCAGTAGGCCAAGTCCCCCTTCGTAGAGTAGCTCGCTTCTTCCTGTAATTTATGTACATACAATGTTGTAATTAGTCAAATGCGAAGTAATATATATTGTCTATTATGAACTTCATGTTTTTCGGGAAGAATGCTTCCTTGCATTCGTGCTTTGCTTCTTTGTTTTTTTTTCTTTAGAGGGAGTCTAACTCGGACCTCTTTGTATGACAAGGGAACCTTGGTTCAGACCTCGTGTTATGATTCTCTCGGGGGAACTTGGTTCTGACCCAGTTGAGAAAATTTTATCCTTTGGAGGGAGTTTAACTCGGACCTCGTCGGATCTTCCCTTTTGAGGGAGACGAGCTCGGACCTCAAAAAGGGTTTCTTTTGCGCATTTCTTAGGATATAATTACCCCATGTCGGATCATTATTGACCTCGGAAGGGAACTTTAGTTCATCCTTATGAGGGGATTCGTTTTTGGATACTTCGTATAAGCAAATTAAAAGACCCGAGAATATGCAAAAACGAAAAGAAACTTTATTAAAGGAAAAGCGAAACAAATAAAAGTTTTACGAGCTCGTAAAAACAAAACATTATTACTTAAAAAGAAAAAAGAAAAAAAGACGAAAAAACTTAGACTCTAAATGCAAGACTCTGCTGCTTATACGAAGAACCTCTTTAGGTGGGCGATGTGCCACGTTCTGGGTATCAGCTCGCCCGAAAGGTAGGCGATTTTGTAGGCTCCTTTGCCGAGAACTTCATGCACTCTGTAGGGCCCTTCCCATGAGGCTTCAAGTTTGCCGAGCTTCTCCGAATGGCTTACTTCGTTGTTTCTAAGCACAAGATCACCAACCTGGAACTGCTGGGGTTTGACCCTTTGATTGTAATATCGGGTCATTTGCTGTTTATACCGAGCTTCTTTTATGCTGGCTAGTTTCCGCTTCTCCTCGAGTAAATCCAGATCGGTTCGGCGTTGCTCTTCATTAGCTTCCGCTGAGAAGTTGATAGTGCGGGGGCTTGGCGCCTCGATCTCTACGGGGATGACCGCTTCTGTTCCGTATACTAAACGGTACGGGGTTTCTCCCGTTGGAGTTCTGGGTGTAGTTCTGTATGACCACAGGACGTTTTGGAGGTTGTAGATCCATTCCGTTTTGTCATTCTCTAAGCGGGCCTTGATTCCGTTCACTATTGTTCTGTTGGTGACCTCGGTCTGGCCATTAGTTTGAGGTCGGTTGACCGAGGTGAAATTTTGCTGGATATTGAGTCCTTCACAAAATTCTTGGAATGCTCTGCTCGTGAATTGCGTCCCGTTGTCCGAGATGAGGACTCTTGGAACTCCAAACCGGCACACGATGTTCTTCCAAACGAAGTCGACGACTTTCTCACTTGTGACTTTTGTGGAAGGTTCCGCTTCGACCCACTTGGTAAAGTAGTCGATGGCGACTATTAAAAACCGTTTTTGTTTTGGGGCCGGGTAGAACGGCCCCACGATGTCAATGCCCCACTCCACAAATGGCCACGGGCTCTGTATAGTGGAGAGGTCGGTCTGGGGTACCCTCGTCACCTTGGCATGCAGCTGGCATTTCATGCATTTTTTCACGAATTCTTCTGCGTCTTTTACCATTGTTGGCCAATAGTACCCCCACCGCATGATTTTCTGTGCTAGCATCCGAGCTCCGATGTGGCTTCCGCATAACCCGGTGTGCACTTCATTTAGTGCGTAGTCCGCTTCCCTTGGTCCCACACACTTTAGGAGAGGCTGTAAGTATGACTTTCGATAAAGGATTCCTCCTTCGAGGACGTACTGCGTGGACTTAACTAGGATTTTTCTGACTTCAGCCTTGTCCTCGGGAATTTTCCCGCTCTCCAAATATCTTTTTAGAGGGGTCATCCAATTCGGGTCGTCCTCTTCGATTGCATTGAGTTCCGCCTCTTCTATACTTCGATTCCGGACTTCTTCTACCAGAGTTGAACCGGTTGAGTTCGCCAGCTTACTTAGCTCATCAGCTCGGGTATTTTGACTTCGGGGAATGCGAACTATTCTGAAGAACTGGAAGGATTGTTCTAGGAGCTTGACTTTCTCCAGGTATTTCTTCAGCTTCTCACTCCTCGCTTCATACTTTCCTAACACGTGGTTAACCACTACTTGGGAATCACAGTAGGTTTGGATAGCTCGTACCTGGAGGGTTTGGGCAAGACGTAGTCCGGCAACGAGGGCTTCATATTCCACTTCGTTGTTCGTAGTGGGGAACTCGAATCGCAGCGAGTATGTCAACTCTTTTTTCTCCGGGCTGATCAGGAGTATGCCAGCTCCACTCTCTTTCTTTCCCAAGGCTTCGTCCACGTACATCTCCCAGCAGTTTGGGGGGGTCTTCTCTGGTATTTCTTGGAGTTCGGCTTTGGCCTCGGACTCTTTTGGCTTATTGATGACGTTGTATTGAGCTTCTGCGAGGAAGTCTGCTAAAGCTTGCCCTTTTATAGCTCGGCGGGGAACGAATGATATGGAGTGTTCTCCGAGCTCGATCGCCCATTTTGCGATCCTTCCTGAAGCTTCCGGTTTAGTAAGGACTTGCCGGAGTGGTAGATCGGTCAAAACTTGTATTGGGTGAGCTTGGAAATAAGGTTTTAGGCGCCGAGCTGCATTTACCAGGGCTAGAGCGACCTTCTCGAGGGGCTGATACCTTGTCTCTGGATCTTTCAGGACTTTGCTGACGAAGTACACAGGTAGCTGTCGATCTCCTTCATCTCGGACCAACACTGCGCTTATTGCTTCCTCCGACGCTGCGAGGTATAGGGATAGGGATTCTTCCTTTTTGGGGACTGACAAAGTTGGTAAGTCTCCAAGGTGGCGCTTTAGCTCGTTGAAGGCTAGTTCGTGCTCTGGTCCCCATCCAAACTCCGGTGCCTTCTTGAGGATTTTGAAGAACAGAAGTTGTTTCTCGGCGGCTTTTGAGAGGAAACGGCTTAGCGCGGTTATGCAGCCTGTCAGCCTATGAACGTCGCGAATAATTCGGGGTGCCTTCATTTCCTGTACAGCTTTGATTTTCAACGGGTTGGCTTTGAGACCTTCTGGCGAGATCCAGCACCCTAGGAATTTCCCAGATCGCACGTTGAAAGTGCACTTCTTGGGGTTTAGCTTGAGATTCGCCTGCCTTAGCACGTCAAGTGTCGTTCGTAGATCGACCACCGCTGAAGCTTTTTCCTTGCTTTTGACGACAATGTCGTCTACATACACTTCGACGATCTCGCTAATGTGATCTCGGAAGAGGAAGTCGACCATTCGTTGGTAAGTCGCTCCGGCGTTCTTCAACCCGAAGGGCATGTATTTGAATGCGAAGACCCCAAAGCTCGTGGCGAAAGCTGTCATGATCGCATCTTCCTCATCCATCAAGACTTGATAGTACCCCTTGTAAAGGTCAAGAAAGCTGAATACCTCGTATCCCACTAAGGATTCAATCTTCTATTCGATGTTGGGGAGGGGGTAGCAGTCCTTTGGGCAAGCTTTATTGAGGTCGGTATAATCCACACACATCCTCCATTCCCCTCCTTCTTTCTTGACTACCACCGGGTTAGATAGCCAAATTGGGTATTTGACCTCGAATAGTAGTCCTGCTTTCAGCCATTGTTGCACTTCATCGTAGATGACTTGATTCCGCTCGGCAGCAAATGTTCTTCTCTTCTGCTTTACTGGGGTGGAGCTCGGGTCGATGTTGAGCTTGTGTGTAATGATGTCCGAGGACGCTCCCGTCATGTCCGTTGGCGACCAAGAAAAAACGTCTTGATATTCCCTAAGGAGCTGGATTACCTGCAGGCGGGTTTGGGGTCCCCCTGCAAAGCCGACCTTGACAAATTTGGCAGGGTCTTCTTCGGATAAGGGGACTTGTTCCGCCGAGGTGTCTGAAATCGTTGTTGCCTCTTCCAACTCCTCGGGATACTTTGATTGCTATGCTTGCGGTTGACCTCGAAGGGCAACTTGCATGCACTTTTTGGCCTTTTTCTGGTCGCCTCGGACAGTTAGGGTTCCGCCCGAGGTCGGGATCTTCAGTGACAAGTGGTACGGCGAGATGATGGCTCGAACCACATTCAGCCAATCCCGACCTAATATGATGTTGTACGGGGAGTTCGCTTTGACCACGTAGAAGTGGATTAGCTTGTTGACGTTGGTTGGCGGGCTGCCGATGTCGACGTCAAGCGCGATGATCCCTTCAGGTCGCGTCTCATGTTGTGTGAAACTCTTGAGGGGCAGGGGCGCGGAGTTAACTCGAGCTGGGTCGAGTCCCATCCTATCCAAGCAATGATGGAAGATGATACTGACGCTGGCCCCACTATCAACAAATACGCGGTGGACCATCTTATTGGCCACTCCGACCTGTATTACCAGGGCATCATTACAGGATCATCCTCGGAGAAGGTGACGGTTTTGCTTTTCTTGAACCTCTTTTTTCTCTGTTCCTCTTCCGACGGAATTGGTGGTCTGCGAGCTTTTGACCTCAGCTTAGTTTTTTACGTGCCTGGGGTCAGCCCGGAGATGGTTGACACCACCCCGTCGTACTGTGGCACGCCGCTCTGAGGGTCGTCATCATCCTCATCATGATTGGTTTTAGCTCGCTTATTATCGGGAGCGCAGCGGCCCTGTCCGCCCTTGCGCTTCCCCCTTCTGTTTTTCCTTCCCCCGGCCTCGTATTTCTTCAGAGCTCCTTCTTGGGCTAACCTCTCTATCTCTTCTGCGAGGTCGCGGCAGTCTTCTGTGTAGTGCCCGTGGTCGTCGTGGAAGGAGCAGTGTTTGTTTTTATCTCGAGGTTTTGACCCCGACATAGGGCGTGGTCTGGTGAACCAGTCCTCATGAAGTGCGAAGATCTCCGCATTTGTTTTCACAAAAAGAGGTCGCTGAGGGTGCTCTGATCCCGGCCGAGGTCCGAGCCGGGACTGGATAGGTCCAAGTCCGAGCTGGGATTGGATGGGCCCTCGCTGAAGGCGTTCGTGAGCACTTCTCCGATCACGATCATTCCGGCCCCGATCACCTTCAGGCCTCTTCTTCTCGGTTTTCTCTCGCTTCAACCGGTCCGCATCTTGGCCATCCGCGAACTGGTATACGATTCTCCACATCTCCTGGGCCGTCTCGGGATTCTGTTTAGTGAGCTCCTGGTTCAGGGACCCAGGAGTGACCCCGTTTCGAAAAGCCGAGATGAGAAAAACATCGTCGATTTTATCGACTTTCGAGCTTTCTTGCATAAATGGGGAGGCGTACTCCCTTATGGTCTCTCTGTCTTTTTGCTTTACGGATAGGAGATAGGCCGTGTCTCGGCGAGCTTGGACTTTCATAAGGAATCTTTGTTTAAAGATTCCTTCGAGGTAGACCCAGGACCCTATACTGCCAGTCGGCAGGCCGTCGAACCAAGCTCGGGCTTAGTCGACCAGCATCTCAGGGAACAGCTTGCACATGTGTTCTTCTGTGAGGCCCTGGTTGTGCATGCTGTACTTGAACCGCGTCAAGAAATTGAGGGGGTCCTCCAACCCATTGTAGGGTGGTATGTTGGGCAATTTGTATGCCGCGGGAAGCTTGGCATCAAGCAGCTCGTCGGTGAATGGGCTGACGAGTCGAGCTGATCTTCCCTCCCATCGGTGTCGGTTTGCCTCAGGGCTATAACTTCTGGAATAGCTCGGACTTCGGTCCCTGCCTGGGCTACGATGTCACCTTGGGAGATGGTGTTGCTTGGGACCCCGACGTGGGCTGGAGCTCCGGCGGTGGAGTGGGCTTCGCCGGGTATCGTGCTTTCTCCTCAGCTCGGGCTCCTGTGTCTTGGAGTGGTGTGGAGTTTTGGGTATAGACCTCTGCGTGGAACTCTCCCTAGCTTCGGATATTGGGGGCATCCGAGCTGTTGTGAGGAAGCGCTTGAAGCTCTCCTTATTCGCTCTAGCGAATTCAGTCGCGGCATAGGTAGTGGCGAGGTCGAAGTCGTCGAGAAAATCCTCTCCCTTCGATCCTGATTTCTGTGGACCCTTCTGAGGGATGTCTTCCAGCTCGGGCATCCCTTTGAACGGATCCTCTTCTATAGGGTTATTGTCTTGCCCCTCCTTTGGGACCGAACTGCCTTTCTGGCGATTGTCCCTGTTTGTGGGGCGACTTTCTGCTTCGTTGGGATTCCCACGTTGGCTTTGGTCCTCCCGCACGTTTTGTGATCGCGTTACCATCATAGTTCTGCTACCAAAGAACCGTCGATCGATTTCCCACAGACGGCGCCAATGATAGATCTAGGGTTTGCAAGGGTGACAGAAAATAATAACAACACGATAACATAAAGATTTACGTGGTTCGATCAATGTGATCTACGTCCACGGAAGAGAATATAGAGAGCTTTTATTATACTTGAGTGTACAATGAGTATTTGAACGTATTTACACCTCTAATCTAGCATCTATATATAGGCCTTCAATTGAGCCCTAAACCTTCTAGGATTCGGATTCCTTATACATATCTTGTTTCCTAGTACGTGCATATCTGATTCCCTTCCATAATAGGATTCGATCTTCTTCCAAAGTAGGGCTTCGTTAATGACTTTACTTGGGCCGAACTCTATGGGCCGAGCTTTAATATATAGGCCCAATTAGACTGGGTCTTAGATCAGGCCCAAGAAGAGGCCGGTACTATCACATACTGAACATGGCTGCTTTTACTTCTTGTTGTGAGCATTCCTTGCACATAGTTAGTTGTTGCTCATGGTTCAATATATTACCCCGTGCCACTATCTCTTTATCTACCATAGTCAAAACAAAGTAAAACATTACTTTGTTTATGTCAATAATTACTTTTCATTACGACAATAATTACTTGAATTATTTTATATGTTTTTCTTATGACAAATGTTTGTTTAAGAAAGTTTTATTAAATTCTTTTATATTAATCAATCCCCTTAAAGTTTAATAATTTCTATTTAGGGTTTACTGATAAAATAAATTTAAAAAGCAAAAAACAAAAAAGAAAGAAAATAAAATAAGGAAAAAGAAAAAAGAAAAGAATGAAAATAAAAATAATAAAAGAAACCAAATCGAAAGTGACAGCTTAAAAGGAAAAAAAAAAGATATAGACTGAAAAAGCAAATTAGCAAAAAAGGGAAAAAAGAAAACGAAAAAAGAAATCGAAAAAAAAATGAAAATTAGAAAAGGCATGAGAAAAAGAAAATTGTAAATGAAAAAGGAAAAAAAAAAGAAAGAAAAAATAGAAATTGCATCATCCAGGATTTGAACCCTGGTGCAGCGCTCTTCTAAGCCTTATAGCGAGGCCTAATACCGCTAGGCTATTGCTTGGCTTTTGAAATCTTGCATGATACATGCAATATAAAGTAAGGAAGCGTTTTTATTTCTTTTTTTAAGTGTGCGGGTCGGGTTCGGATCAAACCGGTTGCACGGTTGCACCCAAGTCCATCTCACGTGCAAATTGTCGCTAGGAGCCTTGAACTTTTAACGATTTCAATTGTGGCCACTGCTCGTTGGCCAGAATGTCATTTTGTTGTATAATAATTAAACTTCGAAATAAAAATTTATTTAAATTATGGCCATGGTTCGATGGTCGAAGCGATATTTTGTGCTTTGATAATTTGAATTCAAAAAGAGCAATTGATTTGAAAATGTGGCCTTCGAATTTATAACGACGCAACAATTGTTGTAGACGTATGTTGAGAAGCAATATAATCTGTATTTATTTGAGTCACGCTTCCCACGCGCAACTTTTTTTTTTTAATAATAAAGTATGGTGCATCTTGTTAAACGGTGTAGTATATCTTATTACATGTTGTGCAGCATTTATCTGACTGTAAAAAAATAGAAAATAAAAAAAAAATTGAAAAGTCAACTTTTGACTTTTCAATCTTTGACTTTTCAATTTATTATTATTATTATTATTATTATTATTATTATTATTATTATTATTATTATTTATACAATTTTACTTCAATTACAATTCTGAAATTATTATTTTAATCCCGTCCATATATCAAATGTTAAAAAAATTGTCAGAACTTATACCCGATAAATTGCTCGAATAAACAACTTATCATCTATTAATTTGATAAATTTGCGATTTTATTCCAAATTTTAACACATTCTTTTCAATAACAAAAACTCACGAAACACGTTGAATTATTATTTTACTTATTTTTCTTTTTTTACCTTTTGCCAATAATACACGTTTATAGTTTGATAGTTGAAATATTACTCATTTGAACGATTTGATCCTTCTGTTTCTAGATGTATCTATACAGAAACAAAGAAAATATCTAATTTCAGGGACATGCACGATCCATGCAACTTCTAATTAACTCTAAACATAAATCTGTGAGAGACTTGATTTTATGCAGAAAAAAAAAAATTAAAATGGAAAATATATAATTGTATTGTCGTGGTTAAACATTTTTCTTTCATTAGATTTATATTTTTGGAACTATAGCATTTATTTCTAATATTAGAAATTAATTTGGGGGTAGGAACATCATCATCATCATCATTATTATTATTATTATTATTATTATTATTACAGTTTGGAAAACCGGGGCAATGTATGCAAACACCACGAACATGTCTACTAACCTTAAATAGTTGATGGGCTTCAAATTGATTTTTTTTTCTTGAATAAAATTGTCGTTGCAATTGTACATAATTTATAGGGTGAATTTGCATTAAGTAAACTCTTATAACAAATTTATATACTACTTCAATTTTTTTTTTTTAAATATTTGCATATTGTGCAAATTAGCCACTTTAATGTTTAATGGTGATATTGATAATTTTGCACTAAAGATTAAGGGGGTGTATTGGATCGAGAGTTTGTTGGAATTTTAAGGAGTTTAGAAAGTTAATGGAGTTTGAAAGTTTATAGACTCCGTGTGGAGTGTGGAAGATTTTGGTATGGAGTTCGCGTGGATTTTGGACAACTTGCTGGAGTTCAAATCAATGAAAGCCAGCGCTCGTTGGACAGCAGCCACCGCTGAACTTAAAGCCAGCACCGCTGGATAGCAGCCGTCGCTGCCTCTCTATTATTCTGCGCGAAGAGACCTTTCCCTATCTTCCACCCTTCAACCCCACCCTTCAACCCCACCCTTCAACACCATCGTCTATATTATTCAGAGGCAAAATCGTGTTATCACTTCGCCAAAATCTAACTCTGAATTATTCAGAGGCTTTACTTCGAAGCAATGACTGATTCAACTCCAGAATCTAGCCAAAACATATCATTTTGTGTGAGTTTCTGTATATATTCATTTGGAATGATTACTGCTATTAATATCCAATTCTGCGTATGCGTTGATTTGAATTGCTCGAATTTATTGCATTCATTTTTCTATGAACGACAGTAATGATGTTTGATCTTTGTTCGCAAGCAAAACTAATGTGGTCAGAACTTGTTAGGGAAGAAGACTTTAAGATATGATTTATGTTTGAGTTGTATAGCTCCGAAAACTGGGATTTCTGACTTTTATTTAGGTTGTTGGATCTGATTTTGTTTTAATTAGGTTGTAAAATTACCAAATGCTTGAAGTGCTATTTTGATTCACATGAGTTTGTTCGCATCTGCTTCGGTTTTCAATTTGAGGTTCGTAACTTGTATTTGGCTGGGCATCATCTTCCCAGCGGCTGGGCATCACCTTCCCAGCGGCTGGGCATCAGCCATGGCTGGAATGGACCCCAAGCTGTGGCTGGGAACAAGCCGGCGCTGGTAATCGACAATCCATCAAAATCTTGTGGTCGAAGCTCGAATTTCGTCCAGTACAAATTTTTCATAAAATCCACCAAAGTCAATGAATTTTTAAATTTCATAGAGTTTTGAATACCACTAAATTTTAAATGAGTTTAAAAAGTCATGATTGAATACCACCAGATTTTAAAGGAGTTTAAAAAGTCTGGATTGAATACACCCAGACTTTGAAACTCCTTAAAAATCCAATAGACTCTCAATCCAATACACCCCCCTAAGGTAACAAAACATATTTGCTCTCAAATCCACATAAGGCTAGAAAGGTTAATGAAAATTATTCGAGCATACGTCCCAAAAAATATTGATTCCAAAAAATACACCGCTGTGAATGAAATAATTGATATATCTCAACATAAATTACAATTTTGTTTAGTTTGAAGATATAGAATCAGAACTAAAAAGGAAAAATAAGTATTTGGTTAATCTCAGGTTAATCTCAAATATCTACTTTTCTTTAATTGAGACAAATTTTATGTTTAGTATTTGGATGTTTACATTGTGCAAATATTTAATGGAACTTTTGAAACAAGTTGAACACCATAAGATGACATCAGAGCCATTATATATAAGGGTGCTTGAAGGGGTGTTCTAGTACTAAAGCACCCTTAGAGACCTCTACTCCTGTATCTCAAGGGTGCTCTAAGGATGCTCCAGCACAATATTAAATAATTCCCTATTTTCATTTATTAAATTAATTCATCTATTTGTAAATAAATTAAAATACACTAATTAATAAATAATACGAATTTTCCATAATATTTGAAAATTGGAAAATTACATGCCGCACACAATTAAAAAAAACACTACATGCTCGAAAATAAAACCACCATATTATTTTTCTCCCTCTACCAAACAAAAAAAAACAAATAAAAATTACAAAAAAAAAAGGAAAAAACTTTTTCTCCCTTCTGCTTCTTCTTCTTTCTCCCTACTTCTTCTTCTTTCTCCCCCAAACCCAGCTCTCTCCACCACCACCACCACCCTCTTCCCCTCCTCCCCCCCCACCACCTCGGCTCTCTCTCACCTCGGCTTCCCCCTCCCCCCCACCACCTCCGCTCGAGCCATGCTCGAACACTCGAGCTGTGCTCGAGCTCCTGCCCTCCGCCATACAATGAGCTCGAGCCCCACCCTGCTCGTTCCGTGCTCGAGCACCCGGGAACGAGCCCTAATGCAGATAGTCTAAGATCAGAGTTGTAAGAGACATAAATATAATAAACAAAGATATGTGATTTATCATATTTAAAATTTATTGTTATAATTTTATTTTATTTTGACAACAAAACACACACATACACATGTATAGGAATTGGTTCATATAAAAATTAATACTAATATGAGAACTAGGAATCAATCTGAATTGTTAATCTTTATATGATTTATAGTTGTAATTATTTTAAGAAGAAATATATCAGATTTAAACATTATTTTATATAAGCATCAATGTTTATACAAAAAGCATGAATCTTATTAAGCATGACAATGTATAGATTTAAGCATGACTACATATTAATTTAAGTATGATTCTTTGTTCAAGATATTTCCCGAAGAGGAAGACAAGTTCTTACAGGAGGAATAATTTTATAATAACTCATCCCTATATGTATATTCATAATAAAATTTAATGGCTTTTGTTTCTCACTTAGTTGCGTGTATATTATAATATTATATAGTGATCTTGTATGGTTCGGTTGGAGAGAAAAAAACTTTATATTTGATTGTCCCGATACGAGTTCTGGTGTATGGAGGGAATACACCAGTTAAAAATTTTAAAAACAACCCCCCGAAAATTATCACAACCGAGTAATACGACTCAGTTGGAATCTCAACTGAGTAATGATACTCAGCTGGAAGTGAAGTGCTGTGCGGAATGTGGTGGAAAATAACAACTCGTATAAATATAACTCATGCTCAGATGCACGGTTGGTCAATAACCAAGACAGTTGAGAATGTAAAAAATGCAGTTTGAGTGTTGGTTAATCGGTCAGTTGAATATGCAATAAAATAACTGAATTGAAAACACAAACACGCAAGGATTTACGTGGTTCGGAGATAACTCCTACGTCCACGGGGAGTTGTGAGTCCACACAACTCAGTCCAAGTTCTTCTGGACAAAAACCACAAAGCTTACACAGGCTTCGTAACCTTACAGATAAGTTTACGGGTACTTATCAACCTATCTACTCAATTTCGGGAAGAGTAGGGTCCTAAAAACCTTTTTAGGGGTGTGTGTGAGGGTTGGTTTTCCAACTACTAGCTCGAACAAGAAAGTGAGCTAGGATCTAACACTCTATGAACTCTCAGCTAGTGATGTTCTCAAGGTTGGATCGAAAAACACCAAGACAGAATCTAACACTCTAGGAACTCTCAGCTAGTGATGTTCTTAGAGATTGATTGCAGTTTTGCTCGTTTGTGATATGAACTCTCAACTGGTGATGTTCACTCGTCTAACTCTTTGCTCTTGTCTGTCTTCTCTGTCTTGTTTTTCCCGTAGTCTTGGTGAATGAATGAAGGCCTCTATTTATAGGCGAAGAGAATCAACTAGCCGTTGGAGGAGCCGTTGATCTATGTTCTTGTGAGAGCGATGGCTTGTCTCTTATCTCTGCAGACTTTCCGGATTTAGCAACTGTGGACTTCTGCTTTTCATCTGAGACAGCCTTGTGTTGGGCCAAATGAGGTAATGACAGACCATCAAACCTTCACGTGACTTCCCATTTTGAAATTCAAATCTTCAACCTTTGACTTTCAACCTTGGATAGTCGGTTGAGAAGTTTTGGTCTTCATCTGAGTGGTCTTCAGCTGATGTTCCATCTGATTGAGTCATCTGACCTTCTGTCTGAATAGGAACAGTTGAACTCTCAGCTGCTTTGAATTTTAAGTTGATGATCTTATCGGTTCGAGTCCTTCAACTGATGTTCTTTATCTTGAACGCTGAGTTGTCTTTCTTGTAACTGATGTTCTATCTCTTGAACGCTCAGTTGTCTTTTTTGTGATCTGAATCTGATCAGTTGGCTCGAACGCTGAGATGACTTTCTTATAACTTCCCCCTTTAAACTCTCACATGTCTTTCTTACATTTTCCCCTTTGAATGCTCATCTGATGTTCTATCTTTTGAACGCTCAGTTGATGTTCGTACATCTGATGTTCTATCCGAGTGAAGCCTTGTTGCCGTCTTCAGCTGGAGACCTGTAAAGATAAAATCTTAACACTGCTCAAACAGTGAGCCTAAATGCTAACATTAGGAAATGGCAACATCTACTCGGTTGGGGTCAGTTGGTTTTGGAATCAATCAAAACTTTACTTAAATTTCCCAACAATTTTCCCCTTTTTTATTATGCCAAAACCCTTATAAAACCCTTACAGATCAAACTGATCTAAACCCTACTGACCTATCTAAAATCTCAGCTGAAATTCTAGACAGTCTTATGAGATTAAAACATCAAAGGGTTAGCACAGTTATAATATGGAATTGAAATAACTTTGCGATTCAGAGCTTGGACAACGAGATATTGTACGTCAAGTTGAATCGGATAACTGATGAAAAGTTTTTATTACAACTGATGGTTACAAAGTAAGCACAAAAGTCAAAAATTACATCAGTTGCTTAAAAACTTCTAACTCATCTAGTACTTTAGCCCATACTTGCTAAACATTCTAACAAAAATTTCTCTCTTCGCCTCTGACTCCTTCGAAATGTCAACCCCATGCTCTCGACAAACTTGTCTTGCCTCAGCTGCTATTTTCTTTTGGTTGGGGTTTTGAGAGTCTGGAAGGAAGGGAGGGAGATACGTGACCTTCTGAGGGACCGGGACTGTGTTCATATCCAGTTTCGCATCAATCATTGCTCGCCCGAACTGGCTGAACATGCCCGGATCCCCAGAGTGTAACTCAGTCAGCGCTTCTTTGAAAGCTTTCCTTGGATCGTCAGTTGTGAAGACTTTTTGTAGTAGAAATCATTCACAAACTCCTGTTTGAATGATTCCCAGTCTTCATTCCACTCAACTGGCATCCACTTGTCTACGTGTCTGAACCAACTTTGGAGCTTAACCTTCCCTGGCAGCCTCTGTTGTTTCAGCCTTGCCTCAGCCTTTACTTGATGTTTTTCAATTCGGCGACGGCTGCAGGAGGCAATGTTCCTGTCCAGGTTCTTGGTGACCTTGTCAAGCTCCTCCTCGAACTGGTTGACTCTTTTAGCTTGGCTGGCAGCAAACTTCTTAATCCATTCGGGATTCATGTAGTCTTTTTCAGCAACATCCATAGCCTTAGCAGCAACAATACACTCTTCGGTTGTAATACCGTCGAGTTCCGCATCAAGCTCGGCTGCGATCTCGGCTATGGAGTTGTAGGAAACTCCATACTTCTCCGCCTGCTCCAAGTCTTTTGCCATTTCAGCTCCGCCGATATCGGTTGGCTTAGGAGTGGGCTTCTTCTTCTGGGTCTTCTTCGGCTGGCTTTTCTTCAGCTGAGATTCTTTGTCAGCTAGCATCTCTTCCTCAGCTTGGGTCTCATCTTCCTTGGTCACATCTTCCCCCTGCTTCTCAACTTCCTGGTTCTTATCTTTACCAATCTCATCTTCCCCCTTTTTGGCATCAGCAACAAGGCTTGCAACTGAGCCATCTAGAGAAGTGAGTTGCTGTTCAACTTGTTGAATCCGATTGAAAAGCTCATCAACCGCGCACTCCACCTCAACCTTCTTTGCCAATTCAGAGTCAAGGCACTCTTGTTCGGCTTTCTTCAGTGTAGCAAGTGTCTCAATGACTTCGATTTAGAAAGCAACGAACTCAGCCCATCATGACTCGAACTGAGAATCCCATTCTTCATCTTGAGTCTGTTGGGATTTGGCAAGGTTGGAATCAGTTATGGATTTGAACACGTTCAGATCGGATTTGATCCCATGAACGGTTGTCCTCAGTGCGTTGATGTCTTGGCTGGTGGATGTTGAGAATTCATCCAACTTTATCTTCAGTGAAACATTCTCCTCTTGCAGCTTCTTGTGCTTTTCTTCCTGTGCTTCCAACATCCTCAGCTGATCTTCTTTGTTGAGCTTGAGGTTGGCAAGCATCTCCGTCCTTAGCTGATTGACCCTCTCAGCTATCAGCTCACAAATTTCTTCAGTTGAGGGTGCTGGCTGATCAGCTGGAGCTGGTTGGTCAGAAGTTGTAGGCTGCTCAACAGTGACCATGGCTTGGCGATTTGCCATGTACTGTTGGAGTTCTTCCTCTTCCTGCTTAGCGGCTGCTGCGTCCAGATCATTAACAAAATCGGCAGACTTGACGAGCATGTTATCGAGAAAGGTAATGCAGTCTTGTGCAGCTGTTTCCCTCGTGTCTCTTCCTTCCGCCTTGCTGAGGTCCAGACGACGCGTCAGCAGTGCTACCTTGTTGTTGTAGGCAACCTCAAAGTTGGTGTAGTTAAAGTAATCTCTGATGCGCGATTCATCTGCCTTCAGCTGGTTCCAGCTGTGTACCCTTATGGTATCTTCCTTCACATACCACTGACTGAAGATGAGGTTGAACTGATACAGCAGCTCGGTTCCAAGCGTAGCAAAAATCGGCATGTCGCGCGCTTCAGGGAACATCCCGATCAGCTTCTGGAAGCAGTAGGCCACCTTGCCTTCATGCTCCAACGCGACGGCTTGACGATCAGCTTCGTCATCGATGGGGGAGGGAGATAGATTTTCATATGGAATCGGTTCAAGAGTTTCTTCAACGTTGGCCAAAGAGGTGGTCTCAACGTTGGCATCGAGCTGGGAGCTCGGAATTTCGAATTCTGTAGGGATGTTGGTATCAATAGGTTCCTCAACATTGGCCAAAAGAGTGGTCTCAATGTTGGCATCGAGCTGGGAGCTCGGAATTTCTGGTTGTGTGTCGGTTGTGAGAGTGAGAGTCTCTTTGGGCGGTACGGCATCAGCTCCTGCCGTGGGGGAGGTTGGAATGTTTTCGATTTCCTCAGAGGAGGAAGAGGCATCCGAGGAGATGGTTGGCTCATTAGCTGGTTCAGTTTCCATCCCTTCCATCACGTCTCTGTGAGGAACAACCTCGAAGGCAGCCGCGTCAACTGAGTGACTCGACTCAGATGGCTCCTCAGCTGGTGTCTCCTCAGCTGGTGCGTCCTCAGCTGGCACATCCTCAGCTGGCACATCCTCAGTTGGTGCGACAACTGACTCGACTCAGATGGCTCCTCAGCTGGTGTCTCCTCAGCTGGCACATCCTCAGCTGGTGCGGCAACTGACTTCTTCTTGATGCGCAGCCTCATCTTCTTCTTGGCTGCTGGCTCTTCAGCTTTCTCCTTCTCCGACTCAGCTCGTTGTCAGCGTACAACTTTTGATTTTGATTTGCGGGCGGCAGCTCCTCAGCTGAGTCTTTTTCTTCAGCTGTCTTCACAGCTTCTTTCTTCTCCTTGGGAGTATAAACACTCCTAACCACATCCTGAGCCTTCTTGGCGGTTGGGAAGAGCATCAGTCTCTTAACAGGAGTCTTCTCACAGTCTTCCCAGACCATGTTCTGATCCTTAGTGGCGAACAGGATCAGGGCAGAAATTTTACAACCGAAGTTGAGAGTTCCCTTGACACTCAACAACTTCTCTCCAGAGTCGGTTGTCGTTTCAGAAATCTTCTGCCTCTCCAGAGTCAGCTGGTGTTCGAAATACTTGAACCAGTCGACGTTGTGTTTGTGTTTGTGCTCCAAAGCAATCAGTTGCTTGAGCTTCGGTCGGCTGATGTCTCTGAAAGCACCACTGTATCCGAAGGCTACCTTGGATACAACATCGAACAGAAGTCGATGTTCTGGCTTCAACTTAGTTCGCTGCATATTGCTCCTCAGTTTTTCTGGAGTGATGAGAGCACTCTCCAGAAACTCATCGGCTTCCGCATCGGTGATATTGTCGACTGTGTCTATGGCGGAATGATTTGGCGTAGAAAATCGGAAACTGCAATGGGGACGGTGACCCGGCGAATCGTTCTGGCTGGAACATCCCGTTGTCGACAAGAAACCTCTGTAACGACGCCATCTCTGCTGTCGATGGGCGATTGCAGATTTACGTAGAACTCCCCGACCTGGCTCCTGAGCAGGTGGGAGGGGAAGAGCGTCGCCCAATTTAGAAGGCCGTTCTCCCTGAGAAGTTCGGCGAGGGGAGACAAAACTGGCGATTCCAGTTCATCCTCTGATAGAATCTGCTCGAAGTGGATCTTGGAGAGCAGCATATCGAAAGATTCTTCATAGGAAGTGGGGACTAGGGAAGGTCCGGAGGATGCCATCTTCTTTCCTTTTGGTGCCATTTAATGTTCTGTGAAGATTATATATATAGAGAAAAACTTGCAGAAAATAGTGAGACAAAAGCGAAGACGAAGATGAACAGTTACTGCAGATAATCACAAATGTAGAAGGTAAGAGATCACTTCCTGATTTTCCGCCTTTTATAGGTTAGTGGCTCGGTTGAAATCAACGGCTAGGGTTGAATGGCGCGAATCCATCAACGGCTGAGATCTCGCGACTGTTGACTAGCTTTGACTTGACGTCACAATCGGAGTTCCAACCAGCGCGTGAGAAGGTGAACTGTTTTTCATGTCAGCCCAGTCGCACTATAAAGTAGGCTATTGATGTTCAGCCACACTTTACATTAAATGCGCTATGATGGCTATTTTAGTCTAACTGACATGCTTCAGGAATGTTTAAATTTATTTCAAACATTCTCATTTAAGACATAAACACCTTCAGCCATAAATGATACCTGCCAGCTGATGTCAGAATTAGCTATGTACTACCTCCCAACTGATATCGGAATCAGCTGTGTTCCAATGTTGCGGCATATCATCAGCTGACTCGAGTTCATCTGTTCAGCTGACGTCTGATGTCTTCGGTTGGCGATCCGCATCTGAGATTCCCCCTTCGTCTGAGCTCGCATCTGAGATTCCCCCTTCGTCTGAGCTTCCCCCTCAGATGGATATCTATCTCTTCACCTCAGGTGGTTCCTCATCTGATGGATCCAACAATCCAAGTAGATCACATAACATCTTGAACCGCGCTTCGGCTAGAGGTTTGGTGAAGATATCAGCTCTCTGAATCTCAGTTGGAATTTTCTCCATGGAAACATCCTTCTTCTCAATATGATCTCGGATAAAATGATGTCGGATGTCAATGTGCTTTGTCCGAGAATGGTGAACAGGATTCAAAGAGATAACAATGGCACTTGAGCTATCACAATGAATGGGAACCTGTCCAGTTGCGACTTCATAATCTCTCAGATATTGCTTGAGCCACAACACTTGCATGCAACAACTACCAGCAGCCATATACTCTGACTCGGTTGTAGAAGTGGCAACACATGCTTGTTTCTTGGAGAACCATGAAACTAACTTGTTTCCCATGAACTGACAATGTCCAGATGTGGACTTTCTGTCCAACCGATCTCCGGCTAGATCCGCATCTGAGTATCCGGTCAGTTGGATATTGTCGTCGGTTGGATACCACAACCCAACATTAACAGTTCCCTTTAGATACTTGATGATGTTCTTTGCTGCCAACATGTGTGTTTCCCTCGGTTGAACTTGGAACCGAGCACACACTCCAACTGCGTAAGATATGTCTGGCCGACTGGCAGTTAGATATAGCAAAGAACCAATAATCCCTTTATACTTACTGGCATCTACGAGTTTTCCCTCAGATCCGGGTTCAATCTTCCAGTTAGTATTCATCGGGATCCTTGTGGTTTTACTTGACTGCAAACTAAACTTGGTGATGAGCTCCTTTGTATATTTGGACTGATTGATAAAAATTCCTTTTGATAACTGCTTCACCTGTAGCCCAAGAAAATAATTCATCTCGCCCATCATCGACATCTCGAATTTCTCCTTCATGAGAGTTGAGAATTTCTGGCACAGCTCCTCCGACTTGGAACCGAATATGATGTCGTCAACATAGATTTTCACAACAAGTATATCTTCTCCAACTTTGATGGTGAACAGTGTTTTGTCAACTGACCCTCGTTTGAACCCCGAGTTCAGAAGAAAACCACAGAGAGTGTCATACCAAGCCCTAGGTGCTTGCTTCAATCCATAGATTGCTTTCTTCAACTTGTACACTCTTCCATCTCCAGTCTCAAAACCTGGAGGCTGTTCAACATAAACATCTTCCTTAATATCATCGTTGAGGAATGCACACTTCACATCCATCTGATAAACCTTGAATTTGTGAAATGCGGCATAGGCTAGAAAAATCCTGATGGCTTCCAACCTTGCAACTGGCGCGAACGAATCCTCGAAATCAATTCCTTCTTGTTGGCAATATCCCTGAGCTACCAACCTTGCCTTATTCCTCACGATGAATCCAATGGCGTCTCTCTTGTTCTTGAAAATCCACTTTAATCCAATAACTTTGACACCATTTGGTCTTTCTATCAACTCCCATACACAGTTGCATAGAAATTCATTCAGCTCTTCTTGCATAGCTGTTGTCCAGTGAACACAGTTGAGAGCTTCCACAACATTCTTCGGTTCTGGCACATCAGCTACGAAACATGAAATCATGGCAACATCTCCTGCTTGTTCGAACTCTTCCAGAACTGCCAACTCCTCAGCATATTGAGCGTAAGTGTTGGAATCTTCCTTGGTTGAATTTTGATTTGCATCTCTGCTCCTTGTACGCACACCTTCGGTTGGATCTCCGATGATGTTGTCCGTGGAATGATCTTCATACCATCTCTTGTTGCGTCTTCCTTCTTCTTCCAACATTGGCTGTTCCGTGATTTCAACTGATGGGATAACTTGAACTGTGGGAGATGCTGGTGATTTATCAGTTGTGGAGTCTGGATCCTCAACATGGACAATGTTTTGAACTGAGCTCGGTCGGGCTTCGGATGTTGATGCAGTTGGAGTGACATCAGCTGAAGTTCCCCCTTGAGATGAGCTGGGGTCCTCGCATTCATCTTCAGAGGAACAAGGATCATCATCCTTAGTTGCCCATACCAATGGTTCAGCTAGATTCTTTTGCCTTAGAACCTGCGATCTGGTGAGAGCTGGTGGAACATGTGGATTAGCTTGTTGTCCTTTAGCCTGTTCCCTGCACTCAAAAGTAGATTCATTAAAACTAACATGAGGTGTTATCTCCACAACACGAGAGCTGTTGTTGAAAGCTCTATAAGCCTTGATCCGAGCGGCATATCCGAGAAATATGCCCTTCGAAGCCTTGGCGTCAAAAGTTTTCAACTGAGTCTTCCCATTGTTGTGAATATAACACTTAGAACCAAAAACGCGAAAATATGAAATATCTGGCTTCCTGCGTCTCCATAGCTCATATGGAGTCTTTCCCAACCGCTTGGTCAGAAGAGACTGGTTCTGGGTGTAGCAAGCTGTGTTGATTGCCTCAGCCCAAAATCTCTTTGGCAGAGCTGAGCTTGTTAACATGGATGTAGCAGCATCCTTCAGCGTTCGGTTCCTTCGCTCAGCTACTCCATTCTGTTGTGGAGTACGCGCAACTGATGTTTGATGAGTAATTCCATGCTTCTCGCAGTACTAGATGATGGTTTTATTTAGAAACTCGGTTCCACGATCTGATCAGATGGAAATAATTTTCATCTCTTGTTGATTCGATATCCGATCCATCAACTTGGGTAGCTCATCTCGGGTTTCACTCTTGTGTCGCATGAAAATGGTCCACGTGTACCTAGAAAAATCATCAGTAACAACAAGGGTATACTCGTTACCATTCATGCTTTTTGTTGTAACTGGCCCAAAGAGATCCATATGGATCAGCTGCAATACTCGGTCGGTTGAGGGAGTCGTTTTCAACCGAAAAGAGGATCTAGCGAGCTTTCCCAGCTGACATGCACTGCAGATATGTGTTGTTGAAAACACTCGGTTCGGAATGCCCTTTGCATGTTCCTGTCTGGCAAGTCGGTTCATTGTCTTGAAATTCAGACTGTTTAGCCTTTTGTGCCACAGCCAGCTCACATCTGAACTGCTCTTTGATAACAGGTAGGTGTCAGAAGGACTACTATTCCAGTCAGCATAGTAGACATTCCCGGTTGGGGATCGATTTCCCAACAATATGACCTGCTTTGTTCCGACATTTTTAACCTTGCAGCCCTGTGCATCAAACTTGACAGAGAAACCATTATCACAGAATTGGCTGATGGAGAGCAAGTTATGCTTCAATCCATCAACATATGAAACATTGGAAATAGATACATGATTGGTTTCAAGGGTACCGTAGCCTCTGGTGTGACCTTTTGAGTTGTCACCAAAGGTAACTGATGGTTCTTCTTTTTCCACGAAACTTCCAAGCAAATCTCTCAGATTTGTCATGTGTTTCGAGCATCCACTATCCATCACCCATATGGTTTGTGATGCTTTATTCTTCCTCAGCTGTTCCTCCTGCTTCTGCACAGAGAAACTCGCTAAGGTCCCCAATTTTAGTTGGGTCCTGGAGGGTTAGAACCAATTCCCCCTTGAACTGTGAGTCATTTTTCCCTGTATACTTGGATGGATTTATCATTCCAAATCACTTTTCCTTCTTCATCAACTATAACAACACCTTGGTTATCCTTAGGCTTGTTGTTATTGTTGATGTTCTGTTTCTTGAGAGGTGAAGGATTTCTCCCATTGTGAGCTTTAGGAGGAGAGGCTTTCCCCCTATTTTGATGGCGATTCTTATCCTGTTGGTTTTGTCGATGAGGTTGGACGCCTTGTTGGAATCTTTGTGGTTGATTCTGATTCCACTTTCCTGACTGTTGATGATAGCTGCTCATGCCATGTTGTTGATTCATGTTCTGGCATGAATATCTCTTGATGGAACTGATGTCGATTCAGATGGTTGAATCCTTGTCGGTTCTGCGGTTGGTTCCATTTTTTCTGAGGTTGGCTCTGAGGTCGGTTCAGAGGTCGGTTCTGAAGTCGGTTCTGATTGTATCTCCGACGCCTCTGGTTCCTCTTCCGAGTCTTGGAACATTACCCCTCGGTTGATATCTCAACCGATGGATTCTTCGGTTCTCCAACAACAGTTCCTTTTCCTTTCTCAGTTGAGGTTCCCTTAGTCGGTTGAGCTTGCTGAGAAGTGGAGGTTGGATTAATTTGCGGAGTTGCAGACTCAACTGTGTCAGGTTTGGCAACCGTGACATCCACCGCCTTGATGAAGGTTGCGGGTGGAATTCCAGTGTCCTTGACCACGTTGTAACCAAGTCCAGACACGTCATCCATTTGTTTTTGGTAACTGATGAGATTCTCGATGATTTTGGATGATTGATATAGCTTTATCAGATTGTCCTTCTCAGTTTGCAAATCCTTGAGGAGAATAGCTATATGCTCGGTCTGTGCGTCTGACTTCTTCATCAGCTGGTCGATCTGAGCCTCTTGCCTTTTCAACTGATCATGTTGCTCCTTGATCTGCTTCTTCAACTCCTCATCGGTTGGAGCATTAGTTCGGTTGGCCTCATTCAGTTTACTTTTGAGATTATCAATCTATTCGGTTTGATTTTTGATCAGATCGTCCTTTTCGGGTAAGGATTCTTCAAGTTTGGCAAACTATTCTTGAAGATTCTTAAACTCAACCGATTGCTGATGCAATTCCTCACTGAGTTCTTGAAAGTCACCCCAAGAGGGTTCCAACTCTTTATCCAATGTTTCCTGCATGTTAGAAGTATTGGAAGAATTTAAATTAGCAGGACTAGAATGTACCTCAGTATCATCCTGGTCGGTTCCAAATGCCATGAGACATTGATCCTGACCGATAGCGTTGTTGGTGGAAGTTAGCTCATCTTCATCTTCAGTGTCGGTGAAGATGTCCATGTCATCAGCTGCTTCTTCTGCAACCATAGCCTTGTTCTTTCCACTTTGCTTGGCCTTCAACGCTTCTCTTTCTTTCTTTGAAAGATCTGGACAGTCAGCTTTGAAATGTCCTTCTTTGCCGCATTCAAAGCAACCGTTGTTCACAGGCTTTGAGTTATCTCGAGTTCGTTTAGATTTGTAGAACCTCTTGTATTTTCCGAACCGAGCATCCATGTCAGCTAGCTTCTTTGACATGGCGGTAATGCTCTGTTGCAGCTCTTCTCTGCTTGGCTCCTTCGTAGTTGTGTCCGCAGATCGTGTTGGCCTTGATGTTCGCGGCTTGGAGTAGTCAGCTCGAAGTGCAACTGTCTTTGTTGCTGAACCAGCATCCTCATGTCGACTCGTCTGAACCGAGGACTGAGATCTTCGTCGGTTCACCTTATACTCGTTTCCTTTTAAAATTGAGAACAATCTTTCAGTTTCCATCTCTCCAAGATCAGCTCGACTCTCATGGATGTTGGTGAAGGTGTCCCACTCAGCTGGTAAGGCTTGTAATACTTTGAGGTTGATTTCTCTCAAAGTATATTTTCCTCGTCGGATGGACTGAATCCTTCGGATGATATCCATGAACCGAAGCTCTAACTGATCAATGGTTTCATCAGCTCAAAGACAGAAGTTGTCAAAATCTTGACAAGCATGGGAGAATTTGTTCTCCTTGGTTTCGTCACTCCCTTCGCTAAGAGATGCCAAAATATCCTACATCTCCTTAGCGGTGTCGCACTCTTCTATCCAAGAAAGATAGTCTTGTCCAACTGTGGACATGATAGTGCTCTGAGCCCAGATATCCAGCTGGCTCACTTTAGCTTCCTCTGGAGTGAAGTCTTCTGGCTTCTTTTCAACTAACTCCTCAGTTGCATCCCCATCGTTGGGATTTATAGGAGTGCGAGTGACTTTCTTTATGATAGTGATCGGTCCGGATGTGAGTACTTGTAGCATTCGATGATGCTTTGACAGTAGAATCTTCTTCATCCGAGTTCTCCAGGATGTATAGTTCACAACCGAGAACATGACAACAATCTTGCCTTTGATATCCATCTGCACACAATAAACAGACAACAAATGCAAGCAGATATGCACTAGCGTGAAAAAGATCTATTCAGTTGACCACTGAAGAAAATAACACCTCGATTCACACCTAGTGAAACAGAGTCAGCAGTCCTTTGAACCACTGCTCTGATACCACTTGATGGTCCCGATACAAGTTCTGGTGTATGGGGAGGGGGGGGGGAATACACCAGTTAAGAATTTTAAAAACAACCCCCTGAAAATTATCACAACCGAGTAATACGACTCAGCTGGAATCTCAACTGAGTAATGATACTCAGTTGGAAGTGAAGTGCTGTGCGGAATGTGGTGGAAAATAACAACTCGTATAAATATAACTCACGCTCAGATGCACGGTTGGTCAATAACCAAGACAGTTGAGAATGTAAAAATGCAGTTTGAGTACTGGTTAGTCAGTCAGTTGAATATGCAATAAAATAACTGAATTGAAAACACACAAGGATTTACGTGGTTCGGAGATAACTCCTACGTCCACGGGGAGTTGTGAGTCCACACAACTCAGTCCAAGTTCTTCTGGACAAAAAACCACAAAGCTTACGCGGGCTTTGCAACCGTTAAGATAAGTTTACGGTACTTATCAACCTTACAGATAAGTTTACGGGTACTTATCAACCTATCTACTCAATTCCGGGAAGAGTAGGGTCCTAACAACCTTTTTAGGGGTGTGTGTGAGGGTTGGTTTTCCAACTACTAGCTCGAACAAGAAAGTGAGCTAGGATCTAACACTCTATGAACTCTCAGCTAGTGATGTTCTCAAGGTTGGATTGAAAAACACCAAGACAGAATCTAACACTCTAGGAACTCTCAGCTAGTGATGTTCTTAGAGATTGATTGCAGTTTTGCTCGTTTGCGATATGAACTCTCAACTGGTGATGTTCGCTCGTCTAACTCTTTGCTCTTGTCTGTCTTCTCTGTCTTGTTTTTCCCGTAGTCTTGGTGAATGAATGAAGGCCTCTATTTATAGGCGAAGAGAATCAACTAGCCGTTGGAGGAGCCGTTGATCTCTATTCTTGTGAGAGCGATGGCTTGTCTCTTATCTCTGCAGACTTTCCGGATTTGGCAACTGTGGACTTCTGCTTTCCATCTGAGACAGCCTTGTGTTGGGCCAAATGAGGTAATGACAGACCGTCAAACCTTCACTCGACTTCCCATTTTGAAATTCAAATCTTCAACCTTTGACTTTGAACCTTGGATAGTCGGTTGAGAAGTTTTGGTCTTCATCTGAGTGGTCTTCAGCTGATGTTCCATCTGATTGAGATCTTCATCTGACCTTCTGTCTGAATAGGAACAGTTGAACTCTCAGCTGCTTTGAATTTCAAGTTGATGATCTTATCGGTTCGAGTCCTTCAACTGATGTTCTTTATCTTGAACGCTCAGTTGTCTTTCTTGTAACTGATGTTCTATCTCTTGAACGCTCTGTTGTCTTTCTTGTGATCTGAATCTGATCAGTTGGCTCGAACGCTTAGATGACTTTCTTATAACTTCCCCCTTTAAACTCTCAGATGTCTTTCTTACATTTTCCCCTTTGAATGCTCATCTGATGTTCTATCTTTTGAACGCTCAGTTGATGTTCGTACATCTGATGTTCTATCCGAGTGAAGCCTTGTTGCCGTCTTCAGTTGGAGACCTGTAAAGATAAAATCTTAACATTGCTCAAACAGCGAGCCTAAATGCTAACATTAGGAAATGGCAACATCTACTCGGTTGGGGTCAGTTGGTTTTGGAATCAATCAAAACTTTACTTAAATTTCCCAACAATATTGTTGGGAAAATTAGTACAGTTTTGAATAATATCAAAACCTAATTGATCCTAACTGAGTAGATGTGCCTTAGAGTCTTTTAGATAGGCTCACTGTTTGAGCATGCATATAGATTTAATCTTTACAGGTCTTGAACTGAGAGGAAAGTTGAAGATAAAGTTCGACTGGTCAAATCAGAAGACATCACAATTGACTCCGGAACTTGAGCGACATAGTTGGTTCATCAACTATGTTCAGAACCGTGTCAGTCATAAGTGAGAAGAAGATCGAAGCAAAGACTTGGATCAGAATTGAAATTCAAATAGCACAAGATCACGTGAAAGTTTGACAGATTGTTATTTCCTATTTTGGGCCGACACAGAAGATGTGCAGTTCGAAAGCAAGCTTCACAATTGCTATTTTAGGAAAGTCTGCAGACTTGTGAGAGCCCATAGCTTTCATGGTAGAGGTCAAACGACTCATACTAACGGCTAATTCGACATCTTCGCTTATAAATAGAGGCTCATTTTCAACATGAAGATCACTGATTCTACTGAAAGATTTACAAGTGATTGCAAGTTTACAACATTCAGAAGATTGAAGCTTACAAGTGCTAGAGTTCTCTCCTCTCCTTGTTCTCTTTGAGAAGTTCTTAGCTCTCATAGAATTCCCTTTCTTCGATCGAACCTTAGAATTTATGTCACTCAATTCCTAAGCCTATACACTGTTTCTAGAATTTAAATTTAGAAATGGGTGTCAACACTTGTTGTAAGTTGATTATCATAGTTGGAAAACCCCCCAAACCCCTTTTCTATTCGCTTACCCGGTTCAAAAGGTTCTAGGTTTCTTTGTACCCGCAAACAAAGAGGTTAGGTCTTGTTGTACCCGTAACATAACTGTATCAGGTTGCGGATACAGTTTGCTTAGTACCCGCAAACTAAGTGGAACGTTTTAGTAGTACGCGTAAACTGCTAAGTGGATTACAAGCAAACAAGCTGGTCGTGGACGTAGGAGTTCAACTATGAACCACATAAAAATTCTCTGTGTGTTATTTTCTTTAAGTTATTGTTTTTCACTAACCGAGAACTAACATTCAAGCATATTTACAAATTGTACTAAACATTTTGCGAACTTGACCTTCACATTGGATTTTCTCTAAAAACGAGTTAACACAAAATTCCATCAAACTTACGCATTGCATTTAAAACCTCGGTCAACAACAATACAGTTGACCCTCAGTCAAAGAAGTCAATTGTATACCTGATTATTCTTTCAGGATTTTTACTATTCTTTCATGAGAATTGTCGATGGATTTGAATAAGTGAGTTGAATTTAATTATAAATCATTGTTTCTTTAAACTAAACTAATTCGTCTTTTAATGAACTTTTGTACAAGTATAAATTATAACATGATCATTACAACAAAGGCAAAACAATCTGCATACAATAGAGACATGTGCATATAAAAATCAATGGATTTATGATTTATAACTACCATCAAGTATGCAAAAAGTAGAAGAAAATGAAAACCAAAGTCGTATAGTCAATGTAATCCAAAAGAAACAACATAACGAGATGAATGCTGGAATTGTATTTTACTTGTTGAACAACCAAGACAAGGAAAGAAAAAAAACAGTAAAATAGCCAACTAAATCGGAGAAAAGAAACTACCAAAATAGGAAGACTAACAAACTAGAGTAGGAGAAACTAAAGTATGTGAGTTGCATTCTAAAAAAGGTAATGATAATCGGCCACCTAGTGGCGAGCCACCACTAATTTTTTTTGTCCAAACCGGTTATTTGGTTCGGTTTTATTTGGATCGGTTTTTTTATTTTATTTGGAAGAAAATTCTAACTTTGATTAATTAAGGTAAATGTTGACTAAATATTTTTTGAAGGTAACGAAAATTTTGTCCTATTAATTAGGGATAATTTATGATTTAATTGATTTTATTTCTCTTCCATAATATATTATTTTTCTCTCTCTCTAATTTGTTCTAAAAATAATGGGATGATAATTCCCTCCCAATTCATCGTGATTTTCGGTCAAAATATAATGTAGGATTATATTTGGATTTTATTTCCCTCCCATAATATATTATTTTTCTCTCTCTAATTTGTTCCTAAAATCATGAGATGATATTTTACTCCCAATTCATCACGATTTTCGGTCAAAATATAATGTAGGATTATATTTGGATTTTATTTCCCTCCCATAATATATTATTTTTCTCTCTCTAATTTGTTCCTAAATTAATGGGGTAATATATCCCTCAAAATTCCCTAATTTTCGATCACTTCATCAACTAAAACTACCGAAAAAAATGAATTCAAATCTGGATAACAATAAATCCATTAAATTAAAATCTCTAATTATGGATAACAATCAATTAAAAATTTTCATTCGAAAATAAATGAAAATCAACTCTCTATATATGGATAACAATCAATCAAAAACATACCCAAATTACATGCAAAATCAAATCTAAAAAAAAGGATAAAAATCATTTAATAAAACTACCGAAAATAATATCCATAATTGTAGGAGATAATAATCTAATATAGGAAAACAAATTACATAATTTTAAGAAATTATATAACTACCGTAATTAACATAATAAATCAATAAAAGTAATATGAACAAAAATATTAACCGATTTAATGGAGTATAATTCACTTTTTTGGATTAAGATATGATTTACTTAATTATCCCTGGTGACCAGGCCACTAGGTGGCCCAAAATCTTTATCGTTTTCAAAAAGTTCAAGGAAAAGACAAAAAAGAAGAATCACATGAAAAAGAATGAAGATTAATTATATTGTGATTCCAAACAACCACATGAACGAACTCTATCTATTATATTCGGGAAAAAATGTTCTCCTTCCACCACTATCAAGGAAAACAAGATTTGATGATAATATAGATCCACAATTTCAATAATTTAAATGCATTAACCATGACAAATTAGTTATGGTTTTATTCTTTGTTTAATTTCACATAAATTCAATAGTACATTTACCAATTTTTTCCACATGATTATCTCAAGGGTTTAGAAAATTAATTTCAAATTCATTTATTTTATATATTTTTAAATTATAATCTTAATATTTCAGAATACACATAAAAAGTTAGATTGTGAATAAGTTAACATCATTTCAAATGTAGATTTAATTGTAGTATATTTTTTGCTCTTTACCTTAATAAAGAAAAATACATACAACGCACGCAATGTCATGAAAAATAGGTTTGAAATTTGAGTTTTTTTTACCTTGATTGTTAACTATTCCTTCTGTCCATAAAAAGATGCCTATTTTTTCTTTTTTGTATGTCCACGAAAAAGATGCATGTTCTATTTTTGGTAAATTTTCTCATTGAGTTTTTTTTACCTTGATTGTTAACTATTCCTTCTGTTCATAAAAAGATGCCTATTTTTTCTTTTTTGTATGTCCACGAAAAATATGCATGTTCTATTTTTGGTAAATTTTCTCATACTCCCTCCGTAATTGATCAAATGTTCTACTTACCATATTTCATTGTAATCACTTTATGGACTTATATACCCTTAAAAATACAATTATTTACACCCTTTACCATTATCTTTACCAAATCCATTTAAATTAACCCACACTAATTAACACCCTATTCCAACACTAATAATCCAACCCAAAATTTAAAAAATAATGTTTTTTATTCCTGTGTCATTTTTTTTTTGCTATCATTCTTTTTTTTTTAATTTGGAATTGAAACATTACTCCTTAAGAACGTGGGGTAATTCTAAGGCATTAAAATGCATGAAACAAAATAAACATCTCAAAGAACACAAATTTAATTTTTGTTCTAAGGCATTAGAAAAAAGACTTCAAGAATCACACTCTCAATTTAATTGTAAGTGATGCAGATTGTTTTAGATAAGAGGAGAGAGAGTTTGAATACACAAGTGTTACTTGCAATTAAAAGTCAAGATTAACATTACCGTTCAAGTATTTTTACACCACTTTATTCAACTTTACTAGCTTTTTTAAACTCAGTGCAGAACAGTAACTGGGGCATTATATCAATTACGGAGGGAGTAACATTTACCTGTACTTTATTATTTATTCACCCATTTATCATTATTGGCCCACATAATTTATTTAATTTAATTATCCACTCAATTCACTCACCCCACACACATTATTATTTAAACTCTTTAAAAGTAATTTTAAAATTATATAAAGTGTCCCTTGCTTCAGTCACAATACATCCCACTAATTTTATTAAACTCTGTACCATTACAGAATAGATTTTTTTTTTTTTGTGGACGGAGGCATGTTATTTTAACTTTTCATATTCGTAGTCCGTTAAAGTTTGTCTTTAAATGTTCAAAAGAAAAAACGTTCTTTTTAAAAGAAGAAGACAAATTCTTATCTAGATTTTTATTCTCCTCTTTCAAAAAAGAAAAAGGGAAGCAGGATTTTTATTCCCCAAAAATGTAATAAAGTCGGTCAACTTTTCCGAAGGTGATAGCTATTGAGCAAAAAACTATTCTGCTCTCCCCTGTTTGGTAAATTACGAAATGCTGCTCCTACGTAGGTTTACCAAAACCACGTTCCCAAACAGCTCCATAAGCCAAATACCTCTCCTCTATATATACAAACCGCCCCCCCTTTCTAGTCTTAATAATTACTGAAAAATCCCAAAAATTCCAGCTTTTCTTTCATCGGATTCAGGCAAAGCTTTGCGAATTGAAAAATGGCAGGAATTTCACAGGATTGGGAGCCGGTAGTCATCCGCAAGAAGGCGCCAACCTCCGCTGCTCGCAAGGATGAGAAAGCCGTCAACGCAGCCCGCCGTTCCGGAGCAGAGATCGAGACTGTCAAAAAGTGTGAGTGCAATTTGCTGTATGCGTAAATCTTCGTTCTTATGTGAATTAGGGTTTATAGTTTGTTTCTTATGCGCCTGTGTTGGAGGTTTTGTTGAGTTGCGATTTTTATTTAGGGTTATGTCTGCGTTATCCGCTTAAAATGTGACCTACTTGTCTATTTTCGTTTTTTTTTTTTATTATTATTATTTTTTTTATTTTGGTTTGATGCTGAATTCTTCGTTTTTGGCTCTGTTATTCGTTTGTTGTTGCCTGTAATTGTTGTGTTTCTATCATGTTTATGAGACTGGTATTTTGCTGCAGCATATACTGCATGATTATTTATTGATTTTGATTAGTTATTAGTAGTGAAATCTCGTGATACGTCTGTATTTTTCCATTTCTGGCGAAATGGAATAAGGCCTGAGAAATGCTATTTGTTGAAGTGTCATCAAACATATTTAGTTATGGTAAAAATATACATAGTCTGGCCATAAATCAGTTTTGATAATGCTGAAGTTTAATTAGTATTCTAGAGGTTAGTTTTCCATGTACATATTGTTTGCCTGCTGTGTAACTGTAATGGGTTTGGTGCAGAGGTCATGATTTTTTGTTACCTGCTGTTTTCATGGAGTATTTGTCCCTACAGGGAACACTTATCATATGCCGTTAAGGTCCACCCTGTTTAGCTCGCTATAAATTTAATTATGTATTATGCTGCAGCACATGGTGGGATGAACAAAGCTGCTTCCAGCAGCACCTCACTGAACACAAGGAAGCTTGATGAAGATTCAGAAAATCTTACTCGTGAGTTGAATTTTGTTTTATTTCCTGCAGTCAAGAGTTGGATTGATATTCATATTTGTTGAACAAAATATGTTTCTCGTCATGTTTTTGTGTTGCTGGCCATGCATCTTGTACTTTAGTTTAGTTGTAATAATTGAAATGGATGCATCTTGCACTAATAGAAACATCTCAAATACCAACTTCTCATATTTTATTTAGTAAGAATAGTGATAATTGACTGGACAATCATGTTACAATTTCATTGCGCGACATCTGCTTCTGCTGAAATGTTGTACATAGGACTAGCATACATATTGCATCTTCTTGTTCCTGCTTATTTTCTGTGTGATGCTCATATGGATCACATTTACTCTGCCCTAGCTGATGTAGTGAAGCACTAATATGGCATTATGAAGTGTTGGGGAAAATGTAATTGTAATGTATAGCATATGTGGTATAACTAATATAACCTCTTACATATAGAATATCAAAGTTAGCTGGCTGCGAGCGTACACCATATGGATGAAAATAGTTCCCCATTTGAACACTTGACAACAACATTTGTTCTTAGTAACTGGGTAGTTCTGACTTTTGCTGAGGTGTTTCATTACATGAAGTTCTAAGTAGAAGAGTTTAGGTGTCGTCCAGGTAGAATTTGTGAGTTGAGTGCCAACTTTTGAGTCACTGAAGGAAGAAATAGTTTCCCATCAATGAGGAACTTGATTTTAGGTTGATCCTGCAGCCTGCAGGATCCACCGTATCTAACTTTATAGTATAATCTAAATTCAGTGTTGTGGAACTTGATTTGGTTCGTCTTTGTTTCAACTAAGTCTAAAGTTGGTCTAGTAAGTTGTGTCCAGAGTGATGAGGCCTTCTTGTAGCTGCCCAACTTTCTTCTTTGTATAAACTCAGCCAGAAGAGGCTTTTGGGGTCTAGAGTGGAAAAAGGGCAGATTGACTGTAGTTAATTAGTGCCTTATAGCCATCGAGGACGGTAAATGGAATACATCAGGACCTTGGAAGCTGAGACACATTAAACCAGTCTTGTGCATCAATCAATTTTTATTACTGTGTAACAAGAAAATCCAATTATGTAACAGATGACAAGGTTCCCACTGAATTGAAGAAGGCTATCATGCAGGCTCGAATGGACAAAAAACTAACGCAGGCTCAACTTGCACAGGTTTGATTGCTATCCACTTCTGACGACATCTCACACACAGTCCATTGAGCGTTTATACAGTTCGGAAGTAAGATTTTAATTGAACATATGCAGGTGATAAATGAGAAACCCCAGATTATACAGGAATATGAATCTGGAAAAGCAATTCCAAATCAGCAGATCATATCCAAACTGGAGAGAGCTCTTGGTACGAAACTGCGTGGAAAGAAATGAAGCGATGAGCAGGGAGGACAGGTGGCCTTTTTTGCTTTCTTTGCCTTTGAGTCCCAAATGGTGGTGTAAATGAGAGCTTGTATTGCCTATCTGTTTGAGTCTTCTGGCCCCACTATATCGCCCATATATCAGGCTAGCTATACTCAAGAATGGCTTCTGAAATGTATGCTTGTTCTAAATGAGGTATCTTTGGATATGATGCTTATGAAACTTGATTAGTACGATTTCCGCCACTTGTCGTTTTCCTGATTGATCACTGCCTATATCATTTATTTATCTTGAATAACGTGTGGTAGTTATTAGGGATGGCAATGGGCCGGATCTGAATCGGGTTTTGTTTAGTTCAGATTTAGATCCGATTTTTGGATGTTTGGTCTAGATCCGATCCAGATTCGGGCCAGATCCATTGGATCTAAAAAAATTAATTCCATATCCAGATTCATAAGATTCATGGATTTCGAGTCTTTTACAGATCCATAGTATTTTTATTTTTAATTTGTTTTATGCAAACAATTAAGAATGACATTATATATAAATTTCTACAATAATTTAAAAGTTCAAAATTATGTCATTAAATATGTAGTAGGGATAATTTAAGTGGAGGAAGGGACCCACTTATGATGTATTGTTAATTTTTTAGTGGATGAAGAAACTTTATTGGAGTAAATATATTGAACTTTTAAGGGTAAAAAGGTAAAAGACATGTCTTAAAATGGAAACACCATCGGACATTTCAACCTACCCCCACCTCTATATGCATCCCATTCCTAATCTGCTGCCACGTGCCATCTACAAAGTCAACCCAAAAAAAAAAAAGATACGAATGAAATACAGTATACCCAACTATGGTTGTATAGTTAATTAAGTTTTCAATTTTTTATTGTTTTATTACTGTATCTCTTTCCTTCGGCAGCTTTTCTGATGTTGCACGAAAGCTCCGCCTCTTCAAATGTCCTCCGCCTCTTCATTCCCCCTCCACCAGAAAAGGCACCGCCATCCATTCTTCTCCGCCTTCTTTGAATCCCCCTCCACCGCCAAAGATTAATCCGAAATTTAATCGTTCTTCTCCGCCATCTTCCGACTCGCCTCGTCATCCATCCAGTCTCCTCCGCCATCTTCCGACTCGCCTCGTCATCCATCCAGTCTCCTCCGCCATCTTCCGACTCGCCTCGTCATCCATCCAGTCCGACTCGCCTCGTCATCCATCCAGTCTCCTCCGCCTCCCTTCCTCCTCCATCTTGTTTCCTCCGTCGCGGTTTCCGACTCGCCTCGGAGTCTCCACCGCCTTCGCCTTGGTTCCTCTTCCCTACCTTCTCCATCGCTTTTCCTCCGCCTTGCTTCCTCTTCCCGTCCTCCGCCTCCGCTCCTCCTCCATCATGTGACGACGGTGTCGCTGACTCTCTCTCCTGCGATTTCATCTATCCATTATCACCGGACTGCACATCGGCCACAACAAGTTTGGTAAGTTTTCATATCAGTAAATAAATATTTGATTTATGTTTGACGACCTGTATTTCTAAATACTTTGTTTTTTTGTTGATACACTCTAATCAGGGATTTAGTCCAAGTATATTGAAGAATCCGCATAATTGCCAACTCTCTAACCTATTTCTTTGCTATCCTTTAAGGCGGCAGCTTAATGACCATGATGGTAAGTGTTATTTTTTGTGATTATTTTTTAATTATTTGTTTTGGAAAATATCGTCATTTTTATTTTATGTAGTGTAAGTCATTATAATCTAGTTGTTGTGGGCTTCGAATCGCACCAAAAGTTAGTGTTGATGTCGATATTGTTTAGAATTGACTGTTAAATTGTACGAATTTGGAGTTTTAGTACAAAAACTTAAAATACCAGAGATGCAAATTCAAATTATCTTATTAGACGACCCCAATATTATACTTTGAGTCATGTTATTCTACATTATGCATAAGTTGGAGTTATGTAGATCAGCATTTTTGCGAAATGAGTTGTCACAGCCCCAAATCCCGAGGGACGGCAGAAGCCGGGGTGCGACTGGGGTTGGATTAAAGAAGCGGGGAAGAAGGGGGCTAACTGACTAAACATACATGATAAACATCGATAAACTATGAACAAGACTTGATTATAGATAAGAAAGAGTTAATCCCTAAGGATTACTCGACATAAGTACAAAAGATGAAACTAAGTTCAAATGTACGGACATAAACTACTGAGTTGTTCAAAATACATCTCAAAAAGAAATACAGAGATTGACAGCGGAAGAGTTCTACTAAGCATCTTATCCTTAAACTCAACAACAACCGTCGCCACTCACCGTCGTTTCAACCTGCACATTTAGAAAGCAATGCAGGGCTAAATACAAAGGTACTTAGTGGGCACGCTGCCGAAAAACATACTCATAATTATAGATAAAATGGCATTTCAAAAACGTAGCACACGGGGTTTTATTGAAAGAATCCGTGTCTACTAAACATTTTCTGACTTTTTCTCATAAATCGCTCGCGCGAGCATTTTCTGACTAATGCTACGTTCAATCTTGACCACTACTAATTCACCGTGGCTGGTACCCCTCAACAGGATATCACATACACCACAGGTTACAAAGTGCACTAACTCTGGAAAGCACTTAGCAGCTAACTCAGAGCCGATCGTTAGTTAATCTAAAATAGACTAACTCTAAATCTGGAAAACACGTATGTTGACTCAGATAGGTACAAGAGAACTCACATAAAAACATAAAACAGTTCATGCCATGTTATCACTTTGAAAACACAGATATCAAAGCGATAAAGAAAGATTTTTCGAGCGTTGCTCGTTTTATTTGTATATAAAAGCCCACCTTGTAAATACAGAACTTATACGCAAAAGCTTCCAACTTCGGATCTTTCGTCCTTTCTTTACAGTTGGCTTCCTCCTTCATCGTAAAATAAAATATACTTAAAAACGGTTCGTAAAAGATACTCGAAGAAAGAGAATCGAAGAAAGTTCTAGTCATTTTATTCTTTTGGCATTTGCACGCTTACTAGATTCGTTTTACTTAAACGGGAAACGAGACTCGTACCGATCTTGTTTAGAACTTGAAAGATCTCATACTCGACTCTCGGGTCAGTAGAGAAGGTTGTCGATATCTTAAAACGACTTTAAGGATTATAAGAAACTAAGTTGGAAAGAACTAACTTAGGCGATTTTCATTTATAGCTCATTTCACGACTTATGAATATTTCTCGTTTATTACTACTTTAAAGAAAGGATAAGAGATAAGATACGATATCGACTGGTTTTCATCATTAAAGGTCTGGTCCTTGACTCTAGGGTCAGATAGAAGGTATCCGTTAGATAAAACGGTTTAAACGATCAAAAGAAATTAAGTTGTGAACTAAACAACTTAGAAAACAAGAAACTGAAAATTTCACTGCACAGTCCAGTAACTCTGGAGGCTGTCCAGAACAGAGGACTTGGAAACAGGGGGTGAGCCCTGTACCACTAGAAAGCTTAGGAAGTCTAGTTTCTGCTCCAATTTACGGATCACAAATCCGATAAACGAGCTGGAAGTTATTACAGTTTCCGGCAGGGGTCGCAAAACTGCCGTGAAACCCTAGTTTATTGATAGGTTTGTCGTATAATGTTTTAAGTTCGTTTTTAAAATTCTCGTATTCAACTTTTTTAGAAACTGAACTCTCAAGGCAGTCATCACGTACCTCCGTACGTGATAAACTCCTTCTCAACTTGCTCAGAGACACAACGTTCTAACGTCGGATTTCAACTATCAAGTACTATACCAACAAAGAAATTCCAAACGTTTTCTAGTTCCCGATTATCACTATAACCTATATTATATCAACTCGGATGCTTATGATGTCAACTAGAAAGATGTTCCAAATTTCATTATAAACAATAATATCAAGTTAGAATTTTCATCCGACTTCCCGATTATTAGTTACAACTAGATATTCGTCTCTTACGCGATTTCCAAAAGTTGTCGGTTTTCGTTCAAATTTTACGACGTTAATCTACGTCTAATAGGAATCGTTTTCATGCATGCTAACATGTCTTAACATCTTTATAACTCAGTTTATATAGTGATCTTTGTCTCTTACATTCCATTAACCATTTTTAGAAAATTTCCAATTAACTTCTATAATCAACTAATATAATTTGCAACAATATTCAACTAACAATTCATCACTTTATACAATCATGTGGAAAACCCCTAACTACTTATAAATTTCTGGTTTTGAACATATGTTTAGGGGGTGATTTTCTTCTTAAATTAACAACATTTATATACTAAACATACTCTTATATCATCAATTAAACAATTGCAATTCTATTATCAATTAACATGCAAAAATCCCCAAATTCATACTTCTAACCCTAATTGAATTTCATTACAACATAGGGCTTTCAATCCCTTTTCATTTTAAACACTAATTAAACCCCTACTAAGCATGAATTCATGATCAAAAGAAGAAAAACAAAAATCCTACAATTTTCCAAAAAAATTCTGCATTAACATAGATGTTAGGTTTCTTATTTTTGATCATTTTTAATCCATAAAATCATATCTAGCATATCTAATTACACTATTTCAAGATCAATTCTTCCATTCCAACTTCTAAAAAAAATCGAACAAGAAGAAGAAGAAAAGAAAAAGAAACTAAATGGATAGGATTGTAGAGGATGAAAATACCTTAAGATTTAATGAAAGAAAGTATGGAATTGAATGGATGGATGAATGGTTTGTGTGAGTTCTTCAAGCTCTTGAGAGTGTTCTTCAATGGTGGATGGAGGAGATGAAGAAGATGAAGTTGAGGGAGAGAGAGAGGGTATGGCCGAGAGAGAGAGAGTGGAGAGAGAGAGATGGAAAAGGTTTTGTTCAAGTTGTGAAATGATTAATGGTTGACCATGCATAAAGGTAGGTTTAGGTGTCATTAAACTAAGTAATAACAAGCATGCATGTCTTCCACTAAAAGGAATGAGGTGGCGGCATGCATGCAGAATTTTTAGAGGGTTTACGGGTTTTTCCGGCATGATCCGATGTTACGGGAAAACGAACGATGAAAAACGTTGTTCGGTTCAAAAAATCGTCATGATTCGATTTGATTTACAAATTCTAACGTATAACTTAATTAGAAAATAAATTTATAAAATTTATTTGACAAAAACTCGGGACGACAAGTCCAAGTTTCGTCCGGAAAAACGTAAAAACAAACTTTCTCGGCGTGTTCATATTTGCGATTTTGTAAACGTAAAATTAAACGGTTTTTCGTTCTAAGCTTACGAACTAAAACTTTTCGTATGCGCTAACCCCTAATATGGTAGTCGTCTAGCCGACTTCTGTAAATTATTTTTAATAACGGATTCGACCGTTAGCCTTATAAATCAAAAATTGTAACTTAGGCGTGCAAAGCCATTAATTAATTAACTTTAAACTTCTTAGAACGTAAGGATTTTTACGGGGCATTACATGAGTATTTTTCCGTTAATTGATTTAGCTAATTAAGTACACAGTAATGTATTTAATTTATGTACGAATGCCTTTATGATCACAGCAATGTGACTATTAAAATTGTATAATTCCGTAAATGAATGGGAGAGGTAATGTTATATGATTAACAATCGAATGAGATGATTTTGTAATAAGGCATTTACAATTAAAAAAGTGTACTAATTTGTTTTCCGTTGTCAGTAATAATACGAAAAGATTAATTGAATTGATGAAGTATAGGAAAAATCATATGCTTTGAATATTATTTAACTTTGTTTAGGTAATCAATAATGGAAAAGGAAAAAAGAAGAATTGAAGTGATATGTTGAATCACATGTGTGTGAAAAGATAGTAGAATGTATTAGCAAAATATAATGTATGTGAATTTGAGGTTAAATCTGAGAATTACATATAACATTTGGAAATGTAATATATCGTAGGTACTCTATAATATAATGGCCTATGCCATTATTATTGATCATTAAAATAAGAATCATTGTAATTTAATTAGGGATAACAGGAGAAATAAGTAATCTTGAGTGACTTATATATCTTTCCTAGGCTCTTTATGCTTAAAATGTGAATGTCTTATTCACTTAGCCTCACATACATAGTAAATAACATTGAAACTTCAGTTGTATTTGCTCGATGGAGTTCTCCTATTCCTTATTGGGAGTCACTGAAGTGAGGGTAAAAACCAATTGTAGTGTAAGTGTTTTAGTTCTGAACTTGTGAATTATATAGCCTCGAAATGCAATAAATTTCGAAAGAGTTGAATTCGTTGCCATCAAATATGCTATTGTACCATGTAATATATAAATTAATTGAGAGAAAGTCATTAATGTGTAATTATGTAATTATTTATAATATATAATTGGCAGAAAGATATTATACTGTATTGTATAAATAATCGAAATAAAACTAATATAAAACGGAAGGCTGGCCTTGCTATTATATTATGGCATGATGGAATGACAACTATTTGATTTGATTAATGATTTATATACCTTTAAATGTTTGTTTTCTCACCCCCATTTATTTTTATGTCAATTTCAACTCATACGGTGTACTTTGTAACGAATCTGCTAATTTTTGCTTATATGTGATTTTGTTATGCATGGATGTGTGTGATTAATGTATGATAGTTCGACTGGTAAATTGAAAGTTTGTTGTTGTGTAAAAAGGAAGAGGTTCATCGTGAAAGTGGAACTGCTCGGCGGCCAAGGAAAACAGTAATTATCAAGGCCCTATCCGATAAAGGTTATTTCAGACATTCATTTTTTATTAATTAAAATAGGCATTTTTTATTAATTTGTTGAAAACCGCCATCTAATTTAATTAAACATGCACATCAATGTTGCTGTGGTAATAGAATTTTTGGTTGTAGATTATATTATTTTTTTGAAACCCTATTAACGGTTTGTGATTAATGTAAGAATAGTTTTTTGGTGTGTAAATGAGGAATATGAATAACAATCTACTTACCTATTACAAATTAGATGTTTTATTATGCAATTACACATTGCAATCTTTAGTTGTCGACTTAGAATTGTTGATAAACTTGGTTATAGGAAATATGAAAAATGGATTTATGAGATACAATCTTCCTTGTCTTGTTGATATTTTGGTGGTATGATAGTTGTGTTTTTTCATTAAAGGTTTTTTTAAATAGTGTTCAATTTTTTTTAATAATTGCTTAGTGGCTACCTGCATTTCCATATTTTTATTTGATTAAATTGTATTTTCTGAATTTTTTTTGTTTTTTATCAACTGATGGTATATTGCAAAATTTGAATATTGTGTTTTCGTGGGATTTATGTATGCATGTTAACAGTACTCATATTATATATATATATATATATATATATATATATATATATATATATATATATATATATATATATATATACTCCCTCCGTACTTGAAATAATGCACTACTTACCCATTTTCACTGTACTTCAAATAATGCACTACTTCACTTTATGGACTCCTACACCCTTTTTGACTTCACTTATTTACACCATTTGCCATTACTTTATCAACCACTACCTAATCCAACCTAATACCAATAATTACCCACTATTTATTTTAATCATCTAATCTAAATTCATTATCAAAATTTATGATAATTAGCAAATTAATTAAAACCTGTATTAATAAAATTAATTAAAACTGTATTAACAAAATTAACAAAATTAACAAAATTAACAAAATTAATTAAAGCCTGTATTAACAAAATTAACAAAATTAATTAATTAAATCCAGTTTTAACAACCTTAATTAACAAAATTAATTAATTAAATCCAGTTTTAACAACCTTAATTAACCCTATTTAACCCAACCCAATTACAATTAAAACCCAAACCCAATACAACTAACCTAATTCCACTACCCAACCCAATTCCCAAACCCTAATCCAATTTGCAGCCCAAATTCCCCCAAATATCACCTGAATCTCCCACCCCCCAAACCCTATTCGGCGCATTGTATTGTGTGTTCTTCACGCCCTAGGGTTTTCTCCTCTCTCTGTCTCCACTCTCATCTCTGCATTTCCTCACTGTAATCTTACCTCTGCGTCCCTATAATGGCGCCGATCAATGCCGCCTTCCCCAAATCTGAGAGCTTGATGGCGAAACCCCCTTCGCCGCCGCTCAATGAAGAGTCCGACGCTCCATCGGCGCCGATGTATGACGCCGCTCCGACGCGAACTCATTCGCCGCCGTTCTTCGACGACTCTGAGCGTCAGTCTCCTTCTCCGCCGCTCTATGACGAGTTCCATACTCGCACTCCGTCGCCGCCGCTCTTTGATGACTCTGAGTGTCAGAATCCATCTCCGCCGCTCTTTGACGACCCCGAGTGCCAGAATCCTTCTCCGCCGCTCTTTGACGACTCTGATTGTCAGTCTCCTTCGCCGCCGCTCTTGGCCGACGGAGCTCTACCAGATTCGCCGCCGGCGCCGCTCAGACGTGAATCGCCGCCGCTCTTCGATGATACTGTGGTGCCCGGGTCCGAATTTCCCACGCCCAATGATGAGCATTCTCCACATCCTCCTGAGGGCTCGGTGGCGGACCGTGAGAGCTTGGTGCCGGCGATGCAGTGGGAGGATCAAGTTGACATTAATCTCACCTACGAGGAATGGGTGCAGAAATACATTGCTAAGGGCTTCCTTGTGAACTTCACGCCCAGAAAATAGGTGATGCGTTCTATTTTTAGTAAATGTTTTTTCAGCTTTATTGAATGCGTGGGGAAAGGCTGGTGATGCCTTGTGTGTGCAGAATTTGATATTTATGCTGATATGCGTGGGGGAAGGCTGGTGATGCCTTGTGTGTGCAAATTTTGATATTTAATCTGATATGAACAGATTCTATACTTGTTTCTGTGGTTCAATTGATATGAACAGGTTCTATACTTGATTCTATGCACTCTTTGATGCATTTGATGAGAACATATGCTATACTTGATTCTATGCTTTCTGTGGTTCAATTGATATATACAGATTCTATACTTGTTTCTATGCACCCTCATATGCATTTCATAAGAACAGGTGCTATACTTGATTCTTTGCACCCTCATATGCCACCACTACAACAGATCTTCTAATCTTCTATGTGCATCTTCTATATGCATCTGTTCCACTCCAGCAACTATGTCTTCATTCTTGTAGATCAATCCTCCTTCAATCCCATGCATCTTCAAATATTCCCAACCCTCTATTACAACTTGTTCATCCACTGTGATGCATTCTGGCAGCAAGCCAAGCCTCATCAATCTCTCTTTGCCCATGTGTGGGATCTTATAGTTGTTGCTACCCCTGCATTTTATGATCTCCTCATGGCAGCCCTGTAAAGTTAGGAATACATTATTTATTTTCCAGGCAGGATACTCATCAAAAGATTCCTTGACATTTTTTATCATGTCATCCACTATCTTTGCCTGTTTCTCATCCTTGAGTGTTTGTATGGCTCTAAAAAAGCCAAGGTCATTTATGTTCATATCTGGTGAATTTGGTGGTTGGCATATAAGCTGTATATTGAATCCATCAGATGATGCAGCTGCTCTGAAATCTGGATCATTGTTATCTATGTGTGGCCTTGCATTGTCTTGCTGTATTATTATGTTTTTGCTGAGGCATTCAGGCCATTTTGCTTTAATGATAGGTATCATCTGCAGCAGTTAAGGTTGTAACATGAACTACATGCTAAATGATGAATTGAACAGCTTCTGATAGTGAAAAAATGACATGAGAAAACCTTACCTGCTGCAGAAAGATCTCCTTCATTACTGCTCTTGAAATGGTTTGAATTGGCTTGGTTACCATGGTGCCCTTCTCTCTGTTTTTGCTATGTCTTTGTGCTGCCTCCTCATATGTGAATGGAATAATTGCCAACTTGCCATCCTAAATCACTTTTCCACTGCTATCAATGATAGGTCTAGAAACCATGCACTCAAACATTATTTTCTCAATAAATGTCTTGGATTTACATGTTCTATGTGGCTCAGCTTCTCCTGCTGCCAGGTAATACCTTCCTTTGGTTCTAGTTAAATTGAACCATTTTTCATCAATGTGAATCACATTGTACATAAGCTGAAATTGTATCTTCCCCTCTTCACTAATGCAACTGAGTTGATTGAGACTGAATTTCATCCTATTCAGCATGTTTACAGCAGTGAGAAATGGTTTTATAGCACTTGTATGAGGCCTTAACTCTTTATGTTTCAACCAGTTTTGTACCTGGCCTTTGCTCACACCCATGCCTAATGCCAAGTTTCTGATACTTGATTTCTGAAAAACAGATAGGCTCTTTACCTTTTCTGCATCAATATGCTTTCTATCTCTGTGAACTGACCCTTTCTTCATGCTTACAAGGTGTATAGGCCTGCCCAAGGCTTGTTGAGATGTTGCTTTCTTCCAAATGCGCCATACTGTGCTGGCATCAATGTTGAACAGTGCAGCAGCTTCTTTTTGGCACCGTGATGTAATTCTGAGTGCGTGCTGTGCTGAAGCAACCATTGCGCCAAGTTATTACGCTCTTCGTCAGTTAGATTTTTCCTTTTTTGCCCTGTTTGCATTGCTGCAAATTTTCTGATTTTTTTGGAAGTGTAGAATTTGTGTAGCTCTGTCTTGAATGCAGCATTTATGGCTTTTTATAGTGGTAGGTGTACTTAGTTTTTCCCTCCTAAGTGTACTTTAAGTGGGAAAGTTTGAACTTTCACTGTAATTTTTGAATTTTGGCACCAAAGCAGTGAAAATTCACTGCATTTCCCTCCTTGTAAGACTTCACTGTAATTCACTGTAATTGCACCAAGTTATTTAATCTGAAATTTTTATGTCACTGGTTTATGAATTTAATTTCATATTCCACAGAATTTATGTTTCATTTTTGAGAAATGCAAAGCAGGAAAAAAAAAATTAATTACCGTGCAAAAAAAAAAACAGTAAATGGCGTGCATAAATTAAAAAAGCAGCAATGAAAGAATTAAATGGGGGGTGGGTGGTCTAAAGTAGGAAATGCTAATTGTAATTAAAAGTTAAGATTAACAATACCCTTTATGTCTTTTTACACCACTTTACACAACTTTACCAACTTTCTTAAACTCCGCACCGAACAGTAAATGGTGCATTATATCAAGTACGGAGGGAGTAATTGATTATTAAAGTTGTGGTGGTGTGTAATATAAATTAATTTACAATGTTATGAAGAAGAAATTAAGTGTGGATGGTGGTTAATGACAAATTTTACATATATCGTCTTCATTTATTTTGCTTTTTGGACATGGTGTGATATATTTTTTATTTTTATTTAATTTTTAACTTGGACGTATAAAACTGGCATCCATGTGATTGTTAATTTAGGCTTCTTTTATTTGCCTGGTATTCACATGGTTACCGTTTTATTTGAGTGCAGCTAGAATTGTGAATTCGAGGTGTGCGTTGTCTGATACTGCTAATCTAATAACATCACATCTTTCCGGTGATAAGCTTGAACAATTTAAAAATTCTTGTTTTGGTCCTTTCTTGGAGTTACCCGAACTTGAGTTTCGGGGGTGTGATACTCCACATATGTGATCCGAACATTGTACAAAAGTCGGCTTGGTTTAAAATTCGTGGTGTGGAATTTGAGTTTGGACCCGAGCAGTATTTTATGGCCACAGGACTTAAATTTGGCCCTCCTGTAGATGTGCCGCTTACCTCTACACTTCATAGTGATGTATTTGGCAGCCGTGATGTGGTTAGAAGTATTGATCTAAGGAATCGATTCTATGATGAGATTGGCCCAGATGGTGTTGCTCGTAGTGAGTTGAGCCTGAAGCTTGCGTATTTAATTTTTATCATTGATGTTTTATTAGGTTCTACGCACTCTGGTACTAACAGAATTGATATAACATATTTCCATGTAGTAGATGACCCGATATTGTTTGAGAAATATCCCTGGGGTCTAGATTCATACAAGTTCTTAGTTGACAACTTGTTTAAGGCGAATGAGAAAACAAGGAGTGACCTGATGGAACACGAAAGAAAACCCACGGTCAATCTGTATGGATTCTGCCCTGCTCTGCTTACATTCGTTTACGAATGTATGCCCTGTATTGGTTCGTTATGTACGCAAATTATTCGCGGAAGGGAGTCTGCCTTTCCGCGTATTGTGCGTCGGTAGGTCCTTCCCAAGCTCTGGTACAAAATGCTTAGGAATTTTTTTCAGATTGGCTCGCACCCCTTTGAATTTGTGAGTATCTTATTCTTGATTGTTATTTTTTAAATTCATTGAAAGTTAACTCAACCTATTTATCTAAGTTTGGATTAATTGCCATTGTCGATTTTGCAGGAAAAATTAGTTCCGTCTCCATTGAGGAGTCCTTACTTTCGATTGAGCGTCCCCATTTTCCTAATACCACCGACGTGGAATGGGGTCCAGTCCCCGCTGAATTGGCAGAAGAGGTCGATATAGGTGAATATTTTGAACGTGTTCGGCATTTATACCTCAAGATGCACGAAACTAATGAACTTTCGCATGAAGCCTCAGCAGAATCCTCTGACGAAGAAAGTAAGGAAGCCTCACATCCAGCTACTGCCCCAGCCTCACTCGAAGCCTCACATGAAGACTCACAATTTCATCCCCGATCTCATAATTCACAGGAATATTCTGAGGCCCCTCCTACGCCTCCTACTAACTATTCGGAAGATGAGGTATTTATGATTTTAACTCACATTAGTGGCCTTCCCTTATATTCTGTCGCAGCCCCGATGTATTCTTATTTGTTTTTGTTCCTGCAGATTCATGAGTCCGCTGAAAACAGAGCTAACGCTATGCTATTGCTGTCAAGAGTCCACCGTAATCAATGCAAGGCGTGGCGGGGTATTAAGATAGTGATTAGGGTACGTATTTTTTAATTATACATGCACATCAGATGGGTTTATAGTAGTTTATAGTTAAGAAAATCGAATGATTGGTGGTGCAGCTATGTCAAGACGTTGAGCGTGCTTCCAAAGTTTTGTCCGAGTTGAGTAGAATACAAGGCTATCAATGGAAGGCTAAGGCCAGTATTAAGAGGGTAATGACAGGAATAAAGGTAATATGGAAATTTACATAATTATTTTTACACCTATACAAGTTCCCAAAAATTGATCATTTCTGAATCAGGTATTTGAAGATGCCAATGGAAATTCCCAATTAAGTTTGTTGTTGTCTAAGAGCCATATCAATCAGCGTAAGGCGTCACGACATGTCAACAGTCTGTTTAAACTTCTGGGGAAACACAGTTGTCAAATACCTACCACGGTGGAAGCCGATTCTACCAACTTTACATGTGCGGAAACCCGTTCCCTTTCCCCAAAGCATATGCCTGTATTTGATGTTGCTAGCATGAAGCCAACTGGTGCGGAAACCCGTTCCCGTACGCGAAAGCGTGCTTGTGAAAGCACTGATTATCGCGTGAAGAAAAGGAAACGCGGGTGTCCACCGAAGCATAAAATACAAAGTAGTGATGTTGTAGTACATGTGGATGCTGAAAAGTCACCCCGTACCCGTTCTTGCAAGCGTCGAACGTCTATTGGGGTTGTTTTAAGGTCGGCTCCTCTTTCTCCCTTTGCCAAATTCAGTAAGTGGCATGCCGATGCGAAGTTCAATAAAAAGTAAGTGTTATGTATTTCTAAAAACACTTTAAATAACAATTTTTTGTGGAATTATTTTTTAAACATTCTGAAAGTCTATATTTAATCATGAGATGCAGTCCCGGTGTGCTTAGGATTCCCATACACTCTCTCGACCCGCTGCATTGGGACGAATTTGATAGGTTGTTGAACGAGCAATCATGCCTATCTGATGGAGTAAGTAGTTGACATTACGATTTTTAAGTTAATTTCAATTTCTTGTGATACGAAGTAATGTGTTCCATTTTTTATTTTGTAGACCATCGATATGTTGCTGAATCTCTTACTTTTCAAGGCTGTCTGTTCGCCCCAACAGTTTCAGTCCCGGTGGACCTGCCTCCAAGCCCACCCTATGGTAATTTTCTGTATTTCTATTTGCTTATGCTATTTTTTTGTATTTAAAAATTGCAGTAATTAGTTTGACCTTGTTTTAGCGCAAGTTACTACTTGGTCGTGACGAGGCTGTCCCACTGTGGCTTAAATACGTCTTGGGCCTACTCCCATCGGAAAGGAAGGTTGCATGGTTTGATGTTGATGTGGTATATGGAGTAGCACACGTTTTTGGCAATCATTGGGTTGCGTATGCAATTCATTTGAAGCAGGAAAAAATCGTGTTGTACGACTCCATCTACGGAGAAGATTCATCTACAAAATTGTCGGAAGCCATGTCGTATATCGCATCATTCATTCCTTACCTAGGGATCAATCATGAAATAGAGTTGTGCGTCGTAGGAAATCATCGGCGAAGCCCTATTCCGTGTTTTAAGGAGAGGTGGGATGTTGAGGTGTTCGAGCAATCTCCTCAACAGAGCAATTTGCACGACTGTGGGATAATTGCCGTTAAAGTGATCGAGTGTCTAGCCTCAGGCATGCCATTTGAGGATGTCGAGTGGAGTGACAGCGTTGGTTTACGAAAACAGTTGTGTGTTGATCTTTGGAATCTGTCGGATATGGCGACGACCAGCCACGTGCATTGAGTGCCGTGTTAGGGCTTTCTTCTGTTCCTTTTGGCCAGAGTTTGATATGTGAATATCCACTTGAATTCTATAGTTATTTTTGAAACATTTATAGACAGTTGTTGAATTATTGGTTCCCCTATGTTGTATATTTATATTGTAGGTGCAAGTAATCATTGAAGATGATCAAGCCTTTTTGAGCAGGATGTTGCATTTCATATATCTTGTTGATAATGAATGAGTGTATAGGTGCAAGTTGTCATTCAACATATTAATATTTGATGATGCCTTTTGTACTTTAATAATAATACACCACTGTGTGCTCGTTGCTTTAGGCTAATGGTGTTCGAACATCTTGTAGTGCAGCTATTTTGGAAACTGTACATGAAAATATTCCAATTTATTGCACACAAATATTGTAGCAACATATATGAATAAAATTTAAGAATAATGTTGCCAAATTCATATTCCAATTTGTAGTGTAAACTTTCCTGTCGTTTCTACGACTAAATCTTTACAAATATCATCTTCAATGTTAAATCATACCTAAATAAGTGAATGCAAAAGACACAACATAGCATTTAAAAATGGGAGTAATAAATTAACATGTGCGTTATTATACACCGTATTTTCTTATTAAAGCACAATAAAAAATGAAAGTAATACAACCGCAAATTTTGTGTAATAGTATAACAACATAACATATACTTGTCTTTTAATAAACTGCAAACTGTTTCAAAAGCCGTACTTGTAAATGATAAAAGGTAAGTGACCGTGAATATTTTCCCGTCGTTTTTAATTGCAAATACTCTTTGCCCTCTATATTTTTCCGTACATTATATAAAAAACAAAATATGTTTCATAAAAATAGTTGGTTCTTTTGCCTAATTATTGCTTCTTTGTTTTTGAAAAATATAAATTTTTTCAACAATGTATGATAATCGGGGTGCATTCATTTTTTATGATGTTTCAGGGTAACTAATTGACCCTAAATCATTTAGGTTTTTTTGTAGTTTACTATCCTACATTATTTTTGTAGGAGCCAAGAAACAGTTACGTTCCAAGAAAAAAAATTGACGTTTTTAAGAGTACCCTAACTTGTTGCATCAAATAGGTGTACCGAACGAGATTTGAGAATTAAAGACAAAAAGGAATACATAATTTGAAACCAATTAGTATGATAATAATATTTACCATGTTGTACGATTTAATAGTTATATTATCACAACATACAATATAGTGATATTGTATTAATTTTTAATTCGTTATATTTATGAAATTACATAAATGAGAATGGAGACACACGGAGGTGTGCCATAAGGCCATAGTCGTTTTCGTTTATATAATAACTACGTTATAACCCGTTGCAAATCCATGATATATCACATTTCCATAAATTATTCTCAAAATCGATGTAGGCTACGTACAGTGGTGGATCGTTCTCATAGTAAATGTACGATATCTCACACTATTTAAAAGAAGAATATTTCTTTTTAAGAATGCGTACATGACCCCAATTCGTATATTATATACGATTTCAATATAAAAATATAAAAAGTTTATCATTAAGTGTTGGTTAGGAATTGAACCGTCTATTATCAATATTTATATTGGGATTTGAATATACAATATTTTGGGTAGTAAAATTTATACTCGAAGATTTATGAAGAAATATATTTGTTTCTAAATAAACACGTGGCGTGAATTCATATATATTTCATGAATTCATTACGAATTTAATATGTAATTTTTACATAAATTAGGGTCATCGGTTTATATTATGTCGTGAGAATCAACATACATAGCGGTGCATGTGTATTAACTTCATTATATGCGAAAAACTATATATATACATATACATAAATTTATTTCATATTTTTGAATATAATATAAATTATGAGTACCATGGATATGTTTTTTCAATATCTCATATCTATAAGATCTGGTTGCCAAATATTATATAACTATATAAATGTAAATATGACGAATATTTATTTAAAAGTGCACACTACACTTATTTATATGTATATAAATACATATATAGATTTGTGGCACTGTTCATATATTTAGACCAGACTCCTTTCATTTATATAATAAAATATAATTTATATACATCTAGTATGTAGCAATTCCGTTACAATGAATAAAGTAGGCCACAAAAAACCGCGTACGCCTTGTAATTTGCCCGTAAGGCCACAACATTAATCAGAAAGATAACCTACGTTATGAGCACTATAATAGGTGAAAACCTTCGAAGCTCCACCACCTTTGACGAATGTACGTGGAATTTTGGTGATTTCGCTTTTACTGTAAACTCTAAAATATTTTAACTACATAAAATGATGTATGAAACTAGGTCGTACAAACCTTTTCATTATCCAATACGAAGCTTAAGCTTTTACTATTGTTCATAAATTGGTAAAACGTTACCCAATGAAGAATCATGGCAATCCATTTACTACTTTTTAAAATTTTATATCTTTTGTTGCTATATAATGTATACCCGCAAATCGAAGAAACAGATACATTCACTCATCCTAATTCTGTCAACATTTTCTACATTTGTAAATAATAAAGTGTACCTCTATTGGGCCATACAGCTACCCTACTACTATTTTTTCTTTTACCGTCGCTGTATCGTACGTCATATCTAATAATATGGTGTTTTGTATTATTTTAGTAAATTTCATAATTCCATTAATGATCAATGTTATTTCACTTAAAATTTTTATATTTCGAAAATATAGTATGTTTTTTAAGCGTAACGATGTGTAATGCCCCGTAAATTCCTTACGTTCTAAAAAGTTTAAAGTTAATTAAATAAATGGCTTTGCACGCCTAAGTTTATAATTTTTAATTCTAAGGCTAAGGGTTAGCGCGTACGAAAGGTTCTTAGTTCGTAAACTAAGAACGGAAAAACCGCCTAAATTTTATAATTACAAAATTTCGATACGAACACGCCGAGAAAGTTCGTTTTTATGTTTTTCCGGACGAAACTCGGACTGAGTCGTCCCGAGTTTTGTCAAAATAAATTTTATAAATTTATTTCCAAGTAAGTTCATACGTTAGAATTTAAGGTCAAATCGAATCACGACGATTTTTGTACCGAACAACGTCTTCGTCGTTCCTTTTTCCGTAACGTCGGATCGCGCCGGAAAAACCCGTAACCCTTCAAAAAAATCTGCATGCAGCCACTTATTCTTTATTTTTTTTATTAATTAGTGGGGAACATGCATGCTTAATAAGGTTTAGTTAAATGACACCTAAGTTTTACTTTACACAATTTCAAACCTATCATCATTTCAACAACCTAGACAAAACCAATTTTCCATCTCTCTCTCACAACTCTCGGCTGCACCACTCCATTTTCTTCATCTTCTTCACCTTCATTCCTTCCATCCACCATTGAAGACACCTCCAAGAACAAGAAGAAATCACTATAGTTCATCATCCATCCATCAATTCCACTTATTTCATCATTAATCTTCAAGGTAATCTTATTCTCCCTTGATCTATCCAATTAGATTTCTTTTCTTCTCTTTTTCTTCATGATCGAAATTTCTAGAGGTTAGAAATAGATAGTTTGATCTTGAAATAGTGTAATTAGATATGTTAGATGTGATAATTATGGATTAAAAATGATCAAAACCAAGAATCCTAAAACCTTTGTCAATGCAGAATTTTTTTTAGAAAATTGTAGGATTTTTGTTTTTCTTCTTTTGATCATGGATTCATGTTTAGTAGATGTTTAATTAGTGAATGGAATGAAAAGGGATTGAAAGCCCTATGTTATTATGAAATTCAATTAGGGTTTGAATTATAAATTAGGGGTTTTTGCATGTTAGTTGTTTTTGGAATTGTAAGTGATTAATAGTTGTTATAATTGTTTGATTAGTGAATAAGTGATGTTAATTAGAGAAGAAAATCAACCCCTTAACATCTATATAAAACCAGAAATTTATAGAATAAATAGGAGTTGATACATGTTTGATATTAAGTGATGATTTGTTAGTTGATTATGTTGCAAATCATATTAGTCGATAATAGAAGTTAATTGGAAATTTTCTAAAAAAGTTTAATGAAGTATAAGAGGCAAAGATCACTATATAAACTGAGTTATAAAGATGTTAAGATGTGTTTGCATGCATAAAAACGGTTCACATTAGACGTAGTTTAACGTCGTAAAATTTGAACGAAAACCGACGACTTTTGGAAATCGCGTAAGAGACGAATATCTAGTTGTAACTAATAATCGGGAAGTCAGATGAAAATTCTAACTTGATATTATTGTTTTTAATGAAATTTAAAACAACTTTATAGTTGACATCATAAGCATCCGGTTTGATATAATATAGGTTATAGTTGTAATCAAGAACTAGAACGCGTTTGGATTTCTTTGATTGGTATAGTACTTGTTAGTTGAAATCCGACGTTAGAACGTCATGCCTTTGAGCAAGTTGAGAAGGAGTTTGTCACGTATAGAGGTACGTGATGACTGCCTTGAGAGTCCAGTTTCTAAAAATGTTGAATACAAGAATTTAAACAAACCTAAAACGTTATACGGCGAACTTCCAGCTCGTTTATCGGATTTGTGATCCGTAAATTGGAGCGCGAACTAGACTTCCTAAGCTTTCTAATGGTACAGGGCTCACCCCCTGTTTCCAAGCCCTCTGTTCTGGACAACCTCCAGAGTTACTGGACTGTGCAGTAAATTTTCAGTTTCTTGTTTTCTAAGTTGTTTAGTTCACAACTTAGCTTCTTTCAATCGTTAAAGCCGTTTTTATCTATCGAACATCTACCTACTAACCCTAGAGTCAAGTATAGGATCTTGAGTGATGAAAACCAGTCGAGATCATATATTTTATCCTTTCATTAAAGAAGTAATAAACGAGAACTTTCATAAGTCGTGAAATGAGCTATAAAGTAAATCGCCTAAGTTGATCCTTTCCAACTTAGTTTCTTTTAATCTTTAAAGTCGTATTAAGATATCGACTACCTTCTCTACTGACCCGAGAGTCGAATATGAGAGCTTCCTAGTTCTAAACGAGATTGGTACGAATCTCATTTCCCGTTTAAGTAAAACAAATTAATTAAGCGTGCAAATGCCTAAAGAATAAAACAACTAAAACCTTCTTCGATTCTTTTTAATCGATTATCGTTACGACCCGTTTTTAAGTATATTTATTTTACGATGAAGGAGGAAGCCAACTGTAGAGAAAGGACGGAAGATCCACAGTTGGAAGTTTTTGCTTATAAGTTCTGTATTTACAAGGTGGGCTTTTATCTATATCAAATAAAATGTGGGTTTTTCCTCAACTCGAAAGTATTATTTATCGCTTTGATAATTGTGTTTTCAACGTGATAATCTTGGCATTAACTGTTTCAACTATTTTTATGTGAGTTCTCTTGTACCTATCTGAGTTAACATTCGTATTTTCCAGATTTCTGAGTTAACCTTCGGGTTTTCCAGACTTTTAGAGTTAATCTAACTAGGTTAACTAACGATCGGCTCTGAGTTAGCTGCTAAGTGCTTTCCAGAGTTAGTGCACTTTGTAACCTGTGGTGTATGTAATATCCTGTTGAGGGGTACCGGCCACGGTGAATTAGTTTGGGTCAAGATTGAACATAACATACTCTAAAAATGCTTGCGCAAGCTGCTTTATACAAATCAGTCAGAAAATGTTTAGTAGGCACGGGCCTTTTCAACAAAACCCCGATGCGCTACGGTTATAAAATGCCAGATTATTTATACTTATGATTATGATTTCGGCATCGTGCCCACTGAGTACGTTTGTACATAGCCCTGCATTGTTTTCTAAATGTGCAGGTTGAAGCGACGGTGAGCGGCGACGGTTGATGTTGAGTTGAAAGATAGGATGCTTTAGTTAGAACTCTTCCGCTGCAGAACTCTAAATCTTTTCAAACACACCTTTGAACAATTCTCAGTAGTCTAAGTCTGTAATTATGAACTTAGCTTCTTTTGTACTTTTGTCGAGTAATCCTTAGGGATTAACTCTTTCTTATCTATATTAAAGTCTTGTTCATGGTTTAATGATGTCTTTTCATGTATGTTTAGTCAGTTAGCCCCCTTCTTCCCCGCTTCTTTAATCAAACCCCAGTCGCACCCCGGCTTCTGCCGTCCCTCGGGATTTGGGGCTGTGACAGAGTGGTATCAGAGCAGTGTTCGTTTTCTGCTCTGCTTCTGAGTCAATCTTCTAGTATGAGTTAGTGTGAGTCATTCTTTCTTAGTATGAGTCATTCCTTCTAGTAATATCACAAGAGTGATATATATATATATACAAGTCTTCCTTCGAGTAATAATATGGAGTATTCATTTGTACTCTATATCGAGTCTCCTTTCAAGTCGTAAGACACGGTATTTGTGTATACTCTGGATTAGAGTCATCTTTCAAGTATAAGATAAGAGTTAAATTATAAAGCTAAGATTGAGAACATAGAAGTCAACTCAACCGCCCGCTACGTCGACTCAACAAGGAAAAGTGAAAGAATTTTATAATGAGATTTCTTTTAAAAAAAAAGGGAATTTATGAGCAGTATTCAAAAAAATTTAGAATGAGAATGAGTTGTGTTCCGAAATTAAGAATTTTATAGAAGTAAAATTTTTATACTTTATGTGATTGAGTGATAGTACAAGTACTATCTTATGTGAAATTATTTGCGCAATAGTTTCTTTCTTTTAAAAATTATTTGGACACAAGAATATAGTTGGATTTTAGGGATTTTTCCCGGTTCAATGAGAACGTAGACTTGAAACCTAAGAACTTTCCGGTTCTTCGAAAACTTAGACGTTTTTAAGAAACGTTACTCCAAATGATTTCGAAAGGAGATCCCTAACACGAGAAGGACTTCCTCTGATGAATGTCACGTGCGCTTAGTGACATGAATAAAGACTCGGCAAAGTCAATCTTTGTTTTACAACCCGATAAGAATTTCCTTCGAGGGAAATGAAATAAATAATGTTAAAATAAAGTAAATATGTACGAAAGGAACGAAAGAAACATATAGACGTGTGAGAAAAACGTGACTCCAAATTATTCGAGAAAAGGTTGAAACAAGAAGGATAAATTGAAATAAACGGAAGAGCCGAATGTTACCTTAGTTGTAAGGGCATGAACAAAGTCCCTTGGAGATGGCTTTGTTTTACTTACTAGGAGCCGTTCAAGTATTCGATTAGCTTAAAATTGTATCTTCCTCAAGAAGATTGAGAATTCCGAGCTAAATTGGAGAGTTTCCAAAGATTTCTTTTAAGAAGTAGTTGTGTGTGCAATTCAAGAAATTGCTGCTCGATTTAGAAAAGTGAAATCTGTATGAAGTAATCAATAGAGCGAGACAGAAGTTCCATGTGATTGAGGGACTGTTATGTGGACTTGATCAACCCACATAATAAGAAACTCAGTAATATGGGTCTTATGCCCTGCTAGTAAAACCTTTTAGTATGGTATAAGTAGTTTAAAGAGAAGAATATTACTTACGTATAAGTATCTTATAACGACGTCGTTCCTTTTCTTTTCGTTTCTTTTTGTAGTGTTCGCCTCGTTCGAACTTTGCGAAGAGAATTGTTTTACTATTAGGAGTCAAACGCGAAGCTTGATTAAATTTCTAACGACCGCTCGATTTTAGCATTGACAAATAGAACTTGTTCTAAAAAGTTATTCTTAGGATATATTCTATTTCTCCGTTGGGAATTTATATTTTTATACTTCGTCCTTGAACAAAGAATACGACACGTATGAGTATTATGATTAGTAAACGGCAAAGTCTTTTGTAAATGAATGTTGCTTTCGCATAAGTAACATGAACAAAGTATACGTGCTTTGTTTTAAAGAATCGATAAGAAATTTTTTCCTTGAGAAAGAGATAAAGGATTAATGAAAGAAAATAAGGAATTAAAGTAAGAAATTAAAAGAATGAGATAAGAAATGAGAATAAAACCTTGAAATTTTGTTTCTATATATTGTGAGTACGAGAGCAATTTTCTGTAAAATTGCTAAATGTCTAAGATAAGTTGTCAGATTAAGTGTGGTAATATTACAATTGAATAAGGAGTATTCATTTTGTAACTTAAGATTTTCCGTAAGATAAGGTATCATCTTACCGTTACTGATCCGTGTTTCTTAAAAACTTTATAGGATAACTTCCAGTAGTAACACGACTTCTGAGAATCAGTTCCCGCCACAGCGTACTTGGGCAGATCAGTTATTAGATAGGTATAGAGATTATGAGGCAAACCCAAAACACGACGTAGGACAGAGGATTAGTTACTTCTCGTCAGTTTATTATCCAGTTCGGCATACTATTCCAGAGAGTCAGGCTATACTTGACTTGGTTAGCTATCTACCAGAGGAATGGCGTGGTTGGGCACACGACACGGCGTGGTACTACCTTGGGATGTTTGACGACGATATAGAGCCAACAGGTAATTACAATGGATTCGCTTTAGAGGTACACAGGCGTTTCTTCGAGAGCAGACATATAGCATCATACCCAGTTCAGGCGCATCCTCCCTATACTCACTTTCCGGCAGATTCAGAGTCAGAGCACGATGAGATAGGTCCAGAGATGATTGCACAGTTGGAGATCCCTTTAGTGATGGTACCCAGTGAGGGCACAAGGGGATTGGCTGCAGAGACAGTTGATGGATTAGGGTTACCTGCTCCTATCCTACCCGAGCCTCCTGCGAGAGTTCAGGGACCATTCGAGACAGGATTAGAGCACTTAGACATGGACGCAGAACTTACCACCCTGTTACAATTACCATCCTCATACAGACCTCTTGATGAGATTTGCGCGGAGTTGGCCAGAGTTCGGGCTGAGTTTGAGGCAGGACCGTCCAGGGTCCATTCCAGAGAGGAGTACGAGTCCGGTTCACTTCCCGACCACTTGCTGCCTCTGAAGAAGCGGGCATCAGTGACCTGCTGGGACTACCCGGTTTCAGATTCAGAGATGACAGTTTCAGATGTGCCTGCACTACCATCACTTACACTTGCAGAAGGCACTACTTTGAGGGTCGATAAGGCACTTCAGTTTACTTTCGGTTCAGAGTCAGACGATGAGGACCCGGATGAGGATCCAGAAGAGGACACTGATGAGGATTCGGATGAGAATCCGGATAAGTACCCCGAGGAGGATTAGGCCATGGTGGGCATTAGTGACTCGACCGTAGTTTGTTAAGCTAGGCGTCAGAGACGCATAGTAGCCTTTAGTTGTACATAGTCGGATCAGTAACTAGATAGTTTTGTAGTACTCCAACGGATACAAATATTTTATGAATCGTTTCCGTTCTAGTACTTTCAGTAGTACGGTAATGCAATATGTTAGTGCATTCTGTACACATAGGCAGTTAGCCTAGTTTAGACTCGTTATAGTCTAGTTTGGTATAAGTCCTTGCTAAAGGCAAAACTAACATAATCTTTTGATGTATATATATAATATACATGACCCATTAGAGGATTTTAGTCACAAGAAGTTTTTTATGAATCGTATAACTAAACCAGAATATCAAACGAGAACTCGTGTAACGAGAGTTTAATTTAACCTTGGAGATTAAAAGTTGAAAGAAATAGAGTCAAAGTTAATTTGTTATTCTCGTTTACGTGAAAGTATTAAGTGGGAAAAGAACGAGGTTAGTGAGAAAATGAAGGCTTAAAAACAAGTGCTAATAAGAAAATTTTTGTATCTTACAGTTTTAAAAAATGTCGCTGAGAGTTGTTAACGATCGAAGAGGACCTGATAGTCCTAGAGAGTCTGATAGAGGTCAAGAACAAGGTATAAGAGAGGAAAGACAAAAACACCCAAAAACCTTTTCACTTCCCCTATCTCCTCAACGTCATAGCATTGAGGATTTATTCTTCGGAAGCAAACCACCGTATTTCGATGGATCCGGTAATCCGAGTGAGGCCGCACAATGGATACATACTATAGAGAGAATCTGTGAACCAATTAGACTTAGTGATGAAGAGCGCCTAGCATGTGCTGGGTATCAGCTATCAAGACCAGCTAAATATTGGTGGAAGACTAGACAGAGAATTATGCCGGTAGAACAAACGGCTCTAACCACTTGGAATGATTTTAAGGTGGCATATTATGATAAGTATGTATACAACCAAGTGGAAACTGAAGAAGAAATAGCAAGGAAACTTCAGGGAGAACTTAAGTACGAACTGAGAAGGGCAGTAGCCAGACAAGAGGGACTGAGTTATGCAGAACTACTAGAACGAGTCCGTGAAATAGAGGCATTAGTACCTAATAAAGGAAAGGTGGTAAAATCCACACCAGCACCAAACCAAACTTCAACCCAAAATCGTCCCAACAATAATATCAACGATAAAGGAAAAAGGAAATGGGAAGGGAGTAGTAGTAATTGTTACCAGTACCGCAACAAGCAAGGAAAACAGAATAGCGCTCAGCAGGGTTTCCACCAACCAGGGAAAGGAAGTAACTATGAAAGAAAGTAAGACAAAAGAGTAAGCCACAGAAAAATGAACAATCCGGTCAAGGCAAGAGAAGCCATCTACTAGGACAGCTGCAAGGGCAGCCAAGGAACAGTAACCAAGGAAAAATCACTAATCCAGATTACCCTAAGTGTAATAAGGAACACCCTGGTGTTTTTTTAGCAAAAACTAGTGTTTGCTTCAACTGTGGACGTAAGGGGCATGTTAAGAGGGATTGTCCTGAGCCGTGGCAAGCAGTAGAACATAAAAGAGAATTTTCTACTTGTTCTAGATGTGGTAAGAAGCATGAGGGTGTGTGTTTGGCAAACACGGATAAATGTTTTAATTGTGGGCAGACAGGGCATATAAGGAGGAATTGTCTGACGCTGCTTCGGACGGCAAAACCAAATCAGTACGGCCAGCTTCAACCACCAAATACCATTCAAGTCTAGTCACAGCCACAGCCGATGCAATCACAACAGAATGCGAACGCATACATGATTAGGCAGGAGAGGTTTAATGAAGGAAAGGGAGATCTGGCCGGTATTGGTCGAACCTTATAAATTACCCTGCCATAAATTTTTTTTGCTTCGTTTTAGAACCTTACATTCGGGTATAATCAGTACCTGATAACCTTTAGGAGTAGAACTAGGACGCTCTAATTGTGAAATTGGAACAATTACGCTTCAGGGAGTGTTGATGACCTCAGAGAGTTAACCCCTTAGTTTCATTAAGCAATCGATTGGGAAGTAATAAAATGCACTATATATATAAATTTAGGAAAAGACTAGTTGTTTGAGAATTACCACGATTCTCGACAACAAGAGAAAAATCTCTTTTAACAAAAAAACCCAAATAGAGAACCTACATAATTATATGAAATATTATCTGATTTATCACCAGATTGACGCGTAGGTTTCACGATCGACTTAGAACTACAAGTAGCTCCCAAATTAAAAGTTTTATGTAGAATGGTATCAAAGGAGTTAGAGGAGCTTAAGATCCAACTGCAAGAGTTGTTAGATGACGATTTCTTTAGACAAACGTTTTCACCATGGAAAATATATTAGATGTTCATCATCAAAGAAAGATGATTCTGCAAGAAGGTATATAGGCTGTCAAAAGTTAAATAGAGATAACCCTTAAGAGTAAGTATCCTTTAACGAGAATAGAAGACCCCTAATAAACTTAAAAGGGAACAAGTACAATTGTAAGGATAGACTTAAGGTCTAAGCATCACTAGTTAAAAGAGTAAACTGGAGATATACCCAAAAAATTATCTTTCAAGCTAGATATGGTCATCACGAATGTTTAGTTATGCCACTTAATTGGCTAGTGCTCCGTAGTATTCATGAACCACATGAATAGAATTTTTCCACCTAAACTTAGAAAAGAATTTATTTTAGTATTTATCAACGACAATTTCAGTTACCCTAAGAATGAGGATGAACACAAAGAACACATACGAATAATACTAGAAATACTTAGAGTCGAGAAACTAGATGCCAAGTTCAGAAGAGCAAGTTCGAGTGAAGAAGAAATAATTTTTGGACATATAGTGTCGACAGAAGATGTTAAGACAGATTCATGCCAAGGTAGAGGCAGTACTCAAATGATAAATCGCCTACCAGTCTGAATGAAATAAGAAATTTCCCAAGTTGGACAGTTATAATAGAAGTTTCCATTAAGAATTTTTTTTATTATAATTACTAAGACTTATGACACAACTACATAGAAGAAAAGAATAAATGTACAGACAATTGTGGAATAGGAACGCAGACGTTCTAGGAAAAGTTGATCATTACCCCAGATTTAGCCCTCCCAAAAACGATAAGGAATACGAGATGGATGTTAACGCTACAAAGAATGAGACAGTATGATATAAATGCAAAATGAGAAAGTGATAGCTTACGATTCACGACACGTTAACCCCAAGAAATTGAGTACCCAACCTACGACTTAGAACTTACAGCCGTAGAACTGGCATTGAAAATTCGGACACACCATCTATATGGTGCAAGGGATGAGATCTTCACAGATCATAAGAATTTGGAGCGTGTATTCGAGCAAAGGAATTAACATAAGACAAAGGAGATAGCTCGAACTAGTAAGATATTACGTTTGTGAAAATAATTACCATCTAGGTAAAGTTAAGGATAAGAATAGACACGCTGAGTCGTAAGACTCCAACTAAGTTTAGGTATCTTTTCGTCGGAAAAGAGACACTTATATAAGAATTCGAGAAGATAGATATAGAAAAATGCATGATGCATCAACATAAATCGCAGGGCGAATAGCGGCACAAGTAGCTATATTAAATTACAAGAAAGATTATAAGTATCAAGAGAAAGGACGAGTCAATGGATAAGCCTCGACTAAGGATAAGAATGGTTAAACCAGACAACGACTCTGAAACAATGAGTTTGTGATAGAAATTTAAGAGTGGACTTAGTAATTCCGATGACGACGAGATGGTTGTAGGTTACAAGGCAAAAAAGTCAGATAGCAAACCTAACTTTAGTACCGCTTCTCACTTCCAGTTGGATGGACAATCCGAGAAAACGATTCGGATATTCGTTGATATGCTAAGAACAATAATAATAACCGAAGAGCAAATTGAAGAACACGTAGTCAACAACCGAATTGTTATAACAACAACTATTAAGCTACGATAGGAATTACGACTTATGAGACCTTGTAGAAGGAAAAGATTTACATAGCTGCCTTATTGTTATAAGGTAGATGAAAGCAAAAATTTAGGACCAAATGCGGTCAATGAAATGATCGAGTTCATTCGATAGATTCGAGTCAGAAGAAAACAAGTTTTAAAGAAGACAAAAGTCCTAAGTATATACAACAATTCGAACTTAATAAACGAGAAGGAAAATAAAAGCTCCTTAAGTTTTCTCCGTTAATGAGAAACATTAGTTTCATGTCAAGTTCAGACTTCGACAAAGATCTATATAATTAGTAAGTAACTTGGGAAAGATAATTTCCAATACAAATAGTTATGGCCTTATCGCCAGAAATATTTATTTTAAGTATATCTCATTTCGAGAAAGTAACATATATTCGTTTTTATATACGAAGTTCTACCAGCAAGACGTTATTCTAGAAACGACTTAAGTTATTGCGAAATATTGAAAACGATCTTGGATCGAAAAGCGTAAAAGTTAAGGAGCAAGTCGAGACGAATAATAATAGCATTATAAGATCATCACAGGCAAGAAAAAGCCACGTCAAGTAAGAAGTACTTCAAGCAGTTAAAGAGGATAAGCAAATTTCGGGACGAAATTTTTCGTAAGGGGGGTAGGATGTAATGCCCCGTAAATTCCTTACGTTCTAAAAAGTTTAAAGTTAATTAAATAAATGGTTTTGCACGCCTAAGTTTATAATTTTTAATTCTAAGGCTAAGGGTTAGCGCGTACGAAAGGTTCTTAGTTCGTAAACTAAGAACGGAAAAACCGCCTAAATTTTATAATTACAAAATTTCGATACGAACACGCCGAGAAAGTTCGTTTTTATGTTTTTCCGGACGAAACTCGGACTGAGTCGTCTCGAGTTTTGTCAAAATAAATTTTATAAATTTATTTCCAAGTAAGTTCATACGTTAGAATTTAAGGTCAAATCGAATCACGACGATTTTTGTACCGAACAACGTCTTCGTCGTTCCTTTTTCCGTAACGTCGGATCGCGCCGGAAAAACCCGTAACCCTTCAAAAAAAATCTGCATGCAGCCACTTATTCTTTATTTTTTTTATTAATTAGTGGGGAACATGCATGCTTAATAAGGTTTAGTTAAATGACACCTAAGTTTTACTTTACACAATTTCAAACCTATCATCATTTCAACAACCTAGACAAAACCAATTTTCCATCTCTCTCTCACAACTCTCGGCTGCACCACTCCATTTTCTTCATCTTCTTCACCTTCATTCCTTCCATCCACCATTGAAGACACCTCCAAGAACAAGAAGAAATCACTATAGTTCATCATCCATCCATCAATTCCACTTATTTCATCATTAATCTTCAAGGTAATCTTATTCTCCCTTGATCTATCCAATTAGATTTCTTTTCTTCTCTTTTTCTTCATGATCGAAATTTCTAGAGGTTAGGAATAGATAGTTTGATCTTGAAATAGTGTAATTAGATATTTTAGATATGATAATTATGGATTAAAAATGATCAAAACCAAGAATCCTAAAACCTTTGTCAATGCAGAATTTTTTTTAGAAAATTGTAGGATTTTTGTTTTTCTTCTTTTGATCATGGATTCATGTTTAGTAGATGTTTAATTAGTGATTGGAATGAAAAGGGATTGAAAGCCCTATGTTATTATGAAATTCAATTAGGGTTTGAATTATAAATTAGGGGTTTTGCATGTTAGTTGTTTTTGGAATTGTAAGTGATTAATAGTTGTTATAATAGTTTGATTAGTGAATAAGTAATGTTAATTAGAGAAGAAAATCAACCCCTTAACATCTATATAAAACCAGAAATTTATAGAATAAATAGGAGTTGATACATGTTTGATATTAAGTGATGATTTGTTAGTTGATTATGTTGCAAATCATATTAGTCGATAATAGAAGTTAATTGGAAATTTTCTAAAAAAGTTTAATGAAGTATAAGAGGCAAATATCACTATATAAACTGAGTTATAAAGATTTTAAGATGTGTTTGCATGCATAAAAACGGTTCACATTAGACGTAGTTTAACGTCGTAAAATTTGAACGAAAACCGACGACTTTTGAAAATCGGGTAAGAGACGAATATCTAGTTGTAACTAATAATCGGGAAGTCGGATGAAAATTCTAACTTGATATTATTGTTTATAATGAAATTTAAAACAACTTTCTAGTTGACATCATAAGCATCCGGTTTGATATAATATAGGTTATAGTTGTAATCAAGAACTAGAACGCGTTTGGATTTCTTTGATTGGTATAGTACTTGTTAGTTGAAATCCGACATTAGAACGTCATGCCTTTGAGCAAGTTGAGAAGGAGTTTGTCACGTACAGAGGTACGTGACGACTGCCTTGAGAGTCCAGTTTCTAAAAAAGTTGAATACAAGAATTTAAACGAACCTAAAACGTTATACGGCGAACTTATTAATCAATTAGGGTTTCCACGGCAGTTTTGCGACCCTCGCCGGAAACTGTTATAACTTCCAGCTCGTTTATCGGATTTGTGATCCGTAAATTGGAGCGTGAACTAGACTTCCTAAGCTTTCTAATGGTACAGGGCTCACCCCCTGTTTCCAAGCCCTCTGTTCTGGACAACCTCCAGAGTTACTGGACTGTGCAGTAAATTTTCAGTTTCTTGTTTTCTAAGTTGTTTAGTTCACAACTTAGCTTCTTTCAATCGTTAAAGCCGTTTTTATCTATCGAACATCTACCTACTAACCCTAGAGTCAAGTATAGGATCTTGAGTGATGAAAACCAGTCGAGATCATATATTTTATCCTTTCATTAAAGAAGTAATAAACGAGAACTTTCATAAGTCGTGAAATGAGCTATAAAGTAAATCGCCTAAGTTGATCCTTTCCAACTTAGTTTCTTTTAATCTTTAAAGTCGTATTAAGATATCAACTACCTTCTCTACTGACCCGAGAGTCGAATATGAGAGCTTCTTAGTTCTAAACGAGATTGGTACGAATCTCGTTTCCCGTTTAAGTAAAACGAATTAATTAAGCGTGCAAATGCCTAAAGAATAAAACAACTAAAACCTTCTTCGATTCTTTTTAATCGATTATCATTACGACCCATTTTTAAGTATATTTATTTTACGATGAAGGAGGAAGCCAACTGTAGAGAAAAGACGGAAGATCCAAATTTGGAAGCTTTTGCTTATAAGTTCTGTATTTACAAGGTGGGCTTTTATCTATATCAAATAAAATGTGGGTTTTTCCACAACTCGAAAGTATTATTTATCGCTTTGATAATTGTGTTTTCAACGTGATAATCTTGGCATTAACTGTTTGAACTATTTTTATGTGAGTTCTCTTGTACCTATCTGAGTTAACATTCGTGTTTTCCAGATTTCTGAGTTAACCTTCGGGTTTTCTAGACTTTTAGAGTTAATCTAACTAGGTTAACTCACGATCGTCTCTGAGTTAGCTGTTAAGTGCTTTCCAGAGTTAGTTCACTTTGTAACCTGTGGTGTATGTGATATCCTGTTGAGGGGTACCAGCCACGGTGAATTAGTTTGGGTCAAGATTGAACATAACATACTCTAAAAATGCTTGCGCAAGCTGCTTTATACAAATCAGTCAGAAAATGTTTAGTAGGCACGGGCCTTTTCAACAAAACCCCGATGCGCTACGGTTATAAAATGCCAGATTATTTATACTTATGATTATGATTTCGGCATCGTGCCCACTCAGTACGTTTGTACTTAGCCCTGCATTGTTTTCTAAATGTGCAGGTTGAAGCGACGGTGAGCGGCGACGGTTGATGTTGAATTGAAAGATAGGATGCTTTAGTTAGAACTCTTCCGCTGCAGAAATCTAAATCTTTTCAAACACACCTTTGAACAATTCTCAGTAGTCTAAGTCTGTAATTATGAACTTAGCTTCTTTTGTACTTTTGTCGAGTAATCCTTAGGGATTAACTCTTTCTTATCTATATTAAAGTCTTGTTCATGGTTTAATGATGTCTTTTCATGTATGTTTAGTCAGTTAGCCCCCTTCTTCCCCGCTTCTTTAATCCAACCCCAGTCGCACCCCGGCTTCTGCCGTCCCTCGGGATTTGGGGCTGTGACACGATATATTGTAAATAAAGTGTTATCGATAATCGGGAAGCAAGAAAAATGCATACGTGTACTCCTGTGCATCAGTCGGTTTTATATTGTACCTGAGGCCGTATTGCTCAACCTTTTCAATCACCTTTCACCAAACGTGAAAGTGGATGACACATACTCATCCCGCTTTAATTAGTCGTATAATTAATCATAATTGCTCACCGCCCAACACTTTATCCACTAATTGTACTCATAAATATATAGTTACAAACACACAATGAATTCATTATTTTTATATGTTTCCCCGAATTATTTATTTTGTTTGTTTATAATATAATTTGATGAAATTACAATATAAAGAATGAAGCTATATCGATTTTCAATTACATTTCGTTGTACATGTATCTCCATATAACATCTTTATTATATTTGCATGAAGAAAATACCTGTACCATTTCATCTGTTTAAGGATTTCAAACAATATCCCAATTTCAACTTCTTGCAAATCATCTATTTATTGATGGGTAATTGTTAGGTCCCCAAAGAAAAGAAAAAAAAAATTGTTATTAAAAGGAAAGTATTACTATTATAGCGTACATTACAACAAGCCTTCCATCATGATTACAACAAACTATTTCGACATGCTAATAAAAACGAAAGACTTGGTTCCAAACCAAAAGCACACATGGAACCTAACATATTAAAAAGAGACCTACTCACCACAGAAATAAAGTTGAACTACGTAAATTACTCAGTCAGCCTTTCTAGTTCGAGGAAGCTTAGCCTCCAATCCTTCACAGCACAAACCATAACAGCATTATATTTAATAAAACAGAGCAACCATACCTAAACTTTGTTTTGCCATGATTTCTCTTCCATACCTTCTTTTTTTCTCTTAATTCATTTATTTGACCTCTTGCTTCTTGCATTTCCGCCGCGATTTAGGACATTCGTTTCCCTTGGGCCTCAAACTGTCCCTTTATATTAGCCACATTCTCAATTGCAGTGCGACGTTCTCTCAATGCACTTTCAAGCCTAGATACGGTAGCAATATGTTTTCTTATTATTTCTATAAGAACCTTCCTCACCTGCCCTTCATACGGAGGCTCATACCAAAGAAAGAATCCGCAGTCTGTCACTGTCTGCAAATAAAAAATCATTAGTTCGTTAGCAAATAAAACGGTGGCCTGCGAATTTAATTATACACGATTAGTGGATGAGCGGCTTCACCGTCTTCCACAAAGGGCATCTCCAGAATCTCCTCCCAGGATTATCGAGCGAAAACGACGTTAACAAAAGGCAACTTCCATCACGGCACTGCTGTCGTCCACTCGACCATGATGGGCTACCACTAGTTTCACTTGAGGCTTCTGCCATTTTTCAAATTGTATGGATTCCCCAACAAAACCTAATTTCGTATACTGCAACAGCAGTGTAACTAATTAGGGTTTGCGCAAAGGAAGAGGCAGAGTGAAGGCATTTCATACGACTATATATATTACTGAGGATATGCTACTGTTCAAATTACCTTTATGAATTTGGGCTTTTTCTTTATTTCAAGTTCTACTTATTGGGCTTCATCCCCATAAAGTTGCTATTTTAATTTTATATACGCTTTTCATATTTAATAAGGTTTTAAAAGAATCATTGTCAAAATTTTGGTCATATGAGAATTATGATTCTTTAGACATGCAAAATTAAGTACGTAAGATTGATTATATCATTTATCCAAAGAAATGTGTAGAATATAAAAAGGAAATGATGTGTACAACTATACTTATGTCTACAGTGAGTACATATATGTTCAACAAAATACTAGAGTTTTGCAGCGGAAATGTGATTTATACTAACTAAAGTCTTCCTATGACAACTTTATTCAACCTTCGCCGCTTCCATCGCTTCAACCTGCACATTTAGAAAACATATGCAGGGCTAAGTACAAAAGTACTTAGTGGGCACGATGCCAAAAAAACATATTCATAAGTATAAACAATCAGGCATCTCATAATCGTAGCACATCGGGGGTTTTGTTGAAAAAGACCCGTGTCTACTAAACATTTTCTGACTCATTTGTATAAAGTAGCTTGTACAAGCATTTTTCTGGTATGTTACGTTCAATCTTGACCAAAACTCATTCACCGTGGCTGGTACGCCTCAACAGGATATCACATACACCACAGGTTACAAAGTGCACTAACTCTGGAAAGCACTTAGTAGCTAACTCAGAGCCGATCGTTAACTAATAAATCTGGAAAACCAGAAGGTTAACTTAGATAGGTACAAGAGAACTCACATAAAATATTTAAACAGTTTATGCCATGATTATCACTTGAAAACTCAGATATCAAAGCGATAAAGAAAGGTTTTAGAGCATTGCTCGTTTTATTTCATATATATAAAAGCCCACCTCGATGATACAGAACAACTAAACATGTTTCCGTTCTTTGGTTCTTCCGTCCTTTCCTTAGTGCTGGCTTCCCCCTTCATCGTAAAATAATAACACTTAAAATTGATTCGCAAAGGATAATCGATCAAAGAAAATCGAAAAAGTTTTAGTCGTTTCATTTCTTTAGGCAATTGCACGCTTACTAGTTTTATTTTTTACTTAAACGGAGACGAGACTCAAACAAATCTCGTTTAGAACTTGAAAGGTCTCATACTCGACTCTTAGGTCAATAGAGAGGGTAGTCGATAGCTCAATATGACTTAAAAGATCATAAGAAACTAAGTTGGAAAGAATCAACTTAGGGAAAATTACGTTTTAGTTCATTATACGACTTGGACAAATTCTCGCTTAACTAACATTCTTTACTTTAACTGATACGAGATGAGGTCTCGTCTCATTTAGCACTCAAGGCTCCTTTCTTGACTCTAGGGTCAGTAGGAAGATAGTCGATAGTTATTACGGCTTAAACGATCGAAAGAAACTAAGTTGCGAACGAAACAACTTAGAAGAAAGAAAACTGAAAAATCACTGCGCATTACAGTAACTCTGGGGGCTTCCCAGAACAGGGGATCTGGAAACAGGGGATGATCCTTGTACCGTTGGAAAGTTTGAGATGTCTAGTTTACGCTCCAATTTACGGATCGCAAATCCGATAAACGAGCTAAAAGATATTTCAGTTTCCGGCAAGGGTCGCAAAACTGCCGCGAATAACCCTAGTTGCTCGATAGATTTCAACGTTAAACTTCTTAGGTTCGTTCTAAGTTCTCGTATTCGATTTCTCATGAAACTTTACTCTTAAGGCAGTCATCACGTACTCCCGTACGTGATGAACTCCTTCTCAAAACTCGTCCAATAGCACGACGTTCTAAACGTCGGCTTCCAACTATCAAGTACTAAACCAAAACAAGTTATCAATTTCTCGTTCTAGTTCTCGACTATCACTTTAACTCATACTATTATAGCTCGAAAGCTCATGACGTCAACTACAAAATTATACCTTATTCCATCATAAACAATATTATAAAGTTAAAATCCTTACTCGACTTCTCGATTATTACTTATGTCCACTCGTTCGTCTCTTACGAAATTCCAAAAGTTATCGGAATTCGTTCATTTTCTATGACATCAATCAACATCTAACGTAGATCATTTTTATTCATCTCATCACTCCATATCATTAACCATCTTCAACTTAGATCGAGTTTTTAGTCTCTTATGCTTTCATTAATATTTTTAGGAAATTCCAATTAAATTCATAACATCAACTATTATCATTATAAACATTATTTCATCAACAAATCAACGACTAAATCAACTACATTAAAACCCCTAATTTCATCCTTAATTTCGGTTTTAATACATGGTTTAAGAGAGTGATTTTCTTCATTAATCAACACCATTTAACTCTTAATCATACTATTATAACATCAATTAATCAATTCAAGTCCAATTACACATTAAAAGCAAAAACCCCCAATTTCAAACCATAAACCCTAAATTGGTTTCAAACAAACAAAGGGCTTTCAATTTCTCTTGGTTCTAATCACTAATTAAACACTTCCTAAGCATGATTTTAACATCAATTTAAAGATTCAAACATCCCACTAAAAACCCTCAAATTTTCGGTAGTGTTAGGGTTCTTGATTTCACTCAATTTTAATCCCTAATTATCACATCTAACACATCTAATTTCACTAATCCAAGATCAAAACATCTAGTTCTTCACCCCTAAATTTTCGATCAAAAAGGAAAATAAAAAGAAGAGGATGTTGGATGGATAGAAACATAGAGAAGGTGAATACCTTGATCTTTACTAAAGGAAATAATGAAGTTTGATGGATGAATGAGGGCTTGTGTGATTTTCTTCTTCAAGAGCTTGGAGATTCAACAATGGAGGAAGAAGAAGATGGGAGAGAGGGAGAGAGAAGGGGCAGCCGAAATTTAGGTTGAGGGAGGGAGGAGATGTGAATTAAAAATGATACAACATGGCTATATATACTTAGGTTAAAGGGAATAGTGAATAGTGTTTGAATAGTAGTAGGTATAAAGTAATACTATATGAAAGAAATAAACTATCATGCTAAAATGGGAGAAAAATCGGTTATGAGAGGGAAGGGAGGGAAAATACGTGCTTTTCCGACGCGATACGACGTTACGGAAATCGGACGACGAAAAACGTAGCTTGGCGCAAAATCGTCACGATTCGATTCGTCCAAAAATTCTAACGCATAAAACTTAATCGGGAAAAAAAATGAAATTTATAAAATTAATTCAGACAAAAACTCGGGACGACACAGTCCGAGTTTTGTCCGGGAAATCATAAAAACGAACTTTCACGGGCGAGTTCGTATCGCGATTTCGTGAATGTAAAAATCAGACGGTTTTCCGTTCTGAGTTCACGAACTAAAAACTTTTCGTACGCGCTAACCCTAAATACAGTAGTCGTCTAGCTGACTTCCGTAATTTATTTTCAGAAATGGAATCGACCGTTAGTCTTAGGATTTAAAATCGTAAACTTAGGCGTGCAAAGCCATTTATTTTTAATAACTTTAATTTTTTTAAGAACGTAAAGAATTTCCGGGGTATTACATCCTACCCCCCTTGCGAAAAATTTCGTCCCGAAATTTGCTTATCCTCTTTAACTGCTTGAAGTACTTCTTACTCAACTCTTTTCCGAATTCTCACATGGCTTCCTCTTGTCTGTGATCATCTTATAACGCTATTACTAATCGTCTCGACTTGCTCCTTAACTTTTGTGCTTTTCGATCCAAGATCGTTTTCGTCTTTTCCAAATAACTTAAGTCGATTTCAAGAACGACGTCTTGCTGATAGAACTTCGTTTTATAAAATCGAACATCCATACTTTCTCAAAATGAGATACACTTAAAAATAAGCATTCCATAAACTTGGCGATAAAGCCATAACTATTCGTATTGGAAACTATCTTTTCCAAGTTATTTGCTAATTATATAAATCTTTATCGAAGTCTGAACTTGACACGAAACTAAGGTTTCTCATTAATGGAGAAATCTTAAGGAGCTTTTATTTTCCTTCTCGATTATTAAGTTCGAATTGTCGTATATGCTTAAGACTTTTGTCTTCTTTAAACTCGTTTATTCTGACTCGAATCTATCGTATGATCTCGATCATTTCACTGACCGTATCTGGTCCTAAGTTCTTTCTTTCACCTACCTTATAACAATAAGGCAGCTATCTAAAACTCCTTCTTCTTAAAAGTCTCATAAGACGTAATACCTATCGTAGTTAATAATTATTGTTATAACAATTCGATTGTTGGCTATGTATTCTTCCATTTCGCTCTGCGGCTAATATTATCGTTCTTAGCACATCAACGAGCATCTGAATCGTTTTCTCGGACTGTCCATTCAACTGGAGGTGAGAAGCGGTACTAAAGTTAAGTTTGGTATCTAACTTTTCTGCCTCGTGTCTTTCAAAAATCCCGTTGTCATAAAACCGTAACTATATCCTTCTATTTCCATTTTGGAATACCTAATGGTTGTAACAACTCGTATAGTTGTTAGTGAAAAACTTTCACTTTCTTATAGGCTAAACATCTTTCTACCGAACTAGGCAACATCTCATTTCACTCTATTCCACTAGAAATCCTTTCTTAAATCTTAAATTCGTCGTCATCAGAAATACTAAGTCTATTCTTTAATTTCTATCATAATACTCATTGTTTCGGAATCACTGTTTGGTCTATCCGCTCTTATCCTTAGTCGAAACTCCTCAATCAACTTGTCCTTTATCTAGGTACTTATAATCTTTCTCGCAATTTGGTATAATTACTAATGTCGCTATTTGCTCTGCGATCGATGCAGATGCATCATGCATTTCTATATCCATCTTCTCGAATCCTCGTGTAAGCGTTTTCTCTGACGTAGAGATATCTAAACTTAATTGGAGTCTTACGACTCAGCGTATCTATTTTTACCCTTAGCTTTACCTAGATGGTAATTATTTTCACAATCATAATATCTTACTAGTTCGAGCCATCTCCTTTGTCTTATGTTAATTCCTTTGCTCGAATACACGCTCCAAATTCTTATGTTCTGTGAAGATCTCATCCCTTGCACCATATAGATGGTGTGTCCAATTTTTCAATGCAAGCTCTACGGCTGCAAGTTCTAAGTCGTAGGTTGAATACTCAATTCCCTAAGGTTAATGTGTCGTGAAGCGTAAGCTATCACTTTCTCATTTTGCATTTATACCATCCTATCTCGTTCTTCGTAGCGTTAGCATCCATCTCGTATTCCTTATCGTCTCTGGGAGGGCTAAATCTGGGGTAATGATAAACCTTTCCTTGAACGTCTGCGTACCTATCTCACACTTGTCTGTACATTTATTCTTTTCTTCTCTGCAGTTGTGTCATAAGTCTTAGTAATAGTAGAAAATTCCTTAATGGAAACCTCTGTTATAACTGTCCAACCTGGGAAACTTCTTATTTCATTCAGACTGGTAAGCGATTTTTCATTTGAGTACTGTCTCTACCTTGGCATGAATCTATCTTAACATCTTCTGTCGACACTATATATCCAAGAAACATTTCTTCTTCATTCGAACTTGCTCTTCTGAACTTGGAATCTAGTTTCTCGACTCTAGGCATTTCTAGTACTATTCGCAAGTGTTCTTCGTGTTCATCCTCATTCTTAGGGTAACTGAAATTGTCGTTGATAAATACTAATAATGAATTCTTTTCTAAGTTTAGGTGGAAAATTCTATTCCTGTGGTTCATGAATACTACGGAGCACTAGCCAATTAAACAGCATAACTAAACATTCGTGATGGCCATATCTGGCTTGAAAGATAAATTTTTGGGTATATCTCCAGTTTACTCTTTTAACTAGTGATGCTTAGACCTTAAGTCTATCCTTACAATTGTACTTGTTTCCTTTTAAGTTTACCAGGGGTCTTCTGTTCTCGTTAAAGGATACTTATTCTTAAGGGTTATCTTTATTTAACTTTTGACAGCCTATATACATTCTCGCAGAATCATCCTTCTTCGATGATGAACATCTAAAATGTTTTCCATGGTGAAAACGGTTGTCTAAAGAAATTGTCATCTAACAACTCTTGCAGTTGGATCTTAAGCTCCTCTAACCCCTTCGATATCATTCTACATAAGGCCTTTGATTTGGGAGCTGCTCGCAGTTCTAAGTCGATAGTGAAACCCACGCGACAATCCGGTGATAAATCAGATAATATTTCTGAAAAGTCATTTTCATATTCATTCACAACGCTCACGTTTGGATGATCTTCCTGGCTCCTAGATCTCCAACTAGGTATATGAAATAAGCTGTCATATTTTTCTTCTTTATCAACATCTTGGCTTATAGGGCGGACATTATCGGTATCTTCCTGCCCGTTGAAAATTTCACATAATTCTTTAGGTTATCTACTCGAGGTTTTGAAAGAGATTTTTCTCTCGTTGTCGAGTATTGTGGAAATTCTCAAACGACTAGTCCATTTCTGAAATTATATATATATATATATATATATATATATATATATATATATATATATATATATATATCGTACATTTTATTACTTCCCAATCGATTGCTATGTTCTAACAGAAAGACCCTAAATTAAATTCTATGCCCAATGAAACTAAGGGTTGACAGACTGAGAGCTCTATCTAGATTCTATGCTCAACGTAACTAAGGGAATAATTCTCTGAGGTCAACAACACTCCCTAAAGCGAAGTTGTTCTAATTTCACATTTAGTGCGTTCTAGTCTTAGCCCTATATGGTCAAAAGGTACTAGAAAACTGGTATAAAGTTCTAGTACGGTTCAACAATTTTGACAGGGTAATTTTATAAGGTTCGTCCAATACCTGTCAAATCTCCCTTTCCTTCATTATGCCTCTCCTGCCTAATTATGTATGCTCCTGCATTTTGTTGTGATTGCATCAGTTGTGGTTGTGACTGGACTTGAATGGTAATTGATGGTTGAAGCTGGCCGTACTGATTTGGTTTTGCCGTCCGAAGCAGCGTCGGACAACTCCTCCTTATATGCCTCGTCTGCCCACAATTAAAACATTTATCCGTGTTTTCTAGACACGCACTCTCATGCTTCTTACCACATCTAAAACAAGTAGAAAATTCTTGTTTATGTTCTACTGCTTGCCACGGCTCAGGACAATCCCTCTTAACATGCCCCTTACGTCCACAGTTGAAGCAAACACTTATTTTTGCTAAACAAACACCGGGGTGTTCCTTATTACACTTAAGGTAATCTGGATTAGTGATTTTTCCTTGGTTACCGTTCCTTGGCTGCCCTTGCAGCTGTCCTAGTAGATGGTTTCTCTTGCCTTGACCGGATCGTTCATTTCTCTGTGGATTATTCTTTTGCCCTGCTTTCTTTCCATATTTACTTCCTTTTCCTGGCTGATGGAAACCCTATCGAGCCCTATTCTGTTTTCCTTGCTATTTCTTCTTCAGTTTCCACTTGGTTGTATACATACTTATCATAATATGCCACCTTAAAATCATTCCAAGTGGTTAGAGCCGCTTGCTCTACCAGCATAATTCTCTGTCTAGTCTTCCACCAATATTTAGCTGGTCCTGATAGCTGATACCCAGCACATGCTAGGCGCTCTTCATCACTAAGTCTAATCGGCTCAAAGATTCTCTCTATAGTATGTATCCATTGCTCGGCCTCACTCGGATTACCAGATCCATCGAAAAATGGTGGTTTACTTTCGAAGAATAAATCCTCAATGCTATGACGTCGCGGAGATAGGGGAAGTGAAAAGGTTTCTGGGTGTCTCTGTCTTTTCTCTCTTATACGTTGCTCTTGACCTCTATCAGACTCTCTAGGACTGTCTGGTCCTCTTCGATCGTTAACAGCTCTCAGCGACATTTTTAAAACTATAAGATACAATTTTTTTTTCTTATTAGTACTTGTTTTTAAGCCTTCGTTTTCTCACTAACCCTTTTCCTTTCCCACTTAATACTTTCACATAAATGAGAATAACAAATTAACTTCGACTCTATTTCTTTCAACTTTTAACCTCCGAGGTTAAATTAAACACTCATTACACGAGTTCATTTGGTATTCTAGTTTAGTTATACGATTCATAAGAAACTTTTTGTGACTCAAACCCTCTCATGGGTCATGTATATTACATATATACATCAAAAAGGATGTGTTAGTTTTGCCTTTAACAAGGACTTATACAAAACTAGACTACAACGAGTCTAAGCTAGGCTAACTGCCTACGCGCACAAGATGCATTAACATCTTGTATTACCGTACTACTTGGAAGTACTAGAACGGAAACGATTCACAAAATTTCGTATCCGATGGAGTACTACAAAACTATCTAGTTACTGATCCGACTATGTACAACAAAAGGCTACTATACTACTATGCGTCTCTGACGTCTTGCTCAACAAACTTGCGGTCAAGTCACCACTGCCTACTATGGCCTAATCCTCCTCGGGGTCCTCGTCCGGATCCTCATCCGGATCCTCATCGGTATCCTTCTCCGGATCCTCATCCGGGTCCTCATCGTCTGACTCTGAACCGAAAGTAAACTGGAGCGCCTCGTCGATCCTCAAAGTAGTGCCATCTGCAAGTGTAAGTGATGGTGGTGCAGGCACATCTGAAACTGTCATCCCTGAATCTGAAACCAAGTAGTCCCAGCAGGTCGCTGATGCCCGCTTCTTTGGAGGCAGCAGGTGGTCGGGAAGTGAACCAGACTCGTACTCCTCTCTGGAATGGACCCTGGACGGTCCTGCCTCAAACTCCGCCCGAACTCTGGCCAACTCCGCGCAAATCTCATCAAGGGGTCTGTATGAGGATGGTAACTGTAACAGGGCGGTAAGCTCTGCGTCCGTGTCTAAGTACTCTAATCCTGTCTCGAATGGTCCCTGAACTCTCGCAGGAGGCTCGGGTAGGATAGGAGCAGGTAACTCTAATCCATCAACTGTCTCTGCAGCTAATTCCCTTGTGCCCTCACTGGGTACCATCACTGAAGGGATCTCCAACTGTGCAATCATCTCTGGACCTATCTTATCATGCTCTGACTCTGAATCGGCCGGAAAGTGAGTGTAGGGAGGATGCGCCTGAACAGGATATGCTGCTATGTGTCTGCTCTCGAAGAAACGCCTGTGTACCTCCAAAGCGAATCCATTGTAATCACCTGTCAGCTCTATATCGTCGTCAAACATCCCAAGGTAGTACCATGCCGTGTCGTGTGCCCAACCACGCCATTCCTCTGGTAGACGTCTAACCAAGTCAAGTATAGCCTGACTCTCTGGAATAGTATGCCGGACTGGATAATAAACTGACGAAAAGTAACTAATCCTTTGTCCTACGTCGTGTCTCGGGTTTGCCTCATAATCTCTATACCTATCCAATAACTGATCTGCCCAAGTACGCTGTGGCGGGGACTGACTCTCCGAAGTCGTGTCACTACTGGAAGTCATCCTACAGTTTTTTTTTTTTTTTTTAAGAAACACGGATCAGTAACAGTAAGATGATATCTTATCTTACGGAAAATCTTAAATTACAAAATGAATATTCCTTATTCAATTGTAATATTACCACACTTAATTTAACAAACTTATCTTAAACATCTAGCAATTTCACAGAAAATTGCTCTCGTACCCACAATATATAGAAATAAAATTTCAAGATTTTATTCTCATTTCTTATCCGAGCCTTTTAATTTCTTACTTTAATTCATTATTATTTTCTTTCATTAATCCTTATCTCTTTCTCAAGGAAAATTTCTTATCGATTCTCATTTATTAAAACAAAGCACGTCGACTTTTGTTCGCGTCACTTATGCAAAAGTAACATTTGTTTACAACAGACTTTGTCGCTTACTACTCATAATACTCATACGTGTCGTATTCTTCGTTCAAGGACGAAGTATAAAAATATAAATTCCCAAAAGAGAAATGGAATATATCCTAAGAATAACTTTTTTTTTTAGAACAAGTTCTAGTCGTCATCGCTAAAATAGAGCGGTCGTTAGAAATTTAATCAAGCTTCGCGCTTGACTCCTAATAGTAAAATAATTCTCTTCGCGAAGTTCGAACAAGGCGAACACTACAAAAATGAAACGAAAAGAAAAGGAACGACGTCGTTACATGTTACTTATACGCAAGCAACATTCGTCTCTTTATAAACACTTATACCATACTAAAAAGATTTTTGCTAGCGGGGCATAAGACCCATATTACTGAGTTTCTTATTATGTGGGTTGATCAGGTCCACATAACAGTCTCTCAATCTCATGGAACTTCTGTCTCGCTCTATCATTCACTTCATACAAAATTTACTTTCCTAAATCGAGTAGCAATTTCTCGAATTGCACGCACAACTACTTCTTAAAAAGAAATTTTTGGAAACATTCCAATTTAGCTCGGAATACCCAATCTTCTCGAGGAAGATACAAATTTTAAGCTAATTGAATACTTGAACGGCTCCTAATAAGTAAAACAAAGTCATCTCCAAGAGACTTTGTCCATGCCCTTACCACTAAGGTAACATTCGGCTCTTCCGTTTATCTCAATTTATCCTCTTTGTTTCAACCTTTTCTCGAATAATTTGGAGTCACGCTTTTCTCACACGTCTATTTGTTTCTTCCATTCCTCTCGTACATATTTACTTAATTTTATCAATATTTATTTCATTTCCCTCGGAGGAAATTCTTATCGGGTTTTAAAACAAAGATCGACTTTGCCGAGTCTTTATTCATGTCACTATACGCGTGTGACATTTATCAATAGAAGTCCTTCTCGTGTTGTGGATCTCCTTTCGAAATCATTTGAAATAATGTTTCTTAAAAACGTCTAAGTTCTCGGAGAATCGGGAAGATCTTAAGTTTTTTGTCTACATTCTCAATAACCCGGGAAAAATCCCTAGATTCCTTCTAGGTTCTCATGCCATGGTAAAATAATAGAAATTATCGCGCAAATAATATCACGTAAGATAGTACTCGTACTATCACATAGCCACATAACAAACAAAGTATAAATTAAATTATACTTTCATAAGATTCTTATTTCTGGCACACAACTCATTCTCATTCTCACTAAATACTCGTTTACAAAATTTCTTGTTAAAAGAAATCACATTATTAAAATTATTTCCTTTCTTTCCTCGTTGAGTCGACGTAGCGGGAGGTTGAGTTGTCGTCTACATTCTGATTCTTAATGCCATAACTTAACTCTTATCTTTACTTAAGAGAAAACTCTGATCTAAGGTATAAACAAACATTCTATCTAATGACTCGAAAGAAGACTCGACATAGAGTACGAACGAATACTCTATACTACTACTTGAAGGAAGACTCGTATCCAGAGCAGAAACAATTGCTCTGATACCACTCTGTCACAGCCCCAAATCCCGAGGGACGGCAGAAGCCGGGGTGCGACTGGGGTTGGATTAAAAAAGCGGGGAAAAAGGGGACTAACTGATCATTCATACATAAAAAACTACATACAAACTATGAACAAAGCTTTATTTACATAAAGGAAGAGTTAGACTCAAAGGATTACATGACTGAAAGTACACGGTAGATAAACTAAGTTATAAGACAGATCTTAGTCTACAGTGAGTACATATATGTTCAACAAAATACTAAAGTTTTGCAGCGGAAATGTGATTTATACTAACTAAAGTCTTCCTATGACAACTTTATTCAACCTTCGCCGCTTCCATCGCTTCAACCTGCACATTTAGAAAACATATGAAGGGCTAAGTACAAAAGTACTTAGTGGGCACGATGCCAAAAAAACATATTCATAAGTATAAATAATCAGGCATCTCATAATCGTAGCACATCGGGGGTTTTGTTGAAAAAGACCCGTGTCTACTAAACATTTTCTGACTCATTTGTATAAAGTAGCTTGTACAAGCATTTTTCTGGTATGTTATGTTCGATCTTGACCAAAACTCATTCACCGTGGTTGGTACCCCTCAACAGGATATCACATACACCACAGGTTACAAAGTGCACTAACTCTGGAAAGCACTTAGCAGCTAACTCAGAGCCGATCGTTAACTAATAAATCTGAAAAACCCGAAGGTTAACTCAGATAGGTACAAGAGAACTCACATAAAATATTTAAACAGTTTATGCCATGATTATCACTTGAAAACTCAGATATCAAAGCGATAAAGAAAGGTTTTAGAGCATTGCTCGTTTTATTTCATATATATAAAAGCCCACCTCGATGATACAGAACAACTAAACATGTTTCCATTCTTTGGTTCTTCCGTCCTTTCCTTAGTGCTGGCTTCCCCCTTCATCGTAAAATAATAACACTTAAAATAAATTCGCAAAGGATAATCGATCAAAGAAAATCGAAAAAGTTTTAGTCGTTTCATTTCTTTAGGCAATTGCACGCTTACTAGTTTTATTTTTTACTTAAACGGAGACGAGACTCAAACAAATCTCGTTTAGAACTTGAAAGGTCTCATACTCGACTCTTAGGTCAATAGAGAGGGTAGTCGATAGCTCAATATGACTTAAAAGATCATAAGAAACTAAGTTGGAAAGAATCAACTTAGGAAAAATTACGTTTTAGTTCATTATACGACTTGGACAAATTCTCGCTTAACTAACATTCTTTACTTTAACTGATACGAGATGAGGTCTCGTCTCATTTAGCACTCAAGGCTCCTTTCTTGACTCTAGGGTCAGTAGGAAGATAGTCGTTAGTTATTACGGCTTAAACGATCGAAAGAAACTAAGTTGCGAACGAAACAACTTAAAAGAAAGAAAACTGAAAAATCACTGCGCATTACAGTAACTCTGGGGGCTTCCCAGAACGGGGGATCTGGAAACAGGGGATGAGCCCTGTACCGTTGGAAAGTTTGGGATGTCTAGTTTACGCTCCAATTTACGGATCGCAAATCCGATAAACGAGCTAAAAGATATTTCAGTTTCCGGCAAGGGTCGCAAAACTGTCGCGAATAACCCTAGTTGCTCGATAGATTTCAACATTAAACTTCTTAGGTTCGTTCTAAGTTCTCGTATTCGATTTCTCATGAAACTTTACTCTTAAGGCAGTCATCACGTACTCCCGTACGTGATGAACTCCTTCTCAAAACTCGTCCAATAGCATGACGTTCTAAACGTCGGCTTCCAACTATCAAGTACTAAACCAAAACAAGTTATCAATTTCTCGTTCTAGTTCTCGACTATCACTTTAACTCATACTATAATAGCTCAAAAGCTCATGACGTCAACTACAAAATTATACCTTAGTCCATCATAAACAATATTATAAAGTTAAAATCCTTACTCGACTTCTCGATTATTACTTATGTCCACTCGTTCGTCTCTTATGAAATTCCAAAAGTTATCGGAATTCGTTCATTTTCTATGACATCAATCAACATCTAACGTAGATCATTTTTATTCATCTCATCACTCCATATCATTAACCATCTTCAACTTAAATCGAGTTTTTGGTCTCTTATGCTTTCATTAATATTTTTAGGAAATTCCAATTAAATTCATAACATCAACTATTATCATTATAAACATTATTTCATCAACAAATCAACGACTAAATCAACTACATTAAAACCCCTAATTTCATCCTTAATTTCGGTTTTAATACATGATTTAAGAGAGTGATTTTCTTCATTAATCAACACCATTTAACTCTTAATCATACTATTATAACATCAATTAATCAATTCAAGTCCAATTACACATTAAAAGCAACAACCCCCAATTTCAAACCCTAAACCCTAAATTGGTTTCAAACAAACAAAGGGCTTTCGATTTCTCTTGGTTCTAATCACTAATTAAACACTTCCTAAGCATGATTTTAACATCAATTTAAAGATTCAAACATCCCACTAAAAACCCCCAAATTTTCGGTAGTGACATAGTGGTTAGGGTTCTTGATTTCACTCAATTTTAATCCCTAATTATCACATCTAACACATCTAATTTCACTAATCCAAGATCAAAACATCTAGTTCTTCACCCCTAAATTTTCGATCAAAAAGGAAAATAAAAAGAAGAGGATGTTGGATGGATAGAAACATAGAGAAGGTGAATACCTTGATCTTTACTAAAGGAAATAATGAAGTTTGATGGATGAATGAGGGCTTGTGTGATTTTCTTCTTCAAGAGCTTGGAGATTCAACAATGGAGGAAGAAGAAGATGGGAGAGAGGGAGAGAGAAGGGGCAGCCGAAATTTAGGTTGAGGGAGGGAGGAGATGTGAATTAAAAATGATACAACATGGCTATATATACTTAGGTTAAAGGGAATAGTGAATAGTGTTTGAATAGTAGTAGGTATAAAGTAATACTATATGAAAGAAATAAACTATCATGTTAAAATGGGAGAGAAATCGGTTATGAGAGGGAAGGGAGGGAAAATACGTGCTTTTCCGACGCGATACGACGTTATGGAAATCGGACGACGAAAAACATAGCTTGGCGCAAAATCGTCACGATTCGATTCGTCCAAAAATTCTAACGTATAAAACTTAATTGGAAAAAAAATGAAATTTATAAAATTAATTCTGACAAAAACTCGGGACGACACAGTCTGAGTTTTGTCCGGGAAATCATAAAAATGAACTTTCACGGGCGAGTTCGTATCGCGATTTCGTGAATGTAAAAATCAGACGGTTTTCCGTTCTGAGTTCACGAACTAAAAACTTTTCGTACGCGCTAACCCTAAATACAGTAGTCGTCTAGCTGACTTCCGTAATTTATTTTCAGAAACGGAATCGACCGTTAGTCTTAGGATTTAAAATCGTAAACTTAGGCGTGCAAAGCCATTTATTTTTAATAGCTTTAATTTTTTTAAGAACGTAAAGAATTTCTGGGGTATTACAATTCTAACTTGAAAGCTCTATTTCTTTTAAACATTGATGAGGAAAAAAAGTATATTGGCTCTCGATCAGACTGTCACATGTCGATTTCTTATGATAATTATGGTCGATCATTTTAACTGCAATTATCTATTTGTCTCTTATTGACTTAACTTGGAATCAGCGTGTCTACACCATGGTTCGTTGTCGGAATCGGCACGTTGACCAAGATTTCATAAATTTTGTGGTATAATGTGAATAATAAATTTTTATTGTTGAGGATTGTGTATATCCGAGGATGCAATAGACCCTTTGACACAGTCCTGAATATTGTTATATGGACTTGTCAATCTAAAATTGTGCTTACAATGTTATCCCCTAAAAATTCCATAGAATTAGAGTATTTATACGCATATAGACAAATATATATAAAAATAATTATAGTCATTCAATTTTTTTTTTAATTCGACAAGTTTGAAATTTAGCTAAATAGAAATGGATCACATAGAAGAGAGATTCACGAGAATCCATGATCATATACCTCGAACATTTTCACTAGGAGACATATGATTAAAACCTATGTTACATAATTATATATACTAATAATAATATAAATATGATAATATTGGATTTTAATAATTAATTTTATTGTGCATAATATTTACATGATGTCTTTTTAATAAAAAGTAATGTGTGACGTCAAATTTGATGTTCACAAATTAAATATATAGATATAGTTATGGATAAAAATATACTCCCTCTATCCTTCTCATTTTATGACCTTATTGTTGGGCACGAAGATTAAGAACAATAGTGACGAGAGGAATTCGGTAGTGCACACAACTTTCGAAGGATGTTGAGGGGTAAATTGTTTCCCTCTGTAGTGTGTGTCACATAGAGTAGGACAAGGCTTTCCGTTTTGATTAGAAAGTATTTATACTATTCATTTTGCGTCCTTAACCCCTACCCCACGATTCCAAATTAGAATCGTCCCGTCGACCAGGATTTTGTTCAAAATTTAATTAAACTAATTGTAATATTTGTTATCATCCTGCACCCTTATATTATTATTAACTAATTAGTTTAATTTATTTAAAATTTATACATAATTTAAATAATCAAGAACATGCATGTGCGTGTCATTTTATAAAAATATCACATTATAAAAAATTTAATAGGCCAAAATAAATTCATTGGGCAAAACAATTGGTAGATGAAAAAATACACCTTGATTTTGAGTAGTTATATGTTAAAGTTAATAAAAATTATAGATGAAAATTTACTTAATTTGTGTATTGTGTGAAAAAGTTATATATTAGTCAAATTAAATTTTCAATATAAGTAAAACTATTTTTTTAGCCGACTAATATCTCGGCCAAATCAAATTCGTGGAGTAAAGGATTAGAAAATATATTTCGATTCTATATCTTTGTAGGTTTTTCAATATGTAGAGTTTCATTGAAAATTGGATGTGGGATAAAAGTATATTAAATAAGGCTATTTTAAAATGTACATTGAATTTATATATTTTTACTTCATTTCTTATGTTTGAAAATATATTTCGATTTTATATATTTATAGGTTTTTAATAGTAGTAACTAATTGATTAAAAAAATTATTATATCATGATATATATATATATATATATATATATATATATATATAAAAGGGCGTGACAATTGATGTAAGATTGAAAATATGAATTTGATTTTGTCACAGCCCCAAATCCCGAGGGACGGCAGAAGTTGGAGTGCGACTGGGGTTGGATTAAAGAAGCGGGGAAGAAGGGGGCTAACTGACTAAACATACATAAACGACATCAAACATTCAATGAACAAGACTGGAATATAATAAAGAAAGAGTTAATCACTCGACAAAAGTACACAGAAGAGACTAAGTTCACGATTACAGACTTATACTATAGTGTTTTGTCCAATACACATACTCTCAAAAGATGCTAGAGTTCTGCAGCGGAAGAGTTCTAACTAAAGCATCCTATCTTTCAGCTCAACATCAACCGTTGCCGCTCCCGTCGCTTCAACCTGCATATTTAGAAAACAATGCAGGCTAAGTACAAAAGTACTTAGTGGGCACGATGCCGAAATCATAATCATAAGTATAAATAATCTGGCATTTTATAATCGTAGCGCATCGGGGTTTTGTTAAAAAGGCCTGTGCCTACTAAACATTTTCTGATTGATTTGTATAAAGCAGCTTGCGCAAGCATTTTTTTAGAGTATGTTATGTTCAATCTTGACCAAAGCTAACTCTGGAAAGCGCTTAATAGCTAACTCAGAGCCGATCGATAGTTAACAATCCTAGCGGTTAACTCAAAAAGTTTGGAAAACCCGAAAGTTAACTCAGAAATCTGGTAAACCCGAAGGTTTACTCAGATAGGTACAAAAGAACTCACATAAAATAGTTGAAACAGTTCATGCCAAGATTATCACTTTGAAAACACAATTATCAAAGCGATAAATAATACTTTCGAGTGGTGGAAAAACCCACATTTTGTTTGATATAGATAAAAGCCCACCTTGATTTTACAGAACTTAAAGTAAAACTTCCAACTTCGGATCTTTTGTCCTTTCTCTACAGTTGGCTTCCTCCTTCATTGTAAAATAAACATACTTAAAAACGGGTTGTAAAAGGATAATCGACTAAAGAGAAACGAAGAAAGTTTTAGTTGTTTCATTCTTTAGGCATTTGCACGCTTACTAGATTCGTTTTACTTAAACGGGAAACGAGACTCGTACCAATCTTGTTTTGAACTCGGGAGATCTCATACTCGACTCTCGGGTCAGTAGAGAAGGTAGTCGATATCTTAATACGACTTTAAAGATTAAAAGAAACTAAGTTGGAAAGAATCAACTTAGGCGATTTACGTTTTAGATCATTTCACGACTTATGAAAAATCTCACTTAACTACTTCTTTAACAAAAAAATAAGATCTCGACTGGTTTTTATCATTAAAGGTCCTTTACTTGACTCTAGGGTCAGTAGGGAGATATTCGTTAGATAAAATGGTTTAAACGATCGAAAGAAACTAAGTTGTGAACTAAACAACTTAGAAAACAAGAAACTGAATTTTCACTGCACAGTCCAGTAACTCTGGAGGCTGTCCAGAACAGAGAATTTGGAAACAGGGGGTGAGCCCTGTACCATTAGAAAGCTTAGGAAGTCTAGTTCGTGCTCCAATTTACGGATCACAAATCCGATAAACGAGCTGGAAGTTATTACAGTTTCCGGCGAGGGTCGCAAAACTGCCGTGGAAACCCTAATTGCTTGATAAGCTCGACGTATAACGTCTTAGGTTCGTTCTAAGCTCTCGTATTCACTTTTTTTAGAAACTGGACTCTCAAGGCAGTCATCATGTACTTCCGTACGTGACAAACTCCTCCTCAAAACTCGCTCAAAAGCACGACGTTCTAACGTCGGATTTCAACTAACAAGTACTAAACCAACAAAAACTTTCAAACGCGTTCTAGTTCTCGACTATAACTATAGCCCATATTATTTCAACTCGAAAGCTTATGCCGTCAACTAGAAAGTTGTTCTAAATTTCATTATAAACAATAATATCAAACTAGAATTTTCATCCGACTTCTCGATTATTAGTTACAACTAAATGTTTGTCTCTTACGCGATTTTTCAATGTTGTCGGATTTCATTCAAATTTTACGACGTTAAACTACGTCTAACGTGAAACATTTTCATGCATGCAAATATATCATAACATCATTATAACTCAGTTTATATGGTGATCTTTATCTCTTATATTTCATTAAACATTTTTAGAAAATTCTTAATTAAATTCTATAACCAACTAACATGATTTGCAACATAAATCAACTAACAAATCATCACTTAACATCAATACATGAAAACCCCTAATCACTTAATAAATTTCTGTTTTTATACATATGTTAAGGGGATGATTTTCTTCCCCAATTAACTACATTTATTTACTAATCAACCTCTTATAACAACTATTAATCACTTGCAAATCAATTATCAATTAACATACAAAAACCCCTAAATTCATAATTCAAATCCTAATTGACTTTCACAAAAACATAGGGCTTTCAATTCTTCTTCATTCTAATTACTAATAAACATCTACTAAGCATGAATCAACCATCAAAAGAAGAAAAATAAAAATCCTACAAACATGCTTAAAATTTCGGCATTTACACAAGATTTAGGGTTCTTGGTTTTGATCAATTTTAAACCCTATTTAATCTATCTAACATATCCAATTTCATTATTCTATGATCAAGACATCCATTCCAAAACTTCAAAATTTCGATCAAGATGGAAAAAGAGAAGAAAAGAAATCTAATTGGATAGAAATGTGGAGGAAAGAATTACCTTAAGATTTAACAAAGGATGTAATAGGTTTTGTTGGATGATTGAGGACTTGTGTGGTTTCTTCTTCAAGAACTTCAAGGTGTCTTCAATGGTGGATGGAAGAAAAATAAAATGAAGAAGATGAAGATGGAGGAGTGGTGCAGCCGATGTGTGTGTGATGTGGGAGGAAAAGATTGTTTTAATTTTTGTCAACATACTTGTTATGATGAAAAGTTTGAAAAAAAGAAAAGTAAGGTTTAGGTGTCATTTAACTAGATAATAACCACATGCATGTCTTCCACTAATTATCTAAAAAAAAATAATTAAAAAAAACAAGAAGAAACGGCTGCCATGCAGAAAAAATTAAAGGGTTACGAGTTTTTCCGGCGCGATCCGACGTTACGGAAAAACGAACGACGAAAAACGTTGCTTGGTACAAAATCATCGCGATTCGATTTGACTTAAAAATTCTAACGTATAAACTTAATTGGAAATAAATTTACAAAATTTATTTTGACAAAAACTCGGGACGACATAGTCCGAGTTTCTTCCGGAAAAACATATAAACAAACTTTCTCGGCGTGTTCGTATCGCAATTTCGTGATTGTAAAATTAGACGGTTTTCCGTTCTTAGTTTACGAACTAAGAACTTTTCGTACGCGCTAACCCTAAATACAGTAGCCGTCTAGCTGACTCCCGTAATTTATTTTTAATAACGAATTCGACCGTTAGTTTTAGAATTAAAAATTGTAAACTTAGGCGTGCAAAGCCATTTATTTAATTAACTCTAAAATTTTTAGAACGTAAGGAATTTACGGGGCATTACAGATTTATATGAAAAAAGATTGAAAATATAACTATTTATTCCTAATTGACCAACTGATTCGCTATATTTAATAAAAAAAATGGTCACATATTATAAATCCAACATATGCAATAGACGATAAAACACAATAAACTAATAAAAGATCTCATTTGCATGTCACTCACCATATTCCTTCTCATATTATCAAATTTTATGGTTCAAATAACTCGTTCTTCCATGTCGCCCACTGAAAAAAAATTTATCTTTGAGAGCTTATTAATTAATCTAGTACTAATTTAAGGTGATTCTACTATATTTTAATAAAACTTAACTAATTTCCATAACTATTGAGATTGATATTTTTCGTAGAATATAAACAACCCTGCTTACTTGACTCAAAATCCTCTCTCTTTCAATTACGCTAATTATCCATATTATATGATATAATTGACATTTTATTTTTTTCCCTATATTGTATTGTTTAGTTATATTTTCTTAGTACTTTTTGGTGTAACTCATTATGTTTATTATATTTTAATATTATTATTTTTATATAATTCATTATTTATGTGCATTTGCTAATTGTTGGGTGCATTTCATTGCTTTTTTTTTTAACGGAAATTTCATTAATTAATATAACTATATATATAAGATATAAAATTATTATTTTTTATAACTATATATAAAATATATTAAGATATGTTAGATATTGACTTTGAAGATTTCATCTTTTTAAGATTTTCTTTCCATGTCATATATAATATAGAATATATAAATATGATAAATATTAATTTTTAATTTTGAAAATTCTAGAATTTATATAAATAGGAATGGAGGATTAAGAGAGGTGCCACATAGGATTTTTTTTACGTATAGTCGTTTTCGTTTATATAATAATAGAATTTATTTTATGTAGAGTCGTTTTCGTTAATATAATAATAGATACTAGATGTAAATATTTACTATATGTAAAAAAGCATTATTACCACTTCATAAATGCATAATATGTTTTTTATAACATAAATTAACATAAAAATTACAAATAACGGCCATCGCACGTGACACTCTATTAGTTATACAGAAACACATATCGTCATAACAAAAAATGCTTACTTTGTTGATCTTTTCATTTCGATATGGCATCTTGCATGCACATTGATCGACGTGTAATGCTTGTATTGTGCACATTTCCCCAATCGATTAGAATGGAAACAATTTACAAATTGTGGATCGATATAAGTTTCTGGACATCTTTCACTGTTTCGGAAATCTAAGTTTGAATTGAATTTGAGACTTTCATATCTTATGTTAACTTCACTTCTTTATTTCAATTAATTGGAAAGATCATTTAGTGATTTTCAACTTTACAATACGTCGTGACATTTACTTAAATTCGGTCATTTTAACTAAAATAAAAAAAGTTTGAGGTATTTTACTCATACCTTTTACCTTTTTATATTACTACAATAATAGCATCACAACCATCTTATTTTTTGTTATGCCTACGCTTATACGCTACAAGTATTATACAATCTAAACATATAGTTATTGCATCAACCAAATGAAATCCACACTACCAAGTCATGCATTTATTTTTATTAACACCTATAATCAAACATTTATATTGAATAATATATTCATTCAAAATTGAAGACAAGGATTGCACAATGAATATAATTTAATATTACTACTTTTAAATCCCCGATGGGACACAAAGCATGAGAGGAAGGATAAACGTTTTTGGCTTCCACTTTCAGTATTCCTTTTCAAGCTTTTCGACAGAGCCGCATCCCATCTGTATTGAATAATATAGGTTACTTTCCACCCCTTTCACCTTCATTTATCTTTCCAAAGCAGCCTGCTTCAATTGTTTAAAATATTCGTAATAAACGATCCGTCGTATAACTACAAATTTGTAATATAATATGCTATATCTTCATCATAAGCACATGATACTTCCTCTCTAGGTCACTCACACCTACCAAAAATGGAGGAAATTTCTGATGGCATCCGAGATTGGGCATACCATGAGGAAGACTTCATGGTGCATTGGTTTTACTCGTTTGCGAGGATGTGGCAACCACTCGGGACCCGAACTGTGCTGGCTGAGGTGGCTCGTTTCCAGAGCCTAGCTGGGTATTTCTTCCCAGAAATGTCTAATATCTCTCAGGTAGACATTGTGTGGAAGCTGTTGGAGGTGAAGTTGGATTTCGAGAACTTCCAGTCCTTTATGAGCTTGCGTGGCATTCACTTTGATGAAAGGAATGACGTTGGTCAATGTGGTTTAGACTTCTCCATCGTTGTGGCTTATTCGGTGTGTTTATGTTTATTTTTTTTGCAGTGGCCAATTACATTTTTCACACCTGACTTACTAATGTCTCTATTTGTATTCGACTAGGAAAATTTTTCATACGATACGATCCACTACAGAGGTTTGAGGAATTACACACTTCTCCGGTACCTTTTCCATAATGGGTGGCTTGCTTGGGTGGATTATCGGTGGCTGGTGTCTGCAGTTTCTGGCGAAGATATCCTATGGTTGGGAGATCCCTACATCTAAGCTCCTAACCAATTATGATTTTTGAAGACATTCAGATCATGTAGATAGTAAGCTATGGTTATGTTAACTTAATATTAAGAAATTATTAAGTGTGTTTAAGGTGCTTTTGTAAAGCTCTGACTAATATATTTTTCGACATGGAAGCTTTTAGGAGGCTTCTGAATGACGTGTTCTTATCAATTAAACTGTAGCCCGATTTATCGCAAATATCATGTATGAAAAAATTGATCTGGTAGTAATTTACTAGGGTGTGTCATTAATTTTTTGCGGTCAATTGATTCTCTAGTGGCTCTATAAGACAAACTATTAAAGTATTCGTATTACTATATTTACATTTCGAAGGTCGCATTATATTAAACTAAACTACGATTCATTGCAACGCAAAATATTTAATATTAAATGTAGAACACCCTTGTTCTTATTCACTTCACAAGAAAATATGAATCCCTAAAAGAACATGTAGGTAAAGTGAAGTCATTGTAATTGCCTTTATGAATATAATATTCCCTCCTTGATTAAAAACAAATGAAATAATAATATAATAGATTCTTAATGACGTATAATACACTCATTTGAAGCACACCAAACCATTTATAATAATTTATTATAATTTCCCCACTTTTTTTAGTTAACCTCGTGGGCAAAAATTTAATCAGTACTATAGTTTAAATTCACTTACATCCAATAATATTATTTTAAGTTCACCTTGTATGACATTAACATATAATATTCTAAATTTTATAAAGAAGAGACAAATTCGAGGAATGGGGCGCACTGCATGGAGTAAGGTGGAAACTTTAACCTATAAATAGGGATGTAGGGTTGCATCAAATATCCCCACAATAAAATCAAGTAATTGATGTATCCCGTAAAACTAATTTAGTATATTATGGACAACAATATTAAATTATGACCATATTATCAGTCATTGTAGTACATGCAAACACATATAAGCATAAATGACATTAGCAAACAGATTTTAATTCTACATAGAAATTACGCGTAACAGATAATCCCATCATGTAGTATGACTGTGGATCATAACAACGTAATGAAAATATTACACGGCAAAAAAGAGAGGACTACACTTTGCCATTTAGGTAATAAAAGGAATTACTAAGAACAACACGGACGAAAGGATGCCTTAGGGTTAGGTAGCAAATAAAAATCAATAACAGGAATTGTAATTTAGGCTTTAATCTGGCATCAAATACACCTCACACTTCCCTAATCGTCCGAAGGTGAACCCAACGTCGGATAATCCGCAGGATCGCAGGTAGTTGACCTTAAAAGCCACACCCAGTTGATGTCGGAAAGGCAGCCGCCCTCACTGAAGAGGAATTTTTTCTTTCAATAATTTTTTATTCCATGGTGCCGGAAGTACATCCACTCTTTGGTTTCCTACAGAAGTAAATAGTATTAAATGATTTCGCCTGAACTTATAATATATCATACAAAGTGGTGTGTCGTAACCAGCCTTACCCCTCGACCGATGTGGCGGTAGTAATCAGTACTGGTCGACAGGACACCGCTTTGCTCGCGAAACTGCACACCGGGAAGATTCATGAAAATACAGAAATCATTCCACTCGTCGTTCACATCCATCAGTTTCTTGACAATTTCCTCGTCTGATCTTATGCGGGCAGCTGGCGCCATTGCCTTGAGATGCTCTGCATAGCACCCAACCAACCAATCAATTGACATTGTTTTTGAGAAGCCGTATGGATCTAGCGGCCCGCTGGCTGCTTTATCGTAGAACCAGTTTATCATTCGCTCGATTTCACGTCTCCGCCATTTCGCCTCATCCCCTTCGTTGGCCGCCATTTTTAGGCGCAAGCTTTTTCGTACGAGATATGGAAGCTTTGTATTTTGGGGAGGAAGGGTTTGGGCCAAGTGTTTGTGATTTTAATTTTTTACTAGAAGAACTATATTAATGAAATATTTTTAATTGAATTAGCGATTTATATGTCAATATTGACATTGCTATTTGTAATTGGAGATTAAACTATTCCTATTGGAATAGTGTAACTGGTTCGATTAATTCTCACATACCTGTTACCATTTTTTGTTTTCAAAACAATATACTACCTCATTGCGACCGTCCCACATTATTTGTCTCATTTTCAATTTTGGGCGTCCCACTCTGCTTGTCTCAGTTTGCATTTAAGGAAGTAAATATTAAATCACTCAATTCAATTTATAGCACTTCATCGCCATCTTATATCACTTAATTTAACATCATCACCACTTCATATCATTTTATGAATTAAAACATGCTTTATATCACTTGCTCAAATACACCAACCAGCACGGTAAATATGCGCAATGTTTTTGGGTAGTGATTTTTTTTTACGTAAGCTTTTTTGATATATATTATCTTATTTAACCAAAGTAAGTGAGGATTGAAATACCAACATCTTGCAAACTCATTATGTCTATTTGAATCGTCTCTTTGGTTTATAGTACATTGATATCTCTAATCTTAGCCCAAATCCGAGATAAATATATTTGCATTTTCATTCTTTGTTTTTCAGATGTAATTTTATTTAGAATTTTTCTACATCTCCATTAAATTTGTGACTTTATTGTACATACCCGTCGCAGAACTGTTGGAGAGTGCTCGATAAAAATATATTTACATTTTTAGGAAATTTTTACTTTATTTAGTTATTCATTCATACATTAGAGTTAATGTGATATGAGTAGTACTTTTATCAGGTAGTAATCGAAGAGTTTAGGCAAATATGAATGAAACATATATAGAACTTGATGTCGATATGTTGATTAGATATATTTATTTAGTTTTCAAAGAGAATTTAGCTTACAAAATTTCTATTAGCCTCTTAAATGCTAATTTGTTATTGTGTTGCTCTAAAATTAATTATTTTCGCTATTTGTAGACAAACTTAAAAAATAGTTTATATTTTTTCTTAATTATTAATGAAATAATTAAGAAAAAAATGAGTTATATATTTCTATTTAAAAATTCAGGATATGTATCTATTTAGAATTGAGACATGGTATATAATATTAATATTATGAATTAATAATACATAAAGATTTTAAAAATTGTGAAGAATACAATATAAAGATATATAATAATAATAATAATAATGTTTGGTTAAACAAAAAGATATATAATAATAATAGATATACATGTGAGGCAATAGAAATTATTATACGAATATAATAAGTAATATATGTGTATGATTATGAATTAATAATGCGAACATTATCAGGATCAAGAAAAACTGAAACAGAGCACCGTGAAGGGGCACCAATTATTTAATTATTATTAATAAGATTATGGATTACCATAGATCCCATCAACCCATGACTTTACCATGACGTCAACCCTAGAACTCCAGGCTATGCTCTCTTGCACCTGACAAACAATTCCATTTGCGTGTTGTGCGAATACGAATTCCGAAGAGCCCACAAAATAGTTGTAATAGTATTGAGAATAATAGCCAAAAATACGTATAAAGCCGTGTAATTGATGTCTCCATCAACTCCTACAATTGACCTAGTACTATAATAGTGGTACTGCCTACAGTGATCGGTAAATATATGACACAAATATTTGACATTCCTTTGCTACCACCTATGATATCTTATGCACCACATAACACGATTTACAAACCTACATTTATAAGTAGTAATAATACTTAGGCTATATTTATCTAATGTAACAAGTAATATGCGTACATTATTTTAATATAATAAACAATCAGGGGGCAGTGAGAAAAGTTTAGAAAAATGTAGGGTACATTAAACTAATAATACAAATAGTTGATCTGGTAGTTAAGTTCAATTTAGGAAATAATTAGGGTACATTATATTAATTAATGTAATAAGTACGCTATGTCAATTTTAATAAGATTTAAGATGAGTATGGATAAAAATAATCAAGAATTAACCAGTTAAAATTTGAGAAATATTTGATGGGTTATTGCGATAGCCATTATCCAACCCATATACATTTCTAGATTCGGGACGAGTATTGACATAATAATTGTGATTTGTGTTCGGAATATATACGGATTTGATGCGTTTAAATTAAAAAATCGGTACAACCACTTGAGGAACATTATTCATCCTTATTTTATTTTATATTATAATTGATATAGTCGTGTGATACTATTCGAATAAAGTGATCGTAATATTATCATTATGATATAAACTTAGTTTTCAAATTACAATATTAAGTGAGAACCCGTCGATGCTCGACGGGTAACACACTAGTAAATAATTATAAGATATAATGTCATTCGAATTATTTCGATCCGTATGTACCGCTTGTGAGTGAGTTCAAAATTGTGTTGATGCTTAATGAATAGTAGGAGTATGAGAGTTGAGGCACACAGCAGCACACACGTAGAAAACTAACAAAAAGCCTATGCTATATAGCTGCAACACTTTTAATTTCTCATCTTTTCGTAAGAACCCACTTGCCAGTTTAAAACTATTATTTAATAGGGTTGGCTTCATATGAATTCAAAACGTCGATAGTCATATATATTATATTAAACTCTGTCCCTTATCTCATTTCAACTTTCTGTCCATTTCAGAATGTAAAGCAAATCTGCCATAAAAGGATTTGGAATTAATAGGTGAAAGGTATCATATGCTGTGCACCACACCACACGATTTATGAAAGTACATTAATATATTGTACAGATAAATATGGTTCTTTAATATAATTTAACTCAATAGAACTTGGCAGATCAACGTAACAAGTGCACATAGAAACATTAGTTTCGTAGCATTTCACATACCTACACTACAAATGTAATACGCATACAAAAAACAGGAAAATTTTAATACAACGGAGGCCTAGCAAACATCGAAGTAGTATTAAAGTGATATAAATGGCATAGAGTAATACACTTAATTTATTGAAATTAAAATTAAGCAATTCATGTAGTGAAGGTTTAAGAAAACATATTTTTTAAATTTGTAATGCCCCGTAAATTCCTTACGTTCTTAAAATTTTAAAGTTAACCAAATAAATGGCTTTGCACGCCTAAGTTTACAATTTTTGAATTCTAAGGCTAACGGTCGAATCCGTTATTAAAAATAAATTACAGAAGTCAGCTAGACGACTACTGTATTTAGGGTTAGCGCATACGAAAAGTTTTTAGTTCGTAAACTCAAAACGGAAAAACCGTCTAATAATTTTTACTTTCACGCAATCGCGATACGAACACGCCGAGAAAGTTTGTTTTTATGTTTTTCCGGACGAAACTCGGACTGTGTCGTCCCGAGTTTTTGTCAAAATAAATTTTGTAAATTTATTTTCCAAATAAGTTCATACGTTAGAATTTAAGTCAAATCGAATCGCGACGATTTTTGTACCGAACAACGTTTTTCGTCATTCGATTTCCGTAACGTCGGATCACGCTGGAAGGATATTCTGAGGCTCCAGACAATGCAATACTTTATGAAGGCAGGATTTGTATTCCCGACAACGACAGCGAATTGAAGAACGAAATCTTGAGTGAGGCTCACGATACGCCTTACACAGCACATCCAGGAAGTACAAAAATGTACCAAGATTTGAGAAGGAACTTTTGATGGAATGGAATGAAACGAGACGTTGCCTCATTTATAGAAAGATGCCTAGCATGTCAACAAGTTAAGGCTTTACACCGACGACCTTATGGATTGCTACAACCATTGGACATCCCAGATTGGAAATGGGAAGGCATAGCTATGGACTTTGTCACAGGCTTGCCTAAGTCGAGAAGAGGAAACACAGCAATTTGGGTGATAATAGATAGACTTACGAAGTCAGCTCACTTCTTACCGATTAAGACTACATATGGATCAGAGAAACTAGCTCAGTTGTATGTCAGAGAGATTGTACGTCTGCATGGAATACCGAAGGTCATAATATCAGACAGAGATGCTAAATTTACCTAAAGATTTTGGATTACGATGCAGAAAGAGTTGGGAACAGAGCTAAATTTCAGTACAGCTTTTCACCCACAGACAGATGGACAGTCAGAGAGAACGATTCAGATTTTGGTCGATATGTTAAGAACAGTGGTTTTGGACCGAGGCGCGAATTGGGAAGAAATTCTACACTTAGTCGAATTCGCCTACAACAACAGCCATCAAGCCACAATAGGAATGGCGCCGTTTGAGGCTTTGTATGGGAGAAAGTGTAGATCACCGCTTTATTGGGACGAAGTAGGTGAGAGAAAGAACCTAGGCCCAGATGCGATCAATGAGATGATTGAGATAGTTCGACAGATTCGAGATAGAATGAAAGAGGTCCAGAGCCGACAGAAGTCGTATGCCGACGATCGTCGAACCAACCTTGAGTTTGAAATAGGAGATAAAGTTTTTCTTAAGATATCCCCGACCAAAGGAATCCTTAGGTTCGGAGTTAAGGGTAAGTTAAGACCCAGGTTTATAGGACCTTATGAAATCCTCGAGAGAATAGGATCAGTCGCGTATAGATTGGCCTTACCGCCAAGTCTAGGAAGCGTTCATAACATTTTTCACGTTTCTCAGTTGAAAAAATATGTTTATGATCCTAAGCACGTCATTAGTCAGCAAGACGTAGTTCTTGAATCTGACCTAAGCTATGAAGAAAAGCCGATATCGATCTTGGATAGAAAAGTTCAAGAATTAAGAACCAAATCGATACCAATAGTTAAAGTGCTATGGAACCATCACGGGCAAGAAGAAGCCACGTGGGAACTCGAGGAGAAGTTGAAGGAGCGATATCCTTATCTTTTTGCAGAAGGTAAGCAAATTTCGGGACGAAATTTTTCGTAAGGCGGGTAGGATGTAATGCCCCGTAAATTCCTTACGTTCTTAAAATTTTAAAGTTAATCAAATAAATGGCTTTGCACGCCTAAGTTTACAATTTTTGAATTCTAAGGCTAACGGTCGAATCCGTTATTAAAAATAAATTACAGAAGTTAGCTAGACGACTACTGTATTTAGGGTTAGCGCATACGAAAAGTTTTTAGTTCGTAAACTCAAAACGGAAAAATCGTCTAATAATTTTTACTTTCACGCAATCGCGATACGAACACGCCGAGAAAGTTTGTTTTTATGTTTTTCCGGACGAAACTCGGACTGTGTCGTCCCGATTTTTTGTCAAAATAAATTTTGTAAATTTATTTTCCAATTAAGTTCATACGTTAGAATTTAAGTCAAATCAAATCGCGACGATTTTTGTACCGAACAACATTTTTCGTCGTTCGATTTCCGTAACGTCGGATCGCGACGGAAAAACCCGTAACCCTCTTAAATTTTCTGCATGGCAGCCGACACATCATCTCTTAGTGGAAGACATGCATGTTTGTTATTATCTAGTTAAGTGACACATAAACCTCACTTTCCCCACTTTCAAACCTTTCATCATGACAAACACTTGAACAAAACCATTTCTTCCATCTCTCTCTCTCACTCTCGGCTGCACCACCCTCCATCTTCATCTTCTTCACTTCATTTTCTTCCACCCACCATTGAAGACACCTCCAAGAACAAGAAGAAATCACACAAGTCACAATCCATCCATTCAACCTCTTAAGTTCTTCTTTAATTCTCAAGGTATTTATCTCCTCCACAATTCTATCCAATTGGTTTTCTTTTCTTTTCTTTTCCTCTTGATCGAAATTTTTAGAGGTTTGGAATAGATGTTGTGATCTTAGAATAATGAAATTAGATGTGTTAGATAGATTAATTAGGGTTTAAAATTGATCAAAACCAAGAACCCTAAAACCTATGTAAATGCCGAAATTTTTGGGAAAATGGTAGGATTTTTAATTTTCTTCTTTTGATGATTGATTCTTGTTTAAATGATGTTTAATTAGTGATTAGAATGAAAAAGAATTGAAAGCCCTATGTTTTTATGAAAGTCAATTAGGGTTTGAATTATGAATTTAGGGGTTTTTGTATGTTAGTTGATAATTGATTTGCAATTGATTAATTGATAATAAAAGAGGTTGATTAGTAAATAAATGTAGATAATTGGGGAAGAAAATCACCCCCATAAAATATGTATGAAAACCGAAAGTTATAGGATAATTAGGAGTTTTCACATGTTTGATATAAGTGATGATTTGTTAGTTGAATTATGTTGCAAATCATGTTAGTTGATTATAGAATTTAAATGAGAATTTTCTAAAAATGTTTAATGAAACATAAGAGATAAAAATCACTTTATAAGTTGAGTTATAATGATGTTATGATATGTTTGCATGCATGAAAATGTTTCACGTTAGACGTAGTTTAACGTCGTAAAATTTGAATAAAATCCGACAACTTTGAAAAATCGCGTAAGAGACGAACCTTTAGTCGTAGCTAATAATCGAGAAGTTGGATGGAAATTCTAATTTGATATTATTGTTTATGATGAAATTTAGAACAACTTTCTAGTTGACGTCATAAGCTTTCGAGTTGATATAATATGGGCTATAGTTATAGTCGAGAACTAGAACGCGTTTTGAATTTTTGTTGGTTTAGTACTTGTTAGTTGAAACCCGACGTGTAGAACGTCGTTCTTTTGAGAGAGTTTTGAGAAGGAGTTTATCACGTACGGAAGTACGTGATGACTGCCTTGAGAGTCCAGTTTCTAAAAAATTAAATACGAGAGCTTAGAACGAACCTAAGACGTTATACGTCGAACCTATCAAGCAATTAGGGTTTTCGTGGCAGTTTTGCGACCCTCGCCGGAAACTGTAATAACTTCCAGCTCGTTTATCGGATTTGTGATCCGTAAATTGGAGCGCGAACTAGACTTCCTAAGATTTCTAGTGGTACAGGGCTCACCCCCTGTTTCCAAATCCTCTGTTCTGAACAGCCTCCAGAGTTACTGGACCGTGCAGTGAAAATTCAGTTTCTTGTTTTCTAAGTTGTTTAATTCACAACTTAGTTTCTTTCGATCTTTTGAGCCGTTTTATCTAGCGAACATCTCTCTTCTGACCCTAGAGTCAAATACATGACCTTGAGTGATGAAAACCAGTCGAGATCTTATCTCTTATCCTTTCTTTAAAGAAGTAATAAACGAGAAATTTCATAAAGCGTTTAATGAACTAAAACGTAAATCGCCTAAGTTGATTCTTTCCAACTTAGTTTCTTTTAATCTTTAAAGTCGTATTAAGATATCGACTACCTTCTCTACTGACCCGAGAGTCGAGTATGAGATCTTCTGAGTTCTAAATGAGATTGGTACGAGCCTCGTTTCCCGTTTAAGTAAAACGAATCTAGTAAGCGTGCAAATGCCTAAAGAATGAAATAACTAAAACTTTCTTCGATTCTCTTTAATCGATTATCTTTTACAAACCGTTTTTAAGTATGTTTATTTTATGATGAAGGAGGAAGCCAACTGTAGAGAAAGGACAGAAGATCCGAAGTTGGAAATTTTGCTTTAAGTTCTGTAAAATCAAGGTGGGGCTTTTATATACAAATAAAACGAGCAATGCTCGGAAAATCTTTCTTTATCGCTTTGATATCTGTGTTTTCAAAGTGATATTATGGCATGAACTGTTTTATGTTTTATGTGAGTTCTCTTGTACCTATCTGAGTCAACATTCATGTTTTCCAGATTTAGAGTTAGTCTATTTTGATTAACTAACGATCGGCTCTGAGTTAGCTGCTAAGTGCTTTCCAGAGTTAGTGCACTTTGTAACCTGTGGTGTATGTGATATCCTGTTGAGGGGTACCAGCCACGGTGAATTAGAATTGGTCAAGATTGAACGTAACATTAGTCAGAAAATGCTCGCGCGAGTGATTTATGAGAAAAAGTCAGAAAATGTTTAGTAGACACGGATTCTTTCAATAAAGCTCCGATGTGCTACGTTTATGAAATGCCATATTTATTTATATTTATGATTATGAATTCGGCATTGTGCCCACTAAGTACGTTTGTACTTAGCCCTGCATTGTTTTCTAAATGTGCAGGTTGAAGCGACGGAGAGCGGCGACGGTTGATGTTGAGTTAAAGGATAGGATGCTTAGTTAGAACCCTTCCGCTGTCAAACTCTGTATTTCTTTTTGAGTTTTCTTTTGAACAATATTCTGTAGTCTAAGTCTGTAAATATGAACTTAGTTTCTTTTTGTACTTTTGTCGAGTAATCCTTAGGGATTAACTCTTTCTTATTTATATTCAAGTCTTGTTCATGGTTTATCGATGTTTATCATGTATGTTTAGTCAATTAGCCCCCTTCTTCCCCGCTTCTTTAATCCAACCCCAGTCGCACCCCGGCTTCTGCCATCCCTCGGGATTTGGGGCTGTGACAGAGTGGTATCAGAGCAAGGTTCGTTTTCTACTCTGCTTCTGAGTCAATTTTCTAGTATGAGTTAATGTGAGTCATTCTTTCAAGTATGAGTCATTCTTTTAAGTAATATCATAAAGTGATATTTGTATACAAATCTTTCTCCGAGAAATAATATAGAGTATTCATTTGTACTCTATATCGATTCTTCTTTCAAGTCATGAGACATGGTATTTGTGTATACTCTGGATCAGAGTCGTCTTTCCAAGTATGAGATAAGAGTTAGACTATGATGCTAAGATTGAGAACGTAGAAGTCAACTCAACCGCCCGCTACGTCGACTCAACGAGGAAAAGTGAAAGAATTTTATAATGAGATTTCTTTAAAATAAGGAATTTATGAGCAAGTATTCCAAAAAAAAAATTTTGAAGACGAGTATGAGTTGTGTTTTAAAAATGAGAATTTTACAGAGGTATAAATTTTATACTTACATGACTATGCGATAGTACAAGTACTATCTTATGTGAAAATATGTGCGCAATGATTTCCTTTTTATGAAAAATTATGCGGATATGAGAATATAGTCAGATTTTAGGGAATTTTCCCGGTTCAATGAGAACGTAGGCTTGGAACTTAAGAACTTTCCGGTTCTTCAAGAACTTAGACGTTTTAAGAAACGTTGTTTTGAAATGATTTCGAAAGAAGATCCCTAACGCGAGAAGGACTTCCTCTGATGAATGTCACGTGCGCTTAGTGACATGAATAAAGATTCGGCAAAATTGAACTTGTCATCTAACAATTTCCTGTGAGGGAAAAGAAATAAAATGATTAAAAATAATTTAATAAATCGTGTTAGTAAAAGAAGGGAGCGATTAGACGTTTGAGAAGCTTTCGGCTTCGAGTGAGAAAGATATGAACGAGACGACAACTGGAACTTAGTTTTCCAGGAAATTATTCTTAAGTTATATTTCTTTTTCTTTTTATGGAATTAAATTCCATATTTTCGTCTTGAGCGACGACTACAGTTAGTACGAATATCAAGAGTCATAAACGACAAATTCTTTTGAAAATGGATGTTACTTTTGAATAAGTAACATGAACGAAGTAAATATACTTTGTTTTAATAAGTGAAAGTCGTTAAGAGTTAGTGAGTTAAGAAATAAAAGAAATAGAAGAATTAAAATGAGTAATAATATGATGAAAGGAAAAGAATGAAAATAAAATCTTTAATTTTTATGTATATATATATATGTTGTTGAGTGCAATTTCTTGAATTGCTAGAAGTCTTAATAAGTGGTTGACTTAAGTGTTGATGTTACAATTGAATAAGGGATATTCATTTTGTAATTTATGTTTTCGTTAAGATAAGTTATGTTCTTTTCCTACCTGTTACTGATCCGTGTTACCTTAAAACTTTTGTAGGATGGCTAGGACTCGTGTCACGGCTCAGAAGAGCCAGCCTTTGGCCTCGTGCGAGCGCACTATAGTTGATATGTTGCAGGATAAGTACTACGAGTTCGAGGTAGACTATGGAGAAGAGGATGTAGGACAGATTGTGAGTAATTTTTCTTCAGCCTACTACCCAGTGCGACACCTGATCAGGGAGAGTCAGGCGATACTAGACTTGATTGTGCACCTACCGGACGAGTGGCACGGATGGGCGCACCGTGCAGCTTGGTACTTCTTGGGGATTTTCGGCGACGACACGGAGCCGACCGGCAACTACGCTGGGTTCGCCCTGTGTGTGCACAGGCGTTTCTTTGAGAGCAGGTTTATGCTTCCCCTTCCTTTAGAGCCACACATCCCCTACAGTCACTTTCCAGCCGAGACGGAGCTTGAGGAGCTTGACTTAGACCCGGAGTTCTTAGATTTGTTAGAGTTGCCACCAGACGGTGTACTGGAGGAGGAGCCTGAGGCTGAGTTAGAGCAGCCAGAGGAGGACGAGGAGACGGTAGTTCCACCAGGGTTACCACCGGTTGAACAGCAGATTGAGGAGTTGATCCCAGGCCCGGGTTTTGTAGAGGTTGACGCTGAGACAGCCGCGTTGTTGGGGTTGTCTTCACCGTTTGTGCTTGACATTTGTGTTAGGGTCAGGGGACCATTGGAGACGAGACTGTACAGAGAGGGACCAGACTACCGAGAGATCGACGCGGAGCTCGCCGCTATGTTAGAGTTGCCTTCTCCACTTACGCCACTCGAGGAGATCTGTGCAAAGTGGAGAGTAGCCCGAGAGCAGATGGAGGTTGGACCGTCCAGGGTCCGTTCTAGAGAGGAGTACGAGTCGGGTTCAGGTTCAGTTCCCGAGCACCTTCTTCCCCTGAAGAAGCGTGCGAGAAGGATCAGTGAGGACTACTTGGTCTCCGACTTGGAGGAGACTGTTTCTGAGGCACCCTCACCCACCCTGCTTACACTTGACGACGGTTCTACTCTGAGGATAGACCAGGCACTCGAGTTGGTTTTTGGTTCGGAGTACGAGGAGGAGGATCCGGAGGAGGATCTGGAGGAGGACCCGGAGGAGGACCTGGAGGAGGATCCGGAGGAGGACCCGGAGGAGGACCCTGAGGAGGACCCAGGGGAGGGTTGTTAGGATTTTGCAGACTTCGGAGTAGTTTTTGGTTTTCTTCCGCAGTTTAGTTAGGCAGTGTTTTATAGACATGGGTAAATATCAGTAGTTTTAATAGCTTTTTTGTCCTGTATAGAGTCGGATCAGTAACTAGTTAATTTTTTTGTAGTACTGTACCGGATACGAAATTTTATGAATCGTTTCCGTTCTAGTACTCTGGTAGATACGGAGTGCAGCTTGTTAGTGCACCCGGTAAATAGCAGGCAGTCAGCCTAGTTTAGACTAATAATAGTCTAACCCTTTTTGTATAAGTCCTCGTTGGAGGCAAAAGTAATATTCTTTTTGGATGTATATATATATATATATATATTTATGACCCGTAAAGAGGGTTTTTAATCAAGTAAAATTTCTTATGAATCAAGTAATAAAAAAATTAGAATGTTAAATGAACTCGTGTGACGAGGAAATGAGTTTAACTCGAAAGTTAAAAGATTAATGAAATGATATCAAAGCTATGTTTGATATGTTGTTCCATGAATTTGATTAAGTTGAGAACGAGCTAGTAAGTGCTAAGTGTAATTAACAGAAGGAAAACTAATGAGAATTTTCAATTCTTCTCTAGACTAAAAAAAAAATGCCGCCGAGAAATGTTAACAACAGGAGAGGTCGAAGACCTGGAAGGCCGAGAGGACGTGGTGGACGTCAGTCAGAAAATAACCAAGAATAGGAATATGAGCGGAATATCACTCCATCCCCATCTCCACCCCCGTCACCATCACCACCACCTCCACCACCGCCCCGTAGAGATATTGAGGATCTTTTCCTCAAAAGGAACCCTCCAATGTTCAATGGAACTGGAAGCCCTAGCGATGCTGAGCTATGGGTGAGGTCGACCGAGAAAATTTTCAAACTCCTCAGATGCACTGATGAGGAGAGAATGCTGTGTGTCGCATTCCAACTGACGGGATCGGCAGATTACTAGTGGGAGGCAAGACAGAAGGTGATACCTGTTGAGCATCTGGCTTGTTTTTTGTGGGAAGAGTTTAAGGAGATTTCCTTTGACAAGTACGTTCCCAAGACGTATAGGGCACAGAAAGAGGCCGAATTTTATAATCTGAAGCAGGGAAAGCTAACTGTGATGGAATATGACGTCAAGTTCTGCGAGTTGATGAGGTATGCGCCGACATTGGTCGACTCTGAGGAGATATTATCAAAGAAATTTCAGGGAGGTTTACGTCATGAATTGGGAATCGCTTTGGCTAGTCATGGAGGACTAGGTTATTCAGACATACTGGGAAGAGCACTGGAAATGGAGGGCGTCGTGCCTGATGAGAAAAAGATTGTACCAACTGCGTCAGCACTAGCGCAGAATCAGAATCGAGGCTACTACAACAACAACAGCAACAACTACCAAGGGAAGAGAAAATGGAACGGAGGAGGTAGCGGAGGATACAGTCAGGGTTACAACAATCAGGGAGGACAGAAAAGGGGCTATCAGCAGCCTGCCAACAACAACAACAATGGCAAGAGGCCGTGGCAGGGAAACAACCAATCGGGGTTGTTCATTCAAGGGAATAGGCTTGCCGTGGAAGGGCAATAATCAGCTGAACCAGCCGCAAGGGCAACAGAGGAATTTTAACCAGGGAGCGAATAACCCAGGGAGGGTTACCATCCCTGTCTGCCCAAAGTGCAACCGAGCCCATCCTGGAGTCTGCGAAATAGGTACCCCCAACTGTTTCAATTGTGGACAGAAGAGGCACATGAAAAAGGACTGCCCTAAACCGCTTCAAGCAGTACCCCTCCGAGCCATCCAAGCACAGCCGCAGCAGCCGCCTATGAACCAGCAACAGTTTCAGCAGCATGCACAGCAGCAACAGAATGCGAGGGCATGCGCAATCAAACAAAGCGGTCAGCGCAAAGGAAAAGGCAATCTAGCAGGTATGGGAAAACTCTACAACACCCCCATTAAGATACTGTTTGATACTGGCGCATCGCATTCTTTCATTGCTGGCTCATGTGCCGATAACTTAGACATTAGACCTGTAAGAGCTGCACAATCTATGAGAGTAGCAACACCTTCAGGAGAGATCACTACTTCCACGCATGTTTGCTCTAACCTAGAACTAGAAATCGGAACTCATAAGGTTATAGCGAACAACCTAAATGTTATGATAATGTGGGACATAGATATAATCCTAGGTATGGATTGGTTGTCAGAGAATTACGCCACGATTCTCTGCAACGAGAGAAAAATTTCTTTTCAGCCGCCGGGTAAAGAACCGACCGAATTCCACGGAATTTTAATGGGTAGAGGCGTACCAATCATATCAGCCCTTCAGGCCACGAAAAATCATGAAGAAAAAAGGTACCACAGCCTATCTTGTGTACCTAGTTGGAGAACCAGGAGCCGAGAAAACCATTCAGGACGTAAAAGTCGTGAATGAATATGAAGATGTTTTTCCGGAAGTACTACCGGGATTGCCACCAGATCGTCATGTGGATTTCACGATCGATTTAGAACTAGGAGCAGCTCCTAAGTCTAAAGCCCCTTACAAAATGGCACCGAAGGAACTGGAAGAGCTCAAAATCCAGTTACAGGAATTACTAGACCTTGGTTTTATCAGGCCAAGCATTTCACCTTGGGGAGCACCCGTGTTGTTTGTTAGAAAAAAGGACGGATCGATGAGAATGTGCATCAATTACCGAGAACTGAACAAGATCACTCTCAAGAACAAATATCCTTTGCCAAGGATCGAGGATCTGTTCGAGCAGCTTAAGGGTGCAGGAGTCTTCTCCAAGATAGATTTGAGGTCAGGGTATCATCAGCTCAAGATCAAACCTGAAGATGTACCTAAGACCGCTTTTAGAACTCGATATGGCCATTATGAATTTTTAGTGATGCCATTTGGTTTGACCAACGCTCCAGCCGTATTCATGGACCTTATGAACAGAGTCTTCCACCCCTACTTGGACAAATTTATTCTAGTATTCATCGACGACATCCTTATTTACTCTAAGAATGAGACGGAGCACGAGGAACATCTACGGATAGTGTTGGAAACACTAAGAGCTGAGAAACTCTACGCCAAATTCAGTAAATGCGAATTTTAGCTGAAGGAAGTAATGTTCATTGGACACATAGTATCGACAGAAGGAATCAAGGTGGATCCAGCCAAAGTAGAAGCAGTGCAAAACTGGAAGGCACCAACAAGTCAGAATGAGATCAGAAGTTTCTTGGGATTAGCTGGTTATTACAGAAGGTTTATCGATGGATTTTCTACAATCGCTCACCCGATGACGCAGCTACTCAGGAAGGATACCAAGTTTAAGTGGACGGATGAGTGCGAGAAGAGTTTCCAAACTCTTAAGGAAAAGTTAACTACAGCGCCAGTACTAGCACTTCCAGACACAAACAAGGAATATGTGGTTTATACTGACGCATCGAAAACTGGATTAGGTTGTGTCTTAATACAAGACGGACGAGTGATAGCTTATGCTTCACGACAACTTCGACCCCACAAAGTTGAGTACCCAACCCATGATTTAGAACTTGCAGCCGTAGTGCATGCACTAAAGATTTGGAGACACCATCTCTATGGTGTAAGAGTTGAGATATTCACCGATCACAAGAGCCTGAAGTACTTTTTCGAGCAAAAAGAACTGAACATGAGACAAAGACGATGGCTCGAATTAGTCAAAGATTATGACTGTGGAATTAACTATCATCCAGGAAAGGCTAATGTGGTAGCAGACGCATTGAGTCGCAAGGCTCCAACGAAGTTAGGATGTCTTTTCATAGAAGAAGAAACTTTAATACGAGAATTCGAAAAGATGGATATCAGAGTGCTTGACACGCCAGCAACGATAACAAGTCAAATAGCAGCATTAGAAGCTACACCAGATTTGAGAGAAAGGATCATTAGTGCTCAGAGAAAAGATGAGTCAATGGAAAAGTTACGAGTAAGGATAAGGACAGATAAGCCGGAAGGATATTCTGAGGCTCCAGACAATGCAATACTTTATGAAGGCAGGATTTGTATTCCCGACAACGACAGCGAATTGAAGAACGAAATCTTGAGTGAGGCTCACGATACGCCTTACACAGCACATCCAGAAAGTACAAAAATGTACCAAGATTTGCGAAGGAACTTTTGGTGGAATGGAATGAAACGAGACGTTGCCTCGTTTATAGAAAGATGCCTAGCATGTCAACAAGTTAAGGCTTTACACCGACGACCTTATGGATTGCTACAACCATTGGACATCCCAGATTGGAAATGGGAAGGCATAGCTATGGACTTTGTCACAGGCTTGCCTAAGTCGAGAAGAGGAAACACAGCAATTTGGGTGATAATAGATAGACTTACGAAGTCAGCTCACTTCTTACCGATTAAGACTACATATGGATCAGAGAAACTAGCTCAGTTGTATGTCAGAGAGATTGTACGTCTGCATGGAATACCGAAGGTCATAATATCAGACAGAGATGCTAAATTTACCTCGAGATTTTGGATTACGATGCAGAAAGAGTTGGGAACAGAGCTAAATTTCAGTACAGCTTTTCACCCACAGACAGATGGACAGTCAGAGAGAACGATTCAGATTTTGGTCGATATGTTAAGAACAGTGGTTTTGGACCGAGGCGCGAATTGAGAAGAAATTCTACACTTAGTTGAATTCGCCTACAACAACAGCCATCAAGCCACAATAGGAATGGCGCTGTTTGAGGCTTTGTATGGGAGAAAGTGTAGATCACCACTTTATTTGGGACGAAGTAGGTGAGAGAAAGAACCTAGGCCCAGATGCGATCAATGAGATGATTGAGATAGTTCGACAGATTCGAGATAGAATGAAAGAGGCCCAGAGCCGACAGAAGTCGTATGCCGACGATCGTCAAACAAACCTTGAGTTTGAAATAGGAGATAAAGTTTTTCTTAAGATATCCCCGACCAAAGGAATCCTTAGGTTCGGAGTTAAGGGTAAGTTAAGACCCAGGTTTATAGGACCTTATGAAATCCTCGAGAGAATAGGATCAGTCGCGTATAGATTGGCCTTACCGCCAAGTCTAAGAAGCGTTCATAACGTTTTTCACATTTCTCAGTTGAGAAAATATGTTTATGATCCTAAGCACGTCATTAGTCAGCAAGACGTAGTTCTTGAATCTGACCTAAGCTATGAAGAAAAGCCAATATCGATCTTGGATAGAAAAGTTCAAGAATTAAGAACCAAATCGATAACAAAAGTTAAAGTGCTATGGAACAATCACGGGCAATAAGAAGCCACGTGGGAACTCGAGGAGAAGATGAAGGAGCGATATCCTTATCTTTTTGCAGAAGGTAAGCAAATTTCGGGACGAAATTTTTCGTAAGGGGGGTAGGATGTAATGCCCCGTAAATTCCTTACGTTCTTAAAATTTTAAAGTTAACCAAATAAATGGTTTTGCACGCCTAAGTTTACAATTTTTGAATTCTAAGGCTAACGGTCGAATCCGTTATTAAAAATAAATTACAGAAGTCAGCTAGACGACTACTGTATTTAGGGTTAGCGCATACGAAAAATTTTTAGTTCGTAAACTCAAAACGGAAAAACCGTCTAATAATTTTTACTTTCACGCAATCGCGATACGAACACGCCGAGAAAGTTTGTTTTTATGTTTTCCGGACGAAACTCGGACTGTGTCGTCCCGAGTTTTTGTCAAAATAAATTTTGTAAATTTATTTTCCAATTAAGTTCATACGTTAGAATTTAAGTCAAATCGAATCGCGACGATTTTTGTACCGAACAACGTTTTTCGTCGTTCGATTTCCGTAACGTCGGATCGCGCCGGAAAAACCCGTAACCCTCTTAAATTTTCTGCATGGCAGCCGACACATCATCTCTTAGTGGAAGACATGCATGTTTGTTATTATCTAGTTAAGTGACACATAAACCTCACTTTCCACACTTTCAAACCTTTCATCATGACAAACACTTGAACAAAACCATTTCTTCCATCTCTCTCTCTCACTCTCGGCTGCACCACCCTCCATCTTCATCTTCTTCACTTCATTTTCTTCCACCCACCATTGAAGACACCTCCAAGAACAAGAAGAAATCACACAAGTCACAATCCATCCATTCAACCTCTTAAGTTCTTCTTTAATTCTCAAGGTATTTCTCTCCTCCACAATTCTATCCAATTGGTTTTCTTTTCTTTTCTTTTCCTCTTGATCGAAATTTTTAGAGGTTTGGAATAGATGTTGTGATCTTAGAATAATGAAATTAGATGTGTTAGATAGATTAATTAGGGTTTAAAATTGATCAAAACCAAGAACCCTAAAACCTATGTAAATGCCGAAATTTTTGGGAAAATGGTAGGATTTTTAATTTTCTTCTTTTGATGATTGATTCTTGTTTAAATGATGTTTAATTAGTGATTAGAATGAAAAAGAATTGAAAGCCCTATGTTTTTATGAAAGTCAATTAGGGTTTGAATTATGAATATAGGGGTTTTTGTATGTTAGTTGATAATTGATTTGCAATTGATTAATTGATAATAAAAGAGGTTGATTAGTAAATAAATGTAGATAATTGGGGAAGAAAATCAACCCCATAAAATATGTATGAAAACCGAAAGTTATAGGATAATTAGGAGTTTCCACATGTTTGATATAAGTGATGATTTGTTAGTTGAATTATGTTGCAAATCATGTTAGTTGATTATAGAATTTAAATGAGAATTTTCTAAGAATGTTTAATGAAACATAAGAGATAAAAATCACTTTATAAGTTGAGTTATAATGATGTTATGATATGTTTGCATGCATGAAAATGTTTCACGTTAGACGTAGTTTAACGTCGTAAAATTTGAATAAAATCCGACAACTTTGAAAAATCGCGTAAGAGACGAACCTTTAGTCGTAGCTAATAATTGAGATGTCGAATGGAAATTCTAATTTGATATTATTGTTTATGATGAAATTTAGAACAACTTTCTAGTTGACGTCATAAGCTTTCGAGTTGATATAATATGAGCTATAGTTATAGTCGAGAACTAGAACGCGTTTTGAATTTTTGTTGGTTTAGTACTTGTTAGTTGAAACCCGACGTTTAGAACGTCGTTCTTTTGAGCGAGTTTTGAGAAGGAGTTTGTCACGTACGGAAGTACGTGATGACTGCCTTGAGAGTCCAGTTTCTAAAAAATTGAATACGAGAGCTTAGAACGAACCTAAGACGTTATACGTCGAACCTATCAAGCAATTAGGGTTTTCGTGGCAGTTTTGCGACCCTCTCCGGAAACTGTAATAACTTCCAGCTCGTTTATCGGATTTGTGATCCGTAAATTGGAGCGCGAACTAGACTTCCTAAGATTTCTAGTGGTACAGGGCTCACCCCCTGTTTCCAAATCCTCTGTTCTGGACAGCCTCCAGAGTTACTGGACCGTGCAGTGAAAATTCAGTTTCTTGTTTTCTAAGTTGTTTAATTCACAACTTAGTTTCTTTCGATCTTTTGAGCCGTTTTATCTAGCGAACATCTCTCTTCTGACCCTAGAGTCAAATACATGACCTTGAGTGATGAAAACCAGTCGAGATCTTATCTCTTATCCTTTCTTTAAAGAAGTAATAAACGAGAAATTTCATAAAGCGTTTAATGAACTAAAACGTAAATCGCCTAAGTTGATTCTTTCCAACTTAGTTTCTTTTAATCTTTAAAGTCATATTAAGATATCGACTACCTTCTCTACTGACCCGAGAGTCGAGTATGAGATCTTCCGAGTTCTAAATGAGATTGGTACGAGCCTCGTTTCCCGTTTAAGTAAAACGAATCTAGTAAGCGTGCAAATGCCTAAAGAATGAAATAACTAAAACTTTCTTCGATTCTCTTTAATCGATTATCTTTTACAAACCGTTTTTAAGTATGTTTATTTTACGATGAAGGAGGAAGCCAACTGTAGAGAAAGGACAGAAGATCCGAAGTTGGAAGTTTTGCTTTAAGTTCTGTAAAATCAAGGTGGGCTTTTATATACAAATAAAACGAGCAATGCTCGGAAAATCTTTCTTTATCGCTTTGATATCTGTGTTTTCAAAGTGATATTATGGCATGAACTGTTTTATGTTTTATGTGAGTTCTCTTGTACCTATCTGAGTCAACATTCATGTTTTCCAGATTTAGAGTTAGTATATTTAGATTAACTAACGATCGGCTCTGAGTTAGCTGCTAAGTGCTTTCCAGAGTTAGTGCACTTTGTAACCTGTGGTGTATGTGATATCCTGTTGAGGGGTACCAGCCACGGTGAATTAGAATTGGTCAAGATTGAACGTAACATTAGTCAGAAAAGGCTCGCGCGAGTGATTTATGAGAAAAAGTCAGAAAAATGTTTAGTAGACACGGATTCTTTCAATAAAACTCCGATGTGCTACGTTTATGAAATGCCATATTTATCTATATTTATGATTATGAATTCGGCATCGTGCCCACTAACTACGTTTGTACTTAGCCCTGCATTGTTTTCTAAATGTGCAGGTTGAAGCGACGGAGAGCGGCGACGGTTGATGTTGAGTTAAAGGATAGGATGCTTAGTTAGAACCCTTCCGCTGCCAAACTCTGTATTTCTTTTTGAGTTTTCTTTTGAACAATATTCTGTAGTCTAAGTCTGTAAATATGAACTTAGTTTCTTTTTGTACTTTTGTCGAGTAATCCTTAGGGATTAACTCTTTCTTATTTATATTCAAGTCTTGTTCATGGTTTATCGATGTTTATCATGTATGTTTAGTCAATTAGCCCCCTTATTCCCCGCTTCTTTAATCCAACCCCAGTCGCACCCCGGCTTCTGCCATCCCTCGGGATTTGGGGCTGTGACAAAATTAGCAAAACATCATTCTTTACCTAAACAAGCAATATTGTATATGAACTACGAACTACAAGAGATGAGTTATTGTCAACGAACATAGAAGTGCATAATTTGTAAACGTAAGATATAATATATTTGGAGTAGAGCATGACTAGAAGAGGTAGATCCCTGTTAATTGTAAGGGTTGCTTACGAAATTAGAAGTGTTAATGTGGATATTTTCCTTAATTTTCGTTAACCAAGAATCCCCAAAAAATAATGAAAAGGATTTCCATTGGCATTCTGCATAGATGTCGAAATCATTTACAATCACAAAAGCATACATGGGATGAAGCTTATAATATATTCAACAGAAACGCGTATGTTTCATATGAAACTGTGTTTGGCAAACCCTAGTTTTAGAACCTTACCATTTAGAAATGAACATTTGGTGACGTAATTCTAACTTTACAATTGGATACAACGCTGCCGTGGCATGTCCTGTTCAACACTATTACAAACAGTTAAAAAGCGTAATAGCGGTTTTATCCGATAACATGTATGTTATGGATAACAATTGAATGGAGCAAGAGGTGATGGAAAGAGCATCCCTTGAGATTGTCTTCTTTTGCATAGCCCAATGTGGATTCACATAAATATAATATTAAATTATGTATACATCATAATCAACTACCTGTTTTTCATAGATGAGTGGTGAAGGAGCTTATGGCTTATGCACTACCTTTTATAATGGCAGGCTTTATATGAAAGGATTCGGCAGAATATGCATTAAGCATTAAGGTAGAAAACAATCGTCCTTGTCTACAATCTGAGATTCCTTATTACAAGATAACATACATTCATTCACGGAAATTCTCAACTGCTTCTGCTCACCTATTGTTTGATACTATTTAATTTATTTAATAGATTGAAACAATGCTATAAGCTCTCATAAATGCAGGTATATATGGTTTCTTATCATTATAAAATTAATTAAGAAGCTTGTATTTTTGCATGGAGGCATGGAAATTCGCAAGAACGAGAGTTGACACCTACTATGGAATTTAGGCAGCTGCATAGATGTCTTGACTTTAAAGGCTTTAACTCCAAAATCATATCAACTAAAGCAGCCATAAAGAGAGGAATGGATGGGATTGTTGTCCTCTTTTTTGTACCTTCTAAGCGACAATAGAAGTAGTTTTAATTTGTAGTAGTATATTCATTGTGGGAGAAATATTCTCTTCATACTATAAACGTGGGGGAAATGGAAGAGACTACTGAGCTTCTGAATCTATGTAAGGCCAAAAAGATGGAATGGGAGAAGGAGTTCGCTGCATATTAAAATATGGACTAATTTATAAGATTACTCGTCCAGATTATGGTTAGTATATTCCACATTAGAAGTCTTACATTGGTTTGGAGGGGGTGTAATTATGAAGTCATTACTTAAATTCATTTATTCTTAATAAAGTACCTTAATTCTTCAAATATCACAAACTTATAGTACATAACAAAAAAGATATCCGTCATATCATTCAAGTAACAAAGGTAATAAATTAAATCGAACAATTGTGCTGTTGATTAATTCTTTTCTCGGCTATCAGATGCAGGTCTCGGTTTTAAATGGCTCTAAGAGCATCTCCAACAATGCTGTATTATGGCTCTCAAATCTATTTTCGAGGCCATTTTCCCTCCTACAATACTCTATTCATTTACTATGTAATAGAGAAATAAATAGTATCTCTCTATAAATAGAGGAACACTATTCATTCCTCTATAATTTTGTTTTTGTTTTTCCTGTTCTTTTTTTATATTTAGGTTATAGTTCTACTTCTTTGAACTATGACATGTAATTATATTTTAGATATTATATTATACATAGTATATTAAAAATTGTTGGCATATAAAATAACTAATAACTTCGAAAAACATAAATAACTATAAATAAATTTCAACAACATTACAACATCATGAGCTGTAGATTCAAATAACATTATAGATATGAAAATGTTTTTCAAGATTCCAACAATATAAGTTGTGTTTTTTTTCTTTTCTCGATTTTGTTTGTTATTGACAACCCATATTTTCTTTGGGATTGTGTTGTATGATTGATGAAAATTTGATCTAATGACTTCAAGTTTGAAATTAGCAACAAAGTGAAATCTTTAGGATTTTTTTTTTTTTTTACTTTAGGAAGTGCAACATGATTACTTTAGTGTATGGAGATAACAACATTTTTCTTTTATTCTATGTTATTAGAAGTTGACAATAAATGATTATGTGACACCATATTTTGTTGTTTCACATGACTTTACAATTTTTATAAAATCTCATATAAGCCGTGATAGAAATAAATTAATTCTGTGAGAGTATTATAAGTTCGCAACAACTGTTCTTATGCTTAAAGATATGGATGGAATTTAATTTGATTTACATTCTTCTTTCATTTTAATATATGCATGCATTTTATAGTCAACATTATTAGGTCGTACTTAAAACCAGCTACAACGAGAAGAAGAGATTGAAAGTAATTGTATGTTCTTAATTAATAGAACGATGAACTGACATATATAAACGATTTTAAAATTAGACAATGACTATTATGTATAATTTTATTATAATGTGTTTTCTTATGCAATGAAAGAAAAACATGAATATCAATCTACTTAGATAGAATAGTTTCATTTTCAGAGTAAGCATTTGATAAGATTTGTGTATTATACTTTTAACTCTAAAATCAAATGGCTAATTAGTATGAATCATGAGATTTATCTTGAACTTTTTAATAATTATTGTTTATAACGTCCGAGTGCACGTTAATTATATTAGTTTAGAAAAATGTAGCCATAACATACGATCTAACTAAGAGTTGGACTGCCCCTACTGAAATAGAATACTAGTACATAATAACAAAAAGCTCTATTAAGTTTAATCACAACAAAAGAAGGTAATGCGGTAATCAATAACTTTTAGAGAGTTGCTTTACTGTTTAGGGTGCTACGATTTGATGTGTGAAAGACACTCATGCAAGAAGTCCATATACATACATGCAATAAACAAGACTATCAATAAACACAGTGTCGCATAAATCAAACACCAAAAGAACCGAAAGTGAGCCCCTCTTGACCGCCTATATAAAGAAACATATGAGGTACTAGCTTAGGCGACCTTACATCCACTGACAAAATAATTTTTACGTCCAACAAATAGGGGTAGAAGAAGTACAGAACATAATCTCCAAACAAGGATAGGGGAGAAAGCAAACAACTTTCGGTAAGTAATTACTCCATATTTCTTATGCATTCGATCCCTTACTACGAATCTATTTGTGCTTACTCGTTATAGCTGTTGTTAGGGTGTATCTAATTATTCTTTTCTATTTCGGTTTGTCATTATAGGGTGGGAGACGAAAAAGGTAGGGGAAAGTCGATTCTATAAAGCTAATAGCAAACTCAAAGTCGCATTCAATGCCTACGTATCTGGGAAGATGGATCACAAAATCAGGTACCAATCAACGATATAGCATGTTAATAGATATTTAAGAGGAAATAATGTGCTGTGAAGCATTAAAGTAGTGTGTTTAGTACTAGGGGTGTCACATGATATGATAATTATAAATTTAATCCTCAATTTATGCTGTTTCGTAGAGTAAATTTGCATCATTTGTGCATCTATATCGTGGTATGATTTAAAATTATTAGTGCAAATGTAATTTCATCACTGTTATTACATACTTACATAGATTGTGTGAACGATTAAGTTATTTACAGTCATATGTTGTTCTGTAAAAGGTTCGATTTACACATTTCATGAGATTATGGATTAGTTAATAGTAGGGTACAGATATATACGGTATTTGTACCTGAAAAATAGACGTAATAATGAAATTGTAGGTGGTAGAATAAGAACACGATGTGCTATTATTTTTAAAGTTATTGGATTAGTTGATAGTTGGGTAAATATATATATATATATTTGTAACTGAAAATTAGTCAGAGTTCTTCAATCTTGTGGGTGCGTATATTACAACGGTTGAGTATACATGTATTGAAATGTCACTGTACAAAGTTTTAATTAATATGATGCGATAGGCAGCGTAGAATTATCTTTTGTTCAAATTTGTCTCAGAATATATATCGATTTATTTTGAGTACTTAACGATCAAAGGAAAATGTCCTAAAATACTCATGAATTGGTTGTGAAAACTATTGCTATTTATTGAGCATCGTACAAGGAGCTGAAATCAAGTAATTTGAAACCTGGACACCTGGGTAACGCGTGCAACGCTAATCAAGTGAAACAAGTGATTAGGAAATGCCTCAGCGAAGCCAATATTGCATTGTTGAAGTGTTCTGCAGTGGGAAAAATATGGAATTTGCCCAAATTACAGTTCCAAGGCCAAGTGCTATGTGCTTTGCTGTTTCGAATGGTCGATGTTCGTGATCAAGGCAAGCTAAAGTTCATTCTGGACGAGTGCTCTGCAGAATTTGGTAAGAAGGAGTACTTCATCATGACGGGGCTGCCATTTACGTCGACTTTAGAGCTGCCGCGGAATTCTCTGTTGCAGGCACGATACTTCTACCCTAAGAGAGTGATTTATTTGAGTGATATTGAGGAGAAGCTAATAGAGGCGTGCATGATAAACAATGACAGCAAGGATGCATACAAGCTGGCGTTGCTCTACTTCTTGTATGGAACCTTCTTCAATGAAACTGGAAAATCATCGAAAGAGCTGGACTTGAAGTATATGCACGCAGTGGATGACCTCGAAAAGTTTAATGCTTACGCCTGGGGGGAGCTTTCGTACGACTTTCTTATTAACAAAATGTACGAGTCATATGACGCTGCGTGTGAAGCAATTCGTCAAAAAACACTTCCGGGATGTGATATGTGCGGCTTTCATCCTGTGCTGCAGTGCTGGATTTACGAAACCTGCAGAAACTTGCCAGAGGGTTGGGCTTCAACTAATCCCAAATATGTTAGAGGGTGGCCCCGAATTCTACGGTGGTCTGCAAAGAAGAGCCCAACATATCCAATGGTAAAAGATCTGTTCAGCGACGAAGCAAGAATAGGATATGTAAGTTTGTATTATAATACAAAAATTATCTACTTATTCGTATACCCTTTTTTTAACTTAAATTGTTTATGGCTTCTAGGAGACTTTGATACCATCTGACGAGGAGCAGACACAACTTATTGATCAGGATTTGCCACAGTGGATCGACCTAAACACCCCCATTAACGGGGAGACGTCTCCAGACATCGACCGTTTGAGGAAGAAGCTAAACTTCAGCGACGTAATCAATACAGCAACCCCCTCTGTCTTTCCTCAAAGACGTCTTTCAGAAGAGTTGAATGGGGTATATATATGCATTTACCACTAATACAAGTACATAGCTGTAATTATCTATTGGTAAATGTAAAAAATCAGCATTGAATTTTTTGTGGTTTATTGCAGGAGCACCTAAGTTCGGATAACTACTTGCGGAGGGCTCTCGATGCCATGTATGGAATGCTGGCTTACTTGGTGGATGAGCAGCAGAAGAGGGTCGCAGCACAGAAGGTTCTGCAAGATAGGTCATTGCGGTGCCACGAGACAGGGGTGCTCTCACAGAAAACATCCACCGACGAGGAAAGGAGTGGGAATGAACATATCTTTGGACCTAGTAGCTCGGGTGTAGCAGATTTGACTGGAAATGGAGCATTAGCATCTTTGTATGCAAACGTGGAAGTCGTTGACGTGTCTACGCATAAGTCGAATGAGATTATTTCAGGTGTTGGGGATGACCTTGGCTCTGTCAAACTGAACAAGGCATCGAGTAAAGCTAAGGGAAAACGTAAGGTAAGTGACAACGATGACACGCGGAGTGCTAAAAGAGGTCCAGTGATGCCCTTGAGGATGGAGTACAATCCATTTCAAATAGGAGAGGATGAGGCTGTAAAGGATTTCCATGGTTGGTTGAGAGCTTCACAAAACCAGGGAAAGTAAGTTATTTTGCATCACGAAATCCTATATTCTCATGTAGTTGGTGTCATTGTTCGTTTAATTTTTTTCACACTAATTGCATTCATTTGCTTAATTCTTATGCAAAATGAGCAAACTTAATTATTTTCATTGCAGCCATAGCTCTCTGAAAATGCCGTTTCTAGGAGAAACTCAAATCTTTGCATGGCGCATTCCGTGTGTTGGACAGGAAACGAGGAGTCTAAGCTATCTGGTTAGAATTAAGAGTTACAAATATTTGCATTTTTAAATATAACGTGACTGATTCTATTATAGAAATCTTATTATGTATTACTTATATTGTACGTTAAATTCTTTTAATGCAGGATTGTGATGGTTTCATGAATGTGATAATGTACTTTGACAGAACCGATAACACAATTTTCGAGAATAGATGGGCAATGGTCTATAGTGCCGTTTGGGTAAATTACACAATTTTCATGCTTGAAAAAAAATATTATGTCCTCCAAGCAAAGCACCAACTGGGGCTACTTTCATTTTTTCAATCGTATGACAATATGATGCCAAATTAATTATTTCTTTCATATTCAGGAGGCAATGCAGGATTGTAATGTAAATTTCAATCATGCAAAGTTGTCGCCCTACATGACGGGAAAGCTCCCGGAAGAGCGACCAAGAGTATGGGCTTCCGTCGATTTTGTTTACGGAATTGCTCGCATTGCTGACCAGCACTTGGTGGCTTACCAGATAGATCTTTCGAAGGAAAGAATTAATGTGTTTGACCCATATTGTGTAGATTATGCAAGTGCTTTAAAGGTGGAGCGTGCTTTCCATAATATGCGCAAACAACTTGCAAGAGCGGTTAAAATGGAAAAACTTTTAGAAAGTCGAGGCGAAGTGCAGATGTACGAGAAGCAGTGGGAAGTGGTTGTACAAGATGCACCCCAGTGTGACCACAAGTATGACTCCGGCATAATGGCACTTAAGATTGTCGAGTGCTTGGTTTGTAACATCGATCTTATTAGCATCAGCGCTCATATGTGCAGCCGATACCGAGAAGGGTACATGACCCAACTATGGAAATTGAAGGAGGCAGCATACGAGAAGTAGGCATGTAAGATTTTTGAGATAACTCTTCAGTATTTTAGGATAACTATTGTGTAATTTAGGATTTTCTTTGTTGTCGTTGCTTATTGTAATCTTTTGTTTTTCGCGTGCACCAATTAGTGGTTGCATGTGTAAGTATTAGGATGGACTAAATTATGTTTAAATCGAAAATCAGTGTTGGGGTATAACCTACTGTGATGATGTAAACATATTTTGTAATGCGCATAGAGGCACTTATTTTGTAGTACGAATGCATATAAATCCTGATTCCAGTGCGTGTAAATCCACTCTTGCTTGTCCGTTATCTAATCATAAATTATATATATCTATATGTTCTCGCCCATTTGAACATTGTAGTTAGTCCTCTAAATTTTGTGATATTCTTCTTGATATAAAATAATAATTTATATTGTTCAATTTATTTCTTAATTTTTGGTAAATGTTCTGCAATTTATGCCTCCATTTTTTAATCAGAATTAAGATATTCAACGTTTTCTGTTATATTATTTCATTACAAGAAGAGATTGTAACTCGCATCTCGTAAAGTGGTGAGCAAGTGAGAACAAGTGATGTTGCTATGTTTCTAGAGCCAGAATTAGTTGGATTTTGTTCGTAATTCCCTGTCAAGTGAGTTAAACAAGAAAGTGAAAGCAATTATCTATGAGATGCAGTTCATATCTAAGTGGCCTCCGCAACTGAACAAAAGATATTGTTGTATTGTGGTTATGTTGCATTAGGACGATAATTTTGATATTCAAAAGTGGAAGGCAGAAGGGGAAGCAATGGATTGGGATGACTACAAAGTCATGATTTCACTGATGCTGCAAGAAACACAGCATTGAAAACACCTATTTTGTTGTTGATTATCTTCTTAATTGTGAGCAATAAGGCGTATTTGCATAAGAAATATCTAGCTAGGTTTTCCATGAGCCAGCTCTCGCTAAGACAATAGGAGAGAAGACTACAAGAATTGTTAAACGGCTAATGTGTAAGAGCATGAGCCTCCCATGAGAAAATCGCAGTGCCCCGAGACGCTAAGTGGATAGAGGCTTCCGAGCAACGGCAGCATGGGCAATGTTGTTCGAGGTGGAAATTTTTATTTTTTGTTTTATTTGGTAGAGACACATATTATTGTTCTTAAATAATGAAAAAGTGTTGCCAATAAATCTACATGTGATTTAGGAGGCACATATTCGTATTCTTAAATTGTACTTCTATGTCCCAATTATAATGGCATGTATTCTTTTCAAGACGTCCCACATAAGTTGGTCTGTTTCTTTTGTAGCCAAATTAGGGAATCATTAAATTGTGTATTTTTTAATTGATAAGAACAGGTATGTGTGTATAATAATAAATGAGTTCAATTATTAGCAGCTTTATATTACTGTAAGAGTTTTACAACGTATTGCCTAATTATACGACAATAATATAATATACTATAGAATTTGAGAGGAATCTTGTAGTATGTTCGATGGCCAACATACTAAATGTCTGAATTCCATTCGTAAGATATTTGAAGAACCATTATTATTTAACAAGTCTGAATTTGATTATGCTACATTTGAAATATTAGTTGAATTGTTAAAAGAAAATACATACGGACAAACATTAGGATATATCTTTCTAGCAGGAATGTGTAGTAAATTAACTCCTTAATAAGACAGTAGCGTGTTTCGCAAATTGTAGTATAATATTAAATTTTATACTTCTGTATATATATTTAATTTGTAAATATTTTCTTTGTAATATTTATCGTACATTACTATGCGAGTTTGGGACGATAATAAGATGTAAAATTAAATTTAATCAGCTTTCAGACATGTAACGAGTATGTGACAAAAAAATGTGTGCATATATATAATTATATAAACAGGTAAATAAAAAAACAACTGCGTATACAATATTTTATTATGTTTACTTTGTCATACTTGTACGAGCTTAAGATGTATAGAAGTTGATTTTTTCAGTCGGATATGAACAGTTTGTATATAATATTAAGTAATAGAGTTTGGTTTATAATTATTGGATATAATTATTATTATACGAGTTTTAGAACAAATTGAATAGTTATTCAATAGATATTGTTTTCGAATTATATATAAAATTGGATAAACCGCTATAAATTCGATGGGCAACATACTAGCTACCTAATAATGCTATTGAGAGAGATGGACCGTTACAAATATGTCTACAGTCATTTAAACAAATATGGGCCCAGCCCTGTCACAGCCCCAAATCCCGAGGGACGGTAGAAGCCGGGGTGCGACTGGGGTTGGATTAAAGAAGCGGGGAAGAAGGGGGCTAACTGACTAAACATACATGAAAGGCATCAATAAACCATGAACAAGACTTGAATATAAATGAGAAAGAGTTAATCGCTAAGGATTACTCGACAAAAGTACACAGTAGAAACTAAGTTCATATTTACAGACTTAACTACAGTGTATTGTTCAAAAGATACATTTCAAAAGATTTAGAGTTCTGCAGCGGAAGAGTTCTAACTAAAGCATCCTATCTTTCAACTCAACATCAACCGTTGCCGCTCCCGTCGCTTCAACCTGCACATTTAGAAAACAATGCAGGGCTAAGTACCAAAGTACTTAGTGGGCACGGTGCCGAAATCATAATCATAAGTATAGATAAATATGGCATTTCATAATCGTAGCACGTCGGGGTTTTATTAAAAAGGGCCCGCGTCTACTAAACATTTTCTTTTCTCATAAATCACTCGCGCGAGCATTTTCTGACTAATGTTACGTTCAATCTTGATCAATTCTCATTCACCGTGGCTAGTACCCCTCAACAGGATATCACATACACCACAGGTTACAAAGTGCACTAACTCTGGAAAGCACTTAGCAGCTAACTCAGAGCCGATCATTAGTTAACCTAGTTAGATTAACTCTAAATCTGGAAAACACGAATGTTGACTCAGATAGGTACAAGAGAACTCACATAAAACATAAAACAGTTCATGCCATAATATCACTTTGGAAACACAGATATCAAAGCGATAAAGAAAGATTTTCCGATCATTGCTCGTTTTATTTTGTATATAAAAGCCCACCTCGATATACAGAACTAAAAGTACTAGCTTCCAATCTTCGGATCTTCCGTCCTTTCTTTACAGCTGGTTTCCTCCTTCATCGTAAAATAATAATACTTAAAAACAGGTCGTAAAAGATAATCGATCAAAGAGAATCGAAATAAGTTTTAGTCGTTTCATTCTTTAGGCAATTGCACGCTTACTAGATTCATTTTACTTAAACGGGAACGAGACTCGTACAAATCCCGTTAGAGCTCGGAAGATCTCATACTCTACTCTTAGGTCAGTAGAGAGGGGAGTCGATAGCTTAATACGACTTACAAGATCATAAGGAACTAAGTTGGAAAGAATCAACTTAGGGGAATTACGTTTTAGTCCATTAAAAGACTTATGAAATTTCTCGCTTACTACTTCTTTATTTGAACGGATAAGAGATAAGATCTCGACTGGTTTTATCACTCAAGGCCCTGTACTTGACACTAGGGTCAGTAGGAAGATATTCGTTAGCTAAAACGGCTTAAACGATCGAAAGAAACTAAGTTGTGAACGAAACAACTTAGGAGAAGTGAAACTGGAATTTTACTGCGCAATACAGTGACTCTGGAGGCTGCCCAGAACAGACGATTTGGAAACAGGGGATGAGCCCTGTACCGTTGGAAAGTTTGGGATGTCTAGTTTACGCTCCAATTTACGGATCGCAAATCCGATAAACGAGCTAAAAGTTATTACAGTTTCCGGCGAGGGTCGCAAAACTGCCGTGATAACCCTAATTGCTCGATAGATTCGACGTATAACGTCTTAGGTTCGTTCTAAGCTCTCGAATTCGATTTCTTTAGAAACTGGACCCTCAAGGCAGTCATCACGTACTCCCGTACGTGATGAACTCCTTCTCAAAACTCGTCCAATAGCACGACGTTCTAAACGTCGGCTTTCAACTAACAATTACTAACCAACAAGTTATGAAATTCGCGTTCTAGTTCTCGACTATAACTATAGCTCATATTATATTAGCTCGAAAGCTCATGACATCAACTACAAAGTTGTTCTCAAGTCCATCATAGACAATAATATTAAATTAGAATTTTCATTCGACTTCTCAGTTATTACTTATGTCTAGTTGTTCGTCTCTTATGAAATTTTCAAAGTTGTCGGATTCCGTTCAAATTTTACGACATTAAACTACATCTAACGAGATTCACTTTTATGCATAAAATTATTTCATAACAACACTATATTTCAACTTATGACGAGTTCCTCATCTCTTATATTCCGATAAATATTTTTAGAAAAATCTAATTAAATTCCTATAATCAATTAACATCAACTACAACATAATTCCATCATCAATTCATCAATTAAATTCAACACATGAAAACCCCTAAAACTACTATAAATTTCGGTATTTATATATATGTTAAGAGAGTGATTTTCTTCTCCAATTAACACCATTTATTCAATAATCATCCTATTATAACAACAATTAATCAATTGCAAATCCAATTTCATCTAACATGCATAAATCCCCAAATTCAAACTCAAACCCTAAATTGGTTTTCACAAAACATGGGGCTTTCGATTCCTCTTTATTCTAATCACCAATTAAACACCTCTTAGGCATGAATCTATCATCAATTGAAGAAATCCAAAAATCCTACAAATAACCCTAAATTTTCGGTAAAGACATAGAGATTAGGGTTCTTGTTTTTGTTCAATTTAAATCCCTAATTAACCTATCTAACACATCCAATTTCATTAATTCAAGATCGAATCATCTAATTCATCACCCTAATTTTCGATCCAAAAAGGAAAATAAAAAGAAGAGGATGATGAATGAATAGAAGTATAGAGGAGAGGATTACCTTTGCTAATTAGTGAAAGAAGTATTAGGTTTGGATGGATGAATGAAGACTTGTATGATTTCTTCTTCTAGATCTTGAAGGTTTCTTCAATGGAGGATAAAAGATGAAGATGGGAGAAGGAGATGAAGGGGCTGCCGATTTTGGTGTGTTGGGAGGGAGAGATGGTGAATTTAAATGTTAACTTAGGTTATAAGACTTAATAGGTGTAAAGTAGTGAATAGTATACCATTAGGTGTCCTCATTAAACTATATAAAATGAAAATATCATCTAAGAGAGAGAGGGGGAGGTCGGTCAAGGTGAGGAAGAAAAGAAAATATCCTCACAAAATCGTCGCGATCCGATTCGACCGAAAATTTTAACGTGCGAAACTTAATTGGAAAATAAATTCATAAAATTTATTTTGACAAAAACCCGGGACGACACAGTCCGAGTTTCGTCCGGAAAATCATAAAAACGAACTTTCTCGGGCGAGTTCGTATCGCGATTTCGTGAATGTAAAAATCAGACGGTTTTCCGTTCTGAGTTCACGAACTAAAAACTTTTCGTACGCGCTAACCCTAAATACAGTAGTCGTCTAGCTGACTTCCGTAATTTATTTTCAGAAACGGATTCGACCGTTAGTCTTAGAATTCAAAATCGTAAGCTTAGGCGTGCAAAGCCATTTATTTAATTAACTTTAAAATTTTAGGGTCGTAAGGAATTTACGGGGCATTACAAGCCCAAGTGATATCCACTAACCCATGACATATATTAAATTAAAAGTTTGGAGACTAGGGCAAATAGTTAGGAAGAGCCGCCCTCGTATGTGTGCAGGTAAGAGGAAAAACGCCGTAGCACCGATTACAGCTTTCTCATTTGACGGTATTTTTGTTTCACTCATTAATCTGATGAATTCCAGGAAATCGGAGCCGACGACGCCGGATAACACGGAAGTTGACACAGTTTGTAATCAACAGGTATTTTGGCGAACTTTATGTTTACGCGACCTTTAAATGCTCGGACGAATTACTATATATGTTCGTATTCATCCCCAACACTTTGCTGTTAACACGCTAGCGATTAGATGTTCTTGTATGCACTAATATTGGATAAGGGATTAATTTAAATATGAGTCATATGGATTAAGTGAATATGTTAAATGTGATGCTACATAATCGGTGTCCCCCAACTGTATGCAGAAATGCCATAACTGACATTACATTAGTCGTCGAGCTCCACCTGTATGAGTGAATGTCATAGAGAAGTAGTCGTGTATGAAATGTCAGAATAAAGGCTCTTATACATATTTTGCCTCTAGGTACATCCTGATATCATTGAAAATAGGGAATTATGGATATCGGTATAGTTAGTTAATCAGCAATTGCTACTACATTGATGTTGTTATATTCATTAAGATAGTTGATGTTGTTATATTCAGTAAGATAGGTTTTGGGGTTCATTTAAATGTGAGGATGGAAGCAGGGAATATGCTAAAAGTGATGCTACATATTGGTCGTCGTACAACTGTATGAAGAAATGCGAAAACTGATGTTTCATTATTCCTCGACCACCAACTGTTTGAATAAAGGTCATAACTGATTTTAGATAATTAGTGGTCAATGAAAACTCTGATTAACAGCTGTCATACTTATTTAGGCTGTAGGTACATGCTGATATCCATCATTCGACGGCCCAATGATGACCTATATGCTTGGACAATTCTGTTTTTCTTTTACAGTAAAACATAACTGTGTAGTGTGGTAATAGTATAATTTCATAAGACCATATTCTCATACACACCATGTGTTGTAATCTTCATCTACTTATTGTATATGTGTTTCATTTGGTTGTTGGAATTTCTAATTGGAACAAAACATTTATGAATGCTCACAAATGAATATGGACTGTACCTGCAGCTTAAATGATGAATGATGCAGCACAGTCCTCTAACACAGAAGGGAGTTCTGAGATTATATGTCTCTCTGGAGAGTTCCCTTTTTTTGATGTGATTTTAAGCCAGACACATCTGTCTCCACGCTTTCGTATGGTATTAATCCGTTTCACTCGTTAATCGGTTTTGATTTTCTATCAATTCTTTAAACAGATTACCAAAAACCAAAATTTTATTAATTTAAATCTTTATGTGTGCTCAACAGGAGGTGCCAGCAAACATGAGGCACGCCGTTGGATCAGCTAATGTGCCGGCAATGCTCATGTGTAATGGACGAACTTGGAACATACCCTTCAATGGGAAACACAGTAGGCCACACTTTAACAAAGATGGTTGGAAACAAATTCGCTTTATATCACAATCTAAAGTGTGACGATGCTTGCATCTTTGAAATCCTTGAATCCAATACTGAGGGTCTTAGGGTGAAAGTTATGATCATCAGGGATACTAATGTTTTGCCGCCTATGCTACGAGCAAAAGTGGATGTCGAGGAAAACAAGGGAAAGACACTAGAAACAGCGATCATTGTCGAATAAGATGACTGTTCAACCTGTGTCTTTGTATTTCGTGTCTTTTTGTTTATTTTCAATTAGTGTGCTTCTTTAACTGCTGTGTCTTTTCCGAACCTTTATGTCACCACAAACGATTTGTGATGCCCGTATTCGAAGTATGAATTATGCAAAGTAGGAATTATGCTAATGTATTAGTACTTGTGTATGTAAGTGTTTTCAACGTATAAGGTAGTCTATTCTTATCAACTTAAATTTAGTGCACGTTTGTAACAGATATTTATAGGATTACATTGATTTTAAGACTAAACTATTCAAACAAGTGAACAACTCATAGGTACTTGAATGTTATAGTAACAAATCAAATTTTCACTTAAGTTATTTCGATTGGATCCCACGAAGATACTGTTGAAGAAATTTCATTCGTGGCGGGCAAAATAATAATTTAAAAATTGTGGATTAACCTCAAACGTTAATTGTAAAACCACCTGCCAAAAGACACAACATAAATAACATTAACTGCAAAAAAGGTACGAGGTATAATAACATTAATTAACGTGTCAAAATTCAACGTCCAAAATCGAGGGAAAAATTTGTAACAGAGAAAAATTATTACAATGCTTAATTTTGTCATCTTCAACATATATATAGTAATGCATATGACCTATTCGATTCAAAACAAATGTCACTATGTGTACAAAAAGTGTATGTTCATATCCATCCCAAAACCACAGAATCCCTATAAATTCAAAAATTGTGCTTACAATGATTGTCCGGATCGGAATAAATTAAATATTACAAGATAAAAAGAACAACGAAAAGCCTGCAAAGCATCTAAAAAACCACTGGAGAATTGGTTGTAATGCAATAAATTTTAATACGACAAAATTTCAAAACACTGTAAAATTAGTCCGTTTATTTAAATTTATGTAGAAAAAATCGTCTGAAATAGCTATTTTAACCGACACCAAAATTGTGAAGCCAAAATTAATACGATATCCGGTACAGATTTTAAATGACAAACCTATACAAATTTGCCCTAATTTTAGGATGGCCTCACAAAAATAAGATAAATTTCTGTAATGCCCCGTAAATTCCTTACAATCTTAAAATTTTATAGTAAATTAAATAAATGGCTTTGCACGCCTAAGTTTACGATTTTGAATTCTAAGACTAACGGTCGAATCCGTTTCCGAAAATAAATTACGGAAGTCAGCTAGATGACTACTGTATTTAGGGTTAGCGCGTACGAAAAGTTTTTAGTTCATGAACTCAGAACGGAAAACCGTCTGATTTTTACATTCACGAAATCGCGATACGAACTCGCCCGAGAAAGTTCATTTTTATGATTTTCCGGACGAAACTCGGACTGTGCGTCCCGAGTTTTTGTCAAAATAAATTTTATAAATTTATTTTTCCGATTAAGTTTCGTACGTTAGAATTTTCGGTCGAATCAGATCGCGACGATTTTGTGCCGAGCTACGTTTTTCGTCGAACGTTTTCCGTAACATCGGATCGCGCCGGAAAAGCGCGTATTTCCTTCTCCCTCTCCCTCATGACCGACATCATCCCCTCACTTTAGTTAGATTTTTGTGTTTTATTAGTTAAATATGTGACACCTAAGGTAGAACTATTCACTACTTTACATCTATCATACCTTATAACCTAAGTTAACAAATTAAATCATTCCATCTCCTCCTTTTCCCTCCCCAATCGGCAGCCTCCCCTCCCTCACTCTAGTTCTTCATTTCTTTTCCTCCATTGAAGATCTTGAAGAAGAAAATCACAAGTCTTGATTCATCCATCCAGTCTTAACACTTTCTTCATTAATTAGCAAGGTAATCCTCTCCTCTATACTTCTATCCATCCATCATCTTCTTCTTTCCATTTTCTTCTTTTGATCGAAAATTAGAGTATTGGATTAGATGATTTTGATCTTGAATTAATGAAATTGGATGTGTTAAATAGGTTAATTAGGGTTTAGAATTGAATAAAACCAAGAACCCTAATATTCTCTAAAGTACCGAAAATTTAGGGATAATTAGTAGGATTTTGGATTTCTTCAATTAATGATAAATTCATGCTTAAGAGATGCTTAATTAGTGATTAGAACAAAGAGGAATCGAAAGCCACATGTTTTGTGAAAATTCGATTAGGGTTTGAGAATGAATTTGGGGATTTATGCATGTTAGTTTGAAATTAGATTGCAATTGATTAATTGATGTTTATAGTAGGATGATTAATGAGTAAATGATGTTAATTGGAGAAGAAAATCACTCTCTTAACATATATGTCAATACCGAAAATCACTAAGAATTTGGGGGTTTTCATGTGTTGTATTTAATTGATGAATTGATGATGGAATATAGTTGCAAATGATATTAGTTGATAATAGAAATTTAATTAGATTTTTCTAAAAATATTTATCGGAATGTAAGAGATGAAGAACACGTTATAAGTTGAAATATAGTATTGTTATGAAATGATTGCATGCATAGAAGTGAATCTCGTTAGATGTAGATTAATGTCGTAAAATTTGAACGGAATTCGACAACCTTGAAAATCGCGTAAGAGACGAACAATTAGTCGTAACTAATAACCGAGAAGTCAAATGAGAATTCTAATTTGATATTATTGTCTATGATGGAATTGAGAACAACTTTGTAGTTGATGTTATGAGCTTTCGAGCTAAAATAATATGAGCTATAGTTATAGTCGAGAACTAGAACGCGAATTGCATAAATTGTTGGTTTAGTAATTGCTAGTTGAAAGCCGACGTTTAGAACGTCGTGCTATTGGTCGAGTTTTGAGAAGGAGTTCATCACGTACGGGAGTACGTGATGACTGCCTTGAGGGTCCAGTTTCTAAAGAAATCGAATACGAGAACTTAGAACGAACCTAAGACGTTATACGTCGAATCTATTGAGCAACTAGGGTTTTCGCGGCAGTTTTGCGACCCTCGCCGGAAACTGTAATAACTTTTGGCTCGTTTATCGGATTTTCGATCCGTAAATTGGAGCGTAAACTAGACATCCCAAACTTTCCAATGGTATAGGGCTCATCCCCTGTTTCCAGATTCTCCGTTCTGGGCAGCCTCCAGAGTCACTGTATTGCGCAGTAAAATTTCAGTTTCCATTCTTCTAAGTTGTTTAGTTCACAACTTAGTTTTCTTTCAATCGTTTAAGCCGTATTAGCTAACGAATATTTTCATACTGACCCTAGAGTCAAGTACAAGGCCTTGAGTGATAAAACCAGTCGAGATCTTATCTCTTATCCGTTCAAATAAAGAAGTAGTAAGCGAGAAATTTCATAAGTCTTTTAATGAACTAAAACGTAATTTCCCTAAGTTGGTTCTTTCCAACTTAGTTCCTTAAAATCTTTTAAGTCGTATCGAGCTATCGACTACCCTCTCTGCTGACCTAATAGTCGAGTATAAGACCTTCCGAGTTCTAAACGGGATTAGTACGAGTCTCGTTCCCGTTTAAGTAAAATGAAACTAGTAAGCGTGCAAATGCCTAAAGAATGAAACGACTAAAACTTATTTCGATTCTCTTTGATCGATTATCTTTTACGACCCGTTATTAAGTATTATTATTTTACGATGAAGGAGGAAGCCAACTGTAAAGAAAGGACGGAAGATCCGAAGTTTGGAAGCTAGTGCCTTTAGTTCTGTATTACGAGGTGGGCTTTTATATACAAAATAAAACGAGCAATGCTCGGAAAATCTTTCTTTATCGCTTTGATATATGTGTTTTCAAAGTGATATTATGGCATGAACTGTTTTATGTTTTATGTGAGTTCTCTTGTACCTATCTGAGTTAACATTCGTGTTTTCCAGATTTAGAGTTAATCTAACTAGGTTAACTAACGATCGGCTCTGAGTTAGCTGCTAAGTGCTTTCCAGAGTTAGTACACTTTGTAACCTGTGGTGTATGTGATATCCTATTGAGGGATACCAGCCACGGTGAATGAGAATTGGTCAAGATTGAACATAGCGTACCAGAAAATGCTCGGCCGAGTAAATTGTGAAAATAAGTCAGAAAATGTTTAGTAGACACGGGTTCATTCAATAAAACCCCAATGTGCTACAATTATGAAATGCCATATTTATCTATACTTATGATTATGATTTCAGCATCGTGCCCACTAAGTACTTTTTGTACTTAGCCCTACATTGTTTTCTAAATGCGCAGGTTGAAGCGATGGTGAGCAGCGACGGTTGATGTTGAGTTGAAAGATAGGATGCTTTAGTTAGAACTCTTCCGCTGCAGAACTCTAAGTCTTTTGTATATGTACTTTTGAACAATACACTGTAGTTTAAGTCTGTAAATATGAACTTAGTTTCTACTGTGTACTTTTGTCGAGTAATCACTCGTGGTCAACTCTTTCTCTATTATATTCAAGTCTTGTTCATGGTTTGTTTGATGTCTTTTATGTATGTTTAGTCAGTTAGCCCCCTTCTTCCCCGCTTCTTTAATCCAACCCCAGTCGCACCCCGGCTTCTGCCGTCCCTCGGGATTTGGGGCTGTGACAATTTCATTTCGAAATATGAGGTCGTAACATGTCATTACCTAGACAAAATGTGAAAGATTGCATGGTCATTAGCCAAAAAATACTGAACAAATCATAATTACTAATATTTTTACAAAATTAACTGTTAATTACGCTACTTATGTCGCGTGATAATTGATAAATACAATTTATTGTATTTATCAAAGAAAGACTTGTATATAATATATTCCAGAATATACAAATTAACTGTCCCCCACCGTCATGAGTCAGATACTAACAAAATGGATAATTTAATATAATTAATCGTAATAATTATCTATAATTCATTGTCCTAATTATTTATTTTAGTAATACCAAAAAATATAAGTGCTTCCGTAAAACTAGTAACAACGTATTACACGTTAATTTCATATGCAATACATAAATTATGAATGCAAGTAAAAAATACTTTATTATACTATATTTTGCTCTAAAATAGAATCTGATCGATAATAGTCCAAACCTTGTAGACTATGGTAGTTTTAAATAAATATTGTAAGTTGGAAGTCAACAAATAAATATAATAAATGTAATACCATTTATAATTTGTTAAAACTTATGATCCCGCATCAGCATTGTAAAAAATACAAATATGCGTAAGCTTCAAGTTGGTCTCAAATTGAAGAAGTCGTGAATTTTTTTTAACTTAAACAGATCAACAAGCACAACTTTGGGCTGCCCTAATTGAGGGAATTTGGGATTGGCTGACAAACCACATAAGTGAATGAATGTAGTTTCCGTTTCTAATTCGCATTTGTATTTCTCTACGGGTTCTCAATTTATATGTTATAATATTTGAAAATATTGGATTTATTGAAAAACATTAGTTGAATTTCGTGAATCAAATATTATTAAATTTCTAAAATAAAAAATTACTCGTGTATTTTACTCCATTTATTGTAAAACACTTGTACTCACAAATAGGCGTTAATTATACCTCAATGCAGTATGCAACCTCATATTATGCTTACTATTTGCTACATTGTTTGTATGTATTGATATTCAGATTCAATAATTAATAAAGCTAATGCTTAAAATTTATTATTTTAAATATTAAATAAAGATTAGTATTTTTACACACTGAAAGAATTATAGATCGCTGTAAATATGATTTTACATAACAACGCTCCATAACAAGTTATTTTTAAGCGAAACTCCCCACATACGCTAAGGAGATGCTTCAGAGTGGATTTATGTACTTTAGTACAAAATAATACTTATGAATGTCAGTGCATAAAAGCACATAAATGTACGTACACGAAATTACATAAATGTAGCAAAAAACTAACAACGTTGTCACGATAATTTTTCATTGGGAATAATGTATTACAAAAGCTTACTCACAGATTAACATATAAATCGAAGTTGTAATTAACGAGTTGGTGCCACATTATATTCTCCCACTAAGATAAGTTCCGAAAAAAATGAATGCTTTATTAAAAATAAAGGAATTTACCGTGGATGATTAAAACACGTCTAAAATAAACAAACAAAAAAAATCGTTCTCTAAATAATCTCATCTGCAATTATTTTTTAAAACACATCTAAAATACAGAGACACAAATGACAAATGCTTCATAAAAATAATAAACTACAATTGATGATGCAAATAAATCTAAAAAAAGGATACAATTAAGGTAGGACTCATAAAAAAAAACTAATCAAAGAAAGGAGGAATACCTCCCGTAAAAGTAGGAAACAGCAAAAACAAAAACAAACAAACATAAATTAAAGGTGGTGTCATGCATGTTCATTCGTCGTTGGTAAAGAAGAATAAAAGATAGTACAACTCGTAGTGGTTGAAGTATATATCTAAGGTTGGGAAAGGGACCTATATTTCGATTGATACGGAATCAAACCAGTACTGTGCTCTTCATACAAACTCCGATTAGGCATTGTGTGCTCATTCATTTGGAAAGGAATTCTCGGTACTGAACTCGGCAGACGAGCTCTCACTTTACTACTGTGTGGCGTTATTGGGGCCTGCTGCTTTTTTCCATTGTCATTATCAAGTGGACCCTTCTTACATGCTTTAACGCCTGCAAAGAATAGAACATTTACACAGATAATATGAAAATAAAACAACATTTTATGTATATACAGAAATTTAGTTTTAGGATAGAGTAAAAACCCTTGTTTTGCAATGATTCCAAAGTGCGACTCCCTCTCGCGTTCACAAAACCTTTCTCCAGAATGCGCTTTGGATCGGTGAAAGGTGCGGTGTTCTGCTTCTCACCATCATGTGACGCTGTGTTACGCTTTTTGTTCAGTTCTTGTAATCCAGTCATGTCATAAATTTCCCTACCAAGTGCTTCCACCCTTTCTTTCACAACGGAGCGACACTCCTGGCGCTCTACGCACAGACATGTAATATCATATACACGCCTCAAAATCGTGTTCACAAAAAGCATATTGGGCAGGGTTCCTGTATTATCGGAAAGTACGCTTTTAATTAGGCATGTCGCCTTTGCAGACTTGGTCCATCTCTTCAAAATCTGGGACTCGGGGATCGAGTAGTTATTCATGTAATGGTAAACCCTAAGAATATGGCGGCATAAGATGCCCTCTGATTCCCACATACGGCAGCTACAACGCGCACAGTTCGTGTGCTTGTTATAAACAATCTTTCTACCCCGTCCATGTGTAAGCATAGTTGCAGAAATCTCTACATCACCACCGCCGAGATCAACATGATCATGAGCTAGTTCAACATCTCATATCCTGATAGCCTCGTGTTCAAACATCTGATACACTTTGCGAGTGTATGTAGAGGCTGCCTGAGTGAAAAGCTTGTTGGTGCTGAGCATCTGTCCAGGCAACCATAAGCCAAGTGTTTCCTCCTCCATTTCCCTTCTGCGCCACTTAATCTTTAGCTCTTCATAATTTTCAACAAATTGAAATAAAGTGTGAGTACGACGGATTCCAGACTTGACGCAGCGATTAGCACCTTCACTCCGAGAACTTGACAAGAGTCCAGCAGTAAAAATTCCACGCGTAAAAACGGCGGCCCACCGATGTCGAAGTTTGTGCATTGCCTTAAACCAATTTTGATTCTTACCAACGGGATTGGTGAAAGTCAGCAGCTTCTCCCAAACCTCATCAAACTCACGTTCAGTTTCCACTTCATTCATACATTGGTGCCACAACTTCTTGAATTCTGAATTTCTATTCAAGAATCCAAACCGCTTTGTAGCATTTCGGTTTACGTGCCACTGGCATAGACGGTGCTTCGACTGCGGAAATTTCTTGTCAATACCACTCATCATGGCCGCACATTGATCAGTAAACACGACATTTGGCTGCCGACCGTTCATGGACTGAAGAAATTCGTTGAATAACCACTCAAACGAAGAAGTAGTCTCATCAGACAGGAAACCAATTCCGAACATGCAGGTGAATGTATGGTGGTTTATTCCGACAAAAGGTGCGCATATGAGATTATACTTGTTGGTACTGTACGTCGTGTCCACTGATAGGACCTCTGGAAATGCTTCATAGTCAGCTAAGGAACGGCCATCACGAAAGAAAAAATTCATTAATCGACCCTCGTCATCTTTTTCTACATTCCAATAAAAGAAACGATCCTCACTGCTTTTTTTAAGAAAGTAGTCGTGAAGCATCTGTGAGTCGCCGTTATCGAGCTTCGACTTTCTGCCCTTGCGTGCAAAATGATCATACACATCCCTACGTGTAAAGCCAAGATTTTGAGGGCCGCCACATTGCTTCTCCATAAACCCACAAGCTTGGCTAACACCAATACCAGCCGCATGCAAGGCTTCCAAAATTGATGCTTGTGCATATTTCAAATTACGCGAGGACCTAAGCATGTACGCCTGCTCCGCGGACACCAGACCGTGGTTGTGCTCTCGGTCGAATATGGAAACTCGCCAGGGTGACCCCAACTTGCGTGCCACCCTAATCTTCGCTCGGCACCCAGTCCGAACGACTATTTTCTTATAAGCTGGGACTCGACGTTTAGAGGCTTTCGGATCTCCAACTCCAGTACAAGAACACACATATTCTTTCCATTTCACCTCTGTACTCTGAGTGTGGTACCATTGCTCACCCCGTCTAACTCCAAAACCTTTCAAGCGACCATATTCACAATATATGAGGTATGCTTGTTCAAGATCCTGCAAAATTGATCCAACGCTCAAACGTTGTTCAATTGCCTCACACATTAGTCTGAGCTCCTTCTTTTCAGGATCTTCATCGTCAGCTATCCCTTGATTCCCTTCCAAACAAGGTCCGGGATCAGACTGGCCGTTTACAGCTATATCATTCGGACTATCAGCAACAGAAGTGTTCTCAACCACTACGGCATTAACTGCATTGTTTTCCTCCACTATTGCCTCATCTGAATTATGTTCATTAATACCTCGACAATAACTAATGATGCCTTCCGCATCGGAATCGTGTGAGTCAAGTAAATCATCCGAATCACTGACTGTTCTGCCATCAATTCCATATTCACCGCTTGAATTTCTATTGCCATCCTCATCACTCGATCTCAAATCATCCATACCCAAATCAGTAGTATTCAAGTCCAAATCCATTCAAGAGGTAGTTCCTACAATGCAACTATTCAAATTTCATTAAACTTAAAAATCAAATCTAATATTAACAACTAAACAAAAGAATGTGTCTAAACATTTATAAAAAAAAAAAATTACAGGAACAAGTTTAAATTCTCAAAAGGAAAATGTGAGCATAAAAAGTAGAACCTGAATTAGGTATTACGTTGTTTCTCATACCCAAATCGATAGACTCAAAAAAGGTTAACAGAATACAAAATGCGAGAATCACAACAGAACATAAGCAAATTTGAGCATCACACAAATATATGTCCATTAAACAGGATGACAATATTCTAATCCATTGAAGAATTTCAACATTAATAATTTCCTATAACTAAGCTACCACCACATCATAATTATCGAAGATGATAAAAGAAATAATACTTGATAAAATTTAGAATGGGCAGATTTCCACAACCTCAATCACCACCAAATTGTCGAAAAAGATTAAAAACTTCAAGTAAGGAGGAACAACTACAAAATAATACGAGCCAACAACAAGGCTACAACTTACGCTGATTTTGACAAAATCCTCGCCACCCAGTTGTCGAAGAAGGCAAACCTTGAAAGCTTCGGAGGAAGAACACACAGACAAATTAAATGGATTGAAAACAAAAATGATGATAGAATGCAGATTTCTATCTGCTAAAAACTCGCTACATAACTGTGGAGACAAGAAAGAGGAAATGAGTGCAGAAGTAAAAGATTTAAGCTACATGAAAATGGAGAAATGGACATTGCGTGTATATATATATATATATATATCTATTCAAGACTAATTACATCCTAAGTATGTAATTAATGAATATAGTATATATATATAACCTGCATGGTGAGCTCCAAAAGTCAAGGTTGCAGAAAAAAATCCAGCAAAAGGTTTCGAAGAGGGCCCAGAATTTCACTTTTGGCTTAGCCACATCATCAATAACCATACCCAAGTTAACCGTATATACACAAACAAATACCTTCAATACCAAACATAAAAATAAAGCAAAAAGAAATGAACTTACACGTGGCGGCAGATTAGCATAGGGATGCATATGGACGTGGGTCTAGCATCAAACGTCCCGAAACACCATACTAACCCGGGACGGTTAAAAAAGGAAAGTAATCATACTAATCTGGGACAGAGGGAGTATTATATATGATATAAAAATGAAAAAATATATTTACAAATATATTATAGATCGAGTCTTAGAACGGATCCGGATCACATCTGGATCTAAAAATTTAAATTCAGATTCAGGTTTTTTTTTAAGACATTTTGTTTAAATCTGATTCAGATTTATCGGATCCAAATTTGATATTCAGATCTTAAAAAATGAATCTGGAACACCAAATTTGAACTGGATCTGGAATCCATTGCCATATCTAGCAGTTACGTGTTAAACGTGTTAAATAAATAAATGAGCCTCTGCATATGATATCGGCAGCCACGGCTACATTTAAAAAATCGGAAATTTCAATCATGATTACAAATTTTTTTCTTTTTTTTTTTTTAATGTACGGCGTTTGCATTTTCTCGACTTTTGTTTTGACATGGTCTTTTTTCTTTGCATATTATCGTTTTTTGGGCGACAGGGGTCGGCAATTTGCTATCCGTTCGTTTTGAGAGAAATTTTTTATTTTGTATGTATGCTTCAAATATCAAATAATATTGTTCGAATTCATGACATTAGACTACGAACTCATTCAATTCAATTTATAATTAGAAGCGTATGCTATTATCATTATTATGCTAATGAAATTCATATCTTGGCTTCGCCACCACACATTAAAAAAAAAAAAAACATAAGCGTATAATTGGATCATCAATTTCTTCAGTATTTTTTCTTACTTTCGTGTGCGTTTCTCGAACCAAAAATTTCAATTAAAAATTCAACAAAACACAAATGTATTATTCCATTTCTAAAAATATTCTAACCCCTTCCTTATACATTAACATCGTGGAATTCGTTACTGGCTACAAAAAATAAGTACTTTATCATCTCAAGGGAGTGTTTACCTTGGATGATAAGATAGATTTGATACTATATAGAATTGATTATATGAAGTGTTAGATGATTAAAATAGTTCAAAAATAATTAATAATTAGTTTATCTTGGATGATAGGATAGATTTGTATAACATAAGATTGAATATATGAACAAGATTATGAACAAGTTTATCTATATATTATATCATTTAAAGTAACCATTAATAATAATGAGTATTAGGCTATCTGCAACCCTTAGAACACCCTTAGGGTGCTCTAAGGGGTGCTCTAGCACTAGAGCACCCTTAGAGTACTCTACCCCTGCATCCTAAGGGTGCTCTAAAGGTGCTCTATCTTTAATATTAAACAATTCCTCATTTTCATTTATTAAATTAATTCCTCTATTTGTAAATAAATTAAAATACACTAATTAATAAATAATACGAATTTTCCATTAATATTTAAACATTAGAAAATTTTACATAAATTAAAATACACTAATTAATAAAAAAAACACTACATGCTGGAATAAAACTAAAAAATACGAAAAAAAACTACGCCCACCCCCGACGTTGCTTCACCTCCTCCACCATCTTCCTGTGAACTTCCTGCTGCTCCGGCGTCATAAATCTCGTGTCCCTGGAGACAACTTCCAAGTCGGTGGCATCACGTCTCTGCTGAACATATTCGGCCCGGATGCGTGTATTTTCCAGCTTCGCTCGAGCTGATTCACGCAACACCACCGCGATCTCATGCTTGGCCTCGGCGAACTGGGTAAGTCGGTCGCCATATCGATCCATGACGGATTCGAACTGGGACGAGCCCTCTACCGGCTTCTTTCCTTTGGACCTTACCCTGGCCCTTGCCGTATCTCGACCCTCCGATCGGGAAGGCGCGCTTTCTCCTTCGGTGGACTGGGCCTCCTCCGCAGAGGGCTGGGACTGAGAAGAAGTGTAGTTGCCCTCTCTCCGCCGTAGTCTTCGTCCTCTTCATGGACGATACGTCTGGGAAATTGGCGAGGACGAACTTGGGGTTATCTTTGAGAATGTCTCAGACTGTGAAATGGTGGAAAGCAGGTCCCTGGGTATTTGACTGGTAGATGGCTTGGGCCTGGGCAATCACATACCCGTCATCGGCGCCGCTTGGCCGGCAAGATTGGGCTTTATGGAAAGCGCTAATCCAGGCTTTAACAGCAGTCTGGATGCGGCTGAAGAAGCTCCTAACGGCTTTCTTGTTGAGCTCCAAATTGAACTTCTTGTTGAAGCGCTCTTGGATAGCGCCCCAATATCTCTCGCCGGACTGGTCGCATCCGACGATGGAGTTGCAGGTCTCCTCCACTCAAATCTGTGCCATGTAGCTGGCTTGTTCGTCGGTGTAGTTGTGCCGCTTCGCCCGGACGGGTTCCGAGTCATCTTCGGCGGCAGCGGCGTCAGAGGTGGCGATGACTTTGCCCTTCCCCTTCTTTTTTCTTCCTCCGGCAGCGGGCTGGGACGGCGGCGGTGCCACAATGAGGCGATCCTCTGTGTTTGTCGCCGGAATGTCGGCGTCGGGGGAGAACGACGGGTAGGATTCGGTGGAGGCCGAAGTGTTGAGGTTGATTGAATCAAGCCCCACCGCGTGAAATAGTTCATGTCGTCGGCATTGTCGCCGAACCAGTTGTATGGATTGTTGGGATCCATAATTTTTTTTTGGGATGAATTTGTTGGAGAAATGAAGGAGATGAAAAAAATTGAGAGATGAAAGGAATGAGAGGTGTGAAAATGAGAGAGATGAAATGGGTATTTATAGGTAAAATAAAAAAAATAAAAAAATAAAACAGAAAAATTACCGTTGCCGGCGAAAAAATACCCATTGCATTCAAAAATTTTAACGTTGGCGCGTGTATCACACGCGCCGAACGTTTTTTATTTTTTATTTTTTTAAATTCCTCGAGCGCGTGGCCATACGCGCCATGCTCGAGCATGGCTCGTGCGCTCGAGCTGTGCTTGAGCTCTTCCCCTCCGCCACGTAGACGTCTCGAGGCCCCCCCTCCCCTACTCGATGCCGGCTCGAGCACCCTTGCTCGGGACCGGTTGCAGATAGTCTTAGTTTAGAAAAATAAAACCCCACATTAAATAAGTATAATTAGTATTTATTAATATGGAGATGGAGTGCCAATGAGGCCTAGTTCAATTGGCTGGCCGAAGTACCACAAGTTTTTTGTTTATTTACAATTTTTTTTTTCTTTTTCCTTTTTCTTTTCGGGTGGAGCCTTCGGCTCTGATTTTACGGCTCCGCCTTCGCTCCGATTACTAATATAAGGATAATCATCGGGCAACAATTTGGATTTTTCAGCTCGCTCCGCGGCCTTTGGCTCCCCTCGCTTGAATCTTGACCAAAGAAGAAGCGGCAAACAAAACAACGAAGAGACAAACAAAAAAACGTGCAAAATAAGTTTGGAATTTAAGAAAACAAAAATCGAAAAAAACTAGAAAAAATTGGTGCATATCAATACTTTTCAGTGTGCATATTAATATATGGTGGTGTGCATATAGGCTTATTGCCAAAAAAAAAGAAAAATAAATCGAAAAAAAATAGGGGTGCTTGGCACAGCGTGTCTCATGCAAGAATTTGCCTTAATATTATATCTCATTGTAATTCACTAAAAAAAAAAGAAAAAACAAAATGGAGTTGGAGTAAACCAGAAAGGCGGCGGGTAGATCTTCTTGATGCTGCCGCGGTCGCACGGACAGTAGCATGGATTAATAGTCTTTCTCTTATAGTCGAAAATGCCGATATCATGGCCGCCGTATATGTGCTTGGCGCATGCGGTCGGCCAATAAAAAGCCCCCCCTTCGGTGAAATAAATCGAATCAGCCTTCAACCCGGGAAACTCGGCCGCCGGCACCGCGAACGAGCTGTTGAGTCCGACAAACAACGCCAGACCATCCAACGAGTCTTCCATGTAGCACATTCCCTCCGGCCCCGGTCGATGACGTGGACGTCGAATCCGATGGTCTTGTGGGGATACCCATAATTCTTGCTATGATCCTCAATAGGACAACCGTCCGGCGCCATCTGTTCACGAGCAACAGCTTATCGGTTTGCTCCACGTGTACGAGGTTCCGCGGCATACGCCTCAAGCGCTGTTTGAGGTCCCTCTCTCGATCGCAGCCGGCGAAGAAGGGTTAGTTTTCGTCGTCGCGGGCGAGATCGTTGAAGGCCTCCGACCATTGTTTCTTTGGAGAGAAGAGGAATGGTGGCGTCCCATGCCTCCACGTCGTTGCTGGTTGTCTTCTGAGCATCTAAGAGGCATAAGAATAGTCTGTCTGTTGTTGAGTAGACGACATCTTCGTGAGAGAGTCCCCAGTCACTTGTAGTCGTCCACTCGCTGCTCCGGCCGGGGCTGCAGACGGCCAGCTCGCCGAAGAAGCTCATGATGGCGCGGCAGTCTTGTTGACGGGGAGGAGAGGAGAGGACCACCCTTCTTACTGTGTAGTGCTCGTGCCATTTCTTGAACTATGGATTTGTTGAAAGTTGAAACATTCTCACCGAGTGATGGGGTTCGAAAGAAACAGGCTGTGGTCGCGCCGATTATACAGAGCTAGCCACCCGTTCGACGATCCCACGATCAAAGCGTCGTTGTTAGGCAATTTTGGGTTGGACAAGGAGACTACTTTGTTCTCGGTGAGGCTGTAAAACATGCCGCCGCCGCTGCCTCCTTTTTTGAATGATGGCGGTAGCATCAGCCACGGCTATGATACTCGCCGAAGGGCTGAATCTCGGCTTCCACCTCTGCATAGTTTGCTGTAACTGCGATTTTGTGAAAGGGATATTCCCGTACGACGAAGATAAGAGCCGGCAGCCACCTTGTCGGAAATCAAACGGCGTATAGAAGCCATCGTGTGTGTAACGAAATTAATCAAGCTTCACATGCATGCCCTTTTATTCTTTAACCTACATCGATATAATGATTTATCAATTATCAATTACAATAACATATGTGGAAAATTATATTTCATATGTTGCTTGGCCAGAAAGTTACTAGATTTCTTATGAGTATCTAAGATTTATTTTTTTTTTTTTTTTGACATGATCTAAGAAATATATATGTCTCGAAGATATATTTTGTGGTAAATTTGACGGCTAAGATTTCATTGGGGGATGATGTGCGTCAAAAAATTACTTATTTATATATATGTACTTTGGATCTTTCAATAACTTGAACAGAAAGTGTACAGTATATATACTATTAAAGTTATCCTCGCCTCCAAAGTATTTCTAACTCCACTATCCTTACATCCCAACTATCTTCAAACTGTCTCTAACTTTAATATTATAAAATTAGAATTTTCTATTAATTAAATTCTGAAAATTACATTAATTCACTACTAGAAAAACGGTCATACATGACATCGAAACAGCGTCATCTATGAGCTTTCCTAAAGCGTCAAGTAGGCGGGTGTAATCTATAGTGGTAATATACGTGCCGTTAATTTACTGTCATCTACATTTCTATTCATGACACTAATTTAGCGTCATTTATGTGCGTAAAACACCGTTGTGTATGAGCGTGTCTGATTTTATGTGGTAAATACATGACATCCATTTTTCGTCATCTTATGTTTGAGATTGTCATATATTTTTATATTATAGTTGACTCTTTTTCTAGCAACCGTCATAAAATATACCTTTTTTTATTTTATTTTTATTTTTTTGATATTTTTTCATTTTCCTGTTTTATTTTCAAGAATCTCATATAATTAAAGTCATAGTAAAGTCCAAACATCCAGAATCTCATATAATTAAACATTCTCAAAATCATGTAATTCATCCATACATAGTCATAGTCATAGTAAGTTGAATATAATCCACAATCCTAATATAAAAAAGTCTTCATACACAAATCTCTCTCCATCAGCCATGCTCAAGAACTTGTCACATATATATTACGCTCAAATACAATTACCCAATCACAAATCATATTACAAAATACGATGCATAAACAATATACTACTAAAGCAAAATTACATATATGCCAAATTAATTAAATATATACATGTACCTCTTAGATGATCAATTACACAAGAAGCCCACTCTTCACGAACCTCATCGATCTCATCCCCACGATAACTCTCATTTTTTGGAAACTATGCAACAAACAAGAGCACAAAAATATTGTATTAAACAATTAACTAATTAACTTACATTGCAAATTTTTGTCATAATATGTTTACCAATGAGCCAACAGAAATTAAGTCCTTTTGCCACCCTTGTACTATTTCCTTCATGAATCGCATCACATAATATCCACATTGGTTTGATAATGAAGGCTACATAGGACCCTACATGAAAAAACCAAAATGTTGAGTGTGTAAAAATAAACATGCATTATATCTAAACACTAGAATAATTACCTTTATAATTTCCCATATGTACTTTAAAACTTTTCATCGCACTTCAAAGCAAAGTCATGAAGATGAATCAACATTAACATCACGTACAAAGGCACAGATATTACAAAAGGTTCTATAATTTACGTTTCCACCACGCTCTAACTCCGGTAAGCCATTGAAAGCTTTCATTTGCTTTCGATAAGGATGAGATTCTGGTAAATGGTTTCTAAACCCTCTATAGCATTTTTTTTACTCTTTGGCACCCATGTACAACAGGCCAATAACTATACTTAGAGCTCATGAGGACAACCATGAATCTTCTCATAATCTAGCCCTAACATGCTTAAAGTTTTCTTTGCATTGTATAAAGTTTTAGGTAATTAATTGCCTTTAGGAAGCATTTCTGAGAGCAGACTTAATAAATCATTAAGACTATTATCACTCTAACCAAATTTGGCTTTCAAGTTGTATAGTTTAACCATTGCAGAAAACTTGGTAAAATTGCTACACTTTTCATATAAATGGCTTGTCAGCATCTTCAAGCAATGTTTGAAACTGACTTGGGTTATCTTCATATACATTATATGCATCATGAATCATATCAATCGGCTGATCAACAGTGCAATTTGCAGCACTTCTCCTACCCCTATCACTATCACGTGCAGTTGGTGTTGATAAATTTTCCCCGTGCCATAATTCTCTAACGAACATTACCACATAGTGTACAAGGACACGGTATGAGGCTAGCATCCCTTGCATTTTGTAAGGCAAAATTCAGGAAAGTTTCTACCCTGACTTCATACTCTTTTGATAACCTATTCGATGACATCCATGATTTTTCATTTATTTAATGAATAAATTATCAATCAAGGTACCTAAGTCATTAAAAACTATGAAATGAGTGCACTAGAATATTAATATCACGAACTACAAAGTACAAAGCTATTTTGATAATCACATAAAAATGAGTGAAGCAAATCATATATCATCAGTTACAAATAAACTGATACTCACAAATTCTCCAGCAAATCCTTATAAAATGCCAAAAAAATAAAAGAAGAAATAAACTATATATAAACACATCACTCTGTCACCAAGCAATTTTATACCAAAAAACCGTTACAGGTGCAACCACCAATGAAATAATTATCAAATCAAATGAAGCAACGAAGCTAATGTATAAGTCTCACTCTTGTTTTATGACTAGCACACTCTATGAATACTCTAATAAAACAACATACTACCAAATTTCTTGATTATAATTAAACATTTTCAAGAAAAGTTACATGAACAAAAAAATTAACACAGGATATAAATTCCACATGCATGCAACATATGACTATTTTTAATAGGAAAGTGAAATGCAGTGTTAGCAAGTTAACTCACTTTTCTACCGTCGTTGAATTTTGAGAGCTCTATAATTCTCCTGTCTCAACCACACTGCCCAAAAAAGAAAAGATAAATATAAATAAGCTAGTTTCTCTAAAACATAGCAAAATTGAGATTTCACTCTATTTAGCCTAATAAGAAGATTTCCCTTACCTATTTCCCAAACATAAATTAGCACACAATTTTTGCAAAAAATGCAGGGAATTTTATGGAAAAAGGGAGAAGTGAAGGAGGTATTCACCACAAAAATTGAGAGATTAAAACAAAATAAAGTATTTGAGATGTCTTGACAAAGTTTTTTAGGAAATGCCCAATTTAAAATTCAAGCATTTTTCAAGTAAATTCAAAAATCAGAGGAAGTTTCAGAAGACAAACCTCAAAACAGTTTATGTCTTTGGGAATTCTACTTAGAGCTCCAAACAATAGTAGATAAAAAAGCAGCCCCCTGGAGAACGACGGCGCGGCGGTCTGGAAAATGGCAGCACGACGTTGTGGTGAATGTTGGTACTGATGGAAACGAGCACTATGGTGAAAGACGGCAACAACGTTGTGGTGAATCGAAATTACTATGAGAAATCGAGCCAACCAGTAGTTGCGATGGAATGCGACGAAGGTGGCCGGAGTAGGGGAACATTGAACAGCAGCTCGCCGGAGAAACAAAGGCGGCAGACCAGCGGAACCGCGGCAAAAATGGGCGCTCATGTGAGGAGAGTGCGAATTAGGGGGTTTTTGAAAAATTTCAATTGGAAAAAGAAAATGGGACGATTAAGTCATAAGTTTGGGTATATATCTGATTACTTTACTTTATTTTTTTGATTTTTTTTTCATACATGACACTTAATGATGACAATTAATAACATAGTCATGTATGGGTACCACTGATTTGTATTTCTTCGATTTTAGTTTTTTTTTTTCACAACTAAATGTATACATGACATTCTTATAGGTAATGTCATCGTTACCTAATGAAGCACGCTCATAAATGACAGTTTTTTTTTATGAGTGTCATGGAAACTAAAAAAACGCACATATATGACACTTTGTCAAAAAAGAGTCATCTATGCAATGTAATGTATTTGTATTTTTCTAGTAGTGATTCAAATAAAATAAAATATTACATTAATTGAAATTAAAAAAAATCCTTAATTAAAATAAATGCCTACTCTTGTAGAGGTTTGAGTCGGCGCAAACGTGCTCGATGAGATCATTGGTAAGCCGATGGTGCTTTCGTATATCTCTCCAGTCGGCTTCCCGTTTGAGATATTGCCGAAAGGCGAGCGGAGTGGGCCTCTGCGATACACCGCTAGTGGATGGAGAATCGGCGTCGTCTCTCCAATTCTCTGCATCCTGTCTCTCGTCTTCGATTATCATGTTGTGCAAAATATTGCACGTGAATATGATATCTCAGAGGTGTTTCATATACCAGCATCGACCCGGGTTCCTAATTATTCCTCATCGGGCTTGGAGAACTCCAAAAGCCTTCTCGATGTATTTCCTTGTGGATTCCTGCATCGTTTTGAACCTCGCCGTCTTCGGGTCAGTTTCAAGTTGAGGAGCCTTGATCAGTGTTGGCCAAAAGGGTAGATCCCGTCGGTCAAATAATATCCCTTGTTGTACTGTCGACCCATGACGATGAAGTTGCACTCCGGAGCCTTATCCTCAAGCACGTCGGCGATCAAGGGCGACTGGTTGAGGACGTTGATGTCGTTGTTACAGCAAAAAGGCATGCCAGATCTACAAATCATGCGATGCCATCGTTTCCAAAATTAAGGTTGGCTCGCCCTGATCGCCGCGCGTGTAGACAACCACCCACCCTTTAGGGCAGTTCCTTCATGCCCAGTGCATACAATCCAGGCTCCCGAGCATCCCCGGATACCTGTGCCGCTCCACGTGCATCTGCAACAGGCGAGCGGTGTTGGCAACGTTTGGCTTCTTCAAGTATCTTTCGCCGAAGTGCTCGATGACAGCTCTACAAAATTTTTTGAGGCAAAGACGGCCCATGCTATCTCTGATCTTTACGTACTCGTCAAACACATCCGCAGCACCAGTGGTGGCCAGTTGTCGCACCGCTATTGTGCATTTTTGCACCGATGCTAGCCCCCATTTTCCCAGTGCATCTTTTCGGTGCTTGAAGTAGCGGATGTTGTCCTCCAATGTCTTGCAAATGACAAAAAAAATGCTTATGCATTCAGAAACGATGTCGGAAAAAGTGCTCGCTGTAGGTGCAGCGAAGTAATCGGCGTGTAGGAGCTCACATGCCCCTTCACGGTCGCGGAGGATGAATAACTGTGCCCTCTTCTTCTTTTCTTCTTCTTCTTCTTCTTCTTCTTCTTCTTCTTCTCCACCTCAATCTGTGCAAGAGCAGCTCGTTGCAAGTTGGAGCAAATCTCCAAAACCTCCTCGTCGGTGTCGTGAGAAGAATATTCGAGGGACGAAATTGAGGTCGACGATGATGAAGACATTTTTGGAGTATGAATTTGAGAGGAAATGAGAAAGAAATGAATTGGATGTGGGATGAAATGAGGGAAGGAGTGTATTTATAGGGTAAAAATTGAAATAAAAAAAAATTGGATTTAAAGCCGTTGTCGGCAACGGCTATTTTTTTTTACCGTTGGCGCGTGTAAACACACGCCTATAATTTTTTTTTTACTTTTTTATTTTGGGTGTGGCGCGTGCATGCCATGCGCTGGCTCGAGCCGGTCTCGAGCCCCTGGCCTCTACCTCGCTTGGTCTCGTTTCGGTGGGGTCTCAAAGGGGTCTCGAGCCCCCACAATGCAGACCTCATAACGGCTCAATACGGTATAAGAATTAAGAATAGTTATTAAAAAATAAAAAATATAAAAAATGGTAAAGCTCATAATTTGTTGTGAGATATGATTTCGTTATTTGGACTGAGTTATTTTTAATAAGACAAACCCAGAAAGAAAATGTGAGCCGCACTATTAATAGAACTGAAGGAGCATACATCATATTCATAAAACTAATATAAATCTTCAATAATCAAGAATTTAATAAAATTGTCAATGAGTTGAGTGGATAATACAAAATTTGAGAAAAAAGGGCATCCCATTCTAATATTTATACGAATTAAATTTTTCAAATTCGTAAAATTAGTCATAAGGTTGCATAATCCACCTACCAATAGTTCATTTCCATTAGAATGAAAATTCATTTTTGGGGCAATTCCTTCACAAAATCTGTCAAAATAACAATCAAGCATTATTAGCCGGGGGAGATTTCAATACAATACTCAGACTGCTTGCAGTCGTCATCTCCTTCCGGTGTCTTGAGACACCGCCGTCAACGAGACGGCCGCTGCAGCTCACATCGCCTCAAGCCCATCTCGCCAGCTCGAGACTGTCTCGATTCGGCGCGTGCATTGCACGCGTTGGACTTTTTTTTTAATTATTAAATACGACGCGTGCCAGTTCGGAAAAAAAGATTAAACATTCGCAACAGTTATTTGACCTCCAACAGGTATAAACGGCTCCTTTTAGCCGATTTTTTTTTTTTTTCATTTTTTTACCTATAAATACCACCTTAATTCACACTACATTCACACCATTTCTCTCTATTTTTCTCAAACAATTCCCTCTTTCTTTCCACATCTCTTTCACACAATCATCTCTCATAAATGGATCCAAATAATCCATGATCGTCGTCTTGGTGTCCCCCTGAAATGGCGGACGACGGTGCATACGGAGGATATACGCCGATGGGGCTTGATTCTATCAACCTCAACTCGTTCGTCGGCAAGTCCTTCCACACTGTAATGGGCGACGAAGACAGTTCCTCGTCCGAGGCGGCACAGGCCAAAGCAAAGGGGAAGGCACGGGCCAAAGGAAAGGGAAAGGCACGGGCCGATCTCACCCTCGCAAACGTCCCTCTTTCTCCTCCGACCGCCGACGCCAAACCACCGACGAAGCGGCGCACTTACACGGTCGAACAAGGCACCGCCGTCGCCTAGATCTGGAAAGAGGAGACGTGCAACTCCATTCTCGGCAGGGATCAACATGGCGAGGCATACTGGGAAAAAGTGGCGGACAGGTACAACGCCTTATTCGTTGACGACCTCAACTCAAAGACAGTAGAGAGTTTTTTCGGGCGGATCTCCACATGGGTGAAGGAGTGGATGATCGTTTACGACAAGGCGATGAAGAAAAGGCCCAGCGGCGCGTCCGACGACATGGTCATCGAGAATGCCCAGGAGATATACGAGCAACATCAAGGGAGCTGCTTCAAGCACTTCGGTGCCTGGAAAATCTTGCAGGACTATCCCAAATTTCTCCACAAAGAATTTCCCTACGTTCTCTCCATGAAGCGGACGAAGAATACGGCTGAAGGCGCCTACACCTCATTTGGAACGCCACACAGATTGAGTGAGGCAACAGAAGAGAAAAGCACAGCTCCCCCCAGCCCACAGGGACGAGACGCGGCAAAGGCAGCGGTGATGATAGCCAAAGGAAAAGGGAAAAAAAGGTGACTGAGGAGGCGGAGTTCGAATCAATGGTCGACTCAACAAATGCTCAGCTAAGCGGCATCATCGAGGCAAATAACAACCTCACCAAGGCAATGAGGGAGCATGCTCGGGCGAAGTAAGATGCCACCGATGCAAAGATCATCAGTATGGATATGTCGCACATGACGCCGGACCAATACCAGCTGCATATGATGATGGTTGTCGACGTCAAGCGACGTCGAGGATGGACGTAGTTATTTTTTTCCCCTATCAATGGCTATTTTTTTTTCTAGTAATATTTTTTATTTATTTCTAGTAATGTAATTTTTTTATTTGTAGTAATGTAATTTTTTTTTATTTCTAGTAATATATTATTTTTATTTAAATTAATGACCTTGGAATTTTCTTATTAAAATTAATGCAAAATACAAATTCAGAAATTAGAAAGAGACACCCCTTAGAGACAGCCCCACTGCAGCTCACTGTCCCTATCTCCAAAAAACTCTTAGAGACCCTACCACAACAGATAGTCTTAGTAGAGAAGTGTCTCTGATCACTATCCTCTCTTGCTAAGATTTGATCAAGAATATGTGCAGAGAAATACTCCATTTAGGTCCTAAATGTTCTTGCTGATCATAAAAAGTTTGAGAAGTTTGTTACTGAAAACTGGAATGGACAACTTCATCAAAATAATTTGTTGAATGTGTGGTACAAGCTAAAGAAGCTGAAATCTCCACTCAAGCAGTTGAATGTGAGTCATTTCAAACACATAGTAGATAAAGTGCAGTTGAATGGGGAGAGTTCTCCTTTCTTCTTCTGTGGACTGGGCTTCCTCCGCTGACGGCTGGGTCCCTGAAGATGTGTAGTTGCCCTCCACCGTAGTCTTTGTCCTCTTCATAGAGAGTACGTCTGGAAAAGCATGCAGGAGGAACTTGGAATAGTCTTTCAAAATCTCTCAAGCTGTGAAATAGTGAAAAAAAAAGGTTTCCCGTTGATGTCTGGTAGATTTGTTAGGCATCATCGATCACCATCCGGTCATCGACGCCGCTTTGCGGTAAACGACAATCCAAGCCTTAATCGTTTTCTGAATGCGGCCGAAGTAGCTCTTGACCTGCTTCTTGTTGAGGTGCAAGCCGGTGTAGGACGGGTAGGACTCAGCGGAGGTCGGAGTATTGAGGTTGATTGAATCAAGCCCCGCCCCCGTGTAAGCATATATGTCGTCGGACATGTCGGGAAACCACACCGACGAGAAGGGGTTGTTGGGATTGTTGGGATCCATATATTTTTTTTTAGATGAAAGAGTTGCAGAAGTTGGAGAGATGAAAGAGATGAAGAAATGAGGTGTGAAAAGTGGGGGGAGAAAAACATGTATTTATAGCCAAAAATATGGAATAAAGAAAAAAAAATTCGGATGTAGTCGTTGAAATTCACTCGTTAGGCGCGTGCATTCAAATTTTTTTATTATTTTTTTATTTTTGGACGAGCACATACGCTTCATGCGTTGCTCGAGCCGGTCTCGAGCTGCGTTTCTGTGCAACGCACCGTCTCCAGCGGATGCGGTCTCGAGCCGGCTTCGACAAAGTGGGTGGAGACCGCGATGTAGACAGTCTAATTAAATATTGTCCATGATATAATTGTCACTTTTGCCTTTTTTGTTTTTTCCACAGTATGATTACCACTTTCATTTGTAGTAGTATTGTCTTCATAATAGATTAGAGGTAATATAGTAAAATGTCACTTTTTGAAACAAAAAACTAAAGTCACTCATAAATTAAAGCACACCAAATGTCACTTTAATTTGTTAAATGTCTAAAACACCCTTAATAACCACCTTTATTTGAATTTTTACCTTCCCTCTCTTATTTCTCTTTCTTACCTACTTTCCTCTCCTATTTTTCTTTCTTACTTCCTCCGTTCACGAAATGATGCCCTATTTCGTATCCGGCACGGAGATTAAGAAAGCTGATAAAATTATTTTGAGTGGGTAAAAGTTAGAAAGTAGGGGTAGTGAGATAATGACAAAAAGAGGTGGTATTGGCCAAAAAGTAGGAATAAAGTTGTTGGGATGACAAAAAAGTAGAAATAAAGTTGATGTGAAGTGGAGTCATCAATGACAAGGGATAGTGATTTTAATAAAGTAACGAGGGTATGTTGGTAAAAATAACGATATAGGGCATCATTTGGTGAACACAAATAATGGATGAAACAAGATATCATTTCGTGAACGGAGGGAGTACCTTTTTTCATCTCCACTCTTGTTGTTGCTGTTATTGGAGGGTTGGTTGGAGATTTCCGACGACAGCGGCACAATTTTCGGCGAGATTTACTGGTCTGTTATAGTGATGGCGTAGCCTTATATTTTCATAAACGAATTAAACTTGTTTTCTTGTATGATTCTGTAGAATAATTTTGCTACTATTTATATGCGTGTATTGTTTAGCCTTTTATTTTCTTACAAGAAGTATGCTACTTGTACTATGCTACAAGAAACATTCTTCCGCCGTTTAAGCTTTTTTCCATACACGGAATATTGTGTTTTTCATGTATGATTGTGTTCCTGCCTTATATACCATTATAGTACAAGACAATAAACTTTCATCAATTTCTTGTATGAGAACTTATAATTTTCCAGACATATATACCATCATACAAGACAAATACATACCATCATACAAGAACATAAACCTTCATTTAGTTCTTGTATGAACTCTCATCAAGTTCTTGTTTGAACTCACACTATTATGTGTTGCGAAAGAACATAATGTATTGCACTATTACACTTCCACATCGATTCTAATTCCGTGAAATTGCCAAAACATAATTTCTTTCATTTTTGGTACGTAGCCTCTGAATAGCCGTAACCTTTTACTTATACCTTTTATTATGTGTTCTTTGGCGCCAAATTCAGTGTGACCTTGCTCTCAGATTCTTGTTGGAACGACGACCTCTTATACTTCCAAACCTGCAATCCAGTAGTAATGTATTATTCATGTATATAAAAGCCGTTATTCCATATAACAGATTGTAAACAACAACATTTCACAATTATCTTACATCATTTTTAGGCGATCAGGTCGTAGACGGAGCTACCGGTGTTGGGAATTGTTCTTTCTCATCATGCAAAGGCGTAGTAAACTGCACAAGACAATATATTTTACTCAATCCCAAAACAAATATTTGAACCACAATGTAAAATCCCCACATGCAAGCAAAGAACATTAAGATGCTCCAAATATGCAAGAGTGACATCACGAAGACTGCCAAAAAAAACAATGTAAAATCGTACATGGAGAAGAAAAAAAAAAACCATCAGCCACTTGCTCAAAATAAATACTGTATAACAAAATTCAAACAAAATAAATCTAACAAAATTCATACATGAATTACTAGCATACACGAAAACTACTAGGTAAGCTTTTACGACATGAATTTTGATATACAGTATATTTAAATACTTTTTTATTAGCTTCGTTTTTATTTAGGGTGTGTTTACTTTGATGGAAAACTTTATCTTGAGAAAAAGGAAGATAAGGAGGGATAAGATAATTTTCACCCTTAAAATCCTTCCTTCTTTTTCCATCATTTTCTATTGACAAAAATTTCCCTCTTTTTTCTTCCTTCTTTGTATCCCGAGGAGAGAAAATATTATCACACCAATAACTCATGATAATATTTTCTCATATTTGAGTGAAATGAAGGAAGAAAAGAGGATGTGATACCGAGAGAAGGAGAAGAGAGGAGGAAAACTCAAGAAACACTCGTACGGGGCTCTTCACTCTATGGAATCCACCAAAGAGATTAGAATGACTCGTCACCTAATGGAATCCACCAAGAGGTTAAGAGGAAAAAGAGAAGAAATCCATCTTCTAAAACAAAGTCGAGAGACTTAGAATATATATTTTCTTTGATTCCAATCTGCCACCACTCACTCAAATTACATATATTTATACTAGTATCTCACACCCCTTCACTACCCACATTAATACAAACTCAAGCATTTCATATTCCCATAATTAAGAACAACTCATAAATTAAAAAGCTAAAATATGAAAAGACTCCTTCTTGGCAGATTTTCGGATTTTCAGGCACCTTCCAGAAGAACAGCCATAACTTCTTGTAGAAAACTTCAAATAACTCTTCGTCTGATCCATATGAAAGTAGACTGATAGGGCTTCGAATCCATATAGGTCTCATGGGCTGATCCTTCACCATTTAGAAGAAATTCACGTTCAAACTCGGCCCATCTGCTGGAGAGTGTTGGCTAATTTCTGGATCATTTGCTTCCGCTGCGTGAAAACTCGTCTCTGAGTTTGTTTCTTCATCATCATCTTGTTCACCACGATAAGGCAACAGATCAGCCACATTAAATGTTGCAGAAACGCCATAATCTCCTGGAAGTTCAATCTTGTACGCATTTTCCCCGACACGTTGAAGCACCTTAAAAGGACCATCTGCACGTGGTTTAAGCTTTCCATGACGGCCTCTTGGAAACCTCTCTTTACGAAGATAAATCCAGACCAGATCTCCTTCTTTAAATACTACTGGCTTGCGATGTTTATCGGCTTTCTTTTTATATTGCTGATTCTTCTTCACAATGCGATCACGGTCCTCCACATGCATCTTCTTAATATTTTTGACGCGATCATCAGCATCCCCACTATAAGAATGTGCAGTCGGGATGGGAGTCAAATCCAAAGGACTGATTGGATTGCACCCATATATAACTTCAAATGGAGTACTTCCAGTAGTTTGATTTTTTGATCTATTGTAGGCAAATTCAGCTTGAGCAAGAGTCACATCCCATTGACGAATGTTACCTCGTACCAAACTACGTAAAAGATTTCCTAAACTCCGATTGACAACTTTAGTTTGGCCGTCGGTTTGAGGATGATGCGAGGTACTGAACTGAAGAGTAGTTCCGAGCTTCCGCCAAAGTGTGCGCCAAAAATGACTCATGAACTTAGGATCTCGATCTGACGTGATAGTCTTTGGAATGCCATGCAACTTCACAATCTCACGAAAATAGAGGTCAGCAATATTTGTAGCATCCATAGTCTTGTTACATGGCACAAAATGAGCCATCTTGGAGAACCGATCGACGACCACCATAATTGAATCTTTGTTTCTTTATGTTCTGGGCAATCCCACCAAAAAGTCTAAGCTCACATCTTCCCATGGAGTCGTCGGAACAGGCAAGGGAGTATACAGGCCCGTGTTTTGAGCTTGTGTCTTGGCTAAATGACAAATTCGGCAACGCTCCAAGTGTTTTGCAACATCTCGTTCCATTCTTGGCCAATAGAAGTTCTCGCGAACAAGAGATAAAGTCTTACCTCGTCCAAAATGGCCTGCAAGTCCTCCACCATGAGCCTCCTTGATGATCGATTCTCTAAGAGAGCCTTGCGGAACACATAATTGATTATCTTTGAAAAGGAATCCATCTTGCAACATGAAATGATTAGATGGACCATTTGAACATTCCTCCCAAATCTTTCCAATGTACGGATCATCCTTGTACTGCTCCTTCAAAACATCAAAGCCCAAAACTTCTACTTGTAGTGTGGACAGTAGAGAATGCCTCCGGCTTAACGCATCTGCCACTTGATTTTGCTTGCCTGACTTATGCTTGAGGTGGAAGGTAAAAGATTGTAGAAACTCAACCCATTTAGCATGTCGACGATTGAGTTTATGCTGGCCATTAATATACTTGAGAGCTTCATGATCAGAAAATAGAAGAAATTCTTTCGGCAAGAGATAATGACTCCAATGATCCAAAGCTCTAATAATGGCATAAAACTCCTTATCGTAGGTGGAATAATTTCGTCGACTTCCATTTAATTTCTCACTATAAAAAGCAATTGGCTTCCCTTCCTGACTGAGAACAGCACCAATGCCAACATTTGAAGCATTACAATCCACTTCGAATATTTTTTCAAAATCTGGAAGCGTAAGAATGGGAGCTTCTGTTATCTTCTTCCTAATGAGATCAAAGCTCTTTTGTGCATCATTTGGCCACTGAAATCTTTCACTCTTCAAGCATTCAGTGATGGGAGCAACAAGGGTGCTGAAATTCTTGATAAACTGACGATAGAAAGAAGCGAGGCCATGAAAACTCCGAACATTACGAATGGTTTTCGGAATCAGCCAGCTCACTATAGCCTCCACCTTGCTAGGATCCATGTTAATCCCTTCGTCGGATATGATGAAACCTAAAAAAACAAGGCTTCTACAAAAGAACTCGCATTTCTTCAAGTTAGCATAAAGTTTTTCATTCCTCAGAACTTGAAAAACTTGATAAAGATGCTCAAGGTGCTCCTCTTTATTTTTGCTAAAAATCAAGATGTCATCGAAATAAACCACAACATACTTACTAATAAATGGCTTGAATATTTGGTTCATTAACCTCATAAATGTGCTCGGATCATTTGAGAGGCCGAATGGCATCACCAACCATTCATAGAGTCCTTCTCGTGTTTTAAACGCCGTCTTCCATTCATCACCAGGCCTCACTCGTATCTGATGGTAGCCGCTGCGGAGGTCTATCTTTGAAAAGACTGATGCACCATGCAATTGGTCGAGCAAGTCATCGAGGCGAGGGATAGGAAAGCGGTACTTGATGGTGATTTTGTTTACCGCTCGACTATCAACACACATACGCCAAGTTCCGTCTTTCTTTGAGACTAGAAGGGCTGGAACGACACATGGGCTCATGCTTTCTCTTAGCAATCCTTTCTTCAGAAATTCTTCAACTTGCCTCTACAACTCTTCATGCTCTTGGGGATTCATTCTATAAGCTGCATTGTTCGGGATCGATGCTCCAGGAATTAAGTCAATGCAATGCTGGATGTCTCTCATAGGTGGCAAACCAGAAGGAATCTCATCAGGAGTGACATCTCGAAATTCATCAAGAATGGATTGCATTATTTCAGGAATTTCTTTCCTTCCTTCATTGGCTCCCACCATAATAAGAGCATATACTTCATCTCCTTCCTCAAGTGATGTACTAAATTCAGATTTAGAAAGCAAAATGATTCCCTTCCCTTTTGAAGGTTTGGGAGTATTCTCGACTTTAGTAGGCCCCAAAACAATCTTACTTCTATCTTTCTCAAAATGATAAGTGTTTTTACGACCGTCATGCATAACATTTCTATCAGACTGCCATGGTCGGCCAAGGAGTAGATGGCAAGCATCCATGGGGACAATATCACACCAAATAGAATCCTTGTAATTTTTACCAATTGAAAAATTTACCAAGCATCGATTTTCAACTTTTATTTTATTTCCTTTATTAAGCCAAGAAAGCTTGTAAGGATGTGGATGTACCTCGACTTTCAGATTGAGCTTTTCCACCATCTCTGAAGACACCATATTTTCACAACTTCCACCGTCGATAATAACATTGCAGACTTTTCCCTCGCAAGTGCATCTCGTGTGGAATACATTGTGGCGAAGCCATTCTTCTTCTTCTTGAATAACGCTGAGGCATTTTCTCATCACAAGACACTCTCCTTGATCTGCATAAGTGACTTCTTCCTGAGCGTCGTTTTCTTCATTTAGTTCTCCAACTTCCTCATTCGTTTCATCTTCTTCAATAAGTGTGACAATTCTTTTATTTGGACAATCAGATGCTATATGTCCAAACCCATAGCATTTGTAGCACTGTTTGGAAGAAGTAGAATTATTAGGAGCACTTGATTTTCATACCTCGTTCTTCTTCATTAGTGGCTTTGAAGATGATGTTGGTTTGTTTGAAGCAGGCCTCGAATTTGTTGCACCTCCTTTGTTGGAAAGTCCATCCTTGCTCCACGAACGAAAATTGTTCTTTGGCGCTTCATTGATTTGTTTCTCCACTTTAAGAGCAAGCTTGAACACGTCGTTGTACGTCCAATATGGCTGCAATTGGACAATATTGGAAATTTCTGACCTCAGCCCTCCGAGATAGCGAGCTATTGTTTGTTCCTCGGGCTCCACGCACCTCATCAAGAGATGTTCAAATTCAGCCGTGTACTCTTCCACCGTTTTCTCTTTCTGCTTGAGGTTGTGAAATTTAAGAAAAATGTCTTGGCGATAATTGTCGGGCAGAAACTTTCGCTGCAACATCTTTCTCATTTTCTCCCAAGTTTCAATCCGACCCTTTGCCTCACGACTTCTTTGTTTCTTGAGGTGTTCCCACCAAATTGACGCGTGCTTTGTCAATTTGATAGCAACTAGCTTAACTTTGAGATGTTCAGGAACATCGTGATATTCAAAAATTCTTTCAACCTTGTGCAACCAATCAACAAACTCCTCGGGCTCCATCTTTCCTTCAAACTCAGGGATATCAACTCGAGCATTGAACTTCGGCTGGAAAGGGCGACGATTATGAGCTTGGTGTCTCGAATGAGACTCAGTACTCGAGTCGTGGTGGTCATGAAAAGGATTGTAATCCTCGTCATCAGTTTGTGCATCCTCCGAGACATGAGGCGGTTCATTATGCTCCAAAGGTTCATAGCGTTGAAGGCGTTGCTGGAGTTGTTGTACTTGACTCCTCAATTCATCCAACTCGATGTCACGTAGATCTCGCTCGCGCCTTGGAGGTTCAGTAGCGACATTCGTTTGGCGGCGAGGCGGCATCACGAACCTGAGCTCTGGTACCACTTGATACCGAGAAAAGGAGAAGAGAGGAGGAAAACTCAAGAAACACTCGTACGGGGCTCTTCACTCTATGGAATCCACCAAAGAGATTAGAATGACTCGTCACCTAATGGAATCCACCAAGAGGTTAAGAGGAAAAAGAGAAGAAATCCATCTTCTAAAACAAAGTCGAGAGACTTAGAATATATATTTTCTTTGATTCCAATCTGCCACCACTCACTCAAATTACATATATTTATACTAGTATCTCACATCCCTTCACTACCCACATTAATACAAACTCATGCACTTCATATTCCCATAATTAAGAACAACTGATAAATTAAAAAGCTAAAATATGAAAAGACTCCTTCTTGGCAGATTTTCGGATTTTCAGGCACCTTCCAGAAGAACAGCCATAACTTTTTGTAGAAAACTTCAAATGACTCTTCGTCTGATCCATATGAAAGTAGACTGATAGGGCTTCGAATCCATATAGGGCTCATGGGCTGATCCTTCACCATTTAGAAGAAATTCACGTTCAAACTCGGCCCATCTGCTGGAGATTGTTGGCTAATTTCTGGATCAGGATGGAACTTTTTTTTCAATGGAAAATGATGGAAAAGGGAGGAAAGATTTAAAGGGTGAAAATTATTTTATCCCTACTTATCTCCCTTTTTCTTAAGATAAATTTTTCCATCAAAGTAAACGCACCCTTATAAGTTACATTTAAGGTGATCATGGTGAGGCAGTCTTTGGTTCACAAAGCACACGTGCTTGGGATCGAACCACGACTCCTTGATATGCAAGGCGTATAACGGCGGAAGCTTAATAGTTTCACCGGTGATGGCGTTCCATAGAAATAGGCGGCTGGCGAGCTGATTTTAAAGAGCGATCCACCCGAATGCCTATTCAAAGAAAACTCGAATTGACGACTGTGAAATATGATTAATTGTAGGAAATTATTGTTTTTAGTTTCATAAATATATTTTATCATACTTATATATGTATATATACAATTATTTTAGTTATTACTCCCTCTGTCCCGTTTAATATGTTTTATTTCTTTTTAACACAGAAATTAAGAAAAGGAAAATTAGGTATAATAAAGTGTTTTTTAATTAATAAAATGCTAATAAAGTATATTTTTTTTGCCTAAACTAAGTCATAATTCTTTCCTTGAAAGGAAATATGTCATATTAAGTGAAATGACCCAAAAAGAAAAACATATCATATTGAATGAGACTGCATAAATATTTTGCCCCCCAACCCCCGGGGGCCTGGCTCCGCCACTGGCGCGCAGTGTGTGTATTACACGCATATATATATATATATATTTTTTTTTTTCGAATTTTTTTAATTCCAGTTTTCTTTAATTTCATTTTTATCAGTCTTTTTTTCAGTTTTTTTTTTCCATTTTTTATATTTCAATTTTTATTTTTTAAAAATTCCACATTATTTTTTTCACCCTTTTTTTGTTTGCCTCTTCGTGTTTTTGTTTGCCGCTTCTTCTTTGATTAAGATTCGAGCGAGGGGGAGCCGAAGGTCTCGGAGCGAGCCGAAAAAGTCCAAATTGATGTTCGATGACTATCCTTATATTAGTAATCGGAGCGAAAGCAGAGCCGGAAAAAAAAATCTGAAAAAAAAAATTAATTTTGATCGGATCAACCCGGGTTGACTGGGTTAACCCGACCCAAACCCGGTCACATGGCAAGCGATTCTGCTGTTAATAAATCATATCGTACACAGAACATCAATAAATATTCCAAACATAAGAAAAACGTCAACGTAGATCCATAACATGACCATAACAGGTCTTTATAAATTTCTTCATTTACAGTACTTTATACTTCACCAAGTCCTCAAAAACAAAATATAATGACACACAATGCCAGTCAAAAATGCGAAACCACCCATCATATGTTGGAAGCAGCAAAAGTAGTTTATTTACTAGTAAAATCTATTTCAAACTGATTTGAGAGCCTTATATTTAGATAAAAAATATGTCTTATTTAATTTGTGGATATGATCAAGGACCCGCAACTCGAACCCGAACCTCGACACATAAGTAAAACCAACTTCACTCACAAGCCAGTTTGGTCCCAAAACTGGTGAGGCAGATAGCAAACGCTTGGAAGGCCGAGAGAGGCTGCCGGTAATCCATAGTGAAAGTGTCGTCGCCTACCTTCCCGAACTGGAGCACCACTGTCTCCTCATCACCCTTCCCATTGGGCTTGCTTTGGTCGATGGTTGCAACCATTTGAAAGTTTTTCACTGATGCCACAGTCACCCTGCCATGGAAATTCAAGCACCAACATTCTAAGTGGTCGTGCCATCTTGGAGCTTTGTTTTTCAAAACTGCGAAACCAGGTGTTGATGTCTCTTGCTTAGTTCCTTTCAATTCATGTCCGTGTTCGTGTTTGTGTTTATCACTTGAGATTTCGTCCGAGGTTGGGCATGTAACTTTGCATGCCATCCTCCTTGGACCCCTAGACTTCAAGAGATTAAATTTGTATGAGACTTTCCCAACTTTAAAATTGCCCGAGGGGACTTGGGGGCTTATTTGCTTGCTCCCAATGCGGCGCCCAGCTTTGGTGCTCGACGCCTTTGCCCCGCTGTGGGGTGATTGGCTGTCATAGATCTTGAAATTGGTGCCAAGGAAATCTGATCTGCCATGCCAAATAAAAAATTCGGTTACACAAAATTCACCAATAAATTTAAAATGGTTAAAAATCTTTCTCATGGATAAGTGCATATGAATGCCAATTGCTTCAGAGGAGTAATAGAAGCATCAAATGAGCACAAATTATTTTGAAGGTGATAAAATCATTACCTTAGTTTTCCAAAGTAGGATTTACTTCCTTGAGATAGATCACTCTCATCCAGTGATATGATGTACTCAGTGCGTCCACGGCTTCGGATTCTTCGTGCAGCTAGGAGAAACTTACCATTGTCCGTGAATGCTGTGACAAAAACCCATCATCACACATCAGCTATAAAGAATATATATAGAAAATTAAACTCTTAATGGGAGATGTCAAAGAATGTAGTAGCAAGATAAAGGTAGAACTTAAATGAGTTCCTTAAAAAAGTGATCTCCACTCATTTAGAACCAGAAGCAAATAGGCTGCTAAATCTTTCAAAAACCTTTCAGCATTAGGGCAATCTCTGTCTCGACAACAAATGGCTAGTCTTCATGTTTAAAACATCTCAATGAACTCTTGCATTACTAAATAATGATGGTTGTGGGGACTCTATATGAAAAACGGACACATCCTCGTTCAGTTGAGTTGTATCTTGAATTTTCGTATAATGATCAAAATTATTTGACAAAACTCTGTTTTCCAAAACAGATTCGGATGCATTGCATGCTGAGCCAAGTATGTTTACGTATAAATGAAATGCAAATTATACCCCCCACAATTTACAGTTTTATTACTCGGGCAACATTCAATATCAATATAGTGAAATTACAGATTAAACTTTATCAATACATATCTAACAAGCATTGAACATTAAGAAATGAATCGTTAAACAATAACTTGAGATAAAAGGTAGAGATAAATAATCATTGATGGAATGTGCTGATAAGAAACAAAAATCCTTGGGGAAGAAGAAGAAGATAACATCATGAAGGCAAACAACTAAAGTAGAGGAAAGTAATACAACTGCATTAACACATTGGTACTTTGACAGAGTAAGGTAACATATAGTGAATAAGAAGCAAATGCAATTGAGAATCAAACGTAAAGCTTACTCACATGGTGAGAGAGTAAGATAGAGATAAAATGCAGCATTCTTCCTGTCACGTTTTATAAGGCATTGGTGTGGAGAGTCTTTCGGCCCTGCCTGCAGTAAATCTTTACATTCGTCAACCAAAACCAACCATTGAAAATAACCAAAATCTTTAGCGATTTATCAGAACAAAGAATATAAGCATGACTCGATAGAAGGATTCAAGTCTGTTCAATCACATATATATTGCATTTGTCACCCAAAAACAACCATTGAAATAACCAAACAGCGACAGAGAGAGCCCCGAACAAAGAAACGATTAATATATTCTAATATATCATGACATAGGGACTCTTTCTCAATGACGAGATAATGTTTTAGAAATATGATCAATACTTTAGACAGTGAAATTTCCCCCAAATTTTATCAACAGTAATTAACTCTTAAATTACTAAAGCTTATTTTGCTTAGCCAAACACATAAACCATTCAACAAATTAACACAAAAACTGCGGCTGCATTGAGGAAGATTAATTAAGGAGGTTCAATTCAAATTTATTTATTTATTTATTTATTTATATCATGCATTCATCTTTGGAATTGAAATCAAAATTCCTCAAACTAACCAAATTCAACATGCAATTAGATGATTGCCTAAAAATAAATGAATTAAGATTCCAAAATGGGACCTTTTTGAGCGAAGAAGGGAAGGTGATTAGGCCAGGGTGATCGGCAGAAGCCTTCTCACCCACCTCCTTCGCCGCCTCTCTCCATCGCCTGCAAACGCAGGCGCATGCGACGACGTTTTGGCGCTGTGGCGATTGATCCTCGCTCGCCTCCACTCGCTGCATTATCTCTCGGAGAAGCTCCGGCAGCATCTCCGCCCAACGATCCGGCTCATCGGCCGCAAACTCGCCAGATGAAACGGCGCCGTTCTGCCCCCGCCCCCGCCCCCTCTCGCTGCTATCGCAATAATTGTTATTATCATCATCATCATCACTACCATTTTCTTTCCGGTTCCCCTCTCCGGCTAGATTGACATTAGGAATCACACCGTTGCAAGCGGCCTGCAGAAGATGAAGGTACTTGGATTGTTTGTGTGATTTGGTGAGTGAGGAAGCACAGTGAATGATTCTTCGCGTCAGAAAAGATCGTTTCGATGACATCTCGTTTCAGCATAGAAAGAGAGAGAGAGAGAGAGAGAGAGAGAGAGAGTCCGTGTGTGTGAGAGAGAGAGCGAGAGGGAGATGGGGGATCTCTAGAAATCAAGATAATAAAAGCATTACTATTATTGGAGTGGAGATATATGAAATGAAATGAAATGAAATGAAATCAAAGGAGGAGTTAGTTAGTTCATGGAATTTGATAGAGAGACTCATGACATGTCTGTGTCTATCAATAAGCCATGCACAACAGACGAATTCAAGGTCGACCCTTTTTTGGGTGCAATTCGATAAATAAAAGTAAAGCAAAAATTTGCAAATTTCTAAAGTTTATTTTGTCATAAAAATTTCAATAAAGCTATGTCTTAACAAATAGTATAATCCTCATAAAATACAAGTAATATATTTGAAATTGAAATGAAAAAAGCAAAAAGTAAATAAGAGAGTGAAAATTAGTGACGAGAATCCTGAAAATTTAATTATGGCCTAATTATGTGATATGTGAATTCCAAACCGCAAACCAGTGACCCCTTGACCCTCTGGCCCCAACGTCCCTCCTCCCTCACTGCGCATAGCAACAACGTAAGAAAGAAAAAGTTAATTGTAAGAATAAAATAATTACACCTTTCTTAAGGTTTATAATTACCTGATTAAGCTATATTTGTTAGCAGAACAGTTTTTGCATGTAGTATAATTTTTTCGAAACATTGTGACTACCCACATTTTATATCTATATTCTTATCATTGATCTTCATGTCAAATAATAACATGATAATTGAGAAAATATTTGAATTGCAAAAGTGGTGAGGGTTACAATTGGCAACACTCTCGGGCAAGGCTAGCTTGGGCAATAATAAGATGTGGCCTGCCCAGCCCGATCATTAATCGAGCAACTTAAATCTAAGCCCCACCCAATCCGCCATAGACCATCAGGCGGGCGGGCGGGCTAGTGGCCATATTCATGTATCCCTTAATTTATTTAAAAAATTAAAGTATTTAATGGAAGTGTTATTGAGTTTCAAAACCAATGGTACTTTGCTAAAGTAATACCATAATATAATATATTAATATATAGTAATAAAAATCGCGCTTCTTAGTAAGAAAAATCAGGCTTTTTTCTGGTTTGAAGCCTGATCGGGCCGTGGGTCTATATGGGCACACTTTGTACGCCCTAACTATTTTCGGATATATATTTCTCTAATCCAATCCTTTTTTCTTAGAGAAATTTCTTTAGCCCAATCAAATACTATTTCAGGATATTCCGACCTTGCCGATCGGGTTAGGCAAATTTTATCACCTCTACGTTTTGCTATTAAATTACGCTCAATAAGATTTCATGGCAAACTAATTCATGGAAATTTAGCTCAATTCCTCCGGAAGAAATAGACTAAAATTTGATTTTAAGATCGGAATGTTCCAAGTGAAAAATTGGTCTAATCAGTTACTATCAACCCAAACATCTGAGTCCGATCGGCCCAATTAGGCCCATTACATCAAGAGCTTTATTAAATACTCATTCCGGCATATTGAAATTGTCATATTACTATTTGACACGGAGATTAAGAATATACATAAAAAGATAGAATGTGGGTGGTCCCGTCACTTTTTAAAGGATTTTGATGTTTAAAACTTTCCTTGATTGGAAGATGACAATATGAGTGAGAAACCTCTTAATTTGAAACGAGTGGTCTAGAGGGATTACTCTATATGTTCTACTTCATCTGTTCACGAAATAGTTGTCATTTTTGCTATTTAAGTTTGTCCACAAAATGGTTGTCATTTTTATTACTTCACTCACATTTATTGTGGCATCCTTACTCCATTCACAATCATACTCACTATTATCCACTATTACCTACAATTTTCTTAAGACACGTGTTGTCCACAATGTGTTAATCATTTCATGAACGGAAGAAGTACAATATTTAGGACACAATTTCTAGTTGGTGAGGCAATAGCTTACCAAGGCAATGATCAGTAATTGGTTCGAGAGGATGATCAACTACAATGGGAGTGAGACACGGCCCAAACTCCTACAGGAGGCAGTAGTGGGGAATTTTCCGCAATAGGCGAAAGCTTGACAAAGCAATGCCGCGTGGAGGTAAAAGTCCCATGGGTCATGAATTTCTTTTCCCGGAGAAGCTTTTTGAGGTATTCATAATATTTAGGCAAAAATGCATAGAAAACCCTGACCTTTACTCACATTCCGGTTTAAAACCAATCTTTTTAAAATTCTCAGTAAACTACGACTTTTCAATTTGAAGCAATTAACTCCTCCGGTCGATCTCCGGTGAAATGAATTGCTTACGTGTTAATTAATTAATTGCCTATGTGTTTAAAATTATCCTATGTGGCATTAATTAGACAAAAACGACGTCGTTTTTGTCTATGCCCATACGACGTCGTTTATTTCCTAACATATAAGGAAAATACATGTCTCTGCAGCCATAACATAGAATCAAAATCCCTAATTGCTCTCTGATTCTTCATTCTTTATTCTCGATAACATCTCAAATCCCTGATTATCTTTTGTTTGTTTCAATGATTTCGGTTAAAAAATTGCTAGAATCTGTTGAGAAAGTATAAGTTATTGTTAAATCTTGTCGTGGAGCGCGTTATCTCTTTGCTCAAGTGGTCCCAGACAACGACGATACAGAAGAAATGAGGGACAGGTAGGTCCTCATACCTTTACATTTCGATTATTTTTTGTGTTTTTGGTGGAAGTAGGGTTTACTGTGGTGGTATTAGGGGTTTAGGGTATGCTGTGGTGGTATTAGGGGTTTAGGGTTTATGTTTCTTTAAATTTTGAATATGGGCATTTAGGGTTTATTTATGAAATTTCCGAAATTTCTGAAATCGTGTGTTTATTTGCCGTTCTCTCGAGGAATTTTGCTGATATAATGTGCTTGTTTGCTATTTTCAGCTTCTTATTTGCTGTTTATGTTCATCATGGTGGGAGAATGGTTCATCTAGAAGACGATGATGTGTATGTCAAGGGTGAATGTGAGGGGATATTTCACTTAGATCTTGATAAATTTGGGTTTTTGGATGTTGAAGAATTGATTGAAAAATTAGGGTATGTTAGTTGGGGAAAAATCTGGCTTAAAATACCTCAATTATCACTGTCATATAGGTTGATAACAAATGACAAAGATGTTATGCAAATGCTATCTTTGCTTACACCAGAGCATAGAGTACTCCATCTCTATATTGAGGGTTGTCAGAGTGATGAGAATGGGAGAAAGTCTGCGGCTTCAAACATCTCTAAAAGTAGTAGTGGGTTGAAGGATGATAAGGCTGAGAAGGAGCAGATTAGCACTAGAAGAAAATCTGCAAGGTTGAAGGGTGATAAGACTGAGAAGGAGCAGGTTAGCACTGGAAGAAAATCTGCAAGGTTGAAGGGTGATAAGGCTGAGAAGGAGAAGGAGAAGGGTGATAGGAGTGGTCATGTTGTTGTTGAGGATGAGGGTTATGAGAGTGAGTATGTTGAGGATCAGTTTGATGATGAGTACAATGAAGACTCAGATTTTAATCCTGGACATGGTGAAGAGTCTGATGATGAGTTAGATGATGAGGAGCTTGCTTCTGATAATGAAGAATATGTGAAAGCAAGGAAGAAAGTGAGAGAAAGCATGATATATTTGATTTAGTAGGTGAGAATCTACAATATGGGATGGGGTTTAATCAAGTAGTTGAACATGGTGAGTCAGACTATGCAGATTCTGAGGGTGATGTTTGCAGTGATTCCAAAGATGAAGAGGGAGAGGTTGTCAGAAACATTAAGTTTAAATCAAGCTATGATTCGAGGAGAAAGCCTAAGAAGCTTGAGATTAAACTGGGGATGAGATTTGAGGATGGATTTGAGTGCAAAAAGGCCTTGTTGGATAATGCCATAGCAAATGGCATCTACCTCAAGTTTGAGAAAGTGACAAAGACTGTTTGCCAAGTCAGATGCAGAGGCATTTGTAAATGGAAGCTCTATGCAAGCCTTGTACAGGCTGAGGACTATTTCTGTGTCAAGACCTACTATCCCAAGCATACTTGCAGAAGGAAGACAAACAACAAGCTCATGAGCTCAGCCTGGATAGCAGATCACTACATGAATCTGTTTAGGGTCTATCCTAATTTTCCTATCAAGAAATTAACTGAGAATATTAGGAAGAAATTTGTAACTATACCTGGGAAGGATAGAATGTACAGGGCAAAGGCAATTGCTCAAGCGAAGATAAGAGGTTCTGTGGAGGAGCATTATGCTCTACTTAGGAGGTATGTGGCTGAGCTCATTGGAGTTGATCCGGATGGGAAGTATTTGTTACTATTGGGTGAGGAACAAGTGTTTAAGGGGCTCTACATTGGGCATAGTGCATTAAGAAAAGGATTCAAGCAGAGTTGTAGACCAGTAATAGGCCTTGATGGCTGTTTTCTGAAAACATACTTGGGTGGATGATGGTCCCGATACGAGTTCTAGTGTATGGAGCGGGGGGGAATACACCGGATAAAACTTTTTAAAACCACCCCCTGAAAATTAACACAACCAAGTAAAGCAACTTAGTTGGAATCAGAACCGAGTAAGAAACACTCAGTTGGAAGTGAAGTGCTGTGCGGAATGTGGTGGAAATTAACTCATATAAAATCAACTCACGCTTAAGTGCAGGGTTGGTCAATAACCAAGACAGTTGATATGGAACAATGCAATTTGTATGCAGGTTAGTTTGTCAGTTGAATATGCAATAAGTAACTGAAAAATAAACACAACACACAAGATTTAACGTGGTTCGGAGAGAACTCCTACGTCCACGGGGAGTTGTGAGTCCACACAACTCAGTCCAAGTTCTTCTGGACAAACCACAAAGCTTACGCGGGCTTTGCAACTGTTGAGATAAGTTTACGGGTACTTATCAACCTTGCAGATTAGTTTTCGGGTACTAATCAACCTATCTACTTAGTTACGGGAAGAGTAGGGTCCTAAAAACCTTTTCAGGTGAAAGAAAGGGTGGGGTTCCAACTAAATAGCTCGAACAAGAAGTGAGCTAAGATCTAACACTCTACGAACTCTCAACAAGTGATGTTCTCAAGGTTGGATCAAAAACTACAAGGACAGAATCTAACTCTCTAGAACTCTCAACTAATGATGTTCTTAGAGGTTTTGCTTGAGTGCAGAATGAAGTTGTTCTTTCGCTTGAATATCTCTTCTCACTTGTCTGTCTCGTATTCCCGTAGTATTGGTGAATGAATGAAGGCCTCTATTTATAGGCGGAGAGAATCAACTAGCTGTTGGAAGAGCTGTTGATCTCTGTTCTTTGAAAGCGATGGCTTGTCTCTCATCACTGCAGACTTTCCGGATTTGGCAACTGCATGCTTCTGCTTTCCATCTGAGACAGCCTTGTGTTGGGCCAAATGAGGTAATGACAGAGAGTCAAACCTTCACGTGACTTCCTTGTTTGAAATTCAAATCTTAACCTTTGACCTCCAACATTTGACAGTCGGTTGAGTCGATTGATCTTCATCTGATTGGTCTTCAGCTGATGTTCTATCTGAACATGTGAACTCTCAGCTAACTTTGAACTTCAAACTGTTGATCTAACTGATTGAGTCTACAACTGATGTTCAATCTTGAACGCTCAGTTGTTTTTCTTGTATCTGACTCTGACCAGTTGGCTTCGAACGCTCAGTTGTCTTTCTTACAACTGATGTTCTCTTATAACTTCTTCCTTTAAATACTTTGTTGACTTTTACATCTTCCCCCTTGAATGCTCATCTGATGAACGCTCAGTTGTCTTTCTCACAACTGATGTTCTATCCGAGTGAAGCCTTGTTGCCGTCTTCAGCTGGAGTCCTGTAAAGATAAAATCTTAACAATGCTCAAAAAGCGAGCCAAACTACTAACATTAGGATCTGGCAACATCTACTCGGTTGGGGTCAGTTGGTTTTGGAATCAATCAAAATTTTAATAAATTTCCCAACAGTGGAATACTAGTAGCTGCAGTTGGCAAGGTAAAATATAACTTCATTTGTAAATTAGTTTCTTGTGTTTCTTCTCTATCTTTGATATGTAGTGACTTTGTTTACCTTAATGTAATTGTCAGGATGGAAACAATCAAATGTTTCCAATTGCATGTGCCATTGTAGAAGTTGAGAATGAGGTATGTTGGAAATGATTTTTACAACATCTTCTTGAAGATTTGGGGATATCAGATGGAAATGGTTGGACATTTATCTCTGATCAACAAAAGGTAAGTGATCTGGCTACATCTTCATGTAGTAAATTTTAAGATATCTTTATTGCATGCTCTGTCTATATAAATGCTAAGTGATCTGCCTATGTCTTGCTAGGGATTGATGAATGCAGTGTCTGAATTGGCTCCTCATGCTGAGCATAGGAATTGTGCCAGGCATGTCTATATGAATTGGAAGAAGCAACATAAAGGTACATCATTGAAGAATATTTTCTGGAGAGTTGTAAGAAGCACCTATGTACAGGAGTACAAGAAGAATCTGGAAGTTCTCAAGGCTGAAAATGTGCAGGCTCATGATGATTTTGTGGCAAGGGATGTGAAAATGGGACTTGACAGAGATTTTATGTGTACATGCTTGTGCTACTATTGGATTTAAGGGTGAAGATCCTGTAAGCTTTGTGAACCCCTACTATAGTGTTGAAAGGTATAAGAGAGCTCACCAATTTGCAATTGAGCCATTGGTCTCTGAAGAGATGTGGCCTGAGGCAGATGGATATGTTGTGAAGCCTCATTTGATCAGAAAATTGCCATGGAGGCCAAAAAAGAAAATGAGAAGAGCCCCTGAGGAGGATCCAAAAATTCCACACAAGCTCAAGAGGTTTGGGTTGGTGATGACCTGTAAGAACTGTAAACAAAAGGGCCACAACAGCAAAACTCGAGAAAATCCAAAGGCACCAGAAATTCCAAAGGTATTTCACTCACTTTTCCATGTGTTCACTCAGATTTTATGTCACTGACTTTTGCCTATATGTAATGTTTCATTAAAACAGGGTAAAAGAGGCAGGCCAAGAATTCATTCAGCACAACCACCCAAGGAAAAAGGGGCAGTCATCCAATAGAGGAAAACCAAAAAAGACAGCTTCTACACCCTCTTCACAGAGCAGTCTTACCATGAATGCAGGCCCCTCCACACAGGAAAATAGGGCTACATCTGGTGGAAATTAGGAATGAAGATATGGTGGCCTTTTTTTGTGCAGTTTAAGCTATGTGAATCTGTTGTATAGGCCTTTTTGTAAAAGCTGAATCTACTACCTCATGATGTTGTTTGATTTGTGGATTAAGTACACTAATTTGTTTGTGACTTGAATTCACTGCTCAGATTTGAACTCCTTGCTCCTTTTGTTGTATCAGATTCAAACTTGTGACTTTGTGTGTTTGGGATTAATCAATTTAGTAAAGCTGTGTAGTTACCCAAGACTTTATATTTGTCTTCTTAATCTGCAATTGCATCTTGTGTTTTGTATCTCTCTTTATTTCAGCCATTTGTTTTTGAATTTCACTTTAATTCATATTGTTACTTAGTTTGTTGTGTTTCTCAAATTACAGAACAATTTCACTCGGACAAAAATATAAAAACAACTACAACTACAACTTAATGTCATTGCAACAGCAAGTACAACTACAACTACAACATTAGATAACCACAACAACCACTGCACCCATTCAATAGCAGCAGCAGCAACATTAACATTCAACCGCCTAAATTAAACACAACACAACCACCACATTCAATAACAACGCCTACACACACCTACACACAACTACACACAGAAAGTAGTTTCCTAAGCCTTCAAACATAAAACCAGCAATCCAACAACAACAAATATGAGATACACTCCATTCATCTTGCATTGTAGAGTCTGGACATTCTTGGCCAATTGCTTCATGTCTCCATCAGAATCTTGTTTGGAATCGCCCAACTCTTCTTCCTCTTCCTTGCTCTTCTTGCTTTTCCTCTCCCGAAGCAGTTGGTACACAACCAAATCTTTCTCGAGCTTCAATTTTTGGAAAGCTTCTCTATAGTGTGGGGTGAGCTCTGGATCAATCCAAAGCCAAAATTTACAACCACCCCACTACATCACAAACAACAGAAAAAATTCAATCAAAAACTTAGGAATTGTGAATATGTTCTTCATACCTTTTCAATACTATTCTTCATACCTTTCCTCGTCGACGACAATAGAAGTATCGTCTTGCCGGGTTCTCAAGGTAGTTTGAAGTCGTCCAAAGAGCTGGTTGCGGTGGGTCACAAGCACATAAATGCTGTATTAGTTCGGGATTACTCCACTCACCCGAGCGTGAAGATGATGATGCCATTTGTGAGCCCAAATGATGGAAAAGAAGAATGGAGATGTAGATGAATGACGGAGAAGAAGAAGAAGAAGAAGAAGAAGAAGAAGAAGAATCGAGAAGAAGAAGAAGAATGGAGGAGCTGTGACGAAGAAGAATCGATTTCTGGTTTAAAATGCCCTAATTCGACATTTTATTGATCGCAGGGCATGAAACGATGTCGTTCTCGTGGGTAAGAAACGACGTCATTTCACGTGTCGGACGGATTTGCCATGTAGGATATTCCGACTTCTAGCTCAGCAAAATATTGGGGGAAAATCGACCGGAGGAGTTAATTGCTTCAAATTGCAAAGTCGTAGTTTACTTTGAGAATTTTAAAAAGATTGGTTTTAAACCGGAATGTGAGTAAAGGTATTCTATGCATTTTTGTCTAATATTTATACCATTTTTCTCTTTCTCCATTATAACACTATCTACCTAACATTTACTATTAAAATTCGTGATGCAGCCTATGTGATTAGTATTTCGTGAATTGAGGGAGTAGCACAAAAATGGTTTACATGCTTTAGAAAATATAAATTTTCATTTTTTGGCAAAGAAAATAATATTATGAAAAGAGTTACAAACATAAAGTTTTTTTACGTTCCTTGAAAGCATAGTTATAGATATTTTTTCCTCTGGCTTATTTGAAATCTCATGTTTTTTTTTTTCTTTCTTTTTTTTTTTGCCACGAGTATTTAATAGGAGTGTGATTAAGGATAAGGTCATCTCCAACTCATACTGCAAACTCATTTTGCATTAGAAAATACCCTCTATCCTACTGCAAACTCTACTCTAAAATGTGTTGTTGTGTACCTTTTCTGTCTCCTCCAAATTCAAATTTATGTATGCACTGTAGAAGAGACAAACGCAAATCACTTTTGATGTCTTAAAAATTGCACCACACAGTCCTTCAATTTGTCGATGCATGGCTTGAAAAGAAGAAGCACACAGCAGCAGAAGAAGAAGTGAGAAGAGACGCAGACAGCGGAAAAGTAGATAACAATCCTACCAATACAAAATGTACGCATGATTACACGTATGGACCGTACTATATTAATTTAATAACACGACAATTTCTTTTACGGTCAACCACATGGTACAATTAGCCTCACACATATATATATATTCAGACTTCAGTTCAGTGCAGTATGGTGTTTTGAAAGAAAAAGTCCGGCTCGTATACAACCCGTGCAATTTTTTTCTACTCGTGCCCGCCTTTGTATTTTATTTATTCCAATTTTTTAATTTTTTAAGTTTTCATTTATTCCAATTTGATTTATTGTTGTTTTTCTTTAATTTATCGCAATTATGATTTTATTTATTTTTAGAGTGCGCTTATTTTGATGGAAAAGAATGGAATACATATATTTTCACTCATTTTCCATCATTTTCTCATGTTTACTTTCATAGAATTTTCTCCGGGTAGGTTGGAATATTTTTTTGGGTAGCCCCTTTCGTTCCTTTTCACTCCAATGTTGGATATCTTTGAGTAGTGGTGTGAAAATAGTTTACATATTTTCATCTTTAATAAACATGTGATAACAAGACAATATATTCTCATCTTTGCTTATCCATCCTTTTCCAATGATAAATTTACTAACAAAGTAAACTCACCCTTAATTAAAATCTTTTTAATCTCTATTCAAAATCTATTAATCCCTTAAATTTATTAGTCATCGTTTGAAATTTATTAATTCTCAATTAGAATGTATTGATCTTAAATCCTATATTAGATTTGTTAATTTTAAATCAAAATTATTAATTTCCTTAGAATTCATTAAATTCTCAATGAAAATTATTATATTTCCAATCAGAATACATTTTATTTATAATTTAGATAACCTAGATTTTCTATTCAAATTTATTATTCCAATCAGAATTTATAGTAGTTAAAAAATTAATTCTTAATTAAAATTTATTAATTTACTTTCAAAATTTCTATATATTAATAGACAATAAAAAACAAAAACAAAATGAAAAATGCTATTGGTTGAACGATCGTACAGCGCCATAGTGCAGTACCAGAATATATGAGACTTAGACTTAGACGTTAGAGACCCTAAACCCGAAAATCATTCGTGTTAGTTAGTTGAGTGATTACAAGATCATGTGTAAGAATGGCAAAATAGTCTAAGGATTGTCAATTAAAACAAATATTATGTATAATAACTGAATTTGTTTATTTTTAATTAATATTTATTATCTAAACACTGGAATTATGTAAAACAGGAAACTAGTAGTGATAGTGATGCATTAGGTGATCGACGTAGAAAGAGAAATGATTAGATATTATGAGGGAGGAAAGTAACACGCGTCGACGTGCATGCCTATATACAGCCATGCACCGAAAACTGTCAGCAAAATGGCAATTGCAACTTGCAAGTTGCAACTTCGAATTAACATGCAACATTAATATTGATTTTCCCTCGAATTAAAAAAAGAGAGAACAACCCAACTTTTCAATTAAGGTATTAACATCTGGACAACAACAAATAATTAACATTAAATATCAATTAATATAATATTACCAAGATTTCATGTAGGGACAGACTCAGAAAAAAAATATTAATGGAAGCTTCATTATATATATTTCAGTACATATTTTTCCGACAATTTTTAATTTTTTGATTTCTTCTATATCTCTCCAACTCGTGCTATTATATAGAGACCGTACATAATTTACAAATAATCTTAATTTTTACAAAGACTCTAATTATTAGGAAAAAAGATTGATGGTACTAGAGACTGAAACTCCTTGTTGCCACCAGCAAGTCCGCCTGACTCATGATACTGATTACTAGTCTTTTGTGAAATTGAAATATTTTATTTTTACATAAAACTATAATTAAAAATATTATATATTATATCTTTCCGTTCACGAAATGGTTGTCACTTTTGCTACTTAAGTTTGTCCACGAAATATTTGTCACTTTTATTACTCTACCCACATTTATTATGAAACCCTTACTCTATTCACAATAATACTCGCTATAATTCACTATTACCTACCCTTTTCTTAAAACCCATTTCGTCCACAATGTGACAACCATTTTATGGACGGAGAGAATATATAATAAAAAAAATTAATTATTTAACCGACGGATTACCCCTCATCCTTTTATTTTGAAATCAATACCCGAAAATTACGGATATAGAGTGCCCAAAGTACCCATATGGAACAGAGTACCCTAAAACCCATTTTTCATACTTTCACTCCTAACCTAAAGTACCCATATGGAACAGAGTACCCTAAAACCCTGTTGGGAAATTTATTAGTATAAGTTTTGATGAATTCCAAAACCGGCTGACCCCAACCGAGTAGATGTTGCCAATACCTAATGTTAGAATTTAGGCTCGCTGTTTGAGCAAAGTTAAGATTTTATCTTTACAGGTCTCCAGCTGAAGATGGCAACAAGGCGTCACTCAGACAGAACATCAGTTGTGAAGAAAGACAACTGAGAGTTCATTTGTTCAGATGCAAACAAGGGGAAGTCTTCAGAACATCAGTTGAAGGAAACCAACTGAGCGTTCATCAGATAAGAAACAGTTGAGAGGAAGAGAACATCAGATGAAAAGGAAATCATCTGAGGGTTCAAACCCAACCGAGTAAAGAAGTGGAAGACAACTGAGGGTTCAGTTTCAGAACCTCAGTTATAGAATCTGAACAAGGAGTTCAACTGTTTTGAAGTTCAAAGTCAGCTTAGAACTCGACAGATCGGAACATCAGCTGAAGATCACTCAGATGAAGGTCAAGACTTTCAACCGACAAACCGAAGTTGACTGTCAAAGATTTGAGTTTCAAAAGGAAGTCACATGAGGGTTTGACCGTTCAGTCATTACCCCATCTGGCCCAACATAAGGCTGTCTCAGATGGAAAGCAGAAGAGCACAGATGCCATATCGGGAAAGTCTGCAGAGATGAGAGACAAGCCATCGCTTTCAATCGATCAGAGATCAACTGCTCCTCCAACGGCTAGTTGATTCTCTCCACCTATAAATAGAGAGATATGCAGATAGACACATAGACAACGAAAAATTCAAGAGCTTTCTCGAGAGAAATCAAAGCTATTCTGCAACATCATCATCTAAGAGCATCAGCAGCTGAGAGTTCCAATTTGAGAGAACATTAGTAGCTGAGGGTTCCTAGAATTCGAAACTGTTTTTGATCTTAGGTTGAGTGTTTATTCGTTCAAGCCTTAGATCCAGCTCTCATTCTTGATCGAGCTGTAGTTGGAAATCCTACCCTTTCTCACACCCTAAAAAGTGTGCTAGGACCTTACTCTTCCTGTAATTGAGTAGTCAGGTCGTCAAGTACCCGCAAACTTGACTTAGGCTGTTTAGTGCCCGGAAACTAAACTGTAACGGTTGCTCAGCCCGCGTAAGCTGAGTGGTTCTGTCCAGAAGAACTTGGACTGAGGTGTGTGGACTCACATCTCCCCGTGGACGTAGGAGTTCTCTCCGAACCACGTAAATCTTGTGTGTCGTGTTTTCTTTTGTGTTTAGTCTTTATTATCATATCTTAACTGACGAACAAACCGCATACAATCAGCATACTTTCACAACAACAGTTTTGGTTTTGACCAACCGTGCATAAAAGCGTGAATTTGATTTTACGAGTTTATTTACCACCACATTCCGCACAGCACCAACCTTCCAGCTGAGGTTGCTTACTCAGCTGTGAGATCCCAACTGAGTCCTCTCACTCAGTTGAAGTTGATTTCAAGTGTTAAGTTTTTTTTAAAAGCTCAAAAATCCTAACTGGTGTATTCCCCCCCCCCCCCTACACCAGTAACTCGTATCGGGACCATCAAGTGGTATCAGAGCAGTGGTTCAAAAGACTGCTGACTCTGTTTCACGAGGTGTGAATTCGAGAATTTTCTTCAGTGGTCAACTGAACAGGTCTTTTCACGCTAGTGCATTCTTGCTCGCATTTTTGTTGTCCTGCTTTTGTTTGTGCAGATGGACGTCAAGGACAAGATCACGGTCATGTTCTCTGTTGTCAACTATACATCATGGAGAACTCGAATGAAGAAGATCCTTTTGTCCAAACATCATAGGATGCAACAAGTTCTCACATCTGGACCAATCATCATACGAGACAGAATACTTCGCACTCCCACAAATCCCAACGATGGAGATGCAGTGGTGGAGTATGTGGAGAAACAGCCAGAGGACTACACTCCGGAGGAGGCCAAGGTGAGCCAGCTGGATATCTGGGCTCAGAGCACAATAATGTCCACGGTTGGACAAGATTATCTGCCCTGGATAGAGGAGTGTGAGACCGCAAAAGAGATGTGGGACATCCTGGCCTCGCTAAGTGAAGGAAGCGACGAGACAAAGGAAAACAAGTTCTCGCATGCATGTCAAGATTTTGACAATTTCAGTCTGCGACCTGATGAGACTATAGATCAGCTAGAGCTTCGGTTTATGGACATCATCAGAAGAATCCAATCCATCCGGAAAGGAAAATACACTCTAAGAGAAATAAACCTCAAAGTGTTGCAAGCTCTACCGGCTGAGTGGGATACTTTCACAAATATCCACGAGAGCCGAGCTGACCTAGGTGAAATGGGAACTGAAAGATTATTCTCAATCTTGAAAGGAAATGAGTATAAGGTCAACAGAAGGAGGTCGCAGCCCTCAAGTCAGAAAAATAGAATTGAGGATGTCGGCTCAGCATCAAAGTCAGTTGCCCTCCGAGCTGACTACTCAAAGTCGAGATCGTCAAGGCCAACCAGGTCGGCTGACACGACTGCAAAGGAGCCGAGCAGAGAAGAACTGCAACAGAACATTGCAGCGTTGTCAAAGAAGTTAGCCGATATGGATACTCGGTTCGGCAAATATAAACGTTTCTATAAATCAAACCCAACTCGAGACAGTTCGAAGCCAGTCCCCAATGGTTGCTTCGAATGCGGCAAGGAAGGACACTTCAAAGCCGATTGCCCAGACCTCTCAAAGAAGGAAAGAGAAGCACTGAGGGCGAAGCAAACTGCAAAGAACAAGGCCATGGTAGCTGAAGAGGCAGCTGACGATATAGACATCTTCACAGACACTGAAGATGAGGATGACCTGACCTCTACCAACAAAGTCATCAGTCCGGATCAATGCCTCATGGCACTTGGAACCGACCAAGATGATATTGAGGTACAATCTAATCCTGCTTGCTTAAATTCTTCCAATACTTCTAACATGCAGGAATCTATGAACGATGAGTTGGAACCCTCCTGGAATGATTTTCAAGAACTCAGTGAGGAACTGCATCAGCAGTCGGTTGAGTTTAAGAATCTTCAAGCCCAGTTCGCCAAGCTTGAAGATTCCTTAACCGAAAAGGACGATCTAATCAAGAGACAAGCTGAAGAAATTGACCAGCTGAAAAGTCAACTGAGTATAGCCAACCAAACTGAGGCTTCAACCGATGAACAGTTGAAGGAACAGATCAAGGCACAGAACGAACAGTTGAACAAGCAAGAGGCTCAGATCGACCAGCTGATAAAGACATCAGATGCCCAGACCGAGCATATAGCTGTTCTTCTCAAGGATCTTCAGACTGAGAAGGACAACCTGACAAAGCTATATCAGTCATCCGAGATCATCGATAATCTCATCAAATACAGACGACAAACGGATGATGTGTCTGGACTCGGATACGACGTGGCAAAGGACACTGCAATTCCACCAGCTACCTTCACCAGGGCTGAGGAAGTCATGGTTGCCAAACCTAACACAGTTGAGTATGCAACTGAACAAACACCCTCACAACCGATAAAGGTAACTACGGCTGAGAAAGGCAAAGGAGCTGCAGATGGAGCACCAACGAAACAGTCCCTGGAGTCTACAACCGAGGGGGAATGTTCCAAGACTCAACGGAGGAACCGGAGACGTCGGAGTCGCAATCAAGCTCAAATTCGACAACATATCCAAGCTCAGAACCGACATGATAACCGACCAACAAACCAATCACAGCAGAGATGGAACCAACAGAACCGACCAAGCTTCAACCGACATAATCAACAACGGTTCCATCACCACAACAATCAGAGGTTCCAACAGAGTCAACCTATGTGGAAAAGTTACGACAGCTATGGTTACTCATGCCACAACATGAATCAACATCCGGGCATGAACAGCTATCGTCATCAGCCAAGGCAATGGAATCAGAATCAGCCAAGAAGATTCCACAATGGCGTCCGACCTCACAGACAAACTCAACAGGATAAGAATCGCCATCAAAACAGGGGGAAAGCCTCACCTCCTAAAGCCCAACATGGGAGAAATCCAACTCCTCCCAAGAAACAGAGCATCATTTCAAACAACAAGCCTAAGGATAACCGGGGTGTTATTATAATTGATGAAAATGGGCAGATCATTTGGAATGACAAGGCTATTCGAGTGTACAGAGAAAAGCGATGCACGGTTCCAGCGGGAACTGGTTCTAACCCTCCAGGACCCAACTGAAATTGGGGACCTAAGCGAGTTTCTCCTTGCAGGTACAGGAGAAACAGCTGAGGAAGAAGAAGGCGTCTACAACAATGTGGGTGATGGATAGTGGATGCTCGAAACACATGACAAATCTGAAGGATTTACTTGGAAGTTTCGTGGAGAAAGAAGGTCCATCAGTTACTTTTGGTGATAACTCAAAAGGTTATACCAGAGGTTACGATACCCTTGAAACCAATCATGTTTCAGTTTCTAATGTCTCTTTTGTTGATGGATTGAAGCATAACCTGCTCTCCATCAGCCAATTCTGTGATAATGGGTTCTCTGTCAAGTTTGATGCACAGGGTTGCAGAGTTAAAGATGTCAGATCAAAGCAGGTGATATTGTTGGGAAATCGATCTCCAACAGGGAATGTATACTACGCTGACTGGAACAGCAGCCTCCCTGACACTTGCCTGTTGTCAAAGAGCAGTTTGGATGTGAGCTGGCTGTGGCACAAAAGGCTCAACCATCTGAACTTCAAGACGATGAACCGACTTGCCAGACAAGAACATGCAAGAGGCATACCTAACCGAGTGTTTTCAACAACACACATCTGCAGTGCATGCCAGCTGGGAAAGCTCGCTAGAACCTCCTTCCGGTTGAAGTCAACTCCTTCAACTGACCGAGTGTTACAGCTGATCCACATGGATCTCTTCGGGCCAGTTACACCAAAAAGCATTAATGGAAACGAATATACATTGGTTGTAACTGATGACTACTCAAGATATACGTGGACCATCTTCATGCGCCACAAAAGTGAGACCCGAGATGAGCTGCCCAAGCTGATGGATCGGATATCGAACCAACAAGAGATGAAGATCATATCTATCAGATCAGATCGTGGAACGGAGTTTCTAAATGAAACCATCATTGAGTATTGCGAAAAGAATGGCATAACCCATCAGACAGCAGCCGCGCGTACTCCACAACAGAATGGCGTAGCTGAGCGAAGAAATAGAACTCTGAAAGATGCAGCCACATCCATGTTAGCGAGCTCAGCACTGCCTAAGAGATTTTGGGCTGAAGCGATCAACACAGCATGCTACACACATAATCGATCTCTTCTCACCAAGCGGTTGGGAAAGACGCCCTACGAGCTGTGGAGACGTAGAAAGCCAGATATTTCTTATCTTCGTGTTTTTGGATCTAAGTGTTATATTCACAACAATGGGAAGACTCAGTTGAAAACCTTTGATGCCAAAGCTTCGAAGGGCATATTTCTTGGATATGCAGCTCGGATCAAGGCATATAGAGTTTTCAACAACAGCTCTCGTGTTGTGGAAATAACACCTCATGTTAGTTTTGATGAATCTACCTTCGAGTGCAGGGAACAGGTAAAGGAACAACACGCGGATCCAGCTGTTCTACCAAATCTCACCAGATCGCAAGCTCTTCGGGAAAAGAACCGAGCTGAACCACTGGTATGGGCAACTGAGGATGAGGACCCATACTCCTCTGAAGATGAATGCGAAGACCTCAGCTCGTCCCTAGGGGGAACTTCAGCTGATGTCCCTCCAACTGCATCAGCATCCGATGCCCAACCGAACTCGGTTCAATCTATTGTAAATGTTGAGGATCCAGACTCAACAGCTGATCAATCACCAGCTCTGAAGACTCCAACTCAGATGTCTGAACAACCACTGTTGGAAGAAGAAGGAAGACGCAACCGAAGATGGTATGAAGTTCATTCCACCAACGACATCATCGGAGATCCAACCGAGGGTGTGCGCACAAGGAGCAGAGTTGCAAATCCAGAATCAACCGAGGAAAAATCCAACACTTATGCCCAATATGCTGAGGAATTGGCAGTTCTAGAGGAGTTCGAGCAAGCTGGAGATGTTGCCATGATTTCTTGCTATGTAGCTGATGTTCCAGAACCGAAGAATGTTGGGGAAGCTCTCAATTGTGTCCACTGGACAACAGCCATGCAAGAAGAATTGAATGAGTTTCTACGCAACTGTGTATGGGAGTTGGTAGAAATACCAAATGGTGTCAAGGTGATTGGACTAAAGTGGATTTTCAAAAATAAGAGAGACGCCATTGGATTCATTGTGAGGAATAAAGCAAGGTTGGTAGCTCAAGGATACTGCCAACAAGAAGGAATTGATTTTGAAGATTCCTTTGCACCAGTTGCAAGGCTGGAAGCCATCCGGATCTTTCTAGCTTATGCCGCACATCACAAGTTCAAAGTATATCAGATGGATGTGAAGTGTGCATTCCTCAATGGAGATATAAAAGAAGATGTATATGTTGAACAACCTCCTAGTTTTGAGACTGGGGATGGAAGAGTGTACAAGCTGAAGAAAGCTATCTATGGTCTAAAGCAAGCACCAAGAGCATGGTATGACACTCTTTGTGGATTTCTACTGGACTCGGGGTTCAAACGAGGTTCAGTTGATAAAACTCTGTTCACCATCAAAGTTGAAGAAGATATACTTGTCGTGCAAATTTATGTCGATGATATCATTTTCGGGTCCAAGTCGGAGGAGCTGTGCAAGAAATTCTCCGATCTTATGAAGGAAAAGTTCGAGATGTCAATGATGGGCGAGATGAATTATTTCCTTGGATTACAAGTGAAGCAGTCACCTGAAGGGATTTTCATCAACCAGTCCAAATATACAAGGGAGCTCATCACCAAGTTCGGATTGCAGACAAGTAAGACAACCAAGATCCCTATGAACACGAACTGGAAGATCGAACCAGGAGCTGAGGGAAAGCTCATTGATGCCAGCCAGTATAGAGGGATCATCGGTTCGCTGCTCTACCTAACTGCCAGCCGACCAGACATTTCATACGCAGTTGGAGTGTGTGCTCGTTTTCAAGTCCAACCAAGAGAAGCACACATGTTGGCAGCAAAGAACATCATTAAGTATCTGAAGGGAACTGTCAATGTTGGATTGTGGTACCCAACTGATGACAATATCCAGCTGACTGGATACTCAGATGCCGACCTAGCAGGAGATCGGTTGGACAGAAAATCTACTTCTGGACACTGTCAGTTCATAGGAAGCAAGCTGGTTTCATGGTTCTCCAAGAAACAAGCGTGTGTTGCTACTTCGACAACCGAGTCAGAGTACATGGCTGCCGGAAGCTGTTGCATGCAAGTATTGTGGCTGAAGCAGCAGCTGAGAGATTATGAAGTCTCAACTGGACAGGTTCCCATACATTGTGATAGCTCGAGTGCCATAGCTATCTCTCTAAACCCTGTTCATCACTCTCGGACTAAGCATATCGATATTCGTTATCACTTCATCCGAGATCATATTGAGAAGAAGGATGTGTCCATGGAGAAGATCCCAACTGAGATTCAGAGAGCTGACATCCTCACCAAACCTCTTCTTGAAGCCCGGTTCAAGATGTTGTGTGATCTTCTAGGACTTTTGGATCCGAGCTAAAAACTCATCCGAGTAGAAGAGTCATCCGAGCTGATAAGGATTCATCCGAGCTGAAGAATCGGATATCGACTTAAGGGGGAAGCTCAGATGAAGGGGGAAGCTCAGATGAAGGGAGAAGCTCAGCTGAAAGGGGAATATCAGATACTGATTGCCAACTGAAGACGTCAAACGTCAGCTGAACAGACGAACTCGAGTCAGCTGATGGTAAGCGGCAACTGAGGAACTCGACTAATGAACACAGCTGATTCAGACATCAGCTGGCAGGTATCATTTATGATTGAAGGTGTTATATTCTTAAATGAGAATGTTTGAAATAAATTCAAACATTCCTGTGCTAGTCAGTTATATTAAAATAGCCATCATGTCGCATTAAATGTAAAGTACGGCTGAGCATCCATAGCCTACTTTATAGTGCGACTGGGCTGACATGAAACTGTACACCTTCTCACGCGCTGGTTGGAACTCGGATCAAAACGTCGAGTCAAAGATAGTCAATAGTCGCGTAATCCCAGCCGTTGATGGATTCGCGCCATTTAACCCCAGCCGTTGATCTCATCCAAGTCAAAGACCTATATAAGGCGAAAAATCAGGAAGATATCTCCTACTTTCCACATTCGTGCTTATCAATCATACTACTCATCGTCTTCCAGTTTTTCTGCCTAACCCTTTTCTGCAAATAGATTTCTTCCTCCCCTATATATTTTACCTTTGCAGTGATTTAATGGCACCCAAAAGCAAAAGAATGGCATCATCCGGACCTTCCCTCGTGCCTACAACGTATGAAGAGTCGTTCGATATGTTAGTATCGAAGATTCACTTCGAGCAGATCCTCTCCGACGAGGATCTAGAGTCGCCGGTCCTAGCCCCTCTCGCCAACACTCTCTGTGAGAACGGACTTCTGGAATGGGCCAAGCTCTGTCCCTCTCACTTGCTCAGGCGTCAAGTCGGAGAATTCTACGTCAATCTTCTTCACCCCCTTGACAGTTCAGAAGGAGTTTCTACGACGGTGTCCTGCCGACAAAGGGATGTTCCGGCAAGGACAATACGTCGTGTCTCCTTCTCCATTGACGTGTCCGATGTCCTCCGATACATCATACCAATCAACCACACCGCCACCGAGTTCCTGGAGAATATTACCGACGAACAGGCGGATGAATTTCTACAGGATGCTCTGATCGAGCCAAAGCGGTTGAGGAGCAACATGCAAAGGACTAAGCTGAAGCCTGAACACCGCCTGCTGTTCGACGCCGTGTCGAAGGTCGTGTTCGGATACAGTGGCGCGTTCGGCGACATCAGCCGACCCAAGTTGAAACAGCTGTTGGCCCTGGAGCACCAACACCAAATCAACTGGTTCCAATATTTTCTGAACCAGTTGATGATGGAGAAGTCAAAGATCTCTGAGACTACGACTGAGTCTGGAGAGAAGCTGCTGAGTGTGAAGGGCACGCTCAACTTCGGATGCAAAATCTCCGCCCTCATACTCCTCGCAATAAAGGACCGCAACATGGTATGGGCTGACTGCGAGGAGACGCCGCTGAAGAAGCTGTTGTTGTTCCCGACGGCCAAGAAAGCACAGGAGGTGCTGAGGAGTGTCTACACTCCCAAGGACAAGAGGGAGTCGGGAAGGCCAGCTAAGTCAACAGCTGAGGGAGAACAAGCTGCTGCTCGCCCCACAAAATCCAAAGCCTCACGTCGCCGAGCTGACGTTGAGACGGAGTCGACCGATGAACCCGCCCAGAAAAAGTTAAGGGTAAGGTTCAAGAAGACAATCAAGAAGGCAGCTGAGGTGCCAGCTGATGAGCCAACTGATGTTCCAGCTGACGAGTCAGCTGATGAGCCAGTTGAAGTTCCAGCTGAGGAACAAGCCCCAGACGAGGAGGGAGCGCAGGTCGAGTCCACACCTGCTGAGGAGCGTTCCGAATCCAGCCGCTCAGCTGAGGCCGCATCATTCGAGATCGCACCTCGAGGCACCGGAGCTGATGAGGCTGAGGGCATGGAGACGTCGGATGCATCCTCCTCATCTGAGGACCTCGAAGATGCTACCACCTCCCCCACAGCTGGAACAAATGTTGTACCGCCCCCAGAGCCTCTTGCTCTCTCTACCCAAACCGAGCCAGAAATTCCGAGCTCTCAGCTCGATGCCAACATCGTGACCTCTCCTTCGGCCGATGTTGAGGAAACCATTCCACCCTCTTCCCCAACTGAATCCCAAATTCCGAGCTCTCAGCTCGATGCCGGTGTTGGGACCGACTCTTTGGCCAACATCGATGAACCTCTTGAACCCGAACCATACAATCTCACCCCCTCCCCGATCAATGAAGCGGAGGACCTGCAGGCTGTTGCTGACGAGCACGAAGGTAGGGTGGCCTACTGCTTTCAAAAGCTGTTGGGTCTATTCCCTGCGGCTCGCGACATGCCCATCTTCGCCACACTGGGAACCGAGCTACTGTACCAGTTCCACCTGATCTTCAGCCAGTGGTATGTCAAGGAAGACACGATCAGGGTACTGAGCTGGGACAGGCTGAAATCTGATGAGTCCCGCATCCGAGCCTACTTCAACTATTCCAACTTGGAGGTGGCGTACAACAACCGGATCGCGTTGCTCACTAGACGGTTGGACCAGAGTCTGGCTGAAGGGAAGGACACCAGGGAGGCAGCTGAAAAGGAGTGTGTCGACTTCCTTGACAGCATGTTGGTAAAATCAGCCGACTTCCTTGAAGATGTCGATGCAGCAGCAGCCGCCACCGCAAAAGAAGAGGAGGAGAACCTGAAGCTGTACCTGACAAACCGTCAAGCCATGGTCACAGCTGAGCCTCTAGCTCAGTCTGCTCAAGCCTCTCCAGCTGATCAGCTCGCTCCTTCAACAGAACAAATCTGCGAGCTAATGGCTGAGAGGGTAAACCAGTTGAGGACCGAGCTGCTCGCCAACCTCCAGCACCAACACGATGACCAGCTGAGGGAGTTGGCAGCTCAAGAAGTGAAGTATCAACAACTGATGGAGGAGAATGCCGAGCTGAAGATAAAGATGAATGATCTCTCCTCCTCCACCAATCAGGACTTGTCGGAACTGAAATCCACTCTGTTGGGCTTGAAGTCGGAAGTGAATGTCTTCAAGTCCTTGGCTGACTCAAATCTGGCCAAGTCCCAACAGACGCAGGATGCTGAATGGGAGTCCCGGTTCGAGTCGCGTTGGGCTGAGTTCGTTGCATTTCAGACAGAGGTCAACGACAACCTCTCTGTCTTGAAGAAGGCAGAACAAGAGCGCCAGGACTCCGAACTGGCGAAGAAGATCGAACTGGAGTGTGCGGTCGATGAACTCTTCAACCGTGTTCAATCCACCGAGGCCAAACTCAACTCTCTGGACGGTTCAGTAGCAAGCCTTGTTGCTGATGCCAAAAAGGGGGAAGAGAAGGAGAAGGAGGGTGAAGCACAGGAAGAAGAAGAGACCCAAGAAGAAGGAGTGCCAGCTGCTCAACCATCCAAATCTCAGCTGAGGAGAAGGAAGTCTGCTGCTGCCAAGACAACCGAAGTCGGTGGAGCCGAAATGTCTAAGGACTTGGAGCAGGCAAAGAAGATTGGAGTTTCCTACAGCTCCATAGCCGAGATCGCAGCCGAGCTGGATTCTGAACTCGACGGGATAACAACCGAAGAGTGCATTGCAGCGGCCAAGGCTATGGATGTAGAGGAGAAGGACTACATGAACCCGAGCTGGATCAGAAAGTTTGCCGCCAGCCGTGAACCAGTTCGAGGTTGAGCTGAAGAAGGTTTCTCAGAACCTGGACCGCAACGTTGCCTCCCGCAGCCGACGCCGCATCAACAGAATCCAATCAAAGGCGGAAGCTCGGTTGAAGTAACAAAGGTTGCCTCTAAAGTCCAAGGTTGAGAGTCGGTTCAGGCATACTGACAAATGGATGCCGACCGAGTGGAATGAGGATTGGGAGATGTTCAAGCAGGAGTTCGTGAACGACTTCTATTACAGGAAGGTTTACGCAACTGACGACCCAAGGAGAGCGTTCAAAGAGGCGCTGACTGAGTTGCACTCAGGTGACCCGGGCATGTTCAGTCAATTCAGGAGGGCCATGATTGACGCCAACCTGGACTTGAACACTGTTCCAGTTCCCAAGAGGGTTACTTATCGGCCACCTCTTCTCTCGGATTCCAGCAACCCGAACCGTCAGAAGATTGCATCTGAGGCGAGGCAGGTCTGCAAGGAGCATGGAGTGGACATCTCTAAGGAGTCACCTGCTAAGAGGGAAATTTTTGTAAGGATTTTTGGCAAGTATGGGCTACAATACTAGCTCAGTTAGTTTTCTAGCAACTGTTGTAATTTTTTTTTTTGATTTTTTTTAGTCTATCTTTTGTAACAATCAGTTGTAATGAAAACTATTCCGTTATAAGATTCACCTTGATGAACAATCCCTCATTGTCCAAGCTCTGAATCACAAAGTCTTTTAAATACCATGTTATAACTGTGCTAACCCTTTGATGTTTTATCTTATAGTCTGTCTAGAATTTCAGCTGAGATTTTAGATAAGTTAGTGAGGTTTAAGATCAGTAGTGGTTTCAAGTTGTAAGTGGTTTTGGCATCATCAAAAAGGGAGAAATTGTTGGGAAATTTATTAGTATAAGTTTTGATGAATTCCAAAACCGGCTGACCCCAACCGAGTAGATGTTGCCAATACCTAATGTTAGAATTTAGGCTCGCTGTTTGAGCAAAGTTAAGATTTTATCTTTACAGGTCTCCAGCTGAAGATGGCAACAAGGCGTCACTCAGACAGAACATCAGTTGTGAAGAAAGACAACTGAGAGTTCATTTGTTCAGATGCAAACAAGGGGAAGTCTTCAGAACATCAGTTGAAGGAAACCAACTGAGCGTTCATCAGATAAGAAACAGTTGAGAGGAAGAGAACATCAGATGAAAAGGAAATCATCTGAGGGTTCAAACCCAACCGAGTAAAGAAGTGGAAGACAACTGAGGGTTCAGTTTCAGAACCTCAGTTATAGAATCTGAACAAGGAGTTCAACTGTTTTGAAGTTCAAAGTCAGCTTAGAACTCGACAGATCGGAACATCAGCTGAAGATCACTCAGATGAAGGTCAAGACTTTCAACCGACAAACCGAAGTTGACTGTCAAAGATTTGAGTTTCAAAAGGAAGTCACATGAGGGTTTGACCGTTCAGTCATTACCCCATCTGGCCCAACATAAGGCTGTCTCAGATGGAAAGCAGAAGAGCACAGATGCCATATCGGGAAAGTCTGCAGAGATGAGAGACAAGCCATCGCTTTCAATCGATCAGAGATCAACTGCTCCTCCAACGGCTAGTTGATTCTCTCCACCTATAAATAGAGAGATATGCAGATAGACACATAGACAACGAAAAATTCAAGAGCTTTCTCGAGAGAAATCAAAGCTATTCTGCAACATCATCATCTAAGAGCATCAGCAGCTGAGAGTTCCAATTTGAGAGAACATTAGTAGCTGAGGGTTCCTAGAATTCGAAACTGTTTTTGATCTTAGGTTGAGTGTTTATTCGTTCAAGCCTTAGATCCAGCTCTCATTCTTGATCGAGCTGTAGTTGGAAATCCTACCCTTTCTTACACCCTAAAAAGTGTGCTAGGACCTTACTCTTCCTGTAATTGAGTAGTCAGGTCGTCAAGTACCCGCAAACTTGACTTAGGCTGTTTAGTGCCCGGAAACTAAACTGTAACGGTTGCTCAGCCCGCGTAAGCTGAGTGGTTCTGTCCAGAAGAACTTGTACTGAGGTGTGTGGACTCACATCTCCCCGTGGACGTAGGAGTTCTCTCCGAACCACGTAAATCTTGTGTGTCGTGTTTTCTTTTGTGTTTAGTCTTTATTATCATATCTTAACTGACGAACAAACCGCATACAATCTGCATACTTTCACAACAACAGTTTTAGTTTTGACCAACCGTGCATAAAAGCGTGAATTTGATTTTACGAGTTTATTTACCACCACATTCCGCACAGCACCAACCTTCCAGCTGAGGTTGCTTACTCAGCTGTGAGATCCCAACTGAGTTCTCTCACTCAGTTGAAGTTGATTTCAAGTGTTAAGTTTTTTTTTAAAAGCTCTTTCAACTGTTAAGTTTTTTTTTAAAAGCTCAAAAATTCTAACTGGTGTATTCCCCCCCCCCCCTCACCAGTAACTCGTATCGGGACCATCAAACCCATTTTTCATACTTTCACCCCTAACCTAAACTGGAGGAAATTCAGCTCTACTAATTAACGAGGAAATTTTTTAAGTGAAACAAAACTGTTATATATATATTCATTCTGTTTGCAATTACTACACGAACTTTTAATTTCGGAGTACCGATCCACTATTGGATTGAATAGATTAAGGAAGATCAAATCTCAACCTCCATACAAATATTTTCAAGTGAAAAAACAATTACTTTTTTAACTAGACTTGGATCCAAATTAATTTGGATTTGGATGATATAGGTCAAATCGTCAAATATGAAACCGAACATTTAAAAAAAAAAAAAAAATTCAATCTCTTAGAAGTTCAATTCAACACTCGTTGTTGGTTTTTTTTATTTTTTTTATTTTGTTTATTTTTATTTTATATATATTAGATAGACCTGATTAATTGGAAACATAAGTTAATTTACCAACAGCTGCATCACTCTTTCATTTGAAATGCCGAGTTGGTCTTCGCCGGCTTAATTTAGTTTACAATTTTCTCCGATTTGACTCTGAGTTGTAGAGAATCGAGATATGATGAGCAAAATACGTACTAAATATGTTTAATCAATTATTTGATTAAACTGGTTCTAAAAAAAAAAAAATTGATTAAACTAATTGTGTCCGCGCTGACGATCATGCTGTATTCCCCAACCACGAATCCCAAATTGCAGCTCGGCGGCGGCCACCAAGAACTCCGCCGCCTGCTGCGGCGTCAGCAGCTCCACAAGGCTTTTTATGGTCTTGAGCCGCAGCTGGTCCGCCTTATCCAAAATCGCCGCTAGTCTTTCCATCTTTAGATCTACGTCGGCGTACATTATTCCGACAATATCCGTCGCCTCATCCTATAATCAATCATATTTAAAAATTTAGTGGCTACTTAATATTGGATGCATGCACATGAATTATAGTAAAGTAACAAAGTGGCAGCTTGCCTGCCAGTCACAGAGTTGATCGGTGATGTCGTTCTCTTGTTGAACGGTCTCGATCTGAAGCTCGCTGACGCGGCGGAACTGGCCGGGCGAGAGATCGCCGAGGTCGCCGGTGTGGTAACCGCGGAGGATGTCGATGACGTGGGACTCGAAGAGGATGCTGGACTCGGTGTAAACGAGGTGAAAGGCGGTGGTGGGGCGCCAGCCGCCGATCCAGTGGAGGGAGCGCTCGAGGGCCGGGGTCCACGGCGTGGAGAAGAAGGCGAGGACGTCTGCTTTGGCGGCGACGGACTTGGAGGAGTAGTAGTCGGCGTAGTGAGAGATGGTCTTTTGGACAAGCTGGCGGAGGTCGTGGCGGTGTTCGTCGGTGGTCGGGGGGATCGGGGCTTGCCGGAGCTGCTGGACGAGCTGCCGGAGCTGCTCGAACCAGGTCTCGTAGAAGTGGTGGAAGGACATGATGATGGATGGTATTGGAGTGTGTGTGTGGAGCGGTGGGAGTATGGAGAAAAAGCATTTATAGCAAGACACGTTGCATGAAATTGGGTGCTACATGCCACGTGGCCGGAGTTACACTTTGCGTTTCTGCCTCGTCGACACCTAAGCTTGCTCCGACGACTCCAAGTCTCAAACCAATATTGCCCTACATTTAACATCTCATAGAATCGTAATAAAAATAAGAGGTAACCGCGGAAAATAGCCCTTTTTCTAACCAAAAAAATATTAAAATATTATTTACAAAATAAAAGTGTTAAAATAATAATTTAATTTGTAAAAATTTTATTATACCCTTAATGAGTATATAAAAAAATTAACTTTAATTTGAATTATATACGAGGACTAACTTCATGTATGAATTTCTGACGGAAAAGTTTTCCGACGCCAACAGTAGCCCGGTGGTGTGATTGCCGGCGAAAAATGAATCATACACGAAGCTTAACTTCATGTATGCATCATACATGAATGCTAATCTTCGTATATGCATCATACATGAAAAACTAATTTTCTTGTATGATGTATACATGAATGTTAATCTTCGTGTATGATGCATATATAAAGTTAGGTTTCGTGTATAATTTAAATTTTGGCGTGGAATTTTCGCTAAAAAAATTTCGCCGGAAATTCATACATGAAGTTTAGTCTTCACATATGATTCAAATTAAAGTTAGCCTTCTTGTATACTTATAAGGATATAAAACGATTTATATCTTTTTATAAGGATATAAAAGTTATAAAAATAACAAAAAGACTATTTGAACTTTTTTTTTTCAAAATGACAACATTTATCTTTTATGTTTGAAAATGGTTATTTCAACTTTTTACTCTAAAAATAAATTAGGAAATAATAAATTTTTTAATTCCAAAATGATTACAAAAGCCAATAACAAATCGAGAAGAAAAGATTAATTAAGCGTGCAAATCGTCAGATAAAGGCAAAACTAATATTCCCTTCCATCCAAAATTAAAACGGTCGCTTTTCTCATATGAACGTCCCAAGTTATTCATTCCTAAACTAGAGATTATAATGCCCTAAATTACATAATAAATATATTCAACATAATTTATATAATACACACCATGAAAAAAAGGCTCTCTTATTTTGCTCTCCCAATTAGTTTGACAGAAATAGCCGCAGAAACATTACTTTCCTATTTTATAATAAATAACTTATTTTCTTAACATTTATGCAGTCATGTCCAAATTATCAAACTTACTAATTTGGGGGTGCAGTGCAGTATGTATTACTTTTATTTTAGTAATAACTTTCTTCAACTTCTGCTAGCATACTAATATATTAGTATATTAGTATATTTATAACTAAATTTTTCATTTAGAAAAAAGTAGATTTAGAAAATTTTTTACTAATTAGTTTTTTTTTTCCTGAGATGAATATATGGAAGATACTTCTTCTGTTCCATTGATAATGTTTCTTTTTCTTTTTTCATTCGTCTCATTTATATGTTTTCTTTTTAAATAGAAATATTTAACTCTTCAAAAATAATGAGATCTACCAATTTCTATCCTTTTATTATTGGTCACTAATAAATATACCGAAAAAGTAGAGTATGTTATAAATAAGACGTAGGATGTAGTAATTTGTGCAATATTTAATTCACCTTGGTAATCTAAAATAAGGAAAAGGTAGGTGAGAAATTATTGTGTGGGTGTACATGTAGTACACCACCCACCACTCACATAACATTATTTTAATATTATAATTTTTATAATATTAAAATAATGTTATGTGAGTGGTGGGTGGTGTACTACATGTACACCCACACACGAATTTCTCAAGGTAGAGTTAGAGAATTATGTTGAAGTATTTATGAGTGAAATTTCTTTTTCACGAAGGGACATTTCAAAACAGAACGTTCAGAATGAGACAAGTGAGTCAGTAGTAGAAAGCTCATGTTTCAAGAAGAAGTCAAAATTCTATGAGTTTGAGTATTGAGAACATTTACATATTCGTCACATACTCGATGTGATGCATAATGAAAAAATGTGTTGGACAGGTGTCACAGCCCGACTTCTAATGTATAAAGACAACTAGAAAGTAAGGGGCAGTGAGGTGGAACAATTGACTCTTACTCAAAGAAACATGCTTGATAATTCAAGAATACCATCATCAACCAAACATGCTCACAAATAATGTGGATGATCATTTAATGATTTCTCAAGAAACGAACATTTGTCCAGATTCTTGGATATCGATTCAAAAGGAATTAGGTTTGGTTATCAATAAATGTTTGCATTCAAGAAGTGGGCCAATTTTTAACCTTAAATTGTCAAGTGGTGGTGAAAGGAATACGATGAATCGTTAGATGATTCCGACGAGTTTTAGGTGGAATTCAGAAAGGTTTTAAGAAATTAATTGAGCTCATGGGCTCTTTCATCTTTCAGGGACCGATCATGCAAGGCGGGGTTATCTTAAAATGATGGAGTTGCAGCGGAATATAACCATCGACTAAAAATCCCAAGGTTATATGTGTGAAGACACATAACCTCAAGCTTAAACATTTATTTAGAAAGTGGATAGCAACGAGTCACCCCAAGCACACTGCATCCTTCCTCATCCGAGCTAACCTGCACGTTTTAGAAATAACATGCATGGCGTGAGTACTTCGTACTCAGTGAACACATGCCAACATATTTTGAAAACTCGCTCGTTAGAGCTATATAATTGAACTTGCCTTGCCACTGCATCACAAGCGTTAGATAAATTATTTAAAGAATTTACGACTTGTGGCAGTTAAAAACTTGTTCGTTTATTTTCTGAAATCGGTTGCAACCATTTATACGGTAAGAATCAATCTATGCATCTTGTCTTTTTGTGGTGTCGAGAAGTAGGCCTCCTCCTCGAGCACCGTGACCGGCCAAATCAAAGCAAAGCTCACAACCTTTTCATAACCGGCCTAGATAGGCTCACAGTTATTCAACGACCGGCTAGGCTGCAACAAGGCTCACGATCACCTAATCTATTGCATGCATTGTTCCGCTTTGAACATGACCTCATTCCGGGCGTCCACAGGACTCATTCAACTCAATATAAAGTAGAGGATTACATGCCAAAACATTAAAACTCAGGCAAGTCAATTAACTTTAAATAAAAGCGCACATATAAAAATAAAATGTGCATTCATTGTTGAGTTTCGGTTCAGAAACCACCGGTCATCCGATGGTTTTGCTCGGAATACCTCGTTTCGTCTCGCTTCTTACTTCTGCACTCCACTCGCTTCTATTTCTTGGAGACGATAAACGAGTTCTAGTGCTCGGCTGAAAGACTTCTACATGACTCGGGTTTCTCAATTTATCTTGACTTATCTAACTCGATCTTTCTTGGTTTCTCGATTCTATCCAAGTACTAAACCAACATACTCTAAACTCAAGTACTTGACTTAAAACAAATATCTAAATATTTTATTAATAAAATAATCCACATAAGATAGAAAATTACTATTCATATTACACGTCTCGTTTTTTTTCTTGATTTCTCGAGTTAAATGAACTCAGAAAATTATGAAATTAATTCTCGGGTTCTAACATCACAAATCATTCACAAGCAAACTTTCAGATCAAGGATCAGATGTTCATAAACAGGTAAACAATCGACTTCGATAATTAGATGGAAAAAGAATTTTTTTCCAAATATAATAGAGTATTCTAGAAAACTCTAGAAAATTATATTAATTATTTAGTCATAAGTATAAACTCGGTTATTAATTCAAGACTCGGTTATTGAATTGTACTAACTCGACTCTGCTCGGTTTCTAGAAAATATAAATTATTAAACTTTTATGAAATTAATTTCATTCTCTTTTAATAATTTATAACTTTAATCAATTAATAGAAAATTAAAATCCAAAACTAATTTTACTAAATAAGGTTTTCGTCTTTTTCTCGTAAAACGTGTCATTGCTCGGAAACTTATTAACTCGATAAAAAAAATTCTAATGACGTCTAATTACTTTTAATTAACTCAATTATTCTTCCCATTTTTCATTTCCTTTCCATTATTTTTCATTTCTTATTAATTAAACTCGATTTTCCATTAACGATTTCGATTCTTGATAACTTCTTCGTCTTAACTAGGATTCGAAAATTTCGAAAAGAAACTCTAATTGTTTTAACTTCATCTTCATCATCGATTCATCACATTCATCAAATCTAACATGAATCATCAAGAACTATGAACCTTGATCATCACTTTTAATTAGAATTTAATTAATAAAAATTCCTAAAATTTCATTAAAAATTCATTCTTCTATTTCTTTTTATTTTAACACTTTTAATTCCATCAAATCATGCATCATCTAACTATATATCATCAAAATATTATCTTTTCATCAAGAACATCATCAAAACTTCAAGAACATCATATTATCCTCAAGAACATCATCTTCTTCATCCTTACACAATTTTCGGTACTTAAGAAAAAATATAACAATTAATTTCTTTCTTCCTTTTCTTTATTTCTTATTATCATTTATCTCAATTTCCATCTTAAAATTTAGCCAAGAACATCAACAACAAATCTTTAAATTTTTCATCAAAATTTTCGGTCCACACTCATATATATTCTTCATCATTTTTCTCATTCAATCTCATACATCAAAACTCTTAGATCTTAATCTAGAACACAAATCCATCACTCAAATCATGCTTGAATCATTAACATAAAAATACCTAAAATTCTTAAAAAATTTCGGTATAAACATATATGTATATCTTAAATTTTCTCCTTCAATTTTCATACATATAAACACACAATAATCATGTTGATCATGCTCAAAAACAAAATCAAAACTCCTCCTATATCCTCACTATGATTGGCGGTTTTAAGAGGAAAGGAAGAACCGAGTTTCAAACTCAAAATTTTCAAGAACAAACCTTGTCAAGCTTCCACTTCTAAGTCTCAAGAACAAGCTAGATTCGAGCTCCTTCCATGGCACAAGGCTGCCGAAAATGAAAGAGAGAAAGGAGGATGAATTCTAGTCTCAAATCGATCACAAGAATGAGAGAATTACGAATACCTTAACGATTAAGTCGTTGGATGCTCGGAAGTAATCTTCTTGGAGATTGAAAGCTTGAAACTTAAGCTCTAATGGAGGAGAGAGAAATAGTGTGTGTGTGTGTGTGTGTGTGTGTGTGTGTGTGTTATTGCCGTGAGAGAGAGATGAGAGAGAGATGGGTGGGAGAGGGAGTAGAGAGAGAGAATATTGGAGAGATTAATTATTCAAGAGAGAGATGATTAAGAGAGAGAATGAGAGAGAGGGATGTCGGTGTGAGAGTGAGAGAAATGAGAGTAGGATAGGTTTTTAATTGAATTAGTTGCACCCGGTAGTCAAAAACGCGATTTAATTTTTTCCGAAAGAAAAAGTTATCCGGTGCAATTTAACTCTAATTTCTCATTAAACTCTCAAACAATTTAAAACTCACCACGACTCTTTCTCAACATCGGAATTCTCTCTACTTCGTCTCTAACTTCACCAAATAAATCAAGGATACTAGGAATCCAAGTTTCGGATCAAATTTTCGATTAACGAAGAAAATGTAAAAGTTACTATTCATACTCATTCCTTTAAAGAAATAAAATTCAAACTCGATTCAAACAAACTCAGAAAATTCTCAAACATGCACCAATGGTCTTAGAATAAATTCTAGATTCAAAATACACTATTTTGATGAAATTCGGAAACAATTGATGAATAGTTAATTATCGTTGTTGGTTACTATTCACTGAAAAATAAATTTCCTCAGAATTTTCCGAAATTCGAACTCAAACTCAAATACTCATGCTCAATCAATTCATCACACATTCAATTCGGATAACCGAAACAAGAGAATTCGCGTAAAGACACTCAAGGGTATTTTGGTAATTTTGCAAGAAAATTTATTTTCTTGGTGATTTTATCACACAAGGGCACCCAATTAAGTACATAAACTCAATTAATATGAACTTAAAGACTTATGAAAGATCCGGGTATTACAACAGGTTAGTGATAATTCAGTTGAGGGATCTAAGGATACACAATTCCCTAGAAGCAATAGAGGCAAAAGGAGAAATGTATGCTTGAATAAGGTTGCTCAGTGAAGGGATAAATGGATTGTCCAACATGTTGATTTCAATAAAGATGGACAACCCGTGGGCAATATTATAGTGAAATACAGAGTTACATTGGCCTTCTTAGTGTGATCATGTTAAATAAGTATATAGAATTGGAGAGAAGTCTCACGAGATGTGAAAGACCTAATTTGGGAAACAATTAAAGTAACTTTGTAGAAAATATATACTACTACATGTTTTAGTTTTACTTTAATTTAATTTATAAATTTGCTTGTAAGTTATGTTTTTGTAGTCTTCTTATGAGGTTTCCGAGCAATGGAAAGCTGGATGCATGGAATCAGCAAGTTCCAAGCGGTGAACTTGGAAATGTAGGATGCATATTAAATTCATTCTACCATACCTAAATAATACTGCAAAGTTGTATAAACCTCCATAAAATAGTGGCATTCGACCAACAGAATGGACTGAACTTGTTAGAAGTCGTAAGACATCTGAATTTAAGGCAATTATTATCGTTCCTATAATGTTTTGCTACATTTTTCAATTGTTACTGGTTGGTTTTTATATAACTCCATTTCCATGTGGAAATTGAGTGAGCAGCAAAAAGAGAGGATCAGTAAACACATATACCCCAATCGACTTTCCCATAAAGGTTACATATGACGACGGATTTTTCTCTCGCATTGTATATATCAATATAGACGACGAGTGATGATGTAGATGTTGTCTATAAGCAAAAAAATAGACGACATGAACCAAAAAGACGTCATCTATTAGCTCTTACGAGCAGAAATAGACGACAACTACCCTTCCACGTCGTCATTTATATAATAGACGACGACTTGTGCCTCGTTGTCTCATAGCGCCTAAATTTCAGTGGTTATTGACAACATGGTTTTGTATGACTGTCGTTTATTATCGTTTTTTTAAAGACATGACATCGTGTTCTCTCCCGTCGTTAATCTTTTTCTTTTATTTTTTCAAATCCATAATTTTAGAATCGTGCCTCCTTTTCACCTCTCTTTCTCTTCTTCACTGTTCTTATCCGCCTCTCTGCCTCTTCTTCTCCGCCCCCGACCACCACCACTCGTTACGAAAACCGCCGCCACCACTCGTGTTTATCATTATTGCCGCCACCTCTAAATTAACTCTTGCCCTAACATTTCCCAAACTCTGATGGGACGAGTTTGGAAAATATTAAATGGTTTTGGGACGGATTTAGATCGAAACATGCAAACCCGTGACGGGTTTGGGTCAGGTTTGAGCAATTACCTCCGGGTACCCGCTACCCAAACCCATTTATATATATAAGTAAAAGATATTATTATATGTATAATTTATTATATAATTATAAATATTAGTTTAAATATTAGTAGATTTAGGGTTTTATCTGATTTTCTTAACCCACACACACATTCTATAAGAGTCAAGTCTTTAATGTTTCTCCTCTATTTTTGTATCTACTTCCGAAATATGACGACATGACGACAACATCAATAATTCATAATCTTCTAGTTATGTTTTAAGATTTTGTAAGTCTGTAGTACTTTGCTTTGAGATTAATTATAGTGAAATTTTCTAGTAATGTTTATGTTTTAATCATATTTATAATATTTTGTTATTTGATGTTTACTTTTTAGTATTCGGGTTTTTAGCGGGTACTAAATGGGTATTACCCAACGGGTTCGGATCGGGTATGAGTTTTAAAATTATTTTTTAATCGGGTTTGAGTCGGGTTGGGCGTGAAAAATTTTCATGGGTTTGAGTTTGAAAAATACTTAATGGGTGGTGTTGGGAAATTTAGTAAAGTTTTGATTAATTCCAAAACCAACTGACCCCAACCGAGTAGATGTTGCCATATCCTAATGTTAGTATATAGGCTCGCTGTTTGAGCAATGTTGAGATTTTATCTTTACAGGTCTCCAGCTGAAGACGACAACATGGCGTTACTCGGATAGAACATCAGATGTAAGAAAGACAACTGAGAGTTCAAGGGGGAAGATATAAGAAAGACAACTGAGCGTTCAAGAGATAAAACATCAGATGTAAGAAAGACAGCTGAGCGTTCAAGCCAACTGATCAGATGTGGATCATCAGATGGAAGAAAGACAACTGAGCATTCAAGGCAACTGATCAGATGGAACATCAGTTGCAAGACTCAATCCGATAGATCGACAACATGAAGTTCAAGGCAGCTGAGGGTTCAATTGTTCCTATTCAGACAGAATGTCAGATGAAGGAAACGATCAGATAGAACATCAGCTGAAGACCACTCGGATGAAGACCAAAACTTCTCAACCGACTAATCAATGTTGAAAGTCAAAGGTTGAAATTTGAATTTCAAAAAGGAAGTTACGTGAAGGTTTGACGTTCTGTCATTACCTCATTTGGCCCAACACAAGGCTGTCTCAGATGGAAAGCAGAAGTTCACAGTTGCCAAATCGGGAAAATCTGCAGAGATGAGAGACAAGTCATCGCTTTCACAGAACAGAGATCAACGGCTCCTCCAACGGCTAATTGATTCTCTCCGCCTATAAATAGAGACCTTCATTCATTCATCAAGACATGAGACAGAGCAGAGAGCAAACAAACTAGCGAAAGAACAACTTTTTCCTGCACACAAGCTAAAATGAATTAATTCTCTAAGAACATCACTAGTTGAGAGTTCATAGAGTGTTAAAATCTGTCTTGGTGTTTTCGATCTTAGTTTAAGTCTTCATTTGTTCAAGCTTAGATCCTAGCTCACTTCGTTGTTCGAGCTAGTAGTTGGAAACCCCACCCTCATACACATCCCCTAAAAAGGTTGTTAGGATCCTACTCTTCCCGAAATTGAGTAGATAGGTTGATAAGTACCCGTAAACTTATCTGTAAGGTTGATAAGTACCCGCAAACTTATCTTAACGGTTGCAAAGCCCACGTAAGCTTTGTGGTTCCAGTCCTAAAGAATTTGGACTGAGTTGTGAGGACTCACAACTCCCCGTGGACGTAGGAGTTCTTTCCGAACCACGTAAATCCTTTGTGTGTTTGTGTTTTCTGTTCAGTTACTTATTGCATATTCAACTGACCAACTAACCAGCACTCAAAACTGCATTTTTACTTTCTCAACTGATTTGGTTATTGACCGACCTTACATCTGAGCGTGAGTTATTTTATACGAGTTATTTTTTATCCACCACTTTCTGCACAACACCACTCTTACAGCTGAGTTTTCCTACTCAGTTGTGATTCCAGCTGAGTCCTCTTACTCGGTTGTGATATTTTTCAGGGGGTTGTTTTAAAATTCTTAACTGGTGTATTCCCCCCCATACACCAGAACTCGTATTGGGACCATCAAGTGGTATCAGAGCAGTGGTTCAAAAGACTGCTGTCTCTGTTTCACGAGGTGTGAATCGAGGTGTTTTCTTCAGTGGTCAACTGAATAGATCTTTTTCACGCTAGTGCATATCTGCTTGCATCTGTTTTTTGTTTATTGTGTGCAGATGGATGTTAAAGACAAGATTGTTGTCATGTTCTCGGTTGTGAACTATACATCATGGAAAACTCGGATGAAGAAGATTCTGATGTCCAAGCATCATCGAATGCAAAAAGTGATTACATCCGGACCAATCACCATCATGGAAAAAGTCATTCAAACTCCTACAAATCCGAATAATGGGGATGCAACTGAGGTGATGGTTGAGAAAAAGCCAGAAGACTTCACTTCTGAGGAAGCGAAAGTGAGCCAGCTGGATATCTGGGCTCAGAGCACTATCATGTCCACAGTTGGACAAGACTATCTTCCATGGATAGAAGAGTGCAACACAGCTAAGGAGATGTTGGACATTTTGGCATCTCTTAGTGAAGGGAGTGATGAAACCAAGGAGAACAAGTTCTCCCATGCTTGTCAAGATTTTGACAACTTCTGTCTAAGAGTTGATGAAACCATTGATCAGTTGGAGCTTCGGTTCATGGATATCATCCAAAGGATTCAGTCTATCCGACGAGGAAAATATACTTTGAGAGAAATCAACCTCAAAGTATTACAAGCCCTACCAGCTGAGTGGGTCACCTTCACCAACATTCATGAAAGCCGAGCTAATCTTGGAGAGATGGGAACTGACAGGCTGTTCTCAGTCCTGAAAGGAAATGAATACAAGGTGAACCGACGAAGATCAACTCAGTCCTCGGGGCAGACGAGTCGACTTGAGGATGTTGGTTCCGGAACAAAGACAGTAGCACTTCGAGCTGACTATTGCAAGCCGCGAACGTCAAGAGCAACAAGATCTGTGGACACAGCTTCGAAGGAGCCAAGCAGAGAAGAGCTGCAACAGAGTATAGCCGCCTTGTCAAAGAAGCTAGCTGACATGGATACTCGGTTCAGAAAATATAAGCGGTTCTATAAATCCAACAGAACTCGAGATAACTTAAAGCCTGTGACCAACAGTTGCTTTGAATTGCGGCAAAGAGGAACATTTCAAAGCTGATTGTCCAGATCTTTCGAAGAAAGATAGAGAAGCGTTGAGGGCCAAACAAAATGCAAAGAACAAGGCCATGGTTGCAGAAGAAGCAGCTGACGACATGGACATCTTCACTGACACCGAAGATGAGGACGAGCTGACTTCCACCAACAACGCTATCGAACAGGATCAATGTCTCATGGCATTTGGAACTGACCAGGTTGATGCTGAGGTACATTCTAGTCCAGTTAATTTAAATTCTTCAAATGCTACTAACATGCAAGAAACAGCAGATGAAGAGTTGGAACCCTCTTGGGGTGACTTCCAAGAACTCAGTGAGGAATTGCATCAGCAATCAGTTGAGGTTAAGAATCTTCAAGAACAGTTTGTCAGACTTGAAGAATTCTTAACTGAAAAGGGCGATCTGATTAAAAGTCAAACCGAAGAGATTGATGATCTCAAAAGTCAACTGAATGTGGCCAACCGAACTAATGCTCCAACCGATGAGGAGTTGAAGGAGCAGATCAAGGAACAGCATGATCAGTTGAACAAGCAAGAGGCACAGATCGACCAGCTGATGAAGAAGTCAGACGCACAGACCGAGCATATAGTTGTTCTCCTCAAGAATTTGCAAACTGAGAAGGACAACCTCATAAAGCTATATCAATCATCCAAAATCATCGAGAATCTCATCAGTTATCAAAGACAAATGGATGACGTGTCTGGACTCGGTTACGACATGGTCAAGGACTCTGGAATTCCACCCACAACCTTTATCAAGGCTGTGGACGTCACAGTTGCCAAACCAAATACGGTTGAGTCTGCAACTCCCCAACTTAATCCAACCTCCACGTCACAGCAAGCACAACCAGCTAAGGAAACTGCAGCTGAGAAAGGAAAAAGGAGCTGTGGTTGGAGAACTGAAGAATCCATCGGTTGGGATAACAACCGAGGGAGAATGTTCCAGGACTCAGAAGAGGAATCAGAGACATCGGAGATACAATCAGAACCGACCTCAGAACCAATCTCAGAACCGACCTCAGAACCGACCTCAGAAGTGATGGAATCAACCGAACCAACAGGGATTCAACCATCAGAATCAACATCGGTTCCATCATCAGAACAACCAAAGGTTCCATCAGAGTCAACCAATGTGGAACAGTTCCAACAGCTGGAGATATTCATGCCAGAACATGAATCAACAACAGGGCATGAACAGCTGTCGTCAACAGTCAAGAAAATAGAATCAGACTCAGCCACAAAGATTCCAAAATGGCGTCCGACCTCGTCAACAAAATAGAGGGAATGCCTCTCCTCCTAAAGCCCACAATGGGAGAAATCAATCTCCTCCCAAGAATCAGAAAGTCAACAACAACAACAAGCCTAAGGATGACCGATATGTTGTTATAGTTGATGGAGAAGGAAAGATAATTTGGAATGACAAATCTATCCGAATATACAGGGAAAAGCGACCCACAGTTCAAGGGGGAACTGGTTCTAACCCTCCAGGACCCAACTAAAATTGGGGACCTAAGCATGTTTCTCTGTGCAGGAGCAGGAGGAACAGCTGAGGAAGAATAAAGCATCACTTACCATGTGGGTGATGGATAGTGGATGCTCGAAACACATGACAAATCTGAAGGATTTGCTTGGAAGTTTCGTGGAAAAGGAAGGACCATCAGTTACCTTTGGTGACAACTCAAAAGGTCACACCAAAGGCTACGGTACCCTTGAAACCAATCTCGTGTCTATTCCTAATGTTTCATATGTTGATGGATTGAAGCTTAACTTGCTCTCCATCAGCCAATTCTGTGATAATGGTTTCTCTGTCAAGTTTGATGCACAGGGCTGCAGGGTCAAAAATATCAGAACAAAGCAAGTCATATTGTTGGGAAATCGATCCCCAACCGGGAATGTCTACTATGCAGATTGGAATAGTAGTCCTCCTGACACCTGTCTTTTATCAAAGAGCAGTTCAGATGTGAGCTGGCTGTGGTACAAAAGGCTCAACCATCTGAATTTCAAGACAATGAACCGACTTGCAAGACAGGAACATGCAAAGGGCATTCCGAACCGTGTGTTTTCAACAACACATATCTGCAGTGCATGTTAGCTGGGAAAGCTCGCTAGACCCTCCTTTCGGGTGAAAACGATTCCCTCAACCGAGCGAGATTGCAGCTGATCCATATGGATCTCTTCAGGCCTGTTACTCCCAAAAGCATGAATGGTAACGAGTATACACTTGTTGTTACTGATGATTTCTCCAGGTACACGTGGACCATTTTCATGTGTCACAAGAGTGAAACCCGAGATGAGCTACCCAAGCTGATGGATCGGATATCGAACCAACAATAGATGAAAATCATTTCTATCCGATCAGACTGTAGAATCGAGTTCCTTAATGAAACCATCATCGAATAATGTGAGAAGCACGGAATCACTCATCAAACGTCGGCTGCACGCACTCCACAACATAATGGAGTAGCCGGGCGAAGGAACCGAACGCTGAAAGATGCTGCAACATCCATGTTGACAAGCTCAGCTCTGCCAAAGAGATTTTGGGCTGAGGCAATCAACACAGCATGCTACACCCAGAACCGGTCTCTTCTGACCAAGCGGTTGGGAAAGACTCCATATGAGCTATGGAGACGCATGAAGCCTGATATTTCTTATTTTCGCGTTTTTGGTTCTAAGTGTTATATTCACAACAATGGGAAGACTCAGTTGAAAACTTTTGATGCCAAGGCTTCGAAAGGCATATTTCTCGGATATGCCGCTCGGATCAAGGCTTATAGAGTTTTCAACAACAGCTCTCGTGTTGTGGAGATAACACCTCATGTTAGTTTTGATGAATCTACCTTTGAGTGCAGGGAACAGGCTAAAGGACAACAAACTGATCCACATGTTCCACCAGTTCTCACCAGATCGCAGGTTCTAAGGCAGAAGAATCTAGCTGAACCATTGGTATGGGCAACTGAGGATGATGATCCTTATTCCTCTGAAGATGAATGTGAGGACCCTAGCTCATCTCAAGGGGAAACTTCAGCTGATGTCACTCCAACTGCATCAGCATCCGAAGCCCAACCGAGCTCGGTTCAAAATATTGTCCATGTTGAGGATCCAGACTGATAAATCACCAGTTCTGAAGATCCTAGCATCTCCCACGACTCAGTTCACGGAACAGCCACTGTTGGAAGAAGAAGGAAGATGCAACAAGAGATGGTATGAAGATCATTCCAAGAACAACATCATTGGAGATCCAACCAAAGGTGTGAGTACTAGAAGAAGAGTTGCAAATCCAGACTTAGCTGAGAAAGATTCCAACACTTACGCCCAATATGCTGAGGAGTTAGCAATTCTTGAGGAGTTCGAACAGGCAGGAGATGTTGCCATGATTTCATGTTTCGTAGCTGATGTGCTAGAACCGAAGAATGTTGTGGAAGCTCTCAACTGTGTTCATTGGACAACAGCCGTGGAAGAAGAACTGAATGAATTTCTACGCAACTGTGTATGGGAGTTGGTAGAAAGACCAAATGGTGTTAAAGTCATTGGATTAAAGTGGATTTTCAAGAACAAGAGAGACGCCATTGGATTCATCGTGAGAAACAAGGCAAGGTTGGTAGCTCAGGGATATTGCCAACAAGAAGGAATTGATTTCGAGGATTCCTTCGCGCCAGTTGCAAGGATGGAAGCCATCCGGATATTTCTAGCCTATGCCGCATTTCACAAATTCAAGGTTTATCAGATGGATGTGAAGTATGCCTTCCTCAACGGTGATATTAAGGAAGATGTTTATGTTGAACAACCTCCAGGTTTTGAGACTGGAGATGGAAGAGTGTATAAGTTGAAGAAAGCGATCTATGGATTGAAGCAAACACCTAGAGCTTGGTATGACACTCTATGTGGTTATCTTCTGAACTCGGGGTTCAAACGAGGACCAGTTGACAAAACACCGTTCACCATAAAAGTTGGAGAAGACATACTTGTTGTGCAAATCTATGTTCACGACATCATATTCGGTTCCAAGTCGGAGGAGTTGTGTGAGAAATTCTCAACTCTCATGAAGGAGAAATTCGAGATGTCGATGATGGGCGAGATGAATTATTTTCTTGGGCTACAGGTGAAGCAGTCATCAAAAGGAATTTTTATTAATCAGTCCAAATATACAAAAGAGCTCATCGCAAAGTTCGGTTTGCAGTCAAGTAAAGCCACACGGATCCCGATGAATACTAACTGGAAGATTGAACCCGGATCTGAGGGAAAACTTGTGGATGCCAGTAAGTACAGAGGGATTATCGGTTCTTTGCTATATCTAACCGCCAGTCGGCCAGATATATCTTACGCGGTTGGAGTGTGTGCTTGGTTCCAAATTCAGCCAAGGGAAGCACACATGTTGGCAGCAAAGAACATTATTAAGTATCTGAAGAGCACTGTTAATGTTGGATTGTGGTATCCAACTGACGACAATATCCATCTGTCCGGATACTCAGATGCGGATCTAGCCGGAGATCGATTGGACAGGAAGTCCACATCTGGACACTGTCAGTTTATGGGAAGCAAGTTAGTCTCATGGTTCTCCAAGAAACAAGCATGTGTTGCCACTTCTACAACCGAGTCAGAATATATGGCTGCCGGTAGTTGTTGCATGCAAGTGTTGTGGCTCAAGCAACAGCTGAGAGATTATGAAGTCGCAACTGGACAGGTTCCCATCCATTGTGATAGCTCAAGTGCCATTGCTATCTCTTTGAATCCTGTTCACCATTCTCAGACGAAGCACATCGACATCCGACATCATTTTATCCGAGATCATATTGAGAAAGAAGGATGTATCTATGGAGAAAATTCCAACTGAGATTCAGAGAGCCGATATCTTCACCAAACCTCTAGCCGAAGCACGGTTCAAGATGTTATGCGATCTCCTTGGATTGTTGTATCCATCAGATGAGGAATTAGCCGAGCTGAAGAGATAGATATCCATCTGAGGGCGAAGCTCAGATGAAGGGGGAATCTCAGATGCGGATCGCCAACCGAAGACATCAGACGTCAGCTGAACAGACGAACTCAAGTTAGCTGATGGTATGCCGCAACATTGGAACACAGCTGATTCCGACATCAGCTGGCAGGTATACAGCTGATTCCGACATCAGCTGACAGGTATCATTTATGGCTGAAGGTGTTTGTGTCTTAAATGAGAATGTTTGAAATAAATTCAAACATTCCTGAGCATGTCAGTTAGATTAAAATAGCCATCATAGCGCATTTAATGTAAAGTACGGCTGAACATCAATAGCTCTACTTTATAGTGCGACTGGGCTGACATGAAAATAGTTCACCTTCTCACTCGCACGTATTGGAACTTGGAATTCAACGTCAAGTCAAAGATAGTCAATAGTCGCGAGATCTCAGCCGTTGATGGATTCGCGCCATTCAACCCTGGCCGTCGATTTCAATCGACCCACTAACCTATAAAAGGCGGAAAATCAGGAACTAATTTCTTACCTTCTATTCTTGTGTTTATATGCAGTAACTGTTCATCTTTGTCTCCGATTTTGTCTCACCATTTTCTGCAAGTTCTTATTTTCTTCTCTCTATATAATCTTCACAGTAATATTAAATGGCACCAAAAGGTTCTACTCAAGGAAGGAAGATGGCATCTTCTGGACCTTCTCTAGTCCCGTCATCATATGAGGAATCCTTCGACATGATGCTCTCCAAGATTCACTTCGAGCAGATTCTATCAGAAGACACTCTGGAATCGTCGGTATTATCTCCTATCGCCGATCTTCTCAAGGAAAACGGCCTTCTCAAGTGGGCGACGCTATTACCCACTCACCTTCTCAGGCGACAGGTCAGGGAATTTTATCTGAACCTGAAAACTCCCATCGACAGCCGAGATGGCCTCGTGTCAGAAGTATCTTGTAGACAGCGTGACGTTCTTACCAGAACGATCCGTCGTGTCACCGCCTCCATTCCAGTCTCCGATATACTTCGCTCCATCATTCCTCCAAATCTCACCGCCACGGACACAGTCGAGAACATCACCGATGCAGATGCTGATCAATTTTTGGAGAATGCCCTCATCAGCCCAGAAAAATTGAGGAGCAACATGCAGCGAACGAAGTTGAAGCCCGAGCATCAACTTTTGTTCGATGTTGTATCCAAAGTCATCTTCGGATACAGCGGAGCCTTCGGGGACATTAGCCGACCAAAGCTCAAGCAATTGATTACTTTGGAGCACAAGCACAAGCACAACATCAACTGGTTTAAATATTTCGAACACCAGTTGATAATGGAGAAACAGAAGATTACAGAAACCTCAACGGACTCCGGAGAAAAGTTGTTGAGTGTTAAGGGAACTCTCAACTTCGGAGTCAAGATATCTGCCCTGATCCTTCTCGCCACGAAGGATCAGAACATGGTCTGGGAAGACTGTGAGGAGACCCCAGTCAAGAGGCAGATGCTCTTCCCAATAGCCAAGAAGGCTCAAGATGTGATACAGAGTGTTTACACTCCCAAAGAGAAAAAGAAAGCTGTGAAATCAGCCAAAGAAAAAGATACAGCTGAGGAGCTGCCTCCAGCTACCAGGCGTACTTCCAAATCGACAGCCGCACGCCGACTCAGGGATGAGTCAGACAAGAAGAAAGAGGAAGAGCCAGCGAAGAAGATGTTGAGACTTCGTTTCAAGAAGAAGTCGGTTGCAAAACCAGCTGAGGAGGTACCAACTGAGGAGGAACCATCCGAGTCGAGTCACTCAGTTGATGCGGCTGCCTTCGAGGTTGTTCCTCACAAAGATGTGATGGAAGGGATGGAAATTGAACCAGATTATGAGCCAAACATCTCCTCGGATGCATCTTCTTCTTCCAAGGAATCCGAAGATGTTCCAACCTTCCCCACGGCAGGAGCTGATGCCGTACAGTCCAAAGAGATCCCCTCAACCGACACACAGCCAGATATTCCGAGCTCCCCGCTCGATGCCAACATTGAGACCATTTCTTTGGCCAATGTTGAGGAACCTCTTGCAGCCAACATCCCCACACAGTCAGAAATTTCGAGCTCCCCACTCGATGCCAACATTGAGACCACTTCTCTAACCAATGTTGAGGAAACCCTTGCACCGATTCCATATGAAAATCTCTCTCCCTCCCCCATTGACGAAGAGGCGGATCGTCAAGCTATCGCCCTGGAACATGAAGGCAAGTTGGCCTACTGCTTTCAGAAGCTAATTGGAATGTTCCCCGAGGCGCGCGACATGCCTACCTTTGCCACTCTCGAAACTGAGCTGCTATATCAATTCAACATAATCTTCAGCCACTGGTATGTCAAGGAAGATACCATCCGCATACACAGCTGGAACCAGCTCAAGGCCGATGAGTCACACATAAGGGAGTACTTCAACTACACCAACCTGGAGGTTGCATACAACAATAAGATCGCTCTGCTGACTCGCCGACTGGACATCAGCAAGGCTGAAGGAAGAGACACAAGGGAGACAGCTGAACAAGACTGTGTCAACTTCCTTGACAACATGCTGGTCAAGTCTGCTGATTTTGTTGATGACCTTGACGCAGCCGCCGCAGCAGCCAAGCAGGAGGAGGAGGAGCTTCAACAGTACCTGGAAAATCGCCAAGCCATGGTTACTGTTGAACAGCCAGTACCAGTTGAACTACCAGCTCCAGCTGATCAGCCAGCACCCTCCACAGATGAAATATGTGAGCTGATCGCTGAGAGGGTAAATCAACTGAGGAAGGAGATGCTTGTCAACATCCAGCTCAACAAAGAAGATTAACTGAGGATGATGGAAGCTCAGGAGGAAAAGCACAAGAAGCTACAAGAAGAGAGTGATGTGCTGAAGACAAAGCTGGATGATCTTTCAACTTCCACCAGCAAAGACATCTCAGATCTGAAGACAACAGTTTTGGGAATCAAATCCGAACTGAACGTGTTCAAGTCCATATCTGACTTAAATCTTGCCAAATCTCAACAGACTCAGGACAAGAATGGGATTCTCGGTTCGAATCCAGATGGGCTGAGTTTGTCGCCTTCCAAACTGATGTCACTAAAACCTTCGCCGCCATCAAGAAAACTGATGAAGAGCGTCATGATAAGGAATTGGCGAAGAAGGTTGAAGTGGAATGCGCTGTCGATAAACTCTTCAACCGGATTCAGCAGGCTGAATAGACACTCACTTCTCTGGATGACTCAGTTGCAAGCCTTGTTGCTGATGCCAAAAAGGGGAAAGATGAGAAGCAGAAAGATGAGAACCGGGAAGATGAGACTCAAGAAGAAATGCCAGCTGGGAAGGAATCTCAACTGAAGAAGAAGAAAGCTCAGAAGAAGAAGTCCGCTCCGAAGCCAACCGACAAGAAACAACAGCTGAAATCAATTGTTGTCGGTGGAGATGAAATGGTGAAGGATATGGAACAAGACAAGGAGTATGGAGTTTCCTACAACTCCATAGCCGAGATTGTAGCCGAGCTAGATGCTGAACTTGATGGTATCACAACCGAAGAGTGTGTTGCTACCGCTAAGGCTATGGATGTTCCAGAGAAGGATTATATGAATCCTGAATGGATCAAGAAATTTGCTGCAAATCAAGCTACAACAGTGAACAAATTTGAAGAAGAGCTTGCCAAGGTTACCACAACCTTGGATAGGAATGTTGCCTCCCGCAGCCGACGACGTATTGAAAAACATCAGGTGAAGGTTGAAGCAACAGAGATTGCCAGGGAAAATCAAGCTCCAGGGACGCTTTAACCATGTGGACAAGTGGATGCCTGCAGAATGGAATGACGATTGGGAATCATTCAAGCAAGAGTTTGTGAATGATTTCTACTATAGGAAGGTGTTCACGACTGAGGATCCAAGAAGAGCCTTCAAGGAAGCCCTGACTGAGCTGCACTCTGGGGATCTGGGCATGTTCAGCCAGTTCAGACGAGCAATGATAGATGCAAAGCTGGATATGAACACCGTCCCCATCCCTCAGAAGGTCACATATCTCCCTCCTTTTATTCTAGACACAAGAAATCCCAACAGGATGAAAATTGCAGCTGAAGCCAGAAGAGTGTGTCAGGAACATGGGATAGATATCTCAAAGGAGTCAGATGCAAAAAGAGAAATTTTTGTCAGAATTTTTGGGAAGTATGGGCTGAAGTATTAGCCTAGTTAGAGTTTTTGAGCAACTGATGTATTTTTTTGATTTTTGTGCTTATCTGTGTAATCATCAGTTGTAATGAAAACTTTCATCATATATCCGATTTTTCACCTTGACGTACAATCTCTAGTTGTCCAAGCTCTGAATCGCAAAGTTATTTCAATACCATGTTATAACTGTGCTAACCCTTTGATGTTTAATCTTATAGACTGTCTAGAATTTCAGCTGAGATTTTAGATAGGTCAGTAGGGTTTTAGCATCATCAAAAAGGAGAAAATTGTTGGGAAATTTAGTAAAGTTTTGATTGATTCCAAAACCAACTGACCCCAACCGAGTAGATGTTGCCATATCCTAATGTTAGTATTTAGGCTCGCTGTTTGAGCAATGTTGAGATTTTATCTTTACAGGTCTCCAGCTGAAGACGACAACATGGCGTTATTGGGATAGAACATCAGATGTAAGAAAGACAACTGAGAGTTCAAGGGGGAAGATGTAAGAAAGACAACTGAGCTCTCAAGAGATAGAACATTAGATGTAAGAAAGACAGCTGAGCGTTCAAGCCAACTGATCAGATGTGGATCATCAGATGGAAGAAAGAAAACTGAGCATTCAAGGCATCTGATCAGATGGAACATCAGTTGCAAGACTCAATCCGATAGATCGACAACATGAAGTTCAAGGCAGCTGAGGGTTCAACTGTTCCTATTCAGACAGAATGTCAGATGAAGGAAGCGATCAGATGGAACATCAGCTGAAGACCACTCGGATGAAGACCCAAACTTCTCAACCGACTAATCAATGTTGAAAGTCAAAGGTTGAAATTTGAATTTCAAAAAGGAAGTTACGTGAAGGTTTGACGTTCTGTCATTACCTCATTTGGCCCAACACAAGGCTGTCTCAGATGGAAAGCAGAAGTTCACAGTTGCCAAATCGGGAAAATCTGCAGAGATGAGAGACAAGCCATCGCTTTCACAGAACAGAGATCAACGGCTCCTCCAATGGCTAATTGATTCTCTCCGCCTATAAATAGAGGCCTTCCCAAAATGGAGTAGATAGGTTGATAAGTACCCGTAAACTTATCTGTAAGGTTGATAAGTACCCGCAAACTTATCTTAACGGTTGCAAAGCCCGCGTAAGCTTTGTGTATCTAGTCCTAAAGAATTTTGACTGAGTTGTGAGGACTCACAACTCCCCGTGGACGTAGGAGTTCTCTCCGAACCACGTAAATCCTTTGTGTGTTTGTGTTTTCTGTTCAGTTACTTATTGCATATTCAACTGACCAATTGCCATCCCTAATTACAGACACAATTTTGTAAATTTTGATAATGTATCTATATGGTTATTTGTGAGTAGTGTTGAATTTGAGCAAATATATGCGAAATTTGACCATGCCAATTTATTAGGTGCGATGAGGTGATCGATTAGGTGCAATCAATTCAAGTGAGGATAAGGAGGCTAGTGATTTCCATAATATTAGGGTATTTTCTGGAGAAAATAACAAATTCTGATTAAGGTAATCATCCAATATATAAGTATTCCTACTTCTTCAAAATTAATTTTATATGTTAAATAATTTGCGAATTTGCTGCATCGTTATTTTTTTTTAATATTTGCTGCCTAATATTTTATATGTTAATTTCATACTCTCTCTGACCTGCATAGTTTTCCTTTTACGTATGTCCCCAAAAATTATGCATAGTCCATTTTAGGAAACAACTATTTCACTTGTTCCCCTTATAATGTGGGACCCCATCTCCACTTACACCTACTTTTTCTCCATTTACATCTCACTTTTCAGGATTTTCTTAAATCCGTGCCCACCAAAACTATGCATAAATATAGGGATCGGAGGGAGTATATTATAATTTAATACTTGAAATTTGTTGCTTAATATTTTTTTTAATATTCGCTGCCTAAAATTTCTTGCATCGTTATTTTATATGTTATATTCTTTTTTTAATATTTGTTGTCTTAATTTTCAAATACATGTTAGAATATAGTCACAAGAATGGATAAAAGTTGGATGTCCAAAAGCAGATTAACGAAAGAGTACGTAGAAGAAATTTTTGAAATTTTCATTTCAAATGGGAAGAATCTCAATTCTATGTTTTGTCCTTGTGTAAAGTATGGTAATCTACGTGATCATGATATCCAAACCAGAAGAGTGCATCAAACATATAATGGAATTGACAACTGTACCGTGTTTGGATTTCGCATGGGGAGAGATATACATCTCAAACTACTGGTAAAGATAAAGAGAGCACCGCAGATAGTGATTTTATTCACACGATCAGCCAGTGGATATGGTTCATGCTGCATATATTAACAGTCCAAATCATTTTCATAAAGTGCTCGAGGAAGTTGAGATGCCATATATCCTGAATGTGCTCACTTTATTAAGTTATCTGCAATTGTTAAATTGTATAACTTGAAAACAAAATATAGGTGGAGCGAAACCTCTTTTACTGAGCTACTTTTGATGATAAAAGACATTCTTTCGAAATATAATGTACTTCCATATTCTATGTATGATGCAAGAATGAGCTAATCTGTGTTGGAGTTGGGGTATGAGAAGATTCACACTTGCCCGAATGATTATATTTTGTATTGAAATGAGCATGCAAATTCGATGAATTGCCCTATTTGTGGAGAGTCAAGGTGAAAGGTGGCTGAGAATGACAACATTAATAAATGAGTTCCTGCAAAAGTCCTATGATACTTTCCACCAATACCGTTATTTCAGAGAATGTTTGGCAACAAGGAGATGTCGAACAATTTAACATGGCCCGCTCAATAAAAGGTTCGTGACGACCATCTACGTTATCTTGCAGATTCACCTACATGGAAACAAGTGGATCAACTATGGCCAAATTTTGGCGATGAATCAAGGAATCTTAAATTGGCACTTTCATCTGATGGTATTGACGCGACCGTCGTTTAGCCGCAGAAAAATACAATTTGTATTTTCCTTGCCCACTTCTTAAGATCAACTAGTCGGTAAGTAAGGGTTGATCCCACGAGGAATTGCTGCAATATTCTCTTAGAGTTTCCTGTCACAGTGTTGGTTTGGTCTATTTCTACTAGCGCCTTAGGCAAAACAAGGAAAAGTAAAAGCTGAAACTAATCAAGCAAACTATCAATAATAAAAGGCAATCTGGATTTATGATCGATTCAATGTGAATAAGTGTAACTCAATCACAGGTGCATAGATATTCGCTACGTATGTGTGTCAATGGTTATAGGAAAACTGCATCATGATCCTACTATCACGTTGTCATGCCCACAACCACAATCTGCCCAGCTCGTCCTTACTTCTGAGAATTGAGTAGAATCCCTAAACAATCCTCCTTACTTGCCCAACCCACCCCTACGAGGATCTTACAAAAGGGGTGTAGTATGGACAGGGAGCTTTGAGCAGTAAACGAACCCGTTCCGATCCTATAAGATACGAGGATACCGCTCCGACTTTACACCAGCGTCAGCGTACTTCGTTCAGCTCCGCCCAAGTTCAACCTGAGATTTGCCGCCCTCAAGGAGCATGAGGCAAACCTCTTCCGGTCTATGTTGGTCTCAGCTACCTTCCTTTTAAGGAATCTGCCGCCCTCCAATTGCCCACTTGCCACATGAACTCTTAGCACAAACAGACTGCTTTGAAATCATTTCCTAACGCCTCTAGAACACACATATATATAGTTATCTTGCCCAGTTAGACCTCACGAGTAATTAAACACTTATATCACATATCTTCTACCTAAACCCAGATCTAAAGGTTTAGCTAGACATAAAATAAATATCAATAACAAATGAGATAGATGAAAACATACTTGAATAAATACTTAAACGATAATCTGCCTAAACTAGGACTTAGTAGCAGAAAAGTAAATTGTATCTTGTAAGAAAGTAAATTGTGCAGCAAGAAAGATGTAAAAACTTGTGTGTTTGAGGCTGCATGCATGAATGTATTTATAGAGTACAAGGATCATAGGTTGAAACCCTAAAAACCTACAAACGGGCCTTCAAGCAACAGATGGCAGCTTCCTCCACCGATTAGGACTAGGAAATGACTGTTTCCTTATCGGGAACACTTCTTCCTTATCCTTTTGCTTTCTAATCCGGGTAGAAGTTATCTCCACATTTTCTTCACCTTCAAGGCACGAATTACTTCCTTGTTGGTCTTCTGGATGATGTCATGCCGGCTGCAATGCCTAGAACCTTCGTACTCTTCTTCCTTCTGCTTCTTCTTCTCCTTGCCCAGAGTCATCCTGCCATCTTGACCTGTTTGGATTGACTGCACGCGGTCTGAATTGGTCATGCCGATTGGTACAGAGCAGCTTCTTAGTGTTTGGACTTCCTGTTGAGAAAATTAGTAACAGGTTTCGATTGATTCCAAAACCCTAACTGACCCCAACCGAGTAGATGAATGCCTTTAGTCTGATCTTTGCTAGTGGTCACTATTTGAGCGTAGGGATTTTATCTTTACAAGTTTCAAGTAGAAGAAGACAGCCGGACTAAGAACTCAGCTGAGACCCAAACTAAGTTGAGACCTTAACCTCAACTGAAACACGGACTCAGTTGGACAACAACTCAGTTAACTCCTCAACTGACCCATGCAGCTGAAGGCATACAGCTCAAGCACGGAGAACTCCTTAGCTGAAGGCATACAACTCAAAGTCAGACATCGCAAAGCGGTGAAAAGAAGACTTTGAAGACGTAGAAGACAGAAGAGTTACAGTTCAGATTCAAATCTACTCGAGAGCACAAGTTAGTTGGAGAACTTACCATAAATGGACTGCCAACAGCGACGTGCAAAAAGCAAAGGTCGCAATTACCATTTTAGGAAAGTTTTCAGAAAAGCAGGTGGAGTGCCATGCTTTTGGCAGAGATCAAATGGCTATTTCCAACAGCTAGTTAGATCAACCTCTATAAATAGAGGTCTCCACATCAAAGCTCGTGGGCAAGCATAAGGGCAGACACAAGCACATAGAAGTGCGAAGAGAGAAAAAATCAAGAGTGAAGTAGTAGCAGCAGACCACCTCTCTCTCCAGCAAGAAGACCTCAGTTGAAGACCAGTAGAAGTCGAGTGTCCAAGCCTCCTCCTATTCTTCCATATAGCCTCTCAGAAAGCCCCTTGCTTGATCGAGTCTAGAAGATAGGTTCTTGCTTATATTGTGTCTGACCAGACTCTTTTCCAAAAAGATCGAGTCTGAAACCTTAGGACGAAGCCTCCACTTCCCTCAGCGTTGAAGGATTCTTAGTTGCAAATCCCTCCAACCCCCAAACCTCAGGTCTGACTTTGAACCCGTAATCAAAGTCACTAGGTCCCTTGGAACCCGCAATTCAAGGCTAGGTCCCTTTGGACCCGTAATCAAAGACCAGGTCCCTTGGGACCCGGAATCCAAGACTAGGTCCTTTAGAACCCGGAATCTAAGCCCAACCTTTGCACTTGCCCAGAAAAGTGTTGTAAGGTCTTGTTCGAACCCGTAATTGAACTAGTTAGGTTTGCTTGGTACCCGGAAACCAAGTGGTGCGTTTGGTAAGCACACTTAAGCTTATCTAGTGGATTACTTTCCCAAAAAAAGAAATCATGGACGTAGGAGGTCAATCTCTGAACCATGTTAAAATACTGTGTTCTTTACATTCAGTATTGTAGATTCAGTTACCTAACCAACTGACCTGCATACAAACTGCAAATTTACAAACTGTACTAAATTTGGGAACTTACCTTCCCCGTTTTCACAAAGGTTTCAGTTTCTGTAACGAGCTTAAGCTCCACGAACTTCCGCAATGCAAAACTGTTTTAAAACCTCAGTTGGTCCACACAACTGACCTTCAGTCATATGAGCCAGCTCTACAACCAACTGTGTGATTCGCTATAACTGACCAACTCAGTTGTAGAGCCGTTCCAACTGACTTTCCCAGTTGTCGAGCAAACTGACCTGAGCTGTTTAATTCAGTGAAAAGATTTCAAAAGCAAAAGGAAAATTGCTACTGGTGTATTCCCTCCCCCTTCCTCATACACCAGATACTTGTTACTGAGACCATCAAGTGGTATCAGAGCAGTGGTTCAAAAGGCTGTTGTTTCTGATTCACAAGGTATGAGTCAAGTAGATTTTTCAGTGGTCGACTGAATAGATCTTTTTTGAAAACCTTTAGTGCATTCTGTTGCATATTTTCTTGTTTGTCTCTTATGGTGTTCAGAAAAGATGAACCCGATGTTGCTAGGAAGCTTACTGGAGTTCTCCGTAGATGACTATCCAACGTAAAAGTTTCGCCTGAAGATAGCACTGACTGCCAGACATTACAGGATGTGGGAGACCATTGAAAAAGATCCTATCCAAGTGACTCAGTCAGTGCTGGTCCCTTCAACCACTCTAGGGGAAGGAGAGATGATGATGAAGGAAGAACCAAAAGGCACCAACTAGTACACCAAGGAAGAAAGAGACATCACATAGTTAGATGACGTTGCAAAGAGCGTCATCTCTTCCATCGTCGGCAAGGCCTACCTGCCGAAGATTATCAATTGCTCCACAACAAAAGATATATGGAAAGCCTTAGCTGCACTCTGTGAAGGCTCTGATGAGATAAAGAAGAACAAGTTCACGTTAGCTTGTCAGAAGTTTGAGAATTTCTCTCAGCTAACCAGGGAGTCCATCAACAAGATGGAGCTGAGGTTCACAAAGGTCTTAATGGACATTGAGAGTATTAGGAAGGGCAAATACTCTCAGCATGAGATGAACTTGAAAGTTCTCTCCGCACTAGGCGAAGGCTGGACGGTCTACAGAGTCATCCACCAAAATCGGAGTGACCTCAGTTCGATGACATTTGAGAAGCTATTCTCCATGCTCAAGGCGAATGAGTATGAGATCCTCCGACTGAAGTAGAGAAAGCTTTGGAAACTAAAACAGACCGAGCAGAGCTCAACTACCAAGCTAGTGGCACTACGAGCTAAATCGGGCAGATCCAAATTCGCCAGACCTTCACGATCCGCTGACTCCTCAGCTAAGGATCGACCGAGCAAGTCTGAACTTCAGAAGAAGGTCAACAAAATGACCGAGCAACTCAAAGAGATGATCTACAGGATCGAGAGATATAGGAGGATCAACAGGAGCAGGCAGAGCTCAACTGAACCCTCCTCAAGGAATCAAAGCAAAGGATGCTTTGAATGCTGAAAGCCAGGACACTTCAAAGCCAACTGTCCTATTCTCTCCATGAAAAAGAAAGAAGGCCTCCGAGGAAAGGCCAATGAGAAGACCAAGGCCATGATCGTAGAGGATGACATCGACGACATCGACGACACCGACGTATTCACCGAATCAAAAGGAGAAGAAACTAATTCACCATCAAGCTCAGCAGGAAAAATCCAGTACTTCATGGCATTGCCGGAAGAGTCAACTGATGAGGACCAGGATGAATTGAGGAAGAGAAGAGCTGCAAAGTCAGTTTGGGTGTTGGACAGCGAATGCTCTAGGCATATGACAAACCAGAGGAATCTTCTCACCGACATCAAGTTTCGAGAAGGAGGTATTGTTACCTTTACTGATGACTCACAGGGTAAAACCAAAGGATCTGTTTGATGCACATGGACGGTGAAAGACGTAAAGACCAAGTAGATTCTCTTACTTGGTAGATGATTTTCATCAGGTGGAGTGTACTACACAGAGTGGTCGAGCAGCTTACCAGAAACGTGCCTAGTATCCAAGAGCAACTCAGAGACAAGCTGGTTGTGGCAGAAGAGACTCAACCACCTCAACTTCAAAACCATGAACAAGTTAGCTCACCAACAGCACGCAGTTGGAATACCGGACTTGAAGTACAGTCCGACGCATCACTGCAGTACCTGTCAACTTGGAAAGTTGGCTAGAGCATCATTCCATCTTAAACTGACGCCATCAATGGATCGTGTTCTGCAATTGATCCACATGAATCTCTTCGGTCCAGTCATCCCAAAGAGTGTGAGTGGAAATCAGTTTATTCTCGTAGTCACTGATGAATATTCGAGATACACTTGGGTGATCTTCATAGCGCACAAGAATGAGACGAGGGAAGAATTGCCTAACGACTTGCGAATCAACAAGGGAAATCTATTGTCTCCATCAGATCTGATCGTAGAATTGAGTTCCTCAATTAGACCATCATTGATTACTGTGAGAAGAAAGACATAACTCATCAAACCTCAGCTGCAAGAACTCCATACCAGAACGGAGTAGCTGAGAGGAGAAATCGAACGCTGAAAGATGCAGCGACCTCAATGCTAACCAGCTCAGCCCTACCAAAGTGATTTTGGGCTGAAGCAGTCAATACAGCGTGCTACACACAAAACCGCTCTCCTATCACAAAAAGATAAGGAAAAACTTCATACGAACTATTCAGAAACAGGAAGCCTAATATCTCTTATTTTCGTTTATTCGGTTCTAAGTGTTACATCCATAACAATGGGAAAGCTCAGTTGAAAACCTTCGAGCCAAAGGCTGTCAAAGGCATATTCTTAGGATATGCTGTGAAGATAAAAGCTTATAGAGTTTCCAACACCAGCACAAAAATTGTGGAGGTAAGACCTCATATTATGTTTGATGAATCTACTTTTGAGTGCTAGGAACATGCTAAATTGCAGGCAGCTGAAGGAAGCGCACTGGCATAGCCAACTGAGATAAGGTCTCAAGCTCAAAGATTGAAGAATCTTGCAGAGCCACTTATCTGGTCAACCGAAGAAGAAGAAGTATACTCTTCTGAAGATGAGACTGAAGATCCCGTCACAGTTCTAGGGGAACTCAAAAGTCAACTAACCAAGTGCCAACTGTTAGGAAATCATGTCCCTATCCCAACTAGGGGAAAACGATAATAGATAAGAAATAAGACGGAAAAATAAAGAACAATCAACATACAAGAATTTAACGTGGAAACTCCAAAATCGGAGAAAAACCCACGACCCACCACATCAAGCAATATAAACTCGACACCTCTACACTACTACAAGCCTTTGAATAACTGACGAGGTTGTCGTTCGTACTCTCAAAATGAATTTGTAGCCTATCCTCACAGCTATATAGTTAGCAAGTAAGTACAAGGTCGATCCACAAGGAGTTGATTGTTACTATCTCTTGAATCCTCCTCTAGGGTTGAGCATTGGGTCGGTTCGGCCCAAAATTGAGCCGAACCGACAAAATCGACGAATCGACATTTTCCTAAAATTGGAACCGCCGCCGCCCCGGCAGTAAATCTGGGCCGAGCCGAAGCCGACCGAAATTGTCGGGTCGGTTTCAGTTTTGGATCGGCCCAAACCGACACTATACAAATCAAACAAAAGCGAGGCGAGCTCCATTGGGCCCAATTTAACAAAAACGAGCCCAATTCAAGGTTTTCTTTTTTCAAACTTAAAATCCCCAAATCAAACAAAACAATTCGTCGTATTTCTACATTCTAGAGCAGTAAAGCACCCCTAGAAAAATTCTAAAGCATTCCAGTACTTGGTAATTCAAGACTCAAGAAATGGGAAAGAGAAGTGAATTAGTACTTGCCGCTTGGAGAGCATGGTGGAGTGGAGGCAGCGCTGCAGGGGTGGACCAATGGACAGTGGTGGGAGGTGGCGCAGCTGCGCAGATGCCCGCGATGGTGGTGAACTGGTGGTATGTGATGGGTGGCTGTGTGGGTACGGAAATGGGGATGAGCGGCGTAGTGGGAAATGAGAGAGAGAAGAGGGCTGCATGACTGCAACTAAAAGTGAGAGAAACCTACACTAATTTAATTATTCCACATATATATTATACTATATTTTCATTGCCTATTGATATGTCGGTTGGTTTCGGTCGGCTTCGGCTTGGAATAGTTGAAAACCGATGCCGACCGATAAAATCAATTTTTCTAGAAAATGAACACCACCGCCGAACTGCTGCCTTCCTGAAGCCGACGCTGACCGACCGAACCCGAGCGGTTTGGGGCGGTTTGTCGGTTGCGGGTCGGTCTTGCTCAGCCCTATCCTCCTCTGCCTAACAAGAAAGATTAGTTTTGGTATCTTGGTCACTGGGGCTCTCTTGCCCAATACGAGAACTTAAATAAATACTGATAAGAGAACAGATAACTTGATCAATAACAATAACGACTTGATCTGGACAAAGATATTGTTAAGTGAAAGCTATGGCTTGGTCATTGGTGCAAATATATTCATCACATGCATGCATCGTTGGTTATAGGACTTGAATGCTGAGATCCCTTTTTACTCGTCACGCTCTCAACAAACCCTTCTCTAACTTATCCTTACTTAATTGGCAACGCACCGCCGGCTCCCTACCTTGAGCAATACCTCTATCGGAGTCATCGTTCAGTTTCTTGTCCAAGGAGCATAAACTACTAGAAAGGCCCAACAAGGAATCATCACGTCTATCCCAACAGGGTAGACACCTTCCTCTAATGTTAATCGATCTTAATTGAGATAAGTTATGGAAAACACTCCTCCTTCCCAATTCAAGTATAAAAACTTAGCTAGACATGAATGTAAACTTACGAACACAATAAATTGAAGAACTCATAATAAGAACTATATTAAAAACTTAACAAGTATGAGAAAGTAAATCCAGCCAAAAATGCCGATCGGAAATAGTGCGAACAAAAACAGAAATAAAATGTTGCCCATAAACAAGGATGAAAGCATAAAAAGACAGCTCTCTTTGCAGCAACTAGGCTTCAATATTTATAGGCGAATGCTAGGGTTTGGTCCCCTGGTCCTTAACATGGTAAGATTCCATGAGCTACCATGGGATGCAAGTAAATACTTGATAAGCACGACCCCAACATGTCATGTCACATCTATCTTCAAAAGATCCCGTGCGGATCCTAAATCTAGTCGGATAAGGAAAGATATTTAAGTTAGATGATCTTTTCCTTATCCTTCTAGACCTAGGAGAGAAACAACAACAGTTGACCAAAACACTCCACCTATCTTGACCAATTTCGTCCTACCTTGCTTGCTTCCAGAAATGTAACTTTCCATCCCTGTTTTGCCTAGATTCCACCTGCAGAGCAACAAACCACCTCCTGCCTAAAATATGTCCTCCAAGACACTAAAACTAGACAAAACACACACAAAGACTTGATCTAAGCTACCTAAAACAGACACAAAATAGACACAAAATATGGACTCATCAATAACTCTCACCTTATCTCACAACCCGAGACAAGGAATTTAACCTAGAGTCAAACAAAAGACTAAAGTGTAAAACCCGGTGCAATTATATCAATGATACCTAGCCTCTTATATAGCCCTAAGAAACTCCTACCCTTGACACATAACCGATGTGGGACAAAATACATCCCTTTTATTTTAACACAAGCCCAACAATCTCTACCTTGTTAAGATAAAAGAAATACTCCATTGTCTTTACCGATAATCATGATTCTTAAACCAAAGAACCATTAACCTACTCCACCATATGAGTAGAACACTTAGAATCATGCATTCTAAGATTTTCCTTCGGCATATGTCAATAAACCTGCTGAAATTTATGGTGCAACTCCTATCTTTTGGCCGCCCTAGAAGTCCTTCAGCCATTGATATAACTTCCACCACACACCTTGCATCAACGCCAAACCAATGCACATGTGGTCCAACTAACATCATCACATCCTCGTCCATGGTAGTTGGATTTGCCATAAGGATGTCCATGTCCTCAACAATCAGAGGGCATCATCTTCAATCACAATGTTAGTCGTTTCCTCAGAGCTATTTGCCGCAACCGCTCCACCTTGATTCATATCTGCTAGTGTAACCTTTTTTTTTTCTCCCAAAAAGTTGTGTAATCTAGATTGTGTCACAACATCCTTAACTTGCTCTTGCCACAAGCTAAAGATTATTTCTCCATCAAATTTCTCCGCATCAAACTTCATTGATCTTGACCCATTATTTCTCCACCCCTTGTTGAACAGCTGCCTGATAAGAGAACCATCGAACCTGTCTCAGAATCTGGCTCTGATACTAGTTGTTAGGAAATCACGTCCCTATCTCAACTAGGGGAAAACGATAATAGACAAGAAATAAGATGGAAAAATAAAGAACAATCAACACACAAGAATTTAACGTGGAAACTCCAAAATTGGAGAAAAAAGCACGACCCACCACATCAAGCAATATAAACTCGACACCCCTACACTATTACAAGCCTTTGAATAACTCTCACCTTATCTCACAACCCGAGACAAGGAATTTAACATAGAGTCAAACAAAAGACAAAAGTGTAAAACCCGGTGCAATTACATCAAGGATACATAGCCTCTTATATAGCCCTAAGAAACTCCTACCCTTGATCACATAATCGATGTGGGACAAAATACATCCCTTTTATTTTAACACAAGCCTAACACCAACTGCAGCTGACGCTCAGCCAGGATCAACAACTGACCAGCCTTTCAGTCCAAGACCAGCCAGTTCTCCAGTTCATCCTTCATCTCCAACTGAGGATAGAACTGCACCAGAACTCAGAACATTAAGCTCGACACCTACAACATCTCCAAGACCGGATTACTCCATCACAATACTCGAATCAGCTAAGCGAGAACGGAAGTATAAACGGTGGTATGAAAGCCACGTCAAAGACTCAGTGATCGAAAATCCAGAAGCTGGCGTCCGAACCAGAAGATCAGCTCAAGTTGTAGATCCCACAACATATGTTCTGACACAGCCAACTCAGTCAGGAACCTCAACTGATGATGAACCAACTATGGAAGCTCAGTATGCTGAGAAGCTCAGGATACTAGGAAAGCTTGAACAAGCAGGAGACATAAGCATGATTGCATGCTTCGTAGTAGACGTGCCAGAACCCAAGACCATCTTGGAAGCTTTAGGATGCATCCACTGGACTCAAGCCATGCAGGAAGAATTAAACGAGTTCTTCAGAAACTGTGTTCAAGAACTTGTTGAGAAACCTGAAGGAGTCAAGGTGATCAGCTTGAAGTGGATATTCAAGAATAAGCGTGATGCCATTGGATGTGTAATGAGAAACAAGGTTAGACTGGTAGCTAAAGGATACTGCCAGCAGGAAGGAATAGATTTCGAAGACTCCTTCACCCCAGTTGCTTGTCTGGAAGTAATTCGGATTTTCCTAGCCTACGCTGCTTAGCACAAGTTCAAGGTTTATCAAATGGATGTGAAGTGCACGTTTCTCAATGGCGACATTAAAGAAGATGTGTAAGTAGAACAACCTCCCGGATTTGAGACTGGTGATGGTAGAGACTACAAACTAAAGAAAGCTATTTACGGACTAAAACAGGCTCCGCGCGCATGGTATGAAACCTTGTGCAACTTTCTACAAGAGTAAGGATTCATCCGAGGCTCAGTCGACAAAACACTCTTCACTATTAAAGGTTGAGAAGATATGTTGGTGGTGAAAATATATGTCGACGACATCATCTTTGGATCCAAATCCGAGATCTTTGCAACAAGTTCTCCTGACTCATGAAGGATAGTTTGAGATGTCCATGATGGGAGAGATGAATTATTTCCTTGGGCTGCAGGTAAAGCAATCACCAGAAGGAATCTTCATCAATTAGTCCAAGTACATAAAGGAGCTAATCTCCAAGTTTGGACTGACCATAAGTCTAACAACGAAGATCCCAATGAACACCAACTGGAAGATCAACCCCGGCCAGGAAGGGAAGCTTGTCGATGCAAAAATATACAGAGGGATTATCGGCTCACTGTAGTATCTAACTGCTAGTCGACCAGACATCTTCTACGCAGTTGGAGTCTGTGCAATATTTCAAGTTGAGCCCAGGGATGCTCACTTGCAAGCAGCCAAGAACATCATCAAGTACTTCAAAGGAGCAGTTCATATGGGACTATGGTACCCAACTGATGATAACATTGAACTGACCGGTTATTCAAATGTAGACCTAGCTGGAGACAGAGTTGGTAGGAAATCAACCTCAGGATACTGTCAGTTCATGGGAAGCAAATTAGTTTCCTGGTTTTCAAAGAAACAGGTATGTGTCGCCACCTCCACAACTGAATCGGTGTACATGGCAGCTGGAAGCTGCTGCATGCAAGTTCTCTGGCTGAAGCAACAGCTGAGAGACTACGAAGTGGAGATAGGACAAGTACCCATCTTTTGTGACAGCTCAAGTGCTATAGCCATCAGGGTAAATCCAGTTCACCATTCTAGGACCAAGCACATCGACATTCGACATCACTTCATCTGTGATCATGTCGAAAAGAAGGACGTCATAGTTGAGAAAATTCACACTGACATTCAAAGAGCTGATATTTTCAAAACACCTTTGATGGAAGCTCGATTCAAGATGTTGTGTCAACTTCTTGGATTGCTCAACCCAACCAAAAAAGAAGCCATGAAGATAGAGGTCAAAAGTTGAGAAGAAATCTCAACTTGATTGGGAACTGAGTGAGTACGCCTCCCCATTAAGTCCAGCTGATCGATGGAGTCAAACCTCGACTGAATTGATGACTCGAGTCAATCTAGTGTAAGCTGAGTTAAGGAGACAGTCGAGATCCACGCCGACTGAGCAGTACTCTATGTTAACTTGTTCTTTTTTGTTAAGGCGGGTACTTTGAAATAAATTCAAACATCTGTTAGAAGTTATTCACATTGAATTAGCCAAACGGTCACAGTCTTTAAAAAGCTAGTCTAAACCTATAGACCATGCTTTAAGATCGAGAGTGGGCTGACATAGACCTACCTTCTCTCCTCACGCGCATGAGTATCGTGCACTGCCATGACTCGTTCCATCACCTTCATTCCTAGGAGCAGCTTTTTCTGAAATGGCGCATTGAAGACTATCGTTTATCCCAAAGAACTACACAATTCAATCAAATTCGTTGATTCAGATCTCATCCCTCCTATAAATAGGGGGCCTTGCAATTCAGTTTGCATATCAATCCAGATTTCATATCTCAACAACTCCAAGATTTTCTGCCTTTTCTCATGAAATTTTTCTTTGTGGTTTTCTCTCTTGCTAGGGTTTATCTTCCTCTTCAGAAAAACTTACCAGATCGAGAATATCTCTTCCCACTTTTCAAAGAGGTTCTTTCCTTCCACCAGCCCTGAATCTATGAAACTATCGGTTCAAAGAATGACTGATGATATGGGTGCTTCGTGGTGTCAACCAACTAATGCAGCTCACTGAGATGTTCTTCCAATTTCATGTTGGGTTGAAGATCTGTAATCCCACGTCACCAGAACAGGTCATTCGTTAGCTGTCCATCACGAGTCCCGGGCAGTTCTAGGCATTTAATACTGAGGGTTCTTCAAGGGTTTTTCCCTGTTCTCAAGCTCATCTCAGTTGATCTTCCTTCCATAAGAGCTGCAACAGCTGTACAAGTAGATGCACCAGGAGTCGCTACTGCTTGTAAAGTCTTGCTAATGCTCTTCCTTGCCCTGGAAGTGGAAGGAAAATAGGCGCGCTCTTTGCCTTCTCGTGAGTCGCTACCGAAAGTGCCCTGCTGCTAATCTTGTACTTCATCTTCTTTTTGTTGATGTCAAAAATGGGGAAGGAGTACAGGTAGTCACCTTGAAGGTTTTGCTTGGGTCAACACATCTTTGTTGATGCCACCTCAGGTGAACTGAAGCAGGAATGAAGATCCTGCAAGGCTGTTGAAGGTTCAAGAAAATGCGTATAGCCTTAGCCTCCAGCCATGGCAGGAAGGAGTTGAAAAAAAAGACCTTCTTGAAGGAGAAGTAGGACTCTTTGTTGGTTATCAAGGCTGAAGGAGACGTAGTTGAAGAGAGATCAGTCAACTCACCATGTTGCTTGAGGTAATTGAGTCTAGCGCTGCCGGCCTTGATAATGACATGCAAGGTTGTTGAAGGAAAGACTGATAAGGTCAGAGAAGGGATTACCTCAACCTCCAACCTTGCTGAAGATGAAGACCTTTCTTCGAAGGAAGAAGAATATGGGGGAGAAAAAGATGAAGACCTTAGAGTAGGTTAGATGTTAGGACTGTAGTTTAGCAAGAACTCAGTTGTAATTGTAATCACTCCCCAATTTGTTATCTGTAATAACAAGTTGCTGGTTATTAAAGGTATTCAGTTATTGCTCTCACTTGATGACAGCCATCTCGTTGTCCAAGTTTGAGGTCAATATTTTTATTTTTTATCTTGTGCTAACCCCTTTTCTCTTATAGAGTAGAATTTAGTTTTTCTTTTAGTCTTTTTGGTATCAGTTTATGGTATTAGTTAGGAAAGATAGGTGATGTCAGTTTATGGTTTTGGCATCATCAAAAATGGGGAAATTGTTGGGGAAATTAGTAAAAGGTTTCGATTGATTCCAAAACCCCAACTGACCTCAACCAAGTAGATAAATGCCTTTAGTCCGATCTTAGCTAGTGCTCACTGTTTGAGCGTAGGGATTTTATCTTTACTGGTTTTAAGCAGAAGAAGACAACTGGATTGAAGAAGACAGTTCGTGAAGAACTCAGCTGAGACCCAAAGTCAGCTGAGACCTCAACCTCAGCTGAAGTACGGACTCAGTTGGACAGCAACTCAGTTGACTCCTCAACTGACCCACGCAACTGAAGGCATACAACTCAAGCATGAAGAGAAGTTGTGTCGAAGTCAGACGTTGCAAAGCGGTGAAGAAAAGACTTTGAAGACGTAGAAGACAAAAGAGTTGCAGTCCAAAGTCAAATCTACTTGGAAGCACAAGTCAGCTAGAGAACTTACCATAAATGGACCGCAATAGCAACGTGCAAAAAACAAAGATCGCAGTTACCATTTTAGGAAAGTTTCCAGAAAAATAGGTGCAGTGCCATGCTTTTGGCAGAGATCAAACGACTTTTTCAACGGCTAGTTAGATCTTCTTATATAAATAGAGGTCTCCATATCAAAGCTCGTGGGCAAGCATAAGGGCAGACATAAGCACGCAGAAGTGCCAAGAGAGAAAAAAAATCAAGAATGAAGTAGTAGCAGTAGACCACCTCTCTCTCCAGCAAGAAGACCTCAATTGAAGACCAGTAGTAGTCGAGTGTCCAAGCCTCCTCCTGTTCTTCCATCTAGCGTATCAGAAAGCACGCTAAGTGGTGCGTTTGGTAAGCACGCTTAAGCTTATCTAGTAGATTACTTCCCCAAAAAGGAAGTCGTGGACGTAGGAGGTCAATCTCTAAACCACGTTAAAATACTATGTTCTTTACATTCTGTATTTACATTCAGTATTCTAGATTCCATTACCTAGCCAACTGACCTGCATACAAACTGCATATTTACAAACTGTACTAAATTTGGGAACTTGAACTTCCCCGTTTTCACAAAGATTTTAGTTTTTGTAACGAGCTTAAACTCCACCAACTTCCGCAATGCAAAATTGTTTTAAAATCTTAGTTGGTCCACATAGCTGACCTTCAGTCATAGGAGCCAGTTGTGCACCCAACTGTATGATTCGCTCCAACTGACCAACTCAGTTGTAGAGCCGCTCCAACTGACTTTTCCAGTTGTCGAGCAAACTGACCTGATCAGTTTAACTCAGTGAATAGATTTTGAAAGCAAAACGAAACTTGCTACTGGTTTATCTCCCCCCTTCCATACACCAGATACTCATTACTAGGACCATCACTTCCGCCCTCGGTATCTCTAGCTGCTAGCAAAGCTCCTTGACCATTGCATCCTATCAATATGCTCACTTTCATGCTCAAATCTACTCCAAATGCCCAAGTTCCTGTCCTTCCCTGCCTACTACGAAATGTGTCCTCCCAAACACTAAAACAAAAAACACAAAGTTAGACTCGATCTAGACCTAATAATAGATGATGAGCATATAAAATATGGGCTCATCAGGTATCAATCCTCATAAGTGTCATGTTGTCTAAGTATAGTTGTTAGCCAATTATTATCGTAATGTACAACCTTCCTCCATGGTTGTGCATGAAAAGAAGACATATGATGCTCACTTTATTAGTTTTTGGTCCACACCAACCTGGGAATGACATGGATGTTTACTTAGCTCCTTTGATTGATGACTTGAAATTGTTGTGAGAAGTTGGTATGAAGATATATGATGCGTATCGTGAAGAAAAATTTATGCTCAAGGCTGTTCTCCTCTGGACAATCAATGATTTCCCTGTATATAGCAATTTATCGGGGAGTAAGTGAAAAGTTATCTCGGATTGCCTATTTGTGTTGATCAAACTTGTGTAGTTAATTTGATGCACAACGAAAAATGTTATATGGAGAACACCGGAGAAAGAGATTTAAATCAATATTTTTTAAGTTGGAGTATTATAAGCATTTGGACATTCGACATTATGTCGAAGTGATACATATTGAGAAGAATATATGTGAAAGCTTGTTTGGCATATTGCTTAACATTCCAGGCGAAAAGGAATGATGGAGTGAAAGCAAGATTAGATCTTGTTAAAAAGAGCTTGAGGGAGGATTTGATACCAAGGGTTGGAGAAAAAAGAACATATTTGCCACCTGCTATTTATTCTCTAACAAAGAAAGAGAACCAACAAGTATGTGCCTTCTTTAATAGGTGAAAGTGCCAACATGTTATTCATCAAATGTGTCTCGTCTTTTGTCTGCAGATGATTCCTAACTTGTTGGCCTTAAATCACATCATTGTCACACTTTAATGGAACAAAAAAAGTTAAGTATGACATTAGTAGGTTGTGCTTCTTCTTCAATGTCTTGTGTAGTAAAGTTTGATGCTTCAAAGTTAGACGACATCCAAAGAGACATCACAGTTACATTATGCCAGCTTGAAAAACATTCTACTCCTTCATTCTTTGATGTAATGGTTCATTTAATCATTCATCTCATCTGTGAGGTTAAACTGTGTGGACCAGTATGGTATAGGTGGATGTATCCATTCGAACGGTGCATGCGGGTTTTGAAAGGCTATGTGAGAAATCGAAAGTGTCCTGAATTATGCATTGCCGAATGCTTCACCACTGAAAAAGTTGTGGGTTTTCCTCTAAGTACTTGTCTAATGTACACACCATACGATTACCCTCCACACATCGCCAAGTAGCACTTGCTAAGCTTCTATCAGGTGGTAGCATGACACTAGTTAACATGGATGAGTGGGAACAACCACATCGATATGTGTTAAAAAATGATGATCTTGTCGATCCATATATCGAGTGAGTAATTATATTATTCAAAACTATTTGAACATTTATGTCAATAATTATTATTATTTGGCTGACATCAAGATTTAACATAGGGAACATTTTACATATTTGAAATCACCAACTTATCCTAAAAAATTGAAGACGGGAAGACCGTTACAAGATGATCACAACCAAACATTCATTTAATGGTTGCGGAAGCGGGTAAGTATATATATTTATAATTTTGTTATAGAATTTGTTGTTAAAAATTATAGTGACTAATTGCGTATCGTGTAATTAGGTTGCGAATGCCAAAACTAATTCGACACAACAAATACCAGAAAGGTTGAAGTGGTTGGCCCAAGGACCACTAACTAGAGTTCAAAAGTACGATGCCTATATGATAAACGTTGTGATATTTCACAAAAAAAGTATGTGACAGTGTACGAGTTGTGCAAAACTCGGAAGTAAGCTTGGTTGTAAAGATAATGCAAGTGGCTAGTGCAAAGAATCGCAATCTTATTTTGTCAAACATGACATTTTATGGGATTATAGATGAAATATGGGGGCTCGACAATCATGGTTTTGAAGATATAATGTTCAGTTGTAGTTAGATGGACAATAATGGTGGAATTAGAGTTAATGATCTCGATTTTACATTGGTAAATCTTAGTAGAATTGGTTTCAAATCTGATTCTTTTATCTTGGGTAGTCAAGCAAAACAAGTCTTTTATGTAGAAGACTCTCAAGACAGTGCATGGTTTGTTGTGCTTAATGTTACAAGAGTAGCATATGCTAAAGAAAATGATGATGATGATATCATTGATTTTGCTATTCACCATCAATATTTTAGCAACATAATGCTACCAATAGATGTTAATAATGAAATTGATCAATCATATGTCTGTGAAGATTGGGATAGAACTTGGGTAGATATTAATAAAATTGATCAATAATTTAGTAATTTTGATAGCTTTTTAAAGTTATACTTTGCATTTTGTTTGGCATTTACGTTTATGTATTCTTATAAATGATTTCTAACTTATAAATCTTATATTTGTTGTATTGCAAGTTACCACTAAACATGATATCGTTTGAGGCTGGTGGTTCTAATAATATGGGGCAAAAGTTTGGTGGATCAAAATCTTCAAGAGCCCCCAAAGGAAAAGTGTTTTGTGATAGATTATTCGTGCTAAGACACAAAGGAATTAAGAAAGAAAAGAAAGATGTTTCTTTCGATGTTCATGGCCAACCTATTGGGCCACGGCGTGCCGAGTTTTGAAGCTACTTAGGTGTGCTTGCTAGAAGAGATATTGGAGTTAAGTATGAGAAATGGAATAATGTATCAGATTTGCTATGTGATACGATGAAAAAAAGTATTTGTGATATTCTTTCATTAATAATATTATTATTTGGACTAAACTATCTTTTAATTCATAATTAATTATATAGTTGCATTATAACATTGATGATACATGGAAAAATAATCCATGAGTTCGACAAATACAAAGTGGTGTCAATGGAAGTCAACACATTTCTGCAAATGGGTATGCACCCAAGATACTTTATACTCTTCTACCGAACGAAATAATTCCACCAGATAATTGAAAGGATTTGTAATTCTTTGTATGTTTGAAGCATCTCGAGTAAGATAAGTTTAATTATTTTTACTTATTTTATCATTATTCATATCTGTGTAATTAATAAATCTAAATATTTTTTTATTACATGTATTTTCTAGGAAAAAAGTGAAGAGTTAAAGGCTTGACGAGCAATAAATTTATACCCCCACCATATTTCACGCAAAGGATGTGCTAGATTACGTGAAGAAATAGTGATATATCAATAATTTGTGTACTTTGCAATATGTTATATATTTGTTGTAATACTAATAATTTATCATTTTTTGGAAGGATCAATTGACCGGAAACCCGCAACTAGATAGAGCACTTTTGTGAAAGAAAGCAAGGAAAACAAGGAAGGGGACTTTGATGGTGAAAGGTTGACAAGAGGAGTTATGAGGATTCTATGAATCAATAATTTAATCTACTATTAATATGATTTCAAAATTCAAATTAATTGGTATTGATTTATTTGGTTTAAATGCATTATAGGATGAGTACATACGACAAAATAATGAACGTGAGCTTTCTGAAAACGAGAGTGATCGACATTCTCACACAAGTACTTGAGGCACCCGAACATTGTGGTCGTGTGAGGGGTGCCCCAATTGGTGTCACTCCAACACTTTACTACAATCTCAACAAAGAAACGTGTGGTGAAATGGATAATAGCATTGTGCAGAAGATGAAGAGTTTATTTGGAAAATAAATGGCTGAAATGAACGCAAAGATTTTAGAGCTCCAATAACAAATGATGAGGAAAGAACTGGAAGCAAAGGACAACTGTTCAGTAAAGAATCAAATGGTCGATGATGTTGATGATGTGGAAGAAGTTCTTCATGACAATGTACCGGTTGTCAAAGTACACAGACAAAGGTATGTATGTGAATGTTGAAATTAATTATTTATCGTATAGCTGTTAACTATTTAAAACTCAATCTTTGTCACGCCCCGACTCTCGAGGTGCGACTTACAAATAACAACAAAACCTAACAACTAACAATCAACTCAAATATGGGGAAAACATGCTCGGGGAAAACGATAATGAAAGATAAGGCAATCGAATTAGGCTTCCAAAGTATAATGAAGTAATATCCGAGCATCTCAAAACCACTTATAACAGGAATTTAAATAAGTACTTCATGCTGATGGGGATAGAATTCCAACGAAAGAGAATACACCCATATATACCAAGTTAAGAGGATCATGTTCAACAACATTTCAAGTCAACGAGCCCATCGCTCGGAACTACAAATCAAGTAGTTTAAGAAGTTAACAAATATTCAAGGTCATCGAGCACAACGCTCGGAATCAAAAACATGAGAATCAAAGTATTAGCATCAACAAACATCATTTCAAAAGGGTTGCAGCGGAAACTTGCATCAATACCCAACATCTGCACGTATGAAGACGTACAAATGCTAGTCTGAAATTCGACTAGACTCAACCAAAATAACCAAACCACACCACCAAATATCCATGCCATCGCCATCCAGTCAACCTGCATGTTTAGAAACACACGCAGGGCTGAGTACTTCGTACTCAGTGAACACAAGCCAAAACATTTGATATAAAGATGCTTTTTAAAGCTATAACAATTGAACTTGCCTTGCCGAACATCACAAGTATATAAGCAGTTTTAAAAACAGTTTTACTTGTGCATGTTAAAAACATTTTCTTTTAAACAGACTGCGCAGTCAAATATCATATAATATAACAGTATGCATCATCTGTCATAAATAATCTTACTGTGCCGAGAAGTAGGCCTCCTTCTCAAACACTGTGACCGGCCTAACCGAAGCAAGGCTCACAGTCACCTCAACATATACCACACGTGGGTTTCCTGTCTTTCACAGGATAATAACATCTTCACATAAAACAGATGATAACACATACCAATCTTAATAAAAACGGCAAGTCAATCATATTTAAAATCATATCATAATACTCAATAGCATAACTGATTCTCATCGATAGTTTTGGTTCAGAAAAGCCCACCTGACTTCCGAAGATCTAGCTAGGTGGTTTAGGGCTATTTGTCCTTGCTTAATGATTCGTCCGGCTCAATCCTTCACAGTTCGACATCGATAGAAAAATAAGATACGCAAAATGACGGATACAAAGGCGTTGGACTTAACTGAAGGACTTCTATTTGAGTCGATTCTCTCTTCGCTTAACCTTTCTAAAGGATCTCGCGTTCTCGTCTTTAAATCTTTAACTCGACTCGAATTGGTTAATACTATTAATCAACGTCTCAAAACTTCCTCACTTTAATTAATAAACGTCATCATCTACATTCTATTACTCGAGCTTTCTTTCAAAGACTTTAATCAATTCTCGATTTAACAATTAGTAATTCAATCATTTTGCATACAAATAATTCAATAATTTTTCACATTATAAATAATATCATGCGTTTAAACACTTATTCAATCATAAATGAATTCAAATAAATAAAATATACTTCAAAACATATTAACATTCATTCAATTCAAATCTTAAAACCTAACTCGATTATGCATTTCTTTTTATGAAGGCTCAAACTATTTACTCTATTTTATAGACAACGCTTTGTTCTACATCCGTTATCTTATGAGGTATTTCATATTTTTTCTCAATTAATAATATTTCTCTTTAATTATTATTAACTCTTATGAAATTAGAATTTCTTATTCATTTCTAACTTGATTCTCATTTCTTAACTCGACTATTATTTCTCTAATTATTCACTCAGAAATTTTTTAATTTGTTTGGTTGAAAATAATGTACTCAATTAATTATTTTTAATTAACTACTTATAACTCGATATCTTATCCTATCATTATCTTCGTGATTAGCTTATACGAGTTTCTAACCTTACTCGTCTAGCATCTTTTCTTTACTCGATTAAAACTTTCTTTCTATTTCTTTTCGATTAATTCTTTTAAACTCGGTTTTCTCAATTTTTGCTCATTTATTTAATAATTTCTTCTTCTTCTTTTGTCTTTAACCTTTAAGCCATTTCTTACTTAATAGGTTTTCTTTATCTTTTAATAAACATTTTTATTAACTAGTCCATTTTATTAGTTAAGTTATAAAATATCTTTTTGTTGTAGTTTAGTAAAAATTCAAGTCTTTAAATTTTAATACAAGAAAATTCATTAACAAATCTTTCATGCATTTTTCATCTTTAATAAATTAAAAGCTTTTAAACTTTAATCTTTTTATTACAAAACTTCTATCTTTACTTATAATTAAAACTAGTATTCATACACACCATATAACATCTAACATCAATTTATTTTCTATATTTTCACATTTTATTTCTTTAAAAACTCAACATGCAATTTCATTTTCTTAACTTAAACACATGTATGATTATACTAACATATCATACAATCATCTCATTGATCAAAACATCACTCAATTCATCAACAAAATCAACAAAATAATTTCTCCATTTTTCATCAAAACACACGGCATTGCATACATATTTTATGCAATTTATTTCTTAATTTTTCATGCATATAATCTCATTCTCAACATGATAAAAATAACAAATTAAGCATCAAAATATTAATAACTCAAGGAATTCATTTTTTTCCTATTTTGTCTAATATTTTCGGCATTCATCAATTTGTTAGGGTTTTAATTTCTTTTTCTTCTCTTAATTCACCTATTAAAACCTAATGTTCGATTCTCCTAACGATTTCTTCTCACTCGATTATCACATGCACATCCTAAGTTTGCCTAAACATAATTTAAATAACATGCATGCATAGGTTCTTTCTTTTAGGACTTAGAGATATACATATTTACAACTAATCAAATGAATACCATACTTTAATTTAAATAGAAATCCTTCTCTTGGCTCTTGGAATTGAAATGGATGGAATTTGTAGCTTCAAAGCTTGGACTTGAAGGGAAGAAATAAGTCTTCTTGAATCCTCAATGAAAAGAATAACATGAAATTAATCATCTATCTCTTTTAGGGCTTAAGAGCCAAAATGAAGAAAATGTAGGATGATTGTTGAATTTAACTTCAAAAACTTGGAGGATTATTACCTTTTTCTTGAAAATATGGATGGAATGAATGGAGGATGATACTTTCTACTTCATTTCCATGGATGAGGAGCTTGAATACATGGTTGCATGTAACAAAAATTGAATGTAGGTGTGTAAGTGTGTGTGTGCCGTGAGTTTGAGAGAGAGTAGGGAGAGTTTTCTTTTTTTCTTCTTCTTTGAGAGAGAGTTCGAATGAGAGAGAGAGATGGAGTGATGAATGAAGTCTTCCTACTTAGCACTAGATGAATGAATTTGAAATCCAACAACAAGAATAAAGTGTTATGTTGGAAGTTGTAATTATCTAAAGTGATTGATGGATGGATGATTTGATGTAGTTTGCATGCTACTTTTGGTAATGCCATGCATAAGACATAATTATGGCAATTAGTCTTGGAAATTGAAGAGTGATGGGAGAGGAAGAGTGAGGTGGCGTGAGAGAGAGAGAGGTGTGTCGACACGTGTCTTCGTCGTGTCGTTACGGGTGTTAATTACCCGGTCGTAAAGGTTTTCCGGATAAAATGATTCGTATTAATTTCTTTTTATGCTATAAATGAGTCTAACCTCTTCTCGTCTCACTTTTGATACTAACTCATCTCAATCCTATTTCACGTCTCAATTAAAAGATTAACGAATTCGATCATTTAGTCTTTTAAATCTCAAAAGGAATTTAGTCGGCTTATTAATCCGTTTATTAATCCTTTAAAGATTAACTCTTCATTACTCTTCTCAATTCTCGGGTAAGTTCTTACCCTATCTCAGTGACCTTAAAAGCAATTCTAGGTTCGAAGATTCTAATTCAATTCTATTCTAAGTTCATCGGTATAATTATATTTCTCGGCGATTAATATTATGCTATCTCAATCAAGCAAACTCTTCGGGATTTTTATAGAAATTAATCTCATACTCATTTTCACATAAACAACTCAACAAGTATATCACATCATTATCATCTCAGATAAATAGAACAGATAAATTCACACAAAACTCGCAAAGCAATTTAAACGTTTTACTCATTTCTCTTCGTTTAGAAAAGAAAAATTTTACTCCTAAATTCTCATCTTTTTAACTCACTCGGTTAATTATACGCTTTCTAAAGGTATAAAAGCTCGGGGTATCACAATCTTTTAGGTAAAAAGTTGTCCAAGTAAGCCGACCAAGTTGGATGCAACAAATGTACCCAAGCAATTGAAGAATTGGCACAAATACGCTAGGTATTCGTTCTCATCGATGGTACTAGCTAGCATTAAAAATTCATTTATTTAAGGTGTCACTATATCTGTTATGTAGTCTAAATTCTGAAATTTCAAACTACTCAATCATTTATTTGTTTGTACTTGTAGAAGAGTGAATTGTATGGTGATGAAGAGGTAGACTGAGCTATGTTGTGGAAGAAAGTGAGATTGAATAAGGATGGAGAAACTAACAATGACAACTTGAAGATTGCTATTCAGAAAATAGTATTTACACTCTATTATATTCTTAAATTTAATTAAAGTTGTTTAGTTATTTACCATTTGACCTATTCTTTGAAATTAACAGGATGAATACGTACACAAGAGGGATAAAGAGAAATATGATTCACATTCATGTTCTAGTGGTTTGTTTTCACGTGCACTCGATAAATCGAAACATGATGGTCGTGTTCGAGCTAACGGGGGGAGGGGGAAGGGGGCGTAAAATCAAAATTATGCTTCCATTCTACTAGATAAAGAAGACAAGTAGTAAATGACAAAGCACAGCCTTCACTTGTTGAAGTGGCGAATGCAAAGAAAAAAAATACAAGAACAAGACGGACGCATTGTACCTTTAGATAAGTGATCTATGAGGTAATGAATAGACTTGTAAAACTTGAAGCTGAGAGTGTTGACACAGATAATGATACGATCCTCACCGGAGTTGCAGATGCCGACGTGAATAGTATACACCCAAGACCAAATCTGAACTGAACCGGATAAGATGGAATATCTCAAAACCTCTGGATCAGTTTCTCGAAGTGAATTAGGCGTACGATTGTTTCCTAAAACCCAACGATAAGACGACACAACAACTCGGGGACTATGAATGACACACGAACGAGGGATGGTTGACTTGCCGATACGTCAATATGAACATCACGGTGGCATGCTGCCAATCAGCTAGTTCGGTGAATGAACTGAAGGAGATAAACTCACTAGATATTATTCATCAAATCGTTATTTAATCCATGCCCTACTAGACCTATTTATAGGGGTGGATTACAATAGAGTCCTAATCTAATAAGGAAAAATAATTCCTTAAATAAAAAGAAAATATAATCCTAATCTAGTAAGGAAACAAATCCTAAACTAATAAGGAAACAAATTCTTATCCTAATAAAATATAAAACTACCAAAATAACTAAAATAAAGCTTTATTTTTTTGCCTACAAAAATTAAAAATGAAAATTAAAATAAAATAAATAAAATCTTCAGATCTTCAATCTTGGATTGCATCATTCCCCTCCTCTTGAAAGGGATTTATTCTCAAATCCAAAGCTTCAAACCTGTATAAAAAGAACAATATTTTTTTTGTTTTTCCTTTTGTTTTTTTGCTTTTCTTCTAAGACAAAAACAAATAAAGATAGAGGTTCAGATCAGGCTCTGATAACAAATGATACGATCCTCGTCGGAGTTACAGACACCGACGTGAATAGTATACACCCAAGACCAAATCTGAACCGAACCGGATGAGATGGAATATCTGAAAACCTTTGGTTCTATCTCGCGAAGTGAATTAGGCGAATAGAAATTCCCTAAAACCCAACTTGATGATGAAACAGCAACTCGGGGACGACGAATGACACACAAACGGTGATGATGATCCGCTTGATAAGTCGATAAGATGGAATATCCCAAAACCTTTGAATCAGTTTCTCGAAGTGAATTAGGCATATGGCTATTTCCTAAAACCCAACGATAAGACGATACAGCAACTCGTGAACGATGAATGACACACGAACGAGGGATGGTTGACTGGCCAATACATCGATATGAAAGTCACGGTGGCATGCCGCCAATCCGCTAGTCCGGTGAACGAACTGAAGGAGATAAACTCACAAAATATTATTCATCAAATCATTATTTAATCCATGCCCTACTAGACGTATTTATAGGGGTAGAATACAATAGAGTCCTAATCTAATAAGAAAAAACAATTCCATAAATAAAAAGAAAACATAATCCTAATCTAGTAAAGTAATAATTCCTAAACTAATAAGGAAACAAATCCTAAACTAATAAGGAAACAAATCCTTAACCTAATAAAATATAAAACTACCAAAATAACTAAAATAAAGCCTTATTTTTAACCTACAATAAATAAAAACGAAAACTGAAAATAAAATAAAAAAAATCTTCAGATCTTGATTCTTAGATTGCATCAGATAAGGAGTTTGAAGGATTGGACAGTTGTTCCACGATAAAGGCCCCAACACTAGAAAAACAAAAGGCTCCAACATAGAAGAATGATAGGGAAAAGTTTGAGGAGTCTGAATGATTGGTTGATAGATTGTCTTTCTTAAATGTATGTAATCTAATGATTATTGTAGTGTTTGATCATGTTTTGTGGGGTCTCTCTGCTGGCTGATGACTCTATTAGATTGAGAATAGTGTCTGCATGATGTGTCTACATGAAGTAAATTAGTTCAATGAACTTTCTTTAATACACGGGGGAAGACAATTAAATTACTTTAGCACATTTTCAAAAAGATTGTAACTTATGGAACGATATTTGTTACTAAAGATATTCTACACGGTTCTTGAATGCCTGAAGGTTGTTTCCATATGTTTATTGATGAAATTGTAGACGAGGATGCACGCTGCCATTTCTTATTTTTGATGAGGTCGAGACCGTAGATAGTGGATTAGAAACTCCTGTGGCATGGTCAAGTCATTTGGTAGAGGAAAAATCAAATTATGTAATAATAAATATAATCTTCTCCCCCTTTTTATGGTGAAGTGTTAATATCTATAACATGTAATACTTAACCTTGTAGACACGTGAAAACAAGAAGGTTGGAAAGAAGTTTTTTAAGGAATATATTATGAAGAATTTTTCCTCGTTGCCTTCATCGTTGGCTGCACTGTATTGTTAAATGAAGAAGTCATTCAAGGATCAACGAATACATGCTATTTAGATGATGAAGTCTTGGGGCATGATATTAATTTTTGGATTTTTTTTTTGGAGGCTGATGTCATTCATTTTTGTAACTTGACACCGATTTCAAGTAATTACATCACCCCATACATTTGGTATGGCTATCATTTTATTGATTTTTATTTATAATGAAAAGTTAATGTTTTTTTTAATTGATTTATGCTATTGGTATGCATCGTTACAGAATCATGAAGGAAATTAAATGATATTGTTGGCAAGTTTTTATTCGTGAATCTGTTTAGGATATCACATCAATCGCGTCTCTCAATTGAGGATAGAGCACGCGTATTATTAGAAAGGTTGCTTGTTGCAACCTCAAATCAAGTTGTTTTTGTACCTTGCAACGTGGGGTAAGTGAACAATGTTGAGCCTTATGATCTCAAGTTAGTATGATATATATTTTTTGCCTACTAATTCAATACCTTGAATGAAATAGTGAGAATTGGATTATGACAATCTTTGATATTGAAAAAGATCGTGTCTGTTTGATGGACCCTGTTAGTCATTGGCATCATGATAGCACACGAAAATCTGTTGTCGACACGTAAGTTCTAGACATGTTCAACTAAACATCTATTTCATTGTATTTTATGTTAATGTTAACTGTTCAATAACTTTGCTTTGAAGTGCGATGAGTATTATCAATACACAAAAGGATAAGAAAAAAAAAATCAGCAAATTGAGAAATTTTAAAGATTGGTATTCTTATTTTTAGGTAATATTAATTCTATTACACACTATCTGTTATTTTATTTTTAAAATATTATAGTGTCCTATGCAACTTGATGACAAACAATGTGGGTTTTTTGTGATGCGGTTAATGAGGGATATCATCATAGGGTTAAAAATATGACACTATGATGGTAGACACTCGATTATGTTCTAATATCACATTATTTGTTATTAATAAAATACATTTAGGGCACGTTTGGTATTCTTATACTAGTATATCGGATATCCGATAAAGGTATGGGTATGAGATAAGGTACGAGTATGAAATTGATATTTGATTTTTGTGTTTAGATGGACTACACCAATAGGAGATATTAAATCCTGATTTTAAAAAATAAATTAACTTTTAACTTAAACATCATCATTGTTGAAATATGAATAAAATTATTAATCGAAAACATGATTTTCTAGTGAACAAAAAAACCAGATTCATTGAACGTTAATCTTATCAACTAAATTACCTTTCTCACTCCTAATCTCAATTGGAAAAAATCTTCAAATTTTCCTCCAGAAATTTTATCTCACTTCAATTATGCTCCACATACTAGGAAAAAAATAAACAAATCCCAACTTCTTTAATTGTCATACGCCCAAATTTCATTGTACCCTTATCTTTGCCCTAATCACACCGCCGCCTAAGAACCACAATCCTATTTACCATATAGCAAGTTCTCAACTTGCAGATTCCGACCAAGTTCTTATATCAGAAATTGAGGAATTGAGGAATTGAAGAAATTTTATCTTGAAGAAAAAGCTAATGTTGAAATTAATTGAAGCCAAAATAGACGAAATACCGAAACAATCTTGTTGAAGATCCAGCTAATTTCTCCGAAGTGAGCGTGAAGAACTTGGGCAAGGAGCCATGGCTTTGTGGAGGAGAAGAGGAAAAGAGAAGGTCGAGTTTTTCAGGAATAGACAGAGAGAAATGAGAGAACTGAGTGATATCGGCTAAAATATTGGTATATGGAAATGCTATAAATTAGGATATCAAGATATCATGTATATCAATTTGATATCCATATACTAATATATCAAACATAAGGTATGTATATGAGTTATATCCGTATCCATACCTGATATATGTATATGGATACCAAACGACCCCTTATAAACTTATTTGTATTCATAGTTTAAGGATGTTCTCACGTATTCTCAAGATTGATCGATGAGGTTCGTGAGGAATGCGCAAGTTGTGTGATAAAGCATGTCTTTGATATACATATATGGATACCAAACGACCCCTTATGAACTTGTTTGTATTCATAGTTTAAGGATGTTCGCACGTACTCTCAAGATTGATCAATGAGGTTCGTGAGGAATGCGCAAGTTGAGTGATAAAGCATGTCTTTGATATACGTATATGGATACCGAATGATCCCTTATGAACTTGTTTGTATTCATAGTTTAAGGATGTTCGCACGTACTCTCAAGATTGATTGATGAGGATCGTGAGGAATGCGCAAGTTGTGTGATAAAGCATGTCTTTGATTGATATCTACACTTTTTATATGTTTTAATTTGCACCTATTTAAAACATTTAGCATAAAAAAGTAGATGAGGAGTGCACAGGTCTTCATTACGACTGCTATGGCTTAGACCAACGAGAAGTTGCTTATAATAAATTCGTTATTACTCCCTCCGTCCCGCATTTAAACCCCTGTTTGTCCTCCAAAAACTGTCCCACATTTAAAGCCCTACTCTGCTTTTTGGACATATTTACCCTTCAAATTTATTTAAAATAACTACCCCTTGCCACCACTTACCCCACCCCAACTTAATTAACTTTGCTAATTAATCACTAATCCTTAACACAAAAATGGACCCCACCAATACATAATACACTCTCTCTCTCATTCTCTCTGTCTGGTTCGTATGCTCTCTATCTCTCACTCGATCTAAACCCTAGTTTTTCTCTCCGCCGCTCTTCCAGAAATTGGGCATTTCGATTTTCTCTCTCAATCTCTCTCTCTCGATCTCGATCTGCCATACACTCTCTCTCTCACTCGACTCTATCTGGTTTATATGCTCTCTCTCTCTCTCTCACTCGATCTAAACCCTAGTTTTTCTCTCTGTCGTTCTTCCAGAAATTGGGCGTTTCGATTTCCTCTCTCAATCTCTCTCTCTCGATCGCGATCTGTCATACACTCTCTCTTTCTCACTCGACTCTATCTGGTTCATATGCTCTCTCTCTTTGCCTCGATCTAAACCCTAGTTTTTCTCTCCGCCGCTCTTCCAGAAATTGGGCATTTCAATTTCCTCTCTCAATCTCTCTCTCTCTCGATCTCGATCTGTCATACAATTTCATCTCTTAAATGAATTCTCTTACTGAAATCCATGGAAAAACTAACGAGCTGGTTTCTCAAACCACGCTCGATTCTGAAATTGGGGATTTTTCTGTGACGCCAACCAACCTCGCAGGTTCTCCACCAGGTGGGTGGATTTTCGAAACCGAGTGGTATAAAGCATGGTTGCCTGATTTTCTCGAAAGGAGGAAGGCCTGAGATGCGAAATTGGTCGCCGGATCTGCCGTAGGTTGTTCATTGGTGCCGGAGAACTCCATGGGTCATGCCAATTCCGAGTCTGGTGCTCTGCCTCGATCTGTGTCACAGCCCAAAATCCCGAGGGACGGCCGAAGTCGGGGTGCGACTGGGGTTGGATTAAAGAAGCGGGGAAGAAGGGGACTGACTAACTAAACATACATAAAAGACAACATACATTCAATGAACAAGACTTTACTAATATAAAGAAAGAGTTAATCGCGAAGGATTACTCGACAAAAGTACTCGATAGTATCTAAGTTCAAGATTTACAGACTTATACTACAGTGAATTAATAATGTACATGTTCTCAAAAAGTCTAGAGTTTTACAGCGGAAGTAAGTCATAAACTAAAGCAATCCTACTTCTCAACTCAACTTCAACCACCGCCGCTCCCGTCGCTTCAACCTGCACATTTAGAAAACACATGCAGGGCTAAGTACAAAAGTACTTAGTGGGCACGATGCCGAAATTATAACATAAGTAAAGATAAATATGGCATTTCATAATTTGTAGCACATCAGGGTTTTATTTGAAATTAGCCCGTGTCTACTAAACATTTTCTGACTTATTTTCACAATTTACCTGGTCGAGCATTTTCTGGTATGTTACGTTCAAATCTTGACCAATTCTCATTCACCATGGCTGGTACCCCTCAACAGGGTATCACATACACCACAGGTTACAAAGTGCACTAACTCTGGAAAGCACTTAGCAGCTAACTCAGAGTCGATCGTTAGTTAACTATTTAGATTAACTCTAAAATCTGGAAAACACGAATGTTAACTCAGATAGGTACAAGAGAACTCACATAAAACATAAAATAGTTCATGCCATAATTATCACTTTGAAAACACAGATATCAAAGCGATAAAGAAAGGTTTTCCGAGCATTGCTCGTTTTATTTTATATATGAAAGCCCACCTTAGTGTTTACAGAACTACGTACTAGCTTCCGATCTCCTGATCTTCCATCCTTTCCTTACTGCTGGCTTCCTCCTTCATCCTAAAAATAATAATACTTAAAATCGGTCGTAAAAGATAATCGATCATAGAAAATCGAATTAGGTTTTAGTCGTTTCATTTCTTTAGGCATTTGCACGCTTACTAGTTTCATTTTAGTTAAAAGGGAAACGAGACTTGCACAAATCTCGTTTAGAACTCAAAAGGTCTCATACTCGACTCTTAGGTCAGTAGAGAAGGTAATCGTTAACTTATTACGGCTTAAACGATCGAAAGAAATTAAGTTGCGAAGAAACAACTTAGGAAAAAGAATCCGGAAAAATCACTGCGCATTACAGTAACTCTGGGGACTGCCCAGAACAGAGGATCTGGAAACAGGAGATGAGCCCAGTACCATTTGAAAGCTTGGGAATTCTAGTTTAGACTCCAATTTACGGATCTCAAATCCAATAAACGAGCTAAAAGTTATTACAGTTTCCGGCAAGGGTCCCAAAACTGCCGCGCTAACCCTGATTGCTCGATAGAATCGACGTATAACTTCTTAGGTTCGTTCTAAGTTCTCGTACTCGATTTCTCATGAAACTGGACCCTCAAGGCAGTCAACACGTACTCCCGTACGTGAAGGACTCCTTTTCAAAACTCGTTCATTAGCATGACGTTCCAAACATCGTCGTTTCAACTAACAATTACTAAACCAAAATCAAGTTAACATTTCTCGTTTCTATTTCTCGACTATAACTACAACTCATATTTTAATAATCCGAAAGCTCATGTCGTCAACTACAAAGTTATGCCTTAGTCCATCATGAACATTATTATCAAGTTAGAATTCTTATTCGACTTCTCGGTTATTAATTACGACTACTTGTTCGTCTCTTACGAGATTTCCAAAGTTATCGGATTTCGTTCATTTTCTACGTCATCAAACAACATCTAACATAGATCATTTTCATGCATATCATCATTTCATATCAATACTAAATCTCAACTTAGATCGAGTTCTTCGTCTCTTACGACTCACAATATATTTTTAGAAAATTCTAAATAAATTCATAACAATATCTAATATTATTAACAATATTATTTTATCAACAAATCCTCAACTAGATCAACTACATGCAAACCCCAATTTTTCTCATAAATTTCGGTATTAACACATAAATAAAGAGGGTGATTTTCTTCATCAATTAACATCATTTATCCCATTATCATACTACTATATCATCAATTAATCAATTCAAGTCTAATTGCAACATGGAATTGAAAATCCCCAAATCAAAACCCTAGCCCTAAAATCGATTTCATTCATACTTGGGGGTTTTGATTTCTTTTTGTTTTAATCCTCAATCGAACACCTCCTAAGCATGATTACAACATCAATTGAAGAATTCAAACATCCCACCCAAGCCCTAATTTTCGGTATTGAGGGGGAATTAGGGCTCTTGATTTTCTTCCAATTTTAATCCCTAAATTCATATCTAATCACATCTAATTACACTAATCGAAGATCACACATCTAATTCATCCACCCATAATTTTCGATCCAAATGAGAAATAAAAAGAAATAGATTTGGATTGGATAGATCAAGAGAGGAGACAAATACCTTGAGCTTTACTAAAGGAGGAATTAAAAATCGACGGTTGGATGAGGACTTGTGAAGAAATTCTTGTCCAAGAACTTGATGTCTTCAATGGAGATGGAAGAAGATGGAAGAGTGAGTAATGTGTGTGTATAGTCGGTTTCGGGAGGGAGGGAGATAAGGAAGATGACTTCTTAATTTGATTTAATTAATTAACTACAATAGGTGTAAAGTAGGAATAGTATTAACATTAGGTGTCCAATACTTAGGATATAAAAAGGAAATATCTAGCTTAAGAGAGAGTGACAATGTCGGTTATGAGGGAGAGAAAGAGAGAAATTACGCACTTTTCTGGCGCGATACGACGTTACGGAAATCGAACGACGAAAAACGTAGCTCGGCACAAAATCGTCATATTCCGATTCGACCAAAAATTCTAACGTATAAAACTTAATCGGAAAATAATATTTAAAATTTTAATTCCGACAAAAACTCGGGACGACACAGTCCGAGTTTCGTCCGGAAAATCATAAAAATGAACTTTCTCCGGCGAGTTCGTATCGCGATTTCGTGAATGTAAAAATCAGACGGTTTTCCGTTCTGAGTTCCAGAACTAAAATTTTTTCGTACGCGATAACCCTAAATACAGTAGTCGTCTAACCGACTTCCGTAATTTATTTTCGGAAACGGATTTCACCGTTAGTCTTAGAATTCAAAATTGTAAACTTAGGCGTGCAAAGCCATTATTAATATTAACTTTAAATTTTTAAGATCGTTCGGAAATTCCGGGGTATTACATCCTACCCCCCTTGCGAAAAATTTCGTCTCGAAATTTGCATACCTTCTGCAAAAAGATGAGGATATCTCTCCTTCATTTTCTCCTCGAGCTCCCACATGGCTTCTTCTTGCCCGTGGTGGTTCCATAGTACTTTAACGATTGGTATCGATTTGGTTCTTAATTCTTGGACTTTTCTATCCAAAATCGATATCGGCTTCTCTTCATAGCTTAGGTCAGATTCAAGAACTACGTCTTGCTGACTAATGATGTGCTTAGGATCGTAGACGTATTTTCTCAATTGAGAAACATGAAAAATGTTGTGAACGCTTCCTAGACTTGGCGGTAAGGCCAATCTATAAGCGACGGGTCCTATTCTCTCGAGGATTTCATAAGGTCCTATGAACCTGGGTCTTAGTTTACCCTTAACTCCGAATCTAAGGATTTCTCTGGTCGGTGATATCTTAAGAAAAACTTTATCTCCTATTTCAAACTCAAGATTGGTTCGACGATCGTCGGCATAAGACTTCTGTCGGCTCTAGGCTTCTTTCATTCTATCTCGTATCTGCCGAACTATCTCAATCATCTCATTAACTGCATCCGGACGTAGGTTCTTTCTCTCACCTACTTCGTCCCAATAAAGCGGTGATCTACATTTCCTTCCATACAAAGCCTCATACGGCGCCATTCCTATCGTGGCCTGATAGTTGTTGTTGTAAGCGAATTCAACTAAGTGTAGAATTTCTTCCCAATTCGCGCCTCGGTCCAAAACCACTGTCCTTAACATATCGACTAAAATCTGAATCGTCCTCTCTGACTGTCCATCTGTCTGTGGGTGAAACGCTGTACTGAAATTAAGCTCTGTTCCCAATTCTTTTTGCATCGTAATCCAAAATCTCGAGGTAAATTTGACATCTCTATCTGATACTATGACCTTCGGTATTCCATGCAGACGTACAATCTCTCTAACGTACAACTGAGCTAGTTTCTCTGATCCGTAGGTAGTCTTAATCGGTAAGAAGTGTGCTGTCTTTGTAAGCCTATCGATAATTACCCAAATTGCTGTGTTTCCTCTTCTTGACTTAGGCAAGCCTGTGACAAAGTCCATAGCTATGCCTTCCCATTTCCATTCTGGGACATCCAATGGTTGTAGCAATCCATACGGTCGTCTGTGTAAAGCCTTAACTTGTTGACATGCCAAACATCTTTCTACAAACGAGGCAACGTCTCGTTTCATTCCATTCCACCAAAAGTTCCTTCTCAAATCTTGATACATTTTCATACTTCCTGGATGTGCTGTATAAGGTGTATCGTGAGCCTCACTCAAGATTTCATTCTTCAAATCACTGTCATCATTAGGAATACAAATCCTGCCTTCATAAAGTATCGCATTGTCTGGTGCCTCGGAGTATCCGTCTGTTCTTATCCTTAATCGCAACTTTTCCATTGATTCATCCTTTCTCTGAGCACTGATGATTCTTTCTCTCAAATCTGGTGTAGCTTCTAATGCTGCTATCTGACTTGTTATTGTAGCCGGCGTGTCGAGCACTTTGATATCCATCTTCTCGAATTCTCGCACTAAAGTTTCTTCCTCTACAAAAAGGCATCCTAACTTCGTTGGAGCCTTGCGACTTAATGCGTCTGCTACCATATTAGCCTTTCCTAGATGATAGTTGATTCCGCAGTCATAATCCTTGACTAATTCGAGTCATCTCCTTTGTCTCATTTTCAGTTCTTTTTGCTCGAAAAAGTACTTCAGGCTCTTGTGATCGGTGAATTTCTCAACCCTTACACCATAGAGATGGTGTCTCCAAATCTTTAACGCATGCACTACGGCTGCGAGTTCTAAGTCGTGGGTTGGGTACTCAACTTCGTGAGGTCGAAGTTGTCGTGAAGCATAAGCTATCACTCGTCCGTCTTGCATTAAGACACAACCTAATCCATTTTTCGATGCGTCGGTGTAAACCACATACTCTTTATTTGTGTCTGGAATTGCTAGTACTGGCGCTGTAGTTAACTTCTCCTTAAGCGTTTGGAAACTCTTCTCGTACTCGTCCGTCCATTTAAATTTGGTCTCCTTCCTGAGTAGCTGCGTCATCGGGCAGGCGATCGTGGAGAATTCCTCAATAAACCTTCTGTAGTAACCGGCTAAACCCAAGAAACTTCTGATCTCATTCTGACTTATTGGTGACTTCCAGTTGTGCACTGCCTCTACCTTGGCTGGGTCCACTTTGATTCCTTCCGCCGATACTATGTGCCCAAGGAACATTACTTCCTTCAGCCAAAATTCGCATTTACTGAATTTGGCGTAGAGTTTCTCAGCTCTTAGTGTTTCCAACACTATCCGTAAATGATCCTCGTGCTCATTTTCATTCTTAGAGTAAATGAGGATGTCGTCGATGAATACTAAAACGAATTTGTCCAAGTAAGGGTGGAAAACTCTATTCATAAGATCCATGAATACAGCTGGAGCGTTGGTTAAACCAAATGGCATCACTAGAAATTCGTAATGGCCATATCGGGTTCTAAAAGCGGTCTTCGGTACGTCTTCGGGTTTGATCTTCAGCTGATGGTACCCTGACCTCAAATCTATCTTGGAGAAGACTCCTGCACCCTTAAGCTGATCGAACAGATCCTCGATCCTTGGCAAAGGATATTTGTTCTTGAGCGTGATCTTGTTCAGTTCTCGGTAATCTATGCACATTCTCATCGATCCGTCCTTTTTCCTAACAAAAAGCACTGGTGCTCCCCAAGGTGAGATGCTTGGCCTGATAAATTCAAGGTCTAGCAATTCGTGTAACTGGATTTTGAGCTCTTCTAGTTCTTTCGGTGCCATCCTATTTGGGGCTTTAGATTTAGGTGCAGCTCCTGGTTCTAAGTCGATCGTGAAGTCCACGTGACGATCTGGTGGCAATCCTGGTAATACTTCTGGAAAAACGTCTTCGTATTCATTCACAACTTTTACGTCTTGGATGGTCTTCTCGGCTCCTGGCTCTCCGACTAGGTACACAAGATAGGCTGTGGTACCTTTCTTCTTCATGAGCTTCGTAGCTTGAAGTGCTGATATAATTGGTACGCCTCTACCCATGGAAATTCCATGGAATTCGGTTGGTTCTTTACCCGGGGGTTGAAAAGAGATTTTTCTCTCGTTGCAGAGAATTGTGGCATAATTCTCCGACAACCAATCCATTCCTAGGATTATATCTACGTCCCACATTATCATAACATTTAAGTTGTTCGCCTTAACCTTAAGAGTTCCGATTTCTAGTTCTAGGTTAGAGCAAACATGCGTGGAAGTAGTGATCTCTCCTAAAGGTGTAGCTACTCTCATAGAATGTGCAGCTCTTACAGGCCTGATGTCTAAGTTATCGGCACGCGAGCCAGCAATGAAAGAATGCGATGCGCCTGTATCAAACAGTATCTTAATGGGGATGTTGTGAAGTTTTCCCATACCTGCTAGGTTGCCTTTTCCTTTGTGCTGGCCACCCTGTTTGATAGCGCATGCCCTCGCATTTTGTTGCTGCTGTGCATGCTGCTGGAACTGTTGCTGGTTCATTGGCGGCTGCTGCGGCTGTGCTTGTATGGCTCGGAGAGGTACGGCTTGCAGTGGTTTCGGGCAATCCTTCTTCATGTGCCCTTTCTGTCCACAGTTGAAACACCTGGGGGTGCCTATCTGACATACTCCGGGATGGGCTCGGTTACACTTCGGGCATACGGGGATGGTAACCCTCCCTGGGTTAATTGCTCCCTAGTTGAAATTTCGTTGCTGCCCTTGTGGCTGGTTCTGCTGACCGTTGCCCTTCCACGGTGCGTTCTGCTTATTTCCTTGAATAAACAACCCCGATTGGTTGTTTCCCTACCACGGCCTCTTGTTGTTGTTGTTGTTGTTGTTGTTGTTGTTATTGTTGTTGTTGTTGTTCTGGCCAGGCTGCTGATAGCCCTGCTGAAAACCCCTCTTCTGATTACCCTGGTTGTTAAAGTTCTGATTGTAGCCTCTGCTACCTCCTCCATTTCATTTCCTCTTTCCCTGATAGTTGCTACTATTGTTGTTATAGTAGCCTCGGTTCTGGTTCTGTGCTGGAGCTGATGCAGTTGGTACAATTTTCTTCTCATCAGGCACGACGGCCTCCATTTCCAAAGCTCTTCCCAAAATATCAGTGTAGCCTAGTCCCTCATGACTAGCTAGCGCGATTCCCAGTTCATGTCGCAGTCCTCCTTGGAATTTCTTGGATAACTTCTCCTCGGTATCAACCAAAGTCAGTGCATACCTTGACAGTTCGCAAAAAAAACTTGGCGTCATACTCAGTCACGGTCAGCTTTCCTTGTTTCAGGTTATAAAACTCGGCTTCCTTCTGTGCCCTATACGTCTTGGGTACGTACTTATCGAACAATATTTCCTTGAACTCATCCCACGTGAAACGAGCCAGATGCTCTGTGGGTATCACCTTCTGCCTAGCTTCCCACCAGTAATCTGCCGATCCAGTCAGTTGGAATGCGACACAAAGCATTCTCTCCTCATCAGTACATCAGAGGAGTTTAAATATCTTCTCAGTAGATCTCACCCATAGCTCAGCATCGCTAGGGCTGCCTGTTCCATTAAACATCGGGGGGTTCCTCTTGAGGAAGAGATCCTCAATATCCCTACGGGGTGGTGGTGGATGTGGTGGTGATGGGGGTGGTGATGGGGATGGTAATGGTGGTGGGGTAGCATTTTGCTCATACTCTTGTTCTCTGTCATTCTCCGGCTGACGTCTTCCACATCCTCGAAGCCTCCTAGGTCCTCGACCTCTCCTATTATTAACGTTTCTCGGCGGCATTTTCTTTGATCTAAAGGAAAATTGAAATTCTTATTAGTTCTTTTCTGATAATTACTCTTAGTACTTATTTGCTTGTTTTCAACTTAATCAAGTTCTCGGAATGACATATCCAACATAGTTCCGATATTAACTTCGAAATCTTTTTAACTTTCAAGTTTAAACTTAAATTTCTCATCACACGAATTCATTGACATTATGATTTAATTACACGATTCATAAGAAATTTTTCTCATGATTAAAAACCCTCTTCATGGGTCATGTATATATATATACATCAAAAAGATTATTAATTCTGCCTCCAACGAGGACTTATACAAAAAGGTTAGACTGCTACTAGTCTAAACTAGGCTGACTGCCTATTATTTACCGGGTGCATTAACAAGCTGCAACTCCGTACCTACCAAAGTACTAGAACGGAAACGATTCGTAAAATTTTGTATCCGCTAGAGTACTACAAAAACTAGTTACTGATCCGACTCTATACAGGACAAAAGAGCTACTACTACTACTAACATGCGTCTACGACGCTCTACACAACAGACTACAGTCGAGTCTGAACTGCCCTTTATGGCCTAAAAACCCTAAGAGTCCTCCTCTGGGTCCTCCTCCGGATCCTCATCCGGGTCCTCCTCAGGATCCTCGTCCGGGTCCTCCTCCTCAGACTCTGAACCAAAGACGAGCTGAAGTGCCTCGTCCTCCCTCAGAGTAGAGTCGTTAGCAAGTGTAAGTAGAGTGGGCGACGGTACCTCGAAAACTGTCTTCTTAAGGTCGGAAACCAAGTAGTCCTCGCTGATCTCTACTGCACGCTTCTTCAGGGGAAGAAGGTGCTCGGGAACTGAACCTGAACCTGAACCTGACTCGAACTTCTCTCTAGAACGGACTCTGGACGGTCCTGCCTCCATCTGCTCTCTGACTACTCCCCACTTCGCACAGATCTCCTCAAGCGGCGTAAGTGGAGATGGTAACTCTAACAAAGCGGTAAGCTCCGCGTCGATCTCTCGGTGCTCAGACTCCTCCCTAAACACTCTTGTCTCTAACGGTCCCCTGACTCTAACACAAACGTCAGGTAAGAACGGCAAAGATAGTCATAACAACGCGGCTGTCTCGGCGTCGATCTCTACAAATCCCGGTCCTGGGATCAACTCCTCGATCTGTGTACCAACTGGCGGTAGCTCCGGTGTAACAGCAGGCTCCGCGTCCTCCTCTAGCTGCTCGGACTCTGCGTCCTCCTCTAACTACTCTGACTCCGCGTCCTCCTCACTCGGTATACCGTCTGGTGGCAACTCCAACAGGGCGGAAAACTCTGGGTCTAAGTCTGATTGTACACAGGCGCTTCAGGGCTCGGTCTCGGCTGGAAACTGACTGTAGGGGAGGTGCGGCTCTAAAGGAACTAGAAGCATGTGTCTGCTTTCAAAGAAGCGCCTGTGTACAAACAGGGCGAATCCGGTGTAGTTGCCGGTCAGCTCAGTGTCGTCGCCGAAGATCCCTAGGTAGTACCACGCCGCGCGGTGCGCCCAACTGCGCCACTTGTCCGGTAGGTGTACAATCAGGTCTAATATTGCCTGACTCTCCGGAATCAAGTGCCGTACTGGAAAGTAAGCTGACGAAAAGTTGCTAACTATTTGCCCCACATCTTCCTCGCCGTAATCGGCCTCAAACTCGTAATACTCGTCTTGAATCATGTCTAGTATGGTGCGCTCGCACTCGACCAAAGGCTGGCTCTTCCGAGCAGTAACACGAGTCCTAGCCATCCTACAAAAGTTGTAAGGAAACACGGATCAGTAACAGGTAGGGAAAATAACTTATCTCAACGAAAAACTTAAATTACAAAATGAACATTCCTTATTCAATTGTAACATCATCACTTAAGACAACCACTTATCAAGACTTCTAGCAATTCAAGAAATTGCACTCAACAACATATATATATAAAATTAAAAAAATTTCAAGACTTTATTTCCATTCTTATCTTACTACATTCTTACTTACTTTAATTCTTTAGTACTTTCTCAACAATATTTCTTAACGATTCTTACTTATTAAAACAAAGTACGTCTACTTTGTTCATGTTACTTATTCAAAAGTAACATCCATTCACAAAAGAATTTGTCGTTAACGACTCTTGATACTCGTACTAGTCGTAGTCTTCGTTCAAAGACGAAATATGGAATAAATTCCAAAAGAAAATAGAATATAACTTAGAGAATAACTTTTTTGGAAACTAAGTTCCAGTTGTCGTTGCTAGAATCGGGCGATCGATAGAAAAATTGATCAAGCTTCGTGCTCGACTTCCGATAACTTATACGATTTTCTTCGTAGAGGTCGATCAGGACGAATCCTATTGAAACACGAAATGAAAAGAAAACAGAATGACATGACACGAATGACGCCATTTACGTTACTTACACGTAAGTAACGTTCACTTATTTCATTTGGCTTTGATTCCCTTTATTCTGTCTTCGTCGTCTCATTCATATCTTTCTTAATTCGAAGCCGAAAGCTTCTCAAACGTCTAATCGTTTACTACGATTACTAACACGATTTACCGAATCATTTTTTTATTTCTTTTTCCTCGCAGGAAATTCTTGTATGAATTTTTAAAACAAAGTTAGACTTTGCCGATTCTTCATTCATGTCACTTAACGCACGTGACATTTATCAGTAGAAGTTCTCCTCGTGTCGGGGATGTCCTTTCGAAATCATTTCATAAATAACGTTTCTTAAAAATGTCTAAATCCTCGAAGAACCGGAAAGATCTTAGGTTTCGAGTCTACGTTCTCATTGAACCGGGAAAAATCCCTAAAATCCGACTATATTCTTGTGTCCAAAATTTTTCAAAGGAAAAAAAGAATTATTGCGCAAATAATTTCACATAAGATAGTACTCGTACTATCACATAATCACATAAAGTATGCAAAGTATAAAAAAAATTATACTTCCATAAAATTCTTATTTTTGGAACACCACTCATTCTCATTCTCAATCTCATTGAATACTTGCTCATAAAATCTCTTATTTAAAAGAATTCACATAATTAAAATTCTTTTCTTTTCCTCGTTGAGTCGACGTAGCGGGAGGTTGAGTTGATATCTACATTCTCAGTCTTAGTGTTATAGTCTAACTCTTATCTTCTACTTTGACGGAAGACTCTGATCTAGAGTATATACGAGTACTCTGTCCTATGACTCGAAAGAAGTCTCGATATAGAGTACGAATGAATACTCTATATTATCACTCGAAGGAAGACTTGTATATAAATACCACTTTGTGATATTACTAGAAGGAATGACTCATAATAAGAAAGAATGACTCATAACCAGAGCAGGAAGCAAACTACTGCTCCGATACCACTTTGTGGTATTACTGAAAGAATGACTCAGACTAGAAGATTGACTCAGCTCTGTGGTATCACTAAAAGAAAGGACTCATACTAGAAAATTGACTCATAATCAGAGCAGGAAACAAACTACTGCTCTGATACCACTCTGTCACAGCCCCAAATTCCGAGGGACGGCCGAAGCCGGGGTGCGACTGGGGTTGGATTAAAGAAGCGGGGAAGAAGGGGACTAACTAACTAAACATACATAAAAGACAACATACATTCAATGAACAAGACTTTACTAATATAAATGAAGAGTTAATCGCGAAGGATTACTCGACAAAAGTACTCGATAGTATCTAAGTTCAAGATTTACAGACTTATACTACAGTAAATTAATAATGTACATGTTCTCAAAAAGTCTAGAGTTTTGCAGCGGAAGTAAGTCATAAACTAAAGCAATCCTACTTCTCAACTCAACTTCAACCACCGCCGCTCCCGTCGCTTCAACCTGCACATTTAGAAAACACATGCAGGGCTAAGTACAAAAGTACTTAGTGGGCACAATGCCGAAATTATAACATAAGTAAATATAAATATGGCATTTCATAATTTGTAGCACATCGGGGTTTTATTTGAAATTAGCCCGTGTCTACTAAACATTTTCTGACTTATTTTCACAATTTACTCGGCCGAGCATTTTCTGGTATGTTACGTTCAAATCTTGACCAATTCTCATTCACCATGGCTGGTACTCCTCAACAGGATATCACATACACCACAGGTTACAAAGTGCACTAACTCTGGAAAGCACTTAGCAGCTAACTCAGAGTCGATCGTTAGTTAACCTATTTAGATTAACTCTAAAATCTGGAAAACACGAATGTTAACTCAGATAGGTACAAGAGAACTCACATAAAACATAAAACAGTTCATGCCATAATTATCACTTTGAAAACACAGATATCAAAGCGATAAAGAAAGGTTTTCCGAGCATTGCTAGTTTTATTTTATATATGAAAGCCCACCTTAGTGTTTACAGAACTACGTACTAGCTTCCGATCTCCTGATCTTCCGTCCTTTCCTTACTGCTGGCTTCCTCCTTCACCGTAAAAATAATAATACTTAAAATCGGTCGTAAAAGATAATCGATCATAGAAAATCGAATTAGGTTTTAGTCGTTTCATTTCTTTAGGCATTTGCACGCTTACTAGTTTCATTTTAGTTAAAAGGGAAACGAGACTTGAACAAATCTCGTTTATAACTCGAAAGGTCTCATACTCGACTCTTAGGTCAGTAGAAAAGGTAATCGTTAACTTATTACGGCTTAAACGATCGAAAGAAATTAAGTTGCGAAGAAACAACTTAGGAAAAAGAATCCTGAAAAATCACTGCGCATTACAGTAACTCTGGGGACTGCCCTGAATATAGGAACTGGAAACAGGGGATGAGCCCTGTACCATTTGAAATCTTGGGAAGTCTAGTTTACGCTCCAATTTACGGATCTCAAATCCAATAAACGAGCTAAAAGTTATTACAGTTTCCGGCAAGGGTCGCAAAACTGCCGCGCTAACCCTAATTGCTCGATAGAATCGACATATAACTTCTTAGGTTCGTTCTAAGTTCTCGTACTCGATTTCTCATGAAACTGGACCCTCAAGGCAGTCAACACGTACTCCCGTACATGAAGGAATCCTTTTCAAAACTCGTTCATTAGCACGACGTTCCAAACATCGTCGTTTCAACTAACAATTACTAAACCAAAATCAAGTTAACATTTCTCGTTTCTATTTCTCGACTATAACTACAACTCATATTTTAATAATCCGAAAGCTCATGTCGTCAACTACAAAGTTATGCCTTAGTCCATCATGAACATTATTATCAAGTTAGAATTCTTATTCGACTTCTCGGTTATTAATTACGACTACTTGTTCGTCTCTTACGAGATTTCCAAAGTTATCGGATTTCGTTCATTTTCTACGTCATCAAACAACATCTAACATAGATCATTTTCATGCATATCATCACTTCATATCAATACTAAATCTCAACTTAGATCGAGTTCTTCGTCTCTTACGACTCACAATATATTTTTAGAAAATTCCAAATAAATTCATAACAATATCTAATATTATTAACAACATTATTTCATCAACAAATCCTCAACTAGATCAACTACATGCAAACCCCTATTTTTCTCATAAATTTCGGTATTAACACATAAATAAAGAGGGTGATTTTCTTCATCAATTAACATCATTTATCCCATTACCATACTACTATATCATCAATTAATCAATTCAAGTCTACTTGCAACATGAAATTGAAAATCCCCAAATCAAAACCCTAGCCCTAAAATCGATTTCATTCATACTTGGGGGTTTTGATTTCTTTTTGTTTTAACCCTCAATCGAACACCTCCTAAGCATGATTACAACATCAATTGAAGAATTCAAACATCCCACACCCAAGCCCTAATTTTCGGTATTGAGGGGGAATCAGGGCTCTTGATTTTCTTCCAATTTTAATCCCTAAATTCATATCTAATCACATCTAATTACACTAATCGAAGATCACACATCTAATTCATCCACCCATAATTTTCGATCCAAATGAGAAATAAAAAGAAATAGATTTGGATTGGATAGATCAATAGAGGAGACAAATACCTTGAGCTTTACTAAATGAGGAATTAAAAATCGATGGTTGGATGAGGACTTGTGAAGAAATTCTTGTCCAAGAACTTGATGACTTCAATGGAGATGGAAGAAGATGGAAGAGTGAGTAATATGTGTGTGTAGTCAGTTTTGGGAGGGAGGGAGATAAGGAAGATGACTTCTTAATTTTATTTAATTAATTAACTACAATAGGTGTAAAGTAGGAATAGTATTAACATTAGGTGTCCAGTACTTAGGATATAAAAAGGAAATATCTAGCTTAAGAGAGAGTGACAATGTCGGTCATGAGGGAGAGAAAGAGAGAAATTAAGCACTTTTCCGGCGCGATACGACGTTACGGAAATCGAACGACGAAAAACGTAGTTCGGCACAAAATTGTCACATTCCGATTCGACCAAAAATTCTAACGTATAAAACTTAATCGGAAAATAATATTTAAAATTTTAATTCCGACAAAAACTCGGGACGACACAGTCCGAGTTTCGTCCGGAAAATCATAAAAACGAACTTTCTCGGGTGAGTTCGTATCGCAATTTCGTGAATGTAAAAATCAGACGGTTTTCCGTTCTGAGTGCCAGAACTAAAAAATTTTCGTACGCGATAACCCTTAATACAGTAGTCGTCTAACTGACTTCTGTTATTTATTTTCGGAAACGGATTTCACCGTTAGTCTTAGAATTCAAAATCGTAAACTTAGGCGTGCAAAGCCATTATAAATATTAACTTTAAATTTTTAAGATCGTTCGGAAATTCCGGGGTATTACAATCTGAGGATGTGGTGGATTGGCTGCCACTCGATGACATGGAGCTGACGGTGGCGGACAACGAGTATGATGATGATTCCATCATGATGGTCCCTTAAACTCCATCCCCGCCGCCGGAGATCGACCAATTTCTTGCGAATGAGGTGATTCTGTTCTAATTTTCTGCTTCTGTTCAATTTATTGTGAATGAGGGTGGGCTGGTGATGTCAATTATTGTTTCTGTTGTGATTGATGGATTTTGTGATGGGCTGGTGATGCCAAAACTCTGTTTCTGTTGTGATTGATGGATAAGATATGGTTTTTGTTGTGATTTCTGATGCTTGATGCAAACTGATGATGATTATGATGATGTGTAATACCCCTGAATTTCCTAATAAATTTAATAATCTAGAAAACTCATTTATAATATCGATATATATTTATTAATTTCTATAGTATAATATATATATTATACGTATATATATATATGTATGGTTTATAATCATTAAAATATATAAAAATATATATATATATATATATTATTTTATTGTTAATGATGTAATTAGTATATTATTTTATAATATTATAATTGTTAGTAAAGTTAGTACGTGTATATATATATTGAAAGTTTGATACATTTATTTGTGCTATATTATAGTATTACGTATTAGTTACCAATTTGTCCATTTGTCTTCTACACGTGTTCTAATGATATTCAAAATAGAGTGATGATAGTTTAAAGCTACTCAACCTAGGTTTTTCTATCTATAAATAGTGACTGAAATTTTTATTTCAATGCCAAAATAAATTCGATCCTACTCTTATACATATATAAACGGTTCTTCAAGTATAAGTATTCTGCTACTTCAGTCTTTAAAAGTTCAGACACAAATTCAAGGTTTTCGTCACATTTCTGAATTATCAGGTGGGTTTTATTATATAAAAATTATTTTGTATTATTAAATTCTGATATTTCAGGAAAAAGAAAAATGGTTATCCATGGCAATATTTTAGTACGCTCTATGTGTTTAAGGTTCTTACGATACCGAATGGGGTCCTTTGTTGGTCTAACACACTAGCAATGGGCTGTGTACACGTGATTAGAAGTTCGGTGGGTTGATCACCATCATTTTCTAACGAGAATATATGTTTTGGATCCGATGGGTTAAGACCGGGATCTTGTGTTGTGGTTGAAACGGGAAATGTAACCGTACCACGAAATGATAGGAATAACACTAGAACGGCACTGTTGGCGCGCGCGCAAATGAAAAAGGTTTGACGTATCCTCGAAGTGGTTTTATGTTTTGAAACCTTCTAAGTTTACGAATAAAACTTGGATATACCATCTGCTTTGTTTTTTATCAAAAATTGTTTACAAAAATCTTACCCACTGAGTGCACTAGTACTCACGCCCAAAATCTTTTCAAAATGTTTTCAGGTTGGGAGGCAGATGATGAGACGCGAGGCTGAGGCAAGGGTTGTTGTTGTTGTTGTTGTTGTTGTTGTATATGTTTGTGTGCTTCCGCTATGTTATTTAATTGTGCAACTCTGAATATGTTTTTCTTGTTTATTTATTATTTTTATGGAGAGTGCCTTGTGATCAGCTTCTCTTGGACGCTCGAATTCTCACTCTCTCATGTTAAACCATTGGTGAAGTGGATGGTCGACTCCTTTTGTTATGCTAGACACAGGTTTATCCCATATTTTTATTTTAGTGGGTGTAGCGCGGTTTTGTCGCCTCACTTCATTAAATATATGAATGAATTGTTATGTGTGTAAAAAGTAATTAAGCCCATTTCTTTCCTGCCTCTTTATTTCTCTCCGTCGCATCTCGGTTTATGGGAATCGGGGTGTGATAAATGGTATCAGAGCCAAACCTCTCTTAGTACGGTGTGGTTTGGGGATGAACCAGTGAAAGCTGGTGGGCCTGTAATGCCCTGGGCAAAAGTAAGGAGTGATCGCCGGTGCAGAGGCACGGACAATTAACGGCTCCTATAAGAATTGAAAACGGAGGGGACATGAATGAACTGAAACACACCCAAAGGAGAGTGATGCTGTAATACCCCAGATTTTTCTTCCGTCATAAAATAAAATTTAATAATTAAATATGGCTTTGCACGCCTAAACTAATGAATTTCAATTCTAAGACTAACGGTGAAAACCATTTCCAGAAATAAATTCCAGAATTCGGTTAAACGACTACTGTATTTTGGGTTTTCACGTACGAAAACTTTTTCGTTAGAAAACTCAGATCGAAAAAGCGTCGATCTTTACATTCACTTATTTCGCGATGCGAGTAAGATAGAAAAAATCAGTTTTATTATTTTTTCGGGCGAATATTTGGACTGTCATGTCCAAAACTTTTTAAAGTTTTTAGAAATCGAATCGTACTTTCCGCAGGAAATGTACCCGTCTAGGAATTTATTTCTCGACTTTTAATACGCAGTATTAGACCAGTAAAATGAGATATTTTGCTTAAAAAAAGCTCCAAACCGCCACCACCTTAGTTATCAACTAGGATATTTTCTTTTTCTTACTTTGTGTGCAAGTATCCTACATGACTCACTATATGACTCATGTCCTTATTCTTCCAATCTAGTAGTATAAATATCATGTACACCTCCTATTTTTCTTCTCTTTTCCTTCTCTTTGTGCCGCCACTTTCTCTCTTCCTCTCTTAGTTCTTTGTTCTTCTTTTTCTCTTCAAATCTTCATCAAGTTCTTCAAGGTAAAATCATCTTAATTGTTCATCTTCCATTTTATTTTTATTCCAAGTTCATAATCAACAAGGTATTGATCTTAGCTTCAATACTATCCAAGTTAAATTTCAATTTCTTTAATTTTGTCTTGGCCGAAAATTTTAAGGATGTAGAATTAATGTTCTTAGTTGAATTCATATGGATTCTATGGATTAGAATCAAGTAGAAATAATTTCCCCTAATTATTTATGGGTGATCGATTTATTTAGGAGGATAGGGTTTGATGATTTAAGCTTTGATCCTTGGATTATTATGTATAGAAATGAAATTATATGGTTAATAACCAAAGAGAAATCAAAAACCCCTAAATTAAGATGAAAACCAAAAATTTAGTAGGATTAGGGTTTGATTTTATGATTTTAAATTATGGTGTTAGATTATGTTATAACTTAGTACTAGTTAAATTAATGATTAATTATAAGGTATGAAATCAAGAATGAATGAAATAAATGAGTTATACATGAAAATAGATGGAAATTAGTTCATAGAAGTTTAGTGTGTGTTCTAGGTGTTCTTGGTGTTCTTGGCCAAGAACATGAAGATTTAAATATGATTAAAATTAATGATAAAATAAATTAATTAACTATTAAATTAATTAATTAATTAATTTCAAAATTAAATAAAAATAAAATAATAATAATAATAATAATAGTTAAATAAAGTATTAAATAATAATATTAAATAATATTAAATTAAATAAAATAATAATAATATTTTTATTCATGGAAATTGGAATTTAATTTAATGAGTTAGTTGATTAATATTAAGTGTAAAGGTTAATTCTTATATGAATTGAATTAGTTAATGATTAGTAATGGGTAAAAGAGTTAGATAATGATAATGATATGAATTGAATTATGAAATAAAAGTTAATAGATTAAGTTGGAAATGAAATAAAATTGGTTTAGTAATCGATTCGTGAAACAACGAGGAAATGTTTGTTGTATTATTAAACCGAAAAAGGAGAAAGTATTTTCGAGTAATGATTAAGTATGTTGACTGCCGTATGAGTAAAATTTCGTGAGTATGAAGTGGCGTAGCATTTGTCGAACATCGAGAATTATACGTCAAGTTTTATCGAGCCCTAGGGTTAGTTCGGGCAGTTCTGCGACCTTCTACGGAAACTGTCATAACTCTTAGCTCGCTTAACGAAATCGAGATCCGTAAATTGGAGAGTAAACTAGACATCCGTAGCTTTCTTTTAGTACAGGGCACGTCCCCTGTTTCGAAATACTCTGTTCTGTGTGAACTTCAGAACTACTGCCTTGTGCAGGAAAATTCTAAAACCTAATTTCTTAAGTTGAATTCTTTTCAACTTGATTCCTCTTGAACTTTTAAGTCGTTATAAGTTTCCGACCCTTATTATTTACTGACCTAAGTGTCAAGTAAGGATCCGAGTTAATCCTAATCGAGATGAGTTCAAATCCCGTTCTTTGTTAATCAAAAGTAACTAGTTAAGCGTGCAAAGGCCTAAAAGACGAAAACTTATTTCGATTCTCCGTTTCTTTTATCGTTACGACCTAGATTTAAAGTTTGTTTTTTTGCGATGAAAGGCGGAGATCAGCATCAAGGATAGGACGGAAATTCAGAGATGGAAGCTCGTGTAGTTGTTCTGTAATCGTTAAGGTGGGCTTTCTATATAAAAAAAAAAGAGCGATGCTCGAAAATCTTTATTTACAGCTTTGATAACTGTGAATTAAAATGATTATCATGGCATGAAATGATTTGTTTTATGTGAGTTCCTTTGTGCCTTTCAGAGTTAGTCAACTGGGATTAACTAATCGATCGGACTCTGAGTTAACCGTACGGAGTTTTCCAGAGTTAAGTGTACACGGTAGCCGGTGTGTGAGGTACCCTGTTGAGGGGTAGCCAGCCGCGGTGAATTAAACGTTCGCGGAAGAAGTTAACTCTTCCCCGGAAGAAGTTAACTCTTCCCCGGCGTTGAAACAGAAGTTGGGCAAATTGAACGTAACATCTGTAAAATGCTCGCGCGAGTGTATTGTGAAAAGATAAAATGTTTAGTAAGCTCGGGTCTTTATTGAAAAACCCCCGGAGCGTTACTGTTTGAAATGCCTGATAATTAATACTATATGATATGTTTTCGGCAATGTGCCCACTAAGTACTTTATGTACTTAGCCCTGCATATTTGTTTTTTTTAAATGTGTAGGTTGAGAGACGAAGGCGAAAGTGGTTGAGTAGGCTGTAATTAAAGAAGAAGACTAGTATGCTAGTTTACATTTCCGCTGCCAAACACTTTCAGTTAATGTATAATTTATAAGTCTAAGTCCCGTACTTTAACTTAGTTTATATTTTGAGAACAACTTATCGAGCGATCCTTCGAGGTCGACTCTCTTTTAATATAATGGTATCAAGTTCATAGTATTAAGTTGTGTTAATTGTTTGTCTATCTGTTCAATCCCCCTTCTTCCCCGCTTCTTTAATCCAACCCCTAGTCGCACCCCGACTTTGCCATCCCTCGGGATTTGGGGAATATGTTGGTATGGGACGACATATTCGAGGTTATCTTTGGGAATGACTCTGAGATCATTAATCTATGTGTTAAGTCTAAGATTAGTATTTATAAATTTATATGTGTGCTACAAACCCTCTCAGCTCGCCATCACACTGCCCTCGACAAATGAAAAGGTACTTATTATCGAAAAATGATTTATATGTCAAGTATGTTATGTTGTGATTGCAAATTGATTTTTGCATTACCAGTGAATCAAGTATGTTTGTGTGTTTTGTGAAATACTATCATGTTGAATCTATTTGAAATTTTTCCATGATTAGAGAAAGTTGTTATTTAAATGACAAATGTTTTTAAAGAAAGATAAATGTCATGTTTTGTCGTGTTGAGCCTCCTTGAGCCGACCGACCATATTTATGTTGTCATCATAGTATTTTTATGAGTCATACTAAATTTCGAGGACGAAATTTTTTCAAAGGGGGAGGGATGTAATACCCCTGAATTTCTTAATAAATTTAATAACCAAGAAAACTCATTTATATATTGATATATATTTATTAATTTCTATAGTATAATATATATATATATATATATATATATATATTTATATATTTTAATGATTATAAACCATACATATATATATATATTGATTATAAACCATACATATATATATATATATACGTATAATATATATATATATATATGTATATATATATATATTATTTTATTGTTAATGATGTAATTAGTATATTATTTTATAATATTATAATTGTTAGTAAAGTTAGTACGTGTATATATATATTGAAAGTTTGATACATTTATTTGTGCTATATTATAGTATTACGTATTAGTTACCAATTTGTCCATTTGTCTTCTACATGTGTCCTAATGATATTCAAAATAGAGTGATGATAGTTTAAAGCTACTCAACCTCGGTTTTTCTATCTATAAATAGTGACTGAAATCTTTATTTCAATGCCAAAATAAATTCGATCCTACTCTTATACATATATAAACGGTTCTTCAAGTATAAGTATTCTGCTACTTCAGTCTTTAAAAGTTCAGACACAAATTCAAGGTTTTCGTCACATTTCTGAATTATCGGGTGGATTTTATTATATAAAAATTATTTTGAGTTATTAAACTCTGATATTTCAGGAAAAAGAAAAATGGTTATCCATGGCAATATTTTAGTGCGCTCTATGTGTTTAAGGTTCCTACGATACCGAACGGGGTCCTTTGTTGGTCTAACACACTAGCAATGGGCTGTGTACACGTGGTTAGAAGTTCGGTGGGTTGATCACCATCGTTTTCTAATGAGAATATATGTTTTGGATCCGATGGGTTAAGACCGGGATCTTGTGTTGTGGTTGAAACGGGAAATGTAACCGTACCACGAAATGATAGGAATAATACTAGAACGGCACTATTGGCGCGCAAATGAAAAAGGTTTGACGTATCTTGGAAGTGGTTTTATGTTTTGAAACCTTCTAAGTTTACGAATAAAACTTGGATATACCAACTGCTTTGTTTTTATTAAAATTGTTTATAAAATCTTACTCACTGGGTACATTAGTTCTCACCCCCAAACTCTTTTTAAAATGTTTTCAGGATGAGAAGTCGGAGTGCTCGGGCGGAGCTGAGAAATAGAGGGTGTTGCTGTACTGCTGTACTTTTTGTGTTACTGCTTCCGCCTTACTCTGTTGATACTCTAATAAGTGATCTGTGTCGTATTTGAGCTTCTATGCTTTAAATAAATGGACCTCTCTTTATGGAATTTATTGTTTATCACGGGTTGTACGGTTCTCCGACCCCGTTTGCTTATTTACTGCTTTCTGATAAATGCTTCAGACTTGCCGGCCCCTCTTCGACGCTTGACTTCCCGACCGTCGTGGTGTAGTTTGGTTTATCCGACCCCACGAGTGAGTTGGTTTAGGTTGACTCGATTTGATGGCAAAGGCTCTCTGGCTTTATCTCTGACTGTGCTCTGATTAGTCAACTCCTTGTGACGATGTATGGTTTTACCAACCTCACTTGGCAAATTGGATAATCCGACTCCGTCATTTGTGTTTAGCGCGACAGTTCGGTTCATCTGACCCCGCATTGCTTCCTTTCATTTATCATCTCTATCTGTTACATTTTGTATTTACGGTGAAGTTCGGTTCTCCGACCCCGTATTATTTATTTCTGCTAATGATGAAGCTTAATTTATCCTGCCTTCATTACTTGATTATTGCTTAATTATAATTGACGTATTTATTATTCAAATATGTCTATATTCTTGAGGAAATGCTGCCCAAAATTCTGGACACATTAATTATTATTTCACAATATAAATTCTCCATTTCTTCCCCGCTTCTTACTTCCCCACCAGTCATGTCCTGACAATCGTGTCTTCCTTCGGGAATTAGGGCGTGGCATGATGAATATTGTAAACTGATGATGCATATTGTTGTGAATATTTACTTGATGATGATGCATCTTCCTGTGATGAATGAAATTGCTGCTGCATGATGCATATTTACTTGATGATGATGCATCTCCATGTGATGAATGAAATTGATGCTACATCTTCTATATTTACTTGATGATGATGCATCTCCCTGTGATGACAATGCTCTGAGGGAGTCTTGATGCCTTAATTATGTCACCACTAGCTATTCCTAGTTTTTGAGGTTGAGTTAGGCAGGTTGTAGGTAAATGATGTATTCAGTGATGCCTTCATGCATGCTACTGTGACTGAATTTTGTGATTTGTTTATGTAATTTCCTTAATGATGCCACCACTAGATCATCCTAGTTTTGGAGGTTGAGTTAGGCAGTTGAGGTTGAAGTCAATGATGCAAATTATAAAGCTGAGACAACTCAATCAAACAAATAAGTCTAAAATCAGTCCCAAATGAGCTAACATAAAGTCTGTGATGCATTCCTAGTATAGCTGAGACTAGTTAGGCAAAAAAACAGTTTACATTCCAAACATTCTCCTACATGAGTCACATATGTTTGTTCGTGTAAACTCCCACAAAAAACTGAAAAATATGTGAAGTCAAGGTTGGATCCTCACTTGTTGCAGCCCCTCCACTACATCATCCACATTGTATGCATTTGTCCCTTCACCTCTATCATTGTTTAGGAATGCTACGCATTCCTTCACAAGTTCCTCTTCCACTTCAATCACTTCTGGCAGCATCTCCATCCTTGCCAATCTTTCCTTATTCATATGAGGAATCTTGTACTTGTTGTCCCCCTTATTCTTCAATATCTCTTTGCAGCAGCTCTGCAAAGTTAGGAAACAATAGTTGATCTTCTCTGGTTCATACTCTTCATAGGCAGTCTTCACATTCTGAATGAGCTCTTCCAGATTGTTTGTTTGCATTTTATCCTTCACAGATTGTATAGCTCTGAAGAAACCTAGGTCATTGACATTGGTGTCTGGAGAATTTGCTGGTTGACAGATTAGTGTGAAGTTGAATCCATCTGTATTTGCAATAGCTAGAAAGTCAGGGTCATCAGGTCTGATATGTGGCTTGGCATTATCTTGTTGAATGAAAATCTGATTGCCTAGTAGATGTGTTGGCCATTTAGCTTTAAAAGCAAGCATCATCTGCATGAAATAACAATGTAAAGCTGCATGATGAATCTGTAGGCAGATTCTGACAGCATTAACAAGTGATAAACACTTACCTGATGCAGTAGACTGCCTTTGGTGACTGGTTTTGTGATAGCTAGAATTGGTTTGACTTCTACTGTCCCTTTTGCTCTATTCTTTGAGTTTCTCTTTGCTGGTTCATATGTGATGAATGGGAATATCCCAAACTTTCCATCAAACAAGACAGCTCCTTCTGCATCTATTATAGGCCTTGATAATGTAAAGTTGAACATGATTTTGGGAATGTATCTCTTTGATTTACAGCTCCTATGTGGTTCAGCCTCCCTGCCACAAGGTAGTATCACTTTTTCTCTTTTGCTAGATAGTACACTTCTCATCAATGTGTATTGCGTTAAACATGGATTGGAATTTGAATACACCATTTTCTGAGGGAGAACAGAGCTGACTAAGGCTCCACCTTAGTCTACACAGTTTGTTCTTCTTTGTTAAGTATGGCTTGATGGCAGAGGTGTGTGGTCTGAGTTTCTCAGCTTTTACATGTCTATGAACTGTAGACTTACTAATGCCAAGGTTTTCTGCCATAATCCTAAGTGAAGTTCTCTGACCCAGAGGCAAACTCTTAACTTTCTCTACATCTAATGGTTTTCTATTTTTGTATTGCTTACCTCTTCTTTTTGGTTGCAGATTGACAGGAACTCCAAGTGATATTTGAGCCAATGCTGCCTGCCAAACCCTCCATACAGTCTTCAAGTTGATGTGGAATTTGGCTGCAGCTTCTTGTTTTGCCCCATACTCAAGCTTCCCATCACAGCTATGTTGCAATAACCATTGAGCAATTGTATTCTTGCCTTCATCTGTCAGTTTTCTGTTTTGGGCAGTAGAAAATGACATTGTAGTTTGTCTTTAATTTTCTCTAATTGTGTAGTTGAGAGCCTTGAATGAGCTCAAGGATTTTCTGTATTTATTGTTGCTGGTTTTGTGTTAGGTAGAGTGACAATTTCCCTCCTAGATAATTCGATCAAATCAGTGTGTTCTTTTAACATTAGTTTATGAATGAAAATTATTTTTGGCTCCAAATGAAATCTGATTTGCCTCCAAAATTCCTGTAGCTTCACTTTGCATTAATTATAGCAGTTTTTTATTCCAATGCGATGCATATTCCTCTCAATGCATATTCCTGCATCAGATTTTTATTCCTTTGCATGACTGTTCTAATTTTTTACTTATGTTCAATTTATTGCGAATGAGATGATGTCTTTGATGTAAAATACCCCACTGACCACAATTTAACTCTAGCAAAAAATGACAAAAAAATGGACAAAATTGAACAACAAATGACAAAAAATCGAACAACAAATTTAATTCAACAATTTAATTTAATGACAAAAATGACATTAATTTAATTCTTGTGAAATTTATCCACAACAATTAATTTTATTAATCGAGAAATCGTTCTTCCGAAATTGCATAAGAAGCCATGCATCACACTCTATTTATTTCATTGTAACACCATTTCTCTCTCCCCCTAATTAGCAAAAGTAATCACATGTCATTAGCACTACCCTTTTGTCCACCCACCACACTTTATCAGCTTTTCTTGGTTTTCATTTCAGCACCCAAATGGGGCTTTAAAGGTGGATGGAGGGAGTATATTTTTTGTTATCCTAGTGCTAGTGCCCATTGTTAGCATCTAGAGTGTGCTACATGTTTCATTTCTAAGTTCTACAAATCTCAGCAAATGTTGCATCATTCTTGTTGTCTTAATTTTTGTTGCAAATTTACTACTATCAAGTTTATTTCTTGTTTTTACTTCTTCTTATGTAATCGGAGCATGACTGTGTTGGATAAAGGGAGTCATTGAGCTCAAGAAGCCTATGATTGCAAGCAATATTATTTGCAAGAAATCCTATGATTTTGTGCTTTGTATTAGATAAATATTCTCTTCTTTAAGACATATAGCTAGATAGAACATGTGTGACATTTTAGCTATATAATGTATGGATGTTTGGGATGATATATAATTTGTTGTGGATGGTAATATACCATTTTGTTGTTTTAGAACATCATTGTATTAAAATAAATCACAGAAAAATTGAGAAAAAATATAAAATATGTTGTAGCATGATGAATACATAATACTACATGTATTGTCATGTTAAAACAAAAATGAGCATTTTCTATATATAATAGCAAAGCACAACGAAATTTAAAATTATTTATAACATAAAAAGTTGTTACGTATTATGAAAAACATTATGTAAAAATACGATTACAAAAAATGCAAACAACCATTACCTATGGTGAAATATACTCTCTCCGTTCGTGAACAAGTGTCCTACTTACCACATTTCATTCGTTCACAAATAAGTGTCCTACTCTGCTTTTTGGACAACACTACCCTTTTTACTTTACTAAAATTACAACCCTTTGCCACTTACTCACTTTTAATTAGCCAAAATTAAAATCACTAATGAATTTCTTAATTAACTCACTAATTAAACTTATTTGGGCACATACATAACAACCCAAATGCTTCGGCTCGATCCATTTTTTCCATATGTTGATCTATTTTATCGATCTAAAAGCTTGGATCTCTTTCCCAAACCCTAGATCTGACTACTACGACTCTGTTCCTTTGCACTCTTCAATCTCTCGATCCTCTCTCGATCCTTCTTCCGTAACCCTTACTCTCGATCCATCTCTATCCCTCTCTCGATCCATCCTTTTCTCTCTTCAATGTCAATCGACCAAAATTCCTCAGAAATCTATCCTCTCTTCGATTCAACCATGAATTGGGATGATTTTTCGTGCTCGACGGCGACCTAATTGTCTCCGATTCCTACCTATTCATGAAAATTGGAGTCTTGCTCGATCGATATGGTTCTTGAAACTGCTTTTTTCGATCTAGATTCGGAGACGCCACTCATGTCGGAGAATCCAGTGATGGCGGCACACCCTCCGATGACTCCAACGTCGGTGGCAAAAGCTTCAATGCTGCCCTCTGGATTTGTGACTCCGGTGACTTCGGCGATGGCTAAGGAATCCTACTTCTTCTTGCTATCCGAATGTGCAAAAATTTTGGGTTAAATGGAATGCCATTGAAGCTTGGGCATCTGACCGTCGCACCATTGGGTCCGCTGAACTCCAACTAAAAAAAATGAGGCATTTGAGCGACAAAGAGTCTCTCCCAAATCCCTCAAAAATCTGATCAGGTTCTTGCATTCTTATTTTTTGGTGTTGGGGGCTCGTGATGCCAATTTTGTGATACTCCCTCCGTCCCGTTCATGATATAATGTGTCTTTTGGCACAGATATTAAGAAAAAGAGTATTAAGAGTAAAGATGGTGATTAGTGTATTAATAAAGTGATATAAAATATTTTTAAATTAAATAAAGTGTTGTTGATGTGATATAAAGTGGTTTTTAAGTGAAGAAAATGTTACTGATGTGATATAAAGTGGTTTCAAAGTGAATAAAGTAGATAAAGTGATTTTCTAATTATTTCCATAAAAGGAAACGTTGCAAGATGAATGGGACACACCAAAAAGGAATATGTTGCATTATGCTTGGGATGGAGGGAGTATTTTTTATTTCTGATGATTTGTGTTGAATGCTCTCTTGATTTTCTGGTGTTGGGGGCTGGTGATGCAGATTTTGTGCTATTTGTGATTTCTGATGATTTGTGATGAATGTGTGTTGGGGCTGGTGATGCCGATGTTATGATGTGTCATGTCTCTGATGATTATATGATGAATGCTCTTTGATTTCTAGCATTCTGATGATTATATGATGAACGATGATTTGATTAAACTAATTTGCATTTATCTTCATAGAACATGATACAGCACTTGATAGAACATTTATCTGCTCAACTCCTGCAAAAAAGAACATGATTCTACTGGATTCATGCAAAAAAGAACAAGATACTGCACTTGTAGAGATGGATTAAGTTTGTTTCTGAGTTGTGAATTATGTTCTAATGTGCCCCTCTCATATGGATGCCACCACTAGGTTTCAACCTAGTTTAGGAGGTTGACATATGTTCATTAAGTAGTCAATGATGCAATTTTTTTTCATTCAAAGCTGAGACTTCATAGCTTACAAAAACGGCTCCAACAAGGACACATTTACACTCCAAACAACAAAAACCATCTTTAATTGTTTTTCCCTGTAAATTTGTTGCAAAAAAAGATGACGTACTGCTCCTATTCTCCTAAATTGACCTGTTGAATGTCATTTACTAGTGATTAAAGGTTGTAGTTTGCAACCTTTTCACTCCTCTCCTCATTTAGATATTTCATGCCTTCTTTCACTACTTCCTCCACCTCAATGCATTCTGGGAGTCTGATGTGGCACAAAATTATCAGGTCTCAGTTAGAGACCTGATAAAGAGATCACACACAGAAAGTAAGAGAATATAAATGCAACCGACCTCAGTTAGAGACCTGAGAAAGAAACGATTCGCTAAGATATAGAGAAACAACTTAGTACACTTGTTTAGAGACCTAGCTAGCATTAGGTAGCGTGAGACCTAATTAGGCCTCTCGTGCGAGAGACCTCATCAGGTCTCCCGTGTCCTTTCCTGCCAACTCTGACACCACATACAATCACATCCTGCCACGTGGCATTGAAGTAAGTATAGACAGCTGGAAATATATCTTATTCTCCAAGCAATTCATTTCTCCTATAAATACTCACCCTTATTCATATTTACGGTCAGGTTCTTTCTACTACTTTACTAAAACATCCACTCACTCTTCTTTGAGATTAACAAATACTGACTTTGGCATCGGAGGTGGTTCACCGGAAAACCCACCAGTGAACCTTCTTTTGCAGATCTTATGGCCGTCACGAAGCAGTCCAAGAATTCAGGTCTCGCTCCAAAGGCCCAAATCTCCGATCTGCCAAGAATATGCAGCGCGTTTGAGTTTATCCACTTATTCAATGTATCAGTTTCATAATACGTCAGTTTTGAGATGTATTATCTGGCGCCGTCTGTAGGAAACGAGGGCTAACACCCGAGTTTCCCCATTTTTGTTTGCTTGTGCAACTCTTAGCCTTATAATTATCAGATCTGAGATGGAAAAGAACGAAGAAGAACGGTGCAGAAGTTCAGATATGGGATTTTCTTCCATTCGCGTTCGTGGTCCACCATTGGGCCTCACACCACTGCGACGATTTCAGTAACATAACTCGTAGAAGCCAATCATTACCACCGCACCGCGACGGTGCAATTAGCCACCAGTCTCAGTTGCCTCTGCTCATCGTTGGAGTTTCAGCACGCAGCTAGTCCGATCCACCCTCGGGCTCTCTGTGATATTAACATTTGGAGTTGCAGGCCTCTATGCAAAGCTCATACAACCGAGCTGGTATCCAAAGCTCATGCAACCGAGCTACTATCCTGGTTTGAATCTCGTGAATTGATATTTACCTACTGTTCTGTTGTGCTAATTGACGATGCTACTGATGGGTGATGAATTTTGGTTTGGATTATTTGTGAATTTTGCATAATCGCTAGTGAATACTAACTGTTTGTGAAAATGCCACAAAGCACTTTGACTATTCTTTACAAAATCTAGATACAAAAGATTTTACTTGAGCATGGCTGTTAAAGAATCATTACTATCCAAATCTGAATGTTCCTGTTTTGTATTTTTCATTAATAAATCGAAAGGTTAATGTGTGAAGTATTGGATTTAAATTATTGTTTATTATGGACAATAGTTGGAACTTGAGTTTAAGTGAGGAAGTCTCTATCTCAGAATATAATTGTATTCTAATTCTCTTCATTTTCTGGTGTCTAATAGATTATGTGACATCTGATTTGTGGGTGTTTATGCTGATATGATATGCACGATTTTGTGATTTATAACTATGGCAAGCCAGCTGTTTATGAGAAAGACCCCTAAGTACTTTGGCTATTTTGGTAAAACTCGGAGTAGTGTTTTCAGTTCTCGTTTGCTGTCAATTTATGGATAATTGTTGGCAAATGTGTGAATTTTGTGATTTGATTAAATAGCTGGTTTTGGTTGATTATTTCTCGGTCGACAATGGAGTTTGAGCTTTGTGGCACACCAACTGTTTGAGGAAATCTCTTGCACATTTTTCTCAATATTAGTTGGACATATATTGGCATTGTGTTGCTGGTAGATTGTGAATATTTAAGTTCACACTGGTCTAATACATTTAGTCTTAATTCTAATCCTTATACAGTAAATTGTGGAGCACATAAACTTGTTTATATAAGATCAAGTTCTATGGTTATTAGATGATGAATAGTGCCTATAATTGAAATTGCTTCTGTAAGCAACTCTAAAATCTATCATTATCATGCTTGATTTTTATGGATTTATTCTTGATTGGGGTTATATGAAGATTTGAGAACTTTATTTACCTCTTCTCAACTGATTGTAAAGATTTGAAGCCTTAATTCCTAATGTGGCGAATAAGTAATTGAAATTCTTGATTGAGTGAGCAGCTTGTGAAATATTCTAGATATTTTAGCGTAGTACTAAGCTACTTTTGAGCTCTAAATTGTATGTTCCGCAATGACTAGTGTTATCTTCTCGTGCATTCAGCAAGTGAAATTTTCTTTCACTTATGGAACCAATGTGTCCTAATTGGGGTACATTAATTGATTTTCTATTGAGTGTCAAGGGTAGGTAGCCTCACCTATTTGATGTAGCTAAAGAAAAGTAGGAAATAAAATAAAAATACAACACAACCACCGATATCTCTTTTTGTCCATGTTCCCGAAGAAATAAGTTACGAGCTGGGATCACACGACTAAGGATGAGGACAGCAGCGCCGTGGAATGATTGAGAGGGAAGAGCATAAGAGTGCGACGTGGATTACAGAGTAACTCATAAACTTGGTAAGTAAGGTCTGCTTGAGAATTAAACTTAATTTGCTTGACGAAAATGAATTCCATAAAAGATTTGGGAACCTGATCGTATCGATCCATTATCTGCCCCTAATTAAAGCTTATTTGTCTATGTGGTATTGTTCATCCATACCATAGGTTTGACTAGTATAATAAAATGTTCATGAATGAGCTTTCATAAATTATTTAGTAGTAATTTTGTAATTGTTTGTCTGAATATGTGCTTACCCGGGTTGAAAGTGAGGATAGGCAAAATAGTTGGTTAGTCAGTTCGCTATCTGAGAAATACTACTGTCTGGTTGCACCTTTAACATTTGGTTAAATTTTTCAATAATCAGTGATAATTGTACTTGTTTTATGCGTTATTATAGAATTCTTGAATTCTATAGTGAAGAATAATACAAGCAGATCTGAGTTCACCAACTCACTCAATGTCTTGAGAGTAGATTATGTTGTTTATGCTTTTGTGTATTTGGTATGTTAAGAGTTGTTCCGAATATTTGGCGAAGCATAGGGGAAAATCGAATATGATTGCTCCCCAGAGAATACTAACACATTTTGCAAATAGCAGCAATCAGAAATTAATTCAGAAACTAAGAATCAAGGTCGAACCAAGGGATCATAAAGGGATCATGAGGACAGCAAAGACCTGCCAATAAAACCTCGGCAACCGCGGGTATAGCGGCTTGATGCGTGATGGGCTATTACTTCAGCAGCTTGAGCTCCAGTCCTCACATCTATTGTATGACAAGCTCGAGCTCTTACAAATTGAATGTAAAACCAACCTTACTCCGAGTGACAGCTTAAGAATGAAGTCAATCGGAGTAAGGGAGAGTAAGATGTACATCTACATTTTTGTACAATAAATTCAAGATGATGGATTTTTCTAGATGACTTGAATGATGAATTTTGTTACCTACTCCATTGATTTTGAGCAGATTTTAACTTTTAAATATGAACGAGACCATTCAAAGCATGAGTATACTAAGGCTCCATTTTAGCCTAGCAACCTTGTTTGCAACTGTCAAAAAGGGTTTGATTGCATTTGTATGTGCCCTTACTTTTTTCTACTTATCCACTTATGCACTAACCCAACACTCACACCAAGGTTACCTGAAAGTTTCCTTATGCTGCTTCTCTCAAGAAGTGACAATTTCCTCATCTTTTCTTCATCCAACACTTTTTTATTTGTATGAGTTGCTCCCTTTTTCATGTTCACTACATGGACAGGTTTTCCCAAGCTTTGTTGTTGTAATACAGCCTTCCAAATGTGTTATACAGGTCTGACATTAATCTTGAATAGGAGAGAAGCTTCTTTTTGGGCACCATATCGAAGAGTGCCACTGTGGCTATTTTGGAGAAGCCACTGTGCAAGCAAATTCCTGGTTTCATCTGTGAAATTTGGCCTTGCATTTGTGATGCTCATTTTGGAGATTGCTGTATTTATGGTGCTGTGATTTTTGTTGTAATGAATGTTGTGGTTGCTGTTGTAATGAATGGTTGTATGTATGCTTCATTTTTAGTGTTAGTTGTAGTTTAAATATTTCTCTTTATTCCCACCATTTTTGTTTTTAAGTGGGAAAGTTTGAAAAATCTGTAAAAAACCTACTGTCATTGTTATTAATGAAAAAGTTCCCTCCTGTTTTTTTTATGAAATCAACATCTTTTCATTATTTTAATTTCAAGTTTCCCCAAGCTTTGTTGTTGTAATACAACCTTCCAAATGCGTTATACAGTTCTGACATTAATCTTGAATAGGAGAGAAACTTCTTTTTGGGCACCATATCGAAGAGTGCCACTGTGGCTGTTTTGGAGAAGCCAATGTGCAAGCAGATTCCTGGTTTTCATCTGTTAAATTTGGCTTTGCATTTGTGATGCTCATTTTGGAGATTGCTGTATTTATGGTGTTGTGATTTTTGTTGTAATGAATGTTGTGGTTGTTGTAATGAATGGTTGTATGTATGCTTCATTTTTAGTGTTAGTTGTAGTTTAAATATTTCTCTTTATTCCCACCATTTTTGTTTTTAAGTGGGAAAGTTTGAAAAATCTGTAAAAAACCTACTGCCATTGTTATTAATGAAAAGGTTTCCTCCTGTTTTTTTATCAAATCAGCATCTTTTCATTATTTTAATTCCAATTACAGCTTTTTTCCTCTTTTAAATTTGGTGTATATGTCTTAATGGGAATTTGGACACGTTACAAAAAGTTGTAAACAAACAAAAAAAATGAAAACTGAAAAAAACAAAAACTTAAAAAAGAAAACTGTTTAAAACATGTAGAGATGAAAATAGATTATCATTAAAAAAAAGAGATGAAAATGTCATCATCATCATTTCAATAAACAAAAAACAAATAAGAGATCCGAAAAATGTAAAGTGATAAAAAAAATAGATGAAAATATCATCAACATTTCATTAAACAAAAAAGAAAAGAAAAAACATGAAAAAAGATGAAAAAAACAAGTCTAAAATTAAAAGAAAAAATAAAACAGTGATCAAAATAAATCGTGCGAAAAAAAAAAATCGAACTGTAAAAAGATGTAAAAAGTCTATATTAAAAAAGAGCCAAAAACAAATAAAGATTAACACCCTAATCTATTTTATTAACAATACCCCTACATCCTAACTTTTATCCCACTAAAAATAATTTTACCTACTTTCTTAATCTCTGTGTCCAACACACAACATGATACTTATTTGTAAATGAAGGGAGCAACATACATATGGTACATAAATAGTATGTCGGCAGTTTTTGTTTCCTTTTTAAAACTCGTGGGTCGACTCGGGTCAGGTTGGGGTGCGGGTCTAAACCAATAACATACGATGCAACCCGTTGTAGAAAAGTTTTTGTGGAAAATCAAATAGTCAATATTACAATTATATGTGTGTGTTGTGGGGATGGTGTGTGAAAGAGATTAAGACTAGAAACGAAATCCAATGACTGATATCACCGCGAGCTTTTGGAAAATTGAAAAGTCGTCACATATACCAAAAGGGAAACACCAATTCATTCTTGAGAAACACATTATTTTTTTATGCATATAATATATATAGAGAGAGACTCGCCGAGGATTGGTCTAGTTTGATGATTCTTCCCTCTTCATGCCCCATAAATGCATAGAGATGTGCAGCTTCTTGGTGGCGATGAGAAGATCAGCAGCCTGCAACGGCGTCAAGATACCTAACACCTTCTTCACTGTTTCCATTCGGAGCCTATCAGCGTCCACCACCACCTCCGCCAACAGCTCCGACTGCGCCGCCATCGCCCTCTCCACCTCCGAGCTCCACTCCCCCACTCTTCCCGCCGTGCCCTTTGCTATCATCGCCAGCGGCTCATCTGCTATTTCCTCCTGCACACATTCACCCAAAACGCTCATCACTCTATCATAGTAATACTCCCTTCGTACTTGAAATAATGCCCATTTACTATTGGACACCAAATTTAAGGAAACTGGTAAAGTTGTATTGACAAAAAGGTAGTGGTATTGACAAAAGGTAGTGATAAAGTTGTTGAAAGGTGGGTCCATCAATAGCAAATGAGTGTAAATAAATGAGATTCTTTAGGTTATATAAGTCCATAAAGTGAAATAGGATATTTGATAGTGTACACTTGAAATATGGTAAATGAGACATTATTTCAACTACGGAGGGAGTAACTCTTAACAAGTTTTCACAAATGATCTACTGACATTTACAATTTAGTTTTCATGTTGAATTGTCTTAATTTTATACTACCTTCGATCCCCAAGTCTTTTCCTATCTTTTCTTTTTTGGATGGTCCCCAAGTTTCTTCCTAGCTACTTTTGGATACTACCTCACAACAAATTATTATCTCTTACCCTTACTTTATCAACTTATTTACCTAAAATACCACATATGGTCCACCACTATCTCAATTAATTAATATATCACTACCCTCAACGTGGAACCCTTTCTTCACTCACAACAAATTCAATCACTTTTTCTCTACTCATAACTAACTTAACAATTTTTTCCTTAATACCCGTATCACTTCCTCCTAGGAAGAGACTTGAGGACCGGAAGTAGTATCATTGATTACTTGTAGTGAAGTACATTATTTGTTTTGCAGCATGCTGGTTCAATTTCTTGCTAGAAATACCGTTATCGGAGAACATTTAGTTCGGATGTTCTCCAATTCATTAGAAAAAATTGAGATTAAGATGTTTAAAGAGAAACCCATTCAATTATGAACAATTACTTTTGATTTTCATATTTTGGGAGTTGATTTTAAAATATTTATAAAAACAATTCATAATATATATTGATTCACTTTTCAATTGTTACTACCTGGCGTATCTCTCTAATATCTCTATCCCTAACTTGTATCCCTCCGCGTTGTTCATATTTAACTATTTTAAAATATTTATTTAATAAAATTTTACTAATATATAATGAACATTAATTAATTATTATTATAGAAATGAAATTTAAAACAATTATATATCCTAATTTTGGTAAAATGATATCATATTAATCAATTTAATTTTTTTAAAATACAAGTTAATATAATAATATATATATATATATCATAATAAATTATTCTAAAATTATTCTAAAACATTACATATTAGACTTGAAGAAAACAAATAACAAAACTAACTTACAGTATTATGGATTATTGGACACTGTAGGGCCCGTCCTAATTTTTCGAGACCCCAGGCAAAAAGGACAATTGAAAGATCCTTCATTGTGTTTACATTATGTGCTACAGCATCACTTTCTTCGTTCAAGACATTATACTAAAGTCTCTATAAATTAATAATGTTAGGACCGTGAAAATTTATTAATTTAGAGAGATATTAATTAAAAAAGGAATTTTTTAATTTTAATAAAAGTAGAAAAAATAAATTGTACATAATTTTTTAATGTAATGAAATTAAAGAAATTTATGTATTTTAATTAAATATATTTATGTATCGATCAATATTCAACGTGAAAGAAAGCATCAAATATGACAATCATGCTAGAGATGAAAGAACCCCTTATTCTATCAAAATATCCAATATTTCAAAAAATTTTGAACGATTCGTCATAGGATGCTTAACTGTCTTACCACCTAAAAGGCAGAAGAGGAAGTTCTTATTTTGGTTGGAACGATTACGCTTTAAAGTATTCCCCTAAAGCCATGCAGGAAGAAGAGAGCGGCAATGGAAGCAACAAAAGGCAAGACCGGTTAGTGACAGCAGTAGGTGAGTTGGAGCCGCTACTTTGGCTTTATAAGGAGCAGCTAATGGCTTTATAGCTTATTCCGAGGACCAACAGTCCCTTTAAAACTGGTATCTACAGGTTCCGGTTTGAGAAAAGAAAATAAATTAGGGCCGGCCTTGTCTTGACACGATTCATTTTACCCCTACTTTCTAGGTAAATTGGCTTTGATTATAGTCACTACGAGTCTAATGTATATACTTAGGTATATAATTATATATAATATATGATATGTGCATATAGAGATTTTATTTACAGAGTGACTTGCTCGGGAATTAAATCAAACAAGCCCTTTTAACTCAGTGGTAGAGTAACGCCATGGTAAGGCGTAAGTCATCGGTTCAAATCCGATAAAGGGCTTTTATTTTTCATAATTTTTTTTTCACAAAAGTCCAGTCATAGTAGAGATCTTTTTTTTTAAATCGGGATATCAAAACAAACGAATCATTAACTGCTAAAGGATCATAAATCGAAACCGTAGGATATCTTTCCAGCCAAAGAAACCAATCGCAAGGAATCATAACTCAAGCACTTTTCATTCCATTTGTGGGAATTTGATGATCTATAAACCGTCCCTAACGAACGATCGGCTCATCTTTGAGCATGATGGCCTTTGGTGTCCCTTCCAGTCAAGAATTGGGGCCTCACAATCACTAGCCAATAGACTTTTCTCTCATGCCTAAGGATATAGGGAATTAGGTCTTTTCTTCCTCTTCTTCCTTTGTAGCCAATGAGCTAAATAGGCGTCTGATGCTCCCTCGCCCGTTACTAAGAGAGCCAGAGAGACAAGCAAGGGTCAAAGCCCAGAAAGCCACCAACAACTCGATATTGAAAATTTCAATTGCAATTGGATATGTTAGATATGTAATTCACTTATATATATTAAATTTAAATGGTGAACTCTGCACCCTTTGTTTTGGATGTAATTAGGAACTTAGAGATGAAATTCACTTAAACATAAGTTTCAAGAAAAACAGATAACAATAAATTCATATTAACAAATTATTATAGTAAATATAATTATAATAATTAAGAATTATTAACATATAGTATTGATGGGACCTATATACTTAGAAAGGAGATCTTCAAAAAATTATTATATTATTATCTTATTAAAATTGATAATTTTTTATAAGGGCCCGAGTCGGAACCAGGATAATTTATTATATTATAGAGTTTATTAATTTATAGAGTATTAATATATGGGCATTTTATTGTATTTTTATTCCCACATATATGAACTACATAATTAATTCTAAATAATATAACATCAACTTTTTTCACCGAATAACTAGAACTACATAAAAAATAAAAAGTAAAAATAAATAAATAAAAACTTATGAAGTCCCCCCCCCCCCTTCCTTTCAGTTTTAATCACCTCATCAATTCTTTTCCATTTTGACTTCCATATGCATATTTTCTAGACAATTACACCCACAAATTAATTATCAATAATCGATAAAACTGATTTCTCAAAAGTTAACACAAATTCAGCCAAACGGTGGCTATCAATGATTCATTAAATTAATAAATGTAAAGATAGAAATTGTACCTTGCACTTTCACAAAAGAACAATTCCTAAATGATAAATAAAGAATGCTATTGTGTTCCCGTCATTGACTGATCACTTTCCATTGAAAAGAAATGAAAAATAAATAAATTATGTTAAAGATATTCTTTTTATTTTTTTTTTTTAATTTGGGGCCCCTGGAATTAATTTGTTCGTCTCATTAGTATTAAGGTTAATTGCAAATCAAGGTACAACATTTTCACTCTTTTGCAATAATAGCACCACATATTATTATTGGCATATCAAGACATAATTTTTCATTTCATTGCAATTAGAATCACACCTTGAATTTTCGGTGATCAGAAAACTAATTTGGAAATTTTGCTTGACATGACATTTGACTATGCCACGTTAAAAGAGTTTATGCCATGTTAGAAGAAATTCCACGTCAGTTTTCCGATCACTGGAAATACAATGCGTGATCCTAATTGCAATGAATTGAAAATTTATGTCTTAATATGTCAATGATAAAAGGTGGTACTATTATTGCAAATAAATGAAGAAGTTGTACCTTGATTTGCTATTAGCTCAAGGCACTACGACAAAAATGCTCATAGACAAGCCTTTATAAGTGCCCGGGGTTATCAATCTTGGAGATAGAGAATCTCAAGGGGTTTGCTAAATATTTTTCGTACTCATCAGTGGACGAGTAAGTAGATATTTAATAAAGTAGTGCAGAGTAGCAATATTTGTGTGACCTGTATAGAAGCAATCCTGGAGGAGAACATCTTCTCCTCTTTGACAATCTCGCAATGAAGAGCATTGATCTTCTTCATCTGCTCCGGCGACAGATCCGCCAGGTTCCCCATCCGCTCGCCACGGAGGAATTCTTCGAGCTGGTCGTCTAGCTGAGAGCCACAGACGTAGTAGAGCAGCCTGATGGCGAGCGAAGGCCTGCAACCCCCAACCCACATGAAGGCGTTCTCGAAGGCGGAGCACCACGGCGGTGAGACGAAGCACGGCGCGTCGTGCTTCGCCATGATAGCTCGCCTCTCCGAGTATTCCTCGAAGTGTCGGATATTCTTCACTCGTAGCTGATTCAGATCATCGTTCGTGGTGGCCGAGTTGATCGAGAGCGCCCGGACCAGCTCGTCGAGGTCCTGGTGCTGCTGCGTCATCCAGTTCTGGAAGTTGCAGCGGAAGTGCTCGTGGTTGAAGGAGGCCATGGATCGATCAAAGGTGGGTGGGGCGGTGAGGTCATGCATGCTAGCTAGCTTACTAGAATACATGTATATATAGTATTGAGTCAACTTTTGATAACTATATTGAACACCCTCTTAAAAACACAAATTTTAGTCCTTTTTTTGAATTTATGATAAAAATATCCTTATTGAAGGACACGCGGGTTGGAACGAATTCGGGTACAAGTAGTTGGGTACTTTTGGCACTAATTAGTGCAAAAGTACCAAATTACTTATTTTTTTTTTTGTGCTTTTTGTTGATACTTTGGCACTAATATGGTCATTAGTGCCAAAGCACCAAATTAGTATTTTTTTTGTGCGCTTTATGTTGGCACTTTTGGCACTAATATGGTCATTAGTGCCAAAGTGTCAAAGTATCAAATTACTTAGTATTTTTCTTTGTATTTTCTGTTGACACTTTTGGCACTAATATGATCATTAGTGCCAAAGTATCAAATTAGTTATTTTTCTTTGTACTTTATATTGACACCTTTAGCACTAATAAGGTCATTAGTGCCAAAGTATCAAATTACTTATTTTTCTTTGTGCTTTATATTGGCACTTTTGGCACTAATATTGTCATTAGTGTCAAAGTACCAATTTACTAATATTTTTTTGTTTTGCTTTTTGTTGGTTTTTTTTTGCACTAATATGGTCATTAGTACCAAAGTACCAAACTTTAGTACATTAGTACCAAAGTACCAAACTTTTTTAACATGATAAGTTATACTGCTCAGATTTTGCGGCTCCACATTCGCTCTGATTACTAATATAAGGATAATCATAGGGTAATAATTTGAATTTCTTTGGCTCGCTCAGAGGCCTTCGGCTCCCCTTGATTGAATCTTTACCAAATGAGAAGAGACAAACTAAAAAACGAAGAGGCAAAAGAAAAAAAAAAGACGAAAAAAATTGAAAAATAAAAAATTTGGAAAATAAAAGAAAACAGAAAAAAATTGAAAATAATAAAAAAATCTGGAAAATAAAAAATAAAACAGAGAAAAAAAAAGAAAAAGAAATTTGGAAAATAAAATAACAGAAAAAAAAAGAAAAAAGAAACTGGAAAATAACAAAAAAAAACAGAAAAAAGAACGAAAAAACCTGGAAAAAAAAGGAAAAAGGACCAAGCAATGATGGATCCGGATATAAAAGGATTAAGGGTAGTTAGGTGCCAAATTCAAAAGATTGGTTATAATTTGTATTTTTTAAGAAAGTGGACTATATATTGGATTTGTTTGCTGATTATATATTCTCTATAGTATATAGTAATTTGTAATAATAATTATGCATGTGTAATGTGCAGGGGTGGAGGCAAAATGATGGATCGTTTGTTTGTGGTTGATAATTGATATGAAGCACGATAAATTAATTCAGTGGCCTGCACAATGCAGCCACACTTGAATCTTAATTTGTGTTGGGAATTGGAGACGGGTATCATGAAGATCATGCACGCAAGGGGAGCTAGCATCTGCCAGTCAGATATTTTGGGATCTTGTAGATTAGATACTAGTATAAGTTTTGGATCGGAGTTATTTCTGTTGTCTTCAGAATCAATTATTATCTCATTTACGATCTACATGTTTTTTGGGACTATAAAATTATGAAGATGCGTGCATGTATCGATCAATATTCGTAGAATTAAAAGGAAAATAATCAAAGGTAACTAAGAATTACGAAGTATAAAAAATAGTGAATCCAATATCTGAGCATCACAATTCATTCATGTCATAAACGAGCATCTACAACAAATGAACAAACTACTTCACAAATAAACGAAATGAAAACATTTCACTTAGGCACATAAGTTCAATCGCACATAATGAACTCAAACATGATTTGTATTTCAAACACAGTCAACAGTTATCTCAACACTGCTCGACTTTATTCTTAGAAAAGGTAACTTCGGAAAATAATAAAGATAATCTCATCAAATTTTTATTAAGTCAAATAATAAGAATTTTTGAATTTAATCTCAAACTTCTATTTAATATTTCTCGATTTAAAATATGTCATTATTTCTCAAAATATGAACACATACTTGTATAAACTCTCGTCTTAATAATTTAACTTCCAATAATATATTCTTATTTTTTTTCTTAATTAAATTTTCATTTTCTTTATTTAATAGAAATTCGATTTTCTTTTTAAAAACTCGACGCTTGACAACTTTGTCGTCTTATCTCGGATTTAAAAGATTTAAAAAGCGAACTCGTTTATTTTTACTCAAACATCATTATTTAATTACTTCACACTCAACCTTATTAAGAAATGAGCATTCAAGCATTCAAAATTCACTAAACTCGTTTTTCAAGCTTACGACATTCTTTTACTCAACTTACTACTTCTAGCATCATTTAGTCATTCAAATATACTTGAAAATATCAACATAAGTCTCAAACTTATATTAAATAACTTCTTAGTTTTTAAGAAAAAATATTTCATTAATAAAAATTTAATCATTTGATTTATTTCTTATTCAAAATGAATAGACGATCTCAAACTCAACTAACTCGTCTCTTATGCTTTCATACTCATCTTTTAAATTCACCTTCTTTGTTCTAGTTTTCCTTTTTATTTCTCAATTAACATTATTATTTTTTTCTTAAAAACCAATATTAAACTTATACACTTTCTTCTCTATTTTTTTTTATCCTTAACAAGAAAATGCTTTTCTTTGTCTTACTCAATTCATATCTCCTTAATACAATGTTTATTCTCTTTCTATTTTTCAAATCTTCATCTTTTCACCAAGAATACCAAGAACACACACTCAAATATTCATGTTTTCACTAAGAACACCAAGAACACACCTTTAACTCATTTCTTCGATTTTTACACACACACACACACACACACACACATATATATATATGTTGGAAAATTTATTAGTATAAGTTTTGATGAATTCCAAAACCGGCTGACCCCAACCGAGTAGATGTTGCCAGAACCTAATGTTAGAATTTAGGCTCGCTGTTTGAGCAAAGTTAAGATTCTATCTTTACAGGTCTCCAGCTGAAGATGGCAACAAGGCGTCACTCAGACAGAACATCAGTTGTGAAGAAAGACAGCTGAGAGTTCATTTGTTCAGATGCAAACAAGGGGAAGTCTTCAGAACATCAGTTGAAGGAAACCAACTGAGCGTTCATCAGATGAGAAACAGTTGAGAGGAAGAGAACATCAGATGAAAAGGAAATCATCTGAGGGTTCAAACCCAACTGAGTAAAGAAGTGGAAGACAACTGAGGGTTCAGTTTCAGAACCTCAGTTATAGAATCTGAACAAGGAGTTCAACTGTTTTGAAGTTCAAAGTTAGCTGAGAACTCGACAGATCGGAACATCAGCTGAAAATCACTCAGATGAAGGTCAAGACGTTCAACCGATAAACCGAAGTTGACTGTCAAAGATTTGAATTTCAAAAGGAAGTCACATGAGGGTTTGACCGTTCAGTCATTACCCCATCTGGCCCAACACAAGGCTGTCTCAGATGGAAAGCAGAAGAGCACAGATGCTATATCGGGAAAGTCTGCAGAGATGAGAGACAAGCCATCGCTTTCAACCGATCAGAGATCAACTGCTCCTCCAACGGCTAGTTGATTCTCTCCGCCTATAAATAGAGGCATCCTCTCATTCGAGAAAGACACATGCACATAGACACATAGACGACGAAAAAATTCAAGAGCTTTCTCGAGAGTAATCAAAGCAAATCTGCAACATCATCATCTAAGAGCATCAGCAGCTGAGAGTTCCAGTTTGAGAGAACATTAGTAGCTGAGGGTTCCTAGAATTCGAAACTGTTTTTTGATCTTAGGTTGAGTGTTTATTCGTTCAAGCCTTAGATCCAGCTCTCATTATTGATCGAGCTGTAGTTGGAAATCCTACCCTTTCTCACACCCTAAAAAGTGTGCTAGGACCTTACTCTTCCTGTAATTGAGTAGTTAGGTCGTCAAGTACCCGCAAACTTGACTTAGGCTGTTTAGTGCCCGCAAACTAAACTGTAACGGTTGCTCAGCCCGCGTAAGTTGAGTGGAACTGTCCAGAAGAACTTGGACTGAGGTGTGTGGACTCACATCTCCCCGTGGACGTAGGAGCTCTCTCCGGCCCTGTTGCTCAGGAAGCAGATCGTACATTTCTACCAGAATCTGCAACGAGTCGCAAATGACGGGCTTGTCACGATCATCCCGTGCAAGCAACGCCACAGAACCTCCCGAATAGTAGAAGACTCCGTTGTGAAGATAAAGGTGTCGAAGGAGCTAGAGAAGCTCATCCCCAGAAACCGTAAAGCCACAGACGTGGTGGGGAACTTTTCTGACAAGGAAGCTGATGCCTTCCTTCAAACCATTCTTCTTGTTCCCGAACCATTGAAAGGGAGCATGCAAAGGACAAAGCTGAAGTCGGAGCACCGACTTCTTTTCGATGTAATCTCCAAATGCATCTTCGCATATGGTGGAGCCTTCGGGGACATCAGCCGTCCTAAGTTCAAGCAGCAGAAGGCCCTGGAAGAGATGCACCAGGTCGACTGGTTGGGATATATAGAGAGCCAGCTGGTGTCGGAGAAGCAGAAGATATCCGAGACGACAGCTGAGTCCGGGGATGTTCTGTTGAGTGTCAAGGGGACTCTCAACTTCGGGACAAAGATATCAGCCCTCATCCTCCAAGCCACAAAGGGTCTGCCGCTGACATGGGAAGGGAGTGAGGACACTCCAGTCAGCAAGCTGTCACTGTTCCCCTCAGCCAAGAAGGCTAGGGATGTTGTAGAAGCTGTCTACACCCCCAAGGGTGTCCCCAAGCCAGCTGTGGAGGCAGCTGCTCGTCGCCCTTCGAGGACTAAGTCGGCGAAGCGCCAGCTGGAAGAGGTAGCTGAGGAGGAAGAAGACGAAGAGGAGGAAGAGGAGGAACCTCTGCAGAAGAGGCCAAGGATAAGAATCATCCAGCCAGCGGCTAAACCATCCACAACAAGTCCAGTGGTGGTCAAGCCGGCTGAGGAGAAGGAGTCAACTGAATCCAGTCAATCGGTTGACCCAGCTGGGTTTATTCTTCAACCTCGCCAGGAGGACGTGGCTGAGGAGGTAGGTGGAGATGTGGAGATCCAAGTGGTGGATGCCAGCTCCTCCTCAGATGACTCTTCTTCATCTGAGGAGTCCCACGACAGTCGGTCTAGAGCTGATGCCAGCCAGGTTAACCCACCTGTGACTGAAGAAATCCTCCAGCCAGCCAACTCTCCATCCAAAGAGGATCCGGTTCTCTCAATTGGTCCTCAGTCAGATATTCCGAGCCTCTCGCTCGATGCCAACGTTGTGACCACTTCTTCGGCCAACGTTGATGAAACCATCGAACCCTTAACCTTCGATATCGACCCCCCTCAGATCGATGAAGAAGCAAACCGTCAGGCGATCCTGGCTGAATATGAAGGAAGACTCAGCTACTGCTTCCGCAAGCTGATTGGTATGTTCCCCGAGGCAACATCGATGCCCATTTTCTCTGTTCTCGGGACGGAGCTTCTATACCAATTCAGTGTCATATTCAGCTACTGGTACGTGAAGGAGAAGACCCTCAGGATCCATGGCTGGGACAAGTTAAAGGTCGAAGAGTCCAACCTGATGGAGTACTTCGACTACCAAAGCCTGGAGGTGGCTTACAACCAAAAGGTGGTTGTGCTTCGACGACGTCTGGAAAAAAGCATCCAAGAAGGGACAGACACCAGGGAGCTGTGCAACAACCCTGAAGCTGTTCACTTTCTTGATGACATGCTCGCCAAAAATGCCTCCTGCATGGACGACGTCGACGCAGCTGATGAGGCGGCTAAGAGAGAAGAAGACAAGCTCAAGGCCTACCTCGCCAGCCGATCTGCCATGGTTGTCCTGGAGTCTGCTGCCCAGCCACAACCACCGCTCCTGCCCGGACCCTCCGATCAGCCAACTCTCTCAACTGACGTCATCTGCGAGCTGATCTCGGAGAGGGTCAACCAGCTGAGGACGGAGATGCTGTCCAAGATCCAGCTGGGCAAGGAGGAAGAAGCTGACAGGATGCAGCAGCTGATGGCAGAAAATGCCAGCCTGAAGAATCAGCTAGATCACCTCTCCTCTTCTCTGCAGCACAAGCTCGAAGATCTCTCCACTTCTTCCAGCTCGGAGGTCTCGGCTCTAAGGAAGGCCGTTCAGAGCCTCAGCTCGAATTTCAACGTGTTCAAGACCGTTGCTGAATCTGACCTCGCAAAGTCCCAGCAGACTCAGGACCAGGAGTGGATGGCTCAGTTCGCCTCTTTCTGAGCTGAGTTCGTCTCCCTCCACAAAGAGGTCTCTGCGACCTTTGCAGCTGTGCAGCGAGCTGAGCAGGAGCACCAAGACTTGGAGTTGGCGAAGAAGGTGGAAGAGAAGGACGCTGTTGATGAGCTGTTTTCCCGCATTCAACAAGCTGAAGCCAAGTTGACCTCTCTGGATGGCACTGTTGCCACCCTTTTGGATGATGCCAAAAAGGGGGAAGACAAGGAGCCAGCAGCTGGGGAAGACAAGGAGCCGGCAGCTGGGGATGGACAAGGGAAAGCTGTTCTCCAGCAAGGAGAAGGAGTGCCAGCTGAAGGGTCGCAGCCCGAACTGGAAGTCTCCCACGACCTCGTAGCCGAGCTCACAGCCGAGCTCGATGCAGAACTTGACGGGATATCCGTTGAAGACTGTATCGAAGCTGCCAAAGCTATGGAGGTGCCTAAGGAGAAGTACTTGAATCCCTCTTGGATCAAGAAGTTCGCTGCCGATCAGGCCAAGAAGGTGGCCAAGTTCGAGAAGGAGCTCGCCAAGGTGGAGAAGAACGTCGACAGAAACAAAGCCAGCCGGAGTGTGCGAAGAATCAACAAGCACCAGATGAAGGCTGAGGCTAGAAAGTCGACGCATCAGCTGCAGAAGAACGCTCCGCTCCCGTCTCGGTACCCACATGTTGACAAGTGGATAAATGCGGAGTGGAACGATGACTGGGAACAGTTCAAGCATGAGTTCGTCAATGACTTCTATTACAGGAAAGTCTACTCGACTGAAGACCCAAGGCTAGCCTTCAAGGAAGCCCTGTGGGAACTCAGATCTGGAGATCCTGGAATGTTTAGTCAGTTCAAGCGAGTTATGCTGAATGCTCAGCTTGATCCCAACACTGTTCCAGTTCCAAAGAAGTGCATATACCGCCCTCCGATGATCAAAGGCACAAGCACGCCAAATAGAAATACGATCTTGGCTGAGGCGAGGCAAGTATGCAAGGAACACGGCGTCAACACTGGGATTGAGTCGGAAGCGAAGAAGGAGATCTTCAACCGTATCTTCAACAAGTACGGTCAACAGTATTTCTGAGCTGTCAAAGTTTTTGAGCTGATAATGTTTTTGGATGTTGTAGTTTTTGAAGCAACTATTGTATCTTTCTATGTTTTGCGCCTAACTTTGTAACCTTCAGTTGTAACAAAAACTTCAAAGTATATAATACGATTCACCTTGATGAACAATTCCTCATTGTCCAAGCTCTGAATCAAAAAGTCTTTCAATTTCATGTTATAACTGTGCTAACCCTTTGATGTTTTATCTTATAGACTGTCTAGAATTTCAGCTGAGATTTTAGATAAGTTAGTGAGGTTTAGATCAGTAGTGGTTTCAAGTTGTAAGTGGTTTTGGCATCATCAAAAAGGGGGAAATTGTTGGGAAATTTATTAGTATAAGTTTTGATGAATTCCAAAACCGGCTGACCCCAACCGAGTAGATGTTGCCAGAACCTAATGTTAGAATTTAGGCTCGCTGTTTGAGCAAAGTTAAGATTCTATCTTTACAGGTCTCCAGCTGAAGATGGCAACAAGGCGTCACTCAGATAGAACATCAGTTGTGAAGAAAGACAACTGAGAGTTCATTTGTTCAGATGCAAACAAGGGGAAGTCTTCAGAACATCAGTTGAAGGAAACCAACTGAGCGTTCATCAGATGAGAAACAGTTGAGAGGAAGAGAACATCAGATGAAAAGGAAATCATCTGAGGGTTCAAACCCAACTAAGTAAAGAAGTGGAAGACAACTGAGGGTTCAGTTTCAGAACCTCAGTTATAGAATCTGAACAAGGAGTTCAACTGTTTTGAAGTTCAAAGTTAGCTGAGAACTCGACAGATCGGAACATCAGCTGAAAATCACTCAGATGAAGGTCAAGACGTTCAACCGATAAACCGAAGTTGACTGTCAAAGATTTGAATTTCAAAAGGAAGTCACATGAGGGTTTGACCGTTCAGTCATTACCCCATCTGGCCCAACACAAGGCTGTCTCAGATGCAAAGCAGAAGAGCACAGATGCCATATCGGGAAAGTCTGCAGAGATGAGAGACAAGCCATCGCTTTCAACCGATCAGAGATCAACTGCTCCTCCAACGGCTAGTTGATTCTCTCCGCCTATAAATAGAGGCATCCTCTCATTCGAGAAAGACACATGCACATAGACACATAGACGACGAAAAAATTCAAGAGCTTTCTCGAGAGTAATCAAAGCAAATCTGCAACATCATCATCTAAGAGCATCAGCAGCTGAGAGTTCCAGTTTGAGAGAACATTAGTAGCTGAGGGTTCCTAGAATTCGAAACTGTTTTTTGATCTTAGGTTGAGTGTTTATTCGTTCAAGCCTTAGATCCAGCTCTCATTATTGATCGAGCTGTAGTTGGAAATCCTACCCTTTCTCACACCCTAAAAAGTGTGCTAGGACCTTACTCTTCCTGTAATTGAGTAGTTAGGTCGTCAAGTACCCGCAAACTTGACTTAGGCTGTTTAGTGCCCGCAAACTAAACTGTAACGGTTGCTCAGCCCGCGTAAGTTGAGTGGAACTGTCCAGAAGAACTTGGACTGAGGTGTGTGGACTCACATCTCCCCGTGGACGTAGGAGCTCTCTCCGGCCCTGTTGCTCAGGAAGCAGATCGTACATTTCTACCGGAATCTGCAACGAGTCGCAAATGACGGGCTTGTCACGATCATCCCGTGCAAGCAACGCCACAGAACCTCCCGAATAGTAGAAGACTCCGTTGTGAAGATAAAGGTGTCGAAGGAGCTAGAGAAGCTCATCCCCAGAAACCGTAAAGCCACAGACGTGGTGGGGAACTTTTCTGACAAGGAAGCTGATGCCTTCCTTCAAACCATTCTTCTTGTTCCCGAACCATTGAAAGGGAGCATGCAAAGGACAAAGCTGAAGTCGGAGCACCGACTTCTTTTCGATGTAATCTCCAAATGCATCTTCGCATATGGTGGAGCCTTCGGGGACATCAGCCGTCCTAAGCTCAAGCAGCAGAAGGCCCTGGAAGAGATGCACCAGGTCGACTGGTTGGGATATATAGAGAGCCAGCTGGTGTCGGAGAAGCAGAAGATATCCGAGACGACAGCTGAGTCCGGGGATGTTCTGTTGAGTGTCAAGGGGACTCTCAACTTCGGGACAAAGATATCAGCCCTCATCCTCCAAGCCACAAAGGGTCTGCCGCTGACATGGGAAGGGAGTGAGGACACTCCAGTCAGCAAGCTGTCACTGTTCCCCTCAGCCAAGAAGGCTAGGGATGTTGTAGAAGCTGTCTACACCCCCAAGGGTGTCCCCAAGCCAGCTGTGGAGGCAGCTGCTCGTCGCCCTTCGAGGACTAAGTCGGCGAAGCGCCAGCTGGAAGAGGTAGCTGAGGAGGAAGAAGACGAAGAGGAGGAAGAGGAGGAACCTCTGCAGAAGAGGCCAAGGATAAGAATCATCCAGCCAGCGGCTAAACCATCCACAACAAGTCCAGTGGTGGTCAAGCCGGCTGAGGAGAAGGAGTCAACTGAATCCAGTCAATCGGTTGACCCAGCTGGGTTTATTCTTCAACCTCGCCAGGAGGACGTGGCTGAGGAGGCAGGTGGAGATGTGGAGATCCAAGTGGTGGATGCCAGCTCCTCCTCAGATGACTCTTCTTCATCTGAGGAGTCCCACGACAGTCGGTCTAGAGCTGATGCCAGCCAGGTTAACCCACCTGTGACTGAAGAAATCCTCCAGCCAGCCAACTCTCCATCCAAAGAGGATCCGGTTCTCTCAATTGGTCCTCAGTCAGATATTCCGAGCCTCTCGCTCGATGCCAACGTTGTGACCACTTCTTCGGCCAACGTTGATGAAACCATCGAACCCTTAACCTTCGATATCGACCCCCCTCAGATCGATGAAGAAGCAAACCGTCAGGCGATCCTGGCTGAATATGAAGGAAGACTCAGCTACTGCTTCCGCAAGCTGATTGGTATGTTCCCCGAGGCAACATCGATGCCCATTTTCTCTGTTCTCGGGACGGAGCTTCTATACCAATTCAGTGTCATATTCAGCTACTGGTACGTGAAGGAGAAGACCCTCAGGATCCATGGCTGGGACAAGTTAAAGGTCGAAGAGTCCAACCTGATGGAGTACTTCGACTACCAAAGCCTGGAGGTGGCTTACAACCAAAAGGTGGCTGTGCTTCGACGACGTCTGGAAAAAAGCATCCAAGAAGGGACAGACACCAGGGAGCTGTGCAACAACCCTGAAGCTGTTCACTTTCTTGATGACATGCTCGCCAAAAATGCCTCCTGCATGGACGACGTCGACGCAGCTGATGAGGCGGCTAAGAGAGAAGAAGACAAGCTCAAGGCCTACCTCGCCAGCCGATCTGCCATGGTTGTCCTGGAGTCTGCTGCCCAGCCACAACCACCGCTCCTGCCCGGACCCTCCGATCAGCCAACTCTCTCAACTGACGTCATCTGCGAGCTGATCTCGGAGAGGGTCAACCAGCTGAGGACGGAGATGCTGTCCAAGATCCAGCTGGGCAAGGAGGAAGAAGCTGACAGGATGCAGCAGCTGATGGCAGAAAATGCCAGCCTGAAGAATCAGCTAGATCACCTCTCCTCTTCTCTGCAGCACAAGCTCGAAGATCTCTCCACTTCTTCCAGCTCGGAGGTCTCGGCTCTAAGGAAGGCCGTTCAGAGCCTCAGCTCGAATTTCAACGTGTTCAAGACCGTTGCTGAATCTGACCTCGCAAAGTCCCAGCAGACTCAGGACCAGGAGTGGATGGCTCAGTTCGCCTCTTTCTGAGCTGAGTTCGTCTCCCTCCACAAAGAGGTCTCTGCGACCTTTGCAGCTGTGCAGCGAGCTGAGCAGGAGCACCAAGACTTGGAGTTGGCGAAGAAGGTGGAAGAGAAGGACGCTGTTGATGAGCTGTTTTCCCGCATTCAACAAGCTGAAGCCAAGTTGACCTCTCTGGATGGCACTGTTGCCACCCTTTTGGATGATGCCAAAAAGGGGGAAGACAAGGAGCCAGCAGCTGGGGAAGACAAGGAGCCGGCAGCTGGGGATGGACAAGGGAAAGCTGTTCTCCAGCAAGGAGAAGGAGTGCCAGCTGAAGGGTCGCAGCCCGAACTGGAAGTCTCCCACGACCTCGTAGCCGAGCTCACAGCCGAGCTCGATGCAGAACTTGACGGGATATCCGTTGAAGACTGTATCGAAGCTGCCAAAGCTATGGAGGTGCCTAAGGAGAAGTACTTGAATCCCTCTTGGATCAAGAAGTTCGCTGCCGATCAGGCCAAGAAGGTGGCCAAGTTCGAGAAGGAGCTCGCCAAGGTGGAGAAGAACGTCGACAGAAACAAAGCCAGCCGGAGTGTGCGAAGAATCAACAAGCACCAGATGAAGGCTGAGGCTAGAAAGTCGACGCATCAGCTGCAGAAGAACGCTCCGCTCCCGTCTCGATACCCACATGTTGACAAGTGGATAAATGCGGAGTGGAACGATGACTGGGAACAGTTCAAGCATGAGTTCGTCAATGACTTCTATTACAGGAAAGTCTACTCGACTGAAGACCCAAGGCTAGCCTTCAAGGAAGCCCTGTGGGAACTCAGATCTGGAGATCCTGGAATGTTTAGTCAGTTCAAGCGAGTTATGCTGAATGCTCAGCTTGATCCCAACACTGTTCCAGTTCCAAAGAAGTGCATATACCGCCCTCCGATGATCAAAGGCACAAGCACGCCAAATAGAAATACGATCTTGGCTGAGGCGAGGCAAGTATGCAAGGAACACGGCGTTAACACTGGGATTGAGTCGGAAGCGAAGAAGGAGATCTTCAACCGTATCTTCAACAAGTACGATCAACAGTATTTCTGAGCTGTCAAAGTTTTTGAGCTGATAATGTTTTTGGATGTTGTAGTTTTTGAAGCAACTATTGTATCTTTCTATGTTTTGCGCCTAACTTTGTAACCTTCAGTTGTAACAAAAACTTCAAAGTATATAATACGATTCACCTTGATGAACAATTCCTCATTGTCCAAGCTCTGAATCAAAAAGTCTTTCAATTTCATGTTATAACTGTGCTTATCTTATAGACTGTCTAGAATTTCAGCTGAGATTTTAGATAAGTTAGTGAGGTTTAGATCAGTAGTGGTTTCAAGTTGTAAGTGGTTTTGGCATCATCAAAAAGGGGGAAATTGTTGGGAAATTTATTAGTATAAGTTTTGATGAATTCCAAAACCGGCTGACCCCAACCGAGTAGATGTTGCCAGAACCTAATGTTAGAATTTAGGCTCGCTGTTTGAGCAAAGTTAAGATTCTATCTTTACAGGTCTCCAGCTGAAGATGGCAACAAGGCGTCACTCAGACAGAACATCAGTTGTGAAGAAAGACAACTGAGAGTTCATTTGTTCAGATGCAAACAAGGGGAAGTCTTCAGAACATCAGTTGAAGGAAACCAACTGAGCGTTCATCAGATGAGAAACAGTTGAGAGGAAGAGAACATCAGATGAAAAGGAAATCATCTGAGGGTTCAAACCCAACTAAGTAAAGAAGTGGAAGACAACTGAGGGTTCAGTTTCAGAACCTCAGTTATAGAATCTGAACAAGGAGTTCAACTGTTTTGAAGTTCAAAGTTAGCTGAGAACTCGACAGATCGGAACATCAGCTGAAAATCACTCAGATGAAGGTCAAGACGTTCAACCGATAAACCGAAGTTGACTGTCAAAGATTTGAATTTCAAAAGGAAGTCACATGAGGGTTTGACCGTTCAGTCATTACCCCATCTGGCCCAACACAAGGCTGTCTCAGATGCAAAGCAGAAGAGCACAGATGCCATATCGGGAAAGTCTGCAGAGATGAGAGACAAGCCATCGCTTTCAACCGATCAGAGATCAACTGCTCCTCCAACGGCTAGTTGATTCTCTCCGCCTATAAATAGAGGCATCCTCTCATTCGAGAAAGACACATGCACATAGACACATAGACGACGAAAAAATTCAAGAGCTTTCTCGAGAGTAATCAAAGCAAATCTGCAACATCATCATCTAAGAGCATCAGCAGCTGAGAGTTCCAGTTTGAGAGAACATTAGTAGCTGAGGGTTCCTAGAATTCGAAACTGTTTTTTGATCTTAGGTTGAGTGTTTATTCGTTCAAGCCTTAGATCCAGCTCTCATTATTGATCGAGCTGTAGTTGGAAATCCTACCCTTTCTCACACCCTAAAAAGTGTGCTAGGACCTTACTCTTCCTGTAATTGAGTAGTTAGGTCGTCAAGTACCCGCAAACTTGACTTAGGCTGTTTAGTGCCCGCAAACTAAACTGTAACGGTTGCTCAGCCCGCGTAAGTTGAGTGGAACTGTCCAGAAGAACTTGGACTGAGGTGTGTGGACTCACATCTCCCCGTGGATGTAGGAGTTCTCTCCGAACCACGTAAATCTTGTGTGTCGTGTTGTTTTGTGTTAAGTCATTATTTTGCATATCTCATCTGACAATCTAACCGCATACAATCTGCATTCTTTCACATCAACAGTTTTGGTTTTGACCAACCGTGCATAAAAGCGTGAGTTTGATTTTACGAGTTTATTTTCTACCACATTCCGCACAACACCAATCTTCCAGCTGAGGTTGCTTACTCAGCTGTGAGATCCCAACTGAGTCCTCTCACTCAGTTGAAGTTGTTTTCAAGTATTAAGTTTTTCGAAAGTTGAAAAATCCTAACTGGTGTATTCCCCCCCTCCCCATACACCAATAACTCGTATCGGGACCATCAATATATATATATATATATATATATCTAAAAATTTATTTTTCTTCATCTCTTAAATTTTCATTAAACATCTAGTACTCAAATAACATCATAAACATAACTATATCATCAACATCATCAATATCATCATAAACCATCAAAAATCATAATTCTTCCACACACATATATACTTCGATTTTCACAAGAAAATTAACAAAATAATTCAAATCCTTAACGCAATCACATTTTCATGCTCATATATACTCATAAACATAATCAAATCATCAAGCAAAATTAAAAACCAATATTCCACATTAAACCTCATAATTTTCGGTACACATGAAAAATAATATAACCAAATTTCTCATTTTCACACAAGCATGGAAATCACTCAAATTATCATCTTAAACACATAAGATCAAGAAAGTCATCAAAAACTCATCAAAATCATTTTTCTTCCTCTTCCTCTTCGTCTTTTTGTTTTCTTCGATTATTCTAAAAAAAAATTATGGAAATATTTTCTTTTCTTTTCTTTCTTATCTCTTGATTTCTATATGAATTTCTAGGGTTTGTTCTCTTCATCATATCATCATTATCATCATCGATCATCACCAATATCATCCTAGGTTTGCCTAAGCATAATTTAAGCATGCATTTTTCTTTCTCTTTATCACTTATACATTTACATATACATAACTTGAAGAAATATCATACTTTAAAGAAAATGAATCAAACTTCTCCTCTTTCAAAATTTTGATTGATGGTGAAGGAGAGAGATGAGCTCAATTGTTGGCTTGGGTTGTCATGGAAGAAATCTTGGAGTGTTCATCTCTAGACCTCAAAGAAAATGAGCAAAAATCAACCATCTCCCTTAGGCAAAACTACCAAAATTTACAGGGGAAAAGAGGGAGGTGATTTTTTGATCTCTAAGTGATCACAAACTTGAAGAATAAATATTACCTTCTTAGATTTGGATTGAAGGTTGAAGATGATGATGATCTTGGAGCTTGAAACTTGGAACTTTAAGCTTCCATGGAGGTTTTATATATTTATATATATGTATATGTATGGAAGGTGAGGGAGAGAAGGGGAAGAAGAGAGGGAGGGTTGCTCCTTCTTCTTCTTTCTCGGCAATGAGAGGAAATGGAGAGAGAGAGAGTGTTGTGAGATTCTTTGCTAGATAGAGAGAGTTGTAGGATGAAAATGAATGATGAAATAACTTAAACAGATAGAAGAATATAATTAGGGAGAGAGAGAAGAGGGATGTCGGTAGAGGGAGAAAGGGAGAGAGAGAAAAATAATTTCTTACTTTATCTGGTAAAAGTTTCCCCTGAAGAAAAAGTTTTTCGATAGAAAATATCCCTATTTTTCCGTTAACTCTCAAAAATGTCTAAAAACTCTCCTCGACACGTTTCCCACATCGGAAACACCTCTACTTTATCTCATATCTCATGAAATAATTCAAGGAGTCCAGATATCTAATTTTTATCTGAAAATTCCATCTAACGAAGAAAAACTTAAAAATCGCTCGGTTAGTTAAATTATAATACCCCGGATTATTTCTACAGTCTTTAAAAATGAAAGTTAATAATAATTATGGCTTTGCACGCCTAAGATCATGAAATTAAATTCTAAGATTTACGGTGAAATCCGTTTCCGAAAATAATTTCCAGAAGTCGGACGAACGACTACTGTATTAGGGTTTTCACGTCCGCTAAGTTTTTCGTCCGAATACTCAGAATCAAAATCCGTCAGAATTTACATTCACTTTTTCTTCAATACGAGTTCATCGGAGAAAGTTAGTTTTTATGATTTTCCGGACGAATTTTGGACTGTGATGTCATGACTTTTTCTCGGATTTTGAAAAATGAATTAGGTTTTCCGAGTACGTAAATTATTTCCAATCTAAAGGACGAATTAGATTTCGTCGAATTTGTAACCAACTAAGAAAGTATATCTCGATTTTTATAACGACGTTTAAGAGCCAGAAACGAGTTATTATCGTCAAATAATTCCTCACCAAACATGTCTTAGCGAGTCACCATAACTTTTGTAGGATATTTTCTTAATTTATATGTCTTATAGTGACTCACCATCCCTCTCTCCTCCTCCCTTCATTACCGCCATCACCACACCCATATTCTCTCCCATTTTTCTTCTTTCACCTCCATTAAAGCTTCAACTCCAAGCTTTCCTCAAGTGCTTAACTCTTGCATCTACCGATCATTTCCAATTCCGAATCCATATTACGAAAGGTAAGAACTTCATCTACCATTTGAACCGAACAAATCATTGTTCCATCTCTTTTATTTTTTTCGAAAATCTTGAGAATAAGAGGCATGTTGTTCCTTGTTCGATACATGTTCTAGGATGTTTAGAATCGAGTTCTACGGATTGAATCATGAAGAAAATCACACCTCATTGTCTTAGAGTTTGTACCGATTTTGGGGAGAAATTGGGGCTTTGATCATAGCTCGATTTCGTTGTCGATTGAATGATAGATTAGTATTCCTCATGATGTTAATTGACTCTATGAATTGTTTTAGATTTTTCTAAAAATAAAATTTGAAACCTAAGAGACAAAGAAGGCACGATTTAGGATAGTAAATGTTGTGATATGCTCGATTGTTTAATGGAAATGAGATATACGATGCATGAGGACGATTATATATTTAATTGAGATTTTTCTAAAAATAAAACGAAAAATGTAAGAGACGAAGACGTGACGATAAGTTAGAGCTCGTTAACGTTTTGATAATATGATTTGCATGTTAGTAATGCTCGTTAGATGATAATCGTTGTCGTAAAATTTGAATGAAAACGGAGAACGTAAAATTTATCGTAAGAGATGATCGATCGACGATAAGTCGAGATTAGGTAATAGTTTGAGGTTATGATTTACATAATTATGATTCTTGATAGATGATGAATAAGATTGTAGAATATGATTGAATTCTAATGACGTTGGAATTTTGGTAAGAAACGAAACAACGATCCTAAGTAACGATAGAAAAGACGAGTAAGAAAAGTAATTAGATAATAGTGATTGTTATGAATAAAAGAACAAGTTTGTAGTCGACAGCTTTTGCATTTGAGTTATGAAATGACGAATTATAGTTGGGAACGAGAAGTTAGGATTTGTTTTGGTTTAGTAATTGTGTAGTTTGAAAGACGTTGAATTAATCGTCGTGTTTGTGATCAAGAAATAAAAAGGAGCTCATCACGTATGAGGATACGTGTTGACTGTCTTGAGTCAGTAACTTCATGAGAATTTCAGTAGGATGACGTAAAACGAACCTAGGAAGTCATACGTCGAGTTAACGGGCATTAGGTTTAGCCTCGGGCAGTTTTGCGACGTTTCACGAAAATTGTCATATCTTTTAACTCGTTTATCGGAATTGAGATCCGTAAATTGGAAAGTAAACTAGACACCCGTACCTTTCTTTTGGTATAAGATTCGACCCCTATTTCTAAATCCCCTGTTCTGTGCAAACTTACTGATCTGCGCAGATTTTTCCGAAACCTAGTTTCTTAAGTTGAATTCTTTTCAACTTAGTTTCCTTTTGATCTCTTAAGTCGTTGTAATCAATCGACTTCAGTTTTACTGACATAAGTGTCGAGTAAGGAACCAATTGAGTTCTAAACGAGATGCGTTCGAGTCTCGTTCCCATTTAACTAAAAGAATCTAGTTTAGCGTGCAAAGGCCTAAAAAGCTTAAAAGACTAATTCGTTTTCGTTTTCGATTTCCATTTCCATTTATCGTATCGAAGACTTATCAATGTGTGATTATGTACGATGAAGGAGGAAGTCAGCACGAGATAGGACGGAAGATTGAAGAACGGAAGCTCGATTAGAAGTTCTATAATCTTTAAGGTGGGCTTTTATATATGAAACAAAACGAGCAATGCTCGAAAACCTTTTCTTTATCGCTTTGATATCCGTGTTTTCAAAGTGATAATTATGGCATGAACTGTTTCGTGTTTTATGTGAGTTCTCTTGTACCTTATGAGTTAGTCAAAAGGGGTTAACTAACGATCGGCTTTGAGTTAGCTATTATGCTTTCCAAAGTTAGTGCACTTTGTAGCCTGTGGTGTATGTGGTATCCTGTTGAGGGGTAGCCAGCCACGGTGAATTATGACTGGTCAAGATTTGAACGTAACATCTATGAAAAATGCTTGTACAAGCTAAGTTATGAAAATGAGAAAGAAAATATTTACTAGACACGAGAATTTGTTGAAAACCCCCGATGTGCTACAGAAATGAAATGCCTGATTATCTATACTTATGATTATGTTTTCGGCAACGTGTCCACTAAGTACTTTTGTACTTAGCCCTGCATGTGTTTTCTAAATGTGCAGGTTGAAGCGACGGAAGCGGCGACGGTTGAGGTAGAGTGAATAGAGTTAAGGAAGACTTTTGTATATAGTTCACAAATCCGCTGCTAGACTCTAAACTCTTTTTGATGTTATGTATAATAATCACTGTAGTTTAAGTTCTCTACTTATAACTTAGAATCTTTTGAGAACTTGTTCGAGTTCCTTCGAGATCAGCTCTTCCTTTTATATATTAAAGTCTTGTTCATAGAAATTCATTCTGTGATTAATATCTGTTATTCTTTCATTCTTATTCATTCCCCCTTCTTCCCCGCTTCTTTAATCCAACCCTTAGTCGCACTCCGGCTTTTGCCATCCCTTCGGATTTGGGGCTGTGACAGAATGGTATCAGAGCAATTGTTTGTGCTCTGTATACAAGTTTCTTTCAAAGTAGTCAGATAGAGTATTCGTTCATACTCTATACCTGAGTCTTCTTTCAAGTAAAGTTAGGTCGTAACACTAAGTTTAAGAGTGTAGACGACAACTCAACCTCCCGCTACGTCGACTCAACGAAGGAAAGAAAAAAAGAAAGAAAGAAAGAGAAGAAAGAATTTCAGAAATGTGTTTTCTTTTAAGAAAATTTTTGAATACGTATTCCAAAAAGTTAAGAATGACAATGGTGCCAAAAAGGAAATTTTGAAAGTATGAGAATCATACTTGTTTCTGTTGTATGAATTACGTAAAATTATTTGCGCAATGATTTCTTTTATTTGAAAGTATGATGGCACGAGAATCTAGATTGATTCTAGGGATTTTTTCCGGTTCGCTAAGAACATAGACTTGAAACCTAAGATCTTTCCGATTCCTCGAGAACTTAGACGTTTTTAGGAACGTTAGTTCAAATGATTTCGAAAGGAGATCGTGAAACGGGAAGAACTTCTGTAGACGAATGTCACGTGCAAATAGTGACATGAACAAAGACTCGGCAGAGTCAACTTTTGTTTTTAAAAAAAATCGATAAAGAAATTCTTTCGAGAAAATAAGATAAATAATGATAAAGTACGTTAATTCTGTATCAAAGTAAATGAAAGAAATGAATGTTACTTCCGTAAAAGTAACATGAACGAATTCGTTTTCGGATGGAGTTCGCCTCGCTCGAACTTCAAGAAGAGATTGATTATAATTACCACGAATCAAGTACGAATCGTAGTTAATTTCCAACGATCGATCGATTCCAACGACGACTAGAACTTGGGTTCTAAAGTTATTTCTCCAGTAATTATTCCATTTCCTTTTTGGAATTTGTTTCATAATTCATAATCGAACGAAGAACTCGATAAGTATGAGATTCAAGTGTCGAGAGAGACAGAATCTTTTGTAAACGAATGTTACTTTTGAATAAGTAACATGAACAAAGTAGACGTACTTTGTTTTAATAAGTGAGAATCGTTAAGAAATTTTCTCTAAGGAAGAAATAATAGAAGATAAGTTGTTACGTATGTATGTCTATTCATTCATCCCCTTTCTTCCCCGCTTCTTTAATCCAATCCCAGTCGCACCCCGGCTTCTGCCGTCCCTCGGGATTTGGGAAATGGAAGAATATTTTGACGTTGATCAAATTGTAACAACGATAGTTATTAAGCTACGATAAGTATTGTGCCTTACAAGGCCTTGTAGAAGAAGAAGTTTCAGATGACTGTCTTATTGTCATAAGATAAGTGAAAGAAAGAATCTAGGATCAGATACGATCAGGGAAATAATCGAGATTATTCGGCAGACACGAGTTAGAGTGAAAGAAGCCTAAAGGTAACGAAAGAAAGAAGTTTAGAAAAGACAAATGACTTAAGAAATATGTGCCGATTAGGCTTAAATTTAGAAAATAGGGACAAGACTTTCCTCATGATTATCCTTCAAAGGATAGTATGATTAATTCTATGCCATGTATAAAGCTTCGACAAAGATTTATATGATTAGTGGATATCTCGAAAAAGATAGCTTCCAATACGGATAATTATAGCGTTGTTGCCAAGTTTATGGAATGTTTATTATGTATGTGTATCTCATTTCGAGAAAGTATGAGTGTTCGATTCTACACACATAGTCGTGTCGGCAAGACGTTGATCTTGAAACTGACTTAAGTTATGAAGAAAGACCGCAATCGATATTGGATCGAAAAGTGTAAAAGTTAAGAAGCAAGTCGATACGGTTAGTAAAAGTGTTATAAGATTATCACGGGCAAGAAGAAGTCACGTGAGAACTCGAAGAAGAGTTGAGGAAGAAGTACCCCGAACAGTTTAAGAAGATAAGCAAATTTCGGGCCGAAATTTTTCGTAAGGGGGGTAGGATGTAATACCCCGGATTATTTCTACAGTCTTTAAAAATGAAAGTTAATAATAATTATGGCTTTGCACGCCTAAGATCATGAAATTAAATTCTAAGATTTACGGTGAAATCCGTTTCCGAAAATAATTTCCAGAAGTCGGACGAACGACTACTGTATTAGGGTTTTCACGTCCGGTAAGTTTTTCGTCCGAATACTCAGAATCAAAATCCGTCAGAATTTACATTCACTTTTTCTTCAATACGAGTTCATCGGAGAAAGTTAGTTTTTATGATTTTCCGGACGAATTTTGGACTGTGATGTCCCGACTTTTTCTCGGATTTTGAAAATCGAATTAGGTTTTTCGAGTACGTAAATTATTTCCAATCTAACGGACGAAGTAGATTTCGTTGAATTTGTAACCAACTAAGAAAGTATATCTCGATTTTTATAACGACGTTTAAGAGCCGGAAACGAGTTATTATCGTCAAATAATTCCTCACCAAACATGTCTTAGCGAGTCACCATAACTTTTGTAGGATATTTTCTTAATTTATATGTCTTATAGTGACTCACCATCCCTCTCTCCTCCTCCCTTCATTACCGCCATCACCACACCCATACTCTCTCCCATTTTTCTTCTTTCACCTCCATTAAAACTTCAACTCCAAGCTTTCCTCAAGTGCTTAACTCTTCCATCTACCGATCATTTCCAATTCCGAATCCATATTACGAAAGGTAAGAACTTCATCTACCATTTGAACCGAACAAATCATTGTTCCATCTCTTTTATTTTTTTCAAAAATCTTGAGAATAAGAGGCATGTTGTTCCTTGTTCGATACATGTTCTAGGATGTATAGAATCGAGTTCTACGGATTGAATCATGAAGAAAATCACACCTCATTGTCTTAGGGTTTGTACCGATTTTGGGGAGAAATTGGGGCTTTGATCATAGCTCGATTTCGTTGTCGATTGAATGATAGATTAGTGTTCCTCATGATGTTAATTGACTCTATGAATTGTTTTAGATTTTTCTAAAAATAAAATTTGAAACCTAAGAGACAAAGAAGGCACGATTTAGGATAGTAAATGTTGTGATATGCTCGTTTGTTTAATGGAAATGAGATATACGATGCATGAGGACGATTATATATTTAATTGAGATTTTTCTAAAAATAAAATGAAAAATATAAGAGACGAAGACGTGACGATAAGTTAGAGCTCGTTAAAATTTTGATAATATGATTTTCATGTTAGTAATGCTCGTTAGATGATAATCGTTGTCGTAAAATTTGAACGAAAACGGAGAACATAAAATTTATCGTAAGAGACGATCGATCGACGATAAGTCGAGATTAGATAATAGTTTGAGGTTACGATTTACGTAATTATGATTCTTGATAGATGATGAATAAGATTGTAGAATTTGATTGAATTCTAATGACGTTGGAATTTTGGTAAGAAACGAAACAACGATCCTAAGTAACGATAGAAAAGACGAGTAAGAAAAGTAATTAGATAATAGTGATTGTTATGAATAAAAGAACAAGTTTGTAGTCGACGGCTTTTGCATTTGAGTTATGAAATGAAGAATTATAATTGTGAACGAGAAGTTAGGATTTGTTTTGGTATAGTAATTGTGTAGTTTGAAAGATGATGAATTAATCGTCGTGTTTGTGATCGAGAAATAAAAAGGAGCTCATCATGTATGAGGATACGTGTTGACTGTCTTGAGTCAGTAACTTCATGAGAATTTCAGTAGGATGACGTAAAACGAACCTAGGAAGTCATACGTCGAGTTAACGGGCATTAGGGTTAGCCTCGGGCAGTTTTGCAACGTTTCACGGAAACTGTCATATCTTTTAACTCGTTTATCGGAATTGAGATCCGTAAATTGAAAAGTAAACTAGATACCCGTACCTTTCTTTTGGTATACGATTCGACCCCTGTTTCAAAATCCCCTGTTTTGTGCAAACTTACTGATCTGCGCAGATTTTTCCAAAACCTAGTTTCTTAAGTTGAATTCTTTTCAACTTAGTTTCCTTTTGATCTCTTAAGTCGTTGTAATCAATCAACTTCAGTTTTACCGACATAAGTGTCGAGTAAGGAACCAATTGAGTTCTAAACGAGATGCGTTCGAGTCTCGTTCCCGTTTAACTAAAAGAATCTAGTTTAGCGTGCAAATGCCTAAAAAGCTTAAAAGACTAATTCGTTTTCGTTTTCTATTTCCATTTCCATTTATCGTATCGACGACTTACCAAAGTGTGATTATGTACGGTGAAGGAGGAAGTCAGCACGAGATAGGAAGGAAGATTGAAGAACGGAAGCTCGATTAGAAGTTCTGTAATCTTTAAGGTGGGCTTTTATATATGAAAAGAAATGAGCAATGCTCGAAAACCTTTTCTTTATCGTTTTGATATCCGTGTTTTCAAAGTGATAATTATGGCATGAACTGTTTTGTGTTTTATGTGAGTTCTCTTGTACCTTATGAGTTAATGAAAAGGGGTTAGCTAACGATCGGCTTTGAGTTAGCTATTATGCTTTCCAAAGTTAGTGCACTTTGTAGCCTGTAGTGTATGTGGTATCCTGTTGAGGGGTAGCCAGCCACGGTGAATCATGATTGGTCAAGATTTGAACGTAACATCTATGAAAAATACTTGTACAAGCTAAGTTATGAAAATGAGAAAGAAAATGTTTAGTAGACACGGGAATTTTTTGAAAAACCCCGATGTGCTACAGAAATGAAATGCCTGATTATCTATACTTATGATTATATTTTCGGCAACATGTCCACTAAGTACTTTTGTACTTAGCCCTGCATGTGTTTTCTAAATGTGCAGGTTGAAGCGACGGAAGCATCGACGGTTGAGGTAGAGTGAATAGAGTTAAGGAAGACTTTTGTATATAGTTCACAAATCTGCTGCTAGACTCTAAACTCTTTTTGATGTTATGTATAATAATCACTGTAGTTTAAGTTCTCTACTTATAACTTAGAATCTTTTGAGAACTTGTTCGAGTGATCCTTCTTTTATATATTAAAGTCTTGTTCATAGAAATTCATTCTGTTATTAATATCTGTTATTCTTTCATTCTTATTCATTCCCCCTTCTTCCACGCTTCTTTAATCCAACCCTTAGTCGCACCCCGACTTCTGCCGTCCCTCGGGATTTGGGGCTGTGACATAAACCGTTAAGGAATAAATTTTTAGAACTCTCTCATATGATCTCGGAAAAATTTCTAATATATCTCAAGGGTCTTAGAATTAATTCTAGATTCAAAAGATACTAATTAGACTAAATTCGGAGTCCGTCGGTGAATAGTGATTTCTCGGTTTATTGACATTATTCATCAAAAAGTGAAAGTTTTCAGAATTCTCCAAAATTCATACTCATGCTCAAACTCATATAATAATTTTCAATCAATGCATCACATACTCAATTCGAATAATCAATGGCCAAGGTTGAATGGCGCGAATCCATCAACGGCTGAGATCTCGCGACTGTTGACTAACTTTGACTGATGTCACATTCCGAGTTCCAACTCCCGCGTGTGAGAAGGTGAACTGTTTTTATGTCAGCCCAGTTGCACTATAAAGTAAGGCTATTGATGTTCAGCCGTACTTTATATTAAATGCGCTATGATGGCTATTTTAATCTATCTGACATGCTTCAGGAATGTTTGAATTTATTTCAAACATTCACATTTAAGAACTAAACACATGCAGCCATAAATGATACCTGCTAGCTGATGTCGGAATCAGCTGTGTTCCAATGTTGCGGCATACCATCAGCTGACTCGAGTTTGTCTGTTCAGCTGACGTCTGATGTCTTCGGATGGCGATCCGCATCTGAGATTCCCCCTTCATCTGAGCTTCCCCCTCAGATGGATATCTATCTCTTCACCTCTGCTGATTCCTCATCTGATGGATCCAACAATCCAAGGAGATCACATAACATCTTAAATCGTGCTTCGGCTAGAGATTTAGTGAAGATATCAGCTCTCTGAATCTCAGTTGGAATCTTCTCCACCGATACATCCTTCTTCTCAATATGATCTCGGATAAAATGATGTCAGATGTCAATGTGCTTCGTCCGAGAATGGTGAACAGGATTCAAAGATATAGCAATGGCACTTGAGCTATCACAATGGATGGGAACCTGTCCAGTTGCTACTTCATAATCTCTCAGCTGTTGCTTGAGCCACAACACTTGCATGCAACAACTACCGACAGCCATATACTCTGACTCGGTTGTAGAAGTGGCAACACATGCTTGTTTCTTTGAAAACCATGAAACTAGCTTGCTTCCCATGAATTGACAGTGTCCAGATGTGGACTTCCTGTCCAACCGATCTCCGGCTAGATCCGCATCTGAGTATCCAGACAGTTGGATATTGTCGTCGGTTGGGTACCACAACCCAACATTAACATACCCTTCAGATACTTGATGATGTTCTTTGCTGCCAACATGTGTGCTTCCCTTGGCTGAACTTGGAACCGAGCACACACTCCAACCGCGTAAGATATGTCTGGCCGACTGGCGGTTAGATATAGCAAAGAACCAATAATCCCTCTATACTTAATGGCATCCACGAGTTTTCCCTCAGATCCGGGTTCAATCTTCCAGTTAGTATTCATCGGGATCCGTGTGGTTTTACTTGTCTGCAATCCGAACTTTGCGATGAGCTCCTTTGTATATTTGGACTGACTAATAAAAATCCCATTTGGTGACTGCTTCACTTGTAGCCCAAGAAAATAGTTCATCTCACCCATCATCGACATCTCGAATTTATCCTTCATGAGAGTTGAGAATTTCTCGCACAGCTCCTCCGACTTGGAACCGAATATGCTGTCGTCAACATAGATTTGCACAACAAGTATGTCTTCTCCAACTTTTATGGTGAACAGTGTTTTGTCAACTGACCCTCGTTTGAACCCCGAGTTCAGAAGAAAACCACAGAGAGTGTCATATCAAGCCCTAGGTGCTTGCTTCAATCCATAGATTGCTTTCTTCAACTTATGCACTCTTCCATCACCAGTCTCAAAACCGGGAGGCTGTTCAACATAAACATCTTCCTTAATATCACCGTTGAGGAAGACACACTTCATATCCATCTGATAAACCTTGAATTTGTGAAATGCGGCATAGGCTAGAAATATTTGGATGGCTTCCAACCTTGCAACAGGCGCGAAGGAATCCTCAAAATCAATTCCTTCTTGTTGGCAATATCCCTGAGCTACCAACCTTGCCTTGTTTCTAACGATGAATCCAATGGCGTCTCTCTTGTTCTTGAAAATCCACTTTAATCCAATGACGTTAACACCATTTGGTCTTTCTACCAACTCCCATATACAGTTGCGTAGAAATTCATTCAGTTCTTCTTGCATGGCTGTTGTCCAATGAACACAGTTGAGAGCTTCCATAACATGCTTCGGCTCTGGCACATCAGCTACGAAACATGAAATCATGGCAACATCTCCAGCTTGCTCGAACTCCTCCAGAACTGCCAACTCCTCAGCATATTGGGCGTAAATGCTGGAATCTTTCTCAGCTGAGTCTGGATTTGCAACTCTGCTCCTAGTACGCACACCTTTGGCTGGATCTCCGATGATGTTGTCCTTGGAATGATCTTCATACCATCTCTTGTTGCGTCTTCCTTCTTCTTCCAACAGTGGCGGTTCCGTGATCTGAGCCGTGGGAGATGCTGGGATCTTCAGAACTGGTGAGTTATCAGCTGTTGAGTCTAGATCCTCAACATGGATAATATTTTGAACCGAGTTATGTTGGGCTTCGGATGCTGATGCAGTTGGAGTAACATCAGCTGAAGTTCCCCCTTGAGATGAGCTGGGGTCCTCACGTTCATCTTCAGAGGAACAAGGATCATCATCCTCGGTTGCCCATACCAATGGTTCAGCCAGATTCTTCTACCTTAGAACCTGCGTTCTAGTGAGAGCTGGTGGAACATGTGGATCTGCTTGTTGTCCTTTAGCCTGTTCCCTGCACTCAAAAGTAGATTCATCAAAACTAACATGAGGTGTTATCTCCACAACATGAGAGCTATTGTTAAAAACTCTATAAGCCTTGATCCGAGCAGCATATCCGAGAAATATGCCCTTCGAAGCCTTGGCATCAAAAGTTTTCAACTGAGTCTTCCCATTGTTGTGAATATAACACTTAGAACCAAAAACGCGAAAATATGAAATATCAGGCTTCCTACGTCTCCATAGTTCATATGGAGTCTTTCCCAACCGCTTGGTCAGAAGAGACCGGTTCTGGGTGAAGCATGCTGTGTTGATTGCCTCAGCCCAAAATCTCTTTGGCAGAGCTGAGCTTGTCAACATGGATGTAGCCGCATCCTTCAGCGTTCGGTTCCTTTGCTCGGCTACTCCATTCTGTTGTGGAGTACGAGCAGCCGATGTTTGATGAGTGATTCCGTGCTTCTCGCAATATTCGATGATGGTTTCATTTAGGAACTCAGTTCCACGGTCTAATCGGATGCAAATGATTTTCATCTCTTGTTGGTTAGATATCCGATCCATCAGCTTGGGTAGCTCATCTCGGGTTTCACTCTTGTGACGCATGAAAATAGTCCACGTGTACCTAGAGAAATCATCAGTAACAACAAGTGTATATTTGTTACCATTCATGCTCTTGGGAGTAACAGGCCCGAAGAGATCCATATGGATCAGCTGCAATACTCGGTTGGTTGATGGAATCGTTTTCAACTGAAATGAGGATCTAGCGAGCTTTCCCAACTGACACGCACTGCAGATATGTGTTGGAGAAAACACACGGTTCGGAATACCCTTTGCATGTTCCTGTCTCGCAAGTCGGTTCATTGTCTTGAAATTCAGATGGTTGAGCCTTTTATGCCACAGCCAGCTCACATCTGAACTGCTCTTTGATAAAAGACAGGTGTCAGGAGGACTACTATTCCAATCTGCATAGTAGACATTCCCGGTTGGGGATCGATTTCCCAACAATATGACTTGTTTTGTTCTGACATTTTTGACCCTGCAGCCCTGTGCATCAAACTTGACAGAGAAACCATTATCACAGAATTGGCTGATGGAGAGCAAGTTATGCTTCAATCCATCAACATATGAAACATTTGGAATAGACACGAGATTGGTTTCAAGGGTACCGTAGCCTTTAGTGTGACCTTTAGAGTTGTCACCAAAGGTAACTGATGGACCTTCCTTCTCCACGAAACTTCCAAGCAAATCCCTCAGATTTGTCATGTGTTTCGAGCATCCACTGTCCATCACCCATATGGTATGTGATGCTTTATTCTTCCTCAGCTGTTCCTCCTGCTCCTGCACAGAGAAACACGCTTAGGTCCCCAATTTTAGTTTGGTCCTGGAGGGTTAGAACCAGTTCCCCCTTGAACTGTGGGTCGCTTTTCCCTATAGATTCAGATAGATTTGTCATTCCAAATTATCTTTCCTTCTCCATCAACTATAACAACACCTCGGTCATCCTTAGGCTTGTTGTTATTGTTGACGTTCTGTTTCTTGGGAGGAGATTGATTTCTCCCATTGTGAGCTTCAGGAGGAGAGGTGTTCCCCCTGTTTTGTTGACGTTTCTGACCCTTTTGGTTTTGCAGATGAGGTCGGACGCCATTTTGGAATCTTTGTGGCTGAGTCTGATTCCATTTTCCTGGCTGTCGACTACAGTTGTTCATGCCCGGTTGTTGATTCATGTTCTGGCATGAATATTCGCAGCTGTTGAAATTGTTCCACATTGGTTGATTCTGATGGAACCTCTGGTTGTTCTGATGATGGAACTGATGTCGATTCTGATGGTTGAATCCCTGGCGGTTCTATTGATTCCATCTCTTCTGAGGTCGGTTCAGAGGTCGGTTCTGAGATTGGTTCTGAGGTCGGTTCTGATTGTGTCTCCGATGTCTCCGATTCCTCTTCTGAGTCTTGGAACATTCCCCCTCGGTTATTATCCCAATCGATGGATTCTTCAGTTCTCCAACCACAGCTCCTTTTCCTTTCTCAGTTGTAGTTCCCTTAGCAGGTTGTGTTGTATGTGCTTGCTATGACGTGGAGGTTGAATTAAGTTGGGGAATTGCAGACTCAACATTATTTGGTTTTGCAACCGTGACATCCACAACCTTGATAAAGGTTGTGGGTGGAATTCCAGTATCCTTGACCATGTCGTAGCCGAGTCCAGACATGTCATCCATTTGTCTTCAATAACTGATGAGATTCTCGATGATTTTGGATGATTGATATAGCTTTATCAGGTTGTCCTTCTCAGTTTGTAGATCCTTGAGAAGAACAGCTATATGCTCGGTCTGTGCATCTGACATCTTCATCAGCTGGTCGATTTGTGCCTCTTGCTTGTCCAACTGCTCATGCTGCTCCTTGATCTGCTTCTTCAACTCCTCATCGGTTGGAGCCTTAGTTTGATTGGCCTCATTCAGTTGACTTTTGAGATTATCAATCTCTTCGGTTTGACTTTTAATCAGATCGTCCTTTTCGGTTAAGGATTCTTCAAGTCTAGCAAACTGTTCTTGAAGATTCTTAAACTCAACCGATTGCTGATGCAATTCCTCATTGAGTTCTAGGAAGTCACCCAGAGGGTTCCAACTCTTCATCTACTGTTTCCTGCATGTTAGTAGCATTGGAAGAATTTAAATTAACTGGATTAGAATGTACCTCAGCATCATCCTGGTCGGTTCCAAATGCCATGAGACATTGATCCTGTCCAATAGCGTTGTTGGTGGAAGTCACCTCGTCCTCATCTTCGGTGTCAGTGAAGATGTCCATGTCATCAGCTGCTTCTTCTGCAACCATGGCCTTGTTCTTTGCATTTTGCTTGGCCCTCAACGCTTCTCTATCTTTCTTCGAAAGATCTGGACAATCAGCTTTGAAGTGTCCCTCTTTGCCGCATTCAAAGCAACCGTTGTTCACATGCTTTGAGTTATCTCGAGTTCGGTTGGATTTATAGAACCGCTTATATTTTTCGAACCGAGTATCCATGTCAGCTAGCTTCTTTGAAAAGGCGGCTATACTCTATTGCAACTCTTCTCTACTCGGCTCCTTCGAAGCTGTGTCCACAGATCTTATTGCCCTTGATGTTCGTAGCTTGGAATAGTTGGCTCGAAGTGCTACGGTCTTTGTTCCGGAACCAACATCCTCAAGTCGACTCGTCTGCACTGAGGACTGAGTTGATCTTCGTCGGTTCACCTTGTACTCGTTTCCTTTCAGAATTGAGAACAGTCTGTCAGTTCCCATCTCTCCAAGATCAGCTCGGCTTTCATGAATGTTGGTGAAGGTGTCCCACTCAGCTGGTAGGGCTTGTAATACTTTGAGGTTGATCTCTCTCAAAGTATACTTTCCTCGTCGGATAGACTGAATCCTTCGGATGATATCCATGAACCGAAGCTCCAGCTGATCAATGGTTTCATCGACTTTTAGACAAAAATTGTCAAAATCTTGACAAGCATGGGAGAACTTGTTCTCCTTGGTATCGTCACTCCCTTAACTAAGAGATGCCAAAATGTCCCACATTTCCTTAGCTGTGTTGCACTCTTCTATACATGGAAGATAGTCTTGTCCAACTGTGGACATGATAGTGCTCTGAGCCCAGATATCCAGCTGGCTCACTTTTGCTTCCTCAGGAGTAAAATCTTCTGGCTTTTTCTCAACTGTCACCTCAGTTGCATCCCCATCATTGGGATTTGTAGGAGTGCGAATGAATTTTTCCATGATGGTGATTGGTCCGGATGTAATCACTTGTTGCATTCGATGATGCTTGGACAACAGAATCTTCTTCATCCGAGTTTTCCAGGATGTATAGTTCACAACCGAGAACATGACAACAATCTTGTCTTTAACATCCATCTGCACACAACAAACAGACAACAAATGCAAGAAGAAATGCACTAGCGTGAAAATGATCTATTCAGTTGACCACTGAAGAAAAACACCTCGATTCACACCTCGTGAAACAGAGACAGCGGTCTTTTGAACTACTGCTCTGATACCACTTGATGGTCCTGATACGAGTTCTGGTGTATGGAGGGGGGGGGGGAATACACCAAATAGGAATTTTAAAATCAACCCCCAAAAATTACCACAACTGAGTAAAAAGACTCAGCTGGAATCACAACTGAGTAAGAAATCTCAGCTGGAAGAGTGGTGCTGTGCGGAATGTGGTGGAAATAACAATAACTCGTATAAAACAACTCACGCTCAGATGCAAGGTCGGTCAACAACCAAATTAGTTGAAATGTAAAGATGCAGTTTTGAGTGCTGGTTAGTTGGTCAGTTGGATCTGCAAAAAGTAACTGAACAGAAAACACAACACAAAGGAACTACGTGGTTCAGAGAGAACTCCTACATCCACGGGGAGTTGTGAGTCCACACAACTCAGTCCAAATTCTTTAGGACAGCTACCATTCAGATAAGTTTGTGGGTACTTATCAACCATACAGATAAGTTTACGGGTACTTATCAACCTTTCTACTCAATTTCGGGAAGAGCAGGATCCTAACAACCTTTTTAGGGGATGTGTACAAGGGTGGGTTTTCCAACTACTAGCTCTAACAAAGAAGTGAGCTAGGATCTAAGCTTGAACAAATGAAGACTCAAACTAAGATCGAAAATACCAAGACAGATTCTAACACTCTATGAACTCTCAACTGGTGATGTTCTTAGAGATTAATTACAGTTTAGCTTGTGTAGTATATCGTCGTTCTTTCGCTCGTCTGTCTGCTCTATCTTGTGTGTTCTATCTTGATGAATGAATGAATGCCTCTATTTATAGGCGGTGAGAATCAACTAGCCGTTGGAAGAGCTGTTGATCTCTGTTCTGTGAAAGCGATGGCTTGTCTATCATCTCTGTAGATTTTCCCGATTTGGCAACTGTGAACTTCTGCTTTCCTTCTGAGACAACCTTGTGTTGGGTCAAATGAGGTAATGACAGAACGTCAAACCTTCACGTGACTTCCTTTTTGAAATTCAAATTTCAACCTTTGTCTTTCAACATTGGTTAGTCGGTTGAGGCGTTTGATCTTCATCTGAGTGGTCTTCAGCTGATGTTCCATCTGATTGCTACCTTCATCTGACCTTCTGTCTGAAGAGGAACAGTTGAACCCTCAGTTGCCTTGAACTTCATGTTGTCGATCTATCAGATTAAGTCCTGCTACTGATGTTCCACATGATCAGGTGGATTTTCACATCTGACGAGTAGTTGATTACTCAGATGTTTTCCTTCATCCGATGATCTAGATCAGATCGGTTGGCTTGAACGCTCAGTTGTCTTTCTTACATCTGATGTTCCATGCGAGTTTCCATCTGAATTTCTATCCGAGTATAGCCATGTTGCCGTCTTCAGTTGGAGTCCTGTAAAGATAAAATCTGAACATTGCTCAAACAGCGAGCCTAAATACTAACTTTAGGAAATGACAACATCTACAAGGTTGGGGTCAGTTGGTTTTGGAATCAATCAAAACTTTACTAAATTTCCCAACAGTTAGCAATATGGACACTCGTATCGCATTTGGGATCCTCTGTCCCCAAATTTGGTGTCCCACTATGTCTTATAATCTAAATATAATGAGCCTTTTGCCATTTTATTCCTTCAATTTTGATCTACAATATATATATATATACCTACCCAAATTTGGTATCCCACTATGTCTTATAATCTAAATTTAATGAGGCTTTTGCCATTTTGTTCCTTCAATTGTGATCTACAATATATATATATATATATATATATATATATATATATATATATATTAAGAGGATCATGTGAGAATGCTATCTTATGTGAGAAATGGGAATAAATCTGAACCCTTGATTTTTTTTATCAATGGCTCAAATTTAACGATGCATTATGTTGTAGTAATTTATGCATTACAATGGTTATGCATTAGGTTTATGCAGTTTATGCATTAGAATGTGTATGCATTACATTTCCGCAATATATGCATTACCAATATAATAAAAATGCATTAAAATGTATCATTCTCACGTTCTCATATAAAATCCATTCTCACTAGATCCCTACCCTATATATATATATATATATATATATATATATATAGAGAGAGAGAGAGAGAGAGAGAGAGGAAGGATCATATGAGAATGAGTTTTTATGTGAAAATTGAGAATAAATCAAGACCATTTATTGTTGTTGATCAGGGTTAATAATTAATCGCAGCTTTTTCAATTAAGTAGTATTTTTATAGATCATTATGGGTTTTATAGTAATTTTGAGAACAAGTGTAATCGTCTACTTCCATGATTAATGGGATTTGATATCTTTAATTTGAAAATTCTTTGAAGGAATCACCACGTTCCATTTTTCAATTTTATTTGGTGAAAAGTTTTGTTTCAACAGACATTTTCACAAATCAGACTTCACATGATTTTTTGGTGTGAAACTTCTGGCGAATATTTGTTAGGTTTGTATTGAAGATGTCTTCATCTGTTTGAGGTTTTTCTTTTTTAGTTCTTCTTTTGTGTTACTCGATTCCTTTATGTAATTGAGCTATTCATGCATTTTTTTAAATTCTTTTGTCGTGTTCTCAATACATGAAGTTTCATAGTCGAGAAAAGAATAATGATAGGCATTTTTTTTTTAGTTTTTTGTGTTTCTTTGTCTTTAATTTCAGTCACTGTATACATGTTTATGCACAATGAATTCATTTTATATGCATTTCGACTTAAACATTAATGCATTACAGGTTCATTCTTTTTTTTCCTCATTTATTTTCGAATTTTTTGGTTGTAGTCGTTGATCAAGGAAGCAAAATGAATGGACTTTCACCATATTCTGATGTTGTTTGCATTCCTCTGTGTAAGAATCATATGGAACCTCATATTGGGCATATGTTTAGTGATGGTCTCGGTAACGAGTAACTGGTGTATGGGGGAGGGGGCATACACCAGTAGCAATTTTTGTTTTGCTTAACGTTTTTTCACTGAGGTATACTGCTCAGGTCATTTCACTCGACAACTGGAAAAGTCAGTTGGAGTGGCTCTACAACTGAGTTGCTCAGTTGGAGCTGATCACACAGCTGGCTCCTATGGCTGAAATTCAGTTGTATGCACAAACTGAGGTTTTAATCTGTTTTGCTTTGCGGAAGATGGTGAAAATTAAACTCGTTACAAAAACTGAAACCTTTGTGAAAAGGGGAAGGTTAAGTTCCCAAATTAGTGCAGTTGATAAAGATGCAATATGTATGCATATGTTGTGTCAGTTGGTTAGGTGACTGAATTTAAAATACTGGATGTAAAATGCAGAAAGTAAAGTACACAGTATTTGAACGTAGTTCGGAGATCGACCTCCTACGTCCAAATTCGAAATCTTGTGGGAGAATCTTGTCAGACAAAATACAACAAAGAACCTATTTCTAGACTCAATCAGGAAGAGGGGATTTGTGAGAGGCTAGAAGGAAGAACAAAAGGAGGGATGAACACTCTGCTTCGACTGGACTTCACCGGATGTATTCTTGCTCGGAGAGAAAGAGGTGATAAGCTGTTGTCGCTTCACTCTTGATTTTTCTCTCTATGAACTTCTGTAGTTCGCTCTTGTGTCTGTATTGAGCTTTGATGTGGAGACCTCTATTTATAGAGGGAGTTCCAACTAGCCGTTGGAAAGAGTGGTTTGATCTCTTCAAAAGCATGATACTCCACCAGCTTTCCTGAAAACTTTCCTAAAATGGTAACTGCGACCTTTGCTTTTTGCACATCACTGTTGTCGGCCCATTTGTGGTAAGTTCTCCAACTGACTTGTGTTTCTGAGTAGACTCAAATCTGGACTGCAACTGTGATGAACCCATATTTGTGTCCATCTTTTCTTGTGTTTTTCTTGTGCTTTTTAGCCTTTATCGAGTCAAAGTGTGTTTGGGATGACACAAAGTCGAGAGATGGTGTGCAGGGAAGAATAGGTGGGATCTTGGGCAAATTCGGTGGAAAATCTGTTGTTGAGATGCTGAGATGGCGATACGATGCAAATGGGCAAAGGGCTGGAAGCTTGTAGTTGGGCAACATTGTTATATTCAATCTACAAGTTAGGAAGTACCTCCCCATATCCTTGAAGTCAACAGACAGAGTACCCGGAGGAGCCAGGACCTTGGTCAACATAGGAAGCAATACAGGATGCAGACAGAGAAGGCAAGATGTGAGTCGAAGCAGCAACAGATTTCTTTTCTTCCAAGGAAGAGGATAAGGATCGAAGATTTCTTTCCTTATCCTAGCCAAACCTAATCAAAGAAGATATCTACCATGCAAGGGAAGTAAATCACGGCTGCGTGGATAAGAGAGAAGGCGGATATGCATGGAAGGAGTCCTTTTCTAACAAAGAAACTTCCCTAACCCTAACTTCCATCGCCTATATATATGGCCGACTTCATATTATATGGAGGGGAGTTCGGATTCGGTTTTATTAGCTTAAGTTCTACATTCTAAGTTTGAGAGAGCGAGTGGAAGAAACAAGTCCTATGGGCAATTTATTTTTACGTTCGTTATTTTCTGCATTAGTTTAGTTGTTGGCTTGAAGCCAAGACCTTAGTTTCTCTTATTCGTTTTGTGTTCTTATTTAATATTATGTCTAGCTAAATTTATTGTTTGGGTTGGATGTAGATGATGTGATCGTAAGTTACTCGTTCTAAACTCGTGAGGTCTAATTGTGTGAGTTCGTTATTTGATTTTATTCCCGAAACACTTAGGATTAATTCCAGACTTAATTGATATTGATATATGCTTGATCACCATCTAGATATTGAGAATAAGTCATTAGCTAGATTTAGGAGCAAACTCGAGAGTGTCTTTCGTGCCCAAGAAGGTAAAGAGTGTTGGAGAGTAGTCGGTATTGACATACCCCTTGGCTGTCTTGGGTCTATATATTCTTAATGCCTTTTGGGCAGCATCGTTACTGAAGTGTATTAGTGACTTTGTTGATCAAGAGAGGAGATCTTGCCATCTGGTCAAGATCTGTAAAATTAGATAGACATAGGCTTAGTGTGTTAAACCAAGTAATGAGATCGAGTAATTGAATAGCTTTGCACCAATGAACGAGTAATGAGTAATTAAGATTATTGATTCGAAATCCAAACCAAACTTCTTTGTTATTTGATATTTCACTTGTTGAGTTACAGGATATTGAGATACGTTTCAGTCAAAATCCCGTTTGTTGAGCACTACCTGAAGAGTAGATCTTCATCAAGTCCCTTGGGATTGACCCCACTTGCCATTAACTACTACCTTATTGGGGAAGAGGTATTTTATAAATTCATTTGTGCGAAGAGTTTGATGACAACGCTTCGTTAAATTGGCGCCGTTGCCGGGGACTTGATTTTAAGCTAGTTTGCTCTTCGAGCTTGAGTTGAGCACGGTTTATGCCCAAGCCACATCTACGAAGCGACGGAGATCTAAAAGATCACGATGTTTGCCCGGAGGTGATAGCTAGGAGAAATCGAGCAGAACAACGCAAGAAGAAGAGAGATCTAGAGGAAGGCGTTAACGAACCTTTAGAGTCTGAGAGCTTGACAGACGATCAGGATACTGAGAAAGAAAATGATTCTTGCTCAACAGCGAGTACAAATAGTGAGGAGTCAACATACAGTTCAGAAGCAGAGACATCAACAACCATGGCAGGACAACAAGAGAGAACCATCCGTCAGATTATGTTCCCTGATAACAAGGGAATCAGACCTTCAAGTATGCAGTTGCCCACCATTACTGGCAACTGGGAGCTCAGACATTCGCTGATTCAGATATTGCCCAAATTCAGCGATCATTCCGGAGAAGATCCTCAGACCCATCTTCAAGACTTTGAGATGGTGATCAGTACTGTGAGGAACAATGCCCAAACCGACCGAAATGGCAACAATAGGAACAATGGGGAACGAAATATTGTTCGTAATAATGAAGGAGAGCAGGTTGTTGCCCAAGATACATTTCCCGACTACGTAAGGCTACTTACATTCCCGTTCTCACTACTTGACGGAGCACGTGAGTGGCTTTACACCTTGCCTGAGGGAAGCATCGATACCTGGAAAAAGTTGCAGCAAGCTTTCCTTGACAAGTACATACCCGTTGGCAAGATACAAAGTGGAAGGAATGACATTTCCTCGATCAAAATGGGTGGAAATGAGTCGTTGTATGAATATTATGAAAGGTTCAAGAAGTTGATAGCAAGATGTCCTCAACATCGGATTGAGGACATTGACTTGATTGAACATTTCTTAAAAGGATTAAGGGCATCTAAAAGGAAGTGGATCATTGCAGCTTGTGGGGGAGCAATAATCGATCAATCACCAGCTGAAGTGTTCAAGAAAATAGCTGCTATGACCGATTAATCACGAGATGAAGATGATATCCCAAGAGGGGGGTATGAAGGCAGCAAGGCAAATTCCGATAACTTGGTCAGCACCATGAAAGACTTCATGGCCAAGATGTGTGGTCAAATGGAGGACTTGAAAAAAAAGGTAGATGGCAAGGAAGTTCACAAAGCTGTGAAGAAATGTGAAGTGTGTCAGGCAACATCCCATATCACCTCGGAATGTTCCAGTTGGTTCGTAGAAGAAGGAGAGGAGGTGAAGGCAATAGGTCAGAACCAGCAAGGTGGTGGTCAACAAAGGTTCCAATATGGCAATAACATCAACTATGGCAACAACTTCGGCTATAGGCAGAATCAGCACGAGAAACCTGAGGTATGGCAACAACCACTATCAAATGCCTCCTGCCCACCAACAACCACAGCAGCCTGTTCAACACCAATATGTGCCTCCACCTCAACAATAGCCTCAACAACAACATAACTATGTTCCTCCACATCGAGAACTTGCAAAGACGGAGTTCATGAAGGAGACCATTGATAGGTTTACCAACGAGAACCAAAGGCTTAGGAGGGATTTTGAGAACTTTCAATTAGATAGTCGAGGTCAATCGAATAACCTTCAAGCTCAATTAACTCACATAAACCAAACTCTGTCAAAGCTTGTAGATGACAAGACTGGAAGGCTTCCTGCCCAAGTGGAGGTTAACAAGGAGCAAGTCAATGCTGTGACTTTGCGAAGCGGTAAGGATTTGTCAGAGGTGCTGCCCAAGACCCAACTCAAGAGACCTGCTCTAGTAGACGAAAATAAGATGAGCTCAGGAGATATCAATGACCTCTATGTAAAGTTAAAGGCAAAGCGTGAAGAAGGGATAAAGGCCAATAAGAACCCTGCCTTCGATAATGAGGAGGATGAAGCCCTGTTTGATTACGTGAAGATGGAGAGATCAAAGCTGGGGTTTGATAAAGATGACGTGTTGTTGGACTCTTTGAAGGCTGAAAAAGAAGTAGAGGCTTTGGCCAAGAGGACTGTTCCTCGCACTGCTAAGGCAAAGATCTCGTATCCAAGACGTTTAGCCAGCGATCGTGATCAGAAGGAGTTGGAGGACATGATGGAGGTGTTCAAGAAAGTGGAGATAAACCTACCACTATTGATGGCATTACAATCCATGCCAAAGTGTGAAAATTTTTTGCGAGAGATGTGCTTGAAGAATACCAAGTACCCTGATAATGCCCGTTTCCATGTAGAGAATGTGTCAGCACTCATGAATCACCACATCCCGGTCAAGAAGAAGGATCATGGCATGCTTGATATCCCATGCACAATAGGTACTACGTCAATACCCAAGGCGATGCTTGATCTCGGAGCCTCGATAAATGTAATGCTGAGGGCCATGTTCGACGATATGAGGTTTGGACCTCTTTCTCCTACCCGTGTTTCCATTCAGTTGGTGAACTTATCCACAGTCTACCCCGATGGAGTTTTGGAGGACGTGTTGGTCAAGGTGGGGGATCTTCTATTTCTAGCCGACTTCTATGTTCTTGACATGGGAAAGAAAGCAATCAAGAATCCAGTAATCTTGTTCGGGAGGCCATTCTTGAGAACAACATGCACCAAGATCAATTGCGATACAGGGAGATTAACGGTTCAAGTAGCTGGAGAAGTAGTTGAGTTCGATGCTTATCGGCAAAATCAAGATGATGCCCTAGAGCACCTCAACACCCTAAATGCATGTGATAAGCAATTGGAGACATTGAACAGCTTAAGTTGCTTCTTTGAACACAACGAGGATGCAATCCAGGCAGAACTTAATCTAATTCAGGGTCTTGACCTGGATGTCAACCAGCATGAGGATAATGAGGAAGACGGTGCCTTGATGGAGTTCTACGAAGGCGATGAGTACGAAAGTGATAAAGATTTCTGGGAAGAGTCAGTCCATGGGCATAATTTCGACTACTCCACCGACGAAGACTACTTCAAGGATGAGAAGTCGGAGGAGTGCCAAACCTTTGATAATTTCTTTGGAAATAAAGATGAGGATCAGAATAAAGGTGAGCAAAAACCCTTTAACGGTTTGATGAGGAACTTGAGGAACTACCCCATGCAAGGGAAGTAAATCACGGCTGCCTGGATAAGAGAGAAGGCGGATATGTATGGAAGGAGTCCTTTTCTAACAAGAAAACTTCCCTAACCCTAATTTCCATCGCCTATATATATGGCCGACTTCACATTGTATGGAGGGGAATTCGGATTCGGTTTTATTAGCTTAAGTTCTGCATTCTGAGTTTGAGAGAGAGAGAGGAAGAAACAAGTCCTACGGGCAATTTATTTTTACGTTCGTTATTTTCTGCTTTAGTTTAGTTGTTGGCTTGAAGCCAAGACCTTAGTTGCTGACGTACGTTTTTGAGCAGCAACCCTTTCCAGTTTTATGTTAAGTATGATTTTCCTTATTCATTTTGTGTTCTTATTTAATATTATGTCTAGCTAAATTTATTGTTTGGGTTGGATGTAGATGATGTGATCGTAAATTACTCATTCTAAACTCGTGAGGTCTAATTATGTGAGTTCGTTATTTGATTTTATTCCCGAAACACTTAGGATTAATTCTAGACTTAATTGATATTGATATATGCTTGATCACCATCTAGACATTGAGATTAAGTCATTAACTAGATTTGGGAGCAAACTCGAGAGTGTCTTTCGTGCCCAAGAAGGTAAAGAGTGTTGGAGAGCAGTCGGTATGGACCTACCCCTTGGCTGTCTTGGGTCTATATATTCTTAATGCCTTTTGGGCAGCATCGTTACTGAAGTGTCTTCGTGACTTTGTTGATCAAGAGAGGAGATCTTGCCGTCTGGTCAAGATCTGTAAAATTGGATAGACATAGGCTTAGTGTGTTTATATCGTGACTTCGTGACCTTTAGGGTATAAACTAATCTTTGCCTTAAACCAAGTAATGAGATCGAGTAATTGAATATCTTTGCACTAATGAACGAGTAATGAGTAATTAAGATCATTGATTCGAAATCCAAACCAAACTTCGTTGTTATTTGATATTTCACTTGTTGAATTACAGGATATTGAGATACGTTTCAGTCAAAACCCCTTTTGTTGAGCACTACTTGAAGAGCAGATCTACGCCAAGTCCATTGAGATTGACCCCACTTGCCATTAACTACTACCTTGTTGGGCAAGAGATGTTTTATAAATTCATTTGTGCGAAGAGTGTGACGACAACCCTTCGTCAAACTCCTTCGTCTTCAGCGTCTTCAAAGTCTTCTCTTCTCTGCTTCACAACGCTTGACTTCAACACAACTTCTTTTCACGCTTGAACCGTATGCTTTCAGCTGCGTGGGTCAGTTGAGAAGTCAACTGAGCTGTTGTCCAAGTGAGTCCATTCTTGAGTCTGGACCTCAGTTGAGGTTGAGATGTCAACTAATCTTGAGTCTCAGCTGAGTCTGGACCTCAGCTGAGTCTGGGTCTTAGCTGAGTTCTTCATGAACTTCCTTTTTTAGTCCGGCTGACTTCTTCTGCTTGAAGCCTGTAAAGATAAAATTCCTACGCTCAAACAGTGAGCTCTAGCTAAGTTTAGACTAAAGGCATTCATCTACTCGGTTTGGTTCAGTTGGGGTTTTGGTATTTTTCGAAACCTTTTACTAATTTTCTCAACATTTAGGACATTAGACGAAGGAGAGCAGTTTTTCAGGCTGTATGCACATGCATGTGGTTTCGATGTCAGACTTGGAACTCTAACACCTCTAAAGACAGAATAATAATGTTGAGGTACATTTTGTGCAATCGCCAAGGTGAGAAGAGTGTACAGCATGATGCATCACACAATGAGCAAGGATGTTAGATTAAAGATAGAAGAATGAAAATCTAGTGAAATGCATAAACATTGTCACCTAAATACACAAAGTGAAAAATACAAAATACTTTCAGAATATGAATTAAATTATCTAGGTAAAAGTCAAAACTAGTTCACTTCCAAAAAAGTTTCATATGATAGAAAACTAAAATGCATAAATTATTTATGCATAATGCAACAATTTCTCTTACTCAAAGTAAGTACAATTCTGAAATTGATGAAGTAACAGATCTAAAATGCATTTAAAATTGAAATGTATAAACAATTACTTATAAATAATGCAAAAAAAAGGAAAAAGAAAAAAGAGAAAAGAAAAATGGTGTACTTTCAAAAAAGTTGCATATTATTAAAAATTAAAATGCATAAATTACTTATACATAATGCAATAATTTCTCTCACTGAAATAAATACCAAGTACAAATCTGTAATTGAGGAAGTAATAGAATTAAAATGCATATTAGTTAAAATTGAAATGCACAAACAGTGTCTCCTAAGTCTTAAGGTGATGGCTCGTATGCTGAACTGGAATGAGAATGGAATGGTCATTACTGCCTCTATTCTTAATCCCATGGTTGATATATTTTTTTTTTGTAAAGAATGGTCATTCCTTGAGGAATATGACTAATTCCATTAGTATGGGTTAGCCATTCCTTCCCTCCCCACTGGTATTAACTATTCCACATATTCAGGAATGATCATTATTATTATTATTATTATTATTATTATTATTATTATTATTATTATTATTATTATTATTATTATTATTAAATAATACTATAAACATTATATTAAATAATAATAATATTATTAATATTAATATTAAGATTATTATACTAATTAACTATTAAGTTATTATAATAATATTAAATCAATAAGAGGTATTTATTATTTTTATTATTATATATTATTGTTATCATTGTAGTTAGTAAAAATTATTATTATTATTACTATTATTAATATTATTATAATTAATATTATTATACATATCAATTATTGAAATAATAAATAATATTAAAATAATAATTTATTACTATTATTTATTTAATATTATAATTATTATTAAATTAATTATATTTATTATGAAAAATAATTAAAAAAATTTCATTCCATTCCTTGCGTATACCAGCTATAGAAATATCATTCTTCATTCCATTCCATTCCCTTCTTCATTCCATTACTAAGATCATTCCATTCCCTCTTTATTTCATTCATATATACCAACCATCACCTAAATACATACACAATAAAAATAAGACGGTAAAAGATTTGAAATTATCTACTCTTGTTGATAAAATAGGTGAGAGAGAGCAATCATATCCCGTCAACTGCTCAAACAAATAAAATTGGGGATAAATTGATATCCTACTTTTATTTATGTTTTACGTGGTTGCCCTTTTCTTTAATAAAAAATGCATTTCTTGATTTATTTGACAATTAAAAAATTAAATGTTGTGCTGAAACTACTCCAGTCAAGGGCCAGTCTGAGGAACCCAAGTCTGTTGAGGTCACCGATGAAGACCGCATGTTGGTCGTCACTTAGGCTGAGAAACACAACAATGAGGGCAAGTTCGATGATCTATCCACCACCAATACTAATGTAAGAAAAAACTTATTGTGGAGATCAGAGGAGTAAAGCAGATAGTTGATCCTGTGACAAATGAATAGCCTTGGCTGTTTGAAGATTTGAAGCGATTTGAGTAGTTGGTCAGAGCCGACGCTTAGAAGGCTTTTTAGGAGAAGTTTCGACTTCTAAAGCGAGCTGATATACAGTTGAAGACGTTCAAGGCCAAACTGGATCAATTGATCGCCTCAACTGCTAATGAAGTCTATGAAGCCCAGAAAAAGAAACTCCTCCAGTCTGAGTTCGCTTAGTTTAAGTAGGACTTCACCTCGAAGAAGGAATTCCATGGCTTGGCGAACAAAGTCTGTGCCAACCGCAACATTCTTGACACTTCTGGCTGAACAACAGACTCACCAGCTCATCTTCTCTGAGATGACTCAGTCAAACAGTGTCCGTGATCAGGAGATTGCATCTCAAAAAAGATGTAGTCGCTCCCTTTTGAATGATGCAAGAAAGAGAAAGAAAAACTGACATTGGATGCAACTGCTCAAACAGAAGAAAATGTTGAGAAGACTGCAGAAGATAGGAGCATTGATGCTAATGCTAAGTCTCTATCAAAAGAACCAGAGAATAATGATGAAGATGATGATGACTTGCCTACAGATGAAGAGATAATTCAGCAGGCAAAGCTCTATGGCTCAACTGTGAAACAACTTGCTGACTCTAAATGGATGAAGCAGTTTTCCAATCAACAGAAATAAGATCTTGATAAGTTCAGAGAGCAAATGCGAGACGAGTTGAACTAGAGGTTTGAAGGAAGTTAAAGGAAGATCTACCTAATCAAGCTAAATAAAATTAATCAATGAAACAAATCCATGTGGATGAGATCGATGAGGTGAGAGGAGACAAAAACGAAGAAACTTGGTCTAAGGTTCACTCACACATATACTTGGATTTCAGAACATCTGAGTGATGATTATTGGAAAGACCTCAAGACTGAGTTTGCTGAAGATTTCTACTACAAGCTCTCCTATGGCTCCCTGCAACCCGATGATGCTTTTGTTCTGCATATAGGGTTTTTTACGATTGATTAACCCAAGATGGGAATAGCTCTAGTTGAAGCTCTTGAAGCAACTGGTAAATACCCTCCGCCAGCACAAAAAAGAATAATCCACCTGTTGTCATTGATTTCTAGGTCAAACCAGATCAACTATATGCAACTTGAATGAGAAGCTGAGCAGTTGGCAATAAGATTTCAATTGACGAGCTGAGAAATGCTGACCACTTCAACAAAATCAGGAAGCTCATGTATGAAAGATATGCATTAGAGCTACCTGCTGAGAATCCGAGCTGATGGAGCAAAGAGAAGACCTTGCAACTGATGAGCCTTGTAAATGTTCTTTTAAATTCATGACTCAGTTGTAATGTAATCTCCAACTTGTTATCCTTAATAATAAGTTGTTTTTGAAATCAGTGAATCCTTGACTCGACTTGAAGACTACTATCTCATTGTCCAAGTCTAGAGTCAATATATATCTTGTGCTAACTCTCTGAATCTTATAGACTAGAACTTAGTTCATCGTAGATTTTAGGTGGTGTCAGTCGAGGTTTTGGCTTCATAAAAAAGGGAGAAATTGTTGGGAAAATTAGTGAGGTTTTAATTTCTAGTAAAACCCAAGTGACCCCAACCGATTAGATATGCCTTTGAGTCTTTTTAGCTAGAGCTCACTGTTTGAACGTAAGGAATTTATCTTACAGGATTGAAGTGAAGAAGTAAGCTGAAGATCGAGGCAAATAGAAGACCACTCAGTTGACTCCAGAACAAAACGGTACAGTTAGTCATCCAACTGTGTTTGGTAATGTAGTTGTCATGAGTCTTGGATGTCTGAAGTATAAGACTTGGAAGTCTAACGAGAAGGTTGGACTTGAATTCAGAATTCAAATTGCACAAAGTAAAGACATGCTGGAACTTTCTTTATTTAGACCGACAGTGAAGACATGCTGAAAATCAGGACTCGCAGTTACCATTTTAAGAAAGTTTGTAGGAGTAGGTGAGGAGCCATCCCTTTCATTGCAGAGGTCAAACGGCTCTTTCCAATGGCTAGTTCGACCTCCCGCTCTATAAATAGAGGCCTTCTTCCATGCGTGAAGACCACCAAAAACAACGCACAAGATTCACAAGCAAGGATTTCCATGCAAACTCCAAGCAAGAAAAAATCTAAGGGTTTCAAGCCGAGTAGTATAGAGTCTCTTCCTCCTTCTTGTGTTTCAATCTATTCTCTTAGAAGTCTTTCTGGATCGAGTCTAGAAGTTTACACTTTTGTTTTTCCTGAGAAGACTCCTTGTAAAAGTTAGAGTCTCTACGTCTTATAAGGAAATCTCCACTGTTAAAGTGTAGAAGGTTTCATTAATTGAAAAGAAAACCCCAAACCCATTCTTCGTCCCTTCAAACCCCTAATCGGAGAAACTAGGTCCCTTTGTACTCACAAACTAACGATAGGCGTTGTTTTAGCCCGCAATAAGACTGTAGGTGTTGTTCGTAGTCGCAAATGAACTGTTCATGCTATTTGGTGCCCGTAAACCAACTTTACATTTGGAAAGTACGCGTAAACTTCTCTAGTGGATTACCAACCCAAAAAGTTGGTCGTGGACATAGGAGATCTTCTCTGAACCATGTAAATACTCTAGTGTCATTTCAGTTTCATTTATTGATATGAAAAAAATGTAACGTTTCTTACAACTATTACTTTAATTAGCGATAATGTTTACTTTTATTCACGATAAATTGTACTTTTATTTGGTAAAGTAATTATTGTCGTTAAGAACAATATTTATTGATACGAAGAAATGTAATGTTTCACAATCATTACTTTTCTTAACAAAGATTACTATTTTTATCCATAACTTGTACATTTAGTAATTTTATCAAATAGTTATTGTCGTAATGAAAGGTAATTATTGATATGAAGAAAGGTGTTGGAAAAATTAATAAAAAAAAAGTTTTGATTCATCCTAAAACCCAACTGACCCCAACCGAGTAGATGAAGCCATCAGTTTGAACTTAGATAGAGCTCATTGTTTGAATGTAGGGATTTTTATCTTTACAGGTTTCAAGTAGAAGAAGTCAGTCGGAATGAAGAGGGAAGCTGGTTAGATGAATTGTAGCTCAATTGACTCCACAGTTGATCCATGTAGCTCAAACATGTAGAGAAGGTGTGATGAAGTTAAACATTGCAAAGTCAAGAAGAGAAGACCTTGAAGATGGAGAAAGTAGATGAATGGAAGTTCGAAATTCAAATCTACTCAGAAGCTCAAGATAGCCAGGAAACTTTCCATAAATGGATCGACCAAGAGGACTTGCATAAAGCAAGGGTCGCAGTTACCGTTTTAGAAAATGTTGCAAAAGAATAGGTGGAGTGCCATACTTTTTAGCCGAGGTCAAATGACTCTTTCCAACGGCTAGTTTTCCTCCCTCTCTATAAATAGAGGTCTCCCCATTACAATAAAGTGAGAGAGAGAAGAGACGCACAAAGAAGCAGATATCAAATTAGAAGCAGATTCTTTCTCGCCGAGCTGGAGAACTAGTTATAGTAGAGTATCAAGTCTTCCTCCTGTTATTCCCATATAGCCTCTCAAAAAGCTCATTTCTTTGATCGAGTCTAGATTTGTAGTAGGTTCTTGCATAGATTCTAAGCAGACTCTCTCTTGCAGATTGAGTCTCTAAGCCTTAGGAAGAAGACTCCATTGTTCTCAGTGTAGAAGGCTTCGTAGTTGGAAAAACCCCCAACCCACCCTTTAGGTCTTTCTTTGAACCCACAATCAAAGAACCTTAGGTCTTTTAGAACCCACAATCTAAGATCCAGGCTTTGCTCTTGCCCTTAAAAGAGTTGTAGGCTGTACACTTGCCTAGAAAAGTGTTGTAAGGTTTAGTTCAAACCCGTAATCGAACTGGTTAGGTTGTTTGGTACCCGCAAACTAAATAGAATGTTTGATAAGCACGTGTAAGCTTATCTAGTTGATTACTTCCCCGAAAAGGAAGTCATGGACATTAGATGTTGATCTCCAAACCACGTTAAAATACTGTGACATTCACTTTTCGTTATTTTATATTCAGTTATCAAACCAAATAACCCTTGTACGAAAACAAACTTTCTTTCTGCACTAAAATAGTTTAGGGAACTTGAACTTCTCTGAAAAGGTTTTCAGTTTTGTAACGAGTCCAAAACCCACCAACTTCCGCAAAGCTTACAGCTCTGGGTTAAACCTCAGTCAGTTTTTATCCTGACTGAGAGAAGTGCTCTAGCTGTCCTTTACAGTTGTCGAGCTAGCTAAACAAGGAAGTTCACTAAGAGTTAAAATCGATTTTGTTAAAAAATCCCTACTGGTGTATTACCCCTTATACACCAGTTACTCGTTACCAGGACCATCAAATGGTATCATAGCAGTGGTTCAAAAGTTTGCTGACTCAGGTTCATGAAGTGTGAGTCGATATTTTTTTCAGTGGTCAATTAAACAGATCTTTTGAAAACCCCCTAGTGCATTCTGCTGCATATCTACTTGTTTCTTTCCTTTGCATGTGCAGGAATCATGAACCCGACGTTGCTAGGAAGCTTACCGAAGTTCACCCTGGATGATTACTCCACATGGAAATTTGAATGAAGATGGCACTGACCGCCCGACATCATCGGATGTGGGAAACTCTCACTGAAGGACCTGTCCGATTGACTTAGTTAGTCACAGTTCCCTCCACTGTTCTAGAAGATGGAACTCTGACCACCAAGCTTGAGATTAAGGACCAGGAGCAATACACCAAAGAGGAAAGAGATATAGCTCAGCTGCATGACATTGCCAAAAGCATAATCTCATCCATCATTAGGAAAGCCTACCTCTCAAAGATCATCTTCTGTGAAACTGCCAAGGAGATATGGGAAACATTAGCTTCACTCTGTGAAGGCTCTGACAAAATCAAGCAGAACAAGTTCACCCTGGCTTGTTAGAAGTACGAAAATTTTGCTCAGCTCGACAACGAGTCCATCGACATCATGGAGCTGAGATTCACAGAGATCATTATGGACATCGAGAGTATCAGAAAAAGAGAAATACTCTCAACACAAGATAAACTTGAAAGTTCTCTCTGTTCATTGAAGATTGCGTAGTTTACCGAGTAGTTCATCAAAATCAAAGCGACCTCAGTTCGATGAAGACTGCGAAGTTATTTTACATGCTCAAGGCGAATGAATATAACATCCTCTGACTGAAGCGAATCAAGCTTCAAAAATCTAACTCAATTGAGCAAAGCTCATCGACCAAGCTGGTGGCGCTTCGAGCTGAATCAGATCGATCAAAATTTGCCAGACCATTCAGGTCAGCTGATTTATCAGCCAGAGATCAACAGACCAGAGCTGATCTATAGAAGAAGATTGATGAAATTTCAAAGCAGCTTGAGGATATGAATGCCAAGCGGGACAAATACAGAAGGATTAACAAAAGCAGGCAGAGCTCTTCATAAAATCCCTCCAAATCTCAAGGCGATTGATGTTTTGAATGTGGAAAACTAGGACATTTCAAAGCTGATTGTTCTGACCTCTCCAGAAAGGATCGAGATGCCCTCCGAGGAAAGGCTAAGGAGAAGTCCAAGCCATGATCATTGAGGAAGAAGTAGAAGACATAAACGTCTATATTGACACTGAAGGAGAAGAGGTGGACTCTCCATCAAGTTCTAGTGAAAAAGACGTGTGTATAATGGCACTGCCTAAAGAGTCAACTGATGAGGTAAACTCTTCTCTTCATCCCTCTCATATTTTCCCAGCTTCTAACGTCCGTGCAGGTGAACTAGACGAAGATGTTCAATCGTCTTGGGATGAGGTAGAACAACTGAGTAGACTATGCAATGCTATAGTTAATCAGTGCAAAGCTCTCCAAGCAAAGTTCGAAATTATGAACAACGACGTGATCATGAAGGATCAAGATATAGAGAAGCCCGCGGAGGAAAACAGAATGCTCCATGAAGGAGTTGCTCACTCAACAAACAACCAGGCCATCAACTTGACCAATATAACGAGGACACAGGCTAAATACATCTCTCAGTTGCAGTTAGAGCTCAAACATGCACATAAGAAGATAGTGTTCCTTCATGCCTCGAGCGCAGCTCTAGTGAGCATGATAAACAATCAAAGACCTTGCAACTATGTAGAAAGTCTTGGCTACAACCCAGAGACGGTCACTGGATCCCAACCGGGTCAGTTCGTCAAGGCAAGCCAAATCCCGACTGAGACAGCTCAAGCTCAACCCGACTCCATTAAAGTCGCAGTTCCAGAGCCTCCAATTATACCTTAAATTGTTGAGACTCCTGTGAAGGATAAAGGGAAGAAGGTTCAAGTTGAAGAACCTAAGAAGCATGAAGCTGGTACATCTAGAGATGCTGAAAAGTTATCAAGGAAGTCCAGATCCCCGACGTCACAAAGCAATGAGGAACAAACAAGATGGACCTTCACAACCAAGGCACAATCAGCCCAGGCGCAGGCCTCACAATTCAGCTAAGCATCAGTAGCAAAGGCATCCAAACTGGGATAACCCTCATTTCTACCATCAGACGTACCCAGTGCCTTACCACTACTGGCATGCATATCAAGGACACGGAAACTTCGGAGACCACCATTCTTGTCTGAGTTATCCATAGTACGAATATGTGCAAGGAGCTAGTCAGTTTGGGTCCACTCCCATGACAGTTCTCATCAAGAAAAAATCGACCAACTCATCCAGGTGAAATGAAGCTCCTTAACAACAAGGTTATCCACCGAAGAATTGAACAGCTCATGCACCAAGGCCCAGTAAGTCAACTGTCTATGTGGATAAATAAGGAAAGGTGATTCGAACTGATGACACAGTTCGAGTCTTTAAATAAACTGTTATTACTAACCCCTTGGATCCAACTAAGGTTGGATACCAAAATTCATTCTATGTTTTGCAGGAACAAGATGAATTAAAGAAGACGAGCACCTGCAAAGTCGGTATTAACTTTATTGTTGGGAAAATTCATACAAATTATCAATTTGATCAAAGAAGGAAATCACAAGTTGAGGGAGAATCTCAACTTGAGGGGGAACTGAGTCGAGGAGTCAACCGTCAAACAGCGAGATGAGTAACACAAGTTCAAACTTCAACTGAACTGGCGAACTTGAGTCAGTTGAGTATAAGCTGCTCTAAGAGGACAATTGTGTTCTACGCCAACTGTGAGGACTGCGTGTATCAATACGTTCCTTAGTCATTAAGGCAGGTGTTTTGAAATTAATTCAAACATCCTCGGACGTAATGATCACTAATTAAAAATAGCCTGTGGTTGCATTCAATGCAAATATTATTCTAATCAACAAACTATACTTTTGAGGCTGCCAGTGGGCTGACAAGGTCACTTCAACACTCCTCCCGCGCGTACCCGTTACTACTGGACCCACTTCCTGTGCTACGTTCCCTAAGACGAACTGTCTCCAATCACAGTCGTTGATGACGAAGAGGCGAGAATCATCCTCACTTGTTGATTCCATGCATCATCCTCCTCGATTAAGGATTCCAAAAAGCCCTTATTCATCTCTACATACTCTGAATTCTTAAATCCCTTCGGTAAGAAATTTCTTCTTTATTTTACTCTTGCCTGAATAAGAGATTCTATCCATTCAAGCAAAATCTTCAGAGTTTCAGATTTCATTAAAAATAATGGCTCCTCGCGTGGCCAAGAAGTTGCTATCCTCTACCATATCAATTAAAGCAGATTTAGAACATATCAGATCCTTAGTGATGTTCGAGTCGGTTCTCTCTCTCAATTACCAGAATATAGATGTTATGGAGAGAAAGATCAATCTCATCAATTTCTCTGGACTGATGTATTAGGTGAGTCATGAACCCCAATATCTCCTTCCCTCTGCCATTGTAGAATTCTTCGTTCACATGCATAAGGATAAAGCAGGAACTCTACTATCGTATGTGAATCTTCCTACTGCCACCGAAGATAATGGAAGCTACCGACCTAAATGTCTGAATATCAACGTTGATGAATGCCCAAAGGAGGAATGCAACGTTCAAAGTTGGAGCCTGAGCCTAGATTCTTATTCGATATAATTGCTAAATGTGCTCATCTTCTTTCTGGGTCAATGATCAGTCTTCCAAAGGTGAAGCCCACTATGGTAATTCTCACACGAATGGAGATTGATTGGTTTAATCACATAAAGAACCAACTTCGGGCAGAAGTTGCCAATATTAAAATTGAAGAATCAACTCCCAAGTGTTTGGGAAAACTTTTCTATGGAACGAAGGTCAGCTCAATCATTCTGCATTTAGTTCAAAAAAAGCAGATGAAAGTAGATTGGAGACATACGGACAAGGAGTCTTTGACTGATAAAGAGCGACTATTCAGCTCTGAGCGACGAATCAAAGACATCCTTACCATGACTTTCAAAGGTGCCTCTCCTCGAAGCAAGGACAGAAAAAGAGTCGGGCTCCTCAATCCAAGCCCTCTAAGTCAGGTTGCGATCACAAGCCAACCGAATTCTAGGCTGAGACTGACTCAGATTCAGAACGGACTACAACCCCTCAGCCCGAGAAGAAGAAGAAGAAATCCAATAAGTCTAAGAGGGTGAGCAAATCTCCATCTCCCACTCCAAAGAAAAGTCCCTCTCCCACTCTATCCAAGGAAGAAGTCGATGATCAACAAGAGACTAATGTTCAAGTTCAGCCTCTGGTGTTTCAAAAGCAGAGAGTTGCTAGATCAGGAGAAGCTCTACCATTGGAGACCAACTTTAACCAGTATGGGACACTTATTTCCAACAAAACTATTCAAGCTGAAGCTATCAAAGTTGTTGCTCGCAGACAGGTGGTCTTTTCTAGTTCTTCCTCAGCTACTAAGTCATTTGTTGAAGACTTGGCTCAAATAGCTCACCTCACTCCTGAGTCGAGACTCCACAGGATAACTTTGTCAACTATGCTACCACCAACACCCATTATCAGTTAGAAAATCTTCCAAGGATAAAGCAGAAGTACCTAATAAAGAAGGTAAAATAATGTCTACGATTAAGAAAGATGCAGTAAAAGTTGCTCCACCAGCTAAAGAAGGTGCAAAAGCTGGATGGAAGCTGAGATGGTGATTGAGCCCTTCCTTGATGAGGCTGTCATTCATGGTGCTGACTTGGATACACAGTTCATTGAGGATTACAAGGAGTCTAACACAGAGCCTAAGAAAGATCAACCAGCCCAGGAGAAAGAGGATATTGTGCTAGATCTTCAAGTTGAGAAGCCCTCCAAAGAATAACAGCAGGACACTGAGTTTCAATCCAACCAGGCGAGGACTGAATCAAAGGAAAGACCAGACTCGTTATTCTTTGACGATGAAGAAGAAGGTGGTCCTTCACTAACCGCTGATCAGATTGTGCATAAGGCTCTGGTTCAAAGATTCGACAGAGTAAATTTAGGAGCTTATAAGAAAGCTCTGACGCTGCATCCCAATTTGAGAAATCATCTCAACACGCTCAATCTCCATGTCAAGCTATACATGTATATATCGGTGAGTCTGGGCGACTATTACATTTTGGCCGACTTTCTAAAAATACATGGTATTGCAAAGCTTCAAATAACCGAAGGCATACTGAAGCTTACAACTTTGATACTATGCTGGAACTAATTTAAAATCAGGACAACCTCATCGATGCATTTCTTGAGCAGCGTTCGGTCTTAAGAGATGCAGTTCCACAGTGCGAGGAAGTCACCCTGATGAACCCATATTTGTGTCCATCTTTTCTTGTGTTTTTCTTGTTCTTTTTGGTCTTGTGCGAGGAAGTCACCTTGGGAGGACACGAAGTCGAGAGATGGTATGCAGGGAATAACAGGTGGGAACTTGGACAAATCCGGTGAAAATCTATTGTTGAGATGCTGAGATGGCGATACAATGCAAATGGGCATAGGGCTAGAGGCTTGTAGCTGGGCAACAACGTACTATTCAATCTACAAGTCAGAAAATACCTCCCCATATTCTTGAAGCCAACAGACAAAGTACCCAGAGGAGCTAGGATCTTGGTCAACATAGGAAGTGACACAGGATGCAGACGTTGAAGTCAAGAAGTGAGTCGGAGCAGCAGCAGATTTCTTCTTTTCCAAGGAAGAGGATAAGGATCGAAGATTTCTTTCATTATTCTAGCCGAACCTAATCAAAGTAGATATCTACCACGTAAGGGAAGTAAATTGTAGCTGCATGGATAAGGAAGGAGGTGGTTATGCATGGAAAGAGTCCTTAACCAATAAGGATTCTAACTTACCCTAAATCCATCGCCTATATATATGGCCGACTTCACTTTGTAATAGGGGAGTTCATTCGAGATTTATTAGCTTAGTTCTGCATTCTAGTTTGAAGAGAGCGTGAGGCAGAAACAACTGCTACGGGCAATTTTATTTCGTTTCCAATATTTCTGCATTAGTTTTCAGTTGTTGACTTGAAGTTAAGACCTTAGTTGCTGACTTACGCTTTTGAGCAGCAATCGTTTCTAGTTTTATTTCAAGTATAATTTCCCTTATATGTTTTATGTTTTCGTTTAATATTATGTCTATCTAAATTTATTGTTTGGATTGGATGTAGATGATGTGATCTTGATTACTCGTTCTAAACTCGTGAGGTCGAATTGTGTGAGTTCATTATTTGATTTTATTCCCGAAACACTTATGAATAATTCTAGACTTAATTAATATCGACATATGCTTGATCACCATCTAGATATTGAGATTAAGTCATTAACAAGATTTGGGATCAACACGAGAGTGTCTCTCATGCCCAATAAGGTAAAGAGTGTTGGAGAGCAATCGGTATTGACCTACCTCTTGGCTATCTTGGGTCTGTTTATTCTTAATGCCTTTTGGGCAGCATTGTTACTGAAGTGTCTTCGTGACTTTGTTGATCAAAGGAGGAGATCTAGTCTTTTGGTCAAAATCTGTAAAATTAGATAGACATAGGCCTGGTGTGTTTATATCATAACTTCGTGACCAATAGGGTATAAACTAATCTTTGTCTTAAACCAAGTAATGAGATCAGGTAATTGAATATCTTTGCACCGATGAACGAGTAATGAGTAATTAGGATCATTGTTTCGAAACCCTAACCTAAACTTCTTTGTTATTCGATATTTCACTTGTTAAGTTACAGGATATTGAGATATATCTCGACCATAACCCCTTTTGTTGAGAACCACCTGAAGAGCAGATCTATGCCAAGTCCCTTGGGATCGACCCCACTTGCCATTAACTACTACCTTGCTGGGCAAGAGGTGTTTTATAAATTTATTTGTGCGAAGAGTGTGACGATCACCCTTCGTCAAATTGGCGCCATTGCCGGGGACTTGGTTGTAAACTAGTGTGCTCTTCTAGCTTGAGTAGAACACGGTTTATGCCTAAGCCACATCTACGGAGTGACGGAGATCCACAAGAGCACGGTTTATGCCCGGAGGTGATAGCTAGGAGAAATCAAGTAGAACAACGCAAGAAGTAGAGAGATCTGGAAGAAGGAATCAATGAACCTTTAGAGTCTCAGAGCTTGACAGACAATCTAGATATCGAGCAAGAAGACGATTCTTGCTCAACAGCGAGTACAGACAGCGAGGAGTCAATATCTAGTTCAGAAGCAAAAACATTGACCACTATGGCAGGACAGCAAGAAAGAACCATCCATCAGATTATGTTCCCTGACGATAAGGGAATCAGACCTTCAAGTATCCAGTTGCCCACCATCACTGGCAACTGGAGGCTTAGACACTCGCTGATACAGATATTGCCCAAGTTTAGCGATCATCCCGGAGAAGATCCTCAGACCCCTCTTCAAGACTTTGAGATGGCGATGAGCATTGTGAGGAATAATGCCCAGACTGACCGAAATGGCAATAATAGAAACAATGGGAACGAAATATTGTCCGAAATGACAACAACGATGGAGAACGAGTTGCTGCCCAAGATACATTTCCCGACTACGTAAGACTACTTACGTTCCCGTTCTATCTACTTGACGGAGCACGTGAGTGACTTTACACCTTGCCAGAGGAAAGCATCAACACCTGGAAAAAGATGCAGCAAGCTTTTCTTGACAAGTACATACCCGTTGGCCGGATACAAAGTGGGAGGAATGTTATTTCCTTGATCAAGATGGGTGGAAGTGAGTCGTTGTATGATTACTATGAAAGATTCAAGAAGTTGATGGCAAGATATCCTCAATATCGAATTCAGGATATTGACCTGATTGAATTCTTCTTAAAAGGATTCAGGGCATGTAAAAGAAAATGGATAATTGTAGCTTGCGGAGGAGCTATAGTCGATCAATCACCAGCTGAAGTATTCAAAAAAATAGCTGCTATGGCCGAACAATCATGAGATGAAGATGATATCTAAGAGAGGGGTATGAAGGCAACAATGGCAACTCAGACAACTTGGTCAGTACCATGAAAGACTTCATGGCCAAGATCAATGGTTAAATGGAGGCCTTGAAAAAGAAGGTAGATGGCAAGGAAGTTCACAGAGCTGTGAAGAAATGCGAGGTGTGTCAGGCAACATCCTACGTCACCTCAGATTGTCCTAGTTGGTTTGTGGAAGAAGGAGAGGAGGTGAAGGCAATAGGTCTGAACCAGCAAGGCGGTGGGCAACAAAGGTTTCAGTATGGTAATAACAACAACTATGGCAACAACTTCGGCTATAGGCAGAACCAGTAGGAGAACCTGAGGTACAACAACAACCACTATCAAATACCTCCTGCCCACCAGCAGCCGACTCAATAGTAACAACAACAGCAATACATTCCTCCACCTCAATAGCAACATAACTATGTTCCTCCACATCGAGAACCAGCCAAGACGGAGTTCATGAAGGAGACCATTGATCGGTTTACAAATGAGAACCAAAGGCTGGAGAGGGATTTTGAGAACTTTCAACTAGAAAGTCGAGGTCAATCGAATAACCTTCAAGCTCAATTGACTCACATAAACCAAAACTTATCAAGGCTTGTAGATGACAAAAATGGAAGGCTTTCTGCCCAAGTGGAGGTCAACAAAGAGCAAGTAAACGTTGTGACTTTGTAAAGTGGGAAAGCGTTGTCAGAGTTGTTGCCCAAGAACCAACCCAAGGAACCTGTTCAAATTGAGGAAACCAAGATAAGTACGGGAGATATCAATGACATCTACGCAGAGCTAAAAGCAAAATGTGAAGAAGGGATAAAGGCCAAGAAGAATCCCGTCTTCGATAATGAGGAGAATGAAGCCTTGTTTGACTATGTGAAGATGGAGAGATCAAGGCTGGGATTCGATAAAGATGATATGTTGCTGGACTCTTTGAAAGCTGAAAGAGAGGTAGAGGCTTTGGCCAAGAGAACCATTCCTTACATTGCCAAGGCAAAAACCCCTTACCCCAAGACGTTTTGCCTGCGATCGTGATCAGAAGGAGTTGGAAGACATGATGAATGTGTTCAAGAAAGAGGAGATTAACCTCCCATTATTGATGGCATTACAGTCCATTCCAAAGTGTGCAAAATTCTTGCGAGAGATGTGTTTGAAGAAGACCAAGTACCCTGATAATGCCCGTTTCCATGTGGAGAATGTGTCAGCACTCATGAATTTCCACGTCCCGATCAAGAAGAAGGATCCTGGCATGTTTGCTATCCCATGCACAATAGGTACCACGTCAATACCGAAGGCGATGCTTGATCTCGGAGCCTCGATAAATGTAATGGCGAGGGTCATGTTCGACGAGATGAGGTTTGGACCTCTTTCTCCTACCCGTGTTGCCATTCAATTGACAGACTTATCCACAGTCTACCCCGATGGAGTTTTGGAGGACGTGTTGGTCAAGGTATGGGATCTTTTGTTCCCAGCAGATTTCTATGTTCTTGACATGGGACAGAAAGCAATCAAGAACCCAGTGATCTTGCTGGGGAGGCCGTTCTTAAGGACAACATGTACAAAGATTCATTGTGACACTGGGAGGTTGACGGTGCAAGTAGCTGGAGAAGTAGTAGAGTTTGATGCTTATAGGAAAAATCGAGATGATGCCCTGGAGCACCTTAACACCCTCAATGCATGTGGTGAGCAAGTAGAGACGCCGAACAACTTAAGTTCTTTCTTTGAAGACCACGAGGATGCAATCCAGGTGAATCTCAATCTCATTCAGGATCTTGACCTGGATCTCGACCAGTACGAGGATAATGAGGTAGATGGTGCCATGGTGGAATTCCTTGAAGATGCTGAGTATGAAAGTGATAAGGATTTCTGGGAGGTATCAGTCCATGGGCACAGTTTCGACTACTTCAAGGATGAGGAGTCGGAGGAGTGCCAAACCTTTGATAATTTCTTTGATAAAGAGAAGGATCAAAATGAAGGCAACCAAGAGCCCCTTAATAAGTTTGATGAGGAACTAGAGGAACTAAACCATGATGAGACCAATGAAATCATGGAGGAATTTTGGCAACAGACAGTTCTTGAGCAGGATGCCAGCACGCGGGCAGAAGAAGATCTTGCCCAGAACTATAAACCAGCGGATGTGGAGGAATGCAGTTATGCTAGGATTCCGGGCAACATGCAACCTCAGGGGTTCGAACCACCCAACATCACTGAGTTGAAGCCGGAGGACAGGTTGGTTCCATCACTTCAAAAGGCCCCTACTTTGGAGCTGAAACCCTTGCTCAAGCACATGAAATACATATATCTTGGCAAGAACGAGACTTTGCCCGTGATCATATCTTCCGAGCTATCGAGCATGGAGGAGATCCGGGTTGGTGAGGTGCTGAGCAAATACAAGGAAGCAATAGGGTGGACCTTGGCCGACATCAAAGGCATTAACCCTTTAGATTGTGTTCATCATATTTTGCTTGAGAAGGATGTTGTTCCCGTAAGAGATCCACAAAGGCGATTGAACCCTACCACGAAGGAAGTGGTGATGAAGGAAATACTTAAGCTTCTTGACTTGGGGATCATCTACCCCGTGTCCGACAACCGATGGGTAAGTCTTGTGCATGTGGTGCCCAAGAAGTCAGGAATCCAAGTTGTTGAGAATGAGAAAAACGAGATGGTGGCTATGAGATTGCAAACCGGATGGCGAGTGTGCATAGATTACTAGAAGCTAACCCAAAAGACAAAAAATGATCATTTTCCCTTACCATTTATCGATGAGATGCTTGAGAGGTTAGCTGGTAATGACTATTATTGCTTTCTTGACGGTTATTCTGGTTACATGCAAATCTGGATTGCTGACAAGGATCAAGGCAAGACCACCTTCACGTGCCCGTTTAGCACATTTGCATATAGGAGGATGTCGTTCGGGTTATGTAACACACCTGGGACGTTTCAAAGGTGTATGATGCATATTTTTTCAGACCTTCTTGAAGAATGCTCGAAGTCTTCATGGACGATTTTACCGTCTACGGCAAGACATTCGAATCATGCCTCAACAACCTGGATCGAGCCTTGAAAAGATGTGTTGAGAAAAGCCTTGTGTTGAACTATGAGAAATGCCACTTCATGGTGAGAGAAGGAATAGTTTTGGGACATGTCATCTCGGGAAAAAGGTATTGAGGTGGACAAAGCCAAGATCGATATTATTGCCAAGCTACCTTACCCAAGATCTATGAAGGAATTGAGAGGATTTCTAGGGCACGCTGGATCCTACAGGAGATTTGTCAAGGACTTTGCTAAGATTTCCCAACCAATGACGAGGCTACTCCAAAACGATGTACCATGGGTGTTTGATGAAGATTGCAAGAAGGCGTTCCATGCCTTGAAGGAGAACTTGATCACAACCCCCATTATCCAACCTCCGGATTGGGGAATGCCTTTTGAGTTAATGTGTGATGCAAGTGGTTATGTCGTGGGAGCAGTTCTTGGGCAAAAGCGAGGAAATGAGAGCTATGTCATCTATTATGCCTCCAAGACGTTGAACCCGGCCCAATGTAATTATGCCACTACAGAGAAGGAGTTCTTAGCTATTGTCTTTGCCTTTGAGAAGTTTAGATCCTATTTGCTTGGCGGCAAGACCATAGTCTATACAGATCACGCGGCGTTGAAGTACTTGTTGAGCAAGAAGAAGTCCAAGCCAAGATTGATTAGATGGATTCTTTTATTGCAGGAATTTGACATAGAAATCAGGATAAGAGTGGTGCCCAGAACCAAGTTGCTGACCACCTCAGTCGAATCCTCCAACCTGATGATGGGGTGCCGATCAAGGAGACCTTTCCAGACGAGCACCTGAGTCTTGCCCAAGATAAGCCATGCTGATATCGTGAACTACTTGGTGACTGGGGAGATACCTTCCAACCTTGGGCGTTATCAAATGAACAAGCTTTTAAACACAAGAGTTGTTTCTATATTTGGGACGAACCATATTTATGGAACGAATGTGCGAACAAGATAATAAGGAGGTGTGTCGAGGATAAAGAGCAAAGAAGCATTCTTGAGCATTGTCACAACGAGGAATGTGGAGGACACTTTGGGCAACAACGTACAGCGAGGAAAGTTTTGGAGTGCGGCTTTTATTGGCCAACATTATTCAAAGACTGTTATGAGTGGGTCAAGATGTGTGAGAAGTGCCAAAGGGAGGGCAACATCACGAGAAGGAACGAGATGCCCATGATACCGATATTGCCCGTGGAGGTGTTCGACATATAGGGCATGGATTTTATTGGACCCTTGCCGAGTTCCAAAGGCAACAAGTATATCATATTGGCAGTGGACTATGTCTCGAAGTGGGTCGAGGCCCGTGCTTCCACCAAAGATGATTCCAAGGTGGTTTTGAATTTTTTTAGAACTCAAATTTTCAATAGGTTTGGTGTACCTCAAGCTATTATTAGTGATCAAGGTTCGCATTTTTGCAACGCGACGGTCACCGTCTAATTCAAGAAGTATGGAGTTAGTCATCGTGTGTCAACAGCCTACCACCCACAAACCAATGGACAAGCGGAATTGTCCAATCAAATCATCAACGATCTTGAAGAAGAGCGTGGGCACAACAAGAAAGGATTGGAGTATGCACCTCGATGATGCCTTGTGGGCGTATAGGACTGCCTTTAAGACACCTTTTGGCATGTCCCCATATCGCATGGTTTATGGCAAGAGGTGTCACTTGCCCCTGGAGCTGGAACATCGAGCTCATTGGGCTGTTGCCCAACTCAACCTCGATTGGAACGAGGCAGGTGAATCAAGAAAGCTCGAGATTTAAGAGATTGACGAGATAAAGCTCCAAGCCTATGATAATGACGGGTTGTACAAGGAAAGGATGAAGAAAACCCACGATCTTTTGATTAAAGAGAAGGAGTTCCATTTTGGGCAACAAGTGTTGCTGTACCAAACTTGATTTAGGCTTTCCTCAGGGAAGCTCTAAACCAAGTGGGCAGGACCTTATGAAGTGCAAGCTCAATTCCCAAATAGAGCTGTTGAGATCAAGGATCCCAAGAATGGGAAAGTTTTAAAGTCAATGGCCAGCACTTGAAGGCCTACTTTGGGCAAGAACAACTTGTTGAGGGGGAACTATCTGGGTTTCCTGTTGAGGAAGACCTCTGACTTCAAAATGAGGGGAGTGTCGTGCCCAAGACCTTAAACGGGGCGCTGTCCAGGAGGCAACCCGGTTAGTATTTTCTCTTTATTTCTTTTTTCTTTTTCGTTTTTCCTTATTTTTCTTTATTTTTCATAAAAATTATTGAAAATTAAAAAAATTAGTTAATGTTTGCTTAAAGTATTTAATTTTACTTTGAAATATTCTTATTTTTAGATTAACCATAGGAAAGAGTTTGTGTTTAGAGTATATTTGGTGTTTTGAAGTGTGCAGGAGATGTTGAGCAAGATACATGTTGTAGATCGGGAACCATAATGGAGAAGTAAGTTGGGGGTGTTGAGTAGAGGCTTTAGGCGTGAACCAAGCTGTTGGTCAACGACTGCCTATGGCAGTTACTGTATCCCTAAAAAACCGCGCCCTATATATCTATCCTAGCACTTATTCACCCCCTACTACCCAATTTGAACTTAACCTCTGCAACTTCTCATCTTCTCTCTATTTCCCTCTCCATCAAAACACCCAAATCCATCACTATGGTGTCTACTAGGCCACGAAACAAACTCAGCAAAATCCCTACTGGAACCAACATCGACTTCACCAGCGACAACCCTACCACCACCACCACAAAACCCAAAACCACCAAGCGGAAACTCCCAATGGATCCTGCCAACATCTCTGCCGACCAAAACCCTTCCGTCACCATTGGACCGTGCCTAATAGATGAGGCGGCGAAGCAACCGGAGGAAGAGACCCAATTGAAGGCCATGGTGACTGAGTAGCAACCGGAGAAAGAGGCGGAGAAGGAAGAAAACGGGGAGGAAGAAGATGATAATGGAGAAGGTGAAGGGGAAGGTGGTGACGATGAGGATGATAAGGAGGACGACCTTGATGATGCCATAGAAGCAGTGGCAGGGGCGTTGGCGGCGGAGGCGAAGACCAAGGCTAAGGAAAGCCCAATGAAGAAAAGCGCCCGGCCGGCCATCAAGGGCCCCCACATAGGAGAGGATACGCAGGCGAATAAGCACAAATCTGCTGCTTTGAATGCCGGCTCTATCCAACCATCGATTTCAAAAGGGACGGCCACCGGAACTGACTCGATGGCGAGTGAGGATGTTGAGGAAGAAGAGGATGACGACCAATCAATGCCGGCAAGCAGCAAGAATAGGAAGAAGAAGAAGGGTACCATGATGATTACGTGCAGCAGGCCTAGGGATTGGAAGGTAACAGCACCTAGGGTTCTCGACTTCAAACTCTACGAGAACCTGGGTGTTGCCCAAGAAGTGCGAGCACTGTTTGATGGGATTGGCTTGAGTAAGTTCTTGGAATGGCCGATTGAAGTCTATGAGGAGCAAGTTAAGGAGGTGTACAGCACTACGACGGTGACGAGTGATCCCGAGATTGGGGTGAGCACTATGTCCTTCTTGCTTTTGGGCGAGAAATATGATTTTTAGGTTAGTGCCCTCAACCAGTCTTAGGGATGGTGAGTCTGAGGGATTTGGCCAAGAAAGAATTTATGGAGGCCAAGAAGATGGTGCCACGCCCTGGAGATGTTGCTTGTCAGGAGCAATGGAAGAAGATTGGGAACAGAGCACTGTACAATGGAGGCAACAACAAGGGCACGGAGTTGAAGACCCAAGCACTGAGGCTTTGCCATCTTATCCTTGCCTACAACTTGTATGGCAAGAACGACAGTCGCAATACCTTGAGCAACAAGGAGAGGTATCTTCTGTGGTGTATGCACACCAAGACCAAGGTCAACTTCACAGCCTTCCTCGGTGAGCAGCTCAAAATGGTGTTGGCCAAGCAAGCTCTAGGGTATACGTGTGGGCACTTTGTGACAGCTTTTGCGAAGGGAGTCAGGGTGTATGATGAGATGAATGAGAAGCATGTGATGGGGGTCGGCAAGTTGGGAGAAGCGGACCTTAAGAAGATGAATGATATTAAGTTGAGGAATGGTAGGTTTGTGTTCATCGACTACGGCAGATCAAAGTCCACCAAGCACCCACCTTTGGTCAGGAAGGAGGAGGCAAGCACCAGTATGGTGGTACTGCCCAACATCGAGGTCGAGACCAGACTAGCCAACATGGAGAAGTTGTTGACCGAGATTCGGGATGCTAAGCTGGCATTCTTTGCACATCAAGGATTCAGGTACCTGCCTGAATCTTCTCTTTGATTTTATGTTCCTCCCATTTTTGTGTTAGTTTAGGTTTTTGTTTTTTTTTTCCGTTTGTTTTTGTGTTGTGATGTTGAGTCTTGTTTTGTGTTTTATTTTTTGTTGTGTTTTGTTGGTCGAGAAGGAGTTCTTATTGCCTTCACCCACAGTTTGCCCAGTAAATTGTGTGGTGAAGGCCTTAGAATCCCCTTCTCCACTTTGTTGGTAAATAATTGTTGAGTTAGTTTTTTTTATGTCTGTTGTTGCCAAACATCATACTCACTTTGCCTAAGGCAAAATGTGTGGGTGTTGGGATGTTGGTCTATTTTGTGTGTTTTTAAATTTTGTTTTAGTTGTTGATCAACATGTTGGCATGATAGGTCAGAATAGGTATGTTGATGTGAATGATGTCGTATGTAGATAGGTAGGACAGATTGAGATATTGGGCAAGGAATGTGAGGTTTTGAACTGATGAATGCTATATATATGTGCAGCATTTATTTCTTTCTTGTGTGATAAAGACTAATTGAAACTTGTTGATCTAGAACTTGCCTACATCTCTTAACGAAACTTCGTGTAACTTAGTCGAAATACTTAGATGAATTAGGCGTTTTTGTTCGAATTAGCTCATGGCCAAAATTCCCTACCTTGATATTTATCCTTTGCTAGCCCCATTGAGTTTGTTGATAATTCTTTCGATTCACTTATAGTAGCCTTCCCGATCAAGAACCCAGGTCTAGAAGAAGAAAGGATGAAAGGAAAATATTGGGTAGCACTAGTTGGGCAATATCACCTATTATAGAGGTGTTGGGGTACAAAAAATATATAACAGTCCTTAAAGAATAAGTGTGCTAAGGTCGAAGTGGTAAGGAGTCAAGGGCAACATGTTGCCAAGAGCTGAGTCTTCTTGACATAGCTAAATTCCAAATTATCCCACCTTTTGCCTTGAGCCACGTTACAATCCAATAAAGACTTAAGGATAAGTGCTATTGATTTTGTTCAAAGAAGTAGAGATGTAGAGGGCAGGCAAGCCTATGGAAAAAAATTGGTGATATTGGTCAGGAGCGTATACACTTAACCATATACACTTGAGAGTTGAGTGATGGTGAGGATACCCTAGTTGCCCAATAACTCTATCTTGATCTATTTGATGGCAATATCTGCTTCATATTCTATTTTGACTGACATGTTGATGTGCTGATCTATTGAGTCTGTGTCTTATTTTGCATTTTCTGTGTTCGAGTCTTGGGCAAAATCGCAACCATACACTTGACGGCAAGTGTAATTCAAGTGTGTGGGTGTGATGAACCCATATTTGTGTCCATCTTTCTTGTGTTTTTCTTATTCTTTTTGGTGTTTATCGAGTCAAAGTGTGTATGAGAGGACACGAAGTCGAGAGATGGTGTGCAAGAAAGAACAGGTGGGAACTTGGGCAAATCCGGTGAAAATCTGTTGTTGAGATGCTGAGATGGCGATACAATGCAAATGGACATAGGGCTGGAGGCTTGTAGCTGGGCAACAACGTACTATTCAATCTACAAGTCAGGAAGTACCTCTCCATATCCTTGAAGCTAACAGACAGAGTACCCGGAGGAGCTAGGATCTTGGTCAGCATAGGAAGTGATACAGGATGTAGACATTGAAGTTGAGAAGTGAGTCGGAGCAGCAGCAAATTTCTTCTTTTCTAAGGAAGAGGATAAGGATCAAAGATTTCTTTCCTTATCCTAGCCGAACCTAATCAAAGAAGATATCTACCACGTAAAGGAAGTAAATCGCAGCTGCATGGATAAGAAAGGAGGCGGTTATGCATGGAAAGAGTCCTTAACCAACAAGGATTCTAACCTAACCCTAAATCTATCGCCTATATATATGGCCGACTTCACTTTGTAATATGGGAGTTCATTCGAGATTTATTAGCTTATTTCTACATTCTAGTTTGAAGAGAGCGTGAGGCAGAAACAAGTCCTATGGGTAATTTTATTTCTTTTCCAGTATTTCTGCATTAGTTTTCAGTTGTTGACTTGAAGTCAAGACCTTAGTTGCTGAATAAAGCTTTTTAGCAGGAACTGTTTCTAGTTTTATTTCAAGTATGATTTCCCTTATATGTTTTATGTTTTCGTTTAATATTATGTCTCGCTAAATTTATTGTTTGGGTTGGATGTAGATAATGTGATCTTGATTACTCGTTCTGAACTCGTGAGGTCAAATTGTGTGAGTTCGTTATTTGATTTTATTCCCGAAACACTTAAGAATAATTCTATACTTAATTGATATTGACATATGCTTGATCATCATCTAGATATTGAGATTAAGTCATTAACAAGATTTGGGATCAACATGAGAGTGTCTCTCGTGCCCAAGAAGGTAAAGAGTGTTGGAGAGCAGTCGGTATTGACCTACCTCTTGGCTGTCTTGGGTCTGTTTATTCTTAATGCCTTTTGGGCAGCATTGTTACTGAAGTGTCTTCGTGACTTTGTTGATCAAAGGAGGAGATCTTGCCTTTTGGTCAAGATCTGTAAAATTGGATAGACATAGGCTTGGTGTGTTTATATCGTGACTTCTTGACCAATAGGGTATAAACTAATCTTTGTCTTAAACCTAGTAATGAGATCAGGTAATTGAATATCTTTGCCCCGATGAATGAGTAATGAGTAATTAGTTTCATTGATTCGAAACCCTAACCCAAACTTCTTTGTTATTTGATATTTCACTTGTTAAGTTATAGGGTATTGAGATATATCTCAACAATAACCCCTTTTGTTGAGAACTACATGAATAGCAGATCTACACCAAGTCCCTTGGGATCGACCCCACTTGACATTAACTTCTACCTTGTTGGGCAAGAGATTTTTATAAATTTATTTGTGCGAAGAGTGTGACGACTGCCCTTCGTCACACCCCTGGAGAGGCCACTTATCATCGTGAAAAGATTGAAATTTGTGGCTGGATACCTCCACAAGATCAGCCGCCTCCAGCTGAAAGCTAACTTGAGGAACCCCCAACTATCGCCACAACCAAGGATGGACACGAAGAAATTGATCCTGAGGTTTCTAAACCCATTGGTCAAGAAGAAATCACTCCAAGTTAAGAAATAGTGATCGCTTCTACTGCTACCATTGCCGATCAAGCTAATCCAGATCATGAGGTTCTCAAGAATCCGACTGAGGAGGTATCTCAACTCTGGAAGATGGTCAAAGATCTGACTATGCAGTTTAATGAACTGAAAACTGAACTGGGATCTTGCAAACTTGAGGTTCAGAAAGATTTGTAAGATAAGTTCACAACTCTACAGAGAACAAATGAACTGATTGAGCACGTCAAGGTTCAACGTAAGACCCATATTAAGAAATCAACTGATGATATGGATAAAGTTGGTCACGACCTCATTCATAGATCAATGAGAAGCATGCAACTTAGATGGCTATCATCAACATAGAATTCAACTCCATCCACGACATGCTCTTGACCAAGAAGGATTTCCATTGCATGTCCGACAAAACCCAAGCCATCAGAGAAACTGTTAAAGACCACGAGTCCAATATGCAGCTCATGGACAAACAGTTCGCTGAATTGAAGAATGAGTTGCAGAAACTCAAAGCCCATAATACCTCCCTTCTGACCTAGCGCTAGTCATCACTTCAACGCATCCAGGAAATTTCCTCAGCCAACTCCAAACTAGATACTGAACTCTCTGACATGAACGAGTTGCCTCCCTTATTGTTGATATCAAAAGGGGAAAAGATGTAAAACTGACACATACTGAGAAAGAAGCTGAAGAGGAACTGGAGAAGGACAACTTGAAGTCAGTTGTTGAAGATTCTGTGTGGAAAACAAGGACGATATCCTACGTTCAGCTCTTGAAAGTTGTTTAAGAAGCATAAGCTAACTAGCTTGAAGAGGTAAAAGCTGCTCTATTTAAGGATGAGCTAATTGTTGATCTTGAAATAGATGATGAGGCTGATAAGGATGCTTCTCCCATTCCTGATGATATCATCATGCTTGCTAAACTGGCTAGAGCCTCAACGAAGCAGTTGGCAGACAAAAAGTGGCTCAAGGATTTTAAACGAATCCAGATGGCCCAGCTTAAAAAGTTCAAGCAAGAGATGCAGAAGAATCTGGAAACTAGTCTTCATGAAGGACCAAAGAAGGTCGCCTACCAGCATAGACTGCATCTAGCTGATAAGAGAAGACGATCTTGGCAAGCAACCACTGAGAGAAGAAATCAAGTCAAAAGGAGTCAGGCCGGTCATGCTCTTCATCCTCATGTAGACAAGTGAAATCCAGAACCATTAAACGATCATTGGGAGGACTTGAAAGATGAATTTATCCAAGTATTCTACTATGAGTACCAGTACGGGAGGACTTCAGCTGATGAGGCTTCGCTGTTGCACTTGCAAACCTTTGTAACAGAGGATGTAGTGGGCAGACGTCTCTTGGCTGTTCTAGAGAACTCAACTCACTATCCACCAACTGCTCCCGCGAAGAGAACTTATCCTCCTCCTAGAATTCCTGGAACTAACCGAATTGCTCACAGACTGATTCATAAAGAAGCTGAGAAATTGGCTGTCAAATTGAGGATCAACATATTTCAAGATTTTGTGAGATTTCATAAGGCCAAGGAGCACATCTACTGGAAGTATGGATTGACTCTCCAAGAAGATCAAGACAAGTAATGCTGCGAAGAGAAGATAAGGCAACTGATATATTGGGTTTTTGATGTTTTAAATTCTTAAGATCAATTGTGATGTAATCGCCCAAACTTGTTATCCTTAATGATGAGTTATGGTTTTTGAAAGAAAAGTCTTGAATCATTAACTTTTCTTGATGACTACCATCTCATGGTCCAATTTCAGAGTTAACTTATATTTCGTCTTATGCTAACCCTCTGTTTCTTATAGACTAGAACTCCGTTTATTTGTAAGTTAGGTGATGTCAGTTTAGAGTTTTGGCATCATCAAAAAGTAGAAAATTGTTGGGAAAATTAATAAATGTTTTGATTCATCCCAAAACCCAACTGACCCCAACCGAGTAGATGAAGCCATCAGTCTGAACTTAGATAGAGCTCACTGTTTGAGCGTAGGGATTTTCATCTTTACAGGTTTTAAATAGAAGAAGTTTGTCGAACTGAAGCTCAGTTGACTCCATAGTTGATGCATGCAGCTCAAGCATGTCGGGATGGTGTGATGAAGACAGACGTCGCAAAGTCAAGAAGAAAAGACCTTGAAGATAGAGTAAGTAGATGAGCTGAAGTTCGAAATTCAAATCAACTCAGAAGCTCAAGACAACCAAAACTTTCCATAAATGGACCGACTAAGAGGACTTGCATAAAGCAAGGGTCGCAGTTACCATATTAGGAAATGTTGCAAAAGAGTAGGTGGAGTGCCATACTTTTTGGCAGAGGTCAAACGACTCTTTCCAATGGCTAGTTTACCTCCCTTGCAAAAAGGTGAGAGAGAGAGAAGAGACGCCCAAAAGAGCAGACACGCACAATGAACTAGATATCAAATTAGAAGTAGATTCTCTCTCGCCAAGCAAGATTTGTCGAGCTAAAGAACTAGTTGTAGTAGAGTGTCAAGTTTTCCTCTTGTTCTTCCCATCTAGTCTAGATTTGTAGTAGGTTCTTGCATAGATTCTAAGAAGACTATTGTAATACCCCGATCTTCCATAAGTCTTTAAGTTCGTCTTAATTGAGCTTATGTGCCTTTATGTGATAAAAATTTCCGAGAAAAGAAATTTTCTCATGAAATTACTAAAATGCCCTTGAGTGCCTTTACGTGATTTTTATCGTTTCGGTTAATTAGTGTCTAATTAGTGTCTATTGATTCTAAAAATTATTGTAGAAGCTTTGAGATGTGTGTGAGAGTCGTCTGAGAACATGCGAGAGAAAATTTAGTTGAAGGTTGAGAAAACCCTAATATGAATAGTAAATTCCAACTTTTTCTTCGTCGCTCAAAAATTTTAATCTGAAAATTTGATTTCTGGATTCTTTGATTTATTTGGTGAAGTTTGAGACGAAGTAGAGAGTTTTCCGATGTCGAGAAAGAGTAGTGATGAGTTTTAAATCGTTTGAGAGTTTAATGAAAAAGTAGGGATAAATTGCACCGGATAACTTTTTTTCTGGCGAAATTTATATCGCGTTTTTTATCACCGGGTGCAACTAAATCTCTATTAATTCCTAATCTACTCTCACATACTCTCACTCTCTCTCATGCTCTTTCTCTCTCTTAATCATCTCTCTCCAATTCTCTCTCTTCTCTCTCTCCTACCGACCTCCCTCCCCTCTCTCGTCACTCTCTCTCTCTCTCGACACACACACACACACACACACCATCTCTTAAAACTCAATGGAAGTGTAGTTTCAAGCTTCAAAAATGGCAAGAACTTAGCCTCCGATCATCCAACGACAAAACCGTTAAGGTATTTGAAATCCTCTCATCTTTGTGATCGATTTAAGACTTGGTTTCATCCTCGTTTCTTTTTTTCATTTTTCGGCAGCTTTGTGTCATGGAAGGAGCTCGATTTTAGCTTGATCTTGAGGCCTAGGAGTTGAAGCTTTGCAAGGTTTGTTCTTGGAAAGTAGAAGTTTAAAGTCGAACCCCTCTTTCCCTCTTTTGACTGTCGATGATGAAGGTTAAGGTGGAGGAGTTTTGATTTTTGTTTGAAGCTTAATATCTATGATTCAAGTATGTATATACGTATGTGAAAAGATGAAGGAAAAATTATGCATGTTTAATTCCTATATGTGCCGAAATTGTTAGGTATTTTTAGGGATTTTTATGATGATGAACTAAGCATGATTTTGATGATAGAAATGAACTTTAGGAATTAATCTAAGAGTTAGGAGATAACTAGTTAAAGAAGAAGGATTTTTCCCTAATTTTCTTCATGAAAATCGAAGGGGATAAGACGAGGAAAAGGAGAAATTTTGTTAGGAAGATTGATGAATGAGTCTATGATTTGAGTATGATGTTTTTGAGTGTTTTGGATACCTGAAAAAGAAGTTAGAAATTTTAGTCATTTTATTTATTTTGATACCGAATTTTTTTAATAAAAATTAGTGATTTACATGCCTAAGTTCTTATTATAAGTTTTGAGGAAGAGCTTGATGAATTTTGAGTATTATGATGCATGAGAAAATGAGGAACTAAAGAGTATGAAATTTCCTTGAAAATTTCGATGAGTACATATATGTGTGTTTAATGATTTTGTGATGATCTTGAAGATTTTGATGATAGGATGATGATAATATGATGATTTATGCATGTTATGTGATTAAGATGAAGAAATGAGTTGCTTTGCTATTTTTGTTGAAAATTTCGAACCAAAAATGCATATAAGGTTGATGGTTTTTTATGCCATATGTTAGTATTGTTTAGTTTAATGATGGAATAGTGGTTTTGAGTATATAATGAGCTTAAGTATAGAAGGAATCGAAGAAAGAAAATCATTTGCTTAAAAGCATGAAAAATTCGAACAAAATGAGGTAGAAATATTTGTGAGTTTTGATACTTATGTGTTCTAAGTTATGAAGTAAGGATAGATTAGTGTTAATGAAATTATTTGGAGTAAATTAGAATTTCAAATCGTTAAAAACGGATTCCTATGGAAACAAGCCTATAAAAGTCGAACTAAATGAGCATGAGAAAAGGATTTTCCGTATTTGAGTTCACTTGAGTGATTTGATTGAAAAATCGATCAAATGGAATTTTTCTAAGTATTATAGAATCTTAAATTTTTTAAATCAAATAAATTTTACACTAAGTGCCAAAACGGTCGATCCATGTAAGAATTTAAGTTGAAATTTTGAGTTCACGATGTTATTTGAAGTATTTGAAAGTTATCGAATAATGAAAATTATTAATCAAAAATCTAGTTAAAAATGAGAAACAAGTAATTTCGTAATGTTAAATTCAAAGATGAGTAACATTAATCAAGTAATAATTAGAATTATTTGAGTCATTTTGCCAAGTTTGGTAATTTTTCCGAGCCTATGCACATTTTATGAGAAAAACAATTTTTATTAAGAGTTTCGGATTTTAAATTCGATACCAAGTTTGAAGTCTTGTTTTTATTTTAAGAAAAATGAAACTAATTTCATTTAAATCTAATAATTTTTATTTCCAAAGTTAAAAACCGAGCAGAGTCGAGTCAGCATGAGTTATAACCGAGTCTTGAATGAGTTTCTATGTGAACATTTATGACTAAATGAATTAATATTATTTTCTAGAATTTTTCTAGAATATTTTTGGAATTTTTTTCTTTTTCCATCTATTTATCGAAGTCGATTGTTTATCTATTTGTGAATTTTCGATTCTTGATCTGAAAGTTTGTTTGTAGATGATTTGTGATATTAATAATCGAGAATTAATCTCGTAATTTTCTGAGTTCATTTAACTCGAGAAATCGAGAAAAAGGAGACATGTGATGTGAATAGTGTTTTTTTGATATTCATGGATTATTTTATTAAAATGTTTGGATATTATTGAGTCAAGTACCTGAGACAGTTACTCTGATGATTGTGTCGATACAATGAGCTACATGCTCGAAACTATTTCCTATTTCTGTTTTATTCTACTTGACTTGGATTGAGACACTTTAATTGCCTTCGGCACTTGAATTATATTTCAATGCTCGTTTATTTAAGTTTAGAATTGAAAGCATGTTCTATTTGTTATCGCTTTCAATCTATATTCCCTTGTTCCCGAGCATGATCCCTTATCGAGTTGTGAATTATTTGAGGTTTCGCCCTCACTGTCCAATGGATTCTAGTCGTCTTTATACACTGAAATTCAAGCTGTGACATATTGGTATTAGAACAGCTCGTCTGCTCTTAAACTTAAACTTTTTCGTGAGTCGAGTCTAGATTTTATTTCCAGGTATGAATATTTTCAAAAGTTTGATAAGTTCAAAATTTAATTAAGTTATTCAGTTTGCTATTTGGGCTTGTCTAGGGTAAAAAGCTTGGTAAGTAGCTTGAATAACTAGATTGCTTTAGAATGCCTTCCCTAATTCTGTGTTTTGTGTGGAAATCGAAAAGGATGGAACAATTGTGCAAAGGTTTTCATGAAATGAAATTGCCAAGTACCCTGAGCAATAAAACCTCTTTGTAAAGCAAAAACGAGTATGTGGAATTGAGAAATTTCAAACGTGTTGATTAACTGTTTAACTGCGCTTAACCCGTTTAAACTCGTATAGGATGGATGATGAGAGCAACCGAGCGATGATGTAAGAGTACTTGCATATTAGGAAGTCGTATCACGAGGCAATTGCTGAATTTCTAGCGCGGTACCATAAGATTTGGAAGACAGTGAAGTATCTCGATATTAGTGCACTCGACAGAATGATTCATCTGATTCAGGCTTTTCCTCGAGAGTGACACGACTGGGCAGCATCGCTAGTACCGAGGTTCATTGGACGCCAGTACCTAGGTGTCTATCTTTACGGCGACTGCAATGCGTTCATTGCTACTATCTCAGGCCCGTTCATTGAGTATGGTGCTCCGCCTCCCTGACCGTTTGACCCTGTTCTTCCAGCTGAGTCGAACGGTTTTGTTCTTGAGCCTCAGCCTCAGTCTCCTTATTGAGACAAACCAGTCCCCGGCACTTCTCCGTTCCGTACCCGTCTTTTCAGACCCCGGCAGTGAGGCTCGACCAGGGACCTAACTAGAGCTTGATGGTGCAAACGACGTGTCAGCGTACCTTCGTCGCGTGAGTAGCCCTGAGAGTCCCTCATGGGACGAGTCTGAGTTGGAGGACGTCAACGTCCGCTTTGAGGACGAGCAGACCGGAGACATGACCAACCCGTGGGAAGTTCCCGGACAAACCTACGGCGACTTCCAAGGCGTTAGCAGCAACAGAGGGTCAAGATAGTGAGGAGGATCCAGAGAAAGATCCCAAGGAGGAGCAGCGAGGTGACGACGACCCGAGCGGTGACGACCCTCACGCTTAGGTCCAATTCTAGAAAGTTGTGGAAAATCCCATACAATATTTACTTTTCTATCGAGAGTTGAACTCTTTTGTTTTCTGTCGTGATGTAAATTATATGACTTGTTGCATAGATAGTTGGTAGAATAGGACGCGAAGTAGTAGCTCGTCTCTCGTTCATTTTTTGAGATATAGACGTCTTGTAGACATATAGGGAATTTTTCTGATGTGAATATTTATCCCTTATTTTTGTATAAGTCCTCAAAAGAGGCCATCATTCCTATGATATGAAAAAGAAGTCGTTAGGCTATTAAAATCAACTTTGAGTCTCATAATTGCTTTGAGAATTGCATGTCTTTGAGATATGAGTAGAAGAGTCGAGTTATTAAATGATGTGTTTCCAGAGTAATTGAGATGTAAAATTCTAAGTCATTATATATGCTGTGTACTATGAGAAATTGTCGAGCATGATGTTTTGTGATGAGTTGGAATTGATGATATTATTAACGCCTACAATTACTTGTATAATTGTGTTAATTTAAATTGATAGTTATTTTTATTTGCAAATTGCATGCTTTATCTGAGGAAATTCTTCCCTAAATGCATGACAAGTATCGATCGAAAATTGTGTTTCCTCTTAAGATAAGAAGTGTTCGAAAGTCAAGAAAATTTTCGAGTAAGTTTGCTAAATTTTCTAATTTTTATCATTTCTTTTAGAATGCCACCAAGAAGAAGAAATGAGAGAGTCGAGCAAAACGATGAAGAAGAGCAACGGGACTAGACCCCGCCTCTTTAAAACGAGCGTCGAATCGAAGAGCTTTTTCTTCGACAAAACCCGCCGACTTTCGATGGTAAAGGCAGTCCTGCGAAAACTGAGGACTGGATTCATTCCTTAGAACGAATTTTTCATTTTCTTCGTTGTGCAGATCGCGAACATCTAGAATGCATGACGTAACACCTTAAAGGTTCCGCCGACTATTGGTGAAAAGCCCGATAGAGGACATATACTCCAGAAGAACGCGAGAATCTGATGTGGGTGCAGTTCAAGAAAGCCATGTATGAGAAGTATGTGCCCAGGAGTTATTGGAAGGAGAAAGCAAACGAATTCGCAAATCTGAGACAAGAGAAGAAGACAGTAGCAGAGTATGACCGAGAATTTTGCAAATTAGCTCGTTTTACGCCCGACAAAGTAGATTCACGATGTGAAGATGTGTGAGCTTTTTCGAGCAGGTTTAAGGCAAGACATTCGCGAAGTTCTTGCAAGTCAGAGTGGTCTGACTTATGGTGAAGCCCTTAATTGAGCCCTTGATATGGAGTTGGCAATGCAACCGGATAGAGGATCGCACTCTTCAGCAACTCCTCAATATCAAAACCGGATGATGACAGCTATTACCCCTCAGTCTTTCCAGCACGGCTCAATCGCGAAAAGAAAAGGAAAATGGAGAAAAGAAACCATCCGAGCAAGAAACCATGGCAAGGAAGAGAACAACAGCAGCATCAAGCTCAAAAAGCGAAACCCCAGCAAAGCAATCAGAATAGCGCATCTTTCGGACCCTTAGGACTTCCCCCCATGTTCGAAATGTGGCAGGATGCATCAAGGCATCTGCAAGGCAGGAAGCAACATCTGTTATACTTGTGGACAACTTAGTAATTTCTCGAATCAGTGCCCAAGTAAACAGCAAGGAACAAGCAGTGGAAGACTGAATCAGTACCCATCTTCGTAGATGGGAGGTATACATGGAGCCCCTCAGCCAAAGCAACCCTAGGGTCAGCGTAAGCTGCAGCTACAAAAGCAGTAGCCCCCTCAGCAGGAGCCGCCGCTCTATCAGAGGGTTTTCGCAATCAAGCAAAAAGTTGGAGTCAAAGACCAAGGAAATCTCGCAGGTATTGAAAAGCTTAAAGGTGTGCCCATTGTCATTTTATTTGATACTGGTGCATTGTATTCATTTATAGCTAGTGCGTGTGTAGAAACCCTTGGCTTAGATGTAGAAGAGTCGAACCAGGAGCTTAGAGTCTCAACCCCTTTGGGTAGATCTGCGTTAGTATCTCGTATTTGCTCAAATTTAGAATTTGAGATCAAAAATCGTATGTTGTCCGCAAAATCCCTAAATCTAATTCAGATGTGGGATGTGGATATAATCTTGGGAATAGATTGGTTAACCGAGAATTTCGCGATGATCCGATGCGACAAGAGGCAGATTACGTTTCAACAACCTGGAGAAGACCATAGTGCATGGAGTTGAGAGAAGTACAAGGAAGAGTATGCCGATTATTTCGGCTATGAAAGCACAGAAGTTGATGAGGAAAAAGGATACGCAAGTATATCTGATTTACCTAAATAAGAATGAGAAGCAAGAGCTGAGTATTGATGATGTAGCGATAGTAAGAGAATATAAGGACGTGTTTCCAGAAGTTTTGCCAGGATTACCTCCTGGTAGGCAATTGGAGTTTACGATTGATCTTGAGCCCGGATCAGCCCTGATTTCTAAAGCCCCATACAAAATGGCCCCGAAAGAACTCCAAGAGCTAAAGATTTAGTTGCAAGAGTTGTTAGATTTGGATTTTATTAGACCCAGTGTTTCCCCTTAGGGAGCACCGATTCTATTCGTGAAGAAGAGAGATGGTAGTCTGAGAATGTGCATTGATTACCGAGAGCTCAACAAGATTACACTCAAGAACAAGTATCCTTTGCCAAGGATAGATGACCTGTTCAACCAGTTGAAAGGAGTCATTATTTTCTCCAAAATTGATTTAAGATTTAGATATCATCAGCTGAAGATTAGGCATGAAGATGTTCCAAAGACTGCATTCAGAACAAGATATGGACATTACGAATTCGTGGTAATGTCATTCGGTTTGACAAATGCCCCAGCTGTATTTATGGATCTAATGAACCGAGTCTTTCATGAATTCTTGGAAAAATTCGTGATAGTATTCATAGACGATATCTTGGTGTATTCAAAAGACGAAGCTGAGCACGAGAAGTATCTCAGAATCGTATTAGAAAGATTAATATTAGAGAAGTTGTATGCTAAATTCAGTAAGTGTGAATTCTGGCTAAAAGAAGTGAATTTTTTTAGGACATGTTGTTTCGTCCGAAGGAATTAAGGTGGATTCAGCCAAAGTACAAGCAGTTCAAGAGTGGAAATCACCAACATCAGTTCATGAAGTCCGTAGTTTCCTTGAATTGGCAGGTTACTACCGGTGATTCATAGAAGGATTTTCCAAGATAGCGAAGCCAATGACGAGTTTGTTAAAGAAGAAATCCAAGTTTAGATGAACGTAGAAATGTGAACAAAGTTTCCAAGAGCTCAAGTCAAGATTGACGACAGCCCCAGTGTTAGACCTTCCTGAAGTAGGAAAGGACTATACTATTTTTACAGACATATCATCCAAAGGTTTGGGATGTGTGTTGATGCAAGATGCAAAAGTGATAGCATATGCTTCAAGAAAACTTATACCTCATAAGAAAAAGTATCCGACGCACGATTTGGAGTTGGCAGCAGTAGTACATGCTCTCAAAATTTGGAGACATTATCTTTATGGAGCCAAGTGCGAAATCTTTTCGGATCATAAGAGTCTGAAGTATTTCTTCGAGCAGAAGGAGTTCAAAATGAGACAAAGACGATGGTTTGAATTGGTAAAAGATTATGACTGCAAAATTTCGTATCACCATGGAAAAGCCAATATCGTAGCCGATGAGTTGAGCAGAAAGGAAAGTTCGGAGTTAGGATTTCTCCTCACTGACGAGGAAAAGTTAATGAAAGAATTTGGAAGGATGAGAATCGAAGTAATTCAACCTCTAATGTCGATGGAGCAAGACATTGCATCTCTAGTAGTGGAGCCCAACCTTAGAACTCGTATCGTAGATGGCCAAAGAAAAGATGAGAGGTTAGAGAATTTGTGGCTAAAAGTCAGAAAAGAAGGAGTTAAAGATTTCAGAGAGTCTAAAGAACAAGATCATGAGTGAAGCCCATGATACCCCGTATACCGCTCATCCCCGCTGTACAAAGATGTACCAGGACTTGAAACAACAATTCTGGTGGGCAGGAATGAAGAAAGACGTAGCCTTGTTTGTGGAAAGATATTTAGCTTGCTAGCAAGTGAAGTCTTTACATCAGAGACCTTTTGGACCTCTCCAACCATTACCAGTCCTGTCGTGGATATGAGATAATGTTAATATAGATTTTGTGACAGGTTTGCCAAAAACAAAGAAGGAAAATACATCCATATGGGTGATTGTGGATCGATTGACGAAGTCCGCTCATTTCATACCTATTCCTATCACCTATGGATCAGATAAGTTGGCCAAAATTTATGTAAAGGAGATTGTGCGATTGCATGAAGTTCCTAAGACGATCACTTCATATCAAGATTCCAAGTTTACTGCCGTTTTTGGGAAAGCTTTCAAAAAGAGCTAGGAACGAAATTGCAATTCAGTACAGCTTATCACCCTCAGACGGATGTTAGTCAGAAAGGATGATCCAAATTTTGGAAGATATGCTAAGAGCCATGGTGCTAGATAAAGGAGAAAATTGGGAGAAAATTTTTCCTTTGGTCGAGTTTGCTTAAAACAACAGTTATCAGAATACGATTGGAATGGCCCCTTACGAAGCTCTTTATGGAAAGAAGTGTAGATCTCCGAAGCTATTGATGAGATGATAGAATCTGCACGTCAGATTCGTGAGAAGATCAAGGAAGCTCAAAGTCGGCTGAAGTCGTATGCCGACAATCTAAGATCAGAAATAAAGTTTGAGATAGGAAGTAAAGTCTTTTTTAAAGTATCTCATTTGAGAGGAGTACATCGATTTGGAGCTAAAGGAAAGCTAAAGCCTAGATTTATAGGACTGTACGAAATCCTAGAAAGGATTGGAGCCGTATCGTATAGGTTAGCTTTGCCGCCGAGTTTTGGAAATTTGCATAACATGTTTCACGTATCCCAGTTACTTAAGTATGTGTTCAATCTGAAGCACGTGATTCGCCAAAAACATGTAACTCTTGAGCCCGACTTGAGTTATGAGGAAAGACCCGAGGAAATTTTGGACCGTAAGATTCAGCAACTTAGAACGAAATTGATTCCCTTAGTTAAGATTAGGTGGCAACACCATGATCTTGAAGAAGCTACGTGGGAACTCGAGGATAAGATGAAAGAAAAGTTTCCCGAGCTCTTTACGCAAGGTTAGTAAATTTCGGGACGAAATTTATTTTAAGGGGATGAGGATGTAATACCCTGATCTTCTATAAGTCTTTAAGTTCGTCTTAATTGAGCTTATGTGCCTTAATTATGTGCTTTTGTGTGATAAAAATTTCCGAGAAAATTTTCTCGTGAAATTACTAAAATGCCATTGAGTGCCTTTACGTGATTTTTATCGTTTCGGTTATCCAAATCGATTGTGTGATGAATTGATTGAGCATGATTATATGATTTTGAGTTTGAATTTCAGAAAATTTTGAGAAGTATCGTTTTTGGATGAATAGTAACTTTTCCCGAGTTTTTACTATTCATCAATCTTTTCCGAATTTTGTCTAATTAGTGTCTTTTGAGTCTTAAATGATTCTAGAAGCTTTGAGATGTGTGTGAGAGTCGTCAGAGAATGTCCGAGACAAAATGTTGTTGAAGGTCCAGAAAATCCTGATATGAATAGTAAATTCCAACTTTTTCTTTGTTGCTTGAAATTTTAATCTGAAAATTTGATTTCTGGATTCCTTGATTTATTTGGTGAAGTTTGAGTTGAAGTAGAGAGTTTTCTGACGTCGAGAAAGAGTCGTGATGAGCTTTAAATTGATTGAGAGTTTAATGAAAAAGTAGGGTTAAATAGCACTGGAAAACTTTTTCTTCAGGCAAAATTTATATCGCATTTTTGATCACCGGGTGTAACTAAAACTCTATTAATACCTAATCTACTCTTACAAACTCTCACTCTCTCTCTCTCTCTCTCTCTTAATCATCTCTCTCCAATTCTCTCTCTTCTCTCTCTCCCACCGACCTCCCTCCCCTCTCTCGTCACTCTCTCTCTCTCTCTCTCTCTCTCTCTCTCTCTCTCTCTCTCGGTACACACACACACACCATCTCTCAAACCTCCATGGAAGTGTAGTTTCAAGCTTAAAAAATGGCAAGAACTTAGCCTCTGATCATCCAACGACCAAATCGTTAAGGTATTTGAAATTCTCTCATCTTTGTGATCGATTTAAGACTAGGTTTTATCCTCCTTTCTTTCTTTCATTTTTCGGCAGCTTTGTGCGATGGAAGAAGATCGATTTTAGCTTGATCTTGAGGCCTAGGAGTTGAAGCTTTGCAAGGTTTGTTCTTGGAAAGTAGAAGCTTAAAGTCGAACCCCTCTTTCCCTCTCTTGACCGTCGATGATGAAGGCTAGGGTGGAGGAGTTTTGATTTTTATTTTAAGCTTACTATCTATGATTCAAGTATGTATATATGCATATGAAAATATGAAGAAAAATCATGCATGTTTAATTCCTATATGTGCCGACATTGTTAGGTATATTTAGGGATTTTTATGATGATGAACTAAGCATGATTTTGATGATAGAAATGAACTTTAGGAATTAATCTATGAGTGAGGATATAACTAGTTAAAGAAGAAGGATTTTTACCTAATTTTCTTCATGAAAATCGAAGGGGATAAGAAGAGGAAAAGAAGAAATTTTGTCAGGAAGATTGATGAATGAGTCGATGATTTGAGTATGATGATTTTGAGTGTTTTGGATATAAGAAAATGAAGTTAGAAATTTTAGTCATTTTATTATTTTGAATACCGATTTTTTTTAATAATAATTAGTGATTTATATGCCTAAGTTCTTATTATAAGTTTTGATGAAGAGTTTGATGAATTTTGAGTATTATGATGCATGAGAAAATGAGGAACTAAAGAGAATGAAATTTCCTTGAAATTTTCGTTGAGTACATATATGTATGTTTGATAATTTTGCGATGATCTTGAAGATTTTGATGATAGGATGATGATAATATGATGATTTATGCATGTTATGTGATTAAGATGAAGAAATGAGTTGCTTTGCTATTTTTGTTGAAAATTTCGAACCAAAAATAAATTTAAGGGTGATGATTTTTTATGTCATATGTTAGTATTGTTTAGTTTAATGATGGAATAATGGTTTTGAGTATATAATTAGCTTAAGTATAGAAGGAATCGAAGAAAGAAAATCATTTGCTTAAAAGCATGAAAAATTCGAACCAAATGAGGTACAAATATTTGTGATTTTTGATACGTATGTGTTCTAAGTTATGAAATAAGGATAGATTAGTGTTAATGAAATTATTTGGAGTATATTAGAATTTAAAATTGTTAAAAACGGATTCCTATGGGAAAAACCCTATAGAAGTCGAACTAATTGAGCATGAGAAAAGGATTTTCTGTATTTGATTTCACTTGAGTGATTTGTTTGAAAAATCGATCAATGGAATTTTTCTATGTATTATAGAATCTTGAATTTTTGAAATCGGATAAATTTTACATTAAGTGCCAAAACGGTCGATCCATGCGAGAGTTTAAGTTGAAATTTTGAGTTCACGATGTTATTTGAAGTATTTGATGATTTGACGATGAAATTAGAATAAAAATAACTAAAGTAGCTTTTTGAAATCTTGAAACCGAATTAGTATGTGAAAGTTATCGAATAATGAAAATTATTAATGAAAAATCGAGTTCAAAATGAGAAACGAGCAATTTCGTAGAGTTAAAGTCAAAGATGAATAAAATTAATCAAGTTAATAAATAATTAGAAGTATTTTAGTCAATGCCAAGTTTGGTAATTTTTTCGAGCCTATGCACGTTTTACGAGAAAAACGATGTAAAATTTATTCCTAAAATTTTTATTAAGAGTTTCGAATTTTAAATCCTATACCAAGTTTGAAGTCTTGTTTTGATTTTAAGAAAAATGAAACTAATTTCATTTAAATCTAATAATTTTTATTTCCAAAGTTATAAACCGAGCAGAGTCGAATCAGCATGAGTTATAACCGAGTCTTGAATGAGTTTCCGAGTGAACATTTATGATTGAATGAATTAATATGATTTTCAAGAATTTTTCTAGAATATTTTTGGAAACTTTTCTTTTTCCATCTATTTATCGAAGTCGATCGTTTATCTGTTTGTGAATGTTCTATTCTTGATCTGAAAGTTTGTTTGTAGATGATTTGTGATATTAAGAACCGAGAATTAATCTCGTAATTTTCTGAGTTCGTTTAACTCAAGAAATTAAGAAAAACGAGACATGTGATGTGAATACTGTTTTTCGATATTCATGGATTATTTTATTAAAATGTTTGGATATTATTGAGTCAAGTACCTGAGTCTGAGAGTCTGTTGGTTTAGTAATTGGATAGAACCGAGAAATCGAGAAAGATCGAGTTAGATAAGTCGAGATAAGTTAAGAAACCCGAGTCAAGTAGAAGTCCTTCAATCGAGCGTTTATTGTTCGTTACGTTTTTCGAGTAAGTAGTCTCGCCCTTATAAAATGTTATTCTTGAAGGAACGAGCGGGACCAAGAAATGAGAGCGAAAGAAGAAAGCAGCTAACCCGACATACCCCTTTGCAGTCAGGTGGACTTTTTAACCAAAACAAAGTGATGAATGTGATTATTATTATCATATTATGTGAGTTTTTAAATTAATTGACTTGCCATTTTATCTGAGTTTTGGTATGTTTAATCATCTACTTGAGTTATTGTTATCCTATGTAAGACAAGAATACACGTGTTGTTGATTGTTTGACGTGACTGTGAGCCTTGCTTCAGTTATGCTAGTCACAGTGTTTGAGAAGTAGGCCTACTTCTCGACACACGAGAATTATGTGATAGATTAATTCATACCTACTATTCAAGTTATATATATGTTGACTACGCAGTCGTTTACAGAAAAGAAAATGATTTTTACATACACAAAGTTAAACGTTTTAAACAGTACTAACACTTGTGATGCAGTGGCAAGACAAGTTCAATTATATAGCTTTATCAAGAAAAGTTTTAAATTATTTTGGCATGTGTTCGCTGAGTACGAAGTACTCAGCGCTAGATCCTCGAAACTATTTCCTATTTCTGTTTTATTCTACTTAACTTGGATTGAGACACTTTTATTGCCTTCGACACTTGAATTATATTTCAATGCTCGTTTATTTGAGTTTAGAATTGAAAGCATATTCTATTTGTTATCGCTTTCAATCTATATTCCCTTATTTCCGAGCATGATCCCTTGTCAAGTTATGTTTTATTTGAGGTTTCACCCTCTCTGTCGAATAGATTCTAGTCGTCTTTATACACTAGAATTCGGGCTATGACAACTATCTCTTGCATATTGAGTCTCTAAGCTTAGGAAGAAGACTCCATTGTTCTCACTGTAGAAAGCTTCATAGTTGGAAAAACCCCCAACCAACCCTTTAGGTCTTTCTTTGAACCCGCAATCAAAGAACCTTAGGTCCTTTAGAACTTGCAATCTAAGACCTAGGCTTTGTTGTTGCCCATAAAAGAGTTGTAGGGTGTACACTTGCCTGGAAAAGTGTTGTAAGGTTTGGTTCGAATGTCACAGCCCCAAATCCCGAGGGACGGCAGAAGTCGGGTTGCGACTGGGGTTGGATTAAAGAAGCGGGGAAGAAGGGGGCTAACTGACTAAACATACGTAAACGACATCAAACATTCACTGAACAAGACTTGAATATAATAAAGAAAGAGTTAATCACGAGTGATTACTCGACAAAAGTACACAAAGGTATCTAAGTTCACGATTACAGACTTATATTACAGTGTTTTGTTCAATATACATATTCTCAAAAAGATTCTAGAGTTTTGCAGCGGAAGAGTCATAACTAAAGCATCCTAACTTCTCAACCCAACTTCAACCCCTGCCGCTCACGTCGCTTCAACCTGCACATTTAGAAAACAATGCAGGGCTAAGTACAAAAGTACTTAGTGGGCACGATGCCGAAATCATAATCATAAGTATAGATAAATATGGCATTTCATAATTTGTAGCACATCGGGGTTTTATTGAAAAGAGGCCCGTGTCTACTAAACATTTTCTGACTCTTTTTCTCAATTTAGCTTGCAAGTATTTTTCTGGTATGTTACGTTCAATCTTGACCAATTCTCATTCACCGTGGCTGGTACCCCTCAATAGGATATCACATACACCACAGGTTACAAAGTGCACTAACTCTGGAAAGCACTTAGCAGCTAACTTAGAGCCGATCGTTAGTTAACCTAGTTAGATTAACTCTAAATCTAGAAAACACGGATGTTAACTTAGATAGGTACAAGAGAACTCACATAAAACATAAAACAGTTCATGCCATAATTATCACTTTGAAAACACAAATATCAAAGCGATAAAGAAAGATTGTAGAGCATTGCTCGTTTTGTTTCATATATAAAAGCCCACCTTGTAATACAAAACTAATAAGCACTAGCTTCCGATCTTCCGATCTTCCGATCTTCCGATCTTCCGATCTTCCGTCCTTTCCTTACTGCTGGCTTTCTCCTTCATCGTAAAAATATAATACTTAAAATCGGGTCGTAAAAGATAATCGATCAAAGAAACTCGAAAAAGTTTTAGTAATTTCATTTCTTTAGGCAATTGCACGCTTACTAGATTCATTTTACTTAAACGGGAACGAGACTCGAACAAATCTCGTTTAGAACTCGAAGGGTCTCATACTCGACTCTTAGGTCAGTAGAGAGGGTAGTCGATAGCTTAATACGACTTAAAAGATCATAAGGAACTAAGTTGGAAAGAATCAACTTAGGAAAATTATGTTTTAGTTCATTATACGACTTAAGCAATTTCTCGCTTAACTATACTTCTTTACTTGAACGGATAAGAGGTACCAACTCGTCTCGGTTAGCACTCAAGGCTCCTTTCTTGACTCTAGGGTCAGTAGGAAAATAGTCGTCAAGTTATTACGGCTTAAACGATCGAAAGAAACTAAGTTGCGAACGAAACAACTTAGAAGAATGAAACTGAAATTTCACTGCGCATTACAGTAACTCTGGGGACTGCCCAGAACAGGGGATCTAGAAACAGGGGATGAGCCATGTACTGTTTGAAATTTTGGGATGTTTAGTTTACGCTCCAATTTACGGATTGCAAATCCGATAAACGAGCTAGAAGTTATTACAGTTTCCGGCAAGGGTCGCAAAACTGCCGCGCTAACCCTAGTTGCTCGATAGAATCGACGTATAACTTCTTAGGTTCGTTCTAAGTTCTCGTATTCGATTTCTTATGAAACTTGACCCTTAAGGCAGTCATCACGTACCCCCATACGTGATGAACTCCTTCTCAAAACTCGTCCAATAGCACGACGTTCTAAACGTCGGCTTTCAACTAACATGCACTAAACCAACAAGTTATCAAATTCTCGTTCTAGTTCTCGACTATTACTATAACTCATATAATATTAGCTCGAAAGCTCATGACATCAACTAAAAAGTTATTCCCAAGTCCATCATAAACAATAATATCAAGTTAGAATTCTCATTCGACTTCTCGGTTATCAATTACGACTAGTTGTTCGTCTCTTACGCGATTTAAAAAGTTGTCGGATTTCGTTCAAATTTTACGTCATCAAACATCATCTAACAAGATTCATTTTCATGCATATAATCACTTCATATCAATACTAGATCTCAACTTACGACGAGTTCTTCATCTCTTACATTACACAAAAAATTTTTATAAAAATCTAAATAAATTCCTATCAACAATTAATACCGATTACAACATTATTTCATCAACCAAACATCATCTAAATCAACCACATGAAACCCCCTAATTTTCTACTTATTTTCGGTATTAACACATAGGTTAAGAGGGTGTTTTTCTTCGTCAATTAACAACATTTAACTCTTAATCATCCTATTATAACATCAATTGATCAAATGAAATCCAATTACACATTAAAATGCAAAAACCCCCAATTTCAAACCCTAAACCCTAAATCGGTTTCAATCAAACAAAGGGCTTTCGATTTCTCTTGGTTCTAATCACTGATTAAACACTTCCTAAGCATGATTATAACATCAATTTAAGAATTCCTAAAATCCTACAAAAAGCCCTAAATTTTCGGTAATTACATAGAGTTAGGGTTCATGATTTTTCTTCAATTTCAATCCTAGAATTCATATCTAAACACAACTAATTTCACTAATCGAAGATCAAAACATCTAGTTCATCATCCCTAAATTTTCGATCCAAAGAAAAAAATAAAAAGAAATGGATGATGGATGGATAGAAGCATAGAGGAGAGGATTACCTTGAGATTTAACAAAGAAAGTAATAGGTTTTGATGGTTGGATGATGACTTGTGTGTTTCTCCTTGCTCAAGATCTTGAAGCTTCTTCAATGGAGATGGAAGAAGAAGGATGGGAGAGAAAGAGGGGAGGCTGCCGAAATGGGGGAGGGAAGGAGTGAGAGAGATGATTTAAATTGATATGTTAAGATCTAACTAGACTTAGGTGTAAAGGTTAACTAAATATCTATATGATGAGTCATTTAGTTAGAAACTATATAATAATGAAATATCTAAGCTTGGAGAGAGGGGGAAGTCGGTCATGGAGGGGGAAAAAGAAGGAATTACGCGCTTTTCCGGTGCGATATGACATTACGGAAATCGAACGATGAAAAACGTAGCTCGGCACAAAATCGTCACGATCCGATTCGTCCAAAAATTCTAACGTACTAAACTTAATTGGAAAATAATATTTAATAAATTTATTCTGACAAAATCTCGGGACGACACAGTCCGAGTTTCGTCCGGAAAATCATAAAAAGGAAATTTCTCGAGCGAGTTCGTATCGCGATTTCGTGAATGTAAAAATCAGACGGTTTTCCGTTCTGAGTTCACGAACTAAAAACTTTTCGTACACGCTAAACCTAAATACAGTAGTCGTCTAGCTGACTTCCGTAATTTATTTTCGGACACAGATTCGACCGTTAGTCTTAGAATTCAAAATCGTAAACTTAGGCGTGCAAAGCTATTTATTTTATTAACTTTAAAATTTTGAGATCGTAAGGAATTTCCGGGGCATTACATTCTACCCCCCTTACGAAAAATTTCGTCCCGAAATTTGCATACCTTCTGTAAAAAGATGAGGATATCTCTCCTTCATCTTCTCCTCGAGATCCCACGTGGCTTCTTCTTGCCCGTGGTGGTTTCATAGCACTTTAACGATTGGAATCGATTTGGTTTTTAACTCTTGGACTTTTCTATCCAGAATCGATATCGGCTTCTCTTCATAGCTTAGGTCAGATTCAAGAACTACGTCTTGCTGACTAATGACGTGCTTAGGATCATAGACATATTTTCTCAACTGAGAAACGTGAAAAACGTTGTGAATGCTTCCTAGACTTGGCGGTAAGGCCAATCTATAAGCGACGGGTCCTATTCTCTCGAGGATATTATACGGTCCTATAAACCTGGGTCTTAGTTTACCCTTAACTCCGAACCTAAGGATTCCTTTGGTCGGTGGTATCTTAAGAAAAATCTTATCTCCTATTTCAAACTCAAGGTTCGTTCGACGATCATCGGCATACGACTTCTGTCGGCTCTGGGCTTCTTTCATTCTATCTCGAATCTGCCGAACTATCTCAATCATCTCATTAATCACATCGGGGCCTAGGTTCTTTCTCTCACCTACTTCATCCCAATAAAGCGGTGATCTACATTTCCTTCCATACAAAGCCTCAAACGGCGCCATTCCTATTGTGGCCTGATAGCTGTTGTTATAAGCGAATTCGACTAAGTGTAGAATTTCTTCCCAATTCGTGCCTCGGTCCAAAACCACTGTTCTTAACATGTCGACTAAAATCTGAATCGTTCTCTCTGACTGCCCATCTGTCTGTGGATGAAACGTTGTACTGAAATTAAGCTCTGTTCCTAATTCTTTTTGCATCGTAATCCAAAATCTCAAAGTAAATTTGGCGTCTCTATCTGATACTATGACCTTCGGTACTCCATGCAGACGTACAATCTCTTTGACATATAACTGAGCTAGTTTCTCTGATCCATAGATAATCTTAATCGGTAAGAAGTGCGCTGACTTCGTAAGCCTATCTATTATCACCCAAATTGCTGTGTTTCCTCTTCTCGACTTAGGCAAGCCTGTGACAAAGTCCATAGCTATGCCTTCCCATTTCCATTCTGGGACATCCAATGGTTGTAGCAATCCATATGGTCGTCTGTGTAAAGCCTTAACTTGCTGACATGCCAAACACCTTTCTACAAACGAGGCAACGTCTCGTTTCATTCCATTCCACCAAAAGTTTCTTCTCAAATCTTGGTACATTTTCGTACTTCCTGGATGTGCTGTATAAGGTGTGTCGTGAGCCTCACTCAAGATCTCGTTCTTCAGTTCGCTGTCGTCATCAGGAATAAAAATTCTGCCTTCATAAAGTATCGCATTGTCTGGAGCTTCAGAATATCCTTCTGGTTTATCTGTTCTTATCCTCACTCATAACTTTTCCATTGATTCGTCTTTTCTCTGGGCACTGATGATTCTTTCTCTCAAATCTGGTGTAGCTTCTAATGCTGCGATCTGACTTGTTATCGTAGCTGGCGTGTCAAGCACTTTGATATCCATCTTCTCGAATTCTCGTACTAAAGTTTCTTCTTCTACAAAAAGGCATCCTAACTTCGTTGGAGCCTTGCGACTCAATGCGTCTGCTACCACATTAGCCTTTCCTGGATGATAGTTAATTCCGCAGTCGTAATCCTTGACTAATTCCAGCCATCTTCTTTGTCTCATGTTCAGTTCTTTTTGCTCGAAAAAGTATTTCAGGCTCTTGTGATCGGTGAATATCTCAACTCTTACACCATAAAGATGGTGTCTCCAAATCTTTAACGCATGCACTACAGCTGCGAGTTCTAAATCGTGGGTTGGGTACTCAACTTCGTGAGGTCGAAGTTGTCGTGAAGCATAAGCTATCACTCGTCCATCTTGCATTAAGACACAACCTAATCCATTTTTTCATGCGTCGGTGTAAACCACATACTCTTTGTTTGTGTCTGGAAGTGCTAATATTGGCGCTGTGGTTAATTTCTCCTTAAGCGTTTGGAAACTCTTCTCGCACTCGTCCGTCCACTTAAATTTGGTATCTTTCCTGATTAACTGTGTCATCGGGTGGGCGATCGTGGAGAATCCCTCAATAAATCTTCTGTAGTAACCGGCTAATCCCAAAAAACTTCTGATCTCGTTCTGACTCGTTGGTGACTTCCAGTTATGTACTGCTTCTACTTTGGCTGGGTCCACTTGATTCCTTCCGCCGACACTATATGTCCAAGGAACATAACTTCCTTCAGCCAAAATTCACATTTACTGAATTTGGCGTAGAGTTTCTCAGTTCTTAGTGTTTCCAACACTATCCGTAGATGTTCCTCGTGCTCCTTTTCATTCTTAGAGTAAACGAGGATGTCGTCGATGAATACAAAAATGTATTTGTCCAAGTAGGGGTGGAAAACTCTATTCATAAGATCCATGAATACAGCTGGAGCGTTGGTTAAACCAAATGGCATCACTAGGAATTCATAATGGCCATAACGGGTTCTAAAAGTGGTCTTTGGTACGTCTTCAGGTTTGATCTTGAGCTGATGGTACCCTGACCTCAAATCTATCTTGGAGAAAACTCCTGCACCCTTGAGCTGATCAAACAGATCCTCGATCCTTGGCAAAGGATATTTGTTCTTGAGCGTGATCTTGTTCAGTTCTCGGTAATCTATGCACATTCTCATCGATCCGTCCTTTTTCCTAACAAATTACACTGGTGCTCCCCAAGGTGAGACGTTTGGCCTGATAAAACCAAGGTCTAACAATTCTTGTAATTGGATTTTGAGCTCGTCTAATTCTTTCGGTGCCATCCTATATGGGGCTTTAGATTTAGGTGCGGCTCCTGGTTCTAGGTCGATTGTGAAGTCCACATGACGATCTGGTGGCAATCCTGGTAATACTTCTGGAAAGACGTCTTCGTATTCATTCACAACCCTTACGTCTTGGATGGTCTTCTCGGCTCCTGGCTCTCCGACTAGGTACACAAGATAAGCTGTGGTACCTTTCTTCTTCATAAGTTTCGTGGCTTGAAGGGCTGATATAATTGGTACGCCTCTATCCATTGAAATTCCGTGGAATTCGGTTGGTTCTTTACCCGGCGGTTGAAAAGAGATTTTCTCTCGTTGCAGAGAATTGTGGCGTAATTCTCTAACAACCAATCCATTTCTAGGATTATATCTACGTCCCACATTATCATAACATTTAAGTTGTTCGCTATAACCTTATGAGTTCCGATTTCTAGTTCTAGGTTAGAGCAAACATGAGTAGAAGTAGTGATCTCTCCTGAAGGTGTAGCTACTCTCATAGAATGTGCAGCTCTTACAGGTCTGATGTCTAAGTTATCGGCACACGAGCCAGCAATAAAAGAATGCGATGCGCCAGTATCAAACAGTATCTTAATGGGGATGTTGTGGAGTTTTCCCATACCTGCGAGATTGCTTTTTCCTTTGCGCTGACCACCCTGTTTGATAGCGCATGCCCTCGCATTATGTTGTTGCTGTGCATGCTGCTGAAACTGCTGTTGGTTCATTGGCGGTTGCTGCGGCTGTGCTTGAATGGCTCGGAGGGGTACTGCTTGAAGCGGTTTAGGGCAATCCTTTTTCATGTGCCCCTTCTGTCCACAGTTGAAATAGTTAGGGGTGCCTATCTGACAGACTCCAGGATGGGCTTGGTTGCACTTCGGGCAGACAGGAATGGTAACCCTCCCTGGGTTAATTGCTCCCTGGTTGAAATTTCTCTGCTGCCCTTGCGGCTGGTTCTGTTGTCCATTGCCTCTCCACGTTCTGCTTATTTCCTTGTATAAACAACCCCGATTGGTTGTTCCCCTGCCACGGCCTCTTGTTGCTGTTGTTGTTGTTGTTCTAGCCAGGTTGTTGATATCCCTGCTGGTTACCCCTCTTCTGATTCCTTGGTTGTTATAACCCTGATTGTAGCCTCCGCTACCTCCTCCGTTCCGTTTTCTTTTACCCTGATAGTTGCTACTATTGCTGTTATAGTAGCCTCGGTTCTGATTCTGTGCTGGTGCTGATGCAGTCGGCACAATCTTCTTCTCATCAGGCATGACGGCCTCCATTTCTAGTGCTCTTCCCAAAATATCCGTATAGCCTAGTCCTCCATGACTAGCTAAAGCGATTCCTAGCTCATGTCGTAAACCCCCTTGAAATTTCTTGGATAACTTCTCCTCAGTATCGACCAATGCCGGCGCATACCTTGACAATTTGCAAAACTTGGCATCATATTCAGTCACGGTCATCTTTCCTTGCTTCAGATTATAAAACTCGGCTTCCTTCTGTGCCCTATACGTCTTGGGTACGTACTTATCAAACAATATTTCCTTAAACTCATCCCATGTGAAACGAGCCAGATGCTCTGCGGGTATCACCTTTTGTCTTGCTTCCCACCAGTAATCTGCCGATCCCGTCAGCTGGAATGCGACACAAAGCATTCTCTCCTCATCAGTGCATCTGAGGAGCTTGAAAATCTTCTCCGTAGATCTCACCCATAGCTCAGCATCGCTAGGGCTGCCCGTTCCATTAAACATCGGAGGGTTCCTCTTGAGAAAGAGATCCTCAATATCTCTACGGGGCGGTGGTGGAGGTGGTGGTGATGGGGGTGGTGATGGGGATGGTGATGGTGATGGTGGTGGTGTAGCATTCTGTTCATATTCATGTTCTCTGTTTTTTTCCGGTTGACGTCTCCCACGTCTCTAGGCCTTCCAGGTCCTCGACCTCTCCTATTGTTAACGTTTCTCGGCGGCATTTTCTTTGGTCTAAGGAAAAATTTAAATTCTCATTAGTTTTCTTCTGTTAATTACTCTTAGTACTTACTAGCTCGTTCTCAACTTAATCAAGTTCACAGAACAACATATCGAACATAGCTTAGATATTATTTCATTAATCTATTAACTTTCGAGTTAAACTCAATTTCTCGTTACACGAGTTCATTTTACATTCTGATTTTAATTACACAATTCATAGGAAAATTTTGCTTGTGATTAAAAACCCTCTTTATGGATCATGTATATATATATACATCAAAAAGAATATTAATTCTGCCTCCAACGAGGACTTATACACAAAAAGGTTAGACTACTACTAGTCTAAACTAGGCTGACTGCCTACTATTTATCGGGTGCACTAACAGCTGCAACTCCATATCTACTAAAGTACTAGAACGGAAACGATTCATAAAATTTCGTATCCGCTAGAGTACTACAAAAACTAACTAGTTACTGATCCGACTCTATACAGGACAAAAGAGCTACTACTACTACTGATATTTACCTGCGTCTACAACGCTCTGCTCAACTAAACTGCAGTCGAGTCCAAAAACTACCCCGCTATGGCCTGCAAAAACCCTAAGAGTCCTCCTCTGGGTCCTCCTCCGGGTTCTCCTCCGGGTCCTCCTCCGAGTCCTCCTCCTCGGACTCTGAACCAAAAACAAGCTGAAGTGCCTCGTCCACCCTCAGAGTAGAACCGTCGGCAAGTGTAAGCAGGGTGGGTGAGGGTGCCTTTGAAACTGTCTCCTCCAGGTCGGAAACCAAGTAGTCCTCGCTGACCTCTATCGCACGCTTCTTCAGGGGAAGAAGGTGCTCGGAAACTGAACCTGAACCCGAACCTGACTCGAAGTCTTCCCTAGAACGGACCCTGGACGGTCCTGCCTCCATCTGCTCTCTGACTACTCCCCACTTCGCACAGATCTCCTCGAGCGGCGTAAGTGGAGAAGGTAACTCTAACAAGGCGGCAAGCTCCGCGTCGATCTCTCGGTAGTCTGGCCCCTCCCTATACAGTCTCGTCTCTAAGGGTCCCCTGACTCCACGAATCCCAGCCCTGGGATCAACTCCTCGATCTGCTGACCAACTGGTGGTGACTCTGGTGTAACTACGGTCTCCTCGTCCTCTTCTAACTACTCGGACTGTACGTCCTCCTCCTCACTCGGTACACCGTCTGGTGGCAACTCCAACAGAGTAGAAAACTCTGGGTCTAAGTCAAGGTGCTCTGGCTCTGTCTCTGCTGGAAACTGACTGTAGGGAAGGTGCGGCTCTAATGGGATGGGAAGCATGAATCTGCTCTCAAAGAAGCGCTTGTGCACAAATAGGGCGAATCCAGTGTAGTTGCCGGTCGGCTCAGTGTCGTCGCCGAAAATCCTTAAGAAGTACCATGCCGCATGGTGCGCCCAACCGCGCCACTCGTCCGGTAGGTGTACAATCAGGTCTAGAATCGCCTGACTCTCCGGGATCAAGTGTCGCACTAGGATGTAAGCTGAAGAGAAATTGCTAACAATCTGCCCCACGTCTTCCTCGCCGTAGTCTACCTCAAACTCGTAATACTCGTCCTGAATCATGTCCAGTATGGTGCGCTCGCACTCTACCAAAGGCTGGCTCTTCCGAGCTGTAACACGAGTCCTAGCCATCCTACAAAAGTTTTAAGGAAACACGAATCAGTAACAGGTAGGGAAAATAACTTATCTCAACGAAAAACTTAAATTACAAAATGAATATTCCTTATTCAATTGTAACATCATCACTTAAGTCAACCACTTATCAAAACTTCTAGCAATTCAAGGAATTGCACTCAACAACGATAAATATAAAAAAAAAAATTCAAGATTTTATTTTCATTCTTTATTTCACCATATTTTTTTTACTCATTTTAATTCTTTATTTCTTTCTCAACACATTTCTTAACGACTCTCATTTATTAGAACAAAGTACGTTTACTTCGTTCATGTTACTTATTCAAAAGTAACATCCATTCTCAAAAAAATTTGTCGTTTACGACTCTTAATATTCATACTAGTTGTAGTCGTCGCTCAAAGGCGAAATATTGAATAAATTCCAAAAGAAAATGGAATATAACTTAAAGAATAACTTTCTGGAAAACTAAGTTCCAGTTGTCGTCGCTAGAATCGGGCGATCGATGGAAAATTTAATCAAGCTTCGTGCTCGACTTCTAATAATTTATACGACTTTTCTTCGTAAAGTTCGTTCAAGGCGAACACTACTGAAATACGAAACGAAAAGAAAACGGAAGACGTAAGACGAATGACATCATTTACGTTACTTACACGGAAGCAACGTCCACTTATTTCATTTAGTTTTGATTCCATCTATTCTGTCTTCGTCGTCTCGTTCATATCTTTCTTAATTCGAAGCCGAAAGCTTCTCAAACGTCTACTCGTTCCCTTCGTTTACTAACATGATTTATCGAATCACTTTTATTTTTATTTTCCTTGCAGGAAATTCTTATTTGAAATTTTAAAACAAAGTTCGACTTTGCCGAATCTTCATTCATGTCACTTAACGCACGTGATATTCATCAGTAGAAGTTCTTCTCGCGTTGGGGATCTCCTTTCGAAATCATTTCATAACAACGTTTCTTAAAAACGTCTAAATTCTCAAAGAACCGGAAAGATCTTAGGTTTCGAGTCTGCGTTCTCATTGAACCGGGAAAAATCCCTAAAATCCGACTATATTCTTGTATCCGCATAATTTTTCATAAAAAGGAAATCATTGCGCAAATAATTTCACATAAGATAGTACTCGTACTATCACACAATCACATAAAGTATAAAATTTTACTTCCATAAAATTCTTAAACTCGGAACACAACTCATTCTCATTCTCAAATTCATTGCATACTTATTCATAAAATTTCTTATTTAAAAGAAATTACATAATTGAAATTCTTTCCTTTTTCTCGTTGAGTCGATGGAGCGGGAGGTTGAGTTGACATCTACATTCTCAATCTTAGTGTTCTAGTCTAACTCTTATCTTCTACTTGAAGTAAGATTCTGATCTAAAGTACATACCATTATTCCATCTTATGACTCGAAAGAAGACTCGATATAGAGTACGGATGAATACTCTATATTATTACTCGAAGGAAGACTTGTATATAAATACCACTCTGTGATATTACTAGAAGGAATGACTCGTATTAGAAAAAGATGACTCATAACCAGAGGAGGAAACAAACTACTGCTCCGATACTATTTTGTGGTATTACTGAAAGAATGACTCGGACTAGAAGACTGACTTGCAACCAGAGCAGAAAACGAACTTCTGCTCAGATACCACTTTGTGGTATTAATAAAAGAATAACTCATACTAGGGAAATGACTCGAACTAGAAGATTGACTCATAGTCAGAGCAAAAGACGAACCTCTGCTCTGATACCACTCTGTCACAGCCCCAAATCCCGAGGGACGGCAGAACCCGGGGTGCGACTGGGGTTGGATTAAAGAAGCGGGGAACAAGGGGGCTAACTGACTAAACATACGTAAACGACATCAAACATTCACTGAACAAGACTTGAATATAATAAAGAAAGAGTTAATCACGAGTGATTACTCGATAAAAGTACACAAAGGTATCTAAGTTCACGATTACAACTTATATTACAGTGTTTTGTTCAATATACATATTCTCAAAAAGATTCTAGAGTTTTGCAGCGAAAGAGTCATAACTAAAGCATCCTAACTTCTCAACCCAACTTCAACCCATGCCGCTCACGTCGCTTCAACCTGCACATTTAGAAAACAATGCAGGGCTAAGTACAAAAGTACTTAGTGGGCACGATGCCGAAATCATAATCATAAGTATAGATAAATATGGCATTTCATAATTTGTAGCACATCGGGGTTTTATTGAAAAGAGGCCCGTGTCTACTAAACATTTTCTGACTCTTTTTCTCAATTTAGCTTGCAAGCATTTTTCTGGTATGTTACGTTCAATCTTGACCAATTCTCATTCACCGTGGCTGGTACCCCTCAACAGGATATCACATACACCACAGGTTACAAAGTGCACTAACTCTGGAAAGCATTTAGAAGCTAACTCAAAACCGATCGTTAGTTAACCTAGTTAGATTAACTCTAAATCTGGAAAACACGGATGTTAACTCAGATAGGTACAAGAGAACTCACATAAAACATAAAACAGTTCATGCCATAATTATCACTTTGAAAACACAAATATCAAAGCGATAAAGAAAGATTTTAGAGCATTGCTCGTTTTGTTTCATATATAAAAGCCCACCTTGTAATACAAAACTAATAAGCACTAGCTTCCGATCTTCCGATCTTCCATCCTTTCTTTACTGCTGGCTTCCTCCTTCATCGTAAAAATATAATACTTAAAATCGGGTCGTAAAAGATAATCGATCAAAGAAACTCGAAAAAGTTTTAGTCGTTTCATTTCTTTAGGCAATTGCACGCTTACTAGATTCATTTTACTTAAACGGGAACGAGACTCGAACAAATCTCGTTTAGAACTCGAAGGGTCTCATACTCGACTCTTAGGTCAGTAGAGAGGGTAGTCGATAGGTTAATACGACTTAAAAGATCATAAGGAACTAAGTTGGAAAGAATCAACTTAGGAAAATTATGTTTTAGTTCATTATACGACTTAAGCAATTTCTCGCTTAACTATACTTCTTTACTTGAACGGATAAGAGGTACCAACTCGTCTCGGTTAGCACTCAAAGCTCCTTTCTTGACTCTAGGGTCAGTAGGAAAATAGTCGTCAAGTTATTACGGCTTAAACGATCGAAAGAAACTAAGTTGCGAACGAAACAACTTAGAAGAATGAAACTGAAATTTCACTGCGCATTACAGTAACTCTGGGGACTGCCCAGAACAGGGGATCTGGAAACAGGGGATGAGCAATGTACTGTTTGAAAGTTTGGGATGTCTAGTTTACGCTCCAATTTACGGATTGCAAATCCGATAAACGAGCTAGAAGTTATTACAGTTTCCGGCAAGGGTCGCAAAACTGTCGCGCTAACCCTAGTTGCTCGATAGAATCGACGTATAACTTCTTAGGTTCGTTCTAAGTTCTCGTATTCGATTTCTTATGAAACTTGACCCTTAAGGCAGTCATCACGTACCCCCATACGTGATGAACTCCTTCTCAAAACTCGTCCAATAGCACGACGTTCTAAACGTCGGCTTTCAACTAACATGCACTAAACCAACAAGTTATCAAATTCTCGTTCTAGTTCTCGACTATTACTATAACTCATATAATATTAGCTCAAAAGCTCATGACATCAACTACAAAGTTATTCCCGAGTCCATCATAAACAATAATATCAAGTTAGAATTCTCATTCGACTTCTCGGTTATCAATTACGACTAGTTGTTCGTCTCTTACGCGATTTAAAAAGTTGTCGGATTTCGTTCAAATTTTACGTCATCAAACATCATCTAACAAGATTCATTTTCATGCATATAATCACTTCATATCAATACTATATCTCAACTTACGACGAGTTCTTCATCTCTTACATTACACAAAAAAATTTTAGAAAAATCTAAATAAATTCCTATCAACAATTAATACCGATTACAACATTAATTCATCAACCAAACATCATCTAAATCAACCACATGAAAACCCCTAATTTTCTACTTATTTTCGGTATTAACACATAGGTTAAGAGGGTGTTTTTCTTCGTCAGTTAACAACATTTAACTCTTAATCATCCTATTATAACATCAATTGATCAAATGAAATCCAATTACACATTAAAATGCAAAAACCCCCAATTTCAAACCCTAAACCCTAAATCGGTTTCAATCAAACAAAGGGCTTTCGATTTATCTTGGTTCTAATCACTAATTAAACACTTCCTAAGCATGATTATAACATCAATTTAAGAATTCCTAAAATCCTACAAAAAGCCCTAAATTTTCGGTAATTACATAGAGTTAGGGTTCATGATTTTTCTTCAATTTCAATCCTAGAATTCATATCTAAACACAACTAATTTCACTAATCGAAGATCAAAACATCTAGTTCATCATCCCTAAATTTTCGATCCAAAGAAAAAAATAAAAAGAAATGGATGATGGATGGATAGAAGCATAGAGGAGAGGATTACCTTGAGATTTAACAAAGGAAGTAATAGGTTTTGATGGTTGGATGATGACTTGTGTGTTTCTCCTTGCTCAAGATCTTGAAGCTTCTTAAATGGAGATGGAAGAACAAGGATGGGAGAGAGAGAGGGGAGGCTGCCGAAATGGGGGAGGGAAGGAGTGAGAGAGATGATTTAAATTGATATGTTAAGATCTAACTAGACTTAGGTGTAAAGGTTAACTAAATATCTATATGATGAGTCATTTAGTTAGAAACTATATAATAATGAAATATCTAAGCTTGGAGAGAGGGGGAATTCGGTCATGGAGGGGGAAAAAGAAGGAATTACTCGCTTTTCCGGCGCGATACGACGTTACGGAAATCGAACGATGAAAAACGTAGCTCGGTACAAAATCGTCACAATCCGATTCGTCCAAAAATTCTAACGTACTAAACTTAATCGGAAAATAATATTTAATAAATTTATTCTGACAAAATCTCGGGACGACACAGTCCGAGTTTCGTCCGGAAAATCATAAAAATGAACTTTCTCGAGCGAGTTCGTATCGCGATTTCGTGAATGTAAAAATCAGACGGTTTTTCGTTCTGAGTTCACGAACTAAAAATTTTTCGTACGCGCTAACCCTAAATACAGTAGTCGTCTAGCTGACTTCCGTAATTTATTTTCGGACACGGATTCGACCGTTAGTCTTAGAATTCAAAATCGTAAACTTAGGCGTGCAAAACCATTTATTTTAATAACTTTAAAATTTTGAGATCGTAAGGAATTTTTGGGGCATTACATCGAACCCATAATCGAACTGGTTAGGTTGTTTAGTACCTATAAACCAAACAGAACGTTTGATAAGCACGCTTAAGCTTATCTAGTGGATTACTTCCAAGGAAAGGAAGTAGTGGACGTAGGAGGTTGATCTCCAAACCACGTTAAAATACTGTATCATTTACTTTTCAGTATTTTACATTCACTTATCTAACCAACTAACCCTTGCACGAAAATATACTTTAATTTTGCACTAAAACGGTTTAGGGAACTTGACCTTCCCTCAAAAGGTTTTCAGTTTTGTAAGGAGTCCAAAACCCATCACTTCCGCAAAGTTTACAACTCTGGTTTAAACCTCAATCAGTTTTGATCCTGACTGAGAGAAGCACTCCAACTGTCCTTTTTGTAGTTGTCGAGATAGCTGCACTAACAAGTTCACCAAGAGTTAAAATCGATTTTGTTAAAAAATGCCTATGGGTGTATTCCCTTCCCCCCTCCCATACACCTGTTACTCATTACCGGGACCATAAAAAGTAACGTTTCACAACTATTATTTTTCTTAATGACAATGTTTACTTTTATTCACGACAACTTGTACCTTTAGTTATTTGGTAAAGTAATTATTGTCGTTAAGAAAAGTAATTATTGATATGAAGAAATGTAATCTTCACATTCATTACTTTTCTTCATGATAATATGTACCTTTGTTCAGGACAACTTGTACATTTAGTTATTTGGTCAAGAAATTATTCCGTAAGACGATTGTTGTGTAAAACATAAATATAAAAATAAGTAAATAATAAATCTTATTAATTTATAAATAAGTGAAAATAAATAATGGAGAAAAAAAAGGGAAAAGAAACAAAAAATAAATAAATAAATAAACAAAAATGAAAAATAAAGGTAAATGTAAAAAATAAATAACTTTAAAGTTTTTATTATTTGTTAATAAATAAAAGTAATTAATAAAATACATTAATAAAAAGTGAAAACAAAAGGAAAGAAAAGAAACTCAAAACAAAAGGAAAGAAAGAAGAAAAGAAAAAGAGAAGAATATAAAATATATAAACTTAAAAAAAAAAGGGAGTAATACTTTTTGTTAGGATTCGAACCATTGCATCTAACTTGATTAAGTGACGTCTTGACCACTAAGCCAAGAACTAACCTTTTATAAAAAATCAGTACATTATCATATATATATATTAAACACAGACGCACTTTTCTTTTCTTTTTTTAATATGTCGTGGGTCGGGTTGGGTTGATGGGCTGAACCGGTTGCATGGAAGTGCAGTCCCTAGTCAAATAGATTTTCAAGCTTTTTAGTGATGTAATTTGTAATTATATATATATATATATATATATATATATATATATATATATATATATAGGGAGTGATTCCAATGCAAATAGATCTTAAAGTGAGAATTAGGAATTAATCCAACCATTGATTATATCTACATGGAGGGTCAAGATTTGGCCTGGTCAAAGCAGGTCAAAGCAGGTCAAACCCGGTCAATCCGTTGACTTTTTTTTTTTAACGTTCAACTTACATGCACCACTTTACATATTCGGATGCACCATTTCACATATTCGGATGCACCACTAAGTGCATGAGATGCACAAGAGTTTAAATTTTTTTTTATTTCGTTTTTTTTCGTCTTTTTTTTTCTTATAGTCAGGTCATATGCACCACATCATGTATTCATATGCACCACTAAGTGCATTAAGATTCACTAGTTTTGTTTTCGTTTTTTTTTTTATTTTCTTAAAACGTTGTGCATCTAGTTACACTGTGTGGTGCATCTGGTCATTGCGGTGCATCCGATTTTTTTTCAGTTTTTTATTTCATTTTTTTTACAGATTTTACAAATCTGGTGCATCTAAATGCACTTAGTGGTGCATCAGAATATGTGAAGTGGTGCATCAGAATATGTGAAGTGGTGCATCTTGGGTGACCCCTTAAAAAAAATTGAAAAAAAAAAATGAAAATCTTGTGTATCTAAATGCACTTAGTGGTGCATCTAGTTATATAGAGTGGTGCATCCGAATATGTGAAGTTGTGCATCTTGGGTAACCGTTTATTAAAAAAAAAAAAAGTCAATGGGTTGACCCGAGTTGACTAGGTTGACCCGGGTTTGACCCGCTTTGACTAGGTCAAATCTTGACCCTCCATCACCCATAGATCTATGGTGGAGATCTATTCTTATTTCTTAGGATAATATTTATTCTCATCTGATCTATTTCCTATATATATATGTATATATATTATATTATTAATTAGTTTTGTAATGAATAATATATATATATATATATATATATATTATTCATTACAAAACTAATTAATTGCTTTCTATGAATCGATTTTATTTACAAAGTTTATTGTATAATTTAATATACTTTTTCGAAATGATTGAGTGATTATATATCATCATCAATTAATAATAAAAAAATAAACAGTGCCCATCGGTGCTCCATTCTAATTTTCCTTTATTCTTGTATTTTCTCATTATTAATTCATAATACAAATATATTAATTATTATATCCATATAATAATTCTGCATGCCTTACATGTATATCTATTATTACTATCTTTATCTCTATTCCTCACACTTCTCTAAAGCTTTGTGTATTATTAATTCATAATATGAATATTAATATTATATATGTACTATATCTCAATTTATTTATCTTTTGTGAGAAAAATCAATTTCCTTAATGAGTTAGATACAATTATTACAATACTATATCTCAATCCTTAATAGGTATATATATTCTAAAATTCTTCATATGAAATATATAATCATTCTTAATTATATGTATAATAGTTATGAAAAATAAAATCATATTTAAGTTAGTCTATAAGTAGTGCCATATTTAAATTTAAAGCAATAAAAAAGCAAATTAGCATTTAAGAGGCCAATAGAAAATTTTTATCTGAAAAACCCTGCAACAACTAAATAAATATATTTCACCAACATATCTACATGGAATGCTCTTTATCTTTAATTCATATTTTCTAAAATCTTAGATTTGTGCCTACTAGAAAATATTACTCATATCATATTGAATCTAATGTATGAATAGATAGCTAAAATAAGAAACATAAAAAAAGCTTGAAAATGTAAATATATCTTTCTCAGTATTTTAGCTAAGATTAGAGATATTCATTTAGCATAAACCAACGGGAGGATTCAAATAGAAATAAAAAGAAGAATTTTTTTTTTCTAATTTTCATTAATTTAACTTGGTAGTGTTCAAATTTTTATTGCGTATTATCCCACGGGTTTGCAACGAGAATATACAATAAAGTCACTATTTTAATCGCGATTAGGACAAGAACATGTAGAAAAATTCTAAACAAATTCAGATTTGAAAAAATACTTAATGAATGAGTATGTGTTTTATTGTCATGTATAATTATAAGTTTAGATACATGAAATAAAATTAATTTCCTAAGTTTGATTTACAATTGACGCAAACAACATAATAACTTCTAAATAAGATTACAAATATTTTTAAATATCAGTAAGTCTTGGAGAGGCATTCTACAGAGTGAGTGAGGGGGAAGCTTTGAGAGAAAGACAAGTTTTTTCAATGTTATAATGGTGTGGTTTGTTGTTTGATTTTTTTATGGGAAAAGTAACATATTCCCCCTGAATGTAGACCCCCTTATCGTATTTACCTCCCTAACGAATGTTGACGGCCTGCCAACACCCCAAGCTATTATAAGTTAAGCAAATAGCCCCCCATTCCTAACAGACAGTAGATGCCATTTACGATTTTTGTTATTTTTTTTGTGTTAATTTCCCATAATTTTGTAAAATAAAATATTATTTACCAAGAAAAACTATTTTGAAAGTATATACATATAGATGAAAACATAAACTTATTTCTCGTTAACTCTCGATGGGCTACTTACATATTTGCTTGCTATTCATTATATTTGCTTGCTACATAAAATTCTAATTTTCATATTTGCTCGTGATTCTTTATACTGATTTTATCCTTTCTGCTAGGTGTACTCCTCATTGATGATACTCCTAAACCAGTTCTAGCCATCCCTCACCAAGAAGGGTCTGGAACACAGTTCTAGCCATCCCTCATCTTCAGAACCAGCCACTAGCAAGCTTACCAACGTTGAAGGAGCTGCTATGGATATGGACACCATTAACTTCTTAGCCTAGTTTTTATTACATCACTTATTCCAAGACAATATCTCTTTATGTATTTTCTGGAGAATGGCTCTTTTAATTTTCTTGTCTTGCATTAACTTTTGGATATCTGGATGATCGAGACTGCTTTTGTTGCTATTTGTTCGTGTATTTAGTTTTTCGTTCTTGTTATTTTTGCATTTTCATGAGGTTTTCTAACCCCCACCCCCCCCCCCCCCAAAGGTGTAAGGTACACCCCTAATCTCCCTACTCAAGATGATTTTTTCCTTTTGAACCATTTAGAGTATCAAATCACTTTCTTTTAAGACATCATCTTACTGGATAATAATTTTTAAACCTCTTTTTTTTATCATAAATGCACCACGCAAATATTAACAATAGACAAGGTAAAAAAGGAAACACTCCAGCCTTTATTTACTTTCAACAAGCTCTTTGCGTGCCTTTACAGGAATAGCTGAACAAGTATCCTACCAAAAGAGATAAGAGACCTGGCATGCAGGTTCTTTCTTTGAATAAACAAAACTTAACAACATTTTCTCAAAAAGAAACATTCAAACGTAATATTTCTTAAGATTTCTAATGTTCTATGGCATCGAGGCCTTTTTGCCTTCATAAACTATGAGCTCATACGCTTCTCCTGACAGTACCTTGGTTAGTATAAAGAGACCCTCCCAATTTGGTTATAGCTTCTTCACTGGATGCATTATATCAGCTTTCTTCAATACTAGGTCTCCTTCTTCGAGCTTTTTTATTTTGACTTTCTGGTCATAAGCAGCTTTAGCGCGAGCTTTGTAAACTAAAGCTCGCTGATGAGCTCTCTCTCTATCTTCTTCGATCAGGTCTAGGCTTTCTTCCCACAACTTCCATTATAAGCCAAGATTCTGTGAGTGGAAATTTCTGCTTCCATCGACATGATGGCATCGCACTCGTACACCAAGCGAAAAGGAGATTCTCCTGTTGTTGTTTTCTAGCCAGGCTGATAGGCCCTAACGATGGAGTCCAATTCATCTGGCCACTGAGTTCTCTCTTTTTCCAACCTTGCTTTAATTCCATTCATGATGGTTCGATTAGTTACCTCAACTTGACCGCATGTCTCTGGGTAAGTGACAGTGGCAAATCTCTATTCGATTCCTCTCACTTTGCACCATGTTTGTGTCTTCTTTCCAAAAAATTGGGTACTATTGTCAGATACCAACACTCTAGGAAGGCCATATCGGCAACAAATGTTCTTCCACATGAGTTTGATGATATTATCCTCAGTTACCGTAGCTAGAGGTTTAACGTTGACACACTGGCTGAAATAGTCTACAACTATGATCAAGTAGCACTTCTTTCCTTTTGTCGTGGGCAACTTCCCCACCAGGTCAACACCCCACCTGTTTAAAGGACATTCAACATATTGTACCCTAAGTTTCTCTGCAGGTACATGAATTAAGGAGTCATGCTTTTGGCAATTCGGACTTTTTCTTTAAAAGCCTCAACATCCTTTTTCAAAGTGGGCCAATAATATCCTACTCTCACAACTCGCCTGATCAGGTCCCTGTGCCCCGAACGGTTGGTTGCCCTTCCTCGATATGCTTTTTTTTAAGGCCTTCTTCTTCTGTTAAGCATTGATGAGTCCATATTTTGTGTCTTTTTATTATCTGTTTTAGATAATTCAGATCGAGTCTTTGTGTGTGTTTTTGTCTAGTTTTAGTATCTTGAAGGACATATTTTGGGCAGGAGGTGGTCTGTTGCCTTGCAGGTGGAAACTGGGCAATACAGGGATAGAAAGCTTGATTTTTAGAAGCAGGTCTGGTAGAGCTTTATTGGTCAAGACAGGCGGAGTGTTTTGGTCAGTTGGCTAGTTTCTTTCCTAGGTCTAGAAGGATAAGGAAAAGATGATCTAGCTTAAATATCTTTCCTTATCCGACTAGATTTAGGATCTGCAAGGGATCTCTTGGAGATAGATGTGACTTGCCATGTTGAGGTCGTACTTATCAAGTATTACTTGTATACCAAGGTAGTTCGTGGATTCCTTCCATGTTAAGGACTGGGGGCCCAAATCCTAAGCACTCGCCTATATATATTGAAGCCTAGCTGCTGTGAGAGATGCCGTCTTTAATGCTTTCATTCCCTATTATAATTTGAGAGATTGTGAGGAGAAAAACAAGTCCTACGGGAAAAGTTTATTTGTGTTTTACGTACTATTTTCCATCGGCACTTTTGGCCAGATTTGCTTTACATACTTTGTAAGTTTTAATATAGTTCTTATTATGAGTTCCTCTATTGTTGTGTTCATAGTTTTACTTTCATGTCTAACTAAGTTTTAATACTTGATCTGGGTAAGATAGTTAGGTGATTACTTAAGCTTGAGAGGTCTAATTCGTGCTAGATAATTGCATGCATGTGTTCCCTATATGTTAATGAACTTGTTCCAATATGATATAATACGATTAAGAGATTAATAGGCCATTAATCGCTTAGGGCATATTAGATCACCAATCAATTGGGAGGTAGGAGTGTTTTCCATAACTTATCTCAATTAAGATCGATTAATATTAGAGGAAGGTGTATACCCATTTTGGGCAAGACGTGATGATTCCTTGTTGGGCCTTTCTAGTGATTAATGCTCATTGGGCAAGAAACTGAACGATGACTCCGACAGAGGTATTGCCCAACATAGGGAGCCGGTGGTGCGTCGCCAACTAAGTAAGGATAGGTAAGGGAAGGGTTTGTTGAGAGCGTGACGAGTAAAAATGGATCTCAGCATTCAAGTCCTATAACTAACGATGCATGCATGTGATGAATATATTTGCAGCAATGACCAAGCTAGGGTTTTCACTTAATAATGTCTTAGTTCAGATCAAGTTGTTTTTATTATTGATTAAGTTATTTGATTCATTTCAGTATTTATTTAAGTTCTCGAATTGGGCAAGAGAGCCCTGGTGACCAAGATAGCAAAACAAACCTCTCTTTATAGGTGGAGGAGGTTTCAAGAGATACTAACAATCAACTCCTTCTGGATCGACCCTGTACTTACTTGCTAACTATATAGCTGTGAGGATAGGCTACAAATCCATTTTGAGAGAGCGAATGATAGCCTCGTCAAGCATCTAAGCAGGGGCGGTGATAGAGCTCTCTTAAACATACAACCTCCTACGAGACAATATTTAGCATATATGTGCCTTTTATATGCTCTCGAGCCCTCGGGTAGCTCCCCTGACCTTAGGAAGTGCAATATGGGAGCTCTCCAGTCATCTCTTTCTTCTACAACATTGATGTTTCCTTCAACACATTTAGTTTGCACTCATAGGAGAGTCACCTTTTCTGGTATCAGCTCTTAAGTAGAGCTAGCTAACTTCGCCAGGTGGTCTGCATTGAGGTGTCTCTAGGAATTTGTTCCATGTTAAGACTTTGAAATTCTCTTCGCAAGCTTTACACTCGCTCAACGTATTTAATAATTTTTTTATCTTTCTTCTCGTAGTGTCCTGAGATCTGCTGCACCACTAGCTGCGAATCAAAGTATATAGTTGCCTTTTACGCTCCCAATTCGGCTAACATCTCCATTCCTCTGATAAACACCTCATACTCAACTTCTTTATTAAATGTCTTAAAATCAAATTTCATAGTGAACTTCAGCTTCTCTTGATCAGGAGTAAATATAAAAATGCCCTCACGGCATCCGCCAGTTGTCTCTGAGCCATTTACGTAAGCCTTCCACTCTGGCCACTACACGAGTTTTGTGGTCTCTGGGCTACACTTTGATAGCCGTCTGAGGCTCAAACTCCACCTCATATTCACTGAACTCTACACTCCATTTCTCCCAGAGAGATTTGGCTTGCTTAATACTTGCTTAAAAGGCAGATTCGTTCTAACCACCACATTCTGGGATAAGAAATAAAGTCTTAACCTCCTTGCAACTATTATCACAGCTAAAACAACTTTCTCAATATCCGTATATCTTAACTCAGCTTCCTGAATACCCTTGCTAACATAATAAACAGGTCTCTGCCAAGATCTCACTTCCCTTATAAGGACTGCCCTCAGCGAATATTCCCCTAACGAGATATACAAGTATAGCATTTCACCTACTACCAGTTTAGTTAATATTGGCAGACTTGCCAAATGCTTCTTTAACTCCTCAAAAGCCTTCTGACAGCTTGCATTCCATTCAAACTTGTTGGACTTCCTCAACACCTTGAAAAATGGGAAAGTTCTCTCAGCAGAGATGGATATGAACCTGCTAAGAGCAGTAACTCTCTCGTTCAATCGTTGTACTTCCTTAATACTTGTTTGGGCCATCATCTCATGAATGACTTTTACCTTGGCTTGACTCACTTCTATTCCTCTTGAAGTCACCATGTATCCTAGGAACTTCCCAGATCTCACTCCAAATGTGCATTTAGATAGGTTTAACCATAGGTTATGCTCTCTTATAACTGCCATTACGTCCTCCAAGTCTCTAGTGTGTGCTCAGCCTTTAAACTTTTAACCAGGATATCATCCACATAAACTTCCATAATGCGGCCAATCTGGTTCCCGAATATATGTCCAACATCCTTTGATACGTGGCTCCCACATTTTTTAAGCCAAAAAGCATTCTTATGTATGCAAAGGTTCCACAAACAATTACAAAGGCAGTTTTCTCCACGTCCACAGGAAAAACTGAATTTGATGGTATTCCTGATATGCTTCCAACATGGATAATAACTCACATCCCGATGGAATCTACTAGCTGATCATTCGGACACACTTTGTTTATGTCTCTGAAATCAATGCACATCCTCCAGCTACTATTGTTTTTTGCTACCATCACCGCATTTGACAGTCACTCAGAATATTGGATTCTTACAATGTGATCCACATCCAGGAGTCGCTTGATTTCTTCTTGTATAATTTTTCTGGCCCGAAGGACCTCTTCTTCTGCCTTACTTGCTTCATCTTGGGGTCTACATTTATAAGATGCATGGCTATGCTGGGATCTATCCCTATCATATCCTCCGGGTAAAATGAAAACAAGTCTCCTTCTCAAGCATTGCACTATAGCCTTTTGCTGCTCTTGAGTTCTGATTTTCTACTTTCATAACAAAGCTTGTTTTCTCTTGGTATAGCTCTACCACCATTAGCTCCTCTTCTGCTAGTTGCATACGAGGTTTTAAGTCCGCATCCATATCTTCAGCATTAGTTAATTTATTAGTTAACTCCGGATGCTAATGTTCTCTTTCCACTTTGCTTAGCCTACTTGATGGACTTCACATAGGATTCCTTTGACATTTTTTGGTCTCCCGTGACCTCGCCTACGAATCCTTCTTGTTGTGCAGGAAACATTATTTTCATATGTTATGTTGAGACCACAACTTGGAAATCATTCAATGTTGGTCTACTAGAATAATGTAGTAAGCGGAGGGTAAATCGGCTACTAAAAATTTACCATTCTAGTGCTTGACCCCTTTCCACTTCCAAGGGTTACTTAAAGGGCTACCTATCCGTTGGGTTGGACTTCTCCACCAGCAAAACCATACAATGTTGTCTTAATTGGGTTGAGCTTTGCATTAATTTGCATTTTCTTGAAACAATCCCAGAAAAGGATATTAGCTGCACTGCTGCTTGTTTCAACAAAGATATGTGCAACTCTCCAGTTAGCAATTTCAGCACTGATTACCAGCGCATCATTGTGGGGTTCCGAGCTGCTGACATCATTGGGGCCAAAGCACACATCTACCTTCTTGTTCCTTTCCTCCCCAGGGAATGAACCACAATGTCAATTTCTATATCCATTGTCTTAGCTAACTCTTGTACTTCCTGACTTACACATGCACGAGAGGCTCTCATATAAGCTTTACGTGACCTGCCCGAGTCTCCCGTGATGTTACTTCCCATTATCATATTAATATTTCTCCTTTTTGGTAGGGGGTTATGCCTCCTGGGAGAGCCCCTTTCTCGCTATCCAGGCTTCCGTGGCTGAGGTTCCTTTCTCTTGTAGTTTTTCTCCCTTTATATTTTAACGAACTGCAGTAGACTATCATCCATTTTTAGCAACCGTTCGATGGCGTCGTTCAAGTGTTTGCATGAGTTTGTATCATGACCATAGTCATTATGGTATTTGCAGAACAGATCAGATCGAGGATTGCGAGGGGCTTCTTTATACTTACTTGGGAGCTTAAAATAGGGTGATTTGGCAACTGCCTCCACAACTTCAACTAAGGAAGCATTAAGAGGTGTATATCGATCATACCACTCTTAACCTCCCAAGACTTCGGTGTCCCCTTCTCCTTGTCAGTCCTTAATGATGAGGACAACTTGCTCTCTGAGGTTTCCTTTCTTGGAACTAGAGCACTCTCCTCAACCCTCCTAGCCTCATGTGCTTCTTCCAAATTAAAATATTTATCAGCTTGCATCAGAGGCTCTTCAAAGCTAATCTCCTTGGAGAATGGGGATTGGTTGTTGTCTACCTTTGCAAATTTCTTAGGAGACTTCTTCGTTGGAGAGGTCTTCTTCTAGAGATATCTTACCTGCTACTTGAGGGACAAGATCTCAACAGCTGCCTCATCTCGAGACTTAGCAAATCTCTCTTCATCCTCTATTTTTTGCACAAAAGAGAAAACACAGGGTTAATTTTAAAACATCCTTGATGATATCGTCAGATATTATAGTCAAGTTTATGCCATCTAGTTATTAACCATTTTCTTACTCAGTTAGAGGGCTTTCATAGCCATCACTTTCGTATTGGTCATCCTCAGCACATTCAAACTGCCATGACCCAAACAACACCTGAGTTACTAATTTTCATCATTTTGCCGACAAAAGTTTACTCATATTATTGCTCATCATTCATTTTTTTTAAAAGATGGAAATATGCTCAGATACCTCTTTGGACTTTCCCTTCACATCATTGGAAGATCGTTTGTTTTGGCTTTCTAGCGAGATCATAAACTTAGATACAACTTGGTCCACCATAGCGCTCAGATGACTCATCGAGAGCGCGTAAGTAACGTTTTGCTACGCAGGGGTTTGAAGTTCTTCCCACTGTGCAACCAGGCTTTTGCGAGGTCCCTCTTTCTGCGGGCTCACAGATTTTGGGGCTTTCTTCTTTTGGGCATTACTTGTCCCTCTTTTTGTTGACACCATGCTTCCTTAGACCCCTCAACAATTTTCCCAGGGGCCAAGGAATTTAAAGGACATGATTCATCATGCCCTCTTCCTTAATATCCCCGCTTTAGTTTTACGTAAGGTCGCATGAGATCTCATTTGAGAATCTTACGCTTCTCCGTATTTTCTTTGTCCATCTACGAGAGTTCTTGGTGGTTTATATTTTAAGATCACCATGTTTTCTAGGTTTGGTGACAGAAGAATTTTACACTGAAAATCTCACTTCTTCAAAAACCCATTGAAAAAAAACAAAAACCAGAAAGAAGGAAAAGATTGAGGGAGAGACAAAGATGATAAATATGACAAAACTTTCTCATATAAATTTCGAATTAGGAAATTTAAGAGGCTAACATGCTGATTTTCACTCCAATTTCATCATCGAATCATCATATGCTTCAAATAATATCAAAAACACAAAATTTGATGCTTTCAAGATCCATAACCGTCGAAATTTAACATATATATACATACATGCTCCATTTCAGAAATTCAAAGCTCTATTATGCTTAAAATAATTCCAAATTCATGAATATAATATCAATTAACTCATACAAGGTCAAAATCAAAAATTCCAAATTCAAAATTTTTTTTAAGGTTCAAAGTTTTTTTATTTTTGAGTGAAACTTGTTCGAATTCAAAAATTTGAGGTTCTAACATACTTAGAAAAATTCTAATTGATCAATTTTCGAGGTTAAATTCATCAAATAAGCTCAAACACTAAAAATCCTAATTTTGGCTGATATACTTCGACATTTTTTGGGTTTTTAGCATGAAATCTAATTTCAAGTTCTATAATGCATCAAATAAATCCAATCATAAAATTCTAACATCAAATTATCATTTAGATCACAAGATCATAAAAGTTTCACAATTTCTCATGCATACTAGTTCGAAATTTTCATGTTCTCATGCATGATAATTCATCTCTTAAATTTAATTATATATTCATGCATATATCATCATCAATCTCACAATTGTATCATTAATTCCTCAAGATCATCACAAAATCGCAAATTCTACATATATATACATGCTTCGAAAATTTGAGAAATATAGCAAGATAAATCATGCTTTTCAATTGATCAATTAATCATGCTTCACACTACTCAAATTCATCAATAACATCATCAATTCATGCATCAAAATCATCAAGACAAAACTCCCAATTTCTTATACCTAACCTTCAAAAATTTTAGGGATAACATAGTATTAGAACTCCTTTTCTAAAATTGATTTCACTTACTTTCTTAAATTAATCTACAAGACTCAATTTCTTCATCAAACTCACAATCAATGAAAGACATGTAAACCCCCAAAACTACTCAAAATTTTCGGTATTTACAAGAAAGAGAGAGAGGATCAAGATTTGGCTTTCATCTTCATGCATGGATTCATCCAAGGATCGAAATTTAGACCTCAAAAATTAGCTAGGATCAAACACTCCTCCGAGGAATGAAATTGCCGAAAATGGTGAGGAGATCTACCAAGGAGATCTTAGTCTAGAATTGATCAGAACGAAGAGAGGATCGTGATTACCTTGTTATACTCAATGAAAGGTGATCGGTGATTATGTTCCTCGCAACTCTAGAGCTCCAAATACAAGTCATCAATGGAGGTTTTCATCTTGTGTGTGACTGTGTGTGTGTTGCTGAGAGAGAGAAGTGAGAGAGAGAGAGGATTGAGCGTGAGAGAGAGAGAAGATAGAGAAAAGCGTGAGAGAGGGAGAGAGAAAGGGGGATGTCGGCCAAGAGAGAGAGGTGAGTGAATTAATAGAGAGGGAGAGAGATGCACATTTTCATTGTGCGATAAAAATTGCCAGAAAAAAAAAGTTTTCAGGTGCAAAAAATCCCTATTTTCTCAATTAACTCACAAACATTTTAAAACTTACCACGACTCTTTCTCAATGTCCAAAAACTCTCTACTTCATCTCATATCTCATAAAATAAATCATGTTCTAGAAATTCAGTTTTCGAATCAAAATTTTGAATAATGAAGAAAATCTCGAAAATCACTATTTATATTAGGATTCTTGAAAATATAGCTCAACTCTTTCTCATACAATCTCAAACGACTCTTAAACATATCTCAAAGGTTTGAAAAGAAATTTTATACTCTAAAGACACTAATTAGACAAAATTAGGAAAAACTCGATGTATTGTGATGACTCGGAAAAAGTTACTATTCATCAAAAAACGAAACTTCTCAAAATTTTCCTAAATTCTCAGACTTGAACTCATATGATCACGCTCAAATAATTCATCACATATTCGATTCAGATGACCGAAATGAGAAAAATCACATAAGGGCACTCAAAGGGCATTTTAGTAATTTCACGAGAAAATTTCTTTTCTCGGAAATTTTTATCACGCAAAGGCACATTATCAGACATCTCAAATTAATTAAACTCAATCAAGATGAACTTAAAGACTTATGAAAGATCTGGGTATTACATCGGGATCGTCACCACCTTAAAAGAATTTTCATCCCGAAATTTGCTAACCTTGAGAAAAGAGCTCGGGGAACTTCCGTTTCATCTTATCCTCTAGCTCCCACGTCGCTTCTTCCAGATCATGGTGTCGCCATCTGATCTCAACTAAGGGAATCGATTTCGTCTTAAACTGCTGAATCTTACGATCCAGAATTTTCTCGGGTCTTTCCTCGTAACTCAAATTTGGCTTTAGAGCTAAGTCTTCTTGACGAATCACGTTCTTTGGATAAAAAATGTACTTATGCAACTACGATATATGAAACAAATTATGCGAATTCCCGAAACTGGTTGAAAAAGCTAATCTATACGAGACCAATCTGACGAGCCCAAATTTTGCTCTTTTCGAGTCTTGTTATAGGTCTAGATCGAGTCATTTTGTGTCTTTTGTTTGTCTTTAGTGTCTGGGAGGACACATTGTCAAGGCAGGGGCGAACATGGCAAAATACAGCAGAAAAGGGCAATATATGACCATATTATGCGATAGAGGTCTGGGCAGAGATATAATGCACTTTGGGCAAGGGAATGGAGCATGCAACTTGGGCAAAGAAGCGCACATAAAACACTAAAGTTGTTCCACTTCATAACCTAACAATCAAGTACCGCGCAGGATCTGGCCATTAGGAAAGGAGAGAAATGAAGAAGGCAAGGCGCAAGGCAGAGCAGAGAAGAAGAAGTGCATGTCTTGGGCACGGAGGCGTATAAAGTCAAGCATTTATGAGAGAAGAGTGGGGAGCAAGTAAGAAATCAACCTTACTCAAGTAGCCGATAAGGATGGAATTATTTCCTTCCTTATCCATGAAGATTCATCCAAATCAAATCTGCTAAATAAGGAATGTCTCTTGGTTAACAGAAGCTGCTAGAAGACAGCTGGCAGGCAGCTTGCCCAAGCCTAGTTGCCAACCGACTTATCTAATGGGCTTAGCCTCCAAGAACCACGAATTTCACATCTATAAATACTTCTAGATAGCAAATCAGATGTATCTTGAAATCTTTGAAACTTTACACATTATAGGATATCTTAGAATCTTAGCCTAGGGTTTACTTTATAGTTTTCGAGAGTTTGCCCCTTCGGGGGCAAACGATCTTTGTACTTTTTTTCCGACGATGTTGGTGTCGTTCGGCTTTATTTTAATTTAAGTATTTTTTTTCTATTTCGTTCTTTCTTTTTTTGTTCTTTACTTTATGCCTATGTAGTTATACGAATTTGTGCTTGGGCAAGATGACACTACATAAGCATTAAATTTGGATGTTTATTCGGGCAAGGGGAAAGCTGTATATATGTGTGTTCCGGAGGCATTGGACAACGATTCCAAAGAAGTTCGGTGGCTACGGGTAACTCGGAAGGCCAAGGAGACTTGGGCACATATGGATTCCTACATTGCAGGAGGGTTATCAAGAAGTACTCGTGCTTGCCATACGTTCTTTGAGAGCAGCAAGAATGAGTTGTTAGCCTTGGCCTAGACCTGCAAAGATGTGTCAATGCTGGTGAATGTCGGACAGAGATCCTCTTTATCTCACCTGCGCCAGAGTGGGCCCATCTAGAACCAAATGCTGCTTTACCAACATGTGCTCGATAAGGTGTTATACCTGGGACTTTTGGGCAAGCAAGAGGATTGGCTAAGGTGTCCTTGTCAAGACTTAAACATAAGGATAGAGCTGGGCAGTCTATATAGCGTAGGTGGCGGTGTAAAAATGAGGACCCTGCATAGCTTTAGCCTATAACCACTAACATGCATACGCACCATATATCCTTGCATCGAAGAAGACGTCTTGTTTGTATAGATTGACTCAACACCCAAACCCAGGTTTGTCTTTATCTTTTATTTTATCTTTTATTTATCTTTTAGTTTAACTTTTATTTTTCCTGTTTGGCCAAGACGTGTGTGTGCATAGCCCAAACCCTTAGTGACACCCTGACCAAGAGAAAGCTACACCAACTCCTCGTGGGATCGACCATATACTTATGGCTTACTGTTCTTAGCTGTGGGCATAGGAAAATTATAAATGTATTTTTCACGTGACTCAAATGATGGTCACGTCACAATCCTTTCTAGGATTTCGAACGGTCCTATGAATCTAGGCTTTAGCTTCCCTTTGACACCAAACCGGTGTACTTCTCTTGAAGGGGATACATTTAGAAAAACTTTATTCCCTACTTTAAACTCTAACTCTGATCTTTGATTGTCGGCATACGACTTCTGCCGGCTCTGTGCTTCCTTAATCTTTTCACGAATCTGACGAACAAATTCTATCATTTTCTCGATTACTTTGGGACCTATTACTTTCCTCTCGCCTATTTAATCCAGTAGAGCGTAGATCTACACTTCGTTCCCTATAATGCTTCGTAAGGTGCCATTCCAATTGTATTGCGATAACTGTTGTTGTAGGAAAATTTGACAAGGGGTAAAATAATTCTCCCAGTTGTCTCCTTTGTCTAACACAACGGCTCTCAGCATATCTTCCAATCTAGATAGTCCTTTCCGACTGACCATCTGTCTGAGGGTGATAAGAAATCTTGCAATCATAATCTTTTACCAATTCAAGCTATCGTCTTTGCCTCATGTTTAACTCCTTCTATTCAAATAAATACTCCTATGATCTGAAAAGATCTCACACATGGCTCTATAGAGATGATGTCTCCAGATCTTTAAAGCATGCACTATGGCTGCCAATACCAAATCGTGCGTCGGATACTTCTGCTTATGAGGTTTAAGCTGTTTTGAAGCATAAGCTATCACTCTTCCGTCTTGCATTAACACACATCCCAAACCTTTTAATGATGCATCAGTGAAGATAGTGTAGTCTTTTCCTGCTTCAGCAAAGGCTAACACTGGGGTTGAGGTTAATCTCAATTTGAGCTGTTGGAAACATTCCTCACATTCCATTCTACGGACTCCTCATAGGCTTTGCTATCTCGGAAAATCCTTCTATGAATCGTTGGTAGAAACCTGCTAAACCAAGGAAACTACGGACTTCTTGAGTTGAAGTTAGCGATTTCCATTCTTGAATTGCTTGTACTTTGGCTGAGTCAACTTTGATTCCTTCGGACGAAACAACGTGTCCTAGGAAATTCACTTCCTTAAGCTAGAATTCACACTTGTTGAACTGGGCGTACAACTTCTCAGACATCAATTTTTTCAATACAATTCTAAGATATTTCTCGTTCTCGGCTTCGTCCTTTGAATATCTTGCCTCAGGCCTGCTCGAAATAGCTCGCACATCTTCTTGTCCGTATTCACCTTGTTAGGTGCGAAACGAGCTAACTCAATGAATTCACATTCGTACTTGGCTAATGTCTTCTTTCCTTGCCTCCAGTTTGCAAATTCGTTCGCCTTCTGCTTATGTTAACTCCTAGGTATGTACTTCTCAAACAGAGTTTCCTTGAATTGCTCCCAAGTCAGATTCTCTCGTTATTCTCGTGAATACGTTCTTTATCGGGCTTCCCACCAGTAATTAGCGGATCCTTTGAGCTGGTACATCATACACTCGAGACGCTCTCGGTCTTTACATCGAATAAACTTGAAAATTCGTTCGAGAGAACGGATCCAGTCCTCAGCTTTTGTCGGATTGCCTTTACCATCGAATGACAGCAGATTCTGATGAAGAAAGTGTTCGTCGATTCGTTTTTCATTTTGAAGAGATGGGGTCTACTCCCGTTGCTCTTCTTCTTCATTTCTTTCGGCTCTTGTGTGTCTTCTTCTTAGCCGCATTTTAAAAGAAATGCTAAAAATTAGGCAACTCGGAAAAACTTTCGACAAAACGAACTAAGCTCAAATTTGGAAATTTTCTTGACTTGCAAAATTTTCAACAAAGCATTTATTCATCAATCTTGCAGGTAAAAAAATTCTCAACTCAAAATAAAATAAACAATTATTTACTTGCATGGTTTCTCAGTAATATCATCAAAATCACACATCATCATCATGGAATATCATACTCATATATTGTCACAACGATAAATATAAACATTTAGAAATTCATACTCCTAATGACTCATATCATTGGGGTGATGGCCTCTTTTGAGGACTTATACCATAATAAGGGATAAATATTCACAAAGGAAACTTTCCTATACGTCGACACGATGTTCTATATCTCAAAACGCACTAGACGCGAGCTACTATTTCGCGTTCGGCTTTACTAATATTTTAGGCATCGAGTCAAATAATTTACATTACTGTAAAAAAGATAAAATATGTTCAACTCTCAACAGAAAATAAAAATTGTTCGAAACTTCCACGACTTTCTTGAACTACACCCTAAGCGTGAGAACCATCATCGTTCGGGCCTTCGTCACCTCTAGGCTCCTCCTATGAGTCCTCTTCGGGATCCTTTTCCTCACTCACCTGACCCTCTGTTATTGTCGCCGTAGGTAGCTTCTGGAACATCCAAAGGGTCCATCATGTCTCCAGTCTGCTCGTCCTGGAAGCGAGTGTTGACATCCTCCAGCTCGGTGTCATCCCACGGAGGCGTCTCCAGACTACTCTCCTCATGACGAAGGTATGTGGCTACGTCAACTGTGCCATCAAGCTCTAGCTAGAGCTCTTGGTTAGGCCTCAAAATCCTAGTCTCGAAAGTAAGGTACAAAAAGGCGACATTGTTGCTTGAGATCAACTGGATGTGATCGGTACAGTGGTGCCCACTGTAGCATCGGCTGCGGGATCCTCAAAAGGCTCCCCGTCATCACTGTCGCCTATACGCGTCGGCCTACACTGGAGAATGAGTGCGGTCTCGGTGCATGAACTCCTCGAGTTGGTCGTGCAAAGAAGGCAGAACTCTAAAGGGATCATACGAACCGTTTGGCTTCGTCGCAGCTGAGCTAGACAAGGCGAAGGGGTTGAAGGAGCGTATATGGAGCATATCTCCCAAGTAAGGGCTGAATTAGAACGTGGCTCTCAGCACTAGGCGAGACGGAGAAGGGATAAGGAACGAAACAGGGTCGTCTTGAGGTTGAGGCTCAGAACTAAGCCCGTTCGGCTCAACTTTTGGGATAAGGTCGAAGGGTCAAGAAGGCGGACAACCATGCCTGATGAACTGGCCGGAGATAGTGGTGATAAATCCGTTGCAGTCATTGTACAGATAGACGCCCAAGTACTAGCGTCCGATGTGGCTCGGCATAAGAGAGGTTGCCCAATCACGCCATTCTCGAGGGAGGGCGTAAATCAAGTGTACAATCCTGTCAAGGGCGCTGACATCAAGGTACTTGACTGTCTCCCATACTTTGTTGTACCGTGCTAAAAGCTCTGCAAGTGTCTCGTGATACGTCTTTCTCATATGCAGATACTCCTGCATCATCGCTCGGTCGCTCTCATCATCCATCCTATATGAATCAAATGAATTAAGCACGCCAAAACAGATAAACAACACGTTAAAATTCTAACCACCACATACTTGTTCTTGCTTCCCAAAGATGTTTTATTGCTCAGAGTACTTGGCAATTCCATTTCATGAAAACATTTGCACAAACGTTCCATCCTTTCGATTTCCACACCAAAATATAGTATTAGGAAAGGCACTCTAAAACAATCTAGTTATTCAAGTTACTTAGCAAGCTTTTAACTCTAGACAAACACAAATAGCAAACTGAATAACTTGGAATTAAATTATAAACACAGAAAGCTTTTGAAAATACTCGTTCTTGGTTGTCGAATGAGATGGGGATGCTCAGCGTATTACTAAATCAAACAAGTCTAGGAAACTTAATCTAGATTCGACTCTCAAGAAAGTTTAAGGTTAAGAGCAGACGAGCTACTCTGATACCACTATGTCACAGCCTGAATTCAAGTGTGTAGGAATGACTAGAATCCATTGGACAATGATGGTGAAACAACAGAATAAAACACAACTCAACAAAGGAACATACTCGGGAACAAGGGAATATAGTTTGAAAGTGATAACAAATAAATACATGCTTTCAAATCTTTACTCAAAAGCAAAGCATCATGATATTAATCAAGTAGAAGTAGAGAGAAATAGAAATTGTATCGAACACAAGGCTCATTGTATCGATCACATCATCAGAGTAATAGTTTTAAACACGAATATAAAGTATTTGTTTTGCAGCGAGATATCAAACTCAAGTCCCACAACTGTATGTATGGAGATATACAATTGCAAGCTTAAACAAAAGACTCCACATATTAACACGTTGCCGAGCAATTCATGCCATCCTCATCCGAGCTAACCTGCACGTTTAGAAAATACATGGAGGGCTGAGTACTTCATACTCAATGAACACATACCAAAAATAATTTAAAAGCTTGCTCGATAGAGCTATATAATTGAACTTGCCTTGCCACTGCATCACAAGCGTTAGTACAGTTAAAACATGTTACTTGTGAATGTAAAAACATTTTCTTTTCTGAAACGACTGCGCAGTCGACATATATGTAACAGTAGGTATTAATCAATCTACCATATCATCTCTGTGTCAAGAAGTAGGCCTACTTCTCAAACACTGCGACTGGCCTAACAGAAGCAAGGCTCACACTTACCTAAAATAAATCAATTAACAACACGTGTGTTCCTGTCTCATACAGGATAATAACTCAAGTAGATGATTAAACATACCAGAACTCAAATAATTGGCAAGTCAATTAATTTAAAAAATCACATAATAATAATCAATAAGTAATAGCATTCAATAGTTCTCAGTTTAAAAAGCCCACGTGACAAAAGGGTTAGTCGGTGCAAACTTATTCTTCCTTCCTCACTACTTCTCGGTCCCGCTCGTTTCTTCAAGAATAACATCTTATAAGGACGAGTCTAGTTTCTCAATAACCGAAACAACTTCTAAAACTCGGCTGAAGGACTTTTACTTGACTCGAGTTTTTTAACTTATCTCGGCTCGACTAAATCGATCTATCTCGGTTTCTCGACTCTATTTATGTCAAAGCCCCAAATCCCGAGGGACGGCAGAAGGCAGAAGCCGGGGTGCGACTGGGATTGGATTAAAGAAGTGGGGAAGAAGGGGACTGACTAATTAAACATACATAAAAGACATCATACATTCAATGAACAAGACTTTACTATTAAAAAGGAAGAGTTAATCACGAAGGATTACTCGACAGAAAGTACTCGAAAGCATCTAAGTTAAAGATTACAAACTTAAACTACAGTAATTCACCAAATGTACATAACGTCAAAAGGTCTAGAGTTTTGCAGCGGAAAGTAGGTCATAAGCTAAAGACTTCCTAACAACTCAACTCAACTTCAACCACCGCCGCTCTCGTCGCTTCAACCTGCACATTTAGAAAACATATGTAGGGCTAAGTACGAAAGTACTTAGTAGGCACGTTGCCGAAAACATAAGCATAATTATAGCTAATCTGGCATTTCATAATTTGTAGCACATCGGGGTTTTGTTAAAAAATAGTCCGTGTATACTAAAACATTTTCTGACTCATTTTCATAATTCGGCTTGATCAAGCACTTTTCATAGATGTTACGTTCAAATCTTGACCAATTGTCATTCACCGTGGCTGGTTACCCCTCAACAGGATACCACATACACCACAGGCTACAAAGTGCACAAACCTTGGAAAGCATATAGCTAACTCAAAGCCGATCGATAGTTAACATCCTAGCGGTTAACTCATAAATTATGGAAAACACGAATGTTAACTCAGATAGGTACAAGAAAACTCACACAAAACATAAAATAGTTCATGCCATAATTATCACTTTGAAAACACGGATATCAAAGCGATAAAGAAAAGTTTTCGAGCATTGCTCGTTTTGTTTTATATATAAAAGCCCACCTTAATGATAGAGAACTACTAAACAGGTTCCCGTTCTTCTGTTCTTCCGTCCTTTCCTTAGTGCTGGCTTCCTCCTTCATCGTAAAATAATCACACTTTAAATTCGGTCGTAAAAGATAATCGAACATGGAAATTCGAATTAGGTTTTTGTCGTTTTGTTTCTTTAGGCAATTGCACGCTACTAGTTTCTTTTTAGTTTAAACGGGAACAAGACTCGAACAAATCTCATTTAGAACTCGAAAGGTTTCATACTCAACTCTTAGGTCAGTAGAAAAGATAATCGTTAACTTATTACGGCTTAAACGATCGAAAGAAACTAAGTTGCGAAGAAAACAACTTAGGAAATCAAATCCTGAAAATTCACAGCGCAATGCAGTAGTTCTGGGGACTGCCCATAACAGAGGAATTGGAAACAGGGGATGAGCCCTATTCCGTTAGAAAGCTTGGGAAGTCTAAATTACTCTCCAATTTACGGATCTCAAATCAGATAAACGAGCTAACAGATATTACAGTTTCCGGGAAGGGTCGCAAAACTGCCGCGGCTAACCCTAGTTGCTCGATAGAATTCGTCGAACTTCCTAAGTTCGTTCTATGTTATCGAACCTACGTTTTAACGATTTTAACACTTCAAGGCAGTCAACACGTACTCCCGTACGTGAAGAACTCCTTTCCGCCGTTCGTCTATTAGCACGACGTTCTAAACATCGGCTTTCAAACTAACAAGTATTATACCAAAATCAAGTTAACAATTCTCGTTTCTAGTTCTCGATTATAACTACAACTCATTATATAACAATCCAAATGCTCATGTCGTCAACTACATAGTCGTTCCTTAGTTCATAGTAAGCAATATTATATAGTTAGAAACCTTACTCGACTTCTCCATTATTATTTACGTTCACTTGTTCGTCTCTTACAAAATTTCCAAAGTTATCGGAATTCATTCATTTTCTACGACATTAATCATCACCTAACGAGATTCATTATTATACACATCATCACCTCATATCATTACTTAAACTCAACTTAATTCGAGTTCTTAGTCTCTTAGGATTTCTATAAAAATTTTAGAATAAATCCAATTAATTTCTATCATCAACTATTATCATTAGAATCTATAATCTAACATCATTTCATCAATTAAAGATCGAACTACAAAAACCCCTATTTCTTCACCAAAATCGGCATTAACACAAATTTGGGGGAATTGGTTTTCTTCATCAATTAACATCATTAATCCATTTATCCAACTACTACACATCAATCTAACCAATTACAAGTCTCATTACATCATTAATTTGAAATCCAAGTGAAACCCTAACCTAAAAATTCGGTCCTCATTAGAATCTTAGGGCTTTTCATTTCTACTTGTTTAATTCAATAATTAAACTACTCCTAAGTCAAATTAACCAAACAATTTATGAAACAAAACATCCTACATCTAAACCCCCAAATTTCGGTTTCTCTTAGCAATTAGGGTTGTTGAATTTCTTCAACTTTTACCCATAGAAATCACTTACTAACACCTTCTATGCCATGAGTTAAAGATCAAAACATCACTCATCTATAATTCGATCCTCAAGAAAAATTAGAAGAAAGGAAAACTAATTGGATAGAATAAGAGAGGAGGTAATTACCTTGAACTTTAGTGAAGGAAGTTAGAAGATTGATGGAGGATGATGAACTTGTGTGAAAAATCCTTGTCAAAAACTTGAAGATCCAACAATGGTGGAGAGAAAATAGAAGAGAGATATACGTATGTGTGTAGCCGTGTGTGTTGAGGGAGAGAGTGAGGAAGATGACTAACTTAAGGTATTATGTTATATCATTTAAGTTAATAGGTGTAAAGTTAATTAAATATCTAATTGTGAGTCATAAGGTATAATACTATATAAAAAATGAAATATAAAGCTATGTGAGAGAGGGAGAAGTCGGCTATGTGGGGGAGGAAAAGGAGACATACGCGTTTTTCCGGTGCGATACGACGTTACGGAAATCCAAAGACGGAAAACGTATCTCGGCACATTATCGTCAAATTCCGATTCTACCATAAATTCCGACATATTTAACTTATTCGGAAAGTGATATTTAAAAACTTAATTCCGACAAAAACTCGAGACGTCACGGTCCGAGTTTCGCCCGGAAAATCAAAAAAACGAACTTTCTCGGGCGAGTTCGTATCGCGATTTCGTGAATGTAAAAATCAGACGGTTTTCCGTTCTGAGTTCTAGAACTAAAAAGTTTTCGTACGCGATAACCCTAAATACAATAGTCATCTAACTGACTTCCGTAATTTATTTTCGGAAACGGATTTCACCGTTAGTTTTAGAATTCAAAATCGTAAACTTAGGCGTGCAAAGCCATTTTTATTATTAACTTTAAATTTTTAAGACTGTACGGAATTTCTGGGGTATTACAATTTAAGAACTATACCAACAGACTTCTTGGACTCAAACACTTAACTCGATATCATCAAAAAAATTAAAATTTAAACAAATTACGGAAATCAAGAATTTACTATTCACTCCATAACTTCGCATTTCTCGATTTCACAAGTCAAACGAACTCAGAAAATTATGACATTAATTCTCGACTACTCAAAACACAAATCATTCACATTCAGATCATCACATCAAGAATCCAACATTCACAGATAGGTAAACGACTGACTTCGTTAAATAGACGGAAAAAGAAAAATTTTCCGAATTTCTCAAAATATTCTAGAAAAATTCCAGAAAATCACATAAATTCATACAAACTCAAATATCAACTCAGAAATTCATTCAAGACTCATACACAGTCTCATGCTGACTCAATACTGCTCGGCTTTTAACTTAAAAAAATAAAAGTCATCGAATTTTAACGAAAACAGTTTCATTATTTATAAAATAAACAAAGGAATACAAATATGGAATCGGATTCGAAATCCGAAACTTTAATCCAAATATCTCGGAATAAAGTTTAAGTCGATTTTCTCGAAAAACGTGCAGATGCTCAGAAAATTCTCAAATTCTCAAAATTAACTCAAAATAATCTAATTGAACAATTGCTCAATCAATTTCAACTTTTGATATTCAGAACAGGAAAAACCCTAACCCTAAATCTCTTAAGGTTCGACTTTTTCATCTTTTTTAAGCACAAGGGTTCATTTTCTTCTCATTCAAGTTCTAACATGCTCGATAAATATATCTAAGCTCAATTAACTCATTTACTTAGCCAATTTCATCTCAAAACAAGAAATTAGATTTTTAAATTATCAAAAGCTTCAATTTTAATTAACTTTTTCATATAAATTTCGAATTAGGAAATTCAAGATGCTAACATGCTTATTTTCACTCCAATTTCATGCTTTCATGCTCCATAATCATTGAAATTTTCACATATATATACATACATGCTCCATTTCATAAATTCAAAGCTCTATCATGCTTAAAATTATTCCAATTTCATGAATATAACATCAATTAACTCATACAAGGTCAAAATCAAAAATTCCTAATTCAAAATTTCCTTAATGATCGATTTTTTTTTATTTTTGAGTGAAACTTATCCGAATTCAAAAATTCGACGTTCTAACATACTTAGAAAAATTCTAATTGATCGATTTTCAAATCAATTTCATCAAATAAGCTCAAACACTAAAAATCCCAATTTTAGGCTTATATACTTCGACAGTTTTTGGGTTTTTAGCATAGAAAACCGATTTCAACGATTTCAAGTTCTATAATGCATCAAATAAATTCAATCTCAATATTCTAACATCAAATTATCATTTAGATCTCAAGATCATCAAAATTTCACAATTTTTCATGCAAAATAGTTCGAAATTTTCAAGTTCTCATGCATGATAATTCATCTCTTAAATTTAATCACATATTCATGCATATATCATCATCAATCTCACAATTCTATCATTAATTCCTCAAGATAATCACAAAATCGCAGATTCTACATATATACATGCTTCAAAAATTTGAGAAAAATAGCAAGACAACTCATGCTTTTCAATTGATCAATTAATCATGCTTCACGCTACTCAAATTCATCAATAACATCATCAATTCATGCATCAAAATCATCAAGACAAAATTCTCAATTTCTTATACCTAACCTTCAAAATTTTTAGGGATAACATAGCATTAGAACTCCTTTTCCAAAATTTATTACACATACTCTCTTAGATTAATCTACAATGCTCAATTTCATCATCAAACTTGCAATCAAATGAAAGACATGAAGACCCCTAAAACTACTCAAAAATTTTGGTATTTACAAGAGCGAGAGGATCAAGATTTAGCTTCCATCTTCCCGCAAGGATCGGAATTTAGATCTCAAAAATTAGCTAAGATCGAATACTCCTCCAAAGCATGTGATACGATCCTCGCAGGAGTTGCAGATGCTGACGTGAATAGTATACACCCAAGACCAAATCTGAACCGAACCGGATAAGATACAATATTCCAAAACCTCTGGTTCTATCTCGCGAAGTGAATTAGGCGAATAGAAATTTCCTAAAACCAAACTTGATGATGAAACAGCAACTCGGGGACGATGAATGACACACAAACGGTGATGGTGATTCGTTTGATAAGTATATAAGATGGAATATCCTAAAACCTCTAAATCTAACCCATGAAATGAAATAGGAAAAAAGAATTCCCTATAACCCAATGTGATGTTGACGCAGCAACTCGGGGATGATGAATGACACACGAACGAGGGATGGTTAACTCGCCGATACGTCGATATGAACATCACGGTGGCATGCTGTTAATCCGCTAGTTTGGTGAACGAACTGAAGGAGAGATAAACTCACAAAATATTAATTATCAAATCGTCACTTTAATCCATGCCCTACTAGACCTATTTATAGGGGTGGAATATAATAGTGTCCTAATCTAATAAGGAAAACAATTCCTTGAATAATAAGGAAACAAATCCTAATCTAATAAGGAAACAAATCCAAATCTAATAAGGAAACAAATCCTTAACCTAATATATATAAAACTACCAAAATAACTAAAATAAAGCCTTATATTTAGCCTACAATAATTAAAAAAGAAAATTAAAATAAAATAAATAAAATCTTCAAATCTTCAATCATGGATTGTATCAGAACAATGGAGATCCTAGTCTAGAAATGATCACAACGAAGAGAGGATTGTGATTATCTTGTTAGATTCGATGAAAAGTGATCGGTGATTATGTTCCTCGCAACTCTAGAGCTCCAAATTCAAGTCATCAATGGAGGTTTTCATCTTGCATGTGAGTGTGTGTGCGTTGTCGAGAGAGAGAATGGAGAGAGAGGGGATTGAGAGTGAAAGAGAGAGAGAAGAGAGAGAGAAAAACATGAGAGAGGGAGAGAGGAAGGAGGATGTCGGCCAAGAGAGAGAGGTGAGTGAATTTAATAGAGAGGGAGAGAGATGCACATGATCATTGTGCGATAAAAATTGCTGGAAAGAAAAAGTTTTTCGGTGCAAAACATCCCTATTTTCTCAATTAACTCACAAACATTTTTAAACTCACCACGATTCTTTCTCGACGTCCAAAAACTCTCTACTTCGTCTCATATATCACCAAATAAATCATGGATTCTAGAAATCCAGTTTTCGAATCAAAATTTCGAATAACGAAGAAAATCTCGAAAATTACTATTTATATTAGGGTTCTTGAAAATATAGCTCAACTCTTTCTCAAACAATCTCAAACGACTGTCAAACATATCTCAAAGGTTTTAAAAGAACTTTTATACTCAAAAGACACTAATTAGACGAAATTCGGAAAAACTCGATGAATAGTGAAAACTTGGGAAAAGTTATTACTCATCAGAAAATGAAACTTCTCAGAATTTTCCGAAATTCAAATTCATACTCCAACTCATATAATCGTGCATAAACAATTCATCACATATTCCATACGGATAACTGAAACGAGAAAAATCACTTAAGGGCACTCAAAGGGCATTTTAGTAATTTCACGAGAAAAATTTCTTTTCTTGGAAATTTTTATCACACAAAGGCACATTATCAGACATCTCAAAGCAATTAAACTCAATCAAGACGAACTTAAAAACTTATAAGAGATCGGGGTATTACAAAGTTGTTCGCTCTCCGGAAACTAGTTGTAGACCTGAATGTTTTTATACCACATCAAAAATAAAATTCTAGGGTATTCATTATATCGATGTAATTCAAATTATTGCTGAGTACTACCTAATAAAAGTTTGAATTTTTAATTGTCTAAGTAATTTTTATTTTTTGCAAATCATAAAAACAACGTTACATGTGTTCATAAAGAGCGAGAGATTCGATTTCTGATTCATTTAGGTGTTGTGTTGTTCAAGTTTCGAATTGTGAACTATAATAAAAACTTGGCTAAAAATAAGCGATTGATTAGAAGTAAATTCACATATCACTCCATCTCCAACCACCACCAGTGTTTTCTCAATACCCAAAAATGCTCCAGGGATAAAATTGACAACGTTTGGTATGTATTGGGTATGATGTATCATTAGTAATTTACTGGCATAAATTCAAATGAAATTGACACCAAATCCAATGATTGTCATAAATATCAATTTTCATCCTCAGTGTGCATATTAGTTATGTTCTTAGAGAATTTTCAATAGAACCCATGAATAGCAGCTCCCGCGAGCTCCTCGTTGGCGAGCCAGCAAGCTTGATACATCGAGCTTGGCTTGAAAGAGAGATGAGTGAGGCGCGTCTATTGCAAGAGAGTTCATTGATCTAATTTTTCAATTCATACTGTAGAATTAATAAAAATAAATAAAATACAAAAGTTCACTTATAATAGGTACGTACCACTTCTTCACTTTTATATTTTTCTATGTCAACCTTTCTCTTAACCTCATTCCCCACTACCTCTCTTGCATTATCGTTGTCGGATATTTACCCATGTTATACTATTTTATGGTTCCGGTAATGAGTGAACTGGTGTATGAGCCACTACCTCTGCCTGTAATTTATCTGATTCGAGCCAGCGATCTTTGGAGGTAGGTAGGTTCGAGCTGCAAGTGCCTGAGAAGGATATTTTCCTGCCTTCTAGAGGGCTTCAATTAGCCTCTTTCCTACCATGGTATCATCAAGTTCAAATAACTCAAGATTGGTCAGGATTGCAGTATCAGCCTTCAAGGGTCCGTAGGCGCTCATAATACTACATGTGAGCAAACTCCACCTTGATGTCCTCCCAGTTGTCACTCAGTTGTTTAGGCATCCACTTGTTGACAAAAGGGAAGCGAAGTCCGAGCTTCTTCCTATGTGAATCCAATCTTCTTGGAGTCATGTTGGCTCTGGACCTTGACCGCCGTTCAGTTTGATTCAGCTGCATCCTATAAATGGTACGATCATGGCCTTCAGGAAACCTCTGCTCAAGTTTCTTTTGCATGGCTTCCCAGAATTTTTCAAGTTCGGATTTTTGATTCTTCTTGAACTTTTTCATCAATTTAAGGTTGACAACATCTTCTCAGTTGCACCAGACAGTCGCGCCAATTGTATCATTTCTTCATCAGTTGTGGGCGCCTCTTATTCTTCAGCCATTTCCTTCATTAGCTCCTCAACCTTCTCTTGAATAACTGCTCTCTTTGCTTCAACTGCAGCCAACTTCTCAGTCCACTGCTCTTTGGAAGTGGCTGCCTTGGAGTAGGCTTCTCCAGGTAGGGGTGACAGTTCTTCTTTCCCCTTTTTGGCATCAGCAATTAGGGAGGCAACTACATCCTACAAAGAAGAAATTTCTTCATCGCGGCGTGTGTTGGACTAAGTCAGCTCGTTCAGGAGGAGTTGATGAGTCTATTGTTCAGACTTGAGGGACTAATTTTGAGTCCACAAGGACTTGAGTATTTGAGGCTTGAGGGGATCAGCTTGTCACAGCCCGACTTCTAGGCTATTGAAACGACTAAAATGCAAGGGGCAGTAAGATGGAACAACAGAACTTTTACTCTAGAAACATGCTCGGTAATTAAGGAATAACATCAATAATCAATGCATGCTTACAATAATGAGGATTATTAATTAAGTATTTCCCAATGAACGAGCATTTGACAAGAATTCGATCAACAAGTCGAACAAAGGGTTTAGGTTTGGTTATTACGTAAGTTTTGCATTCGAAAGTGTGCCATCTGTTAATCATAATTAACAAATGGTGGTTAAGGAAAAACAAGGATTCGTTTGAGAAATCCATCAACGTTTTAAATGGAATTCAGAAAGGATTTAAGGTTTGTTCGAGCACACGGGCTCGTTTTGTCAAGGATTCGAGCATGCAATCAAACATATCAAAATGATGGTGTTGCAGCGGAATTTAAACAAAACGACATCAAACCCCAAGGCTATATGTATGAAGACACATAACATCAAGCTTAAACCTCAGAATAGATTTATATTAAGAACGAGCCACCCAAGCACACCACATCCTCCTCATCCGAGCTAACCTGCACATTTTAGAAATAACATGAAGGGCATGAATACAACTTACTCAGTGGACACATGCCATAAATATTTTTAAAACTTGCTCTTAGAACTATATGATTATACTTGCCTTTTGTGTTGCATCGCAAGTGTTAGATAAATCATTTAAAAGAATTTACGACTTGTGGCAGCTTAAAACTTTTTCATTTATTTTCTGAAATCGGTTGCAACCATTTATACGGGTATGAATCCATCTACGCGTCTTGTCTTCTTGTGGTGTCGAGAAGTAGGTCTCCTCCTCGAGCACCGTGATCGACGCAATCAAAGCAGAGCTCACAGTCTTTACGTAATCGGCCCAACCGAAGCAAGGCTCACAGTTACTTAACGATCGGCTAGACTGTAACAAGACTCACAATCACCTAATCTAATGCATGCATTGTCCCGTTTTGTGCAGGATATTATTCTTGTGCGTCCACAGTACTTATTCTCACAATATCAAGTAGAGGATTGCACACCAAAAATATTACAACATAGGCAAGTCAATCAATTTAATAAAAAGTGCACATAATAAATAATAAGCGCATTCATCATTTAGTTTTAGTTTAGAAAACCCGCCTGGAAAGTGGCACTGCTCGATTATTCTTTTTCCTCTAGCTGTCCTACTTTTTCACTCCAGTCGTGCCTTCAAAATAATATTATATGAGGACGAGTTTTACTTTTTCAAAAAAACAACAAATATCTAATTCGTCTAACGAACTTCTACGTGACTCGGGTTTCTAAATTCCTAGGTTCGACTTTTTTAATGTTCGATCTTAATCTTTACCCAAGTATTATACCAAAAAATTTCTCAGCATAAATATTTGCCACTGATCGAGCATTCAAACATTTATTCAAATATTAAATATTAAGAATTTATTATTCTTCTAACTTTGAATTTCTCACTTTTCTTATTTCAAACAATTTCACATAATTACGAGATTTATTCTCGTTCACACAAATCACACTTCAGTCATAACTACATCACTTCATAGTCATTTCAAGCAGTCATGGACAATTATTCTGGACATATAATATTGTTCGTTTTCAATTTAAAATATTATTTCTCGGTTTTCAATTTACTTAACTTTATTTTTCTTATAGAAATTCAAGGAATTCAAATTTAAATTCCGTTTCTAATTCTGACCTCTTGAATAAAATTTCTCGAGATACTTTTTGACAAGTTTTTCGAGAAATACTTTAATTTGATCGGAAAATTCTTATTTTCTTATATTTCACTCAAATTAATTTCTATTGAATGATTTTTCGTTAAATTTTGATTTTCAACTTTAGAATCAAGAAAAATCACTTTATTTCTTCTTTTAATTTTCGGCATTCATCATAACTTATTTGTAAGAGGTCGTTTTTGCTCAATTCAAGTTCTTTTACTCTTTATTTATTTATTTAAGCTCTTATAGTTCTCTAATTTATTTATTTACACTTAAATTTTTATAAGTCAACTTTTAATTAGAAATTAGTTGACCTTTTTGTAAGTTCTTCATATGTTATCCAAATTTAATGATTCAAGTGGCTATTATACTTGTTTTTATTTCAGTTTCATGCTTATAACATCAATTACATCTTTTATCCATCAAGTTCTCACAAATTTTCTTTAAATTTTCTGCATTACTCTATTTCTTTTATTCTTGTTCTTTTATACTTCGATTGTTTTGAAACTATCGACAACCATTTGAAACGAGAAGCTGCCCTAGGGAAATTTCTCCCAAGCTTCCTCATCCTCAACCAGGACCCACAGCCAGTCCGGTAATTTTTTCTTGGTATTCTCATATCCAAGCACGTATGATGCTGCCAGTAGAATTTTTGCCAACTTCAAGTAGTTGTTGGCGCTGATCTTGATTTCATTTTCCTTGATAAAAAACTTCTTGTTCCTGAATGGTGTCCACACATCTGCAGCGGTAACCATTTGGTTGCCAAATAGTTGGGAGTACAATGAGGATCGCGGTATGATGTGGTCGGTGTATGGGTCGAATTATGCAGGGCCGAATTTTAGGCCGCTCACCAAAGCAAACTCTTCTCGGCTTAACCGTAAGAGCTTCCCTTCAACCTTGAACCATAGAGCTGATGAATCATACTCGGGGAAGGAAACCACTTGTCGAAGCACCATCCAGTGGATAGCCTTTCCCGATCGCGTGTTCATGTCCTCCATGCCCATAAATTGGCCGAGGCAGGACTGCTTTAGCTTGTCCAACGATGAGTTGCCACTTGCGGTGAGGCATGCTCGGGTGTCGAAAACAAGGGACTCATAACCGTGAGTCATTGTCTTGTTTTTTAATTTTTCAAGCTTCAGCCTCTTGTATTTCCATCGATTCTGCAATAAGAAAAAAAAACAATTCAATAACAAATACATATTCACTGTTTAGTCATAATTTGCTTGGTAAAACCCGGTACGTTTTTACAAAATCATACCTAGTGTACACACACAACATGGTACACCTGGTACGAATTGATAAAATCGTAGCGAGTGTACCAATTCTACGCTGGTACACCTAGTACGCTTTTACAAAATTTACTCAGTTTACCAATTGCAGAATGGCACACTTGGTACGTTTTTGCTAATGCGTACCTAATGTACTTGTCATGTAGGTACGCATTTTGCAAATAAGTACTTGAAAATAATGAAATACTGATATACTTGGTACGTTTTTCATATTTCGTACCAAGTGTACCTGTAGATTAGGTACGTTTTTGTAAATACTTACCTATATTACAATAAAAAATTGGTACACTCGATACGTTTTTGGAAATGTGTACCGAGTGTACTAGAAACATACTAGTTTTCTTGGTACGTATTTGGAAAAATCGTACCAATTTTAACCAAACAAGGCCATATTCAAATGATGAGAATGCAAAATACATCATGCATAAACAATCTCAGCTATTCGGCAAGAAGTTATCCTCAATTCCGGTAATTACATATCTTTAATTAGCGGTACGTTTTTCACAAAATGTACCCGGTGTACCTGTAGAGTTTTCCCCCAAAATTACAGATCTCCAAATCGTACCCTAATTTCTATTCTACTCAAAAAACTAGGTACGCAATTGACATTTAAAATATAATAAACCTGCGAAATCGGAGAAATCAAGCGATTATCAAACATGCAACCACCGTAACTTTTAGATCTGGAAAACATACTGATAAATGCTCGAAAACATCTTCTTCATCGGCTTTCTCCTCCTCGTTTGGCAGTGTAGGCTGGTCTTCTTTGTCTTCTACTTCTTCTTCGCGCGGCCCCGGCGGCGTTTGCTCTCCTTCTTCTTCGCGTGGCTCCGGCAGCATCTGCTCTGCTTCTTCTTCACGCGGCGGCGCCTCTTCGCGCGGCGACGCCTGTTCAAGCGCCGGTGGAACTTCGGTCCTTTGAGACCTTGTTTTCATCGGGGCTTTGCTCGGCGTCACCGCAGTTTTTCTCTGTTTCTTCGCGCATTTGGGCGGCGTTGCCGCTGCTTTGCTAGTCGTCGCCGCGGTGGTCACCTTCGCCGTCGTTGCTTTTGCTACTTCGGCTTCTTTATCCTTCCCCGCGGCGGCAGTTTTTGGTTTTTTTGTTCGCGGCGCCATTTAGATAGATCTAGGAGGTTGATGGTGGAGTGTGGCGGTGTGATGGCGGAGTGTGGCGGTGTGGTTGACGGCGGCGGTAGGGTTGGGAGTTTCCTACTGTATCGTCGCAGAAAACAGGGAGAGAGAAAACGGAGAGAGAGAATGATGGGGAAGAGAGAGAGAAGTTGACTAAATGTATTTTGAATTTTAACCGTACACACACCCACTACCCTATAAGGGTATTTCTGTTAAATTGGGTACAATTTTACCCAAATTTTGTCAAAAGTGTTCTTTTGACAAAATTTGTTATTACCATATAGGGTAATGACATATCACCATTTGCATATATATATATATATATATATATATATATATATATATATATTTCGATTTTCATAAAAAAAATAACCAAATAATTTATTTCTTCACTCAATCCTCAAATTATGCATAAATCTTCATAAACTCATCATTTTATCATCATCTACTCAAAATATCATAAACTCAAAATTTCCTCAAATATATACCCATCGAAATTTTATAAGAATTAACAAGAAATTCATACTTCATCAAGTTCTTCACTTCTAATGCATCATATCACTTAAAATTCATCAAAATCATAATCTAATCCTTAGTAGGAATTTACAAAATAAATCCCTAAATTTCTATCAAAATTTTCAGTCATCGTCAAAAATAAAATGACCAAAAATTTTCTAACTTCATTTCTTATACTCAAATCACTTAAAATCATTATATATGAATCATCAACTCATTCATCAAATAAATCAACAAAAACTCATATTTTCCTCTTTCTTTCTTCATCGATTTTTATGAAGAAAAATAAGGAAGATTTCTTCTCTTTTTAACTACTTATCTCATAACTCATAGATAAATTCCTAGACCTCACTTTCATCATCAAATTCATGCGTCAATCTTCATCATAAAAATTCCTAAAATTACCCTATCATTTTCGGCACATATAGTAATTAAACATGCATGATTTTTCCTTTATCTTTTCACATACATATATACATATAAGAATCGAAAATAACATACTTAAAAACAAGAATTAAAACTCCTCCTTCTTGATCATCATCATCGGCGGTTTTAGGGAGGAAGGGAGGCTCAAGTTTCGGCTTTGATTTTCATGTGTAGCTCGACTTCTAGACCTCAAAAACGAGCTAAAATTGAACACTCCTCCAAGGCTTTAAAACTGCCGAAATAAATGGAGAGGAAAGAGGATGGTTTTAGTCTTGAAATGATCACAAGGTTGAGAAGATCAAGATTACCTTGTTAGTTTTGATTAACGATGGTAGAATATTATAATCCTTGCAAACTTTGGAGATTGAAAGCTTAAGTTTTAATGGAGGAATTTGTGTGTGTTTGTGGGTGTGTGTGACCAAGAGAGAGAAGGAAGGGAGGGAGTGATATGCATGGAGAGGGAGAGAATGAGGGAGAGTGAGAGTTTATGAGAGTGGGGTTGAGGGGGGAGTTTATCTCACTCTCTTGAGGGAGAGAGTAGAGTTCAATACATTGAGGAGGGAGAGAGCCATCTCGGCTGTTGAGAAAGAAAATAATCTGATTTTTATCAGATAAAAATCCTTGGAAGAAAATATTTTCGGTTCAAAACATCCCTCTTTAATCGATTAACTCTCAAAGACTCAAAACTCACCAAGACACTTTCTCGACCTCCAATTTCTCTCTAACTCATCTCATTAATCATAAAATAAATCAAGGATTCGGGAAACCCAATTTTCGGATCAAAATTCCGAATAACGAAAAAAACGTATAAATTCGCACACATACCTAATTTCTTATTCTCGTACTCATATAGCTCATCACATCTTTGTTTGATTCTGAAATGAGAAAATTATGTTTTTGCCCTTCAGGGGCATTTTGGTAATTTCACATGGAAAATTATTTCTCAAAAATTTTTATCACATAATTTCGCACATAATCACATATGAACATATTTAATAAGCACTTAGGCACATTTAATCATAATTAGGAAGAATAATTAAGACTCAGAAGATCAAGGTATTACATCCTCTCCCCCTCAAAGAAATTTCGTCCCGAAATTTGTTTATCTTAGGATATCTTAGGAAAATAATTCGGAGAAAACTTACTTTTACAATCTAGAATCTCCTCGGGTCTCTTCTCTCGACTCAAATCTGGCTCAAGGGTCACGTCTTCTTGACGGTCTATACGCTTCGGTTCTTACACATCTAAGGTGCGTGAAAAACTTTTATATTAATTCCCGCAACTTGGTGGCAATACTAACTTATAAGAAACGACACGAATCCTTTCTTAGGATTTTGAAGTGTCCAATATATCTCGATTTAATCTTCCTATTTATGTTAAGATTGTGGATTTCTCTCAAAGAAACCACTTTTAAAAAAACTTTATTTCTAAATACGAACTCTAACTCTAATCTTCGATTAATGATTTACGACTTCTGTCGACTCTCGACTTCACTTATTTTCTCTCAAATCTGACGAACAGATTCTAACATCTCTTTAACTCCTTCAGGTCTCATAACATTTCTCCCGCTTACTTCATGTTTCACTCCTTCTCAGTCGAACTATTACTTCAAATTCCGATTCATCATCGTATTTTCTGGATTCCGGGTGTAAGGAGTATCATGAGCTTGCTCATAACTTCCTTTCTAAGCTCCTCGTCATTGGGTACAGAAATGCTACTATAGAATGACAGAGCGTTGACACTCGTTTCTCCAAAACCTTCAACTCCTTCCTTTCAAATTTTAAGCTTCACTTTCTCCAACTTATCATCTTTTTTTGGCGATCTACGATTCGGGATCTCATGCCTATATAACTACAAAAGATGCAATTTCTTGCTCCTCAACAACAGAATCTAAACAACTTCTATTCTCATTCTCTCTAACTCCTCTATAATTCTTTCCTCTTCCGAGAGGATAAATCCTAACTCAGAACTTTCTTCTCTACTTAGGGCATCGACCACTACATCAACTTTTCTGGGGTACTAGGAGATCTTATGATTATCATCCTTTACTCGCTCACATCATCCTCTCGGTCTCATACTTATTTTCTTCTGCTCGAAGAAGCATTCTAAACTCTTGTGATCTGAAAAGATTTCGCAATTAACTCCATACAGATGATGTCTCCATATTTTTAAAGCATGAGCTAAGGCTGCTAATTCTAAATTATAATTCGGGTTCTTCTACTCATGGGGTTTGTGTTGCCTTCAAGCAGAGGCTATAACTTTTCCATCTTGCATTAGGACACAACCTAGTCCTTTCAACAATGTATTTGTAGTCCTTTCCAACTCCAGAAAGGGCTAATACTAGAGCGGAGGCTACTCTTGATTAAAGACCTTAGAAAATTTCCTCGTACTTTTTCGATCTACTAGACTTCAAATCTTTCTTTAATAGGCTGATCATTCACTTTACTTTCTTGGAGGATTCATCAAAGAATCTCCTGTTGCATCATGCTACACCCAAGAAATTATGAATTTTCTTTAAGTGAGGTTGGTGATTTCTAATCTTGAATTGTTTGCACTTTTGCCGAATTAACTTTCATTCCTTCGGTTCCTTCGGACGACGCAACATGTCCTAGGAATTTCATTTCCTTTAGCCAAAAATTCACACTCCCTGAATTTGGCATTCAACTTCTCAACTCTCAACTCCTCTAACGCGATCCTGGGAGGCTTCCCACACTCGGCTTTACTCCTTGAATAAACTAGAATATCGAGTTTAAGTATGATCTCCAACTATTCTAAATAGTCATCGAAGACTTGATTTATTAAATCTATGCATGCGACTAGAGCTTTCATCAATCCAAACATCAACGCAACTAACTCGTACTATTTGAATCTTGAACTAGAATAGTCTTTGGAATATCTTCTTGCTTATTCTTGAATTGGTGATATCTGGGTCTTAAATCCATCTTAGAGAAAATACTGATTCCTTTAGGTCGTCTATTCTTCACAAAGGGTGCTTGTTCTTGAGCGGAATCTCAATAAGCTCTTGGTAAACATTCCGCATCCTCAGAATATCGTCTTTCGTCTTCATCACAGAGTTGGTGCTTCGCACGGGACTGCACTCGGTTGAAAGAAATCTAAATCCAATAACTCTTATAACGGAACTTCTTACTCTGATGCTCTTTTGGTGCTATATTGAACGGCGCATTTAAACCGAGGCTGCTGTGGACTCTAAATCAATCGTGAACTTCAATTACCTATCGGAGGGCATATCGGCAAAACTTTTCAGAAAACATCTCCATACTCTCTAACTACGGCTACAACATAGATGCTCAACTCTTGCACCTCATCTTTATTCTGATACACCAATGTATCCTTCCTCTTCATCAACTTCTCTTCTTTCATAGCCGAAATCATTGGCAATCTCCTCATCTTTATCTTCTCAATGCTATGAACTTTGGTTGGCTCTTCCAAGTTGATACAGGATTTACCTCTAATCGCATCTAATTGTCACAAAATTCTCGATTAATCTATACTATATTATCCATGTCTCATAATTGAATTTGATTCAAGGACTTAGTGGATAACTCACAACTTCTAAACTCAAATTCTAAACTCGAGCGAACGTGCGAAACTATCGCAGTACTACCCAAAAGGGTTGACACTCTAAACTTCTGACTCGACTCTTTTCTTACTAGGCCAAGGGTATCTATGCAAACACTTGCTGAAAAACAAGTGCGATGTACCAATATCAACTTGGCACACCTCATCACTTGATCATACTTGCGAGATTTTCCCTGGTCCTTGCTTTCAACTTTCGGCTCACTCGTGATATCTCTCTGATGGCGTGGCTACTCTTGCCAAGGAGGTTGTTGCTTCTTCTATTGCGGTGGGTGTCGTCTCTTCTCTTGGTATATTCTCTTACCCTGGTGGTTTCCACCATTCTACTTAGATTTTCTCTTCATTCTCCGGCCGCGAGGGGAGGACTGAGGGGTTGCGGCTTTCATCATCCGTCCTTGAAATTAAGGAGGCATTAAAGAATGCAATTCCATTCTCGTCGGCATGGCCAATTTGAAGTCTAAGGCTTGGTTTAAAACGTCAGCAGAAGTTAGACCACTCTGACTTGTAGGAATTTATTCGGATATCGCATCTCAAAATAGCGCAAAGCAAACACACATCTTCTCGTCCGTATCCACCTTGTCGGGGGAAAACAAGCTAACTCACAAAACTCACGATCTCACTCGGCTACTATCATTCTTCTATACTCGCGAATTCATTTCCTTTTCGCTGTTGATAACTCCTTGGTACGTACTTCTCGAACGAGGCTTCTTTAAACTACTCTTAACTCGTATTCTCGGGCTCTTCGGAAAGATTCATCTTCTAACAGTTTTCCACCAGTATTCGGCAGCCCTCTTCAATTGATACGCTATGCGCTCTAGACGTTCTTGGTATTATCTAAAGAAGAAATTTAAAGATTCGCTCAAAAGAACAAATCCAGTCCTCAACTTTGATAGGACTGTCTTCATCGACGAATGTCGGCTGATTTCGTTGAGGAAAATGTTCTTCGATTCTCTGATCATTTGAAAAGGCAGGGTTGGCTCCTGTTACATGTAATACCCCGAGCTTTTATAAGTCCTTGAGTGCGTTTTAAATGCATTTCTATAATTAATTAACGAGCCTTGAGTGATAAAATTTTTCAAGAAAATAAATTTTTCTTGAAAATGACCAAAATGCCCTTGTGGGCTTAAATGTGAGTTTTCTCGTTTCAATTATTCGAATCGAGTATGCGATGCATTGATTGAGTTTATTTATATGAGAATGAGCATGAGTATGAATTTCGGAGAATTCTGAGAACTTTCACTTTTGACGATTAGTGCCGATAAGCTGAGAAATCACTAATCACCGACGAACTCCGAATTTAGCATAATTAGTGTCTTTTGAATATAGAATTAATTATAAGACCCCTGAGATATATTAGAAGCTCATTTGAGATCATATGAGAGAATTTTAAGAATTTAGTTCTTACTGGAATAATTTTAAGAATTTTTAGTTCTTACTGGAAAAATTAGACTTTCGGATTTCTTGATTTAATTCATGAGATATGAGATAGAGTTGAGGTATTTTTAATGCCGGAAACAAGTCGAGGAGAGTTTAGAGCCGTTTTCAGTCTAAACGGAATAATACGGATATATTCTACCGGAAAACTTTTTCATCCGGAGAAAATTTTACCAGTTAAAGTGGAAAATATCTCTCTCCTTCTCTCCCTCTCCCACCAACATACCCTCTCTCTCTCCCTATTCTCTCTCCCTAGGCTACCTATTTTCAAAGTTTATTATGGAATATCATGATTACATTCACATCATTTTGTCATTTTATTCCTTTCTTAGCTAATGAGATGAACTTAGCCAAGTTCATTCATTCATCTCTCTCTCTCTCTCATCTCTCTCAACTCTCTCTCCACCGTGCTCATCCAAGAAGAAAGGAGAAAAACACTCTCTTCGCTCTCTCCCTCAATGCCGCCACCCATACACACACACACATAGAGATGCAAAAACTCCATTGAAGATCAAGAGATCAAGCCTTCAAACTCCAACAAGATCATCATCATCTTTAGTTCTTCAAACCCTAATTTAAGAGGTAATTAATTCTTCAAGTCTTGAGTTTAATTCCAACACAAAAATCATCTCTCTTTTTCATAATATTTTCGGCACTTTTGCCCTAGTGAGGTGATTAATTTTTGTTATAATTTTCTTGAGGTTAAAGATGATATCCTCCATGGAAAATTCAAGCTAAAGATTTGAGCTCACAACCCCTTCATTTTCGGTCCAAGTGCTTCAAGAGGAGGAGTTTGATTTAAAACTTTGAGTATGTTTATTCATTTGATTTCTTGTAAATATGTAATCTCTAAAGCCTAAGGAAAAGAAATATGCATGCTTTAAATTATGCTTAGGCAAATTTAGGGTGTGAGATGTGATGATCGATGTGAGAAAATTGTTAAGGAAATCAAACCCTAGGAATTATGTAATATCCCAGAAAAAAAAATTCTACGGTCCTAAAAAAAATTTTAAGTTAATAATAATTATGGCTTTGCACGCCTAAAATCATGAAATTAAATTCTAAGACCAACGGTAAAATCCGTTTCCGAAAATAAATTACGGAAGTCAGTTAGATGACTATTGTATTAAGATTGTCGCGTACGAAAATTAAAATTCGGACTGTGATGTCCCAAAATTTTATTAGTTTTTAAAGTTTAAAATATACTTTGTAAGTATATTAAATATTTCGGATTTAATGGTCGAATCGGATTTCGACGAAAACGTATCCAATTACGTTTTTCATTCTCGTTTTTCATAACGTCGTAACGAGCCGGAAAAATACGGTTCGGAGAAATTAATTCCCTCCCAACCGACTTTACACTCACACACATGTAGATATTTCATTTTTATAATGTAAACCACTTTATGACTCACCATTATTATAAGTTCTAATACTATTTTAATTGGACACCTATTAGTTGTTAGATTATTCTTTAATTAAGTTAATCATCTCTCTCCCTTTCTCCATCTCTACCGCCCCCTCCCTCCTACTCTCTTCCTCATTTCATTTTTCATCCACCATTAAAGGATCTTGAAGCTTTTGTGTAAGGAAATTCCCACAAGTCATCCACCACTCATCTAATTCCACTTCTACTTTCATTATAATTCAAGGTAATCATCCTAGCTTCACTTCTATCCAATTAGATTTCTATTTCATTAATTTTGGGTATGGTCCAATTTTTAATAGATAAATTAGGATGATGATTTGAGCTTTAATTCCTGCAATTAGATGTGTTAGAAGTTGAATCTATGGTTTATTTGATGGAAAAATTAAGAACCCTAAACCTAGGTTATGACCGAAATTTGGGGCATGGATAGTAGGATGTTTTAATTCATTAATTGATTGAATAATTAAGTTTAGGAGTAGAATAATTGAGGATTGATGCAAAGAAAATTGAAATCCCCTAACTAAATGATGAAAACCGATTTAGGGGCTAGGGTTTCAATATGAATTCTTCAATTAATGATGTTAGAGTGATAATCAATGGTTAATAGTTGTTGTGGTGAGCTTAGAGATGATAATATGAATTGAATTAAGGAAAAAAATCACCCCTTGTCACGCCCCGACTCTCGAGGTGCGACTTACGAATAACAACACAACCTAATCAACTAACATTCAACTCAAATACGGGGAACATGCTCGGGGAAATCATCAATAAAACGCAACAATATTCGAATGAAGCTTTTAAGGCATAATGAAGCAATAACCGAGCATTTCAAAGTCAAATTCCAACAAAGATAAGATAAGTTTTTCAAGTTAACGAAATTAAGAGTTCAACAAGTATTCAAGGCCATCGAGCACATTGCTCGGAATCAAAAACCAAGTGTCAGAGTATATCAACAGACATTGTTTCAAAAAGTTGCAGCGGAAACTTGCATCAAAACCCAACATTTACACGTATGGAGACGTGCAAATGCTAGTCCAACATTCTACTTGACTAAACCACAAACACCACACCACCAAGCGTCCATGCCATCACCATCCAGTCAACCTACACGTTTAGAAATACACGCAGGGCTGCGTACTTTGTACTCAGTGAACACAAGCCAAAACATTTGGAAAAAGATGCTTTTAAAAGCTATATCAATTGAACTTGCCTTGCCGAACATCACAAGTATTTAAACAACTTAAATCAGTTTTACTTGTGCATGCTAAAACATTTTCTTTTAAATAGACTGCGCAGTCAAACATAACATATATCAATAGTATGCATCATCTATCACAAATAATCTCACTGTGCCGAGAAGTAGGCCTCCTTCTCGAACACTGTGATCGGCCTAACCGAAGCAAGGTTCACAGTCACCTCAACATTCAACATACTACACGTGGGTTTCCCGCATTTCACAGGATAATAACATCTCATATAAACAGATGATAACACATACCAAACTCAATAAAAACGGCAAGTCAATCGCATTAAAAACATATAAGTATTCAATAACATAATAACTTCATTGCTAGTTTTGGTCAGAAAAGCCCACCTGACTTCCGAAGATTCTAGCTAGGCGGTTTTAAGGGCTATTCGTCCTCGCTTAACGTTTCGCCCGGCTTGATCCTTCATAGATCGACATCGATAAAGAAAAATAAGATACGCAAAGACGAATAAAAGGCGTTGGATTCAACTGAAGGACTTCTACTTGAGTCGTTTCTCTCTTCGCTTTATCTTTTCTAAAAGATCTCGCATTTTCGTCTTTAAACCATTAATTCTACTCGATGGTTGGTTAATGCTACTAACCAACGTCTTAGCACATCATGCTTTAATTATGAAACGTCATCTATCTATATTCCATTACTCGAGTTTTCTTTTAAAAACTAAATTAATTCTCGATTTAACAAATCAATAGTTCAATCATTTTGCATACAAATAACTTAGAAATTCTTCACGTCACAATTAATATCATGCACTCAAATGATATAATTTGTGTTTTCTCGGCTTATAAACAACGCTTTTCCAAATCCGTTATTTTATGAAAACATATTATAAATCTTTACTCAATTAATAAAAATTCTTTTTAATTTTTATTAAACTCTTATGAAATAGGAATTTCCTTTCTATTTCTAACTAAATTCTCATTTCTTAACTCCACTATTATTTTTCTAATTATTATCTCGATATTTCTTCTCGATTTATTTTTAATCCATAAGGTTTGAAAAATAATTTACTTAATTAACTTTAATTAATTTCTTTCAACATCATCGTTTGACATCTCATTCTATTATTTTCTTGATTAACTATACGAGTATTTAAACTTAACTCGTCTAACATCTTTTCTTGACTCGATTAAAACTTCTTTTTATTTCCTTATTAATTAATTCTTTTTAACTTGATTTTCTCGACTCTTGATTATTTACTTAATAACTTCTTTTCTTCTTTGTTCTTAATTTAAGACCAATTTCTTTAATTAACTTTCTTCTTTTATTTTAGTTTTTATAAAAACTAGTTTATCTTGTTAAATTAATTACAAAATTTCTTTTTAATTTAATTTAATAAAATTTCAAATCTTCAAGTTTTATTATAGAACATTTATTAGTTATATCTTTTTATACATTTTTCAATTTTTAACTTTTTAATAGCTTTTAAACTTCACTCTTTTTGATACAAAAGATCTTATTTCCATCTAGGATTCAAACTAATATTTTAATACACAATATATTATCAAAATCATCAAATCTTCTAAATTATCATAAATTCTTTTCTTTAATAACTTCACATGCAATTTGTTTTTCGTATACTTAACAACATGCAAGGTTAAATCAACATATCATATCATAACTTCATGATCAAAACATCAACTAGATCATCAACAAAATCAACAAAATAATTTCTCCTTTTCTTCCCAAAACACACGACATTTACATACTTTTTAGGGAATTTTATTTCTCAATTTTTCATGCATATATATTCATTCACAACATGAATAAAATCATAACTCAAGCATCAAAATAATAATAACTCAAGAAATTCACATTTTCCTATTTTTCCTCTATATTTTCGGCATTAATAATTTTTTTAGTGATTTAATTTCTTTTTCTTCTCTTAATTCACCGATTAAATCCTAGTGTTCGATTCTCCTATCGATTTCTCCTCACTTAAATCTCACATTAACAACCTAAGTTTGCCTAAACATAAAATAAATATCATGCATGCATGTTTTCTTTCTTTTAGGGCTTAGAGATATACATATATACAATTAATCAAATGAATTATCATACTTTGAAAATTAAAAATGGATCTCTTCTCCTTGGCTTCTTGGAATCGAAAGATGGGGGAAATGGGCTCAACTTCTTAGCTTGGATTCCTCTTGAAAGAATTTGACTTGAATCCTCAAGGAAAATACAACACAAAATTAATCATCCATTTTTTTTAGGGCTTAAGAGCCAAAAATGAAGAAAAATGAAGGATGATCATTGGATTTCAACTCAAGATCTTGAAGGATTATTACCTTTCACTTGGAGATTGGAAGGATTAAGATGACGGTGATGATTTCATCTTGATTTGCATGAGATTGAAGCTTGAATTCAAGGTTTGAATGGAAGAATTTCAAGTGTATGTGTGTGGTGTGTGTATTGCCGAGAGAGAGTAGGGAGAGAGAGGGATAGTTTTTCTTTTCTTTGATGTTAGATGGTAGATGAATGAAATGAATTTCTTTCTCTTTGAACATAGAGAGATATCGAGAGAGAGAAAGATAGATACATGTATTTGTGTCCAACAAAGGGAATAAACATGATTGCAATTAGTATTGGAAATTGGCAAGCTTAAGTGTAATGGAGAATTGATGTGATTGCTATTGCATGCAATCTTTTGTTAAGATTGTGGTGAAGACATAATGATTAAAATTGCATAGGAAATTGGAGAGAGATGGGAGAGAGATGGTGAGGTGGCGGTGAGAGGGAGAGAGAGATGACGACACTTGTCTTCGTTGTGTCGTTACGGGTATTAATTACCCGGTCGTAAAGGTTTTCCGGATAAAACGATCCGTATTATTTTATTTATGCTATAAACGGGTCTAATCTCTCTTCGTCTCGTTTCCGACACTAAAACATCTCAAACCTAATTCATATTTCAATTAAAAGATTAATGATTCCGATCATCTAGTCTTTTAAATCTTAGAAAAAATTAGTCGGCTTATTAATCCTTTAAAGATTAAATCCTCGTAACTCTTCTCAAATTATCTCGGATAAGCTCTTATCCTATCTCAATGACCTTAGAAGAATTTCTAGGTTTCAAGATTTTAATTCAACTCTATTCTAAGTTCTTCGGCGCATAGAAATTTCTTGGCGATCAACATTATTCTTTTTCAATTAAACAAACTCTTCGGGGTTCTTCTGAAAATTAAACTCATACTCATTCTTATAAAAATAATTCAACATATACGTCACATTATCATCTCAAGAAATAGAACAGATAATTTCACACAAAAACACATAAGGCATTCCAATCGTTTTACTCATTTCTGTTTATTTTGAAAAGAAAATTTTTATTCCTAAAATCTCGTCATTTAAACTTACTCGGTTAATTTAAAACGCTCTCTAAAGGTATAGAAATTCGGGGTATTACATCCTCACCCTCTTAAGAAAAATTTCGTCCCGAAATTTACTGACCTTGAGAAAATAGCTCGGGATAATTTTCTTTCATCTTTTCTTCGAGTTCCCAAGTGGCTTCTTCGAGATCATGATGACACCATTTGACCTTCACTAAGGGAATCGATTTCGTTCTAAGCTGCTGAACTTTAAGATCTAAAATTTTCTCGGGTTTCTCCTCGTAGCTTAGATCGGGCTTCATCTCGATATCCTCTTGGCGTATGACGTGCTTCGGATCGCAGACGTACTTTCTCAATTGTGATACGTGAAAAACGTTATGCGAGCTTCCGAAACTGGACGACAACGCTAAACGATACAATACAGATCCAATCCTCTCAAGGATCTCGTACGGTTCTATAAAACGAGGTTTAAGCTTTCCTTTAACTCCAAAATGATATAATCCTCTCGAAGGGAATACTTTCAGAAACACTTTATCTCATGCTTCAAATTCCAACTTGGATCTTCGATTATCAGCATACGACTTTTGTCAACTCTTAGCTTCTTTAATCTTCTCGCGAATTTGGTGCACAGATTCTATCATTTCCTCAATCGCTTCTGGCCCTATCACCTTCCTTTCGCCCACTTCATTCCAATAAAGCGGCGATCTACACTTTCTTCCGTAAAGAGCTTCGTAAGGGGCCATTCCTATCGTATTCTGATAGTTGTTATTGTACGCGAATTCAAAAAGAGGTAAGACTTTTTCCCATTCAACTCTTTTATCTAACAGAACAACTCTCAACATATCTTCGAGGATTTGAATCGTTCGCTCGGACTGACCATCAGTTTGGAGATGATAAGCAGTGCTGAATTGCAACTGAGTTCCCAATTCTTTGTGGAAGCTCTCCCAAAAACGGGCTATGAATTTCGAATCTCTATTAGAAGTAATCGTCTTTGGCACTCCATGCAACTTCACAATTTCTTTGATGTAGATCTCAGCTAACTTGGCTGATCCATAGGTGTGTGGAATAGGTATGAAATGAGCAGACTTCGTCAACCTATCCACTATCACCCACACTACTGTGTTTCCTTTCCTTGATCTTGGCAATCCGGTCACAAAATCCATTGTGATTCCATCCCACTTCCATTCTGGGACTGGTAAGGGTTGCAGAGGTCCATACGGTCTTTGATGCAAAGACTTCACTTGCTGGCAAGCTAGGCATTTTTCAACGAATAATGCCACATCCATCTTCATTCCATTCCACCAAAATTGTTTTCTTAAGTCTTGGTACATCTTCGTGCTGCCGGGATGAGCTGTATATGGGGTTTCATGAGCTTCACTCATTATTTCATTTCTCAACTTGTCGTCATTAGGCACACAAATTCTTCCTTGGTACAACAAGGCATTATCACTTGATTCCGAGAAATCTTTAACTCCTTCACTTCTCACTTTCCTTCGTAGCTTCTCCAATTCTTCGTCTCTTCTCTGGCCTTCTATGATGCGAGTTCTCAAATCAGGTATTACTACCAAGGTAGCAATCATTTGATCCACCATCACTGGAGGTACGATTACTTTAATTCTCATCTTCTCAAATTCTTCAATCAACTCGACTTCATCGGTTAGAAGGAATCCTAATTCGGTTCCTTCTGAATTTTTCTTCTTTCTCCTTCGACTTAGCACGTCAGCTACTACATTCGCTTTACCGGGATGGTAAGATATCTTGCAATCGTAATCTTTCACCAATTCGAGCCATCTTCTTTGTTTCATGTTTAACTCTTTCTGCTCGAAGAAGTACTTTAAACTCTTGTGATCTGAAAATATTTCACACTTGGCTCCATAGAGATAATGTCGCCAAATCTTCAAAGCCTGAACAACAGCTGCTAACTCCATGTCGTGAGTTGGATACTTCTCTTCATGAGGTTTGAGTTGTCTTGAAGCATACGCAATCACTTTCCCATCTTGCATTAGCACACATCCTAGTCCTTGAGCAGATGCGTCGGTGTATATGATATAATCTTTGTCTGGCTCGGGTAGTGCTAACACCGGAGCGGTAGTCAATCTTGTCTTGAGTTCTTGAAAACTTCTTTCACATTCTTCCATCCATTCGAACTTTGTTTCTTTCTTCAACAGTCTCGTCATCGGCTTCGCGATCTTGGAGAATCCTTCTATGAATCTTCGGTAGTAACCTGCTAAACCGAGGAAACTACGGATTTCATGCACTGATGTCGGGGATTTCCATTCTTGTACAACTTTCACCTTCTCCATATCCACTTTAATTCCTTCGGACGAAACAACATGTCCTAAGAAATTCACCTCTTTCAATCAAAATTCACACTTACTGAATTTGGCATACAGCTTTTCAGCTCTAAGCGTTTCCAATACAATCCTCAAATGCTTTTCATGCTAGGCTTCATCTCTTGAATAAACTAAAATATCGTCTATAAAGACAATCACGAACTTATCCAAATACTCGTGAAATACTTTGTTCATCATATCCATAAATACTGTTCGAGCATTTGTTAATCCAAATGGCATTACTATGAATTCATAATGTCCATATCTTGTTCTGAAAGCAATCTTTGGAATATCTTCTTGCTTGATCTTCAATTGATGGTATCCAGATCTTAAAGCAATCTTGGAGAAAACACCGGCTCATTTTAGCTGGTCGAACAAATCATCTATCCTTAGCAAAGGATACTTGTTCTTAAGCGTAATCTTGTTTAGCTCCCGGTAGTCTATGCACATCCTCAAACTACCATCCTTCTTCTTCACAAACAAAATTGGAGCACCCCAAGGCGATACACTTGGTCGAATATAGCCTAAGTCCAACAATTCTTGCAGTTGGATCTTCAACTCTTGAAGTTCCTTTGGAGCCATCCTATACGGGGCCTTAGATGTTGGGGCTGATTCGGGTTCTAGATCGATTGTAAACTCCAATTGACGATCGGGGGGTAAGCCTGGTAACACTTCTGGAAACACATCTTTGAATTCTCTCACGACTGGAACATTGTCGATACTCAACTCTTGAGAATCCATGGTGGAAATTGAGTTAGAATCATGATAAGTATTTATAAGTGATTTTCGGAAATTATTAAGAGGACTTCGAAAAATTGCTTACTCTTTGAGGAGTTGTGGATGATATTTTGATGTATTTGAGGTGTGGAGAGTATATAGTTGATCATATGTTTATGATAGATTTTGAGTATAAGATGATTAAGTGAAGAAAAGTAGATTTTAATGTGTAAATCGATGGAAATGAATTCTTGAAGGTTTAGTGTGTGTTCTAGGTATTCTTGGTGTTCTTGGCCAAGAACATGAAGATTTAAATATGAATAAAATTAATTATAAAATAAAGTAAATTAATTTATTATTAAATTAATTAATTATTAATTTTCGAAAAAAAATATAAATAAATAATAATATTGATTAAAAATAAAAATAAAAATGTAAGAGATGAAGAAGTGATGATTTGATGTAGTATATGTTATGATTTGTATAATATGATGATAGAAATGAGATGCAGTATGTTTGAGGATGATTATATAATTTATTGGAATTTTTCTAAAAATTAAATAATAATCGTAAGAGACGAAAAATCATCGATAAGTCGAGATTAGATAATGATTTAGGTTTGTGATTTGAATATATGTTAATCTTGCTAGTTAATGAACGTAACTGGAAAATTTGAACAAATTCTAAGAAGGTTGGAATTTTGTTAAGAGACGAAGAAACAAGTCTAAATGTCGATAGAAAAGTCGAATAAGGAAATTAATTGGATATTAATGATTGTTATTGATAAATGAACGAATTTGTAGTTGACGATATTTCCATCCGAGATACGAGATGATATGAGTTATAGTTTATAAGTTAGAGGTTGAATGTTTGAAAGTGAAATTGAATTTAATTTGGTATAGTAAATGATTAGTTGAAAAAGACGAGGAAATGCTCGTCGTGTTTTGAGTCGAGAAATATAAAGAAGTTCATCATGAAAGATTGTGCATGTTGACTGCCTTGAGATGGAATTTTCGTGAGTTTAAAGGTTGTATAGCATTGATCGAACCTAGGGAATCGTGCGTCGAGTTTTATCAAGCATTAGGGTTTCACGCTGACTGAACTGCGACCTTTCACGGAAACTGTCATAACTTTTAGCTCGCTTAACGAAATCAAGATCCGTAAATTGGAGAGTAAACTAGACATCCGTGGCTTTCTTTTGGTACAGGGAACATCCCCTGTTTCGCAGGAACCTGTTCTGTATGAACTCCAGAACCTCTGCTTTGTGCAGAAACTTATGTAAACCTAATTTCTTAAGTTGAATCCTTTTCAACTTCGTTCCTTGTGAACTTCTAAGTCGTTATAAGTTATCGACTTGCATTTATCTACTTACCTAAGTGTCGTGTAATGAGCCGAGTCAGTTTATAAATGAGAATTGATCGAGTCTCGTTTATTCGTTAATCAAAAAAATATAGTAGCGTGCAAAGGCCTAAAAGACTAAAACTGATTTTGATTTCCTATTTCTTTTATCGTTACGATCGAGTTTTAAAGTTTGTTTATTTACGATAAAAGGAGGAAGTCAGTGCCAAGGATAGGACGGAAGACTAGAGACGGAAGCTCGTATTATAGTTCTGTAATCATTAAGGTGGACTTTTCTATATACGAAATAAAATGAGCGATGCTCGAAAATCTTTATTTACAGCTTTGATAATTGTGTTTTCAAAGTGATAATCAGGGCATGAAATATTTGTTTTATGTGAGTTCTCTTGTTGCCTTTCTGAGTTAGCCGACTGCTATCCAGAATTATTAGTTAGCCGACTGCTAACTAAATCGATCGGACTCTGTGTTAGCCAAAAGGGTGCTTTCCAGGGTTAGTGTACACGGTAGCCGTTGTGTGTGGTACTCTGTTGAGGAGTAGCCAGCCACGGTGAGGAACGTACGCGAAAGAAGAAAAGGCTTCTTCCCCGGCGTTGAAAAGGGCAAGATGAATGTAACAACAGAAAAATCTTTGCGCAAAGTGTTTAGAAAAGAGAAAATGTTTAGTAAGCACAGGCCTTTAAAAGAAAAGTCCCGTTGCGTTACTGTTAAAGATGCCTGATTAATCTATACTCTTATGAGATATTTTCGACAATGTGCCCACTAAGTGCTTTATGTACTTAGCCCTGCATATGTTTTTAAATGTGCAGGTTGAGTGACGGAAGCGCCGGAGAGGTTGAGTAGAGTTGTTATAGGAAAGAAGATCAGTGTTTCAGTTCTACATTTTCCGCTGCAAGCTAGTTCTCGTTAATGTATAACTTTTGGTCTAAATCTCATCCTTTGAACTTAGTTTCTTTTTTAGAACAACTCTGTCGAGCGATCCTTCGAGGTCGACTCTCTTTTATTAAATAAAATCAGTTCATTGATATAAATTGTTTATTGTCGGTTAAGGTGATTTATTCATTTATCCCCCTTTTTCCCCGCTTCTTTAATCCAACCCCTAGTCGCACCCCGGCTTTGCCGTCCCTCGGGATTTGGGGCTATGACAGCAGCAGTCCAACCAAATATCAAATAGAGTTACGTTGTTCAAACTGGGGGATATTACGCTAAAAAAATTTCTTGTCGGTTTTATGACATTATGTTGCTTTTCTCATTTTTTAAAATTTTGTTGAATGTATACGAATATGCTAGAACAAGATGGAAATGAAGGGGCTGCTGATTGCTTAACGTAGATCCGATATATACGATTTGAGTTTGTCTAAATTGGGGGTTAAGAGGGTATTATAGTAAATCTATTAATATTTTTATTATTTTTTATTTAAGGGGATTATAGTGAGAGATTTGGAGCCGATGTATAAAAAATTACCCATTAAAATTTAGCATTGACAAATCGGACGGCCTAAATAGAAGGTAAAAATAACAACAATAACTACAAGGAATAACAACTACCTCAGCATTTGGTTGTCATTGGCACATTGCCAACAAACAAGTAGTACAACTTAAATCAGAAGCTGCCAATTTTTCCAATTCCATCGCAATAGATGTTGATTCTTTCTTTACGTTTTAACCACTTCTACTCAATCTAGCCGTGCAAATCGTATTATTCAATTGATATTTTGTAGATCTCTTTTCCTGTCAATTTTTTTTATATAAAATTGATAAAATATGGGTTTGTTTGGATATGTACGGATGAGATAAAAAAAAATTTCGCACCAATTATAGGAGAGTGCAATCGACCATAAGGAACTATTGGAACTAATTGGACCATTCATTCCAATTCTACCACAGCGCAACACGCCACAGTTTCGAACAATCAGAATTAACCAGATCATTGTGGTACAATTGGACAGTTGGGACTAATACGAATATTTGTTCCAATCGTCCCACAATCCATGTACCCCCTCCAATTGACCCGAACCCCCCTGCCAAGTGACCCTGACCCGTGCGCTTCATTAAAGGCAATTATGCTCCAAATTGCAAATGTTGGCCATAATATATATTTTGAAATTGGTGGGCCAAGTATTATTTTTCCTTTCGGTATTGAATATTTCACAATTTATCTCTTTATTATATGTGCAAGATTAATATCATATGAAAATAAAGTTGACTAAAACATGTAATGCACATTGCGTCTACTATTTTACCCCCTCTGTCCACGATAGCATTGCCATGTTGTGTAAGGAGTCTCATTATAAATGTAAGTAGAGTAGTGGGAAATATATGATTACCTATAATGTATTATGTATACTCTATTACTATAAATAGAAGTGACAATTATATGGTAGACGGACTTAAATAACAAAAGTGACAACGATATCGTAGACAGAGAGAGTACTAAATGTATACATAATCTTCAAAAATTCAAGGCAACTTGAATTTTATTAATAAATCAAAAAAGCAGGTACAAAAAATGAAGGAGGAAAAGAGCGTTTAACAAAACAAAGGAAAAAACTTATACAAATCTAACAAAAGAATGATGGCATCTTTGATCTTGTTGTGAGGAAAAGTCCACCAACCAGATTCCACATCAGCTTCAGCCATCCTATCCGCAACAGCATTGTATTCTCTATAAATGTGTGATACCCAAAAAGTCATATGATTCAGAAGGGCCAAAATGTTGTGCCACCGCGCCAGAAAAGTCCACGACACCCTTTGTGATCCAGTCTAGGATAGATTTACATACGTAGAATTTGTTTCCAACCATAATGTGTTCCAATTGTTTGATACTGCAATCTCAATAGGTGTAATAGCTGCGAGTAACTCTGCTTCAAATGTAAAACCCGTACCTTCTTGACCATGAAAACATCCACAAATCATGCTACGTCAATTACGAAAGATGCCTCCACCATGCAAGCTGCTTGGTGCACTAGTAACTGAGCCATCAATGTTCACTTTGCAGGTATTACGCAACACCTCCTTTGCAGGTTCCGACCTAACAAAAGGGATCCCAAATGTCGTCGCCCTATCTTCAGTAATTCCATCTCTTCCAAGCTTCGGAATAGAAGCCACTACTTCCCTATCAAAGGCTCTCAAATAAGTAGTGACTAATACTACTTCCGGTCCTCAAGTCTTTTCCTATCTTTTCTTTCTTGGATGGTCCCCAAATTTCTTCCTAGCTACTTTTGGACACTACCCCACAACAAATTATTATCTATTACCCATACTTTATCAACTTATTTACCTAAAATACCACATATGGTCCACCACTATTTCAATTAATTAATATATCACTATCCTTTATGTGGACGCTTTCTCCACTCACAACAAATTTAATCATTTTTTCTCTACTTACAATTAACTCAACAACCTTTTTCTTAATACCCGTGCCACTCCCTCCTAGGAAAAGACTTGAGGACCGGAGGTAGTAATAAATTCACTTCTTTGTCTTCAAATATGCATGAATTACGCTGATCCAACACGACCATAAGGCCGTTCGAAAATTAAAGGGAAGAAGGTACAAAACGTAAAAGAAGAAAGTAAAATTATTTTGGAACCTGGAAAATTTGTTGCGCCGTAGCTCGTCCCCGGAAGTTGGTTAAACTATTTTCACACATACTGCTAGCTCACAAAATCCCCCATATTGAACAACCTTACAAATCAAAATTTAGTATTAATAAATCGGACCGGCCTAAATAGAAGGCAAAAATAACAAAATAGCTACAAAGGAAGAACAACTACCTAGGCATTTGGCTCTCATTACCAACAAACAAGTAGTACAACTTAAATCAGAAGCTACCAATTTTTCCAATTCCATCCCACTGATGTTGATTTCTTTCTTTAAGTTTTAACCACTTCCACTCAATCTACTAACAATTCAAAAAATCATATATGAACCCAATTTCTTGCACAACCCCACACTCCCTTCGTCTTTTCCATCACAATCTCCCCTGCAAATCGCAACTCACCAATCACTCTCACATCCGAACCGTTCCTCATCAACGGCGGAAAGAAGAGCCAATAACTCGTCACGATCACAAACCCAACCGTCGCCGGCCCTGTCGCAAACCATGGCAACCGCCATTTTCTCCTTCCGAACCGCGCCTTGATTCCCATCTCTGCCACCACACAAACGCCGTGAACCACGAAAAACCCAGTCATCTCCCACGATGGTGCCACCGGAGAAACGTACCAGAACAGAAGCTCGTGCATAAGCCCCGAGACAACGAAAGTCGCCAACACCCCGATCACGATCGCCGTTTCCCTGCCCACCGCCGCCGTAGTCGCCGCCGACCGGACCGGCTGGAACACCGCATCGCGCAGAATACTGTTGACCGTGAGGTTCCACCGCCTGCCCCAGAACTCCTGCAGCGAGGCCGAGAGATACGGCTCGTCGGAGGCCGGCTCAAGCTCCATTCCCAGCAACGGCCGCACCAATAAACTAGACAGCTCCACCACAACCTCGATCATCAGAAACACCAAGCAGCAGTAGGCAACCAGCACTAAAAAGGGGTGCATATGATCTTTGTACTTGTGCATAACAGATACCAGCACCGCTGCGATTGGGATCTCAGAAGCTAAATAGAGAGGCAGTTTCTTGGACTTCTTCGGCGCGGCGGTGGTGGTGAGCTTGAAGGGAAGAGCAGCCACCGCGACGAAGACCGGGAGAGATTTGGGTGGGACGGAGACGAGAGGTCCCAGATCGAATGCGAAGAGGAGGAGCTTGAACGCGGCGAGCCAGGTGAAGAGGAATGCGGAGAGGGCGGTCATGAAGGCAGAGAAGCTTATATGCAGCGGCACAATGGCGAGTAAATAGATAACGGGGGCGATGGAGATGAGCCTCCATTTTCCCTTGGGGATTCTTATGCAAACCAAACGGCAGTAACAGAGAGCAACCAAAACGCCGCCTAAGTTCTTGATTTCTCCTTTCATTGATATCATATCCGGCTGTCTTCAAAAAATTAATCAAGAAATAGGATTAGAATTTAAGAACTAGAACCCTAACGTGGAATTGATCAGATTGAAAATAGCGTCAAGAAATTATGGTGGTGGTGTCTGTGTTGGTGGCAGGGGATCAACGCACGGTTTCTGTCGACCGTCAAATCCAGCATAAAGGTTGTTCAACATTGGCGACTGTCACAAAGATATTTATTCAATCTGCTGAATACAAAAAGACTACTACTCTCTCCGTATTAGTTATAAATGCTCAATTTAAATGGGCACGAGTATTTAAGAAAATTGATAAAGTATTTTTAAATGGGGTAAAAAAATGATAATGATATTTACAAAAAGTAGTGATAAAATTGTTAGAAGGTAGACCCATCAATAACAAATGAGTGTAAATAAGATAGATTTTTTAGGGTGTATAGATCCATAAAGTGAAATAAAACTTTTTAAAAAATACATATGAAATATGTGAAATGGGACTTTATATATAATAATTGGCAAACACAATACTAAAACAACCAACTGATTTTGTGGCCTATGGTAACCACTAAAGTGGCAAATACAAGTAAAAAATTATAGATACTTAACTTATTCCTAAGATGTCGGTAGTGTAATTATTAGATGCAAGAGGGAAACAAGTAGCTACAACCTCTTGCAATCAAGTAGTACAAGCCTACAACCCTTGCATTGCATACATTTTCTCCTGACATCTGGCACCTCATTTATTCATGTTTTAAAATAATTACAAAATAAAATATAATATTGAAAACCTAATCATGGTTGGGAGAGAGTACTAGCTGAAACTAATTAGTATGGAGGTCCCGCATATACTACAAGCCTTCTTATAAAATGGTTTCGTCTTTTATAAATCTGATTTATACCTTTTTTTTTTTTTCTTTCTCAAAATGATTTTGCTTATTGAAACCTCTACTGGAATGTATTATCTGCAATAACATCAAATTCTGATTTTCCTACCACTTATTATTCAACTTATTTTATTTTAAGTTTTTTTTTTAATTATTTATTCTTCATGTTTTCCTTTTTCTTTAAGTATTTATTTATTGAAAAAAATAATAAAAAAAATATTACTTTGCTTAATGACAAAATATACTTTTATTAACGACAATGTGTACTTTTAATTATTTGATTAATTAATTATTCTAGTGATTAAAAATAATTATTGATATGAAGAAAAGTAATGTTTCAAAATTATTACTTTTTTTTTCACAACGATTATCACTTTATTGACAAAAACATGTATTTTAAGTTATTTTGTTAAGTAATTATTGTCGTAATGAAAAGTAATTATTTATATTAAGAGAGGTAATGTAACAAATATTACTTTTCTTCGCGATAATAATTACTTTTGCTCTCGATAACGTGTACTTTTAGTGATTCAGTCAAGTAATTATTATCGTGATGAAACGTAATTATTGATATTAAGAAAGGTAATGTTTCTGTCACACCCCGCACTCAGGGGTGCAAGGAAAACATGACTCCATTGGACTGTGAGGGTGAAACCATCAAATAAAACTCGACTTAACAAGGAATCATGCTCGGAAACAAGGGAATATCGACTGAAAGCAATAACAATTATCAACATATTTTCAAGAAACAACTCAACAATAAACGAGCATAGATAATTTATATTGATCCAACAAGATAGAATAAGTGTATCGAATTCAAGTCATGCAGAAATTAAAGAAAACAGGAAATTATTTCGAGCACGAAGCTCATTGTATCATCACACCATCAGAGTATTAAAATCAAAAGACAAGTTAAACATAGTTGTTTTGCAGTGGAGATTCAACTCAATTCCCACAATTACATATATGAAGATATGTAATTGCAAATTTAACCAAACGAGTCGACTCAAAATACACCACAAAGCCATCCGTGCCATCTTCATCCATGCTAACCTGCACATTTAGAAATACATGCAGGGATGAGTACTTCGTACTCAGTGAACACATACCAAAATAATTTGAAAAACATCGCTCATTAGAGCTATATAATTGAACTTGCCTTGCCACTGGATCACAAATATTAGTACTATTTAAAACATTTTACTTGTGAATGCAAAAAACATTTTATTTTCTAAATGGACTGCGCAATCAAGATATAATATTTAACATATGAATGAATCATCTACCACATCCTCTTTGTGTCGAGAAGTAGGTCTAATTCTCAAACACTGTGACCGACTAAATCGAAGTAAAGCATCACAGTCACCTCAAACAATTCAAATACCACACGTGGGTTCCTGCCTCACACAGGATAATAATAACTGATGGTCCCGAAACGAGTTACTGGTGTATGGGGGGGGGGGGGGGGAATACACCAGTTAGGATTTTAAAACTTAACCCTTAAAAAATAATTCAACCGAGTAAAACGGACTCAGTTGGAATCTCACAGCTGAGTAAGCAACCTCAGCTGGAAGAGTGAGGCAGTGCGGAATGTGGTGGAAATTAAAACTCGTTAAAGCAACTCACGCTTTTTAGTGCAGGGTTGGTAAAAAACCAAAACAGTTGAATATGCAAAAATGCAGTTTGTATGCTGGTTAGTTTGATCAGATAAGAATGCAATAAGCAACTAAATAAAAATAAACACAGACACACGGGATTTAACGTGGTTCGGAGATAACCCTCCTACGTCCACGGGGAGATGTGAATCCTCACACCTCAGTCCAAGTTCTTCTGGACAGTTCCACACAGCTTACCCGGGCTGTGCAACCGTTGCAATAAGTTTACGGGTACTTATCAACCTTTACAGTTAAGTTTGCGGGTACTTAACAACCTATGTCAAGTTTGCAGGTACTTGACGACCTAGCTACTCAATTACAGGAAGAGTATGATCCTAACAGACACTTTTTAAGGTGTGTATGTGGGTGGATTTTCCAACTACAGCTCGATCACGAATGAGAGCTGGATCTATGGCTTGAACGAATAAACACTCAAACTAAGATCTAAGACAGATTATAACTCTATGAACCCTCAGCTACTAATGTTCTATCACTCTTGAACTCTCAGCTGCTGATGCTCTTAGAATATGATTTTTGCAGATTTTTCTTGCGCTTGTTTTTCTTGTGATTGCACTTCTCTATCTCTTGTCTCGTATATCTCTCGAATGAGAGAATGCCTCTATTTATAGGCGGAGAGTATCAACTAGCCGTTGGAGGAGCTGTTGATCTCTGATCGTTGAAAGCGATGGCTTGTCTCTCATCTCTGCAGACTTTCCCGATATGGCATTTGTGCTCTTCTGCTTTCCTTCTGAGATAGCCTTGTGTTGGGCCAGATGGGGTAATGACTGAACGATCAAACCCTCATGTGACTTCCTTTTGAAATTCAAATCTTAAACCTTTCTGACAGTCAACCTCGATTAGTTGGTTGAAAATCTTGATCTTTTTCTGAGTGGTCTTCAGCTGATGTTCTAACTGAACCGTTGAACTCTCAGCTGACTTTGAACTTCATGCTGTTGATCTTCTTGTTTGAGTTCTACAACTGAGGTTCTGAAACTGAACCCTCAGTTGTCTTCCTTGTATTTAGTCAGTTGAGTTTGAAACTTCAGATGACTTCCTTTTCATCTGATGTTCTCTTCCTCTCTACTGTTTCTCATATGACGAACCCTTAGTTGGTTTCCTTTACAACTGATGTTCTGAAGACTTCCCCCTCATTCCATCTGAACAAATGAACTCTCAGTTGTCTTTCATCATAACTGATGTTCTGTCTGAGTGATGCCTTGTTGCCATCTTCAGCTGGAGACCTGTAAAGATAAAATCTTAACTTTGCTCAAACAGCGAGCCTAAATTCTAACATTAGGTTCTAGCAACATCTACTCGGTTGGGGTCAGTCGGTTTTGGAATTCATCAAAACTCTTACTAATAAATTTCCCAACAATTTCCCCCTTTTTGATGATGCCAAAACCACTTACAACTTTAAACCACTATTGATCTAAGCCTCACTAACTGACCTAAAATCTCAGCTGAAATTCTAGACAGTCTATAAGATAAAACATCAAAGGGTTAGCACAGTTATAACATGGTATTTAAAAGACTGCGATTCATAGCTTGGACAATGAGATATTGTTCATCAAGTTGAATCGTATATATGCTTTGAAGTTTTTGTTACAACTGAAGGTTACAGGGTTAAGCACAGAACAGATAAAAATACAACAGTTGCTCCAAAAACTACATCAGCTCAAAAGACAAAAAAATTAGATCAGCTCAAAAAAACTGTTGACCGTACTTGCTGAAGATGCGGTCAAAGATCTCCTTCTTCGCATCCGACTCAATCCCAGTATTGACACCATGTTCCTTACAGACTTGTCTCGCCTCAGCCATGATCGCATTTCTGTTTGGCGTGCTCGTGCCTTTGATCATCTGAGGGCGGTACCTGCACATCTGCGGAACTGGAACGGTGTTGGGATCGAGCTGAGCCTTCAGCATGGCTCGCTTGAACTGACTAAACATTCCAGGGTCTCCAGATCTGAGTTCCCACAGGGCTTCCTTGAAGGCTTGCCTTGGGTCTTCAGTCGAGTAGACCTTCCTGTAATAGAAGTCATTGATGAATTCATGCTTGAACTGCTCCCAGTCATCGTTCCACTCAGCAATTATCCACTTGTCAACATGTGGGAACCGAGACGGGAGCGGGACGTTCTTCTGCAGCTGTTGAGTCGACTTCCTAGCCTCAGCCTTCATCTGGTGCTTGTTGATTCTTCGCACGCTCCGGCTGGCTTTATTTCTGTCGACGTTCTTCTCCACCTTGGTCAGCTCCTTCTCGAACTTGGCCACCTTCTTGGCCTGATCGGCAGCGAACTTCTTGATCCAAGAGGGATTCAAGTACTTCTCCTTGGACTCCCCCATAGCTTTGGCAGCTTCGATGCAGTCTTCAACAGATATCCCGTCAAGTTCGGCATCGAGCTCGGCCGTAAGCTCGGCTACGAGGTCGTGGGAGATTTCCAGTTCTTGCTGCAATCCTTCAGCTGCTCCTTCAGCTTCAGCTGGCACTCCTTCCCCTTGCTGAAGAACAGCTTTCCCTTGTCCAGCAACAGCTGCTGGCTCCTTGTCTTCCCCCTTTTTGGCATCATCCAAAAGGGTGGCAACAGTGCCATCCAGGGAGGTCAGCTTGGCCTCAGCCTGTTGAACGCGGGAAAAGAGTTCATCGACAACATCCTTCTCTTCCACCTTCTTGGCCAACTCCAGGTCTTGGCGCTCCTGCTCAGCTCGCTGCAAGGCTGCAAAGGTCGCAGAGACCTCTTTGTGGAGGGTGACGAACTCAGCTCGGAAATTTGCGAACTGAGACATCCACTCCTGGTCTTGAGTCTGCTGGGACTTTGCCAGATCAGATTCAGCAACGGTCTTGAAAACGTTGAAGTCCGAGCTGAGGCCCTGAACTGCCTTCCTTAGAGCCGTGACCTCCGAGCTGGAAGAAGTGGAGCGATCTTCGAACTTCTGCTGCAGGGAAGAGGAAAGGTGTTCCAGCTGATTCTTCAAGCTGGTATTCTCTGTCATCAGCTGATGCATCCTGTTAGCATCCTCCTCCTTGCTGAGCTGGATCTTGGACAACATTTCCTGCCTCAGCTGGTTGACCCTCTTGGAGATCAGCTCACAGATGGCATCGGTTGAGAATGCTGGCTGATCTGAGGGTCCAGGCAGGTGTTGTGGTTGTGGCTAGGCAGTTGGCTCCATGACAACCAGGGCAGATCGGCTGGCGAGGTAGGCCTTGAGCTTTTCTTCTTCCCTCTTGGCCGCCTCTTCAGCTGCGTCGACATCCTCCATGCAGTTGGCATTCTTGGCCAGCATATCGTCAAAAAACTGAACAGCTCCAGGATTGTTGCACAGCTCCCTGGTGTCTGTCCCTTCTTGGATGCTCTTGTCCAGACTACGACGTAGCACAGCCACCTTCTGGTTGTAGGCCACCTCCAGGTTCTGGTAGTCGAAGTATACCCTCAGGTTGGATTCTTCGACCTTCAATCTGTCCCAACCATGGATCCTGAGGGTTTCCTCCTTGACGTACCAATAGTTGAATATGACGCTGAATTGGTAGAGCAGTTCCGTCCCGAGTACGGCAAATATGGGCATCGAGGCTGCCTCGGGAAACATACCAATCAGCTTGCGGAAGCAGTAGCTTAGCCTTCCTTCATATTCAGCCAAGATCGCCTGGCGGTTGGCTTCTTCATCAATTGGAGGGGGGTCAATATCGAAGGTAACAGGTTCGATGGTTTCATCAACGTTGGCCAAAGGAATGGTCACAACGTTGGCATCGAGCGAGAGGCTCGGAATATCTGACTGAGGACCAGTTGAGAGAACTGGATCCTCTTTGGGTGGTGAGTCGGCTAGCTCATGTGTTTCCTCAGACACATGTGGGATTACCTGGCTGGCATCAGCTCCAGTCGGACTGTCGTGGGACTCCTCAGATGAAGAAGACTCATCTGAGGAGGAGCTGGATTCCTCCACGTGTATCTCCACTCCTTCAGCCACTTCCTCCTGACGAGGTTGAAGAACGAACCCAGCTGGGTCAACCGACTGGCTTGATTCGGTTGACTCCTTCTCCTCAGCTGGCTTTACCACCACTGGACTTGTTGTAGATGGTTGAGCCACTGGCTGGATGATGCGAATCCTGGGCCTCTTCTGGAGGGGTTCCTCCTCTTCTTCTTCTTCATCATCTTTCTCTTCCTCAGCCACCTCCTCCAGCTGGCGCTTCGCAGGATTGGACCGAGAAGGGCGTCGAGCTGCTGAGACTGACTCCACAGCTAGCTTGGGGGTACCCTTGGGAGTGTAAACGGCCTCCACAACGTCCCTGGCCTTTTTGGCTGTGGGGAACAACATCAGCTTGTTAAGCGGCGGGTCCTCACTCCCTTCCCAGGTCAGCTGTTGTCCCTTTGTGGCTTGGAGGATAAGGGCAGAGATTTTTGTGCCGAAGTTGAGTGTCCCCTTGACACTCAACAGCTGCTCTCCGGACTCAGCTGACGTCTCAGAGATTTTCTGCTTCTCCATCAATAGCTGGCTTTCAAGATAGCCCAGCCAATCGACCTGGTGCTGTTCCTCCAGGGCCTTCTGTTGCTTGAGCTTCGGTCGGCTAATGTCACCGAACGCTCCTCCATATGCGAAGGCGCATTTAGAGATCACGTCGAAAAGAAGTCGGTGCGCCGGCTTCAGTTTCGTCCTTTGCATGCTCCCCTTCAATGGTTCGGGAACAAGAAGGATTGTTTGAAGGAAGGCATCAGCTTCCTTATCGGTGAAGTTCCCCAGCACATCTGTGGCTTCGCGATTTTTGGGGATGATCTTTTCCAGTTCCTTGGATACTTTTATTTCCACGGCGGTGTCTTCTATCGTCCGGAAAGTTGTGTTTCTTTGCTTGCACGGGATGATAGTGACAAGCCCATCTTCTGCAACTCGCTGCAGATTCCTGTAGAAATGTACAACCTGCTTCCTGAGCAACTTGGATGGAGATAGGGTTGCCCAGTCGAGCAGACTGTGGTCGGAAAGAATGGCAGCGACTGGTGCGAGTTCCGGCGAGGTCAGGGCATCCCTGGAAAGAATCTGTTCGAAATGAATCTTCGACATCACCATGTCGAAAGATTCCTGGAATGTAGCAGGCTCTACGAAAACCATCTTCTTGGAAGCTTTAGATTTAGGCGTCATCTCAAAGAGATATATATGCAAAGAAGAAGGAAAATCTTTACTGAAAATGGTGAAACAAATGTGGAGAGGATGATGAATAGTTAGTAAAGATATGCACGAAAAGAGAAGGTAAGGATCACTTCCTGATTTGCCGTATTATATAATCTTTGACTCGGATAATATCAACGGCTGGGGTTAAATGGCGCGTATTTTTCAACGGCTGGGATTGCGTGACTGTTGAGTAATTTTGACTGATGCTCCACGCGCGCGAGTGAGAAGGTGAATAGTTTAAGGTGTCAGCCCAGTCGCACTATAAAGTAAGGCTGTAGGAGTTCAGCCAGACTTTACATTAAATGTGACATGATGGCTTGTTTAGTCTAGCTGATATGTTCAGGAATGTTTGAATTTATTTCAAACATTCTCATTGAATATTATAACACCTTCAGTCATAAATGATACCTGCCAGCCGATGTCGAGATCAGTTGTATACCTCAGTTGAGTTCCTCAGTTGCTGCATACCATCAGCTCTCTCGAGTTCGTCTGTTCAGCTGATGTTTGATGTCTTCAGTTGGCAATTCGTATCTGAGATTCCCCCTTCATCTGAGCTTCCCCCTCAGATGGATATCTGACTCTTCATCTCAGATGGATCCTCTGCAGCTCGGATGATTCTTTAGCTCGGATGGATTTTCTCCAGCTCGGATGACTCTTCATCCGATGGATCCAATAGTCCAAGAAGATCACACAACATCTTGAACCGAGCTTCAAGAAGAGGTTTGGTGAAGATGTCAGCTCTCTGAATCTCAGTTGGGATCTTCTCCATGGACACATCCTTCTTCTCAATATGATCTCGGATGAAATGATGACGAATGTCGATATGCTTTGTTCGAGAGTGGTGAACATGATTCAGAGAGATAGCTATGGCACTCGAGCTATCATAATGAATGGGAACCTGTCTAGTTGCAACTTCATAATCTCTCAGCTGTTGCTTCAGCCACAACACTTGCATGCAACAGCTTCCGGCAGCCATATACTCTGACTCGGTTGTAGAGGTTGCAACACATGCTTGTTTCTTGGAGAACCATGAAACCAGCTTGCTTCCCATGAATTGACAGTGTCCAGAGGTAGACTTCCTGTCCAACCGATCTCCTGCTAGGTCCGCATCTGAGTATCCAGTCAGCTGGATATTGTCGTCAGTTGGATACCACAATCCAACATTAATAGTTCCCTTCAGATACTTGATGATGTTCTTTGCTGCCAACATGTGTGCTTCTCTTGGCTGAACTTGGAATCGAGCACACACTCCAACTGCGTATGATATGTCTGGTCGGCTGGCAGTTAGATATAGCAGCAAACCGATGATCCCTCTAAACTGGCTGGCATCTACGAGCTTTCCTTCAGCTCCGGGTTCAATCTTCCAGTTATTATTCATTGGGATCCTCGTGGTCTTACTTGTTTGCAATCTGAACTTGGTGATGAGCTCCTTTGTATACTTGGACTGGTTGATGAAAATCCCTTCAGGTGACTGCTTCACTTGTAATCCAAGGAAATAATTCATCTCACCCATCATTGACATCTCGAACTTCTCCTTCATGAGATCTGAGAATTTCTTGCACAGCTCCTCTGACTTGGAGCCGAAAATGATGTCATCGACGTAAATTTGCACAACAAGTATATCTTCTCCAACTTTGATGGTGAACAGAGTTTTATCAACTGAACCTCGTTTGAACCCCGAGTTCAGAAGGAATCTACAAAGAGTGTCATACCAGGCCCTTGGCGCTTGCTTTAGACCATAGATAGCTTTCTTCAGCTTGTACACTCTACCATCTTCAGTCTCAAAACCAGGAGGCTGTTCAACATATACATCTTCTTTGATATCTCCATTGAGGAATGCACACTTCACATCCATCTGATACACTTTGAACTTGTGATGTGCGGCATAAGCTAGAAAGATTCGGATGGCTTCCAGCCTTGCAACTGGTGCGAAGGAATCTTCATAGTTGATTCCTTCTTGTTGGCAGTATCCTTGAGCTACCAACCTTGCCTTATTCCTCACTATGAATCCAATGGCGTCTCTCTTGTTTTTGAAAATCCACTTCAATCCAATCACCTTGACACCATTTGGTCTTTCTACCAACTCCCATACACAGTTGCGTAGAAACTCATTCAGTTCTTCTTGCATGGCTGTTGTTCAGTGAACACAGTTGAGAGCTTTCCCAACATTCTTCGGTTCTGGTACATCAGCTACAAAGCAAGAAATCATGGCAACATCTCCAGCTTGCTCGAACTCCTCTAGAACTGCCAACTCCTCAGCATACTGGGCGTAAGTGTTGGAGTTTCCTTCAGTTGATTCTGGATTTTCAACTCGGCTCCTTGTACGCACACCCTCGGTTGGATCGCCGATGATGTTGTCAGTGGAATGAACTTCATACCATCTTCGGTTGCGTCTTCCTTCTTCTTCCAACTGTGGCTGTTCTGAAATCTGAGTTGGAGTCTTTAGAGCTGGTGATTGATCAGCTGTTGAGTCTGGATCCTCAACATTGGTATTAGGTTGAACTGGACTCGGTTGGGCTTCGGATGCTGAAACAGTTGGAGGAACATCAGTTGAAGTTCCCCCTTGGGATGTGCTGGGGTCTTCGCATTCATCTTCAGAGGAGTATGGATCTTCATCCTCAGTTGCCCAAACCACTGGTTCAGCTAGGTTCTTTTCCCTTAGAGCTTGCGATCTGGTGAGAACTGGTGGAACAGTTGGATCTGCTTGTTGTCCTTTAACCTGTTCCCTGCACTCAAAGGTAGATTCATCAAAACTAACATGAGGTGTTATTTCCACAACACGAGAGCTGTTGTTGAAAACTCTATATGCCTTGATCCGAGCTGCATATCCAAGAAATATGCCCTTCGAAGCTTTGGCATCAAAAGTTTTCAACCGAGTCTTTCCATTGTTGTGAATATAACACTTAGACCCAAAAACGCGAAAATAAGAAATATCTGGCTTTCTGCGTCTCCACAGCTCGTAGGGTGTCTTTCCCAACCGCTTGGTGAGAAGAGATCGATTCTGAGTGTAGCATGCTGTGTTGATCGCTTCAGCCCAAAATCTCTTCGGTAGAGCTGAGCTTGCTAACATGGATGTGGCTGCATTCTTTAGCGTTCTGTTTCTTCGCTCAGCTACGCCATTCTGTTGCAGAGTACACGCGGCTGATATCTGATGAGTTATTCCATTCTTCTCGCAATACTCGATGATGGTTTCATTTAGAAACTCAGTTCCACGATCTGATCGGATAGAAATGATCTTCATCTCTTGTTGGTTCGATATCCGATCCATCAGCTTGGGCAGCTCATCTCGGGTTTCACTCTTGTGACGCATGAAAATGGTCCACGTGTACCTCGAGTAATCATTAGTTACAACCAATGTATATTCGTTGCCATTCATGCTTTTTAGTGTAACTGGCCCGAAGAGATCCATATGGATCAGCTGTAACACTCGGTCGGTTGAGGGAGTTAACTTCAATCAGAAGGAGGATCTAGCAAGCTTTCCCAGCTGGCATGCACTGCAGATGTGTGTTGTTGAAAACACTCGGTTAGGTATGCCTCTTGCATGTTCTTGTCTGGCGAGTCGGTTCATCGTCTTGAAGTTCAGATGGTTGAGCCTTTTGTGCCACAGCCAGCTCACATCAGAACTGCTCTTTGATAACAGACAGGTGTCAGGGAGGCTGCTGTTCCAGTCAGCGTAATAGACATTCCCTGTTGGTGATCAATTTCCCAATAATATCACCTGTTTTGATCCTACATTTTTAACCCTGCAACCCTGTGCATCAAACTTGACAGAGAAACCATTATCACAGAATTGGCTGATGGAGAGCAGGTTATGCTTCAATCCATCAACATAAGAGACATTAGAAATTGAAACATGATTGGTTTCAAGGGTACCGTAACCTCTGGTATAACCTTTTGAGTTATCACCAAAAGTAACTAATGGACCTTCTTTCTCCATGAAACTTCCAAGCAAATCCTTCAGATTCGTCATGTGTTTCGAGCATCCACTATCCATCACCCATATTGTAGCAGACGTCTTCTTCTTCCTCAGCTGTTTCTCCTGCACCTGCAAAGAGAAACTCGCTTAGGTCCCCAATTTCAGTTGGGTCCTGGAGGGTTAGAACCAGTTCCCGCTGGAACTGTGCGTCGCTTTTCCCTGTAAACTCGGATAGATTTATCATTCCAGATTACTTTTCCTTCATCATCAACTATAACAACACCTCGGTTATCCTTAGGCTTGTTGTTAGTAGTGATGTTCTGTTTCTTGGGAGGAGTTGGATTTCTCCCATGTTGAGCTTGAGGAGGTGAGGCTTTCCCCCTGTTTCGATGGCGATTCTTATCCTGTTGAGTTTGTCTGTGAGGTCGGACGCCATGTTGGAATCTTTGTGGCTGATTATGATTCCAACTTCCTGAGGGTTGTCTCTACCTATTCATGCCCTGATGATGATTCATATTATGGCATGAATATCTCCAGTTGTTTGACCAGTTCCTCATTGGTTGACTCGGTTGGAACCTTTGGTCGAGCTGATGTTGGAACCTCGGTTGGTTTAGATGATTGAACCCCTGTCTGTTCTGAGGTCGGTTCCATTTCTTTGGATTTTGACTTTGAGTTTGATGCAGAGGTCGGTTCGGATTCTGAGTTCGGTTGCGGTTATGCCTTCGACGCCTCTGATTCCTCTTCTGACTTTTGGAACATTCCCCCTAGGTTGATGTCCCAACCGATGGAACATTCTGTCTTTCATCCGCTACTCCTTTTCCCTTCTCAGTTGTGATTCTATTGGTCGGTTGAACTTGCTGAGAGGTGGAGGTTGAATTAGCTTCTGGAGACTCAACTGTGTTAGGCTCGACAGCTGTGACTTCTATAGCTTTGATGAAGGTAGCTGGTGGAACTCCAGTATCCTTGACAATATCATAACCGAGTCCTGACACGTCATCCATCTGTCTGCTGTAACTTAAAAAGTTTTCGATGATCTTGGATGACTGATACAGCTTGATTAGATTGTCCTTCTCAGTTTGCAACTGTTTGAGGAGGACGGTTATCTGTTCGGTTTTACCATCTGACTCCTTTATCAGCTGGTCGATCTGAGTCTCTTGATTTTTCAACTGATCTTGCTGCTTCCAGATCTGTTTTGTCAACTCTTCATCTATTGGAGTCTTAGCCTCATTCAGTTGACTCTTGAGATTTTCAATCTCCTGAGTTTGGCTAGTGATCAGATAGTCCTTTTCGGTTAAGGAATCTTCAAGCTTGGCGAACTGAGCTTGAAGACTCTTAAACTCAACCGACTGCTGGTGCAGTTCCTCACTGAGTTCTTGAAAATCATTCCAGGAGGGTTCCAACTCATCGTTCAGAGATTCATGCATGTTAGAAGTATTGGAAGAATTTAAGCGAGCAGAATTAGATTGTACCTCAATATTATTTTGGTCGGTTCCAAGTGCCATGAGGTATTGATCCTGACTGATGACGTTGTTGGTAGAGGTCAGTTCATCCTCATCTTCAGTGTCTGTGAAGATGTCCATGTCGTCAGCTGCTTCTTCTGCTACCATGGCCTTGTTCTTTGCAGTTTGCTTGGCCCTCAACGCTTCTCTTTCCTTCTTTGAGAGGTCTGGGCAGTCAGCTTTGAAATGTCCTTCCTTTCCGCATTCGAAGCAACCATTGGTGACTGGCTTAGAACTGTCTCGAGTTCGGTTTGATTTATAGAAATGTTTATATTTGCCGAATCGAGTGTCCATGTCGGCTAGCTTCTTTGACAAAGCTGCAATGTTCTGTTGCAGTTCCTCTCTGCTTGGCTCCATTGCAGTCGTGTCAGCTGATCTGGTTGGCCTTGATGATCTCAATTTTGAGTAGTCAGCTCGGAGAGCAACTGACTTTGAGGCTGAGCCAACATCCTCAATTCTACTTGTCTGATCTGAGGGCTGCGATCTCCTCCTGTTGACCTTATACTCATTTCCTTTCAAGATTGAGAACAATCTTTCAGTTCCCATTTCACCAAGGTCAGCTCGGCTCTCGTGGATATTGGTGAAAGTATCCCACTCAGCCGGTAGAGCTTGCAACACTTTGAGGTTAATTTCTCTTAGTGTGTATTTTCCTCTCCGGATGGACTGGATTCTTCTGATGATGTCCATAAACTGGAGCTCTAGCTGATCGATAGTCTCATCAGGTCGCAGACTGAAGTTGTCGAAATCTTGACATTCATGTGAGAACTTGTTTTCCTTTGTCTCATCGCTTCCTTCACTTAGCGAAGCCAGGATGTCCCACATCTCTTTTGCAGTCTCACACTCCTCTATCCAAGGCAGATAATCTTGTCCAACTGTGGACATTATTGTGCTCTGAGCCCAGATATCCAACTGGCTCACCTTGGCCTCCTCTGGAGAGTAGTCTTCTGGCTGTTTCTCCACATACTCCACCACTGTATCTCCATCGTTAGGATTTGTGGGAGTGCGAGCTATTCTTTCTTTAATGACGATTGGTCCGGAAGAGAGAACTTGTTGCATCCTGTGATGCTTTGACAGAAGGATCTTCTTCATTCGAGTTCTCCATGATGTATAATTGACTACTGAGAACATGACGACGACCTTGTCCTTGACGTCCATCTGCACAAAAAAAAACAGGACAAAAATGCGAGCAAATATGCACTAGCGTGAAAAGATCTGTTTAGTTGACCACTGAAGAAAATTTCTCGAATTCACACCTTGTGAAACAGAGTAAGCAGTCTTTTAAACCACTGCTCTAATACCACTTGATGGTCCCGAAACGAGTTACTGGTGTATGGGGGGGGGGGAATACACCAGTTAGGATTTTAAAACTTAACCCTTAAAAAATACTTCAACCGAGTAAAACAGACTCAGTTGGAATCTCACAGCTGAGTAAGCAACCTCAGCTAGAAGAGTGAGGCTGTGCGGAGTGTGGTGGAAATTAAAACTCGTTAAAGCAACTCACGCTTTTTAGTGCAGGGTTGGTCAAAAACCAAAACAGTTGAATATGCAAAAATGCAGTTTGTATGCTGGTTAGTTTGATCAGATAAGAATGCAATAAGCAACTGAATAAAATAAACACAGAATCATGGGATTTAACGTGGTTCGGAGATAACCCTCCTACGTCCACGGGGAGATGTGAATCCTCACACCTCAGTCCAAGTTCTTCTGGACAGTTCCACACAGCTTACCCGGGCTGTGCAACCGTTGCAATAAGTTTACGGGTACTTATCAACCTTTACAGTTAAGTTTGCTGGTACTTAACAACCTATGTCAAGTTTGCGGCTACTTGACGACCTAGCTACTCAATTACAGGAAGAGTATGATCCTAACAGACACTTTTTAAGGTATGTATGTGGGTGGATTTTCTAACTACAGCTCGATCACGAATGAGAGCTGGATCTATGGCTTGAACGAATAAACACTCAAACTAAGATCTAAGACAGATTATAACTCTACGAACCCTCAGCTACTAATGTTCTATCACTCTTGAACTCTCAGCTGCTGATGCTCTTAGAATATGATTTTTGCAGATTTTTCTTGCGCTTGTTTTTCTTGTGATTGCACTTCTCTATCTCTTGTCTCGTATATCTCTCGAATGAGAGAATGCCTCTATTTATAGGCGGAGAGTATCAACTAGCCGTTGGAGGAGCTGTTGATCTCTGATCGTTGAAAGCGATGGCTTGTCTCTCATCTCTGCAGACTTTCCCGATATGGCATCTGTGCTCTTCTGCTTTCCTTCTGAGACAGCCTTGTGTTAGCCAGATGGGGTAATGACTGAACGGTCAAACCCTCATGTGACTTCCTTTTGAAATTCAAATCTTAAACCTTTCTGACAGTCAACCTCGATTAGTTGGTTGAAAATCTTGATCTTTATCTGAGTGGTCTTCAGCTGATGTTCTGACTGAACCGTTGAACTCTCAGCTGACTTTGAACTTCATGATGCTGATCTTCTTGTTTGAGTTCTACAACTGAGGTTCTGAAACTGAACCCTCAGTTGTCTTCCTTGTATTTAGTCAGTTGAGTTTGAAACTTCAGATGACTTCCTTTTCATCTGATGTTCTCTTCCTCTCTACTGTTTCTCATCTGACGAACCCTCAGTTGGTTTCCTTTACAACTGATGTTCTGAAGACTTCCCCCTCATTCCATCTGAACAAATGAACTCTCAGTTGTCTTTCATCATAATTGATGTTCTGCCTGAGTGATGCCTTGTTGCCATCTTCAGCTGGAGACCTGTAAAGATAAAATCTTAACCTTGCTCAAACAGCGAGCCTAAATTCTAACATTAGGTTCTGGCAACATCTACTCGGTTGGGGTCAGTCGGTTTTGGAATTCATTAAAACTCTTACTAATAAATTTCCCAACAATAACTCAAACAGATGATAAAGCATATCAAACTCAGATAAATAACAAGTCAATTAACTTTAAAAACTCACGTAATAATACTCAATAATAATAGCATTCATCAGATTTTCGGTTTTAGAAAAGCCCACCTGACAGTTGGAAACTTAGTCGAGGTAGCTTACTCTTTTTGTCTCCACTTTACTTTTCAGTCCCGCTTAGCCCTTCAAGAATAACATTGAACTAGGACGAGATTACTATCTTGCAAAACGTAAAACGTAAAATAGACTTTGGGCTCAACTGAAGGACTTCTACTTGACTCGGGTCTTTTTTATCTTAACTTATCTGAATCGATTCTTTCTTCGATCTCTCGTTTATATTTGGTTACTAAATTAATTCTCGAACTCGAACTCTCGACTCTATAATAATATTTAAATATTTCACGCAAAACGAGAATTCACTATTTATCTCGTCTCGTACTTCTCGATTTCTCGAGTTATACGAACTCAAAAATTGTAGAATTAATTCTCGACTATTAATATCACAAATCATTTACATCAATAATCGGGCATTCACAAACAGGTAAACGATTGACTTTATAAATAGATGAAAAAAAGAGAAATTCCACTTAATCACATAAATTCAATCAAACATAAAAATGAACTCAGAATTTAATTCACATGTCAAATGCAGTCTCATGTACACTTATTACTACTCGACTTTCAACTTTAGAAAGTTATAACTTCGAATTTTAACAAAAATAATTTCGTTATACTTGAATTAAATTAAAGAATTTAAACATAATTTCGGATTTAAAATCCAAAACTATTACTAAAACTTTCTCGGTTTTAGACTACGTTGTTATTTCTCAAAATACGAGCTTAAACTTGGATAATTTCTCAACTTGATATCTCAACTCCTAATAATATTATTTAATCTTTTTCTCAATTAAAGTTTCTTTAATTTTCGTTTTTATTTAATAAAACTAGGTTTTTCGTTCTTAAACTTCAACGCTCGATAACTTCTACGTTTTAACTCCGATTTAAATTATTCTAAAATCAAACTCGAGTATTTTTACTCAAACATCATCATCTAATCACTCAATTATTCCATATAACATCAAGAACTCAACATACAAGCTCAATTTCTCACTGTACTCAAATTTTATGATACAACATGAATACTTACTCGCTTTTCAAACTTTAAAACTCTAATTTATGCAAATAACACTTCATCTCATAAAATCATCATTCAAACATTTAAACATATTCATGTATGCAAACATCCAACTTATAACTCATATAATTCAAAATTTTTAGTTTTTAGGGCATTATTCCACTAAATTGAAAATTCTTATTATATTGTTATTCTTCTAAAAATTTCCTTTGATCGATTTCTCAATCAAAATAAATAAACGAACTCACTATGTGAAATTCATGTCTTAACTCATATACTCGATTTTTAGGACATTTTTTTCATAGAAAATTCAATTTCCTTTATTTAATTTCTATTACTCCTCAAATAATTTTAATATTAATATTCTATTTTTCTTTTATCTCTTAACATACTTAAATATCACAACTTATGAATTCTACTCCTCTTATGCATCAAAATTTTCACATCTTCAACAAAGAAATTCTTTCTTTGTTTTATTCAACATTTAAGCTCATAACTCAAAAATTATTAATTTCTTCTTTCTTATATCGATCGAATTTTTCTAAAAAAAAATTCATAGATCACTTAATTTCTTAGTTCTTATGCAACATAAATCACTCAAAATTCATCAAGATCATCATAGATCATTCAAAATCATTAACATCATCATATATCTCTTAAAATCATCTATATCATCACATATTCATCATCTTCATATACATACATATATATATATATATATATATATAGAAAATTTCATAGAAATTCATAAGATAATTCAATCTGTTTGCTTAATCATATTTTCATGGTTCTATATATTTATATCTATCAAAACATCATCAAATCCATAAATAAAGATCTAAGCACAAAATTCTCTTTTTTCTCATAATTTTCGACACTCTTAACAAGTAATTCAACAAAAATTTCAAACTTCATACTTATGCATACAAACCACTCAAATCATCATAAACATATGTCATCAAACATATCATCAAGAAAATCATCAACTTATCATCAAGAAATATCATCAAATAATCATCAAAAGTTCCTCTCTTTTCTTCTTCCTCTTCTTCGATTTTTAGGTAAGAAAAATTAGGGAAAATTCCTTCTATTTTACTTCTCATCTTTTAGCTCCTAATTATAAACTCTTAAAACTCATCTCACCATCATATCATCATCATCTATCATCATCATCAATTAAAACTTTAAGGTTTGTCTAAACATAAAGTAAACATGCATGGTTTCCTTTATCTTTTCCACATACATATACATACAAGAACTAACCATAACGTACTTAAAATAAGATCAAAACTCCATCTCCTTGGCTTGAAGAATTTTTCGGCAGTTTTGATAGGTGGAGAGGGTTGGATTTCTACTTCTCTTCCTTGTATGAAAAATAATACAATTAGTTAAGAATTAAAGCTTGGATTAAGAAGATCAAATCCCTTGCTTAAAAGACTATGAAATTCGATGGAAATAAGAGGAAAACGAAGGAATTTCTTAGCTTAATTAAAACTTGAATGGAAGAGATGGATTTATACTTACTTCTTGATGATTTTAGTGGATAGAAATGAAGAACTCTTCAAGAAACCTTCAAAGCTTCAAGCTTTCATCCATGGAAAATTTTTAGTGTGTGTGTGTGTGTGTGTGTGTTTATGTCGACTAGAGAGAGATTGGAGCGAGAGATGATGACTACAGAGAAAATGAGAGAAGGGAATATAATTGATGTGTTGAGAGGAAAAATCGAGAGAGAGAGAGTGTAGTTGCCGACTACAATTAAGGGAGGGAAAGAGAGTGCACCTCACGCATGGGAGATGAGAGTGGGGGAGAGATTTGGGTAGATTTAGGATAGATATGCAGGTTTTTATCTGCTAAAAATCCCCGGAAGAAAAAGTTTTCCGGTAGAAAATATCCCTATTATTTCATTTATCTCTCGAACGACTTAAAACTCTCATCGACTCTTTCTCGACGTCGAAAACCTCTCTACTTCATCTTATATCACACCAAATAAATCAAGAAATCCAAATATCAAATTTTTAAATCAAAATTCCGACTAACGAAAAAAAACATAAAAATTGCTCGGTTAATTAAACTGTTTAAGCAATAATCTTTAAAACTCTCTCATATGATCTCGAAAAATTCTCCGACATATCTCAAAAGTCTTAAAATAATTTCTAGACTCAAAAGTCACTAATTAGACAAAATTCGGAATTACTCGATGAATAGTGAAATCTCGGTTATCATTACTATTCAAAAAAAGTAAAAATTCTCAGAACTTTCCAAAGTTCAAACTCAAGCTCAAACTCATATAATAATGCTCAAACAATGCAACACATACTCGATTAGAATAATCGAAATGAGAAAAATCACATAAAAGCACGTAGGGGCATTTTAGTCATTTCACAAGAAAATTTCTTTTCTTGGAAATTTTTTCACTCAAAGCACATTATATAAGCATATAAACTTATTTAAAACGCATTCAAAAACCTAGAAATGTTTGGGGTATTACATCCTCACCCCCTTAAAAAAAATTTGTCCCAAAATTTACTAACCTTGATGTAATACCCCAGATTTTCCGTGCAGTCTTAAAATTTTAAAGTTAATAATAAAATGGCTTTGCACGCCTAAGTTTATGATTCTGAATTCTAAAACCAATGGTGAAATCCGTTTCCGAAAATAAATTACGGAAGTCAGTTAGATGACTACTGTATTTAGGGTTATCGAGTACGAAAACTTTTTAGTTCTGGAACTCAGAACGGAAAACCGTCTGATTTTTACATTCACGAAATCGCGATACGAACTCGCCCGAGAAAGTTCATTTTTTTTTATTTTTCGGACGAAACTCGGACTGTGTCGTCCCGAGTTTTTGTCAGAATTAGGTTTTTAAATATTACTCTCCGAATAAGTTAAATACGTTAGAATTTTTGGTCGAATTGGAATTTGACGATTTTGTGTCGAGCTAGGTTTTTCGTCGTTCGATTTCCGTAACGTCGTATCGCGTCGGAAAATCGCGTAATTCTCTTTTCTTTCCCTCTCTTAGCCGACATCACTCACTCTCTTAAGCTAGATATTTCAATTCTATAGTATTATACCCTATGACTCATTACTTAGATCTTTTAATTACTTTACACCTATTAACCTAAAATGTTACAACTTTATACCATTTAGCCATCTCCCTCACTCACCTCTCCCTCCCACTCGGCTGCCCACACACATATTCCATCTCTCTCCCTTTTTTTCTTATCACCATTGTTGAAGAAGCTCAAGTTCTTGGACAAGAAATCACACAAGTCATCATCCAACCATCAAATTCTACTACTTCCTTTAGTAATCTTCAAGGTATTTGTCTCCTCTTCACTTCTATCCATTCCAAATCCATTTCTTTTTATTTTTCAAGTGGATCGAAATTATGGGTAGATGAAATTTATGTCTTGATCTCTAATTAAGATAATTAGATGGATTAGACTTGATATCTATGATTAAAATTGGAAGAAATCCAAGAACCCTAAATCCTATTGAATACCGAAAATTTAGGGCTTTCATGTAGGATAATTGAATTCTTCAATTAGTTGTGTAATTGATCTTAGGAGATGTTCGATTGAGGATTAAAACAAAAAGAAATCAAAACCCCCAAGTTTTTGATGTGGACCGATTTTAGGGCTAGGGCTTGAATTGGGGATTTTCAATTTGATGATGTAATAAGACTTGAATTGAACAATTGATGACATAGTAGCATGATAAATGGATTAATGATGTTAATCGATGAAGAAAATCACCCCCTTTTATTTTATGATAATACTGAAAATTATGTGGAATTAGGGATTTTCATGTAGTTGATTTAGTTGTTGATTTGTTGATGAAATAATGTTCCTAATGATGTTAGTTGATAATAGGAATTATTTGAGAATTTTCTAAAATTATTAATGAAGTCGTAAGAGACAAAGAATCCCATCTAAGTTGAGATTAAATAATGATATGAAGTGATGATATGTATAATAATGAATCTCGTTAGATGTTGATTAATGTCGTAGAAAATGAATGAATTCCGATAACTTTTGGAATTTCGTTAGAGACGAACAAGTGGTCGTAATTAATAATCGAGAAGTCGAGTAAGGATTCTAACTTGATAATAGTGTTTATAATGGACTAATGAATGAATTTGTAGTTGACGACATGAGCATTCGGATTTTTATAATATGAGTTGTAGTTATAATCGAGAACTAGAAACGACAAAATGTTAACTTGATTTTGGTTTAGTAAATGGTGGTTGAAACGACGAGGTTTGATCGTCGTGTTTATAATGGTGTTTTGGAAAAGGAGTCCTTCATGTACGGGAGTACGTGTTGACTGCCTTGAGAGTCCAGTTTCGTGAGAAATCGAGTACGAGAACTTAGAATGAACTTAGGAAGTTATACGTCGATTCTATCGAGCAACTAGGGTTAGCCGCGGCAGTTTTGCGACCCTTGCCGGAAACTGTAATATCTCTTAGCTCGTTTATCGGATTTGAGATCCGTAAATTGGAGCGTAAACTAGACTTTCCAAGCTTTCTATTGGTACAGGGGTCATCCCCTTTTTTTAATTCCTCTGTTCTGGGCAGTCCCCAGAACTACTGCTTTGCGCAGTTAATTTTCAGGATTTGTTTTACTAAGTTGTTTTCTTCGCAACTTACTTTCTTTCGATCGTTTAAGCCGTAATAAGTTACCGACTATCTTCTCTACTGACCTAAGAGTCGAGTATGAGACCTTTTGAGTTCTAAACGAGATTTGTTCAAGTCTCGTTCCCGTTTAATTAAAATGAAACTAGTAGCGTGCAAATGCCTAAAGAAATGAAACGACAAAAACCTAATTCGAATTTCTATGTTCGATTATCTTTTACGACCGAGTTTAAAGTGTTATTATTTTACGATGAAGGAGGAAGCCAGCAGCAAGGAAAGGATGGAAGATCAGGAGAACGGAAGCTAGTACTTAGTTCTGTAAACACTAAGGTGGGCTTTTATATATAAAATAAAACGAGCAATGCTCGAAAACCTTTCTTTATCGCTTTGATATCTGTGTTTTCAAAGTGATAATTATGGCATGAACTGTTTTATGTTTTATGTGAGTTCTCTTGTACCTATCTGAGTTAACATTCGTGTTTTCCAGATTTTATGAGTTAATCTAAATAGGTTAACTAACGATCGGCTCTGAGTTAGCTATTAAGTGCTTTCCAGAGTTAGTGCACTTTGTAACCTGTGGTGTATGTGGTATCCTGTTGAGGGGTAACCAGCCACGGTGAATGAGAATTGGTCAAGATATGAACGTAACATACCAGAAAATGCTCGGCCGAGTAAATTGTGAAAATAAGTCAGAAAATGTTTTAGTAGACACGGGCCCATTTAAATAAAACCCCGATGTCCTACAATTATGAAATGCCAGATTATCTATACTTATGTTATGTTTTCGGCATTGTGCCCACTAAGTACTTTTGTACTTAGCCCTGCATATGTTTTCTAAATGTGCAGGTCGAAGCGACGAGAGCGGCGGTGGTTGAAGTTGAGTTGAGAAGTTATGAATGCTTTAGCTTAAGACCTACTTTCCGCTGCAAAACTCTAAGTATTTTGAGAATATGTACATTATTAAATCACTGTAGCATAAGTCTGTAATCTTTAACTTAGATACTTTCGAGTACCTTTTGTCGAGTAATCCTTCGTGATTAACTCTTCCTTTATAATAGTCAAGTCTTGTTCATTGAATGTATGATGTCTTTTATGTATGTTTAGTTAGTCAGCCCCCTTCTTCCCCGCTTCTTTCATCCAATCCCAGTCGCACCCCGGCTTCTGCCGTCCCTCGGGATTTGGGGCTGTGACAGAGTGGTATCAAAGCAAGGCTTGTTTCCTGCTCTGATTATGAGTCAATTTTCTAGTATGAGTCATTTCTTTTAGTGATACCACAGAGCTAAGTCAATCTTCTAGTCCGAGTCATTCTTCCAGTAATACCACAAAGTGGTATCGGAGAAGTAGTTTGTTTCCTGCTCTGGTTATGAGTCATTCTTTCTTAGTATGAGTCATTCCTTCTAGTAATATCACAGAGTGGTATTTATATACGAATCTTCCTTCGAGTAATAATATAGAGTATTCATTCGTACTCTATATCGAGTCTTCTTTCGAGTAATAGGATAGAGTATTTCTATATACTCTAGATCAGGTCTTCTTTCAAGTAGAAGATAAGAGTTAGACTATGACACTAAGACTGAGAATGTAGATGTCAACTCAACCTTCCGCTACGTCGACTCAACGAGGAAAAGAAAAGAATTTTAATTATGTGATTTCTTTTAAATAAGAAATTTTATGAAGAAGTATTCAACGAAATTGAGAATGAGAATGAGTTGTGTGCCAAAAATAAGAATTTTATGGAAGTATAATTTTTATACTTTGCATACTTTATGTGATTATGTGACAGTACGAGTACTATCTTATGTGAAATTATTTGTGCGATAATTTCTTTCTTTTGAAAAATATTTGGACACAAGAATATAGTCGGATTTTAGGGATTTTTCCTAGTTCAATGAGAACGTAGACTCGAAACCTAAGATCTTTCCGGTTCTTCGAGAATTTAGACGTTTTTAAGAAACGTTATTATGAAATGATTTCGAAAGGAGATCCCCGACACGAGGAGAACTTCTACTGATGAATGTCACGTGCGTAAAGTGACATGAATGAAGATTCGGCAAAGTCGATCTTTGTTTTAAAAATCCAAGCAAAAATTTCCTGCTAGGGAAGATGAAATAAAAATGGTACGGTAAATCGTGTTAGTAAACGGAGGAAACGATTAGACGTTTGAGAAGCTTTCGGCTTCGAGTTAAGAAAGATATGAACGAGACAACGAAGACAGAATAAAGGGAATCAAAGCCAAATAAAATAAGTGAACGTTGCTTACGTGTAAGTAACTTGAATGACGTCATTCGTGTCACGTCATTCCGTTTTCTTTTCGTTTCATGTTTCAATAGGGTTCGTCATGATCGAACTCTACGAGGAAAATCGTATAAATTATTAGAAGTCGAGCACGAAGCTTGATAAATTTTTCCATCGATCACCTGATTCTAGCGACGACAACTGGAACTTAGTTTCCAGAAAGTTATTCTTTAAGATATATTCCATTTCTTTTGGAATTTATTCCATATTTCGTCTTTGAACGAAGACTACGACTAGTACGAGTATCAAGAGTTGTTAACGACAAATTCTTTTGTGAATGGATGTTACTTTTGAATAAGTAACATGGACAAAGTAAACGCACTTTGTTTTAATAAGTAAGAATCTTTAAGAAATGTTGTTGAGAAAGTAATAAAGAATTAAGTAAGTAAGAACATAGTAAGATAAGAATGGAAATAAAAGTCTTGAAATTTTAATTTTATATATATATTGTTTGAGTGCAATTTCTTGAATTGCTAGAAGTTATGATAAGTGGTTGTCTTAAGTGGTGATGTTACAATTGAATAAGGAATGTTCATTTTGTAATTTAAGTATTTCGTTGAGATAAGTTATTTCCCTACCTGTTACTGATCCGTGTTTTCTTAAAACTTTTGTAGGATGGCTAGGACTCGTGTTACTGCTCGGAAGAGCCAGCCCTTGGTCGCGTGCGAGCACACCATACTAGATATGATTCAAGACGAGTATTATGAGTTCGAGGCAGATTACGGTGAGGAGGATGTAGGACAGATAGTGAGCAACTTTTCGTCAGCTTACTTTCCAGTACGGCACTTGATTCCGGAGAGTCAGGCGATATCAGACCTGATTGTACACCTACCGGACGAGTGGCGCGGTTGGGCACACCGCGTGGCGTGGTACTTTTTAGGGATCTTCGGCGACGACACCGAGCCGACCGACAACTACAGGATTCGCCCTGTTTGTACACAGGCGCTTCTTTGACAGCAGACACATGCTTCCAGTTCCCTTTGAGCCACACTTCCCCTACAGTCAGTTTCCCGCAGAGACCAAGCTAGAGCACCTCGACTTCGACCCAGAGTTTTCTGCCTTGTTGGAGTTACCACCAGACTTTGTACCGAGTGAGGAGTCTGACGCGGAGTCAGAGTAGTTAGAGGAGGACGCAGAGCCCGCTGTTACACCGGAGCTACCGCCAGTTAGTACACAGATCGAGGAGTTGATCCCAGGACCGGGATTCATAGAGATCGACGCCGAGACAGCCGCGTTGTTAGGACTAGCTTCACCGTTCTTACCTGACGTCTGTGTTAGAGTCAGAGGACCTTTAGAGACAGGACTGTTTAGGGAGGAGTCTGAGCACCGAGGGATCGACGCGGAGCTTGCCGCCATGTTAGAGTTACCATCTCCACTTACGCCGCTTGAGGAGATCTGTGCGAAGTGGGGAGTAGTCAGAGAGCAGATGGAGGCAGGACCATCCAGGGTCCGTTCTAGGGAGGAGTTCGAGTCAGGTTCAGGTTCCAGTTCAGTTCCAGAACACCTTCTTCCCCTGAAGAAGCGTGCAGTAGAGATCAGTGAGGACTACCTTGTTTCCAACCTTGAGGAGATAGTTTCAGAGGCACCGTCGCCCACTCTACTTACACTTTCTGACGGCTCTACTCTGAGGGAGGATGAGGCACTCCAGCTCGTCTTTAGTTCAGAGTCTGAGGAGGAGGACCTGGACGAGGATCATGAGGAGGACCCGGACAAGGATCCTGAGGAGGACCCGGATGAGGATCCGGAGGAGGACCCAGAGGAGGACTCCTAGGTTTTTAGGCCGTAGAGGGCAGTTCCGACTCAACTGTAGTTTGTGGAGTAGAGCATCGTAGACGCATGTTAGTAGTAGTAGTAGCTCTTTTGTCCTGTATAGAGTCGGATCAGTAGCTAGTTTTTGTAGTACTCTAACGGATACGAAATTTTATGAATCGTTTCCGTTCTAGTACTTTTAGTAGGTACGGAGTTGCAGCTTGTTAGTGCACCGGGTAAATAGTAGGCAGTCAGCCTAGTTTAGACTAGTAGTAGTCTAACTTTTTGTGTATAAGTCCTCGTTTGAGGCAGAATTAATATTCTTTTTGATGTATATATATATACATGACCCATGAGAGGGTTTTTAATCACGAGAAAAATTTCCTATGAATCGTGCAATTAAATCAGAATGTCAACGAATTCGTGTGATGAGAAAACTTAAGTCTAACTTGAAAGTTAAAAGATTTCGAAGTTAATATCGAAGCTATGTTCGATATGTCGTTCCGTGAACTTGATTAAGTTGAGAACGAGCTAGTAAGTACTAAGAGTGATTAACAGAAATGACTAATGAGAATTTCAAATTTCCTTAGATTAAGTAAAATGCCGCCAAGAAATGTTAACAATAGGAGAGGTCGAGGACCTGGGAGGCCTCGAGGACGTGGGAGACGTCAACCAGACAATAACAGAGAACGAGAGCAAGAACAGAATGCTACCCCATCACCATCCCCGTCACCATCCCCATCACCACCACCTCCACCACCACCCCGTAGGGATATTGAGGATTTATTCCTCAAGAGAAAACCCCCGATGTTTAATGGAACGGGCAGCCCTAGCGATGCTGAACTATAGGTGAGATCTACTGAGAAGATATTCAAACTCCTCAGATGTACTGATGAGGAGAGAATGCTATGTGTCGCGTTCCAACTGACTGGATCGGCAGATTATTGGTGGGAAGCAAGGTAGAAGGTAATACCCGCAGAGCAGCTGACTCGTTTCACATGGGATGAATTCAAGGAAATACTGTTTGATAAGTACGTACCCAAGACGTATAGAGCACAGAAGAAAGCCGAGTTTTATAACTTGAAGCAAGGAAAGCTGACCGTGACTGAGTATGACGCCAAGTTTTGCGAACTGTCTAGGTATGCACCGGCTTTGGTTGATACCGAGGAGAAGTTATCCAAGAAATTCCAAGGAGGACTACGATATGAACTGGGAATCGCGTTAGCTAGTCATGGGGGACTAGGCTACACTGATATTTTGAGAAGAGCTTTGGAAATGGAGACCGTCGTGCCTGACGAGAAGAAAGTTGTACCGACTGCATCAGCACCAGCACAGAACTAGAACCGAGGCTATTATAACAACAATAATAGCAACTATTAGAGAAAGAGAAAGTGGAATGGAGGAGGTAGCGGAGGCTACAATCAGAATTATAACAACCAGGGAAGTCAGAGAAAGGGAAATCAGCAGGGCTATCAGCAGCCTGGTCAGAACAACAACAGCAATAGTAACAGCAACAAAAGACCGTGGCAGGGAAACAACCAATCGGGGTTGTTTATTCAGGGGAATAAGCAGAACGCACCATGGAAGGGCAACGGTCAACAGAACCAGCCGCAAGGGCAGCAACGAAACTTCAACCATGGAGGGTTACCATTCCTGTCTGCCCTAAGTGCAACAGAGCCCATCCCGGAGTTTGTCAGATAGGCACCCCCAACTGTTTCAATTGTGGACAGAAGGGGCACATGAAGAAGGATTGCCCGAAACCGCTGGAAGCCATACCTCTCAGAGCCATACAAGCACAGCCGCAGCAGTCGCAAATGAACCAACAGCAGTTCCAGCAGCATGCACAGCAGCAACAAAATGCGAGGGCATGCGCTATCAAACAGGGTGGCCAGCACAAAGGAAAAGGCAATCTAGCAGGTATGGGAAAACTACACAACATCCCTATTAAGATACTCTTTGATACTGGCGCATCGCATTCTTTCATTGCTGGCTCGTGTGTCGATAACTTCGTGTGCTGATAACTTAGACATCAGACCTGTAAGAGCTGCACATTCTATGAGAGTAGCTACACCTTCAGGAGAGATCACTACTTCCACGCATGTTTGCTCTAACCTAGAATTAGAAATCGGAACTCTTAAGGTTAAGGCGAACAACCTAAACGTTATGATAATGTTAGGAATGGATTGGTTGTCAGAGAATTATGCCACAATTCTCTGCAACGAGAGAAAAATCTCTTTTCAACCCCTGGGTAAAGAACCAACCAAATTCCACGGAATTTCCATGGGTAGAGGCGTACCAATTATATCAGCCCTTCAAGCCACGAAACTCATGAAGAAGAAAGGTACCACAGCTTATCTTGTGTACCTAGTCGGAGAGCCAGGAGCCGAGAAGACCATCCAAGACGTAAAAGTTGTGAATAAATACGAAGACGTCTTTCCAGAAGTGTTACCAGGATTGCCACCAGATCGTCACGTGGACTTCACGATCGACTTAGAACCAGGAGCCGCACCTAAATCTAAAGCCCCATATAGGATGGCACGGAAAGAACTAGAAGAGCTCAAAATCCAGTTACAAGAATTGTTAGACCTTGGTTTTATCAGGCCAAGCGTCTCACCTTGGGGAGCACCAGTGCTATTTGTTAGGAAAAAGGACGGATTGATGAGAATGTGTATAGATTATAGAGAACTGAACAAGATCACACTCAAGAACAAATATCCTTTGCCAAGGATCGAGGATCTGTTTGATCAGCTCAAGGGTGCAGGAGTCTTCTCCAAAATAGATTTAAGGTCAGAGTACCATCAGCTGAAGATCAAACCTGAAGACGTACCGAAGACTGCCTTTAGAACCCGATATGGCCATTACGAATTCCTAGTGATGCCATTTGGTTTGACCAACGCTCCAGCTCTATTCATGGATCTTATGAATAGAGTTTTCCACCCTTACTTGGACAAATTCATTTTAGTATTCATCGACGGCATCCTCATTTACTCTAAGAATGAAAAGGAGCACGAGGAACATCTACGGATAGCGTTAGAAACACTAAGAACTGAGAAACTCTACTTCAAATTCAGTAAATGCGAATTTTGGCTGAAGGAAGTAATGTTCCTTGGGCACATAGTATCGGCAGAAGGAATCAAAGTGGATCCAGCCAAGGTAGAGGCAGTGCACAACTGGAAGTCACCGACGAGTCAAAACGAGATCAGAAGTTTCTTAGGTTTGGCAGGCTACTACAGAAGATTTATCGAAGGATTCTCCACGATCGCTAGGCCGATGACACAGCTACTCAGGAAGGATACCAAATTTAAGTGGTCGGACGAGTGCGAGAAGAGTTTCCAAACGCTTAAGGAGAAATTAACCACAGCGCCAGTATTAGCTCTTCCAGACACAAGCAAGGAATATGTGGTTTACACCGACGCATCGAAAAATGGATTAGGTTGTGTCTTAATGCAAGACGGACGAGTGATAGCTTATGCTTCACGACAACTTCGACCACACGAAGTTGAGTATCCAACCCACGACTTAGAACTTGTAGCCGTAGTGCATGCGTTAAAGATTTAGAGACACCATCTCTATGGTGTAAGGGTTGAGATATTCACCGATCACAAGAGCCTGAAGTACTTTTTCGAGCAAAAAGAACTGAATATGAGACAAAGGAGATGGCTCAAATTAGTCAAGGATTACGACTGCGGAATTAACTATCATCCAGGAAAGGCTAATGTGGTAGCAGACGCATTGAGTCGCAAGGCTCCAACGAAGTTAGGATGCCTTTTTGTAGAAGAAGAAACTTTAGTACGAGAATTCGAGAAGATGGATATCAAAGTGCTCGATACGCCAGCTCCGATAACAAGTCAGATAGCAGCATCAAAAGCTACACCAGATTTGAGAGAAAGAATCATCAGTGCTCAGAGAAAGGACGAGTCAATGGAAAAGTTGCGGTTAAGGATAAGAACAGAGAAACCAGACGGATATTCTGAAGCACCAGACAATGCGATACTTTATGAAGGCAGAATTTGTATTCCTGATGACGACAGCAAACTGAAGAACGAAATCTTGAGTGAGGCTCACGATACACCTTATACAGCATACCCAGGAAGTACGAAAATGTATCAAGATTTGAGAAGGAACTTCTGGTGTAATGGAATGAAACGAGACGTTGCCTCGTTTGTAGAAAGGTGTTTGGCATGTCAGCAAGTTAAGGCTTTACACAGACGACCGTATAGATTGCTACAACTATTGGATATCCCAGAATGGAAATGGGAAGGCATAGCTATGAACTTTGTCACAGGCTTGCCTAAGTCAAGAAGAGGAAACACATCAATTTGGGTAATTATCGATAGACTTACGAAGTCAGCACATTTCTTGCCGATTAAGACTACCTACGGATCAGAAAGATTAGCTCAGTTGTACGTCAGAGAGATTGTACGTCTGCATGGAGTACCGAAGGTTATAGTATCAGATAGAGACGCCAAATTTACCTCGATATTTTGGATTACGATGCAGAAAGAATTAGGAACAGAGCTTAATTTCAGTACTGCGTTTCACCCACAGACAGATGGACAGTCAGAGAGGACGATTCAGATTTTAGTCGATATGTTAAGGACAGTGGTCTTGGACCGAGGCGCAAATTGGGAAGAAATTCTACACTTGGTCGAATTCGCTTACAACAACAGCTATCAGGCCACGATAGGAATGGCGCCGTATGAGGCTTTGTATGGAAGGAAATGTAGATCACCGCTTTATTGGGACGAAGTAGGTGAGAGAAAGAACCTAGGCCCGGATGCAATAAATGAGATGATTGAGATAGTTCGGCAGATACGAGATAGAATGAAAGAAGCTCAGAGCCGACAGAAGTCTTATGCCGATGATCGTCGAACCAATCTTGAGTTTGAAATAGAAGATAAAGTTTTCCTTAAGATATCACCGACCAGAGGAATCCTTAGATTCGGAGTTAAGGGTAAACTAAGACCTAGGTTTATAGGACCTTACGAAATCCTCGAGAAGATAGGAACCGTCGCTTATAGATTGGCCTTACCGCCAAGTCTAGGAAGTGTTCACAATGCATTTCACGTTTCTCAATTGAGAAAATATGTCTATGATCCTAAGCACGTCATTAGTCAGCAAGACGTAGTTCTTGAATCTGACCTAAGCTATGACGAGAAGCCGATATCGATTTTGGATAGAAAAGTCCAAGAATTAAGAACCAAATTGATACCAACCGTTAAAGTACTATGGAATCACCACGGGCAAGAAGAAGCTACGTGGGAACTCAAGGAGAAGATGAAGGAGAGATATCCTCATCTTTTTGCATAAGGTATGCAAATTTCGGGACAAAATTTTTCGCAAGGAGGGTAGGATGTAATACCCCAGATTTTCCGTGCAGTCTTAAAATTTTAAAGTTAATAATAAAATGGCTTTGCACGCCTAAGTTTATGATTCTGAATTCTAAAACCAATGGTGAAATCCGTTTCCGAAAATAAATTACGGAAGTCAGTTAGATGACTACTGTATTTAGGGTTATCGAGTACGAAAACTTTTTAGTTCTGGAACTCAGAACGGAAAACCGTCTGATTTTTACATTCACGAAATCGCGATACGAACTCGCCCGAGAAAGTTCATTTTTTTTTATTTTTCGGACGAAACTCGGACTGTGTCGTCCCGAGTTTTTGTCAGAATTAGGTTTTTAAATATTACTCTCCGAATAAGTTAAATACGTTAGAATTTTTGGTCGAATTGGAATTTGACGATTTTGTGTCGAGCTAGGTTTTTCGTCGTTCGATTTCCGTAACGTCGTATCGCGTCGGAAAATCGTGTAATTCTCTTTTCTTTCCCTCTCTTAGCCGACATCACTCACTCTCTTAAGCTAGATATTTCAATTCTATAGTATTATACCCTATGACTCATTACTTAGATCTTTTAATTACTTTACACCTATTAACCTAAAATGTTACAACTTTATACCATTTAGCCATCTCCCTCACTCACCTCTCCCTCCCACTCGGCTGCCCACACACATATTCCATCTCTCTCCCTTTTTTTCTTATCACCATTGTTGAAGAAGCTCAAGTTCTTGGACAAGAAATCACACAAGTCATCATCCAACCATCAAATTCTACTACTTCCTTTAGTAATCTTCAAGGTATTTGTCTCCTCTTCACTTCTATCCATTCCAAATCCATTTCTTTTTATTTTTCAAGTGGATCGAAATTATGGGTAGATGAAATTTATGTCTTGATCTCTAATTAAGATAATTAGATGGATTAGACTTGATATCTATGATTAAAATTGGAAGAAATCCAAGAACCCTAAATCCTATTGAATACCGAAAATTTAGGGCTTTCATGTAGGATAATTGAATTCTTCAATTAGTTGTGTAATTGATCTTAGGAGATGTTCGATTGAGGATTAAAACAAAAAGAAATCAAAACCCCCAAGTTTTTGATGAGGACCGATTTTAGGGCAAGGGTTTGAATTGGGGATTTTCAATTTGATGATGTAATAAGACTTGAATTGAACAATTGATGATATAGTAGCATGATAAATGGATTAATGATGTTAATCGATGAAGAAAATCACCCCCTTTTATTTTATGATAATACCGATAATTATGTGGAATTAGGGGTTTTCATGTAGTTGATTTAGTTGTTGATTTGTTGATGAAATAATGTTCCTAATGATGTTAGTTGATAATAGGAATTATTTGAGAATTTTCTAAAATTATTAATGAAGTCGTAAGAGACAAAGAATCCCATCTAAGTTGAGATTAAGTAATGATATGAAGTGATGATATGTATAATAATGAATCTCGTTAAATGTTGATTAATGTCGTAGAAAATGAACGAATTCTGATAACTTTTGGAATTTCGTAAGAGACGAACAAGTGGTCGTAATTAATAATCAAGAAGTCGAGTAAGGATTCTAACTTGATAATAGTGTTTATAATGGACTAATGAACGACTTTGTAGTTGACGACATGAGCATTCGGATTTTTATAATATGAGTTGTAGTTATAATCGAGAACTAGAAACGAGAAAATGTTAACTTGATTTTGGTTTAGTAAATGGTGGTTGAAACGACGAGGTTTGATCGTCGTGTTTATAATGGTGTTTTGGAAAAGGAGTCCTTCACGTACGGGAGTACGTGTTGACTGCCTTGAGAGTCCAGTTTCGTGAGAAATCGAGTACGAGAACTTAGAACGAACTTAGGAAGTTATATGTCGATTCTATCGAGCAACTAGGGTAAGCCGCGACAGTTTTGCGACCCTTTCCGGAAACTGTAATATCTCTTAGCTCGATTATCGGATTTGAGATCCGTAAATTGGAACGTAAACTAGACTTTCCAAGCTTTCTATTGGTACAGAGCGCATCCCCTGTTTCCAATTCCTCTGTTCTGGGCAGTCCCCAGAACTACTGCTTTGCGCAGTTAATTTTCAGGATTTGTTTTTCTTCGCAACTTACTTTCTTTCGATCGTTTAAGCCGTAATAAGTTACCGACTATCTTCTCTACTGACCTAAGAGTCGAGTATGAGACCTTTGAAGTTCTAAACAAGATTTTTTCAAGTCTCGTTCCCGTTTAATTAAAATGAAACTAGTAGCGTGCAAATGCCTAAAGAAATGAAACGACAAAAACCTAATTTGAATTTCTATGTTCGATTATCTTTTACGACCGAGTTTAAAGTGTTATTATTTTACGATGAAGGAGGAAGCCAGCAGTAAGGAAAGGACGGAAGATCAGGAGAACGGAAGCTAGTACTTAGTTCTGTAAACACTAAGGTGGGCTTTTATATATAAAATAAAACGAGCAATGCTCGAAAACCTTTCTTATCGCTTTGATATCTGTGTTTTCAAAGTGATAATTATGGCATGAACTGTTTTATGTTTTATGTGAGTTCTCTTGTACCTATCTGAGTTAACATTCGTGTTTTCCAGATTTTATGAGTTAATCTAAATAGGTTAACTAACGATCGGCTCTGAGTTAGCTATTAAGTGCTTTCCAGAGTTAGTGCACTTTGTAACCTGTGGTGTATGTGGTATCCTGTTGAGGGGTAACCAGCCACGGTGAATGAGAATTGGTCAAGATTTGAACGTAACATACCAGAAAATGCTCGGCCGAGTAAATTGTGAAAATAAGTCAGAAAATGTTTTAGTAGACACGGGCCCATTTAAATAAAACCCCGATGTGCTACAATTATGAAATGCCAGATTATCTATACTTATGTTATGTTTTCGGCATCGTGCCCACTAAGTACTTTTGTACTTAGCCCTGCATATGTTTTCTAAATGTGCAGGTTGAAGCGACGAGAGCGGCGGTGGTTGAAGTTGAGTTGAGAAGTTAGGAATGCTTTAGCTTAAGACCTACTTTCCACTGCAAAACTCTAAGTCTTTTGAGAATATGTACATTATTAAATCACTGTAGCATAAGTCTGTAATCTTTAACTTAGATACTTTCGAGTACATTTTGTCGAGTAATCCTTCGTGATTAACTCTTCCTTTATAATAGTCAAGTCTTGTTCATCTTCCTCTTCTTCCATTTTTAGGTAAGAAAATTAGGAAAAATTCCTTCTCTTTTACTTCTCATCTTTTAGCTCCTAATTAAACTCTTAAAACACATCTCACCATCATATCATCATCATCATTAAAACCCTAAGGTTTGCCTAAACATAAAGTAAACATGCATAGTTTCCTTTATCTTTTCCACATATATATACATATACAAGAATTAACCATAAAATACTTAAAATAAGATCAAAACTCCATCTTCTTGGCTTTAAGAATTTTTCGGCAGTTTTGATAAGTGAAGAGGGCTGGATTTCTACTTTTCTTCTTGGCATGAAAAATAATACAAGGAGTTAAGAATCAAAGCTTGGATTAAGAAGATCAAATCCCTTGCTTAAAAGACTATGAAAGTCGATGGAAATAAGAGGAAAAAGAAGGGATTTCTTAGCCTAATTCAAACTTGAATGGAAGAGATAGATTTATACTTACTTGTTGATGATTTTAGTGGATAGAAATGAAGAACTCTTCAAGAAACCTTCAAAGCTTCAAGCTTTCATCCATGCAGAATTTTTAGTGTGTGTGTGTGTGTTTATGTCGACTAGAGAGAGAAATGGGATGGAGAGATGATGACTAGAGAGAAAATGAGAGAAGGGAATATAATTGATATGTTGAGAGGAAAAATTGAGAGAGAGTGTGTAGTTGTTGACTACAATTAAGGGAGGGAGAGAGAGTGCACCTCACGCATGGGAGGTGAGAGTGGGGGAGAGATTTGGGTAGATTTAGGATAGATGTGCGGATTTTTATCGGCTAAAAACCTTGGAAGAAAAAATTTTCCGGTAGAAAATATTCCTATTATTCCGTTTATCTCTCAAACGATTTAAAACTCTCCTCGACTCTTTCTCGACGTCGAAAACTTCTCTACTTCATCTTATATCACACAAAATAAATAAAGGAATTCAAATATCAATTTTTTAAATCAAAATTCCGACTAACGAAGAAAAACTTAAATATTGCTCGGTTAATTAAATCGTTTAAGCAATAATCTTTAAAACTCTCTCATATGATCTCGTAAAATTCTCCGAAATATTTCAAAAGTCTAAAATAATTTCTAGACTCAAAAGATACTAATTAGACAAAATTCGGAATCACTTGATGAATAGTAAAATCTCGGTTATCGTTACTATTCATAAAAAAGTAAAAATTCTTAGAACTTTCCAAAGTTCAAACTTAAGCTCAAACTCATATAATAATGCTCAAACAATGCATCACATACTTGATTAGAATAATCGAAACTAGAAAAATCACATAAGAGCACCTAGGGGCATTTAGTCATTTCACAAGAAAATTTCTTTTCTTGGAAATTTTTATCACTCAAAGCATATCATATAGGCATATAAACTTATTTAAAACGCATTCAAAAATTTAGAAAAGGTCGGGGTATTACAGTTTCACAAATTTTTTTTTTTTTCACAACGATTGTTACTTTTATTCATGACAACATGTATTTTAAGTCATTTTATTAAGTAATTATTGTCGTAATGAAAAGTAATTATTTATATGAAGAGAGGTAATGTTTCACAAATATTACTTTTCTTCATGATATCGTGTACTTTTAGTGATTTGGTCAAGTAATTATTATCGTGATGAAACGTAATTATTGATATTAAGAAAGGTAATGTTTCATAAATATTACTTTTTTTTTCACAATGATTATTATTATTATTCACAACAACATATACTTTTAGTGACCACAACTCTTATTTTTGGTTAAGTTTATTAAAAAAAATATTTTTTAAAATAGAAATAAAATTGTAATTGTATATTAACAAATATTATTTAAATAAATAATTTAAAAATAAAAACAAATTGTTGGGAAATTTATTAAAGTTTTGATTGATTCCAAAACCAACTGACCCCAATCGAGTAAATGTTGCCAGATCCTAATGTTAGTAGTTAGGCTCGCTGTTTGAGCATTGTTAAGATTTTATCTTTACAGGACTCCAGCTGACGATAGCAACAAGGCTTCACTCGGATAGAACATCAGTTGTAAGAGAGACAACTGAGCGTTCAAAAGATAGAACATCAGTTGTAAGGAAGACAACTGAGCGTTCATCAGATGAGAATTAAAAAGCAGGAAGATGCCAAAGTCAACTAAGGAAGATGCAAGAGAACATCAGTTGTAAGGAAGACAACTGAGCGTTCGGAGCCAACTGATCAGATACAAGAAAGACAACTGAGCGTTCAGTTTCAGAACATCAGTTGTAGAACTCGATCCAAGAAGATCAACAGCATGAAGTTCAAATCAGCTGAGAGTTCAACTGTTAGCATTCAGATAGAACATCACAGCTGAAGAACAAGTCAGATGAAGATCGAAACTCTCAACCGACCATCCATTGTTGAAAGACCAATGTTGAGATTTGAAATTCAAATAAGGAAGTCACGTGAAGGTTTGACTCTCTGTCATTACCTCATTTGGGCCAACACAAGGCTGTCTCAGATGGAAAGCAGAAGCACGCAGTTGCCAAATCCGGAAAGTCTACAGAAGATGAGAGACAAGCCATCGCTTTCAAAGAACAGAGATCAACAGCTCCTCCAACGGCTAGTTGATTCTCTCCGCCTATAAATAGAGGCCTTCGTTCATTCACCAAGACTTACGAGACAGACAAGTGTGTGAAGAGATATACAAGCTAAAGAAAAACTTCATTCCTCACTCAAGCAAAACCTCTAAGAACATCATTAGTTGAGAGTTCTAGAGAGTTAGATTCTGTCTTTGTAGTTGTCCATCCAACCTTGAGAACATCACTAGTTGAGAGTTCGTAGAGTGTTAGATCATAACTCACTTCTTGTTCGAGCTATTAGTTGGAACTCCACACTTTCATACACCTGAAAAGGTTATTAGGACCCTACTCTTCCCGTAACTGAGTAGATAGGTTGATTAGTACCCGTAAACTAATCTGTAAGGTTGATAAGTACCCGTAAACTTATCTCAATGGTTGCAAAGCCCACGTAAGCTTTGTGGTTTGTCCAGAAGAACTTGGACTGAGTTGTGTGGACTCACAACTCCCCGTGGACGTAGGAGTTATCTCCGAACCACGTAAATCTTTGTGTGTTGTGTTTCTTTTTTTCAGTTATCTTATTGCATATTCAACTGACCAAGTAACCTGCATACAAACTGCATTCTTCCATATCAACTGTATTGGTTATTGACCAACCTTGCACTTAAGCGTGAGTTGATTTTATACGAGTTAATTTCCACCACATTCCGCACAGCACTTCACTTCCAGCTGAGTGTTTCTTACTCGGTTGTGATTCCAACTGAGTTGCATTACTCGGTTGTGTTATTTTTAGGGGGTTGTTTTTAAAAGTTTTATCTGGTGTATTCCCCCCCCATACAACAGAACTCGTATCGGGACCATCACAAATGAAAAATTAAAAAACCAAAAAAAAACAATAGCAATTGGGACACTTGAAAGTGTCTCAATAGATTACATACTTAAAAACATGTAATTGGGATACTTCAAAAGTGTCCCAATAGATCGAATATTAAAAAAAAATTAAGGGGATGTGGCCGCTAGGTTTCGAACATGGGGCAGCACAAGGAGAATGACTCTAAGCCTTCCGCCCCAATCAACTCGGCCAACATGGACTGACATATTCATATCTACACCTAATTGAATTTAAACTGTAAAGCTACTTTTTTGTTTTTTTTTTAAATGCGCGGGTCGGGTCGGGTCAGGGCGAGGGTCAAAACCGGTTGCTTACAATGCAATCGGTTGTAGGAAAATTTTTGTATACACTTAATTATTGAAAAATTCTAATGGAAGTTCATCATTCGAACTATAACTTATTTAAAACTTCAATAATTCTTTAGAAATTTATATACCGGATTATAGTTTCCTTATACAAATTCCATCAATCGGACTTAGTTTATTTAATTAAAATTCTTATGAAAATTCATCAATCGAGACATAGTTTACTTGTAATAATTCTTATGTACATGCATCAAACAAAATAGAGTTTATATAACTATATAAGAATTCTTATGAAAATTTATAAATCGAACAATAATTAACTTTTATTAATCTAAAATTCTTATGAAAATTTATCAATGTCTAAAGTTTACTTAATTTATCAACCAAGGATGAATAGCTGAGATTGTTTGTGCATGATGTATTTTGCATTCTCATCATTTGAATATGACCTTGTTTGGTTAAAATTGGTACGATTTTCCCAAATACGTACCAAGAAAACTAGTATATTTCTAGTACACTCGGTACGTATTTCAAAAAATGTACCGAGTATACCAGTTTTTTATTGTAATATAGGTAAGTATTTACAAAAGCGTACCTAATCTACAGGTACACTTGGTACGAAATATGAAAAACGTACCAAGTGTACCAGTATTTCATTATTTTCAAGTACTTATTTGCAAAATGCGTACCTACATGACAAGTACATTAGGTACGCATTAGCAAAAACGTACCAAGTGTGCCATTCTGCAATTGGTAAACTGAGTAAATTTTGTAAAAGCGTACTAGGTGTACCAGCGTAGAATTGGTACACTCGGTACGATTTTATCAATTCGTACCAGGTGTACCATTGTAATACCCCGGATGTTTAATCTGTCTTTAAAATAAAAAAGTTAATTAATAATTAAGGCTTTGCACGCCTAAGTTAAGGATTTTCGATTCTAAGACTGACGGTGAAATCCGTTTCAGAAAATAAATTCCAAAAGTCGGTCAAACGACTACTGTATTAGGGTTTTCGCGTCCGATAAAATTTTCGTCCAAAAACTCAGAATTAAAAACCGTCATAATTTACATTCACTTTTTCTTCGATACGACCAGGGAAAGTTAGTTTTTATGATTTTCCAGGCGAATTCTAGACTGTCTAATCCTGACTTTTTCTCGGATTTTGAAAAACGAATTAGGTTTTCCGAGTACGTGATTTATTTCTAATCTAACGGACGAATTAGATTTCGTCGAATTCGTAACTAACTAAGAAATCATTTCTCGACTTTTTAATCGTCATTTAAGAGTCGGAAACGAGATATTTCTGTCTAATTTTCTTCACACCAAACGGCCCTTAGCGACTCACCACCTCTTTAGTTAGATTTTTTATCACTTTATGTATCTAATAGGTGAGTCATCTCTCTCTCCCTCACACCTCTCTTTACCGCCCCCCCCCCCCCCTCCAAGCATTATCTCTCATTTTTTCTTCTCTTTTCCTCCATTGAAACTCATCATCCAAGCTTTCTCAAAGCACACAAGTCCTCCGTCTACCGATCAATTCCATTTCCGAGTTCGTATTCCGCAAGGTAAGAACATCTCCTACGCAATGAACCGAACAAAGTCTTGATTCCATCCATTTGATTTTTTTCGAAACTTAAGAGTTAAAGAAGCATGTCGATTCTTGTTCGATTCATGTTCTAGTATGTTTAGAATCGAGTTCTATGGATCGAATCATGAAGAAAATTACTCCCCTTTCATTTAGGTCATTACCGAAAATTTCTAGGATTTTAGGGGTTTGATCGTAGTTCGATTTCTTTGATGTTTGATCGATAGATTAGTGATCTACATGTTGTTAATTGACTATATGAATTAATTTAGATTTTTCTAAAAATAAAAGTTGAAAGATAAGAGATGAAGAATGCATGATTTATTATAGTAAATGATATAATATGCTCGATTGGTTTATGGAAATGAGATGTAGGATGATTAAGTATGAATATATATTTAATTGGAATTTTTCTAAAAATAAAATGAAAAACGTAAGAGACGGAAACACGTCGTAAAGTTGAAGCTCGATAATGTTTTTAGAATATGGTTTACATATTAGTGATGCTCGTTAGATGATGATCGTTGTTGTAAAATTTGAACGAAAATGGAGAACGTAAGATTTTCGTTAAGAGACGAATAATCGACGATAAGTCGAGAATAGATAATGATTTAGGATTGTGATTCTAACCTTTGATAATCTTGATAGTTAATGATCGTGACCGTAAAGTTTGAACGAATTCTAAGAAGTTTCAATTTTGAATAAGAGACGAAGAATCGAGTTTAAAAGCCGGTAGAAAAGTCGAATAAGGAAATCCCTTTTAAAAATAATGATTGTTATTGATTGACGAACGATATTGTAGTTAATGACTTTTCCATCCGAGATGCACGATGTTATGAGTTTTAGATAAGAAACGAGAAGTGGATGAACGAAAGTGAAATAGGATTTGAATATGGAATTTGTTTTGGTATAGTAATTGGTTAGTTGGAAATGAAAATGCTCGTTGTTTGTTTAATCAAAGGACGTGATTATGAACCCGATTAAGGGATTTTGCATATAGACTGCGTTGAGATGAAAATTTCGTGAAAATAAAAGTGGAATAGCATTAATCGAACCTAGGGAACCGTGCGTCGAATTTTGTTGAGCATTAGGGTTTCGCGCGACTGTTTTGCGACGTTTCACGGAAACTGTCATAACTTTTAGCTCGCTTATCAAAATTGACATCCGTAAATTGGAGAGTAAACTAGAAACACGTACCTTTCTTTTGATATAAGATTCATCCCCTTTTTTCCTATGCTCTATTCTGTATGAACTTACTGACTTGGGCAGTAAGTATCCAAAGTCTAGTTTCCTAAGTTGAATCCTTTTCAACTTCGTTCCTTGTGAACTTTTAAGTCGTTCTAAGTTATCGACACCCATTTACCTACTGACCTGAGAGTCGAGTAGTGAGCCGAGTTAGTTTGTAGACAAGAATTAATCGAAGTCTCGTTTATTAGTTAATCAAAAGGAAGTAGTAAAGTGCAAACGCCTAAAAGACTAAAAAACCGTTTCGATTTCCTGTCTCTTTTATCGATTGCGTTCAAGTTGCTTAAGTTTGTTTATTTACGATAAAAGGAGGAAGTCAGCACCAAGGATAGGACGGAAGACCCGAGACAGAAGCTCGAATAGTAGTTCTGTAATCAGTGAGGTGGGCTTTTCTATACACAAAATAAAACGAGCGATGCTCGAAAATCTTTATTTATTGCTTCGATAATTGTGTTTCAAAGTGATAATCAGGGCATGAAAATATTTGTTTTATGTGATTTCTTTGTGCCATTCTGAATTTGTTCGCCAATTAAGTCGATCGGACTCTGAGTTAGTCAAAAGGGACTTTCCAGGGTTAGTGTACACGGTAGCCGGTGTGTGTGGTACCCTGTTGAGGGGTAGCCAGCCACGGTGAATAGAACGTGCGCGGGAGAAGTATACTCTCCCCCGGCGTTGAAATAGAATTGGGCAAGTTGAACGTATCATCTATCAGAAAAATGCTTGGTCAAGCTATATTATGAAAGAGAAAGAAAATGTTTAGTAGGCTCGGGTATTTGTTGAAAAACCCCGATGCGCTATTTGTCAAGATGCCTGATTTATCTATACTTATGATATGTTTTCGGCAACGTACCCACTAAGTGCTTTTGTACTTAGCCCTGCATATGTTTTATAAAATGTGCAAGTTGAGCGACGGGAGCGGCGGTGGTTGATATTGAATTAAGAGTCGTAACTAGAATAAGAACTTGTGTTCAGCTTTACGTTTTTCCGCTGCCAAACTCTTTTTTTTGAAGTTAATGTATCTTTTGTTTGGTCTAAACCCCGTACAACGAATTCAGTTCTTTTTGAACAACTTGCCGAGTGATCTTTCGAGATCAACTCTTCCTTTTATATAATGAAGTCTTGTTCATAGTAATTCATTCAGTTATAATGTCTGTTTGTTCTTTCATTCTTATTCATTCCCCCTTCTTCCCCGCTTCTTTAATCCAACCCCCAGTCGCACCGCGGCTTTGCTGTCTCTCGGGATTTGGGGCCGTGACAACCATGTTGTGTGTGTACACTAGGTACGATTTTGTAAAAACGTACCGGGTTTTACCAAGCAAATTATGACTAAACAGTGAATATGTATTTGTTATTGAATTGTTTTTTTTTTCTTATTGCAGAACTGATGGAAATACAAGAGGCTGAAGCTTGAAAAATTAAAAAACAAGACAATGACTCACGGTTATGAGTCCCTTGTTTTCGACATCCGAGCATGCCTCACAGCAAGTGGCAACTCATCGTTGGACAAGCTGAAGCAGTCCTGCCTCGGCCAATTTATGGGCATGGAGGACATGAACACGCGATCGGGGAAGGCCATCCAATGGATGGTGCTTCGACAGGTGGTTTCCTTCCCCGAGTATGATTCATCAGCTCTATGGTTCAAGGTTGAAGGGAAGCTCTTACAGTTTAGCCGAGAAGAGTTTGCTTTGGTGAGCGGCCTGAAATTCGGCCCTACAGAATTCGATCCATACACCGACCACATCATACCGCGATCCTCATTGTACTCCCGACTATTCGGCAACCAAATGGTCACCGCTGCAGATGTGTGGACACCATTCAGGAACATGAAGTTTTTTATCAAGGAAAATGAAATCAAGATCAGCACCAACGACTACTTGAAGTTGGCAAAAATTCTGCTGGCAGCATCATACGTGCTTGGATATGAGAATACCAAGAAAAAATTACCGGACTGGTTGTGGGTCCTGGTTGAGGATGAGGCCAGCCCGGAGACCCTGCTAACCCGGGTCAGCAGGTCAAGCTGACAAGGCCCTCTTCCGCCTCTGCCGCAGAACTCCGTTCTCCTCCCGCCAGTCCTCACAAACGCTTGAAGTCCATCGATATCGTCGACATCACGGGCGGTGAGGTGAGCCCGGCAGTTCCTCCAGTGAAGTTAGAGGATCTTCCTTTTCCTGAGGTCAGGATTCACTGTTTTTGTTGCATAGCCTTTTTGTAGTTTTTTTTTTTTTGTTTCCTAACTTCGTTCTTTTGTACAGAGCATCGGTAGGGTAATGAGATGGCTCGAGAATAGTGTCGAGCAGATGTCGGCTATGCATGAGGACGAGAAGTCTCGTTACTCAAACAGGCTGACCTCAGCTAGGGCCCAGTTGGAGAAGGCGAAGGAAGAGCTGGCCAAGGCCAAGGAGGAGGTGAAGACGGTCAAGTCCGAGCTGTCTGCTCAGCTCGCGAAGACCGCTTACGCCGAGGTAGAAGCGGAGAAGGCTCGGGACCATGCCAGGAGGTTGGAGTCTGAGCTGAATGCGGCCAGGGAAGGTCAAGGTGAGGTCCTGCGGGCCTTTGCGAAGAGGCTCCTCTTGTCGGAGCACTTTTTTGGCCTCGCCAATGATCTGGCCGGCCTCATCAACGGTAACTATGCCGTGGATGCTTTGGAGGAGGCTGCCCGGGACTTTCCCGACTAGGATGTCTTCAAGTACGGGTACGAGCGTGTTGAAGGAGCGGATCTCCTTTCCCGGTATGCCCGAGTGATCCGGAGTCAGCTCGGCCATCTACCTCTCCTGGACGATCTCGCCAGCTCGTCCACGCTGCTGTCGGCGGAGCAGGTTGCTGCCTACCCGACGGATCAGGACCCCGCCCTCGATGCTGTCTTCGATTCTCTTCCTACCAGAATCGAAGAGGACGACGAGGAAGAGGATGTGGAGTAGCACATCGTGGCTACAGAAGATCCGATCCCTCCCAAGGATTCCGAGGGCGCCGAGACTTCCGAAGTTGGGAACTTGGCAGAGGGTCCCCTCTCCGGGCAGCCGCCTTCTCATGATAAGGAGGTCGGCGGTAGTTAGTTTCCCTGTATATATATATATATTTTTTTTGTATTTTGTATCCGGAACCTATTAATTTAATGGACAGTATTTCTCTCTTTTTTGTGTGTGTAGACTTCGGATTCTGTAGATGTTTCCTCTTTACACAAACAAGTAACTCTTCTTTCTCGTGATCTGTCTGAACAACGTGCCTTGACAAATCTATGGATGGAGAAATGTCGCCGAGCTGAGGCGCTTTCTAATTCAAAGTGTGCTCTTCTAAGGTTGAGAGAGTCCGAGCTTGAGGATTGGCAAGGGAAGTTTGTTGCATTCTGCGAGGCGGCTGAGGCGAGGCAGCTTGCTGGTCAGGAGAATGCCGACGAGCTTCAGGCCAAGCTTCTTCAGGCGGAGGAGGCTTTGGAGGTTGCCCGGGGTCGAGCTGAGCGTGTTCTAAGGGATCACGAGAAGATCATCGAGGAACATGTTGAATACGAAGATATCATCCATCGCAAGGGTGGTATCACTATATCCAAGGCGGAGTTGCAAACGAAGGAGCTGCTAGAGCAGTATCTCGGTATAAAAGAAGCATGCGGTCCTGAGTCTTGGGAACTTCAGGGGGCTTACAAGAGGCTTGACGAGTGCGTGAAAATGTACAAGTCCGTGCTGTCCCGCCGTCCGAAGCTTCGCGCGTTTCTTTCCAAGTGTGTGGATGAGTCTGTTCCGTCTTCATCTCGGAGGCCCCAGCTTCAGGTCGGCTCGAGTCGCGGTGGCCGGGCTGTAGGGCGTAGCTCGGGTTTACAGCGAGGTCGGAGGTCTTCCTCTGTGAGAGGACGGGGCCGTGGTCGGGGCCGGATCTCCATTGACGACATCATGGGGTCTACTCCTTTTGTAGAGAAATGGCTTAACTTTAGTTCACCAGACCCTCCTTCGTAGATTAGCTCGGTCTTCCTATAATTACTATTTATACAATGATGTAATCAGTAAGATAAAGAAATATAGTGGTTTGATTTCATATTTTCGGGAATGATGTTTTCCTTGTTTATCGTTTTGCCTGTTTGAGGGAGTTGAACTCGGACCTCTTTGTGTTGGCAAGGGAACCATGGTTCAGACCTCGCAGTATGATTTTCTGGGGGAACTTGGTTCCGACCCCAGTTGAAAAATCTTTATCGTTGCTGAGGGAGTTTGACTCGGACCTCGTGGGATCTTCCTTTCGGAGGGAGACGAGCTCGGAGCTCGAAAAGGGTTTCCATTGCGCAATTTTTAGGAATTACCTACCCCATATTGGGTCGTTTCGACCGCGGAAGGGAACCTTAGTTCGTCCTTATAAGGGGTTTTTGGTTTTTGGGATAATTCGTATAAGCAAACCAAGAGACAAAAGTATGCAAGGCAAAACTTTATTAATGAAAGAAAGACCAAAACAAAAAAGAGAAAGTTTTGACGAGCTCGATAAAAACAAAAAATTAAAAAGAAACGAGGACAAACGAAAAAGAAAACCATAAAAACTAGACTCTATATGCAAGACCTTGCTGCTTATACGAAGAATCTCCTTAGGTGGGAAATGTGCCACGTTCTAGGAATCAGGTCGCCAGAAAGGTAGGCGATCTTGTAGGCTCCTTTGCCGAGAACTTCGTGCACTTTGTAGTTTGTCGAGCTTCTCCGCATGACTTACTTCGTTGTTTCTAAGCACAAGATCGCCGACCTGGAACTGCTGGGGTTTGACCCTTTGGTTGTAATACCGGGTCATGTGCTGCTTGTACCGAGCTTCTTTTATGTTGGCGTTTTCCCGCTTCTCCTCCAGTAAGTCCAGGTCGGTTCGGTGTTGTTCTTCATTGACTTCGGCTGAGAAATTGATGGTGCGGGGGCTCGGTGCTCCGATCTCGACCGGTATGACCGCCTCGGAACCGTATACTAAACTGTATGGGGTTTCTCCCGTTGAAATTCTGGGTGTAGTCCGATATGACCACAGGATGTTTTGGAGGTTGTCGACCCATTCTGTTTTTTGTCTCTCTAGGCGGGCCTTGAGTCCGTTCACTATTGTCCTGTTGGTGACTTCGGTCTAGCCACTAGCTTGAGGTCGGCGTACCGAGGTGAAGTTTTGCTGGATATTAAGTCCTTCACACCATTCTTGGAATATTCTGCTTGTAAATTGCGTCCCATTGTCCGAGACAAGGATCCGTGGTATTCCGAATCGGCACACGATGTTCTTCCAGACGAAGTCCCGGGCTTTCTCGCTTGTGACCTTTGTAGAAGGTTCGGCTTCGACCCACTTGGTAAAGTAGTCAATTGCGACTATTAGAAATCGCTTTTGTTTGGGGGCCGGGTAAAAGGGGCCTACGATGTCAATGCCCCACTGCATGAATGGCCATGGACTCTGCTTAGTAGAGAGGTCAGTTTGGGGTAACCTCGTCACCTTGGCGTATAGCTGGCATTTTAGGCATCTTTTTACGAATTCTTCTGCATCTTTTGCCATTGTTGGCCAGTAGTATCCCCATCGCATGATCTTCTGGGCCAACATCCGAGCTCTAATGTGGCTTCCGCACGACCCCGTGTGTACTTCATTTAATACGTAGTCTGCTTCTTTTGGTCAAATACATCTTAGGAGGGGCTGTAAATATGACTTTCGATAAAGGACTCCTCCTTCGAGGATGTATTGCGTGGACCTGGCTACAATTTTTCTAGCTTCCAACTTGTCCTGGGGTATTTCCCCGCTCTCCAGATATCTTATGAGGGGGGTCATCCAGTTCGGATCGTCGTCTATTATTACATTGATCTCTGCCTCTTCTATACTCTGGCTCCGGACTTCTTCTACTAGCGTCGAGCTAGTTGGGGATCACAGTGAGCTTGGATAGTTCGTACCTGGAGGCTTTGGGCAAGACGTAGTCCGGCAATAAGGGCTTCATATTCCACTTCGTTGTTCGTAGTTGGAAACATGAATCGCAGTGAGTATTTCAACTCCTTTCCCTCCGGGCTGATGAGGAGTATGCCAGCTCCACTTCCCTTCTTTCCTGAGGCCCCGTCTACGTACATCTCCCAGCAGTCCGGGGGTGCCTCCTCAGGGACTTCTTGGAGTTCGACTTTGGCCTTGAGCTTTTTTGGCTCGTCGACGTTCTCATATTGAGCTTCTATGAGGAAGTCTACCAGAGCTTGCCCTTTTATGGCTCGGCGGGGCCTGAACGATATGCAGTGCTCTCCTAGCTCGATTGCCCATTTCGTGATTCTCCCTGAAGCCTCCGGCTTAGTTAGGACTTGTCGGAGTGGTAGGTCGGTTAAGACTTGTATCGAATGGGCTTGGAAGTAGGGTTTCAGACGCCGGGCTGCATTTACTAGGGCTAGAGCGACCTTCTCCAGAGGCTGGTACCTTGTCTCCGGGTCTTTTAGGACCCTGCTGACGAAGTACACAGGTAATTGTCGGTCTCCTTCGTCTCGGACCAACACCGCACTTATCGCTTCATCCGACACTGCGAGGTATAGGGAAAGGGTTTCTTCCTTTTTGGGGACTGACAAAGTTGGCAAGTCACCGAGGTGCCGCTTGAGCTCCTCAAAGGCTAGCTCGTGCTCTGGTCCCCACCCGAATACCGGTGCCTTTTTGAGAATTTTGAAGAACGGGAGCTGCTTTTCAGCGGCTTTGGAGAGGAAACGACTTAGTGCGGTTATGCAGCCTGTCAACCTGTGCACATCGCGAATAGTTCGGGGTACCTTCATTTCTTGCACGGTTTTGACTTTCAACGGGTTGGCTTTGAGACCTTCCAGCGAGATCCAGCACCCTAAGAATTTTCCAGATCGCACGTTGAAAGTGCACTTCTTTGGGTTCAGCTTGAGGTTCGCCTGCCTGAGTACGTCAAGGATCGTTCGTAGGTCATCAACTGCGGAGGCCATTTCCTTACTTTTGACGACAATGTCGTCTACGTATACTTCGACAATCGTGCCGATGTGATTTCGGAAGAGGAAGTCGACCATCCGTTGGTACGTCGCTCCGACATTTTTAAACCCGAAGGGCATGTATTTGAATGCGAAGACACCGAAGCTTGTGGGAAAAGCTGTCATGATCGCATCTTTTTCATCCATTAGAACTTGATAGTACCCTTTGTAGAGATCGAGAAAGCAGAAGACCTCGTATCCCACTAAGGATTCAATCTTCTCGTCAATGTTGGGGAGAGGATAGCTTTGTTGAGGTCAGTGTAATCCACACACATCCTCCACTCCCCTCCTTCTGCTTTCTTCACTACTACCGGATTAGATAGCCAAACTGGGTATTTGACCTCGAATAGGAGCCCTGCCTTCAACCATTGCTGCACCTCATTGTAGATGACTTGATTTTATTCAGTAGCAAATGTTCTCCTTTTCTGCTTAATCGGGATAGAGCCCGGGTCGATGTTAAGTTTGTGTGTAATGATATCTGATGACACTCCTGTGATGTCTGTGGGCGACCACGCGAAGACGTCCTGATATTTCCTAAGGAGCTGGATTACCTGGTAGGAGGGTTTGAGGTTCCCCTGCAAAGCCGACCTTGATGATTTTTGCAGGGTCTGTTTCGGATAAGGGAACCTGTTCCACCGAGGTGTCTGGAATCGACGTCGTTTCTTCCAACTCCTTGGGGTACTTTGATTGCTATGCTTGTGGTTGGCCTCAGAAAGCAATCTGCATGCATTCCTTAGCCTTTTTCTGGTCGGCCCGGACTGTCAGGATCCCACCCGAGGTGGGGATCTTCAGCAACAAATGATAGGGCGAGATAATGGCCCGGACTGCATTCAGCCAATCCCGACCTAATATGATGTTATAGGGGGAGTTCGCTTTGACCATGTAGAACTGGATTAGCTTGTTGATGCTGGTTGGCGGGCTTCCAATAGCAACATCAAGCGCAATGATCCCTTCGGGTTGAGTCTCATGCTGCGTAAAGCTCTTGAGGGGCAGTGGCGTGGGGTTAACCCTAGCCGGGTCAAGTCCCATCCTATCCAGGCAATGTTGGAAGATGATACTTACGCCGGCCCCATCATCAATAAATACGTGGTGGACCATCTTATTGTCCACTCCAATTTGTATTACCAGGGCGTCATTATGGGGCGTAGCTGTAGGTACGGGATCATCCTCAGAGAATGTCACTGTTTCACTTTTCTTGAACCTCTTTTTTATCTGCTCCTCAGCTGGCGGAACTGGCGGCCTGCGGGCTTCTATCCTTAGCTTGGTCTTCGTCATGCCTGGGGGCAGCCCGGAGATGGTTGATACCACCCCGTCGTATTGTGGTACGCCGCCCTGAGGGTCGTCATCCTCCTCGTCATGATTGCTCTTAGCTCGCTTGCTGTCTGGAGCACAGCGACCCTGTCCTCCTTTTCGCTTCCTCCTTTTGCCTTTCCTCCCCCCAGCTTCGTATTTCTTCAGGGCGCCCTCCTGGGCTAACCTCTCTATCTCTTCCGCGAGGTCGCGGCAGTCCTCTGTGTGGTGTCCGTGGTCGTCATGGAAGGAGCAGTGCTTGTTTCTATCTCGAGGTTTAGACCCCGACATGGGACGTGGTTTGGTGAACCAGTCCGTGTGAAGCGCGAAGATCTCAGCATTTGTTTTTACAAAAGGAGGACGCTGAGATCGCTCCAGTCCCATCCGAGGTCCGAGTCGAGACTGGATAGGTCCCCACTGGAGACGATCATGCGCGCTTCTCCGCTCACAATCATTCCGACCTCGGTCAACTTCAGTCTTCTTCTCGGTCTCTTTGGGCCTGGAGAGGTCTCGTTTTAACCGGTCTGCGTCTTGGCCATCTGCGAACTGGTATACAATCCTCCACATCTCCTGGGCTATCTCGGGCTTCTGTTTAGCAAGCTCCTGGTTCAGGGACCTAGGAGCGACCCCATTACGAAAATCCGAGATGAGGAAGACGTCGTCGATTTTATCGACTTTCAGGCTTTCTTGCATGAATCGGGAGGCGTACTCCCTTATAGACTCTTTATCCTTTTGCTTTACTGATAGTAGATAGGTCGTGTCTCGGCGAGCCTGGACCTTTATATGGAATCTTTATTTAAAGATTCCTTCAAGGTAGGCCCAGGACCCTACACTGCCAGTCGGCAGGCTGTCAAACCAAGCTCGGGCGTAGTCGACCAGCATCTCGGGGAACAGCTTGCACATGTGTTCTTCTTTGAGGCCCTGGTTGTGCATGCTGTACTTGAAACGCGTCAGAAAATTGAGGGGATCCTCCAACCCATTGTAAGGTGGTATGTTCGGTAACTTATATGCCGCAGGAAGCTTGGCGTCAAGCAGTTCGTCAGTGAACGGGCTGACAAGTCGGGTTGGTCCCCTTTCACGTCGGTGTCGATCTTCCTGGGGACTCTGACTCCTGCAATAACTCGGACTTCGGCACCTGCTGGGGCTCCAATGTCGCCTCGGGAGGTGGTGTCGCCTGGGACTCCGATGTGGACTAGGACTCCGGCGGCGGAGTGGACTCCATCGGGTGTCGTGTATTCCCCTCGGCTCGGGCCCCTGCATCTTGGCGTGGTGAGAAGTTTTAGATATGGATTTCCGCGTGGAACTCTCCTTGGCTTGGGGCATGGGGGACATCCGAGCTGTCGTGAGGAAGCATTTGAAGCTCTCCTTATTTGCTCTAGCGAATTCAGCTACGGCATAGGCTGTAGCGAGGTCGAAGTCGTTGAGGAAATCATCTCCCTTCGACTTGGGTTTCTTTGGTTCGGATTCGTCGCTTACTTCTTCGACAAACCCTTTGGAAGTCTCGTTCGTGTTGAAGGATCGTCCGTTATGCACCCTCCGACGCGGGTTTTTTGGTGGATTCCTCTGAGGGATATCGTCCAGGTCGGGCATCCCCTCGTATGGATCCTTTTCTGAGTGGTTATTCTTACGTCCCTCCTTTGGGGTCGAACCGCCTTTCTGGCGATTATCCTTATCTAAGAGGTGACTTTCCCCTTCGTTGGGATTCCCGTGTCGGCTTTCGGTCTCCTTCTCTTTTGCCATCGTGCTTTGTGATCGCGTTGCCGTCATTAATCAGCTACGAGAGAACCGTCGATTTAAAGAGATGTTCCCACAGACGGCGCCAATGATAAATCTAGGGTTTGCAAGAGTAGCTGAAAATAATAGCAATGCGATGACACAGGTATTTACGTGGTTTGATCAATGAGATCTACGTCCACGGGAGAAAGTATCCAACTTTTATTATATTTGAGAGTACAATGAATGTTTGATCATCTAATCTATCGACTATATATAAGCCTTGAATCGAGGAATCCTCCTAGGATTCCTAATACATATTTTGTTTCTTTGTACATATCCAAATCTCCTTAGAAATCGGATTCCTTCATCTCCAAGGTAGAGCTTCACTACTTGATCTTCAAGACAGGTGGCAGTTCGTCTGGGCCGAGCTCTATGGGCCGAGCTTAATGTACAGGCCCAATTAGATTGGGCCTTAGATCAGGCCCAAGATGAGGCCGGTCCTATCAGGTATTTATTAGAAATCTTGGTACAATTTTATAATTACGTACCCAACTTTACAGTTCGATACTGGAAAACTCGGTACGCAATTAGGAAATCGTACCAAGTTTTTCAAATATAAGTATAATCTCTTGGAAAACTTGGTACAATTTTATAATTACGTACCAAACGTAACAGATCGAAACTGGTAAAACTCGGTATGCAATTAGAAAATCGTACCAAGTTTTCCAAATTTAAGTATAAATTCTTGGAAAACTTGGTACAATTTTATAATTACGTACCAAACGTAACAGATCAAAACTGGTAAAACTCGGTACGCAATTAGAAAATCGTACCAAGTTTTCCAAATATAAGTATAAGCTCTTGAAAAACGTAACAGTTTAATGCTGGTAAACTCGGTACGCATTTATAATTACGTACCAAGATTACCAAGTAAAGCTATTTTATCTTGTATATGATTACCTACTGACAAAACTTTATTTATTTATTAAACAGGATTGGATATTTGAGGCTGTGCCGGCTATAGGAACAAAGGTGGAATTGAGGTCCACCGAGAAGAAACTGCCTCGGATGTTGAGGTACAGATTCCTCAGAGACGTGGAAATCCCCCCAGCAAAAGACATAAAATTGGTAAAATTTATTCTTAGATATAATATAATTTTAGTAAAGCTTGGTACGCATTCAAAAATACGTACCACTTTTACCATTGTCAAAGTGCTACACTTGGTACGCATTGACAAATGCGTACCAAGTGTGCATAGGTGGATTGGTAAACTTGGTACATAATTATAAATGCGTACCAAATGTACCAAGTGAAAGAAGCAGTTTGTTAGGTACACTCGGTACGCAATAGGAATTTCGTACTGAGATTGCTTAAATAAATTGGTACACTTGGTACGAAATTGCAATTTCGTACCAAGTGTACTAACTTTACCGACAATTTATCTAATTATGTTTTATCCTTATCAGAATCTTCGACAGCTGCTGAAGCCATCCAATGCTGAAAAGCAAACACCATACTGGCTTTCTCTACAGAACGATTCGGAATTCGGCACGTTTGCCTTTAAGTACGATCCGAATGATGCAAAAAAGAAAAGAAAAAGAGAAGCAGCCAACAATGGTGAAGATGATGAAGAGCCTGATGCCAATGAAGTGGGAGCTGCCAACAAAGATGAAAGGGCCGGAGAGAGCGGTTCTTGTGAGAGAGATAGCTGAGACAGCCGCAAATATGCTCATATCATGGCTATCGGATGAAAGGCAGCAGCTCGTGGAGGATGTTGGGAGCTATGTTGTTAACAAGCTCCAAGAACAAGGAGTAGTCCAACCCTTCACAAATGCACACTATACATCTCTAGCCTCTCCTCCTATCACTGACATCCAACCTGCAACAACAAAAGCAGCAGCGGTGGATGGCGACAGGAGAAGCGCGGAGAAAGAGCAAATGGAGGCAGCAGCCATGGAAAGTGACAAGACGATGAAGGAGAAGGAGGGAGAAGAGCCAACAGAGCAAGCCAGAGATAGGACGACGGAGCAGGTTGATGATGATAAGGTACAAGATGCATCTTAAGTTGATGCATAGCAAAAATTGAACAATTTCATGGAGTGATAACATAAACAATCGCATCTACTTTATTTTATTTTTCATGTTATGAACAAATATTTCTTTTCCTGTTTATTTGAAGATGTAACCGAATTTATAATATATTTGATGAATTATTTTTTATTAATTGATTGATGTGTATTGTAATTAGGTACGCCTGGTACGATATTTTACTCTTTCCACGCGTACGCATGGTACGTTTTTATAAAAACGTACCATGCGTACTTACAAGCGTTTGTTCAAAATTTACCGAGTGTACCGAGTTTGCAATACAAATCTAGTACGACATTGCTTTAAACGTACCAATATTTCTCTTTCTTCAAGCAGTCCCTTGAACAGGCAGGTGATCCATTTACGGACACGCAAATCAACTTATTGTGGGACACCTTCCTGGAAACTGATCAATTTACACCTCCGCAAGACAAAGTTCTTCATCCAAATGCAGCTTCAGCTACTCCCTTCACACCGTGTCCAAAATTTGAAGCACAACCACAAGCAGCTCCACAAATCTCGGTGCCACAAGGGCCACCTCCCCCAAAAGCTCTACAAATCTCCGTGCCACAAGGTCCACAAGCACAATATCCAGTACCACAATGGCCACCTCCCACACAAGCTCCAAAAGCTCAACAAACCTCGATGCGTATCTTGAATCCGAGGCCGATCCGAAGAAGATTCCCAGCTCCACCTCTACGCAGTCCATTTCTGCCGGAAGACGTGCGACTAGGCCGTCACACCTTCGAGCATTGGTTGAACTTAGAGGAAGCTCCACTGTAAGTTAAATTACGTACCAAGTGTACCATTCTGCAATTGGTAAACTGAGTACGATTTTGTAAATACGTACTAGGTGTACCAGTGTAGAATTGGTAAACTCGGTACAATTTTATCAATGCGTACCAGGTGTACCCATTCATATTTGGTAAACCCGGTGTGATTTTGTAAAAACGTACCAGGTGTACCAGTGTGCAATTGGTAAACTTGGTACGATTTTATCAATGCGTACCAGGTGTACCATTTTTAATTGGTAAACTCGGTACGATTTTTCCAATGCGTACCAAGTTTAATTAATAGTTTTAATTAATCTAATATTCATTGAAAACAGGAGGAATGTTGGAGCCTTTTGTGGTGTTGATAAGACCTTTTTCCAATCTATCATGGATCCAACAGGACAGCTCGACATAGAACATATAGAGGCTTACCTTGCTATTCTCGTGGCAAATCCTACAATGGCCAGATTGGGAGAAGTTGACCCGAAGATTGCCTTGACATCTTGTTATTTTATGGTAAATTCAACCAATCAGACTAATTTTAATTGCTTACAGTAATACTTCTACACACATATATTATATATATTTATATTTCTTACACTTATTTGTAGGAAACGGTGGAGAATGTGTTCAACTCGGTCAACCTACCTAAGAGAGCCAATCCCTTTGATCCGTACAATCACAAGATCTTTAACCCGAAAGTAGAAGAGGTCTTCCCCGAAGATGAAATGAATAGGCTGCTTTTGTTTGCCGAAGGAGCTCAGCCAGCATGGGGGGAGAACGTAAGGCCTTGGGTTGACTGCGACAAGGTACGATTTTATTGATACGTAACCATAAATCTAAGTACACTGGGTACGCATTGCTAAAATCATACTAGATTTACCAAATGCATGTATGGTAAACACGGTACGATATTACAAATGCGTACCGAGTGTACCTGATTTTCCAAGACGCATTTACAAAAACATACCGTCTTTTCTTAGATTTGTAGTATGCATTTGTAATAACGTACCATGATTCATTTTTTTATAGGTAGTTGCATTGTGTTTCTATAAGGATCACTGGGGTACCCTGTTGGTAGATCTCAAAAAACAGAAGATAACTCTCTATGACTCGAAAGAACATACATTTAAGGAACACCATTTCGATAATCGACGAGATCTATTTCTGCCAATGACAAGAACGGTGCCACAGATCATGAAGGCTATATTACCGAGAGCATCACATAAAAGACCCAAAATTCAGCCAGTGGGAATTATGCTTTCCTCTAAAGAAGGGCCCGAAGAGAAACAAATTCCAGCAAGATAATGGATATGATTGTGGCGTCTATGCACTCAAATATGTGGTGCAGCTAATCTCAAAAAATCCAATACCAATTCGAAGATGTTTGCAAAAGGATGAAGACCGGGTGGAGTACAGAGAACACATAGCAAGAACCATTTATTCCCATAGCACGGACGAAGTCACACCGGAAGTCACGGATTCGGCCAGTGGGAATTATGCTTTCCTCTAAAGAAGGGCCCGAAGAGAAACAAATTCCAGCAAGATAATGGATATGATTGTGGCGTCTATGCACTCAAATATGTGGAGCAGCTCATCTCAAAAAATCCAATACCAATTCGAAGATGTTTGCAAAAGGATGAAGACCGGGTGGAGTACAGAGAACACATAGCAAGAACCATTTATTCCCATAGCACGGACGAAGTCACACCGGAAGTCACGGATTTTGATGGAGTGATTGAAGGGAATGAAGGCAATGAAGGCAAATGAATGAACAGTAAATTCGTGTTAATATTTTGTGCATGATGGATAGGATTTTGTAAATCCATAAATATTATTATATTATGAATATGTATTTTGCAGAACTATTAGCATATGCTAGGGATTAACTATGTATATTTTTTTATCTTTATTGGTATTTTTGAATTCTGGTACGCACAGTACGCAAATGTAAATTCGTAACAGTTTTTCTAATACGCAAGGTAATCAATTCAACAAACGTACCAAGATTTACTTGAACTCTTGGTACGCATTGGATAATGCGTACCGGCGCACCAAATTCTGATAAGCAAACTAGGTACGCAATTATAAATGCGTACCAGGTTTACCGCATCCGCACTTGGTACGCCGGTACGATTTTAGTCAAATTCGTAACGGTTTTTCTAGTACGCAAGGTAATCAATTAAAAAAAGGTACCAAGAGTTACTTAAAAACGTACCAAGAGTTACAATAATATTTCACATAATATTGATTAAAACGTCAAAATTTTCAAACAAAAACCATAACAAACACTACACAGCTAATAGAATTAAATAAATCTCCAACTATCAAACAAATCTATGTGGATCTTGACATGTTTGGCGAGTATGACCCGCAACACCACAAATACCACATTTCTTCGTTTTGCGGGTTCTTGTTTTAATGCTTGGTTGGTTGCTACTCCCTTCTTCTTCTGGATTAATCAAGCGGCGTCTTAGAGGACATGTACTCATATAATGACCTTTCTCATGACACCACAAACACTCCCGACTGCGTTTGGTATGAGATCCAGTTGGAATCCTCTTTGTACGCGGTCGTCCAGCTTGCTTAGGTTCCTTAGGTGTAAGTACAATCCTTGAAGCAACATGTGGCGGCACACTCCATGAATCTTTATCCGGAATAGGCATCACCATCATCAACATAAATCTCACGCCACGTCGCAGTAGAATAATATTCATGAACATATGACATTGGGGATTCCTTCTTAAACCTAAAAAGGTGTAAAAAAGTAAAACTTCGTCGAAGGAAAATATGGTACGTAATTGTAAATGCGTACCAGGTGTACCGCATCCAAACTTGAAAACTTGGTATGCATTGGATAATGCGTACCGGTGTACCAAGTTCGGATGAGCAAACTTGGTACGCAATTGTAAATGCGTACCAAATTTCATCATCAGCACTTGGTATGCCGGTACGTTTTTAGGCAAAGCGTACCGGCGTACCAAGTTCTATGGAGCAAACTTGATACGTAATTGTAATTTTGTACCAAGTGTACCCAACATAACTTCTTGACCAGGTATGCATTGATCAAAACGTACCTGCGTACCAAGTTACATGAGGTAAACTTGGTACGCATTTACAATTACGTACCAGATGTACTAAGAAGTTTTGGCAAAATAGGTACGAATATACAATTAATACCAACAAATAAAAACTTCAACCTCACCTAATTGCTGCAGTAGCGTGAGAGAAAGGTATTTAGTCCAGATCCCATGCTCGACAAGAACACTTCCTGAAAGCAACATCAACAACATTGCTTTTTACCCCACAAATTACATTAAATTTCGTATCAGATATCGGTTCAACTCTCATCACGCGCCCCGCCTCTACAGCTATACCTAATTCTCTTGTTGCATATACCGATAAATCTTCATTTCTAGATCCAGATTTTGTGCGCCGCTGGAAGAACCAAGATTGAACAAGATTACGACAGTATTCTAGAAGAGAACATGCTGGAAGTTTTCTAGCCCACCGAAGTCTTGAATTCATATTCTCTACAACATTGGATGTACCAAACCCAAACTTCCGCACGGGGCATAGTGCAACAGACCATCTGCTCGGACCGATACTCATAAGCTTTTCATAGCCACCACGAGAGGCCTCCTTCAAATTGTTCATGTACTCCTCATAATTCTCTACTTTGTAAGCATTCGCAGCAAGATGGAATAGATCAGTCACAACGGTACCCCAAGTCTTCAAGTTACCCTGTATATGAAACGTACAAAGACCATGAGGGATGCTAGGATAAACTCGATCTATAGCATTCTTGATGCTCAGATGCTGATCGGAAACTATCATAAAATCCGAGGGGGCAACCAAATGTCCGACAGACACGCTCCAAAAACTACGACCAAGATGAAGTATCCTCCACATCACCAATGCCAAATGCTAATGGAACAATCTGTTCATTAGCATCCTTCGTAGCTACGACAAACAAAATGCCCTTGTATTTCCCTTTCAAGTGTGTGCCGTCAATGACAATCACGGGCCGACATGCACGAAAAGCTCTTATGCACGCAGAGAGAGCAAAGTAACAATATTGAAACAAACCGTCTGGACATGTCTGAAGGTCCACAATTGAACCGGGATTCATCTGCTCCAACATGTATAAGAACTTGGAAATCATCTGAAAGAATTTATCTCAATTAATAAAAAAAATCACTAAAAGTACGCTAGGTAAACATGGTACGTTTTTCAAAAAACGTACCGAATGTATCAGTAATATTGGTAAAACTTGGTACGTTTTTATAAATACGTAATATCATACTATACTAACTATTGTAAACTAGGTACGCAATATTAATTTCGTACCAGGTTTGCCGCTTTATTACCGGTACACTGAGTACAAATTTGTAAAATCGTACCCGATGTACCGGTAATACAGAGCCAAACCGGGTACGAAATTTCAAAATCGTACCAAATTTACCAATAATAATAATTACGCGAGATTAATATAGAAAAGGATAGAGAAACCTGAAATGAATTATCCGCATCTCCAAATGAAAGTTCCAGAGCATGGTGCTTACCAGCCAAAGCAGTAGAATATTTTACATTCACACCAAATTCCCTTTGTATCTGCGATTGAATATCCTTTGGCCTAAGACACGAACCATCTTCTCCAAAATTTGGGCCAAGGTGTGCAGCAACAACTCTAGATGAAACCTTAGGATCAGGGTGATATCTCAAATCATCCACACAAGAGTGACGAGTGAAGAGATTGATACGCCACAAATTAGATGCGGCACTTGCTCGCATCTCAAACTCACATCGTTCTACCAGTTTGCATCTCACATGGTAGTACACCTTGTTTGATCGAATTGTTTTACACTCGAGATGCTTTTTCATGTGATATAAACCAAGAGCTGACTTCAGTTTCTTTTTTCCGACAAAAGTGCCACCCTGAACAAGCTCATCCACACGCACAACCGGTGCAAGTACTTCATCCGACGAAAGAGATGCTTGCTGGGTTGCACCGGAAATAACCCACAAGCGCTGTCCTACGCTACTTTCATTACCCACATCGCTATTACCATCCACATTGCTATTACCAACATCATGCTCATCATTCTCATCAATGTTATCTAAACCCAACTCATCACAATCAACATCAAAATTGTTCTGGTCTTCATTCCGCACACCATCATCAATTAAAGGAGTCCTCCTATTATGAGATTCATCAATCGTGGGAGAAACTGCCACATATACAGTAGGAAACTCCAACACATTCATCAAATAGGACAACTCAAAATCATCTGTAATCTTCATTCTCATAGTTTCACCACTAGGAGACTGGACTAAACCATCTATATCAAACATATACATACTCTTATCCTTCTTCATTCGAACTTCAAGCTTTGCTAATAAAGATTCAAAGCTTATACCACTAGGCGGTATAGGAATATACTCTTTCCTATCACCCTCATAAATGTTCTCTTTCCAGTATCCTCCATGCGCAACCACTAAAGAAGAAGGCCTTTACCTGCACCGAGTAAACTTGGTACGCATTAGTAAATGTGTACTGCGTACCCAGTAAACTTGGTACGCATTCATAACTACGTACTGCGTACCAAGTACGCTTGGTACGTAAAATGATAAATATGTACTGCGTACCAATAAAACAAATTAAGGTACGCAGTACGTTCTTATCAATATGTACTGCATACCAGGTAAACTTCGTACGCAATTAAGAAAACGTACCAACCTGAACCAGAAAATACAGTCGCCAGAAATTTACCTCCATAGCTTTGACGCCACAACCAAATATTGCCGGAAAATTACAATTGAACCACCGTAACACTTTCTAAACAAAAACTAAAGCAAAAAACACAACAAAATCGCAACCAAAAATGCTGAATAAAACAAAAGCAAATACAAAAAATTCTCAACAAATCACAATCAAATTGGTGAAAAAAAATAGAGCAAAAACATATAATCGCCGGCGACGATGAAGCTAATCGCGACCACAAAAGCAGAAATACGGCTACGTCGAACAAGCCATCGACGATGATGGAGGAAAAGGCTCCAAACTATGGCGACGGCGACGGCGACGACGATGAGGACGGCAATGGCGACGATGACGACGGCGATGGCGACGACGACGATGGAAAGAGATCAACAATGGCGACGACGTCAGGCGGAGAGAAATCAGCAGAGAGCCAAACTTGAAGAAGAAGAAAACCGAAAAAAAAACGAGAGAGAGAGAAAGACGTGAGCTGAGAGAAGAAGAGAGAGAAAAAAGAGAGAGAAAAATAAAGTGAAAAAGTAGGAAAGAGAATGTGTTAGGATGGAACAAGGTATAAAATATAAGGGTATAAATGTCCAAAAAGTAAACATATGACAAAAATTGATAAAATTTGAACTAGTGACCCTTTTTGATATTACATTTCACCTAATGACATATGTGTGCATTTCCTCTTACTATTATATTGATATGTATCCCACCCAAAGGGGTAGGATTCAAAAAATCCTTAGAATGATGATAAGAATAGTCAATCTTTATCCCGCTTAGTAAAAACCCCTAAGGATATTCATCAATCTTACTATGGTATACTTATTCATTGTAAATTATAATGAAAATTCATCAATCGGACTATAGTTTACTTAATAATTCTAGAATTCTTATAAAAATTCATCATTGGTACTATACTTTACTAAATTAAAATAGTTTTTTATATGAATATTTATTAATCGGTTTATGATTTTACTTAATTAATCTAGAATTTTATCACATTTCATCAATCAGACTAAAGTTCACTTAATTATTTTTAAACTTTTATGAAAATTCGTCGATGCTGTTACAATTTACTAAATTAGTTTAGATGATTTGATTAATGTACACTAATAATTTATTATTATGTAAATATTTTAAATTCATGTATTCTACTAATGAAATACAAATTGGAAATGGTAAATATTTTAAATTAGAGATTCTAATAATAATAACTCATAAATTGTAGCCACCCATATAGGGGTGTATATGAGCCGAGCTGAACAGGCAGGTTCGAGCTTGGCTCGTTAGAAAAAATTAAGGCTCGATCTTGGCTCGAGCTCAATTCGAACTTTATTTTTTGAGCTCGAGCACAACTCGACAGGAAACAACCAAGCTCGAGTTTAGCTTGCTAAAAATTTGTTTGGACCGAGCTCGAGCTCGAGCTCGACTCGATAAACTAAAAGGTATCAATTTATTAATTTACAGTATAAACCAAATTGTTGGGAAAATTAGTAAGGTTTTGATTTCTACCAAAACACAATTGACCTCAACTGAGTAGATGTGCCTTCGGCCAGTCTTTAGCTAGAGCTCACTGTTTAAGTGTAACGATTTTATCTTTACAAAATCAAACTTAAAAAGACAAATGAAGACCAAGGCAAATCAAGTTCAGTCAGTTAGTATCTCAGTCGACTCCGGAACTGAGTCATGCTGTCCAGCATGTTGATAAACTCTGTTGAAGTCACTTGTCCAAAATTCTGAAGATGAAGACTTAGAAGACGAACGAGAAAGAAGAACTAGAGTTTGAAATTCAAATCTGCTCAAGTACAAGACATGCTGGAAATTTTCTTTTATGGACCGACAACAGAGACATGCACAAAGCGAGACTCGCAATTACCATTATATGACAATTTGCAGAGATTAGGTGAAGAGCCATGCTTTTTGGCAGAGGTCAAACGGCTCTTTCCAACGGCTATTTCGACCTCCTCTTTATAAATAGAGACCTTCACTCTTGCGAGAAGACGACTGTTTGAGCGCATAAACTTCCAGCAAGAAGCTTTCAAATATTCACTTGCAACAAGAAAGAAAGTGATAGAATAGTTGAAACCGAGTTGCAGTGAGTTCGTCCCTCCTCCTTGAGTTTCCTTCTACCATGTCAAGTGATTCTTTGATTGAGTCTAGAAGTTCTCTTCCTTGCTTATTTTTCTAAGCGGATTTCTTGTAATAATTGAGTTTCTATGTCTTAGATAGAAATCTCCACTTCCCCAAGTGTTGAAGGTTTCAACAGTTGGAAAAATCCCCCAACCCCCGTTCGTTAGATCCTTTTAAACCCGCAATTAAAAAACTTGGTTGTTGTGAACCCGTAATCACAACATAGGTTTTGTTCTAACCCGTAAAAGAACTGTAGGCATTGTTCGTACCCGCAAACAAATTGTTCAGGCTTACTGGTTCCGTAAACTAACTCAACGTTTGGGAAGTACGCGTAAACTTTTCTAGTGGATTACTAGCCCGAAAAGCTAGTCGTCGACGTTGGAGGTCTTCTCCAAATCACATAAAAATACTTGTGTAATTACATCTTTTTATTGTTTTCAGTTTGACTGACCAAACTAACTGCATACAAATAAGTTTCCTCAAAACTGCACTAAGACTTTGCGAACTACCCTTCACTAAAAAGGTTTTTCAAATAAACTAATGGGAACTTAATTCCCCCCAACTTCTGCATAAAATCTGACAAACCTCAGTTCGTTTGATACAATTTGACCATCAGTTAGAGAAGTCAACTCTATTTCAACTGAACGACAGCTCAGACTGAATTTTACAGTTGTCAAGCTAACTAAGTTCATACACTAGTTCATTTGTTACCAAGACCATCATAAATATTGATATTCAAAAGTATTAAAAAATATATATATATATATATATATTAAAAGTTTTAAACAATTCGTGAACATGTTCTCAAATATGTTCGTTTAGATGATTCACGACCATCATAAACCAGCAGTGCTATTTTTTAAAAAACTTTTTCTAAGTGTTCGAACTTACTCAGTTCATGTGGCTCGACAACTAAGAAAGTTAATTGGAGCTGTCACACTGTTCGGTGTACAGTTGACTTCTTGGACTGAGGGTCAACTGTGTAATCTGAATTGAGGTTTTAGAAAGAGTTGCAGTGCGAAATGTGGTGGTTAATTTTAGCCTTATTACTTAACTGAGAAGGTGAAGTTCTCAAACACTTAAGTGTAGATTTTGTAAAAACAATTTTATGTTTGGTCAGTTGGTTAGGAAACTAAAATGTAAATACCGAATGTAAAAGGGTCACAATATTTTTACGTGGTTCAGAGATGAACTTCTACGTCTAGGACTACCTTTTTGAGGTAGTAATCTACTAGATAAGTTTACGCGTACTTATCAAACGTTGAGTTTGATTTGTGGGCACCAAATAGCCTATCCAGTAATCTACTAGATTGCAGGTTCTTAGGGACCTAATTTCTTTGATTACGGGTTTAAAAAAGACCTGGAAAGGGGTTTGGTAGTTTTTCCAACTAATGAAGCCTTCAACATTTAGAAAAATGGATGCTTCCTTCTAAGGCTTAGAGACTCAATCATTTACAAAGAATCTGCTAATATATAGCAAGATCTAAATTTCTAGACTCGATCAAAGAACAAGCTTTGAGAAAACTAGAAGAAAGCTAAGGAGGAGGACTGAAAACTCTGCTACTTTGCTTCGAACACTTGCTTGATTTCTTACTTGGAGATGCTACTTGCTTTGAATGCTTCTTTGCGCGTGGATTCAGTAGTCTTCTCGCAATGCTGAAGACCTCTATTTATAGTGAGGGTGGTCATAGAGCCGTTGGAAAGAGCCGTTTAACCTCTGCCAAAAAGCATCACACTCCACCTGCATGCCTCTGCGGTCGGTCCATTTTAGGAAAATTCCAAGTTGTCTTGTACTTCGAGTAGATTTGAATTTCAAATTCAAGCTCTTCTTCTTCCTTTATATTCCAAATCTTCATTCCTTGACTTCTCTGACTTCGACAAAACTGCTCGACATGCATGAACTGCATGGTTCAGTCCTAGAGTCAGCTGAGTTATGGTGTTACTGACCAACTCGAACTTGAACTGACTCTTCAGTCTTGAGCTATATTTTTCTGTTTGATCCTGTAAAAATAAAATCCCTACACTCAAACAGTGAACTCTAGCAACTATCTGACTGATGGCTCATCCACTCAATTGGGGTCAGTTGGGTTTTGGAATAAATCAAAACCTTTACTAATTTTCCCAACAACAACCATTTTATGGACAGAAAGAGTACAAAGTTGGAGAAACTAGGTAAACATAATTGCTTCAGTATAAACTATTTTCTTTTATTGACAAATGCCTCTTCAGTTTTTTATATATTATAAAAATAGCAAGAAACTAATAATCATAAAAATAAAATGACTTTATGTTACATGTCTAATTTTTTTTCCAATTTCATTTAGTTAAGTAATATTGTTTCCTACATCATTGTATTTTACACCTAACAAAATAATTTAAATCACATTTGTTACACATTTAGTTGAATAATGACATTTTCGATCATTAATAGACATATATAAAAGAATATACATGAATAATATTAGTTTAAAAAATTTCTACAATGTCTATAAAATTCAGTATGTATTAACTAATATGGATTCTTTAAAAGTTTCTCTATATGCATAGATAAAATATAAACCTATCACTACATTAAAATTTTAAGCATTTAATCTAATATTTTATAAAAAGTATTTAAAAATGATTTTTTATAAATTATATATATGCATTTAGATATAACAAAAAAATAAAAACCTTTCACAAATTGTATTCATCAAAAAGAAGTAGTGGCAATTCCAATAATTAAGAAAAAAATTTGATAAAAAGGTAGTTGTCGGTATGACCTAGACTTTTGATTGTGGGTTCAAAGAAAACCTAAAGTGCGGGTTAGGTGTTTTTCCAACTATGAAGTCTTCAATACATAGAAAAGTGGAGGCTTCTTCCTAAAGCTTGGAGACTCGATCTTTTCAGAGAATCTGTTTAGATACAGCAAGATCTGGACTTCTAGACTTAATCAAAGAATGGGGATTATGAGAGGCTAGAAGTAAGCTAAGGAGGAGGATTGGATACTCTCTGCAACTTGGCTTCTCAGTATTGGATGTTCTTGCTGGGGAGAATATTACTCTCTTGAATCTACTTGAATGCTTGTGCGGGTGAATGTTTCCAGTAGTCTTCTCGCATTTGTGGAGACCTCTATTTATAGAGAGGGAGTTCAATTAGCCTTTGGAAAGAGTCGTTTGACCTCTTCCAAAAAGCATGACACTTCACCTACTCCTCTTCAATCTTTCCTAAAATGGTAACTGCAATGCTTGGTTTGCAAGTCTCTATGGTCGGTCCATTTATGGAAAGTTACAGACTTTCTTGTACTTCCGAGTAGATTTGAATTTGAATGTGAACTCTTATTTCTTCAACGTCTTCTAAGTCTTCGCTTCTCAACTTTAGGACGTCTGACATTGATATAACTGTTCGACATGCATGAACTGAATGGATCTGTTCTTGCGTCAGTCGAGTTCTGGTCTGATTGACCAAGTTCATCATGAACTGCCTTCTTCAGTTTGACTGACTTCTTCTGTTTGAATCCTGTAAAGATAAAATCTCTATGCTCAAACAGTGAGCTCTAGCTAAGTTCAGACTGATGGATTCATCTACTCGATTGGGGTCAATTGGGTTTTCGGATAAATCAAAACATTTACTAATTATCCCAACAACTATTTTTTTATGATGCCAAAATACTAAACAGACACCTCCAAACTTAACGACGAACTGAGTTCAAACTGAGTTCTAGTCTAGAAGAAGCAAAGGGTTAGCATAAGACAAATATATAAGTCAATTTCGAACTTAGACCACGAGATGGTAGTCATCAAACAAAGTTAATAATTAAGACTTTTTCAAAAAAACCACAACTTATTATTAAATTACATTACAACTGATATTTAGGAATTCAAAAGATCAAAAACTAAGTACATCAGTTGCCTTGTCTTCTCTTTACAGCATCATTTATTCTCTTGTTCTTCCGGAGCAGTCAGGCCGTATTTCTCATAGATGATTTTCCTGACCTTTTGCATTTTGTCCGAGCTTTGAACTGTGTTGATCTTCAAATTTGCTGCCAGCATCTCAGCTTTCTTGTCGATCAGACAATATGCAATTCGGTTGGTTCCTTGAACTTTGGGAGAAGGATACATTCGCTTAGCAGGGGTAGTCAGCGAAAAATGTTTTGTCTTTTCCAGCACGTCCAACAATCTTCTGCCAATTACATCCTCAGTTGCAAAGTCTACAAATGTAGCAGCAATGCTTCATCTGCTACCATCTTCCCATACTCGAACTGATGATAGTACTCTAGGGCAAACTCTGCCTTCAATTCTTCCCAATGGTCGTTCAGTTCTTCTGGTATCCATTTATCTACATGGGGGAGAAAGTTGTGTTCCAATTTGTTCTTTCTAGCTTGTTTCCTCCTGTCAGTCACCACTTGCCGGGATTGTCTTCTCTCATCCGCCTGATACATTCTATGCTGGTACATGATCTTCTTTGGTCCTTCAGGTAGACTAGCTTCCAGACTTTTCTGCATCTCCCACTTGAACTTCTCGAGTTAGGCAATCTGGATTTGTTTAAACTTCTTTAGCCTCTTCTGCTTAGCCAACTAAGTCTCAGACGCTCTGGAAAATCGGGCAAGGAGAATGATCGCATTAGGGGTAGGGTGCATCTTTGTTAACTGCTTCTTCTTCTCCTATTTCAAGATCAGCGTCCAACACTTGTGCAAAAGAGTGCAGCTTCTGCATCTTCAAGCTGGTCTTCGATCAACTGAAGTTCTTTCAGCCTTTGCTCGTTAGAGGTTTTACTCCCCGTGTGGCAATCTCAACAGCTTTTGCTTCCTCATTATCTTTCTCTACAACTACTTCAGCTTGTTTCTCGATCAGTGTCAGTTTTTCATCTTCCCCCTTTTTGACAACATCAAGAAGGGAAACAACTACATCTTTGAGGTTGGAGACCATTGCATCGAGAAGGGAGTTATGAGTAGCCATGTCTTGGATGAGCTATTGAGAAGATTCCTGCTCAATTTGGACTGAAGAGCGTTGACCTTTGAGGTCATTTACTTCTTTTAGCAACACGGCAATCAAGCCTTCCATTAGTTGTATCATGGGCTCCATTTTATCCGAGAGTCTTCTTGTTTTCAAAAACCTTATCAGATAGTCCTTCGAATTCAAACTTGGTCATGAAGACCCCTGTGTAGTTAGTGAAAGACTTGGCTATGACTGCCATTTGCTATTCATGCTTGGCTTCAATTTTAGCTATGTATTTATTGTGATGCTCGGCCATATCATCAGCTAATTTCTGAATATGAGCCTCAAGCCAAGGTCTCGAACTTCTCTGCAAAGTCCTTCTGGACTTCAGCCTTTGATGAGGCAAATTCCTCCTCAATTTCAGTCTTCTGTACTGTCAGCTCCTTGACACACTTCAAGAGTTGAGCAATTTCCTCAGTTAAAGCCTGGAGTTCACTTCGAGCTAAGTAGTTAGGATCAACAACGACAACAGTAGATGCAATGACTATTGCTTGGCTTGGAGAGGGTTCTTCTTTATCACTGGGTTTAGAAGCCTCAGGATCAACTAGCATGTGTCCTTCATCGGCTGCCTCGATAGTTTGGGGCTCCTCAGGCTGGCCCAACACTGGAGTTTAATCTTCAGTCGCCGTTTGCTTAGTTGCTACAACCATCAATTGATCTTCTTGGGGAGGCACTCAACCACATTTTGCAATGTTTTCACGGTGTACTTCGGTGGACCTAGGAGAGACTGCCTCGCACTGGGGAACTTCAGTTCTCAGATGGAACGATACTCAAGAAATGCATTTATGAGCTCGTCTTGTCTATGGATCAGTTCCAACTCGGTATGAAACTTGAAGGTTTCTTTCAAAATTCCCTAGGTTATTTGCAACTTTGCTATATCATGAATCTTCAAGAAGTATTCCAGTATGTAGTAGTCGTCCAGACTTACTGACATATACATGTACAACTTGACGACTAGATTGAGCGTGTTGTGATGATTTCTCAGTTCTGGGTAGGATGTCAAAGCCTTTTTGTAGGCATCCAGGTTAACTCCGGTAAGGGACTGAAGTATCACCTCGTGCTCAATCTGATCGGCAGTCAGAGACGGACCGCCAATGTCTTCATTATTGAACAATGGGGAGTCTGGATCTGCTACTTTCTCAGTTCTCGCCTGGTCGGACTGAATGTCGAAAACTACCCTTTCTACCATGACTTAGATTGAGGATAGGATAAGACGATCTACCTCATCTGGGTCATCGGAGATAGTGATCACTTCTTTCTCTTCCTGGTCTTGCATCACGTCTTCAGTCTTTTCCTTAGTAGACTGTTCATGCTCAGACTCTTCATCAGACTCCTCATAGTCTTCAATGATTAGTACATCCAAGTTAACGTCCTGACCGGTTACCTCAGCATAGGAGGGCTCAGTCTCCAACTGCGATTCCTTGTTAACTCTTTCACCTTCTTCAGTCGATAGCACTACTTTACCTTCCTCAATCGTAGACATCCCTTTTTCATTATAGGCTTTCGCGACATCTATGGATGGTATGTAGACTGAAAGTGGTTTGGGAAAGAGGATAGTCGATAGAGCCTACTGATTAAGCCTGGACTCTGGACTGCATTGAGTTGTCTGTGCCAAATCCTTAGCAAATGTCTCGGAGAAGGAAGAAGAGCTCGATGAGACCACTTGTCTCAGAGCTGTAGATGTGGCTACCTGTCTAATAGCAGTGGCTCAGTTAGCGGCCTGGACAACCTTGCTTCTGATAAAAGAACCATACTGGTTGAAATCAGTTTTTGTCTGCACCTTTTGTCTGCAGATGTTGAACAAGGGATTCTTGGGCTTCTTCCTATTCGATATCTCTGGGAGGGGAGGGAGATGGACTTTTCTTCGAGAAGGAAGAGGGAAATTGACTCGACCTCATAGACTTCTTGGTCATCTTCTTCTTCTTGGGAGAAGGAATTGGAGTCCGCTCTAAATCAGAGTCAGCCGGGGAGTTAATCGCCTTCTAACTACGGCTAGACTTGGCTTGCTTGGACTGCGTAGCTCGAGTCCTTCTCTTTCCCTTGGATAGAAAAGCTCCCTGGTACTTCAATGTTAGCCCTTAATTGATCGTGCACTCCGAACAAAATAATCTCTCTTTATCAGTCATGGACTCTTTCTCCGTATGACTTCAGTCGACCTTCATCTGCTGCTCCTTGACTGCATGCAGAATGATCGAACTGACCTTCATTCCATACAAGAGCTTTCCTGAACACTTGAAGGATGAGTTGTCTTGCACAAGCTTGGCTGCCTCACCCAAGAGCTAATGCTTGATCTACAACATCCAGTCGATCTTGACAAGTTTGTTGATAGCCATCATAGGCTTCATCTTGGGATGCCTCACATTATTTTTCGAGTGAGTACAGATCAAAACCCTTTTGTGACATCAGTTCATGGAAGAGAGACTACACCAATTCCCTTGGGTATGACCCTGCTTACCGCTGGCTATTGCCTACTGTAGGTATAAGAGATTACAAATTTATTTGCGCAAAGTGCAAATGACAGCTTCGTCAAATGGTGTTGTTGCCTGGGAATTGGTTCCAAGATAGTTAATCTTCAAGTTTTGAGTTCGGCTTATGCCCAAACTAGATCGACAAAAGGACAGTTGATCTACATTGAGGATCCTGAGCGCGAGGCTAGGGCATTACGAGCTCATAAGAGGAAAGAGACTCTGGCAATCGGAGTGAACGAACCTGAGGAGATCTTAACCTGTCAGGCAAGGAAAGTTCTGAGCAAGACGATTCTTACTCTGACTAAGAGAGCGAAGAATCAAAAACAGAAAAAAAATATGGCGGAAAAGACCATAAGGGAAATCATGTTCCCTGATGACAAGGGCATTAAGCTGCCCGAGATCACTGAAAATTGGGATCTTAAGCATTCATTGATCCAGATCTTGCCCAAGTTCAGCAATCATCCAGGGGAGGATCCACAAACTCACCTTCAAAAGTTTGAGATGGCATGCAACACCGTTAGGGTCACTAACCCTCATAAAATATTCGAAGATTATGTAAGGTTGCTCACATTCCTCTTTTCACTACTTGATGGGGCGCGTGAGTGGCTTTACATCTTGCCCGAATGAAGTATGGACACATGTAAGAAAATGTAATAGGCATTCCTTGACAAGTATTTTCCTATTGGTCACATCCAAAGCGTGAGGAATGCAATTAACTTAGTCAAGATGGGAGCGAATGAGTCACTATATGAGTACTATGAAAGGTTCAAGAAGATGTTCTCGCGTTGCCCACAATACCGGATTGAGAAGATCGATCTTGTTGAATATTTCATGCGTGGATTGCGAGCTTCAGAGAGAAAGTGGATTATAGCTGCTTGTGGAGGAGGAATTGTCGATCAATCACCAGCGGAAGTTTTCAGAAAGATAGCTGTTATGGCCGAGCAATCAAGAGATGAAGATGATATCCCTAGAGGGGGTTCCCTTGATCATAGTGGAAATAAGGATGCTCTGGTCAACACCATGAAGGAGTTTATGGCCAAAATGGATTATAATATGGAGGCTTTGAGCAAGAAAGTGGATAATAAAGAAGTTACCAAAAGGAAGGCTATTAAGAATTGTGAAGTGTGTCAAACTTCAACCCATATCACCTCAAACTGTCCTAATTGGTTCATTGATGAAGAAGAAGTCAAGGCAATGAGACAGAATCAACAAGGACCCCCTAGGCAACAGAGATTCGATTTTGGGCAAAACAACAACTTTGGATATCGCCAAAATGAGAATTTGAGGTATGGCAATAACCACTACCAAGTGCCACCTCCACATAAGCAACCTGCTCAACAATTGTAACAACCATATGTTCCCCTTCATCGTGACCAAAACATGGGGGAATGTATGAAGGACACCCTTGATCGCTTTCAGAAGGATTTTGAAAATTTTCAGATGGAAAGTAAAGGGACGTCCAACAACCTTCAAGCTCAATTGACTTACATCACACAAACATTGTCAAAGCTTGTAGAGGAGAAGAGTGGGCGACTTCCTGCCCAAGTGGAGATCAACAAGGAGCAGGTCAATGCTGTGGCCTTAAGGAGTGGAAGAGCATTGTCTGAAGTGGTGCCCAAGGTACCAACAGAGGAACTTGAGAAGATGGAGGAGACCAAGATGGGTTCAGGAGATTTAGATGAGATATACCACGAGTTGGAAGCTATGTTATTGGCCGACTTGGCCAAGGAGAATCCCATTTTTAGCTCAAAGGAGGACGAAGCATTGCTCAAGTCCCTTAAAATTGAAAACAATGTTATTGGCCAAGAAAACCTGTACTAAGCCCAATGGTCCACCTCCACCATATCCAAGGAGGTTTGTCCGAGATAGAGAACAACAAGAGATGAATAAAATGCTTCAAGTTTTTCGAAAAGTGGAGATAAATCTTACCTTGTTGGTGGCATTACGAGCAATGCCCAAGCGTGCTAAGTTCTTGAGGGAGATGTGTACAAAGAAAACAAAATACCCTGATGTTTGGTATACCATGCACGATAGGCCCGACCATGATACCAAGGGTAATGCTCGATCTTGGAGCATCTATGAATGTCATGCCTAAAGCCATGTTCAAAGAGATGAGGTTTGGACCACTGGCCCCAACTCGAGTTGTCATTCAATTAGCAGATCTCTCAACGGGTTACCCTGACAGTCAAGTACCCTGTGATTTTTCTCGAGAGACCATAAAAATAGCAAGAACTAAGATAGATTGTGAGTCTGGGAAGCTAACTGTTGAAGTAGGGAGCGAAGTGGTGGAATTTGATGCTTATAGGCAAAACAAGTATGAAGAGATAGAAATGGTAAATAGTCTCTGCTTGCTCGAAGAGGAGATGTATGTGGTCAATACTCTGGATGACATTGAAGAAACAGATGAAGAAGGTGAATTTCAAGAGGATGATGACCACGACGAGGTTGATGAAGACTTTCCACCAGATTGATTTGATGAGGTAATTGTGGAATATTGGGGAAAGGAAGCTCTTGAGCAGCAGATTGAAGAAGATCTTGGTCAAGACAGTAAGGATTATGGCCAGGGAGAAGTGGAAGAATTAAGTTATGTGAGGAATGAAGGCAATGTGTGTCCTGGTTTTGAGCAACTCAGCATTCCATAATTAAAGCCTGAAGATAGATTGGTGTCTTCACTCCTACACGCACCAAACTTAAGTTGAAGACCTTGCCCAAGCATCTGAAGTACACTTACCTTGGTGAGAATGAGACCTTGCCCGTGATTATCAATTCAGCACTAACGAGTGAGGATGAGGAGAAGGTATGCGAACTTCTGGGCATATACAAAGAAGCAAATGGGTGGACTTTGGCTGACATCAAGGGCATAAGCCCAATGGATTGCATGCATCACATCTTGCTCGAGGAAGATGTAGTCCCGGTCAGAGACCCACAAAGAAGATTGAATCGTACCATGAAGGAGGTAGTCATGAAAGAGATCCTGAAACTCTAGGATTTGGGCATAATCATGGATGAGTCCAGTGCATGTTGTGCCCAAGAAGTCAGGAATTCAGGTAGTGGAGAATAATAAAAAGGAGATGGTGGCCATGAGACTTCAAACTCGATGGAGGGTGTGTATTGACTACCGCAAGCTTAACCAAAAGACAAGGAAGGACCACTTCCCGTTGCCCTTTATCGATGAAATGCTAGAAACACTAGCGGGTAATCAATATTATTGTTTTCTTGATGGATGTTCTGGGTATATGCAAATATGGGTAGCTGAGGAGGACGAGGGCAAGACCACCTTCACATGCCCATTTGGCACCTTTGCCTATAGAAGGATGTCGTTCGGATTATGCAACGTCCCGGGCATGTTTCAACGATGTATGATGCACATTTTTTTAACCTTCTTGAGGAGTGCATTGAAGTTTTCATGGACGATTTTATCGTCTATGGAAAGGATTTGAATTCCTATCTTAAGAATCTTGGGAGAGTTATGAGAAGATGTGTTGAGAAGAGTCTTGTGTTGAACTACAAAAAGTGTCACTTCATGATCAAGGAGGGAATAGTCCTTGGGCATGTTATTTTAGAAAGAGGAATTGAGGTGGATGAGGCCAAAATTGATATCATAGGGAAGCTGCCATATCCCACCAATGTGAAGCAACTTAGGGGTTTCCTTGGGCATGCTGAATTTTATCGAAGATTCGTTAAGGACTTTGCTAAAATAGCTCAGCCCATGACCAAGTTGCTGCAGAATGAAGTACCTTGGGAATTTGACGAGAAGTGCAAGAAGGCATTCCACATTTTGAAGAATAACTTGATCACAGCCCCAATCATTCAACCCCCTAACTGGGGTAAGCCATTTGAGATCAAGTGCAATGCTAGTGGATATGTTGTGGGAGCAGTTATTGGGCAAAAGTGAGGAAATGAGAGATATGTTATTTACTATGCCTCGAAGACGTTGAATGCTGCCCAATGCAACCATGCAACTATGGAGAAGGGGCTATTGGTCGTGGTCTTTGCTTTTGGAGAAGTTTCGTTCTTACCTTCTTGGGGGCAGACTACAGTCTATACTAATCATGCCACACTTAAGTATCTCATGACCAAGAAGGAGACCAAGCCAAGACTGATGCGGTGGATTCTTCTTCTACAAGAATTCGATGTGGAAATCAAGGATAAGAAGGGTGCCCAGAACCAAGTTGCTGACCACTTGAGCAAAATACTCCAGGAAGAGGACGGGAACCCGATCAAGGAGATGTTTCGTGATGAGCATTTGAGTTATGCCCAGGACGAACCATGATATGCTGATTTGGTGACTGGGGTAATACCTTTGGAGTATGGAAGCTATCAAAGGAATAAGCTCAAGGCGGAAAGCCGATACTATGTGTGGGATGAACCTTACTTATCGAAAGAGTGTTCTAATAAGATCATAAGAAGGTGTGTTGAAAACCGTGAGCAGAAGAGCATATTGGAGCACTGTCATAATAAGGAATGTAGAGGTCATTTTGGGCATCATCGTACAGCTAGGAAGATTTTGGAGTGTGACTTCTATTGGCCAACACTATTCAAGGATATCTATGAATAGGTGAGAAACTGTGATCGATGTCAAAAGGAAGGAAATATAACAAGGAGAAATGAGATGCCCATGATGCTAATCCTCCCAGTCAAGGTGTTTGATATATGGGGCATGAAAGTTATGTGTTCTTTGCCCAGCTCTCATGGAAATCAGTATATTCTTTTTACGGTGGACTATGTGTCTAAATGGGTGGAAGCTCGAGCATCACAAACCAGTGATTCGAAGGTGGTTGCGAGTTTTCTGAGAACTCAAATTTTTAATAGGTTTCGCATCCCTCGAGCTATTATCACTGACCAAGGCTCGCACTTTTGCAATGCTAGCTCAAGAAGTATGAAGTTCACCACCGTGTATATACTTCTTACCATCTTCAAGCTAATGGGCAAGCTGAGTTGTCCAACCGCATAATCAAGACAATATTGAGGAAGTTTGTGGGCACCACGAGGAAGGATTGGAGCTTGCGGTTTGATAACGTATTATGGGCATATCGGACTGCATACAAGACCCCGTTTAGGATGTCTCCTTATCGCATGGTTTATGGAAAGAGATGTCACTTGCCCGTTGAACTCGAGCATCGTGCCTATTGGGCAATAGCTCAGTTGAATTTTGATTGGAATGAAGCGGGTGAGGCAAGAAAGCTAAAGATACAAGAGTTAGAGAAGATAAGGCTTCAGGCTTATGACAATTCCAGCTTATACAAGGAGCGCATGAAGAAAACCCATGACCTGTTGATCAAGGAGAAAGAATTTGACTTTGGGCAACAGGTGTTGCTGTACCAAACAAGGTTCCGACTTAAATTGGAGAAGCTTACTACTAAGTGGGTAGGTCCATATGAAGTTCAAGCCCAATACCCAAATGGAGCAGTCGAGATCAAGGATCCCAAAAGTGGAAAAATTCAAGATTAATAGGCAGAGGATGGGCAGGAGAAGCAAGATGTTGGGGAATTATCTAGAGTCTCTGACGAGGAGGAGTAATAACCAGAATGCTTGACGTTGTGCCCAAGACAAGTAAATGGGGCGCTGACCAAGAGGCAACCTGGTATGTTTTCTTTTCTTTTTCATTTTTATTTTTGTTTTATTAAGAAAATATAAAAAAATTAAAAAATTAAAATACAAAAAAATATTTATTTTAAGTATAATAAATTCAGTTTAGTAGTTTAGTATTGACCCTAGGATAGAGTATTTTCATTGCATGTTTGTTTGTTGAGCATAGTGCAGGATCCCAAAAGTGGGAAAATTCAAGGTTAATGGGCAGAGGATTAAGGCCTATCATGGGCAGGAGAAGCAGGATGTTGGGGAGTTATCTAGTGTCTCTGACGAGGAGGAGTAATGACCAGAATGCTTAACGTCGTGCCCAAGACAATTAAATGGGGCGCTGACCAAGAGGCAACCTGGTATGTTTTCTTTTCTTTTTCGTTTTTATTTTTATTTTATTAAGAAAATATAAAAAAAATTAAAAAATTAAAATACAAAAAAATATTTATTTTAAGTATAATAAATTCAGTTTAGTAGTTTAGTATTGACCCTAGGACAGAGTATTTTCATTGCATGTTTGTTTGTTGAGCATAGTGCAGGATACCATTGGCAATAGAGAAGGAGTTGCTGCAAAAATAGAAGAGTTGTACGAGTTGTACACCCATTACTCATGTTTTCCCCTCACTCTCCCTCAATCTTCAACCGTAACTCTGCAACTTCCCCTCTTCTCTCTCCCTCTTCTTTCCTTCACCATTAAAACCCTTATTTTTCAATATGGTAGCCACCAGAAACAAAAACAAACTAAATAAAATTTCCTCTGGCACCCACATCGACTTTGAGCAGTCGCCACCAAAGCCAACAACCATAAAGCAAACGCCTATGGAAAAAGTACCAGCAACCCCATCAAAGTCCTCCATGCCCGCTGACAGTCCACCACAAGTGGATGTCGAGTTGATGCAGAGCGAGGGGGAGAATCTTTCTCTCCTTAAGCAGGAAAAAGTAGCATCGTGAGGGGCAGGAGAATCTGGGCAGAATGAGTCAGAGGGGGGTGGTTTGAGTGTTGTGGCAGAAGAGGAACAGGAAAAAGGCGATGAAGACAAAGAAGAAGGAGATGAGGAGCAGCCCATTGAGCAACTGACGAGGAAGAAGAGAGCAGCGAGGAAAGAGGAAGTCGTCGCTGCCACACCATCGAAGAAGACCAAGACGGTAGCCTCCGATGTCGGTTCAACTCGGAAAGAGGAGTCTACGGACAAGTCTGCCCCTACCAAGTCCACCGCCCAATCCCAGTCCACGGGAAATGAAGAAAGAGAAGGGGCCATAACAGTATTCGATGTGGCCCCGATTAGCATGTTTAAGGGCAAAAAGCAGGTCGGCATGGGCACAACGAGGAAGAAAACGCCCATCCAACCAACAAACCCTAGCATCGCAAGGGGGATGGTGAACCCCAGGGTGTTGGATGTGGCCTTATTCAAAAATTTGGGGGTTTGGGATGAGGTCAAGGAGCTGTTTGAGGGCATAGGATGGGGTAGGTTTTTGGAGTGGTCAGTGGTGGTCAATGAGGAATTGGTTCGGGAGGTGTACAAAGATGTCAAGGTGATAATTCATCCGGAGAGTGGGCCTATGGCCATCCAGTTCAAGCTGTTGGGCAATGAGTACGAGCAGTCCATCAACGAGATGAATCTGTTGTTGGGCATGATAGGGGTTAAGGATACTCAGAAGCCGGAGTACAAGAATGCGGAGCGTGGGGCTCCGGGTTATGAGCAGGATGAATGGAAGGCAGCATGGATGGATATAGGGATTGGAGATTCATACAAGTTGCAGGCGAACAAAGGGTACCAGCTTAAGAGTCATGCCTTTAGGATCTATCATCGCATACTTGCCTACAATCTTTATGGCAAGTCGGATAGTGGCAACGTTGTGGCCAACAAGGAGCTCTACATTCTCTGGGAAATGAAGAACAAGGTCATAGACTCAACTTTGGGTCATTCTTGGCGGAGCACATCAAGGCAGTCATTACAAAGCCTGTGCAGCGCTACTCTTGTGGGCATTAGATCACAGTCTATGCCAAGAGATGGACTTAATGGAGAAGATCTCTCACCTCAAACCGATGAAAGAAGAGCACCTTGACTTCGAGGCGTTGAAGCGGATGAAGGACATTAGAGAAGACCCCTTAGGCAAGGTAGTATTCATTGACTACCCGCCTAAGGGAAATGAGGTTGAGATCAAAGCTGCTAAGGAGGTGAAGCCTGCCATTACCAGAGGAAAAGCTGCTGCTGTGCCCAAAGCTGAGGAGGATGTGCCCAGGATGGAGCGTATAGAGAAGATGTTGAAGGAGTTACTCAACGGACAACGTGCCTACCTTGCCCACCAGAATTTCAGGTACACACCTGAATCTTCCTCTTAATTTGTTTCCTCCCATGTTTGTGTTTAGTTTAGGTTTTTAATTTGTGTTAAAGTTTTTGTTGTTTTTAAATTTTGTGAGTCTGTTGGTCGACAAGGTTAGGGTATTGCCTTCACCCACAATTTGCTATGCAAATTGTATGGTGAAGACATTCGTATTTCCTTCTCAAGTTTGTTTGTTTGTTGGTTATGACTCTACCCACTCTACCCAAAGTAAAGTGTTTGGGTTAGGTCGTTTTAACTTGTTTTGAGTCTGTTTTATGTTTGCATTGTGACCACCACTTTATCCACTTTGCCCAAAGCAAAGTGTGTGGATGGGGGTTATTGTTATGTCGAAGTGTTTTATTTAATTGAGTCAGTTGATCAGCATGTTTAGAGTCTAGGTCAAGGTCAAGTATGAATTTATGCTTTGATTGAGTATGTCGCATGTAGATAGATAGGTCGGAATGAATCTATGAGCTACCTTGAGAGGATTTTGGGCTTTAAATTGCTGTACATATCATATGCAGTATTATTTCTTTTCTTGTGCAAAATATGACCATGAGACTTGATGATTTAGAACTTGCTTGCATTCTCTTTGAGCTTAGTTAGCTTGATCAACGCACTTAGATGATTTAGGTACAATTTTTTGTTAAACTAGCTCAGAGCCTAAAAAGTCTTACCCTTGTGTTTATCCTTTGACTAGCCCCCTTGAGCTTGAATTAATTCTTTCGATGCGCTTAAAATAAACCTAAAATTTTAGCCATCCCGGTCATAAGAACTCAAGTGTAGAGTAGATGAGGGATGAAAGGAGGGCAAGGGCTACATTACCTTGGGCTAAACACCTAGATACGGTGTTGGGTAAAAAAAAGAGAAAAAAATATATAAAAAAAGTCCTAGAAAAAAATAAGTGTGTGCTAAGGCCCGAATGCTATTGGACAGGGAATGAAGTATCTGGAGCAGACTTTGTCCAAAATTGAGTTTGAGTTGACCATAGCTAGTTCCTAAATATTTCTTACCTTATGCCTTAAGCCCATTATAACCCAATAAAAGTTATATTGATAAGTGTTAGATCACGAGAATGTAGAAAGCAGACAAACTTATGGAAAATCAAGTTAATATTGGTCACGAGCGTAAACACTTAGCCTAATACACTTGAGAGAAGAGTGCTGCGAGTAATATCCTATATTGCTCATTGATTTTATCTTGACCTATTTGATGGCATTACTTGATCTGTATCTATGATTACTTGCTTTGAACAATGACCATAATATGTTGAACTTGTGTTGAGTCTGTGTTATTGTTTTGTCTTTTCCGTGTTCTAAATCTTGGGCAAGTTGCAACTACACACTTGTGGACAAGCGTGATTAAAGTGTGTGGGTGTGATGAACCCATATTTGTGTTCATTTTTTTTATGTCTTTTTGTTGTGTCTTTTTCTAGTCTTTATGTGGGTGCAAGGCAGAACAGGCGCGATTGTGGGAATAATCTAGCAGAAAACTTCTTTTCTGGCATTGGGCAACAATACAATGCAATATAGGCATAGGGCAGAAGTCTGTAGCTAGGAATGAAGAGACATAAGCTACAGGTGAAGGAGTACCTCTCCATAATCTTATTGCCAAAGCAGAAGAGTACCCAGATTTGTACGCGTTGAGGGCAAGACTGATGCAGACGTGACCAAGACGAAAGGATAAAGCAGAGGGCAACGGATGATACTTGATCTCCAAGGAAGAGGTTAAGGAAATAATCTTCCATCCTTATCATGAAGAGATTGGTTAAAGTCGAACTCAACAAGGAAGAAAATTCGATGCCGAGCCAAAGAAGGAAACAAGGCTAAAGAAGGAAGGAGTCCAGCCTATAAAGGGAATCGCCTCTATCTCTCTTTGATGCCTATATATATGGCTGCATGTACTCTGCAAATCATCATCGATCAACCCTAGTGCAATTTTAATTTCTGTTCTTGAGAGTTTGGAGAGGAGAAAAACAAGTCCTACGGGCAAACCTTGAATTATGTTTTCAGTTTATTACTTTAGTTTGATGCTGGCAATCTGGCCAAGAGACGTTTTATTTTGATGGTTTGTAATATAATTCTTATTTAATTCCAATTGTGTTTTCCTTTAAATCTTTTGTTTTGTTTATGTTTAAATTCATGTCTAGCTAATTTCTCATACTTTGATTGGATTAGATGATGTGAATTATTAGTACTTTGATTACTCGTGAGGCCTAAGTGTTTTAATTAAATCATGTGCTTTTATTCCCAAAATACTTAGGCCTTATTATTAGATTTGGCCAACATAACTAATTGCTTGATCACCAATAAGTTAAGGAGTCTAGATCACCAATACAGTCGAGGTCAACACGAGAGTGTCTCTTGTGCTCGAATAGATAATAAGTATTGGAGAGCAGTCGATGCCTTGGGCATCTCTTGGCAGATTTGGGTCTAAAAGATATTAAAGCCTCTTGGGCAAGACATATGCTAAAGGGTCTTCATGGGTGTGTTGATCAACAGAGGATTTTTGTCTAGAGTGTCTCTGGCATACTTGAATTTAAAGAGATAGATATAACGGTAAAGTATTCTTAGCCGTGACTGCATGACCATAGGACATGAATTAATTTACTCTTTAAACTGAATAGTAAAGGTATGCGATTGAATATCATTGTGCCCATTATTGAGTAAAAGAATTAATATTCATTGATTCGAAGTCCAGTCCAAATCTTTTTTATTATTTTTCAAGTTCTTGTTTAGTTTCAGTTATAGTTTTTAGTGTTTGTTGACCAAGACAAGTGAGTACATATCAAAATCCTTTTGTGACATCAGTTCGTGGAAGAGAAACTACACCAATTCCCTTGGGTACGACCCTGTTTACCACTGGCTATTGCCTACTGTGGGCATAGGAGATTACAATTTATTTACACGAAGTGCAAACGACAGCTTCGTCACATTCATACCGACTTTGTAGGCTTTTCCTTCCTTAGTTCATCATGTTCTTGCAAAACACAAGATGAACTTTTGGTACCCAAACTCAGTTGTGTCCTGGCGAGTTAGGGACTGGTGTTTCTTTGTAGACTTGAACTGTGCAATTAGTTTGAATCACTTTCCCTTCTTCATCCATATAGACTGCTGACTGAGTAAGTGTGGGAGCACGAGCAGTCCAATTCTTTGGTGGATATTCTTGTCTCTAAGGACCTTGGTTTTGACCTGACTGACTTGGTCGATTTCTTCATGGTGAGAACCGTCTGAGAGGGGACCCAAAAAGTCTAGCTCCCGGTGCATATCTGTACTGTGGATAACTCGAACCATGATACTGATCACTGAAGTTTCTATGTCCTTGATATGCCTGCTAGTATTTGTGTTGAACTAGGTATGTCTAATGATAAAAGTTTGGGTTGTCCCAGTTTGGATGCCTTTATGGCTGATGTTTAGCTCTATTGTTGGGCCTGCGCCTGGGCTGATTGTACCTTGGTTGCGAAGGTCCTTCCTGTCCATTCTTCCTCGCTCTGCGACCTCGAGGTCTGGACTTTCTTGTTGTCCTTTTAGCATCTTTTAAATTACCAGCTTCATCTTTCGTAGGTTCATCTCTTTGAACCCTTTTGTCTTTGTCCTTCACAGGAGTCTCGACATTGTGAGAGATTCTTGAACTGTGACGTCGATTGAGTCTGGTTAGACTTGAGGTGTCTCAGTCGCGAAGTGACTGGCTTTAACAAACTATCCTGGCTTAGATCCAATGTCCGTCTCTGGGTTGTATCCAAGACCTTCTACGCAGTTGAGAGGTCTCTGGTTGCTGATCATGCTCTCTAGAGCTACGCTCGAGGCGTGAAGGGACAATGTCTTCTCATTTGTAAGTTTGAGCTCCATTTGCAAGTGAGAGATGTAGTCAGCCTGTGTCCTTATCATGTTGGTCAGATTTATAACCTGGTTGTCCGTCGACTGAGCAACTTCTTCATGGAGCTTCAAGTTGATCTCCATGAGTCTCTTTATTCTCTGATACGTTATGATCATTTCATTGCTCATCACATCGAACTCTACCTGAAGTGCCTTGCAGTGAGTTGTTTCAGCATTGCACATTTTGCTCAACTATTCTATCTCATCCCATGATAGATTAATATCTTTATCAAGTTCTCCTGCACATTGGGTAACTACAGGAATAATACGAGATCTATAGAGAGAAGAATTTACCTCTCCAGTAGATTCTTCTAGCAGTGCCATGAGACATTTGTCTTGTCCTTCGGCACTTATTGGAGAGTCAGTCTCCTCTCCTTCAGAATTAGTGTATACGTCGGTGTCTTTGACATTTTCCTCAAAGATCATGGCCTTGTACTTCTCCTTGGCCTTTTTATGGAGGACATCTCGATCGTTCTTGGAGAGGTCAAGACAGTCGGCTTTGAAATGTCTTGGTTTTCTGCACTCAAATCATCCTTTGCCTTGAGACTTTTAGCGTGTTTCAAAAGAGCTCCGCATGCTCTTGTTTCTCCTTCTATATCTGTCCCGCTTGGCATTCATGTCATCAAGCTGTTTGGATATTTCCTTGATCTTTTTCTGAAGATCGGCTCGGTCGATCCCTAGTTTATGAGTCAGCGGACCATGAGGGTCTGGCAAACTTTGATCTACTAGAATCAGCTTAAAGTGCCACCTCAAGTGCCACCGGCTTGGTCGTTGAGCTTTGCTCTATTGAGTCAAGACAAATGTCTCATGAATGCCAAGCGGGACAAATATACAAGGAGAAACAAGAGCATGCAGAGCTCTTCTGAAACACGCTAAATATCTTAAGGCAAAGGATGATTTGAGTGCAGAAAACTAGGACATTTCAAAGCCGACTGTCCTGACCTCTTCAAGAATGATCGAGATGCCCTCCGTGCAAAGGCCAAGAAGAAGTCCAAAGCCATGATCGTTGAGAATATGTCGAAGACACCGACGTATACACTGACTCCGAAGGAGAGAAGACTGACTGTCCAATAATTGCTGGAGGACAAGACAAATGCTTTCAGTTGGAGGATATCATACTCATTCACCTTAAGCATGGAGAACAACTTTTTTGTCTTCATTGAACTGAGGTCACTCCGATTTTGATAGACAACTCTGTAGACTGCCCAATCTTCGCCAAGCGCTGAGAGAACTTTTAAGTTCATCTCGCACTGAAGTATTTGCTTTTCCTGATACTCTCGATGTCTATTAAAATATCTGTGAATCTCAGCTCCAGTTTGTGAATGGACTCGTCCACGAGCTCAGTGTAGTTCTTGTACTTCTGAGAAGCCAGGGAGAACTTGTTCTCATTGATCTCATTAGAACCTTCATAGAGAGATGCTTAAGCATCCCACATTTTCTTTGTAGTGTTGCATGAGATGATCTTCGGCAGGTAGGCTTTACGGACTGTGGATGAGATAACACTCTTCGCGATGTCATCGAGTTGAGCTATGTCTCTTTCTTCCTTGGTGTATCCCTCAAGATCTTTCAGCTCTATCTTCGTGGTCAGTGTTCCAACTCCTGGAGCAGTGGAGGGAATAGTGACTGACTGAGTCACTCGGTTGGGACCGTTTGTGATGGTCTCTCATATCCTGTGATGTATGGAGGTCAGTGCCATCTTCACTCGAAACTTCATGTGGACTAATCATCCACTGCGAGTTGCAGTAAGCTTCCAAGCAATGTCAGGTTCATAATTTACGCACACCAACAGAGAGAAACAAGAAAATATGCACCAGGATGCACTAAGGAGATTTCTAAAGATTTGTTCAGTTGACTACTGAAAAATCTTGCCTCTCACACCTAGTGAAAGAGAGTCATCAGTCTTTTGAACCACTGCTCTGATACCACTTGATGGTCTTGATAACGAGCATCTGGTGTATCTGAGGGGAAGAGGGGGGGAAACTAGTAGCGATTTTTGACTTAAAAACTTTTTCTTTAATTAAACTGCTTAGTTCATGCACTCAACAACTGAGGAAGTCAGTCAGAGTTATCGCACAGTTAGGTGCATAGTTGACTTCTAGGACTAATGGTTAACTATGTGACACCGACTGAGGTTTTAAAGAGTTTTGCTATGCAGAAGTTGGTGGAAATATAACTCCTTACTTTAAACTAAAATCTTTTAGGGGAAGGTCAAGTTTCCAAATACTTAGTGCAATTTGCAAAGCAGTTTATATGCAAAGTCAGTTGGTTAAGAAACTTAATGTAAATACTGAAAGATAAAGCACACAATATTTTTACGTGGTTCGGAGATTGACCTCCTAAGTCCACCACTTCCTTTTCGGGGAAGTAATCCACTAGATAAGCTTACGCATGCTTATCAAATGTTCCGCTTGGTTTACGAACACCAAAATGTCTAACCAGTTCGATTATGGGTTCAAACAAGACCTTACAATACTTTTGTGGGCAAGAGCACAACCTATCTTAGATTACGTGTTCTAAGGGATCTAGACTCTTTGATTACGGGTTCAACACTTAGAAAAGTGGAGGCTTCTTCCTAAGGATTAGAGACTCGATCATTTTCAAGAATCTGCTTAGATACAACAAGATTTGGACTTCTAGACTCAATCAAAGAATGTGGATTCTAAGAGGTTAGAAGGAAGCTAAGGAGGAGGACTGGATACGCTCTGCAACTTAGCTTCTCACTCTTGGATGTTCTTATTGGGGAGAATACTACTCCTTGAATCTGCTTGAATGCTTGTGAGCGTGAATGTTTCCAGCATTCTTCTCGCATTTGTGGAAACCTCTATTTAAAGAGAGGGTGATCAATTAGCCGTTGCAAGGAGTCGTTTGACCTCTGCCAAAAAGCATGGCACTCCACCTACTCCTCTGCAATCTTTCCTAAAATGGTAACTGTAACCCTTGCTTTACGCAAGTCTCTGTGGCCCATCCATTTATGGAAAATTACAGGTTGTCTTGTACTTCCGAGTAGATTTGAATTTGAATGTGAACTATTCTTTCTTCAAGGTCTTCATAACGAACCTTATTTCTGTGCTTTTTTTAGTGTATGTAGATGTCTAGATCGAGTCCTTTTTCCCTTGTTTTAGGTCTTTTGTTTCTTGGAGGACACACTGGCTTGAAGGGCACCACATTCCTGCAAATGGGCACAATGGAGTGGATTTAGGACATAAAAGAGGAAGGAAAGCAGCAGGGAGCTGGAGGTCCCAAAGAGCTTCATGGTGATCACGATGCAAGGCGACAAAGTCACGAAGACTCCGTCTGCTGAAAGTCAAAACTTCACCGGAAATGAAAAGAACAGCTCTGACACGGACCACAACATCTTCAACGGTAACCTCCAACAGCAACAGTAGGGACGACCAATGAGATGAGAGTAAGGACGAAGGACTGAAAATGAAGGTTGACCTACCAAGAGGGATGTCGGACTTAAAGCTTCATTAAAATGACAGATTTGAAATGCCTAAACTCCAACTACCAACTTGGAAGCCGCCATATATAAGCCATCATTTCTCCAACACGAGGGGCATTGAGGAACACCTCCTCACTTTCAAAACTTTTTTAGCAACTTGGTTCTGTAAACACAATACTACTCTTTACGTTTTCTGTTAAGACCTCTGTCAGTTTTATGTCAAGTATGTTTGTGTTTATCTTTTGCGTAGCTTGTTCTTTAACTTCCAAGTCTTGCTAAGTTCTTATTGCTTGGGTTGGTTGAGATGCGGTGAGGTGTGTGTGTTGTGTGTGAGAAAGGTGAGGCTGGAAGCTCGTCGGAGAGCTATTGGGTCCGTTCCCAACGCGCTGGGCTTGATTTCAATGTGGTGGAGTCTCCACAACTCCTGTGGTGGTCAACGGAGGAGTGGCGGAGGCAAAATCCGTGACAATACTGGGTAAAGGTGTAGGGGTTCCCCTCACCTCCGATCGTGTTATGAGCACTGGAGAGTGGTGTATGACGAAAGTTATGCTTCTAGCCATCTTGGGCCTTCTAGCTCCAAAGGCTGCTGATGCAGAGGGCTCAATTGGTGACTTTTCCAGATGCAAGCTAATTCTGTAGACAGTAAGGTGGGCTCCCGAGGTGACTCGGTGGGTTCGATACTGAAAGGAAGAGCTGGGGTTGAGATGCTCACGTGCGTGACATGGTGAGAGTAAAGGGGCATGAGTGTCGAGACCTTATAACTATGAGACGTGCCCACGCAGTGACTATTCGAGGGCTTAGGATCCAAACACACACACACACACACACACTGAACCAAGTCAAGACTGACTCAAGCATACCCTTTATATCTGATTTACTTCGTATTTTATTTCAGTCTTTGTTTCTAATTAAGGTTGAGAGTGTTCCAAACCAAAACCAAAATCCTGTCCAATGACACTGAGGTCATCACAGCATAGCTCCCTTGGGTTCGACCTTGAATACTTATCCTAGTTGTACCTAGTGGTGGGCATCAGGAACTATAAATTCTATTTTGACGCGTCTGGATTCCCAACGATAAACTTGGCACTATCAAAATTGGCGCCATTGCCAGGGAGGTACGTTTGCCAGTGATAATCTCATTTTGTTTAAGCTAACCTCTTTTGTTTTCCCTATGTATGCTTGGTCGTGGTCTTGCAGGTACACCTTGAGGGCACCTTTGGTATTATCCTGAGATCGAGAAACTAGCAAGACGGCTACGAGCACAAATAAGGAGAGAAAATGAGGTAGAAAGGATACAAGATCTGCAAGCTAGAGTTACAGATCTAGATGGGGAACGTGGAGAACTCGAAGGAGGAGATTCAAATCCAGAAGCAAAGAACCCCAATGATGACGAGATGAAAGACAACCATCAAGAGAAGTGTGAGCGCACAATGAGGGAGATGGTGTTCTCCACCAACCTCAACTTGCGACCCATGGGCATAAGTTGCCCGAGCCAACCAAGAACTAGGAGCTAAAGCACACTTTCATATAAATACTTCCGAAGTCCAGTGCAATGCCTGGTGAAGACCCTCAGAGACACCTTCAAGATTTTGAGATAGTAGTCTTGATGGTCCGCACGGAGGGCAACATGGGAGAATTTATTCGGCTAGTGTCTTTCCCCTTCACACTCCATGACAATGTTAGAGCCTCGCTTTATTCTTTAGAGGAAGGGAGTGTGACGACGTGGGCACAACTTCAACCAAAATTTCTGGAAAGATACTTTCCAACTGCACTCATCTTGGCTATGAGAAAGGCCATCACAAGCATCAAAATGGGCAATGGGGAGTCCTTGTATGATTACGGGGAAAGATACAAAAAGCTGATAGCAAAGTGCCCACAACACAACATTTCAACTCATGACTTGGTGAGGAATTTCGTAGGAGGTTTAAAGGCCACGGAGAAGTTCTTTATCAATGCCTGCTGTGGAGGGAATATCACAAACAAAGCTCCAAGTGAAGCCTTCAAGTGATTAGGTGATATGGCAGAAGACTCTCGCGACGATGGGGGAGAAACATTTAAGTAGCCTACCTCAAAGTCCACGACATTAGAGGCCAAGATTGATGACTTATGCTCTGCTAGTCAACAACTTGGGCTCACAACAGAAGAAGGTGGTCAAGCCCTGCGGATTTTGCCAAGCCACACACCATGAGACGAATGCTTGTCCCACACTCTTTGTGGAGAATGTTAATGCACTAAATGCAAGCTGGAAACAACAACCAGCAGAGGAGATTTGAGCCAAGCAATCAATACTATAATCCTGCATGGAAAAATCATGAGAATCTGAGATGGGGACCTAACCGTGGGCATCAAGGGAACCAACAAGGGCATCAACAGCAGTTACAGCAGCCTCAAAATCAGAACAGAGGTCCTTCTTTGACCGATGTGGTGACACATTGGGAGCTAACTTCACCAAGGAACAAGAGGAGAATGCTAAGTTCAAGGAAGAAACAAATAATACCCTCCATAACCTACAAAATCAAGTAGGTCAAATGCTAAATGCCATGGCTAGGATAGAGAAGAGACAGGGTGAACTCCCCCCCTCAAGTAGAGATACCTCAGAAGGCTCAGCTCAATGCAAGTGCTTTGTGAAGTGGGAAGCTACTTCCTGAGAAGGTCTTCATGCCAGGAATAGAGCCCACAGTGACACTCACGACGACACAACCACTAAAGGTTAACAAATGAAAGAACCAGTCAAAGAAAATTTGGTGGATAAGGAAGTCGAGGTCGAGAAGCCATATGACAGACCCCCGAAGCCTATCATAGGCTACTCTCCCACATCGATTGGCCAAGGGGAAGAAGGAGGAGGAATTAATGAAAATGTTTAACATATTCAAGAAGGTGGAAATTAACCTACCCCTCCTCACTGCACTCAAAACCATGTCTCATTATGCCAAGTTCCTGAATGATTTATGCATGAAGAAAGTGAGAATTAAAGATTATGCAAGGATCAAGGCGGGGGAAAATGTGTCCGTAATGATTCAAAGGAAAATGCCACAGAAATGTGGAGATCCGAGGATGTTTGTAATCCCATGTGTAATTGGAAACACACGGATAGATAGGGCGATGTAGGATTTGGGCGCTTCAATCAATGTTATGCCCTTTTCAATGTACAACGAGATGAATGTTGAGGCAATGAAGGCCACAAGCGTAGTGATCTAGTTGGCTGATAGATCAGTGGTGTACCTGGAGGGCATTATGGAAGGCGTTTTGATCAGAGTAGGGGATCTTATCTTTCCTGCTGTTTTTTATGTCTTAGATATAGAGAATAATGAGATAAAATCCGGTGGATTGTTGCTAGGAAGACCCTTTATGAGGACATCAAAGACCAACATAGACTGCCATTCAGGAAAGTTAACTTGTGAATTTGATGGTGAAAAAGTGGAGTTTGATGTGTTTAAGAGCATGAAAGGTCCTGGCGACACTGAAACAGTGGGATACGTTGATTATGTTGAGCACACAATCTCTACTTAAGGCCTCCACATTACCCTTAGTGATGAAATGGATACAGTGATCCAAGAGAGAATATATGAAGGAGAAGGAAAGCCAATGAAAATTTAGAAATCAGTCGATGAGCTCGTGGCAAAAGTTTATCGCATCTACCCTTCCAGATTGTCCGAACTGCCAAGATTAAGAGAAGAAGAATGGCCCATTCCATCTTTACAGAGGGCACCAAAGCTGGATCTAAAACCTTTTCTGGAGAATTTAAAGTACATCTATCTTGGAAAGGATGAAACTCTTCCTGTGATCATCAATATGCGATTAAATATTGAGAAAGAACGAAAGGTCCGAGGGGTTTTAGAAAAATACAAGGAGGTGATTGGATGGACTCTAGAGGATATTAAGGGCATCAGCCCTACCATATGTCAGCACCATATTCGTCTTGAGGAGAATGCAAAACCATGTAGGGATCCACAAAGAAAGCGTAAATCCCACACTGAAAGAGGTCATGATGAAAGAAGGTTTAAAGCTGCTATACTTGGGGATTATATATCCTGTTCCGGACAGTGAATGGGTAAGCTCGGTTCACATGGTGCCCAAGAAGTTAGCCGTACAGGTTGTGAAGGATCAATGGGGCACACTCATGACCAAGAGGCTCCAAACAGGATGGCGAATGTGCATCGATTATAGAAAACTTAACTTGGTGACCAAGAAGGATCATTTCCCACTTTCTTTCATTGATGAGATGCTTGGGGGCCTAGCAGGTAACAAATATTTCTGTTTCCTTGATGGCTACTCTAGATATATGCAAATTTTTATAGCTCAACAAGATCAGGATAAAACGACCTTCACGTGTCCCTTCAGGACCTTTGCACAACTAAGAATGCCCTTCGGACTCTGTAACACTCCAGGATTATTTCAACGGTTCATGATAAGTATCTTCTCTGATTTGTTGGAGAGGTGCATCGAGGTCTTCATAGATGATTTCACGGTTTATGGAAGCTCATTCGAAGCATGTGTGGGGCACCTAGAGCTTACGTTGGAAAGATGTGTGGAAAAATAGTTAGTGCTGAATTATGAGAAATGTCATTTCATGGTGCAAGAGAGCATTGTACTAGGTCATGTGATCTCAGAGAGGGGCATTGAGGTTGATAAAGCAAAAGTGAATGTGATTGCAGGGCTACCTTATCCCAACAATGTAAGGCAACTCCAAGGATTTTTGGGCCATGCGGGGTCCTACAAAAGATTTGTGAAAGATTGCACGAAAATAGCTCAACCCATGACTAGGCTTCTTGAAAATGAGGTACCATGGGAGTTTGGAGATGATTGCAAGGAAGCCTCTTTGAAAAGCAGCCTGACCACGACACCTGTCATCCAGCCCCCCGATTAGGGCATGTCGTTCGAAATCATGTGCGATGCAAGTGGCTATGCGGCTTGGGCTGTATTAGGATAGAAGAGAGAAAAGGTTAGTCACATCATCTATTATGCCTCAAAGACTTTGAACCTAGGCCAATGCAATTATACCATAACGGAGAAAGAAATGCTAGCCGTGGTTTTTGCTTTGAGAAGTTTAGGTCTTATCTTTTTCGGGGTAAGGGGATTGTCTACACAGATCATGTTGCTCTATGATACCTAAGAAGGAGGCTAAACCAAGGCTAATTAGATGGATCCTTCTGTTGTAAGAATTTGATGTGGAAATAAAGACAAGGCAGTGGCGCAAAATTTTGTGGCCGATCATTTGAGCAAAATCATTCAGAAGGAAGATGTAGTGCCCATCACGGAGACCTTTCCAAACAAACATGTCTATTACATACGGGATAAACCTGAACCCGACCCATAGTATGTGGACATTGTGAACTACAAGGTAGTGGGTTCTTATCCGAATAATGCAACATCCTACGCTAAGAACATGCTTCGAGCTGAAAGCAAAAACTATATTTGGGATGATCCAAACTTGTGGAGACAATGCTCTGATCAGATTTTAAGAAGATGTGTTTTGAGTAGTGAGGTTCAAGATATCCTCAAACACTGTCATACCAAGGAATGTGGAGGGCAGTATAGTCAGAGAAAAATAGCCAGAAAAGTGTTAGATTGTGGATTTTATTGGCCACTAATTTTTAAGAATGCTCATGATTTCTATAAGAAATGCAAAGAACGTCAAAGAGAGAGAAATATCACTAAAAAAGATGAAATGCCCATGACCTCCATACTGCCTGTCGAGATCTTTGACGTCTGGGGAATGGACTTCATGGGCCCTCTTACAAGTTTGAAAGGAAACCTCTACATACTCTTGGTTGTTGATTATGTTTCGAATTGGGTGGAGGCAAAAGCTACTGCAAACAATGATGGAGCAGTGGTGGACTCATTTTTTAAAACTCACATTCATTGGAGATTCATAATTCCCAAGGCTTTAATTAGTGATCAATGTTCGCATTTCTGCAATAGGATTTTGAACGATTAACGAAGAAGTATGGAGTTCATCATCGCATCACTACTGCATATCACCCTCAAGGGAATGGACAGGTAGAGCTCTCGAATAGGATCATGAAGGGCATTCTCAGAAAGGTGGTGAGCCCAAAAGGAAAAGACCAGTGCTTAAAGTTAGATGATGCATCTTGGGCATATCACACAGCATATGAGACGCTACTGGGGATGTCACCCTACCGCATTATTTTTGGAAATAGATGTCATCTTCTAGTTGAATTAGATGGATCTTTTTAGGACATTAACAAGCACAACATGGACGACGGAGAGGCTGAGTTTGAGAGGAAATTACAGCTTCAAGAGCTCGAGGAATTACATCTGGAGGCCTACGATAATTCTGTGATGTACAAAGAGAGGATAAAAAAGAATCAAGACCTCCTTATTTGAGCAAAGAAGTTTGAAAAAGGACAAAAGGCTCTTTTGTATCAATCTCGATATAAATTTATGAAGAGTAAGTTATCTTCGAAGTGGGTGGGACCTTTTCATATGATTGCTCAATTTCCAAACGGAGCAGTGGAGATAAGAGATCCAAAGAGCGGAAAGTATTTTAAGGTGAACGGGCAAAGACTCAAGGTTTAATATGAAGAGTTCAAGGGAGCAGATGGTGCCCACACCGCTGCTCAAGTTATCACCTTCGCATGAAGAGAAGTATAGTCGAGCCCACGACTATAACCAAAGGCGCTACCCAGGAGGCAATCTAGTATGATTTTGTCCTGTAGTTTATATTTGTTTTTAAATCTTTAGGTGTGTTAGTTCGTTTCCTCTAACCATAGGCGGCAGAGTCTTTTGCATTTTTGGAGTTGTTTGTTGCATAAGTACAAGAAAGAGGAAGTTGTATCTTTTTTGGTGTATGGAGACTAAACGGATGGTCAACTTTGGGTCCTTGGTGATCACGCAGCTTCAGGAGATCAATAGACCACTCGGAGTAAGATAAAAAATTCATCACGGAATTGGCTAAGAACATGAGGCTGCTGAATGAGTAAAACATGGAGGTCGTCCTTGAGGAGTTGTTGGATATTGGATGCCTGCAAAGGATGCAGGACATCGAGATTAGAAAAGAAGAGGTCTACAAGTTTGCCTATCCCGAGAACAAGGAAGTTGCTGGGGAGGACCCTATGAATGCTGCGATGGGCCAGGAGATACTTAACCGCATCCAGGAGGTGGAGGCAGTTGCTGGAGCCAACAACCACATCCTCAAGGAGATCCTCCGTTCCCTCAAGGAGTTTAATGAAAGGCAGGAAGCCAGGTACCCTGGGGAGCAGCCTGCGCCCTAGTTTGTGTCCTCCCATTCTTTGTTTTTAATAGTTTAGTTTTTTTTTTCTTTTTCTGTAAAGTTTGTTGAGTTTGTTTTTATGTTTTGAGTCTGTTGGATTCCACCACTTTGCTTGCAGAAAAGTGTGTGGGTATATTGGTTTATTGTGTTTGTTGTGTCTATGGTGATCAGCATAATTTACTTCTTTTCTATGTCTGTTTTTGTGTTCATTCTATGGGCTGAGATAAATGGGGAAGACGAATGGGTATGTGAGCATTAACATGTGAGATTTTGAGCACTGCATGCCACATCATGATCTATGCAACATTCATTTTTTGTGTGATTATACATTTTCATCTAGGATTCTGCTAGAACTTGTCTACTTGGGTCTTTATAATTTTATGACTATGGGTGTTGATGATTAGATGATTTAGACACTCCTTTCTATGAGCCTACTTAGCCAAAAATGCCTACCCTGAACAATATATCCCTTGTTAACCAAGTTTGAGCCAAATAATTCATTTGAATTAATCTGATAAAAAGCCCAAAAGTTACATAGTCATTACTTTAGGCTTAAAGATCTCTGAAGAAAACAGAAGGGATAAGGGCAGAAAAAGTGAAGAAAAATCACCCTAGAGCTTAAAGAAAAGAAATCCTAAAATGTATTTAAGAGTGGTTACAAGAAAAAAGAGGGGGAAAGAAAAGAAAGAAATAAGAAAAGAAGAAGCAGGAGGTGTGCTAAGGCCCGTAATGCAAAGAGTTCAGAAGGGGACAAGATCCTAGAGGCCTCAACAGAGCTTACAATGACCTTTGCCAGTTCCTAAATGATATCACCTGCCTAAAGCACTATTATAACCTGTTAAATCCTTCTGATAATCTGAAAGCACCCTAGTTTTTTAGGAATGGAGAATTATGAGCCAGTAGACAAGTCTATAGCATGGCCAAGATTGAGAATTTTGTGTGCGTAAATAGTTATCTATGCATACACGAGAGGTGCTGTGAGGGAATGAATCTCATGTTGCATACCCAATTTTGACCTATTTATTGGCCTTGATGAATGAACATGTTTTTTATGTCTTTGTTTTCCATTTCATGGTGATCTTGTCTTGTGTCTGTTGTTTTTCTTTTATGTCTTTCCTTAGGGTAAGTCTGACCACATACTTGAGGACAAGTATGAAATAAAGTGTGTGGGAGCCCTATTTCTATACTCTTTTTAGTGTTTGTAGAGGTCTAGATCGAGTCATTTTTTCCTTTGTTTTGGGTCTTTTATGTATTGGAGGGCACACTAGCTTGCAGGGCACCACATTCCTGCAAATGGGCACAATGGAGCGGATTTAGGGTATAAAAGAGGAAGGAAAGCAGCAGGGAGTTGGAGGTCCCAAGGAGCTTGATAGTGATCATGATGTAAGGCGGCAAAGTCACGAAGACTCCATGTGCTGAAAGTCAAAACTTTGCCTGAAATGGAAAGAACAGCTCTGACAGAGACCACAACATCTTCAACGGTAACCTCCAACAGCAGCAGCAGGGATGACCAATGCGATGAGAGCAAGGACGAAGGACTAAAAGTGAAGGTTGACCTACCAAGAGGGATGTCAGACATGAAGCTTCATTAAAACAGCCGATTTGAAATGCCTAAACTACAACTACCCACTTGGAAGCTGCCATAAATAAGCCATCATTTCTCCTACATAAGGGGCATCAAGAACACCTCCTCACTTTCAAAACATTCTCTGCAACTTGGTTCTATAAAAACAATACTACACTTTACATTTTCTGCTAAAACCTCTGTGTGGCAAACAATCATTTTCAATTTTATGTTAAGTATGTTTGTGTTTATCTTTTGCATGGCTTGTTCTTTAATTTACATGTCTAGCTAAGTTCTTATTGCTTGGGTTGGTTGAGATGTGGTGAGGTGTGTATGTTGTGTGTGAGAAAGGTGAGACCGAAAGCTCGTCGGAGAGCTGATGGGTCCGTTCCCGACGCGTTGGGCTTGATTTCAAAGTCACGGAGTCTCCACAAATCCTATGGTAGCCAACGAAGGAGTGGTGGAGGCAAAATCCATGACAATACTGGGCAAAGGTGTAGGGGTTCCCCTCACCTCCAGTCGTGTTGCAAGCGCTGGAGAGTGGTGTATGAAGAAAGTTATGCTTCTAGCCATCTTGGGCCTTCTAGATCCCAAGGCTGCTAACGCAGAGGGCTCAATTGGTGACTTTTTCAGATGCTAGCTAATTCTGTAGAGAGTAAAGTGGGCTTTCGAGGCGACTTGGAGGGTTCGATACTGAGGTCATCACAGCCTACCTCCCTTGGGTTCGACCCTAGATACTTACCTTAGTTGTACCTAGTGGTGGGCATCAGGAACTATAAATTGTATTTTAACGTGTCACGGTTCCCAATGACAAACTCGACGCCGTCACTTCTAAGTCTTCGCTTCTCTACTTTAAGACGTCTGACTTCGACATAACTGTTCGATGTGCATGAACTGTATGGATCGGTTATGGAGTCAGCCGAGTTCTAGTCTAACTAACCAAGTTCATCATGAACTCCCTTCTTCAGTTTGGCTGACTTCTTCTGCTTCAATCCTGTAAAGATAAAATCTTTACGTTCAAACAGTGAGCTCTAGCTAAGTTCAGACTGATGGCTTCATGTACTCGGTTAGGGTCAGTTGGGTTTTGGGATATATTAAAACCTTTACTAATTTTCCTAACATATATAAAGTGATTAGAAAAAGTAACTTGTTTTTAAGATGGTGGCTACAAAAAAAAATACTTCTCTTATCCGGAATTTTGACTTTCATGCATTGCCATTTAGAGTAATATAATAGACCTATTAGAGATATTAATATTAGATCTTTTCGATTTCGAATGATCGCTTATTAATGAGTCACACTCCAATGCAAACATCTGCACCGTGCAGATCGGGCCGATCTGATCCAACCCGACCTAGGTCCGACCCGGTCAACACCTGAGCGTAAACCTATTCAGGGATTTTTTTTGTTTTTTTTATTTATTTTTAATTTTATTTTTATCTTTCATCCATTAAACACTTTTATTTATCAAAAGGACTATCACATTTATTTAAAAGGACTATCACTTTTATTAGTCAAAAGAACTATCACATTTTGTCAAAACTAACAGTTTTATTTGTCAAAAGGACTATCACTTTCGTTCATTAAGAATATCACTTTTGGAAATGTATAATCTATTTCAAGACACAAAAGTAAAAAAATATCATTTTCACCCATTAAAACTATCACTTTTAGTCGTCAAGACTATCACTTTCATTCATGAGAACTATCACTTTTGGAATAATATTAAAATTATCACTTTTATTCGTCAATACTATCACTTTTATTTATCAAAACTATCACTTTTATTCGTCAAATTGACTATTTCATTCATGAAAAATATCACTTTTGGAAATATATTATCTATTTCAAGACAAAAAAAAAGTAAAATGTCATTTCTATCCATTAAAAGTATCACTTTTGTTCGTGAAGACTATCACATTCATGAAACTATCACTTTTGGAATAATATTAAGACTATTGGAAAAGTTAATAAGACTTTGATTTATACCAAAACCCAACAGACCTCAACCAAGTAGATATACTTTATAGTCTTCTTAGATCTTACTGTTTGAGCGTAAGAATTTCATTCTTACAAGATCGAACTGTAGAAGCAACTTAAGACCAAAGTGAGCTGCAGTAAGTCATTAAGTCAGAAGTTCACTCAGTCGACTCTGGAATTTGAACTATATAATTAGCTTTCCAGACCATGGCAGCCACGAGTGCGAAGAAGTCTGAAGAGAAGACTTGGACTTGAATTTGAATTCAAAATGCATAAAATCACGTGATTGAAGACATACTGAAAATTTCCTTATTTGGGCCGACAGTGAAGACATGCTCAAAAGCAAGGTTCACAGTTACCATTTTAGGAAGTCTGCAGAAGATGTGAGAGGAGCCCATCATTTTCATGGCAGAGGTCAAAAGACTCTTTCCAACGGCTAGTTCGTCTTCTCTGCCCATAAATAGAGGTTCTTCTACAACGTGAAGCTGATTGAAACAATTGAAAGCAAATTCTTTACAAGATCGAAACATTCAAGTGAGAAGAAACCCTCCATGCTTACTGCTCTCTTTGCTCATACTGCTTTCCAAGAACAACCCTTCTTCGATTGAGCCTTTAAGTTTCAGTCTTTATTTCTAAGCCTTCTCACATTCTAAGAGTTAAAGTTTGCAGCCTTAGAGTAGAAAAACCTCCACTTCTCTAAACCCGTAATGTAGGTTGTTTCTGTACTCGCAAACAGATTGTACATGTTGCTTGGTGCGCGCAAACCAAGTGGTACATTCTAGTTGTATGCGCAAACAACTTAGTGGATTACCAACAAGGCAGTTGGTTGTTGACGTATAAGTTGAGCTCCAAACCACATAAAAAAAATTGTTTTCTTTTCTTCACTTTTTCATTCACTAACTCCGAACTAACTGCATAAAAAAGCTTTTTATCAAACTGCACTAAGTGGTCCCAACTTGACCTTTGCCCAAAAGATTTCCATGTTAACGAGAATAAATTAATTTCCAACACATTGTGCACCGCACTTAAAACCTCAGTTCGCTGAATATAGTTGACCCTCAGTCAAAGAAGTCAGTTGTACCGCAAACTGTGCGATTGCTCCAACTGAGTTTCGCAATTGTCGAGCCAACTGATTTGGTTTAAATTGTGTCTGCATATAAATTCATTGTCACACCCCGACTCTCGAGGTGCGACTTACGAACAACAACACAACCTAACCATCTAACAATCAACTCAAATACGGGGAACATGCTCGGGGAAAACATTAATGAAAAGCAATGCATTCGAATAAGGCTTTCAAAGACATAATGAAGCAATAACCGAGCATTTCAAAGTCACATATCAACAAGGATACGATAAGTATTTCAGGTCAACAAGATTAAGATCCAACAAAGATTTAAACCATCGAGCACATCGCTCGGAACCAAAAATAAGTATCAAAGTGTATTAACAGACTTTCATTTAAAAGAGTTGCAGCGGAAATTTGACTCAAATCCCAACATTCACACGTATGAAGACGTGCAAATGCCAGTCCGACATCCGACTCGACTCAACCAAAAACACCACATCACCAAGCGTCCATGCCATCACCATCCTGTCAACCTGCACATTTAGAAGTACACGCAGGGCTGAGTACTTCGTACTCAGTGAACACATGCCGAAAGTATTTGGAAAAAGATGCTCTTAAAGCTATATCAATTGAACTTGCCTTGCCGAAGCATCACACGTATCTATACAATTTAAAACGGTTTTACTTGTGCATGCTAAAACATTTTCTTTTAAATAGACTGCGCAGTCAAATATAACATATACTCAACAGTATGCATCATCTGTCACAAATACTCTCACTGTGCCGAGAAGTAGACCTCCTTCTCGAACACTGTAACCGACCCAACCGAAGCAAGGCTCACAGTCACCTCAACATTTAATATACCACACGTGGGTTTCCCACCTTTCACAGGATAATAATAATCTCAAACACACAGATGATAACACATACCAAACTCAATAAAAATGGCAAGTCAATCGCATTTAAAATCATATAATAATACTCAATAGTATAATAACATTCATCGATAGTTTTAGTTCAGAAAAGCCCACCTGACTTCCGAAGATTCTAGCTAGGCGGTTAAGGGCTATTGTCCTCGCTTATCTTTCCGTCCGGCTTGATCCTTCACAGTTCAACATCGAAAAGGAGATAAGATACTACGCAAGACGGATATTAGACGTTGGTCTCGACTGAAGGACTTCTACTTGAGTCGATTTTCTCAAAATTATTCTTTTCTAAGACAATCTCGTATTCTCGTCTTTAAACCATTGACTCTACTCGATAATTGGTTAATACTACTAACCAATGTCTTAGCACTTCTCGCTTTAATTATGAAACGGCGTCTATCTAAATTCTATTACTCGAGCTTTCTTTTATAACTTAATCAATTCTTGATTTAATTAATCAACTCAATGGCTCAATTATTTCGCATACAAACAAACTTAATAATTCTTCACGTTATCACCAAATAATATGATTCACTCAAACATATTAATTCGATTGCATAATAATTCTAAATAAATCAAACACATTGTTTCAAATTCAATCACATTTCAAGACACATTAACATTTACTAGATACATTTTTCTATGTATTTTCCAATTCTTAACATTTTTAAAGCTTTAAAACTTCATTCTTTTATCACAATAAATCATATTTTCATCTAGGATTCAAATTAGCATTTTAATACACATCAACATCATTTTAACATCAAAATTACTAAATCATCATATAATTATTTTCTTCAAAAACCACATGCATGTATCGATTTTCTTCACATTAATCAACATAAAAGATTAAATCATCACATTGCATAATAATCTCATGCTCAAAACATCACTTAAATCATCAACAAAATCAACAAAATAATTTCTTCTTTTCATGCCAAAACTCACGGCATTTTCACAATTTCTAGGGCAATTGTTATTTCAATTTTTCATGCACATATATTCATTCAAAACATGCTCAAAAATATATATCAAGTATCGAATTCATCATAGAACATAATAATCAATTTTTCTCTTATTTTTACCTAATTTTTCGGTATTAATCATATTTTAGGGTTTTTAATTTCCTTTTCTTCTCTTAATTCATCGATTAAATCCTAGAGTTCGATTCTCCTATCGATTTCTCCTCACTCGATCTTCACATCGATAACCTAGGTTTGCCTAAACATAAAATAAATGCCATGCATGCATGTTTTCTTTCTTTTAGGGCTTATAGATATACATATATACAAGAAATCAAATGAATTATCATACTTTAGAAAATAAATGGGATCTTCTCCTCTTGATCTTCTTGAAATCGAAATTGATGGGAAAGATAGGCTCAACTTCTAGCTTGGATTCCTCTTGGAAGAACTTGTCTTGAATCCTCAAGAAAAAATGTAATGCCCCGTAAATTCCTTACGTTCTTAAAATTTAAAGTTAATTAAATAAATGGCTTTGCACGCCTAAGTTTACAATTTTTGAATTCTAAGACTAACGGTCGAATCCGTTTCTGAAAATAAATTACAGAAGTCAGCTAGATGACTACTGTATTTAGGGTTAGCGCGTACGAAAAGTTTTTAGTTCGTAAACTCAGAACGGAAAACCGTCCGATTTTTACTTTCATGCAATCACAATACGAACACGCCCGAGAAAGTTCATTTTTTATGTTTTTCCGGACGAAACTCGGACTGTGTCGTCCCGAGTTTTTGTCAAAATAAATTTTGTAAATTTATTTTTTCCAATTAAGTTCATACGTTAGAATTTTTAGGTCAAATCGAATCGCGACGATTTTGTACCGAGCAACGTTTTTCGTCGTTCGATTTCCGTAACGTCGGATTGCGCCGGAAAAACCCATATCCCTCCTAAAAATTCTGCATGCAGCCGACTTTTTCTTCTTTTTTTTATTATTTTTTTTAATTAATTTAGTGGGGAACATGCATGTTGACAATATCTAATTAAATGACACCTTGTCCTTCACTTTTCACATTTTCAAACCTTTCATCATATCAAATGTCTTAAACAATCAAAACAACCTATTTTCCTCCCACTTCTCTCTCTCTCTCGGCTGCACTCTCCCCATTCTTCATCTTCTTCACTTCATCATCCACCATTGAAGACATCTCCAAGAGCTTGAAGAAGAACACAAGTCACAATCCTTCCATTCAAACTCCATACATCTTTCTTTAATTCTCAAGGTAATTCTCTCATCCACAATTCTATCCAACCATCTTCTTCTTCTTTTATTTTTCCTTCTTTGATCGAAAATTAAGGTATTGAAATGGATGAATTGATTTTGAAATAATGAAATTGGATGTGTTAGATAGATTAAATAGGGTTTAAAATTTATCAAAACCAAGAACCCTAATACCCATGTTAATACCGAAAATTTAGGCATGTTAGTAGGATTTTTAATTTTCTTCATTTGATGGTTGATTCTTGTTTAATAGATGTTTAATTAGTGATTAGAATGAAAAGGAATCAAAAGCCCTATGTGTTTGTGAAATTTCAATTAGGGTTTGAGTTGAATTTAGGGGTTTATGCATGTTAGTTGGTAATTATTTTGCAATTGATTAATTGATGATATAAGAGGTTGATTAGTAAGTAAATATAGTTAATTGGGGAAGAAAACCACCCCCTTAACATCTACATGAAAACCGAAAATTATAAAGTAATTATGGGTTTCCACATGTTTGATTTAAGTGATAAATTGTTGGTTGAATTATGTTGCAAATAATGTTAATTGATTATAGAATTTAATTGAGAATTTTCTAAAAATGTTTAATGAAACATAAGAGATAAAGATCACCTTATAAGTTGAGTTATAATGATGTTATGATATGTTTGCATGCATGAAAGTGATTCACGTTAGACGTAGTTTAACGTCGTAAAATTTGAATAGAATCCGACAACTTTGAAAAATCGCGTAAGAGACGAACTTTTAGTCGTAACTAATAATTGAGAAGTCGGATGGGAATTCTAATTTGATATTATTGTTTATGATGGAATTTAGAACAACTTTCTAGTTGACATCATAAGCTTTCGAATTGATATAATATGGGCTATAGTTATAGTCGAGAACTAGAACGCGTTTTAAATTTTTGTTGGTTTAGTAATTGTTAGTTGAAATCCGACATTTAGAACGTCGTGCTTTTGAGCGAGTTTTGAGAAGGAGTTCGTCACGTACGGAAGTACGTGATGACTGCCTTGAGAGTCCAGTTTCTAAAAAAATTGAATACGAGAGCTTAGAACGAACCTAAGACGTTATACGTCGAACCTATCAAGCAATTAGGGTTTTCACGGCAGTTTTGCGACCCTCGCCGGAAACTGTAATAATTTCCAGCTCGTTTATCGGATTTGTGATCCGTAAATTGGAGCGCGAACTAGACATACCAATCTTTCCAGTGGTACAGGGCTCATCCCCTGTTTCCAAATCCTCTGTTCTGGACAGCCTCCAGAGTTACTGGACTGTGCAGTAAAAATTCAGTTTCTTGTTTTCTAAGTTGTTTAATTCACAACTTAGTTTCTTTTGATCGTTTAAGCCGTTTTATCTAACGAATATCTCCCTACTGACCCTAGAGTCAAGTACAGGACCTTGAGTGATGAAAATCAATCGAGATCTCATCTCTTATCCTTTCATTAAAGAAGTAATAAACGAGAAATTTCATAAATCGTTCAAGGAACTAAAACGTAAATCGCCTAAGTTGATTCATTCCAACTTAGTTTCTTTTAATCTTTAAAGTCGTATTAAGATATCGACTACCTTCTCTTCTGACCCGAGAGTCGAGTATAAGATCTTCCGAGTTCTAAACGAGATTGGTACGAGTCTCGTTTTCCGTTTAAGTAAAACGAATTTAGTAAGCGTGCAAATGCCTAAAGAATGAAACAACTAAAACTTATTTCGTTTCTCTTTAATCGATTATCTTTACGACCCGTTTTTAAGTATGTTTATTTTACGATGAAGGAGGAAGCCAACTGTAGAGAAAGGATTGAAGATCCAAAGTTGGAAGCTTTTGCTTTAAGTTCTGTAAATCAAGGTGGGCTTTTATATACAAAATAAAACGAGCAATGCTCGGAAAATCTTTCTTTATCGCTTTGATATCTGTGTTTTCAAAGTGATATTATGGCATGAACTGTTTTATGTTTTATGTGAGTTCTCTTGTACCTATCTGAGTCAACATTCGTGTTTTCCAGATTTTGAGTTAGTCTAACTAGATTAACTAACGATCGGCTCTGAGTTAGCTGCTAAGTGCTTTCCAGAATTAGTGCACTTTGTAACCTGTGGTGTATGTGATATCCTGTTGAGGGGTACCAGCCACAGTGAATTAGAATTGGTCAAGATTGAACGTAACATTAGTCAGAAAATGCTCGCGCGAGTGATTTATGAGAAAAAGTCAGAAAATGTTTAGTAGACACGGATTCTTTCAATAAAACTCCGATGTGCTACGCTTATGAAATGCCATATTTATCTATATTTATGATTATGATTTTGGCATCGTGCCCACTAAGTACTTTTATACTTAGCCCTGCATTGTTTTCTAAATGTGCAGGTTGAAGCGACGGTGAGCGGCGACGGTTGATGTTGAGTTAAAGGGTAGGATGCTTAGTTAGAACCCTTCCGCTGCCAAACTCTGAATTTCTTTTTGAGATGTACTTTTGAACAATACTCTGTAGTCTAAGTCTGTAAATATGAACTTAGCTTCTTTATTGTACTCTTGTCGAGTAATCCTTAGGGATTAACTCTTTCTTATTTATATTCAAGTCTTGTTCATGGTTTATTGATGTTTTTCATGTATGTTTAGTCAATTAGCCCCCTTCTTCCCCGCTTCTTTAATCCAACCCCAGTCGCACCCCGGCTTCTGCCGTCCCTCGGGATTTGGGGCTGTGACAAAAAAATATAAAACAACAATTAATCATCCATTTTAGGGCTTAAGAGCCGAAAATAATGAAGAATGGGGATGATTATTGGATTTCAAACTCAAGAACTTGGAGAATTATTACCTTTCAACTTGGGGCTTGGAAGAACTAAGATGATGATGATGATCTTCTCTTGATTTGCATGAGATTGAAGCTTGAATACAAGGCTTTAATGGAAGAAATCACAAGTATGTGGGTGTGTGTGTGGTTCACGGCATTAGAGAGAGAGGGAGAGAGTTTTTCTTCTTTATTTTTCTTGGGAGATTTTCGAAAGTGAGAGAGATGGATTGAATGAAAGAATTCCTCTCTTTTGAATAGTAGAGATCGAAAGAGAGAGATAAATTGTGTAGGTTTTGCATGCACTTGATTACCAACATAGAGAATAAAAATGATGACAATTAGTGTTGGAACTTGGTTTGATGTGATGGATTTTGCATGCAATCTATGCATCACAATTTACTAAGATTTGGTAAGAATAATCATAATTAAAGCTACATAGTAGACTTGGAGAGAGATTATGGAGAGAGATGGAGAGAGTGGCGGTGGAGAGGGAGAGAGATGAGTGGAATTTTCCTCAATATTTTATTACGGGTATTAATTACTCGGTCGTAAAAAGTTTTCCGGATAAAAAGGTCCGTATTATTCCATTTATGCTAAAAACGGGTCTTATCTCTCCTCGTCTCATTTCCGACATTAAAACATCTCAAACCTAATTCACATCTCATTAAGAAGATTAACGATTCCGATCATCTAATTTTTAAGTCTTAAATTCCATATAACGAAGAAAACTTAAGAATTAGCCGGCTTATTAATCCGCTTATTAATCCTTTAAAGATTAAATCCTCGTAACTCTTCTCAAATTATCTCGGATAAGCTTCTATCTTATCTCAATGATCTTAGAATTAATTCTAGGTTCAAAGATTTTAATTAAAATCTATTCTAAGTTCTTCGGCGCATAGCAATTTCTCAGTTATCAACATTATTCACTTCCCATCAAAAATCTTCGGAGTTTTTCTGAAGATCATACTCGTACTCATTCTCATATAAGCAAACTCAATATATACCTCACATCATCATTTCAAGAAATAATAGACACAGATAATCTCATGTAAAAACACATAAGGCATTTCAGTCATTTTACTCATTTATACTTATAAGGTTATTTAATACGCTCTCTAACGTTATAGAAGTTCGGGGTATTACATTCATTCATCATACCAATCCCTTACTGGGCAAAAGAGCTCACACCATCAAGTTGAGTTGAGAACCTACACCTACAAGAGTCTCCATAACTCCTAATGTGGCCAACGGAGGAGCGGCGGAGGCAAAATCTCTGACAATTTTGGGCAAAGGTGTAAGGTTTCCCCTCACTTGCGGTCGTGTTGCGAGAGCTGGAGAGTGGTGTATGAAGAATGTCATGCTTCTAGCCATCTTGGGCTTTCTAGATCCAAAGGCTGCTAACGCAGAGGGCTCAATTGGTGACTTTTTCAGATGCTAGCTAATTGTGTGGACAATAAGATGGGCTCCTGAGGTGACTTGGAGGGTTCGATATTTAGGTCATCACAGCCTACCTCCCTTGAGTTCGACCCTGAATACTTACCCTAACTGTACCAAGTGATGGGCATCAGGAACTATAAATTGTATTTTGACGCGTCTCGGTTCCCAACGACAAACTCGGCACCGTCACTTCTAAGTCTTTGCTTCTCGACTTTAGGACGTGTGACTTCACAGTACTCTTCGACATGCATGAACTGCATAGATCAGTTCTGGAGTCAGCTGATTTCTAGTTTGACTGACCAAGTTCATCATGAACTGCCTTCTTCAGTCTGGCTAACTTCTCCTGCTTGAATCCTGTAAAGATAAAATCCCTACGCTCAAACAGTGCGCTCTAGCTAAGTTTCGACTGATGGCTTCATGTACTCGGTTGCGGTCAGTTGGGTTTGGAATAAATCAAAATCTTTTCTAATTTTCCCAACATATATAAAGTGATTAGAAAAAGTAACTTGTTTTTAAGATGGTGGCTACAAAAATACTTCCGTTATCCAGAATTTTAACTTTCATGCATTGCCATTTAGAGTAATATAATCGACCTATTAGAGATATTAATATTAGATCTTTTCGATTTCGAATGATCGCTTATAAATCCAAATAAGAAGAGATTCTAAACGCTATTTTGTTAAATTTGCAAGTTAGGTTAATATTAATGATTACACTCCAATACAAACGCATGCACCGTGCAGATCCAACCCAACCTAGGTCTGACCCGATCCAACCCAACCTAGGTCCGACCCGGTTAATGCCCGAGCGTTAACATATTCAGGGTTTTTTTTAATTTTATTTTTATCTTTCATCCATTAAAACTATTATTTTTATTTGTCAAAAGGATTATCATATTTATTTGTCAAAACTATCACTTTTATTTGTCAAAAGGACTATCACTTTCGTTCATGAAGAATATCACTTTTGAAAATGTATAATTTATTTCAAGACATAAAAGTAAAAAATGTCATTTTTATCCATTAAAACTATCACTTTTAATCGTCAAGACTATCACTTTCATTCATGAAAACTATCACTTTTGGAATAATATTAAAATTATCACTTTTATTCGTCAATACTATAACTTTTATTTATCAAAACTATCACTTTTATTCGTCAAAATGACTATTTCATTCATGAAAAATATCACTTCTGGAAATATATTATCTATTTCAAGACAAAAAAAAAAGTAAAATGTCATTTTCATCCATTAAAAGTATCACTTTTGTTCGTCAACACTATCACATTCATGAAAACTATCACTTTTGGAATAATATTAAGACTATTGGAAAAATTAGTAAGCTTTTGATTTATACCAAAATCCAACAGACCTCAACCGAGTAGATATGCTTTATAGTCTTCTTAGAGCTTACTGTTTGAGCGTAAGGATTTCATCCTTACAGGATCGAACTGTAGAAGCAACTGAAGACCTAAGTGAGCTGCATTAAGTCAGAAGTTCACTCAGTCGATTCTGGAATTTGAACTATACAATTAGCCTTCCAAACCGTTGCAGCCACGAGTGCGAAGAAGTCTGAAGAGAAGACTTGGACTTGAATTTGAATTCAAAATGCATAAGATCACGTGATTGAAGACAGACTGAAAATTTTCTTATTTGTGCCGACAATGAAGACATGCTCAAAAGCAAGGTTCACAGTTACCATTTTAGGAAAGTCTGCAGAAGATGTGAGAGGAGCCCATCACTTTCATGGCAGAGGTCAAACGGCTCTTTCCAACGGCTAGTTCGACTTCTGCCTATAAATAGAGGTTCTTCTACAACGTGAAGCTGATTGAAACAATTGCAAGCAAATTCTTTACAAGATCGAAACATTCAAGTAAGAAGAAACCCTCCATGCTTACTGCTCTCTTTGCTCATACTGCTCTCCAAGAACAACACTTCTTCGATTGAGCCTTTAAGTTTCAGTCTTTATTTCTAAGCCTCCTCACTTTCCAAGAGTTAGAGTTTGCAGCCTTAGAGTGGAAAAACCTCCACTTATCTAAACCCGTAATGTAGATTGTTTCTGTACCCGCAAACAGATTGTACATGTTGCTTGGTGTGCGCAAACCAAGTGGTACATTCGAGTTGTACGCGCAAACAACTTAGTGGATTACCAACAAGGCTGCTGGCTGTTGACGTATGAGTTGAGCTCCGAACCACATAAAAAGAATTGTTTTCTTGCTTACTTTTTCATTCACTAACTCCGAACTAACTGCATAAACAAGCTTTTTGTCAAACTGCACTAAATGGTGCCAACTTGACCTTTGCCCAAAAGGTTTTCAAGTTAACGAGAATAAATTAATTTCCAACACATTGTGCACCATACTTAAAACCTCAGTTCGCTGAATATAGTTGACCCTCAGTCAAAGAAGTTAGTTGTACCGCAAACTGTGCGACTACTCCAACTGAGTTTCGAAATTGTCGAGCCTTCTAATTTGGTTTAAATTGTGTATGCATATAAATTCATTCTTCATAGCAATCCCTTACTGGATAAAAGAGCTCACACCATCAAGTTGAGTTGAGAACCTTCATCTACAAGAGTCTCCACAACTCCTGATGTGGCCAACGAGGAGCGGCGGAGGCAAAATCCCTGACAATTTTGGGCAAAGGTGTAGGGTTTCCCCTTACCTGTGGTCGTGGTGTATGAAGAAAGTCATGCTTCTAGCCATCTTGGGCTTTCTAGATCCAAAGGCTGCTAAAGCAGAGGGCTCAATTGGTGACTTTTCTAGATGCTAGCTAATTATGTGGACAATAAGGTGGGCTCCCGAGATGACTTGGAGGGTTCGATACTGAAGTCATCACAGCCTACCTCCCTTGAGTTCGACCCTGAATACTTACCCTAACTGTACCTAGTGGTGGGCACCAGGAACTATAAATTGTATTTTCACGGGTCTCGATTCCCAACGACAAACTCGGCACCGTCACTTTTAAGTCTTTGCTTCTCGACTTTAGCACGCGTGACTTCGACAGTACTGTTCGACATGCATGAACTGCATGGATCAGTTCTGGAGTTAGCTGATTTCTAGTCTGACTGACCAAGTTCATCATGAATTGCCTTCTTGAATACTGTAAAGATAAAATCTCTACGCTCAAACAGTGCGCTCTAGCTAAGTTCCGACTGATAGCTTCATGTACTTGGTTACGGTCAGTTGGGTTTTTGGATAAATCAAAACTTTTACTAATTTTCCCAACATATATAAAGTGATTAGAAAATGTAACTAGTTTTTAAGATGGTGGCTACAAAAATACTTCTGTTATCCGGAATTTTATCTTTCATGCATTGCCATTTAGAGTAATATAATCGACCTATTAGAGATATTAATATTAGATCTTTTCGATTTCGAATGATTGCTTATAAATCCAAATAAGAAGTGATTTTAAACACTATTTCAATAAATTTGCAAGTTAGGTTAATATTAATGATCATACTCCAATGCAGACGTCTGCACCGTGCAGATCGGGCTGACCCGATCCAACCCAACCTAGGTCCGACCCTGATATGACTCTCGATCACGCACGCGGAAGACTCGACCAATAATTGAACGATGGAAATCCCAAAACCTCTGAATCTGTTTCTCGAAGTGAATTAGGTGTACGGTTGTTTTCTAAAACCCAACGATAAGACGACACAGCAACTCGGGGACGATGAATGACACACAACAAGGGATGATTGACTCGCTAATTCGCCGATAAATGAACTCGTCTTAGCAAAACCAAGAAGAAGTCGAAATTCTCATGAGAGAAATAAACTCACGAAATATATTAATCAAAAGTTGCCAAAATGGCGTGTCCATCATAGCCTATTTATAGGCGCAAATTTTAACCTAGTCTAGAAACGAAACATCTTAATGGATGGGGACTTTAATAATAACCCAACTAACCAATCAATTAAACAATCCCAAAAAAATGAAAATAATAAGACTAACACTAATGGACTCAACTAAACGAAAATAAATAAATAAAGTCTTAAAACAAGTCTTCAAACTTGAGCCCACTCGCACATGATAAGAGTAACATAACTTGGGCCATTCAACTCGCCAACTTCAATGGGTTTCTTCATCAACTCTTGATTCCAAACTTCTTGAATTAAACCTATCAAGCTCTCCTTGAACTTCTTGGCTCGAGATCTTGTAACTGGTCCAATAAAAACATGCACTAGATCTTGCACCAACGACAATCCTTGGACTCCATCATTCCCCTCCTCTTGAAGAGGATTTGTCCTCAAATCCAAGGCGTCACCTACATCAAAAGGACTCAAGTCAGTATCATTAAAAGTAGCACTCACATTATACTCACCGGGTAAATCCAACATGTAGGCATTATCATTGATGCGCTCCAAAACTTGGAATGGACCATCACCTCGAGGAAGTAACTTAGATCTTCGCTGCAATGGCAACCTCTCCTTGCGCATATGCAGCCACACCCAATCACCGGGTTCAAACACCACTTTACGATGCCCTTTGTTTGCTTGTTTAGCATACTGCTCAGTGCGTCGCTCAATGTTCATCCTCGCCTTCACATGAATCTGTTTCACAAAATTAGCCCTTTTTCAGCCATTAAGATCAGTATGTTTATGCTCAGGTAAAGGAGACAAATCTAAAGGAGTCAAAGGAGTAAAACTATAAACAATCTCAAATGGCGAAAACTGAGTAGCAGAATGAACAGAACGATTATATGCAAACTCAACATGCGGCAAACATTCTTCCCAAGACTTAATATTCTTTTTAATTATAGCATGAAGTAAAGTAGACAAAGTCATATTTACTACCTCGGTTTGACCATCAGTTTGTGGATGACAAGTAGTAGAAAACAAGAGCTTAGTACCTAACTTACACCACAAAGTCTTCCAAAAGTAGCTTAAAAACTTTGAATCCCTATCAGAAACAATAGTCCTAGGCATACCATGCAATCTAACAATCTCCCTAAAGAATAGATCAGCTATATAAGACGCATCATCAGATTTATGACATGGAATGAAATGTGCCATCTTAGAAAACCTATCACGACCATGCTTAGTCCTAGGCAAACCTAACACAAAATCCATAGAAATATCAATCCAAGGTGCAGTAGGAATAGGCAATGGTGTATACAACCCATGGAAATTCACTCTAGACTTAGCTTGCTTACAAGTAACACAACGACTACAAAAGAAATGTTCTTGCAAAACAGCCAAAGTCTTAGCAATGCCAAAATGTCCCATTAAACCCCCACCATGAGACTCAAGAAACAACAAATCACGTATTGAGCACTTAGGAACACACAACTCATTCTTCCTAAAAAGATAGTTATCATGCCTAAAATACTCACCACTAGCAGATCGCTCACATACTCGATAAATCTCACCAAACTCAGCATCATGCTCATATATACTCTTAAGACACTCAAAACCAAGCAACTTAACATCTAAGGTAGAGATCAAGGCATACCTCCGAGAAAGTGCATCAGCCACAACATTCTCTTTACCTTGTTTGTATTTGATGACGTAAGGAAACGTCTCAATGAACTCCATCCACCTCGCATGCCTCTTGTTCAACTTATTCTGCCCCTTCAAATGCTTCAAGGACTCATGATCGGTGTGAATAACAAACTCTTTGGCCCATAAATAGTGTTGCCACGTTTTGAGGGCCCTCACCAACGCGTACAACTCCTTATCATACGTAGGATAACTCAATGTCGGTCCATTGAGATTCTCGCTGAAGTACGCCACGGTCCTTCCTTCTTGCATCAAAACTGCACCAATACCAATACCAGAAACATCACATTCAATCTCAAAAGATTTAGAAAAGTTAGGAAGAGATAATACCGGAAAATGAGTCAGTTTATGCTTCAATAGCTGAAACGCATCTTCGTGCGCTTTCCCCCACTTGAACTCCACACTCTTCTTGATAACTTCCGTCAAAGGTGTTGCCACACTGGTAAAAAGAGGTACAAACTGCTGATAGAAGCTAGCAAGTCCATGAAAACTTCTAACATCTCCAACGTTCTTCGGTGTCGGCCACTCTTGAATAGCTCTTATCTTTTCTTCATCAACCTGTACACCCTGTGCACTAACAACAAAGCTAAGAAACACAAGCTTGTCCGTACTAAAGACACACTTCTTAATGTTAGCATATAACTTTTCTTCTCTAAGGGCATCCAATACAGCTTTCAAATGCTCAACATGCTCATCATGACTCTTACTATAAATGAGGATATCATCAAAATAAACCACAACAAATCGACCTATAAAAGCACACAAAATATGGTTCATAAGACGCATAAAAGTACTGGATGCATTAGTCAAACCAAAAGGCATAATCAACCACTCAAACAAACCAAGTTTTGTCTTAAAAGCAGTTTTCCATTCATCACCCTCCTTAATTCTAATTTGATGGTACCCACTACGCAAATCAATCTTAGAAAACACACAAGCACCATGCAACTCATCAAGCATATCATCTAAACGAGGAATAAGAAAGCGATACTTTACCGTGATGTTGTTGATGGCTCTACAATCACAACACAATCTAAAAGATGCATCCTTCTTTGGAACGAGCAAAACCGGAACGGCACACGGACTCATACTCTCTCTCACACGTCCATTCACCATTAAGTCTCCAATTTGTCGATCCAACTCCTTCGTTTCCTCGGGGCTAGTCCTATAAGCTAGGCGGTTGGGAAGGACAGCTCCGGGAACAAAATCAATTTGATGCTCTATCCCACGAATTGATGGTAAACCTGGTGGAATCTCGTCGGGAAAGACATCATCATATTCCTGCATAATAGAACTAATAGAAGGGGGTAGAGAAGAGAAATCATTATCAGCACGTAAAATCTTCTTGTACAGCAACAAATACATCGGTTTCTCCTCCCTCACGGCCCACTTCAAATCTCTTAGTCTGGCTAGAAACGAATTATGCGCCAACTGGCACTCCTTTTTCTGCTCGACCGACTCCTTGGACATCACCTTATCCGCCTCTTTTTGCATCTGTATTTGATCCTCATAAACTTGTTTAGGAGTAAGAGAAACAAGTGATACCTTCTTCTGCTTGTACTCAAAGGAATATTTGTTGGTGAAGCCATCATGAGTAACTCGCCTATCGAACTGCCACGGACGGCCCAACAAGATGTGGATCGCCTGCATTGGAATCACATCACACAACACCTCATCTTCATACTTCCCAATGCGGAAAGGAACCTTCACTTGCTTCGCCACTCTAATAACGTCGGACGCATTCAACCACTGCAATCGATACGGCTTGGGATGTTTCACCGCGATCAGCCCCAATCTCTCAACCATATCTGCACTAGCCACATTCGTGCAACTCCCCCCATCAATAATAATGTTGCACACCTTATCTCGAACATGGAACCTCATGTGAAAGAGGTTGTCTCGCTGCTCTCTCTCATCAGGTTGAGTATGGGCACTCAAAACCCTCCTAGTCACGAACAACTGCCTAACTGAAGGTAAAATTTCCTCAACTTCTTCGTCAGACTCCTCCAAAGCTGGCATCTCCAGATCGCGATCCTCATCATCGGTCACCACTTCACCATCATCTCTCAAGATCATGATTCTTCTATTCGGACACTCACTCATGATATGCCCAAATCCTTGACACTTGAAGCACTTCCTATCTCGATTTCGGCTATCAGGGGTTGCTGGTTTGGCCTTATTTGCTGAACTGGAAGTCTCAACTTGGGGCTTAAAGAACAACTTCTTCTCCTCTGTCGGTGGCGCCTCCTTTTTCCATTGGTTCCCTTTTGATGAAGAACCACTAGAAGGTGACTAGGATAGCCTCCAACTGGCCGAACTCTGTCTCTGATTGCTGCTGTTGTTGCCCCTCCTCTTGAGCTGACTCTCTATCTATATGGCCATGTGGACCATGTCCTCCAACTCAACATAGTGCTGCAACTCCACTCTATCTCAAATGTCCCACTGCAAACCAGCTAGAAATCTTGTCATAGTCACCTCACGTTCCTTCACAACATTGGCTCGAATCATGGTTATCTCCATCTCCTTAAAGTACTCGTCCACACTTCTACTGCCTTGCTTCAAATTTTACAACTTGTTGTAAAGCTCTCGGTAATAATGATTTGGAATAAAACGCTTCCTCATCACAGCCTTCATTTCATGCCAAGTCTCAATTGGTGGCTCTCCATTTCTCCTCTGACTGGTCACCAACTGATCCCACCACACAAGTGCATAATCTGAAAACTCCACCGCTGCACTTCATCTTCTTTAGCTCTGAATAGTTATGGCAGTCAAACATAAGCTCCACCTTGCTCTCCCATTCAAGGTACAGCTCTGGATCATTTTTCTTCTTGGAAGGAGGGAATGTTCATCTTGATGTTACCCAGATAGTTATCTTGAGCATTTCTATCGCCGCCTCTATGCCAGCTGTCCTCATTATCTTCATCAAACTCAGTATCCTCTACATAGTCCTCATACTCAGCACGGCCTCCTCGGCCTCCACGTCCTCTACCACCTCGTCCTCCTCTACCACCTCAGCCTCGATTGGAATTAGTCTCTCTAGTCTGAGACTGCTCGATCTGATAAAGCCTCTCATATACCCCTCTCATTTCCGATTTCAGCATCCTCCCCAATTCTGACGTTAGTGCCTCCATCAGTAACTTTGCCTTAGGATCGCCAGTAGGCGAATCTGAAACCTGTTCACCATCTTTTGACATATTAACTCAAACAAGAAAACGTTAGTAAAACAAAACAGTAAGCTCACCACCTCACAAGCACTAGTGTATCACTCAATTATGGCTCTTTTCACTCTAATAATCTCACACTCTCCTGCCTTTTTCCACTCAAGTTCTCTCTCAAGGAAAACGAGTTCCCTCAATCTACCACTTGAATTCACCACCAACAAACAAAGAAACAACCAAAAGACACAGAAAACTGGAAACAAAATAGAACGACACGAAGAAATAGAAACAGACGACTCTAAAACATGCTGCACAGAAATTGTCCTAAACGACTCTACACGACCCAAGGAACCTAAAAAACACTACGAGACTCAACCGAAAAGTCGGAAAAAGTGCACGCAAAAACTGCTCCAAAAGACTACACGACCCAAGGAACCCAAAGAAAAACGTGCTTCTTTTGTACCCTCTTGGAACGTAGATTTCAAAATTGCGAATAATAAGATCAAATTCGCAACGATGCGCCTTTGGCGACCACTTTTATGTTAAACTGGAATTTTGTAGTCGAAGGTGATGGTCCCGAAATGAGTTCTGGTGTATGGGGGGGGAATACACCAGATGCAACTTTTTAAAATAACCCCCTAAAAATCATCTCAACCGAGTAAGGAAGCTTAGTTGGAATCACAACCGAGTAAGAAACACTCGGTTGGAGGTGATGTGCTGTGCGGAATGTGGTGGAAATTAACTTGTTAAAATTAACTCACGCTTTTATGCACGGTTGGTCAAGAACCAAGACAGTTGAGAATGCTAAGATGCAGTTTGTATGCTGGTTAGTTTGTCAGTTGAAAATGCAGGAAATAACTGAAAAATAAACTCAAGCACACAGAAATTTACGTGGTTCGGAGAAACCTCCTACGTCTACGGGGAGTTGTGAGTCCACACAACTCTGTCCAAGTTCTTCTGGACAAACCACTCAGCTTACGCGGGCTGAGCAACCGTTATGGATAAGTTTGCGGGTACTTATCAACCTTACAGTTTAGTTTTCGGGTACTAAACAACCTATCTACTCAATTCCGGGAAGAGTAGGGTCCTAACACTCCTTTTGAAAGGAAGTGTGAAAAAGGTGGGTTCTAACTAAAAGCTCGAACACGAAGTGAGCTATGATCTAACACTCTACGAACTCTCACTAAGTGATATTCTCAAGGTTCGATCTAAAGATACAGAAACTAACTCTAGAACTCTCAACAAGTGATGTTCTAAGGAATTTAATGCAGTTCAGCTCGTGAAGAATTTTGCTCTATCTTTCACTCTCTGGTTTCTTCTCGCGTGTGAGTCTTATATTCGATCTTCTGAATGAAGGCCTCTATTTATAGGCGGAGAGAATCAACTAGCCGTTGGAGGAGCTGTTGATCTCTGTTCTTTGAAAGCGATGGCTTGTCTCTCATCTCTGCAGACTTTCCGGATATGGCCACTGCATGCTTCTGCTTTCCACCTGAGACAGCCTTGTGTTGGGCCAAATGAGGTAATGACTGAACGGTCAAACCCTCACGTGACTTCCTTTTTGAAATTCAAATTTAAACCTTTGTTCGTCATCCTTGGTCAGATGGTTGAGAAGCTTGATCTTTATCTGAGTGGTCTTCAGCTGATGTTCTATCTGAGCAGTTGGCTTGAACGCTCAGTTGTCTTGCTTACAACTGATGTTTCTCATCCGATTTTCCATCTGAGGTTCTATACGAGTGAAGTCAGGTTGCCGTCTTCAGCTGGAGTCCTGTAAAGATAAAATCTTAACTTTGCTCAAACAGCGAGCCTAACTGCTAACAGTAGGAACTGGCAACATCTACTCGGTTGGGGTCAGTTGGTTTTGGAATTCATCAAAACTCTTACTAACAAATTTCCCAACAGAAGGCGTGTAAGATGAATATTATGGTCTCTTAGGGCGTCAATTATGGTAAAGATAAGGGTCGGATGGAATTTTTTAGTAGATATGGTATAACGCGTAGGATATGGGAGATATGGCGTATATATGGTAAGTATGTGTATAAGGTAGGGAAAATGTGTGAAAAGATATGAGATATATGGTAAGATAGATATGGATGATATATATTTATGGTAAGATATGGAGACGATAAATGGAAATAAACGAAAACTGGACGCGGACTTAGACAAGACACGGAGCTGGACGATATTTTTTTTATTTATGACGAACACGAAGAACACAAGAACACAACACGAAAACTGGATAGAAAAGACGAAGATGACTGGACAGAAATACGAAGACGACTAGACAGAAAGACGAAGAACGAAATGAAAAACCTGGAAACGAAACCTGGCTCTGATACCAAAATGATATGACCCTCGATCACGCACGTGGAATACTCGACCAATAATTGAACGATGGAAGTCCCAAAACCTCCGGATCAGTTTCTTGAAGTGAATTAGGCGTACGGTTATTTCCTAAAACCCAACGATAAGACGACACAGCAACTCGGGGACGATGAATTACACACAATGAGGGATGATTGACTTGTTGATTCGCTGATAAATGAACTCGTCTTGGCAAAATCAAGAAGAACTCAAAATTCTCAAGAGAGAAATAAACTCACAAAATATATTAGTCAAAAGGTGCCAAAACGGCGTGTCCAACATAGCCTATTTATATGCGCAAATCATAACCTAGTCTAGAAAGGAAACATCTTAATAGATGGGCTTATAATAATAATCCAACTAACTAATCAATTAAACAAGCCCAAAATAACGAAAATAATAAGACTAACACTAATGGACTCAACTAAACGAAAATAAATAAATAAAGTCTTGAAAACAAAACAAGTCTTCAAACTTGAGACCACTCGCGCATAATAAGGTAACATAACTTGGGCCATTCAACTCGCCAACTTCAATGGGTTTCTTCATCAACTCTTGATTCTAAACTTCTTGAATTAAACCCATCAAGCTCTCCTGAACTTCTTGGCTCGAGATCTTGAAACTAGTCCAACAGGAACATGCATCGGATCTTGCACCAACGACGATCCTTGGACTCCATCAGACCCGGTCAACACCCGAGCATTAACATATTTAGGGTTATTTTATTTTATTTTTATCTTTCATCCATTAAAACTATCACTTTTATTTGTCAAAAGGATTATCACATTTATTTGTCAAAACTATCACTTTTATTTGTCAAAAGGACTATCACTTTCGTTCATGAAGAATATCACTTTTGGAAATGTATAATTTATTTCAAGACATAAAAGTAAAAAATATCATTTTCATCCATTAAAACTATCACTTTTAGTCATCAAGACTATCACTTTCATTCATGAAAACTATCACTTTTGGAATAATATTAAAATTATCACTTTTATTCGTCAATACTATCACTTTTATTTATCAAAACTATCACTTTTATTCGTCAAAATGACTATTTCATTCATGAAAAATATCACTTCTGGAAATATATTATCTATTTCAAGACAAAAAAAGTAAAATGTCATTTTGTTCGTCAACACTATCACATTCATGAAAACTATCACTTTTGGAATAATATTTGGACTATTGGGAAAATTAGTAAGATTTTTATTTATACCAAAACCCAACAGACCCCAACCGAATAGATATGCTTTATAGTCTTCTTAGTTAGAGCTTACTGTTTGAGCATAAGGATTTCATCTTTACATAATCGAACTGTAGAAGCAACTGAAGACCAAGATGAGCTGCATTAAGTCAGAAGTTCACTTAGTCGACTCTGGAACTTGCTATACAATTAGCCTTCCAGACCGTGACAACCACCAGTGCGAAGAAGTCTGAAGAGAAGACTTGAACTTGAATTTGAATTCAAAACGCATAAGATCACGTGATTGAAGACACACAGAAAATTTCCTTATTTGGACCGACAGTGAAGACATGCTCAAAAGCATGGTTCACAGTTATCATTTTAGGAAAGTCTGCAGAAGATGTGAGAGGAGGTCAAACGGCTCTTTCCAACGGTTAGTACGACTTCTCTGTCTATAAATAGAGGTTCTTCTACAACGTGAAGATGATTGAAACAATTGCGAGCAAATTCTTTACAAGATCGAAACATTCAAGCAAGAAGAAACCCTTCAGTCGCTTACTGCTCTCTTTGCTCATACTGCTCTCCAAGAACAACCCTTCTTCGATTGAGCCTTTAAGTTTCAGTCTTTATTTCTAAGCCTCCTCACTTTCCAATAGTTAGAGTTTGTAGCCTTAGAGTAGAAAAACCTCCACTTCTCTAAACCCGTAATTAGACTATAGGTTGTTTCTATACCCGCAAACAGATTGTACAAGTTGCTTGGTACGTGCAAACCAAGTGGTACGTTCGAGTTGTACGCGCAAACAACTAGTGGATTACCAACAAGGCGGTTGGTTGTTGACGTAGGAGTTGAGCTCCGAACCACATAATTTTTTTTTTCTTTTCTTTACTTTTTCATTCACTAACTCCGAACTAACTGCATAAACAAGCTTTTTATCAAACTACACTAAGTGGTGCCAACTTGACCTTTGCCCAAAAGGTTTTCAAGTTAACGAGTATAAATTAATTTTCACCATATTCTGCACCGCATTTAAAATCTCAGTTCGCTGAATATAGTTGAGTTGAGAACCTACACCTAAAACACAGATATTGAATGGTTTGATCCTCTTTCTTACATAAACTACACATCTTTTCACAGACAATCCCCATCTTCTCTAAATCACCACAGTAGACTTTTGAAATAATATTGTATATATACCATTTATTTCGTTGAAAATATAGAAAGAAAAAGTGTCACTTTCATTCGTGAAAATCATCAATTTTAAAATAATATTAAACTGTGTCATCTATTTCGTTAAAAAAATTAAAATATAGACAAAAAATGTCACTTTCATCTATTAATAAAATTTCAAAAAATTATAAAAGAAAGAATAATAAAGGATGAAAATTGAAAATTAAGGACAATGAGAAAAAAGAGAAATAAAAGATTAAGATGGTAATAGATAATAAAACAATAGAAAACCGGTAAAAAAAAATAGAAAATTAAGATAATAAAGGAAAGAAATAAAACAAATTATAAAACCAATAAATAATAATCAAGCAAAATGGAAAATGAAAATAAAAATAGTAAAACAAAAGACAAAAAGGATAAAAAAGAAAAAAAAAAAAAAAAAAAAAAAAAAGACATGAAACCGAACTCACGACCTTAACCTCTAAGAGGAAGCTCAGCCCACTGGGCCATTTGCTAGATTTTGTTTTAAATACCTGCTTAACGGCGCTGGTCAGGTATGGGCCAGGACGCGGTCGGATTGGATCAGGCGCAGCGGGTTATGCACAGTGCAACAGCGGTTTTTGTAAATATTAATATATCATGATCCAAGATGCAGTCCAACGTTAGACCGAAATCGTGCGTTTGATTTGTAATCTTACTATTTAGGGGCTTAATATATGTATCTATGAATTATAACACAATTCAGTACCAACTATTAAAGTCTGCCAACTTTCTGACCCCTTGAAGAACTAAAAAAGAAAGGGAATGTATCCCAACAGTCTCTTAGCATTTTTACAATTCCCCTTTATTAAATTCGATAAATTATGAAAACCTAAGGATTTTGGAGAAGTATGGAAAGATATGCAGTGCAGTTGAATTATTATCCTACCTTAAATTGCCTCAACAATCAAATTTTTACCGATAACATCAATAAATGTAATGAAAAAGTTGAAGTTGGGGGTTCTGCACATTGAGGTTTTTTTCAGAAAGCGAGAAAGAAGTATTGAAAAAGAATAATAAAAAATAAATAAATAAATAAATAAAAAAAAAAAACCCCGAGCCTAATAAAAAAAACTGAGCTTATTATCAATAGACAAAATAGTAACAGGTTTCGATTACTAAAGCCAAATGTTAAAGCTTCCATTAGTGAGTTTATAAGAGTGGCAACTACACTAAGAGCTTGGCCGAAATTCTCAGAGTAAACAAACTATCAAAGTCCCAAATCTAATCGTCGTGAAGCCAACCCGAAGAGGCCTGGTGAGGAGGCGGGTTGTACGGACCTTCAGCAAAATTTAAAGGTCCTTGATTTGAAAATTGCAGGGGAGCACGATTTGGATGTTGTTGAGGAGTAAAATGAGCTTCCCCCAAAAAGGGAGGGTCATGATGCGTGTCATGCAAGTGAGCAGCATATCGAAGTGATGCCGGTCTACTCATCTCACTATAATTTGATGAAGGAGCAACATTCCGTAGTTCATACTGCTGCGAATATCCAGTACTATGGTTAGGAGTAAGTGTAGCTCCTTGATTCCAGCTATTCGAGCCGACTTGCACAGATGATGGATGATAACCATCATCCATCAATCCAGTTGCAGCCGGAGGAGAATAATCGCGGTATACAAGTCCGCTACTCATACTATGTTGAGGGGGCTGTGCATAATCATGATTACCATATGCCTGTCCGCCAATTGTACCAAGTTCAGGTTCCCCGAAACCGTACTTCTTCAACAATTCACTCACTTCATCTCCATCTCCATCATGTTCCATTCGAGAGTAAGACTGATGTGAAGAAAAGTTAGTCTGTTGATAGCCACCCCTTTCACAAGGAACCTGTGATACTTCTCTACTCAAACTCGACTGCCGATGGCTGTCATCCCTTTCCAGATGAAATTCTCTGTTGTGCCAATAGTCACCCCTTTCAGAACAAAATTGTGATGGAGACTCACCACGTCTGGTTGGGTAAGTGTCCAAAAGATCTGGTGACTGATGACGAGACGTCGAAAGTTTGCCAAAGGGTTGGTCAATGTTACTTGCTGGTCTTTTCTTGTTTCCTTCCCCCCCCAAACTCTTGGAACTTGACTCGTGATGATTCTTCACTGCAGCCTGACTTTTACCCACGTCAGCGCTGTTGATGACATGTGGCAAACCATCCCGGGGGCTTATAGTCTCCTCCTGCTCCAGGTTTTTAGGTGTGCTGTCGATGCCGCACGGCAAACCTTTCTGCTGCCTTGTAGTCTCCTTCTCCTTGCCTTCCTGCTGGCTTGTAATCTCGCTGTCCATCTGCCTAGGGTTTAAAGCACCATACTTGTGATTGTGCTTTTCAGCAATATCCCTGTGTTCGTACGTCCAGGCAGGATTACTCCAGAGATAAAGTACTGGTGCAGTATTGTTCCAATCCTCAATTTGATTGTCATTTACATCGACAGACCCAGGTAGATAAAATGCCTGAAACAGACAGGTCATTGATCAAATAAAATTGATAGACATGACCAGTCTGGAAAACGGAAATGACTAAGAACTTACTTTGCCAGCCAAGATCTGATCATCCTCCCATATTAGATCATATGGAGGTCGCTTTTCATCTAATCTGATAATGAAAAACCAGTGAAAAATTAGCCTTGTCAAATTGTATTACGGTTGCACCAATCTTACGATTTCTATTTTTGTATAAAGCAGGAAGTTCATAGAGAGAAAAATACCTCTGTGTCTCCCGAGGCACTATCAGAATTAATAGTTTTGGTTTGAATTGAAGAGCCTTGTTGATAAATTTGTTAGCAAGTGAAGCATTCAATCCAAACGGTGGGTTCAGCCCCATGATCTACCCAAATAAACCAAATCAGTTGCTAAAAAAAAAAAAAAAAAAAAAAGGTATATATAGTGAAGGCATTTGAGCACGGAGAAAAAATAGTCTCACCAATTTCGACCCATCTGGCAGTTCTTCTTTTTTAACGCTCATCCAGTCTCTTCGCTCAAAATTAAAATCGTTCTACAAAACAGACAGAGATAAATCCAAATGCCACACACGATGCAAGCTGTGCTGGTAGAAAACTAAATGCAATGACTGTTAAACATTACTCTTGTTAGCAACTATGTATCAACTATGTATCACTTTTGAGATTGAGAGATATATATTGTCGCAATTTGCAAATGCCCCATACACCTCCAAGTCAAGTAAAAAAAAATATGTGGTGAATATCATACAGCAGTATATTAATGTTTCTTCTATATGTAGAACCAACGCAGCTGCATGAGAAGTAGATTAGAAAACACTAAAATGTCCTAAGGCTTATCATAGTTTACGATGATTAAATCTACAACCACAAATCAACCAAAAAGCCTCATGTTAAGCAAGATAAGATAGCCACATTTACCACCCAAAACCTCCCCCCCCCCCCCCCCCAAACACCCAGAAAAGGATAGATGAGAGAATAAGACGCTCAAAAATGTACAAATCTAATAACACTGTAGTCTCAATGAGGCAGACAGATTGTTTCAATATGATAATGCAACTTAACTGAAGTCTCTCAGCATCCCTTCTCAAACATGGAACTATTTATGAATACTTGAGCTTGCACAACCAAAATATAAATAGATGGCAGAACAGAACTTCTAACAACCATAGGAGAATCCTTACACTAACTGCCCTATCCATCTTAAATAGATAGACAGCCACCAAAAGATCCACAATTTTATTTAAATTCCTCTAATTTCAATCATAACATGTTATGTAGAAATCCATGTACACCAAAACAGCACTTATTCAGCCTGATTCATCCGCTAATCATAATTCTCCTAACCAACTTAGTTCTCAAAAAAAAGGTATCTTGTACAACTTGATGTCTAACCAAAGAGGTTGCCATCTTCGGTTATCCAAAGGATTGCCACCATGCTTGAAATTGAAAAACACACCAATAAACCAGCTTGAAGAGTAGTACCAAGAGGTAAGATTATGTATTGTGCATGTGGCATGCACATGATTCTTGGGCAGTTGAAGAGAAATTCTGAGATAGATGATTGTAGAAATTTAGGCAATTGCCAGATTTATCAAAATTAGTTTGACAATTTTTTTACCATCTGCCATTTTAGCATAAATCATACTGAAACACCTAAGCGAAGAGTAGATTCTGCGGACTACTGCATTTTGTTTATTTTGATTAAGCACCCTAAGAAACCAAAAAAAAGAAAAAAATGAAATAGAAAAATGGCGCAAATGTAAACCTTAGCTTGTAGGATGTCATAGTTTTTGAATGAGCATATCTTCCCCATCTTATCAAGCTTCTTTTTCATAAGGCAACTGAAGTCATTCGAACCGCAGCAAAAATCAACTAGCTGAACAAAGAAAAACAAAGTTCAGAGTTAGAGTTTGAAGACAAAAGATTTGAAGTATACTTAAGAACTAAACAAACCATCATACCACCAACCTACAATTTGTTTAAAAGAACAATAGGGAACTCTAAAACACAGGCTAATTAGCAGCAGATGAAGTTAATTAACTCTCGACGCAGCAGAACCTTGAGTTTATCTGGATTATTCAGACCAAGCTACCTTTAAGGACATCGCCAAACTCAAAAACAAATGTTTTTTAGCTCCGACATATAACAATTTTAGTTCAACAAAAGACAGTCAATAAGGTATTTAATAAGGTCAGTTCAAAGCTGCACCCCAGACCTGACCCACCTAGGTTGCTAGGCCCTGTTCAAGCTAAATCATATATTTTCTTACAACCAGGGCACAGGCATATCTGAATCCTTCACGGTGCTCAAAATATTATCTATATAATTCTTAATAAGAGAGCTGAACAGGTAATTCATCTAACATGCATGTCCAAAGTCATAACTTGGGTTTGACAACAAAATTAGAGTTATAAATGAAACAAGCAGGCACAAACAGATTTCTTCTTCTTTTTTGAGTAAAGAGAAATAGATGGGTTGGAAACGAAAAGAAATATTATTACCATATCACCATCTTTAAAATACCAATGGAGTATATCAGCTATCTGTACATAATGAACAAGCCAGTTAGACAACACAAAAGGAAAATTTCAAACATCATAAGCCAACAAGACATAGAACACCTAAGAAACCAGTAACGAATCAGTCATGCAACACTAGGACACCAAGTTTTACATGATATTATGAGGACGAGTCATAAGGTTGTCACAAAGAAAAATGCAGCATCGAAATAAATGCCTCTAGAAAATGTGGGTTTCATATTTGGTACTTAATCCATGCAGTGAAGGATGGCTCAAGTTTTTTATTCAAGTTTCTAACTTATCCCAAAAGGTTTTTTACTACTTAGCAAATTTTGCAAGGTGAATCTGTTACTAGTTCTTTTATATCCAAAAATTGTTATTTACATAGGAAAAAAGCAAGGAATACGAGAAAGTTGATTTTTGTTGGTCAAATAAGACACTGCTTAAAGAGAGGAGAATGTAGTTTTTTCTCGCATATTGCAGTGTTGATGACTAACATATTTGCAGAGGCATGAGCAGAAAAGAAACTACAAGACTAAAAGCGAAACCAATGGGCCTCTACTGTCCTGACAATTTTAGTTCCATATATAACAACCTACAACCACTATTTCCAAAATCGGAGAAAACGTATTCCTCAGGCCAATAAGCACTCCCTGAAATACAAAGTTAACTCCTCATTGAAAAGGTCAACAAAACATATAACTGACCTCCTTCAGTTTATCATTTTTTGTGAAATGGCGACCAAAGGATGTATAGCGCATGCCATGTAGAAATGGAGCAAGATAAACTTTCAGCTTGTCCTGAAAAGCAAACATAGCTCATCATATGAACATGGGCTCCAAACAAATTGAACCTAATGACATCTCCAGAATAAGCAAGGAATACTCTGAACACCAATCCATTATTATTATTGTAGCTGCTGCTGACAAACAAACCAATTACACGAAATACAAATACCTCAAAAAGAAAAACCAGAAAAGCACTAGACTCTGTGGAATGAAATGTTAGTTGTTAGTTGTTAAAGGGTGGGGTGAACAAATATGTCAATGAAAGGAAAAACTAGACAAACCATAAAATTAAAAGTTAACTTTTGAAGTAGTTATGTGAGCCATCTAAAGCTGTGCAGTAAAACAGTGCAAAACATGCCACTCATTTTCCAGTCACTTGTTAATTTATGTGTGCTGTCCTCCAATGCACACTAAAAAGACCTAATTCCACTAGCCGGTCAGCTTGCCAATATAATTCAAACAATAGCATTTCAGATTTCATCTTCCAAGTTGTAATGATAGATATTAATATTACTAGCATCTAAACTTGACAAGCCAAAATCAAAGAATTTCTATAAGCCCGCCCATCTAAAACCAGGAGTGGAGAGGTTTACCTCTGGCACAATGCTTCTCAATGATATTCACTGCAAGTAAACTAAACTGACTACTCCCTTTGTCCAGCTCGTATTGTCATTTTATTCGGCACGGAGATTAAGAACAAGGGTAAGATAGAAAGTGGGTAGGTCACATCACTTTTGAAAGCTTTTAAAGGGTTAAAACTTTCCTTATTTGGAACATGGCAATATGAGTGGGACACCTAAACATAGTTATTAATAGCGCAAATAGTGCTCGCGATCAAGCATCGCATCGCGTCGCGCACACAGATCGCACCGAGTCGTGATTCAGAGCTTAATGTTGAATAGCGAGCGCTATTTGTGCTATTGGCGCTATATCCTGATCGCACATAGCGCTTAATAGCGCGCTATTGATATATTTTTCTGCATGGGCTATTAATTACTGCATGGGCTTGGGCTTTTAAGTTGTAATTAGAGTTTAAAGTTATAGATAACTTATATAACAAGTCTGACCGTCCACCTGCATGAAGATACGATAAAGAATCGTTTCTTTTTCTTTATTCTCCTAATGCCAAGCGCCAGCGGACAGACTCTACAGTTCTTCACTTCTTCTTCCTCTCCTCTTCTCATATTCAAAGCGCTGCATCTGCACCAGATTTCAGTTTTTTCTGCCGGCCCTATTTGCTTCTGCCTTCTACTTATCAGCAGTAAGTTTTGCACTTTTACTTCTACTTATCAGCACTCAGCAGGATGTTATTCTACTGTGATTCTGCAAGTCATTGTTCTTTTGAGATTGTTATTCTCATGTGGTTTTGATATAATTCTGCCTCTGTTTTTCTATCCTATTCCCTACACCAATATTCTGCTCGATTCCACTGCAATTTTGCCTTCTGTTCCTTTCCTATTCTCTACAATGATACAATCTACATCAAATAATCGATACAATATTCCACTTCTTAATCTTATTCAACTTCATGTTTCAGGAGGAAGATGGTTATGATTAGACTTTAGAGGCTTTAAAGTCCAAAACTATTAGATATTATTTATTTTCATTTGGAATTAAGTTTTTTAGACTTCATCTTTTTTATTACCTACACATATTATGCATATTTTCTTATGATTATAATATATGTGTTTTTATATTCTTGTGCGCAACATATTTAAATAGCGCGCTATTCGCGATGCGCGATAGCTCTAGGACAGGTTTTCGCGATGGTGCGTGATGCGTGATTAATAACTATGCACCTAAATAAGAAAAGGATGACAGTATGAGCAAGACGGAGAGAGTATTTGTTTCTATAACGTGGCATGTAGGTAATTCAACAATTTCTGTCCTTACCTGTTGCAGCACATAATCAATATTGATTTTTCTACAACACCAAGCAAACTCCCGCGCTCTGCCTGGAACACTAACTTGTACCACATTTTACATCATATACATGCAACGAAAGGATACATTTATCGCCAATATACTTTAAATGCACCATTTATCCTCCTCTATCCATTATAACAATTCATCCGAAAACCCAAAACTATTAGCAACAACAGGGAACTAGCACAGACTATACGTTATACTAGAAATCAACAATCAATACCATACAGGTGCAAGGAAACATCGATTTTATAACCTACAAAAGAAAGAAAATCAAACATGAGTAACTTACCTTCCATCTCACCACCTGCTCCAAAAGGTCATTCCCACAAACTGCTTTGGCGTCTCGAACACTGCCTTCATCCAATTTTGTCAGTGCAGCGTGTACAGCCTGCATTTACTAGGTTACTAACTTTCAGTACGACAAAACAATTACTTTCGCCCAATTACATCAGTGCAGCATGTGCAGCCTGACAAAACAATCAGTATCAACCAAAACATAGCACGCACCTGAATAGAACCCTCCACCTTCCCCAATGTTACACTGTCGGTGGAAAATCTCGAATACGAAGTATGGGTTGATGGTGATTTATACCTTTTTTTAACATCTTCAAGGGTTAATGAAGATGATGCATCTTTCATCAAAGTCAAAACTCTACATCAAGCAAAAAAAAAAAAAAAAAAAAGTCAATGCAGAGAATATCTTTTAGCGTTTTCCTGGGTACATGAAGGGGGCAATTCTATGACAGACAGACATTTATTAGACGCGAGTAACAATTTCACAAAGCTGAAGTGCTATTAAAGTCCTTTACGGAAAGAAGAGGAAGGCAGCGGCTGCTGATTAGCATTATTTAATCCTTTCATTGAATTAAGTCATTAGGTATTGTATGCGTATAAATATAATTAGTAAATAATGTTTTCTTATCAAAATTCTATTCCAATAAGGAAAAAGGCTATAGGTGAGAATCCTATTCCGATAAGGAAAGGATTCACTAGGATTTGATTATTGTTTAGGAACAGCTCTACTCACTCCGGATAGTAGAGAGTTCCTCGCTTGTTGGGAATTTCTCTTTTGCTTTGTTATTTATTTCGTTTAGTTATCATATCTCTGTTTTGAGTACCGATATTCAATTTTTATTTCACTTCACTGTAACAAATTGGTCCGACCTGCCTGATTGTTTTATGCCTCAAACCTGGAATCAAGTTCGGGTTGAGATGGATGCTAGGATGGAAGTGTTGGAGAAGGGGAATGAGGTCATCAAGAGAGGAACTAAGTCACCTGGAAGGAATTCAAGGAGTTATGTTCGTTCCACGAAACGACTTGAAATGCACAATGAGTATGATGATGTAGGAAAACGGAGTCGACGCGGACGACAACAGTGCAGCGCCGGTTCCTCTTGTTGCGGTGGTTCCTACTCCTTTAGCCACAGCAGCTGAGAATATTCCTCCCCCTACAACACATCCTCTTTCTACAAGGCTCATATTGCTTCGAGGGTTGCTCCTCTTAGTGCAAAGGCTCATGCACCTGCAAGGTGTGACGCTGGCTTCCTTCACCGAGATAGTAGGGATGTAACTGAGGAGTTCTTCAACACCGGAAAGGAACAAAGTCATCAGGAAGGAATTGAAGGAGTTATGTTTGTTCCACGAGACGGCGCACAGTCACAATATGAATTGAAACGCATGATGAGTACAATGATGAAGCAAACGAAGTCAATGTGAATGACACCAGTGCAACACCGGTTCCTCTTGTTGCAGTGGTTCCTACTCATTAGCCACTGGTGCCATTATTTCTCCCCGTACAACACCTCTTCCTACAATGGCTCCCATTGGTTTCTCCTCTTAGTGCAAACTGCAAAGGCTCATGCACCTGCAAGAGGTGACGCTGGCTTCCTTGCTCGAGATAGGAAAGAATTGACTGAGGAGTTCTTCAACACCAGAAACTTATGTCGAAAATATATAGCCTCTTCCCGGATTGCCGTGCAGCAAGCATCTTTGAAGCATTGCTTTTGGCCTATTTTTCTATATCTTTTGACATGTGCTTTTATTCTCAAAAGTTTTGGTACTTCGATGGGTGTGCAGCTCTATGTCCAGTTGAAGCCAAACATTATTGTTAGTCTCTTTCACGGAAGAAAGAAGAGGAAGGCAGCGGCCGCTGATAAGTATTATTTATTTCTTTTATTTAATTAAATTAGTCATTAGTTAATGTCCGAGTATAAATATAATTAGTAAATTAGTAAATAATGTATCCTTGCGAAAATTCTATTCAATAAGGAGAAGGCTATAGGTCAGAATCTGATAAGAAAAGGATTCACTAGAATAAATAAGGGCTTCTCTCCATACGTGGCAAGGATTTGATTATTGTTTAGGACTAGTTGCTTGGGATACGAGAGTTCCTCTCTTGTTGGGAATTTCTCTTTTGCTTTGTTTATTTATTTTGTTTGGTTATAATGTATTTTTTAAGTTTCGATATTTGATTGTTATTCCCTTTTAATCTAATAGGTGCACTATCAAGATATCAAGTTAGAGAGTTCAAGTAGACACTAAAAGCGAATTACCTTCTTTTTGAATCAGCATCAAGAATTGGAGTATTATCTGTTCTCTTTGCAAGTGACTTGACCTTCTTAGTTATCTCATTGTCAGCATGTCCACTCGCCACTCCCTGGAGGTTCACTGGCTCAGATTCTGTACCAAAAGAAGGGGAGTATGACCTGTCATCTGAAAATACCCCCCCTTTATTATTTGTAGGTTGTTTCAACTTCTCACGAGACAATTGAATCGAGGGTCCAGAGGAGAATCGGTCATTCGAAGGTAATTTCTGCCTTTTAGAAGATGGAGTAGGATGTTCCTCCAATCTTCTCCTGGAAACACCAACACATTTCGAACCATTAACTTTTTGTTGTTTTCCAGAAATTCTATTCTTTGCAATGTCTTCGAAAGCCAAATCTCTTTCTTTAGATAGATTCTTATTTTTACTTATTTCCAACTCGAGTCTTGTCTTTTTCTCTTTCCGAGGGCCGGGGAATACTATATGGTCCCTCGTAGGTGTCTGAATATCATCATCGATCTCATGAACTCTGATGAGAAGGATAAAATCAGGTAAGAAAAATTATTAGGACAAAACTAAAAAATCAAATTAAAAACTTTCAAGGGTCTCACAAGCAGTAAATCAATATGCGTTTAGGTATCAGACCCTCCCAAGCTCTTTGGATAAATACACCGTCTTCATATGCAATAGCCCTGTTTCAATGTAAGAGACATAGACTTGTGTAAAACTTATACACATCTACTCCAAACAAATTTCCAGAAGACACTAGAGCACACCTCGGTAAACATTTTCTATGATATGCCTTTGGACAGCGGCGACACACAGCGAATTGCATTTCAGGGTCCGACCTCACTTCTAATTCCTTACAAACATGGCATTTGTGGATAGGGCATACAAATGGTTCCCCATCTGCAATTCTCTTCTCTAATTCTTCTATTGCATCACTATCCCCAGGATGGGAAAGAGTCGCAACACAATGAGGATGATAGAAGTACCCACAAACTCCATTGACACAACAAAATACCTGCAGACAATCAGCTATTGCTTAACAATTTACAAGGAATGGAATTCTTTTCCGCAAAACAATGTTACACAAAAATTTGAAAAACTGAAGATTTAGACATCAAATTTAAGCAGATTAGTGCCGTCTGAAATGAAGATAGTCAATACTGACAGAGAAAACTTTCATGTACTGCTTGATGTTAAAAATCCTAAAACATAAACATAAAAGGTGTAGAGGAAGTGTGGTTGATGTTCATTACAAGATTTAAACAAGCATGTAACTGTCCAAATTGTACATTAGAAAAGGAAATGTGCATCTGACAAGATATCCATTAGACATAGCTTGACCAAAGATGATGACCACAAATTTTGAAGGATTACATACCTCGGGATTAGATGATTCATCAGAAGAACCCAATTTTCCACATACAAAGCATTGGTGCTTCTTGTACTTGCAATTGTCACAAATAAAAGGAACATTGTTTATCGCCTGGAATAAAATCAGAAACCATCAGAGCTTACCCCTAAAGCAAACAAACACCAAATGGATACCTTAAAAATGTGGAGAGATGAAGTGTAAAATTAGGTAACATACTTCTAGTTCTGCAACAGTTAACTCCAAAGATTCACATTTGGAATCATCGCCATCTTCAGCAGTTGCGTGGAATGACCTCATGCACTTGCCATCACAGCTGAACTCGACATAATTTTAAAATACCAAGTTAGAGACGAGTTGCATTATTCACTTGTACGGCAACGAGAATTAAGTAACATGTGATGTGATTATATCTGTCCTTCCGAAAAAGAAAAAAGATTTCATAATTATGGGTGTGCTTTTTTTCTTCGACTGATAGTTTTGTCTGTGGAGGAGGGAATACGGTAGGGTTATCAAGCATGAGCGTGTTTGGCTAAGAATTTGTAAAACATAAGAGTGTTGATCCATAATGAACGCATAACAGCCTAAAAGACTTAAGCACCTGTATTCCAGCATAACTAATAGGTTTGTTCGGCTTCCCCACAAGGCAACCCCGGGGGAACTATAGACAGATGAAGTAGTGATGACTATGACAGTTCCCCCCACCCCCGCACGAACGAGAAAGATGGTATAATGTCATCAACATCTAACTCACAATAACTAATCAAAGTTACTGTTATGCTTCATAAAAAGATGAAAGATGAAGCAAACAGTAAATTATAATAAAGTGAAAATATACAAAAGCATAGCATGAATCAAGCATAAGGATAGAATGCTTAAATATGATATGAATGCTTATATATGATATGAGGACCAGGTAAACATACCATATTAAGTTACCGCCGTTATCACAGATTGCACACACAGTATCAAAGCAGTCACTCTCATCAGAGTCACTATCTTCATTTTCATCAGCCTCGTCACCCTCTTCGGAGTCACTATCTTCATTTTCATCAGCCTTTCCAGACTCCCATAGATCCTCTTTTTCATTGGCATCATCAACTATAAAGGGAGGCCTTACATCCTGCAAAGCAGCACTTTTACATTATTGTACTAGCTTCACAGTTCACAGTAAGGGGGTAAGGCATAAGCATATGTTATATGTTCAATGCAGATGTAAGTCAATGTGTGCGTGCGTGCGGGTGTGTGTTTTTGTGTGTGAGTGTGTGTGTGTGTGTGTGTGTGTGTGTGTGTGTGTGTGTGTGAGAGAGAGAGAGAGAGAGAGAGAGCAACCTCATTAAAAGTTTTCTTCTTCCAAGGTTTTTCCGCAACGAATGAAGTCAAAAGCTGGGCAAAGGGAAACTTCCTGTTAGAGCCAAAAAGATTTCCAAGTCCATGGAGGCTAAATAAACAACATATCATAACATTTTAGTTTACAGCTTCACAACAAACATTGAAAGTATTTAAAAAGGCAAAATATCCAAAATTAAGATGGAACCACCTACAAGCTACCAGAACTTCTCAATAAGAAGAGGAAAAAGATTATAAATCATGAAATTGAGTAACATGTGCCAAGTCTCCCTAAACCTTGTTCATTGACTTATTTAGTCCAGAAAGCACTACTAACCTGGGATTCCTCCAATTTCACATCCCACTTAACGGCTTCTGTAATTAAAGGTACATGATCTGCCAGATCATCAACACATGGCCTTCTCTCAAACATGCTACAAATAGCAGAAAAGTTAGAAGAGTCAACCATAATGATGTATGAAAGGAGATATCATAGTAACTTTGGGATTCAGCTACCCCACATCCACTACCCTAACACCAGGGATCCTTTATTTTTTTTTATTTTTTTTATTGAAGCTTAACCGCAGGACACATATTCACAAAATCTACAGTTTAGGGTAGAGGATGAGAAGCCAGCATAAAACTACCTACAGCAACACCTATATTAACCTGAAAGTTTTTTTAAGATAATCCCACAAAGCTTTCAGCGGCTGCTGAGGATTCCATTTCGCAAAATGTAAAGCATGCACTGTGAAAACAACCGTTCTGATTATGTCGTAATAAGCTTTCCGTGGATTCAGAAGTTTGATCCAGTTTCCCTGAACTGACAACACTGAGATCTCAGGCTTCCCCTTAGGGAGATCAAACTTCCAAACAGTAACTTGGACATAGATTTTGCGAAGCCCGTTATCTGTTTTCCCACTCAAGTATATCTGTGCTTTCTTTCCATCGCGTGAGTAACCTTTACCCCAATCCACAGGTAACTTAGCAAATGATATCGGTTCATCATCACCGATAAATTCGTAATCTGACACAGTGGTCGGAACTGTTTCGCCTTCATCATCAGAAGATACCATCTTTTTCTCCAGTTTCTTCACGCAAAACACACTTGTTCACAACCCTAGCATATCCACAAGATAGAAATCAATACCTACCCAATTTCTTGAAACATAAATTATAAATCCATGAAAATAAATGAAACTAAAACAACATCTTAGACCCCTGCACCATTCAGCTTTATCAACTCATAGTATCCTGAAGATTTCACTTTAATTATAATGAACAAATAACCGAAGAAACAAAATGTAACAGGTTTCAGACTCCTTAATTGCATATACGTGCAGAAGTATCAAGATGATCCCTACGAAAATATATTAACATCAAAACTCACATCCTCAATTTCGGACACTCAAAAGTCACATGAAGAAACAAAATTCGCCTTCTTCCTCAAGAATTTAACTAATAACAGCAAAATTAATAAAGCAGCGGTACGTTGATTACCTCTTATAACACAGCCAACGCCGACGCCACCGCCAACATCAAAATCGGCATCAATCAATTCAGAAATACCAGAGCAAGAGAGCAGTATAAACTATAAAGAAACCCAAATTTCAGAACAGCCCGCGACAGTTTGTCTCTGTTCGAAGAGGCGGCATTGATTAACTCTGGAAAATGGATATACTCTTATATATTTTATGGTTTTTAGGAATATAAATTACTTACCAATCCCTAGCCATTTTTTAACATTACTCGCAACAAATTATTATCTCTTACCCTTATTTTATTAATTTTTTTACAAATTTAATCATTTTTTCTCTAATAACAACTACCTAATCAACTTTCTTTTTAATATCCCCACTTCTTATTAGAAAGAGATTTTGAGACGCGAGGTAGTATTATACTTCTTTTTCAAGCAATAAATTATTATTAACCGCTTTGAGTTTACTCCTTAATTCCAATTTAACAAAAAACAAAAAAAAAATACCCAAATATAATCCTTTTTCAAGGTTAATATCAAGATATTAGAAAGGAAAAATGAAAAATTACCATTTGCATCCATTTGGGATCCTCTATTCCCAATTTTGATATTCCATTTTGCCACACAATTTATATTTTCTTGGATTTTTATTATGTTTATTTCTTCAATTCCAATTTATAATATTTTGGTATTATTTTATAATAATTGACTAGGGTTTATCCATATGCCTAATAGGGTATATATATAATTTGTATTTAATTTGCACTTTTTTGAATTTTTAATTGATTATTAGGATTTATTATTCCAAATTTATGATATATAATTTTTTTAAATTCTATTTTTTTTATAATAAGTATTGATTAAAGTTTATTATAAATTACTAAGCTTTAATTTTTAAATAAATCTTTTTAAAATCGCAAATTAATAGTGGGACCGGAGAATGGGACACAAATTGGGGACAAATGATACAATCCGGGTTATAGCCTTCCTGCAAATAGATATCAATGTTCAAGTTCGTGTCCAGAATGATAAGACATCAAAATACCATCATCGATCTCTTTATTCGCCATTTTCGCGTAACTTTGAGAAATTCAAAATAACCGATTCTTTTATTTTATGAGAAACAGTTAATTGATTCTTGAGCATATATCGTTGATGAAATTTTTATTTTACTTTTACAAACTTTTAGGTTGGCTTCTGAATAATTTCGCGAAAATAGGGGTGAGCACAATGGACCCGCACTCGAGTAATCAACCCAACCCGATTGGGATCGGTCGGTTTTTGAACTGACCCGAGCAGCTCTTCGGTCGGCCTTAGTTCCAAATTCCTAACCCAAATTTTTTTTCGACCGACTTTGGTTTTGAGGGTTTAGCAGTCGAACCGACACGAGCCAACCGACTATTTTTAATATAATATTTTTATAAGTTTATATTTATATATTACGTATATTTGTAGTATTAACTCTTAATAGCTACTCGCTCCATCCCAATAGCAAGGTCTCACTTGCTTTGGGCATGACTGTTAAGAAACAAGAGTAAAAAGATAGAAAGTGGTAATGGGATAGACGAAAAGGAAAGTGTTTTCATTTTTGGTATGAGACTATGCTAATGTGACAGACGAAAAAGGAAAGTGTGAACTTGTTATTGGGACGGAGGGAGTATTATTTATTTTCTTATTATTTTTTACTTCTAACTTTTTGGTGTAGCCCTAGTAATCAATCCCTCAATCCCTCCTACCTACTCATCTTTGACTCTCTTCTCCTCCTAATACTTCTCCACTGAGCGCCCGGCAACAACAATTGCGCCCATTGTCCCGGTGCCCCCACCAGCCACCACTTGCGACTTTTCTTCCCTCTTCCCCGTCTTGAATTGAGGTGATGTTTCTTGATTTAATTAGTGGTGAATGAATTTGAAAAGGGAAAAATGGTGATTTATTTGGCAAAATGGGAATCGCATTTGTTCTATGTTCATAAGTGATGATCCAGATACGAGTTACAGGTGTATGGAAGATGCACCTGTATACATGTAAAACCCCGATCTTTTGTGAGTTTAAGAATTTGTCTTGAATGTGTTCATATGCTCTTGAGATGTCTTTTAATGTGCTTTTGTGTGAAAAGAATTTCCGAGCAAAAAAAATTTCTCGTGAAATTACCAAAATACCCTTGAGTGCTATTATGTTATTTTTCTTGTTTCGGTTATCTGAACCGAAGATGTGATGATGGAAATGAGTTCTGTAAATTATTCTAAGCATGTGTATGTAATCAATGTTTCACCCATTTTTGGTCCTATTTTCTATAGGTTCTAAGGAGTGTTTTTTACTTTAGTTTGTTTGTTTTGCGTTGTCTTAAGTCAAAAATTGAACTCATGTTTCGTCTAAGTATTTTGAGTGGAAATGTAGTGATGGTCCCGATACGAGTTACTGGTGTATGGGGGGGGGGGAATACACCAGTTAGGATTTTAAACAAAACTCCTGAAAAATACTTCAACCGAGTAAAAAGACTCAGTTGGAATCTCACAACTAAGTAAGCAACCTCAGTTGGAAGAGTGGTGTTGTGCGGAATGTGGTGGAAATTAACAACTCGTAAAACAACTCACGCTTTTGTACAAGGTCGGTCAAAAACCAAGACAGTTGATAATGCTAAGATCAGTTTGTATGCTGGTTAGAAGGTCAGTTGAATATGCACGAAATAAACAAAATAAACACTAGCACACAGAGATTTACGTGGTTCGGAGAAACCTCCTACGTCCACGGGGAGTTGTGAGTCCACACAACTCTGTCCAAGTTCTTCTGGACAAACCACTCAGCTTATGCGGGCTAAGCAACCGTTATGGATAAGTTTTCGGGTACTTATCAACCTTACAGTTTAGTTTTCGGGTACTAAACAACCTATCTACTCAGTTGCAGGAAGAGTAGGGTCCTAAAACCTTTTCAGGTGAAAGAAAATGGGGTTCCAACTAAAAGCTCGAACACGAAGTGAGCTATGATCTAACTCTCTACGAACTCTCACTAAGTGATGTTCTCAAGGTTCGATCTAAAGATACAAAAACTAACTAACTCTAGAACTCTCAACAAGTGATGTTCTAAAAGATTGAATGCAGTTCAGCTCGTGAAGAATATTTCTCTTTCTTTCGCTCTGTGGTTTCTTCTCGCGTGTGTGTCTTCTCTTTTTTTTTTCCGAATGAATGAAGGCCTCTATATATAGGTGGAGAGAGTCAACTAGCCGTTGGAGGAGCCGTTGGCTTGTCTCTCATCTCTGCAGACTTTCCCGATATGGCATCTGTGCTCTTCTGCTTTCCATCTGAGATAGCCTTGTGTTGGGCCAAATGGGGTAGTGACTGAACGGTCAAACCCTCACGTGACTTCCTTTTTGAAATTCAAATCTTAACAACAGACTTCCAACAAGGAGTGGTTGGTTAAGACTTTCGATCTTCAACTAACTTGTTCTTCAGCCGATGTTCTATCTGACAACTAACAGTTGAACTCTCAGCTGACTTCAACTTCAAGCTGTTGATCTTCTTGGTTGAGTTCTACAACTGATGTTCTGAAACTGAACACTCAGTTGTCTTCCTTGTATCCGATCAGTTGGGTTCGAACGCTCAGATGACTTCCTTTCATCTGATGTTCTCTTCCCCTTTACTGCTTCTCATCTGATGAACGCTCAGTTGTTTTCCTTACAACTGATGTTCTGTCCGAGTGATGCCTTGTTGCCATCTTCAGCTGGAGAGCTGTAAAGATAAAATCTTAACAATGCTCAAACAGCGAGCCTACCTACTAATATTAGGTTCTGGCAACATCTACTCGGTTGGGGTCAGTTGGTTTTGGAATTCATCAAAACTCTTACTAATAAATTTCCCAACAATTTCCCCCTTTTTGATGATGCCAAAACCACTTACAACTTTAAACCGCTACTGATCTAAACCTTACTTACTTATCTAAAATCTCAGCTGAAATTCTAAACAGTCTATAAGATAAAACATCAAAGGATTAGCACAGTTATAACATGGTATTTAAAAGGCTTTGCGATTCAGAGCTTGGACAATGAGGGATTGTTCATCAAGGTGAATCGAATATATATACTTGAAGTTTTCATTACAACTGATGATTACACAGATAGGCACAAAAACAAAAAATTACAACAGTTGCTTGAAAACTAACTAAGCTAAAATTGTAGCCCATACTTACTAAAGATCCTAACAAAAATCTCTCTCTTGGCAGGTGACTCCTTAGAAATGTCCACTCCATGCTCCTTGCAAACTTGCCTCGCCTCAGCTGCGATCTTCGTGCGGTTCGGGTTGCTAGAGTCTGGGAGAAGAGGAGGCCGATAAGTAACCCTCTTGGGAACTGGAACTGTGTTCAAGTCCAGGTTGGCGTCAATCATAGCCCGCCTAAATTGACTGAACATGCCCGGGTCTCTTGAGTGCAACTCGATCAGCGCTTCCATGAACGCTTTCCTCGGGTCATCAGTAGCATAAACCTTCCTATAGTAGAAGTCGTTCACGAACTCCTGCTTGAACAACTCCCACTCTTCATTCCACTCGGTCAGCATCTACTTGTCAATATGCCTAAACCGACTCTCGACCTTGGACTTTGCTGGCAACCTTTGTTGCTTCAACCGAGCTTCCGCCTTTGATTGAAGCTTGTTGATGCGGCGTCGGCTGCGGGAGGCAACGTTGCGGTCCAGATTCTGGGACAACTTTTTCAGCTCATCCTCGAACTGGTTCACCCTCCTCGCCTGGCTGGCGGCAAACTTCCTGATCCAGCTCGGGTTCATATAATCCTTCTCCTCTACATCCATAGCCTTGGCCGCTGCAATGCACTCTTCGGTTGTTATCCCGTCGAGTTCAGAATCCAGCTCGGCTGCGATCTCGGCTATGGAGTTGTAGGAAACTCCAAACTTCTCTGCCTGCTCCAAGTCTTTAGACATCTCAACTCCACCGACTTCAGTTGACTTGGGAGCAGCAGACTTCCTCTTCCTCAGCTGAGATTTTGATGATTGAGCAGCTGGCACTCCTTGTTCTTGGGTCTCTTCTTCTTCCTGCGCCTCAACCTCCGTCTCCTTCTCTTCCCCCTTTTTGGCATCAACAATAAGGCTTGCTACTGAACCATCCAAAGAGTTGAGTTTATCCTCGGTTAGTTGAACACGGTTGAAGAGTTCATCAACCGCACACTCCAGCTCGACCTTCTTCGCCAGTTCGGAGTCCTGGCGCTCTTGTTCGGCCTTCTTCAAGACAGAGAGGTTGTCGATGACCTCTGTCTGAAAAGCAGCGAACTCAGCCCAACGCGACTCGAATCTGGACTCCCATTCTGCATCCTGTGTCTGTTAGGACTTGGCAAGATTTGAGTCGGCTAAGGATTTGAAGACGTTGAGCTCCGACTTCAATCCCAACAGAGTTGACTTCAACTCCGACACTTCTTGACTGGTGGAGGAGGAGAAATCATTCAGCTTGGTCTTCAGTTCAACATTCTCCTCCACCAGTTGTTGGTTCTTGACTTCTTGTGCTTCCAACGCCCTCAGCTGGTCATCTTTTTGATGCTGGAGGTTGGCAAGTAGTTCAGTCCTCAGCTGGTTGACCCTCTCAGCTACCAGCTCACAGATTTCTTCAATTGAGGGAGCATGCTGATCAGCTGGAGGGGCTTGAGTAATCAGAGCAAGAGGCTCAGCTGTGACCATGGCTTGTCTGTTGGCCAAGTACAGCTTCAGTTTTTCTTCTTCTTCTTTCGCTGCTGCGGCGGCTGCATCGACATCCTCAAGGAAATCAGCTGATTTAACCAACATGCTGTCGAGAAAGTTGACGCACTCCTTTCCAGCTGCTTCCCTGGTGTCCGTCCCTTCAGCCCTACTCTGGTCCATCCGACGAGTGAGCAGCGCAATCCGGTTGTTGTAAGCGACTTCGAGGTTGGAGTAGTTGAAGTAATCTCGGATGCGGGACTCATCAGACTTCAGCCTGTCCCAGCTCTGCACCCTGATCGTATCTTCTTTAACGTACCAATGGCTGAAGATCAGGTGGAACTGGTACAAGAGCTCGGTTCCCAGAGTGGCGAAGATGGGCATGTTGCGAGCCTCAGGGAACAAGCCTAGCAGCTTTTGAAAGCAGTAGGCCACCCTTCCTTCGTGCTCCAATGCAACTGCCTGAAGGTCCTCCGCTTTATTTATTGGGGAGGGTGTGAGATTATATGGCTGAGGTTCAAGAGGTTCATCGATGTTGGCCAAAGAGTCGGTCGCAACATCGGCATCGAGCTGAGAGCTCGGAATTTGGGATTCGATTGGGAGGGAGATTTCAATGGTTTCCTCAACATTGGCCGAAGGAGCGGTCACGATGTTGGCATCGAGCAGAGTGCTCGGAATATCTGGTTGAGAAGGGGTAGAAAGAGCAAGAGGCTCTGGGGGCGGTACGGCATTATCTCCTGCCGTGGGGGAGGTGGGAACATCTTCAAAGTCCTCAGATGAGGAGGACGCATCCGACGTCACTTCTATCTCCATTCCCTCAACCTCATCAGCTCCGGGGGCTCGAGGGGCGATCTCATAGATGGCAGCCTTAGTTGAGCGGCTCGACTCAGATGGCTCTTCAGCATGTGTCGACTCAACTGGTGCGTCTTCCTCAATAGGAGCTTGCTCCTCAGCTGCCATTTCCTCCTCAGCTAGCGCAGACTCGACCTGTGCCTCCTCCTCAGCTGGAGCTTGCGCCTCAGCTGGCTCCTTAGCTTGTACATCAACTGGCTCCTCAGCTGTCTCAACAGTTGGCACCTCAGTTGGTTCATCAGCTGGTTCTTCAATAACAACCTTCTTCTTGAGTTTCACCCTCAACCTTTTCTTGGAGGGCTCCTCAGCTGACTCCTTCTCCGACTCAACTCGTCGGCGTGCAGCTTTGGAATTGGCGGGGCGAGCAACGGCTGGTTCCCCCTCAGTTGTTGACTCAGCTGTCTTTCCAGACTCCTTCTTTTCCTTAGGAGTGTAGACACTCCTGAGCACCTCCTGTGCTTTCTTGGCTGTCGGGAACAACAACAACTTCTTCAGCGGCGTCTCCTCGCAGTCTGTCCAGACCATGTTGCGGTCCTTGGTCGCGAGCAAGATGAGGGCAGAGATCTTGCAGCCAAAGTTGAGTGTCCCCTTTACACTCAGCAGCTTCTCTCCCGAGTCAGATGTCGTCTCGGAGATCTTCAATTTCTCCACCATCAACTAGTTCAAGAAGTATTGGAACCAGTTGATCTGGTGTTGGTGCTCCAAGGCCACCAACTGCTTCAACTTGGGTCGGCTGATGTCGCCGAATGCGCCACTGTAACCGAACACCACCTTCGACATAGCATCGAACAGCAGGCGATGTTCTGGCTTCAGCTTCGTCTGTTGCATGTTGCTCCTTAATCTCTCCGGCTCGATCAGAGCATTCTGCAGAAACTCATCTGCCTGCTCGTCGGTAATATTCTCCAGAAACTCTGTGACTGTGTGGTTGACGGGAATGATGTACCGGAGGGCATCGGACACGTCGATGGAGAAGGTGACATGACGTATGGTCCTGGCCGAAACATCTCTTTGTCGGCAGGAGACTTCCGTAGATACTCCTTCTGTAGATTCAAAGGGGGCCTTCAAGTTTACGTAAAACTCCCCCACTTGTCGCCTGAGAAGATGGGATGGGCAGAGCTTGGCCCATTCCAGGAGGCCATTCTCTCTGAGAGTATTGGCGGGGGGGCCAACACCGGCGACTCCAGATCCTCGTCGGAGAGGATTTGCTCGAAGTGAATCTTTGACACTAGCATATCGAACGATTCTTCATATGTGGTAGGGACTAGGGATGGTCCAGATGATGCCATTCTCTTACTTTTTGGTGCCATTTATGATCACTGCAAAGGGAATATATAGAGGAAAGGAAAGAAGATCTTTTGCAGAAAAGGGTTAGGCAAAAACTGTGAAGACGATGAATAGTTAAATCAGATATACACGAATAAGGAAAGTAGGAGATTTCTTCCTGATTTTTCGCCTTATATAGGTCTTTGACTCGGATGAAATCAACGGCTGGGGTTAAATGGCGCGAATCCATCAACGGCTGAGATTACGCGACTGTTGACTATCTTTGACTTGATGTTTTGATCCGAGTTCCAACCAGCGCGTGAGAAGGTGTACAGTTTTCATGTCAGCCCAGTCGCACTATAAAGTAGGCTATGGATGTTCAGCCGTACTTTACATTTAATGCGACATGATGGCTATTTTTAATGTAACTGACTAGTTCAGGAACGTTTGAATTTATTTCAAACATTCTCATTTAAGAACATAACACCTTCAGCCATAAATGTTACCTGCCAGCTGATGTCGAAATCAGTTGTGTTTCCATGTTGCGGCATACCATCAGCTGACTCGAGTTCGTGTGTTCAGCTGATGTCTGATCCAATGTTGCAGCATACCATCAGCTGACTCGAGTTCGTCTGTTCAGCTGATGTTTGATGTCTTCAGTTGGCGATCCGCATCTGAGATTCCCCCTTCATCTTAGCTTCCCCCTCAGATGGATATCTATCTCTTTTCCCCAGTTGACTCCTCATCTGATGGATCCAACAATCCAAGGAGGTCACATAGCATCTTGAACCGTGCTTCAGCTAGAGGTTTGGTGAAGATATCAGCTCTCTGAATCTCAGTTGGAATCTTTTCCATGGATACATCCTTCTTCTCAATATGATCTCGGATAAAATGATGACGGATGTCGATATGCTTTGTCCGAGAGTGGTGAACAGGATTCAGAGAGATAACAATGGCACTTGAGCTATCACAATGAATGGGAACCTGTCCAGTTAAAACTTCATAATCTCTCAACTGTTGTTTGAGCCATAACACCTGCATGCAACAACTTCCAGCAGCCATATACTCTGACTCGGTTGTAGAAGTGGCAACACATGCTTGTTTCTTGGAGAACCATGAAACCAACTTGCTTCCCATGAACTGACAGTGTCCAGAAGTAGACTTCCTGTCCAACCGATCTCCGGCTAGATCTGCATCTGAGTATCCGGTCAGCTGAATATTGTCGTCAGTTGGATACCACAGTCCAACATTGATTGTACCCTTCAGATAGTTGATGATGTTCTTTGCTGCTAACATGTGTGCTTCCCTTGGTTGAACTTGGAACCGAGCACACACTCCAACCGCGTAAGATATGTCTGGCCGACTGGCAGTTAGATAGAGCAAAGAACCGATGAACCCTCTATACTTACAGGCATCCACGAGCTTTCCCTTAGTTCCAGGTTCAATCTTCCAGTTAGTATTCATCGGGATCCTTGTTGTCTTGCTTGTCTGCAATCCGAATTTGGTGATGAGCTCTTTTGTATATTTGGACTGATTGATGAAGATGCCCTTTTCTGACTGCTTCACTTGTAGCCCAAGAAAATAATTCATCTCGCCCATCATCGACATCTCGAACTTCTCCTTCATGAGGTTTGAAAATTTTTCACACAGTTCCTCCGACTTAGAACCGAATATGATGTCGTCAATATAGATTTGCACAACAAGAATGTCATCTCCAACTTTGATGGTGAACAGGGTTTTGTCAACTGACCCTCGTTTGAAACCCGAGTTCAGAAGAAAACCACAAAGAGTGTCATACCAAGCTCTGGGTGCTTGTTTTAGTCCATAAATTGCTTTCTTCAACTTGTACACTCTTCCATCTCCAGTCTCAAAACCAGGTATACATCTTCCTTGATATCTCCGTTGAGGAATGCACACTTCACATCCATCTGATACACCTTGAACTTGTGATGTGCGGCATAGGCTAGAAAGATTTGGATGGCTTCCAGCCTTGCAACCGGCGCGAAGGAGTCCTCGAAATCGATTCGTTCTTGTTGGCAATATCCTTGAGCTACCAACCTTGCCTTATTCCTCACTATGAATCCAATGGCATCTCTCTTGTTTTTGAAAATCCACTTCAATCCAATAACCTTGACACTATTTGGTCTTTCTACCAACTCCCATACACAGTTGCGTAGAAACTCATTCAGTTCTTCTTGCATGGCTATTGTCCAGTGAACACAGTTGAGAGCTTCCACAATGTTCTTCGATTCTGGCACATCAGCTACAAAGCAAGAAATCATGGCAACATCTCCAGCTTGCTCGAATTCCTCAAGAACTGCCAACTCCTCAGCATATTGGGCATAAGTGTTGGTATCTTCCTCGGTTGAATCCTGAGTCGCAACTCTGCTTCTTGTACGCACACCTTCGGTTGGATCTCCGATGATGTTGTCAGTGGAATGAACTTCATACCATCTTCGGTTGTGTCTTCCTTCTTCTTCCACCTGTGGCTGTTCCGAGATCTGAGTTGGAGTCTTCAGAGCTGGTGCTTGATCAGCTGTTGAGTCTGGATCCTCAACATTGACATTATTTTGAACCGGACTCGGTTGAGCTTCGGATGCTGATGCAGTTGGAGGGGCATCAGCTGGAGTTCCCCCTTGAGATGAGCTGGGGTCCTCGCATTCATCTTCAGAGGAGTATGGATCCTCATCCTCAGTTGCTCAAACCAGTGGTTCAGCTAGATTTTTTTGCCTTAGAATCTGAGATCTTGTGAAGGCTGATGGGACTTGTGGGTCAACCTGTTGTCCTTTAGCCTTTTCCCTACACTCAAAGGTAGATTCATCAAAACTAACATGAGGTGTTATCTCCACAACACGAGAGCCATTGTTGAAAACTCTATAAGCCTTGATCCGAGCGGCATATCCGAGAAATATGCCTTTCGAAGCTTTGGCATCAAAAGTTTTCAACTGAGTCTTCCCATTGTTGTGAATATAACACTTAGAACAAAACGCGAAAATAAGAAATATCTGGCTTCCTGCGTCTCTATAGCTCGTATGGTGTCTTTCCCAACCGCTTGGTCAGAAGAGACCGGTTTTGAGTGTAGCAGGCAGTATTGATGGCCTCAGCCCAAAATCTTTTTGGTAGAGCTGAGCTGGTTAACATGGATGTAGCTGCATCCTTCAGCGTTCGGTTCCTTCGCTCAGCTACTCCATTTTGTTGTGGAGTACGCGCTGCTGATGTTTGATGTGTAATTCCATGCTTCTCGCAGTACTCGATGATGGTTTTATTTAGAAACTCAGTTCCACGATCTGATCGGATAGAAATGATCTTCATCTCTTGTTGGTTCGATATCCGATCCATCAGCTTGGGTAGCTCATCTCGGGTTTCACTCTTGTGGCGCATGAAGATGGTCCACGTATATCTTGAGTAGTCATCAGTTACAACCAGGGTGTACTCGGTGCCATTTATGCTCTTTGGTGTAACTGGCCCGAAGAGATCCATGTGGATCAGCTGTACCACTCGGTCGGTTGAGGGAGTCGACTTCAACCGGAATGAGGATCTAGCGAGCTTTCCCAACTGGCATGCACTGCAGATGTGTGTTGTTGAAAACACTCGGTTTGAAATGCCCTTTGCATGTTCTTGTCTTGCAAGTCGGTTCATTGTTTTGAAATTCAGATGGTTGAGCCTTTTGTGCCACAACCAACTCACATCTGAACTGCTCTTTGATAACAGGCAGGTGTCAGGAAGGCTACTGTTCCAGTCAGCGTAGTAGACATTCCCGGTTGGTGATCGATTTCCCAATAATATCACCTGCTTTGATCCGACATTTTTAACCCTGCAACCCTGTGCATCAAACTTGACAGAAAAACCATTATCACAGAATTGGCTGATGGAGAGCAAGTTATGCTTCAATCCATCAACATAACAAACATTAGAAATTGAAACATGATTGGTTTCAAGTGTACCGTAACCTCAGGTGTAACCTTTTGAGTTGTCACCAAAAGTAACTGATGGACCTTCTTTCTCCACGAAACTTCCAAGCAAATCCTTCAGATTCGTCATGTGTTTCGAGCATCCACTGTCCATCACCCACATTGTTGCAGACGCTTTATTCTTCCTCAGCTGTTTCTCATGTACCTGCAGAGAGAAACTCGCTTAGGTCCCCAATTTCAGTTGGGTCCTGGAGGGTTAGAACCAATTCCCTCTAGAATTGTGCGTCGCTTTTCCCTGTATACTCGGATGGATTTATCATTCCAGATCACTTTTCCTTCATCATCCACTATAACAACACCTCGGTTATCCTTAGGCTTGTTGTTAGTAGTGATGTTCTGTTTCTTGGGAGGAGTTGGATTTCTCCCATTCTGAGCTTTCGGAGGATAGGCTTTCCCCCTGTTTTGATGGCGATTCTTATCCTGTTGAATTTGTCTGTGAGGTCGGACGCCATGTTGGAATCTTTGTGGCTGATTCTGATTCCAACTCCCTGAGTGTTGTCTGTAGCTGTTCATACCCTGTTGGTGATTCATATTGTGGCATGAATATCTCCAGTTGTTCGACCTGTTCCTCATTGGTTGACTCGGTTGGAACCTTTGGTTGAACTGATGTTGGAACCGCTGTTGATTCAGATGATTAAACCCTTGTTGGTTCTGCGGTTGGTTCCATTCTTTCTGATGTTGACTCTGAGGTTGATGCAGAGGTCGGTTCTGATTCTGAGTTCGGTTGCGATTATGCCTTCGACGTCTCTGATTCCTCTTCTGACTTTTGGAACATTCCCCCTCGGTTGATGTCCCAACCGATGGAACATTCTGTCCTCCATCTACTGCTCTTTTTCCCTTCTCAGTTGTGGTTGCCTTGGTCAGTTGAGCTTGCTGAGAGGTGGAGGTTGAATTACTTTGTGGTGACTCAGGTTCCACTGTGTTAGGTTCGACAACCTTGACCTCAACAGCTTTGATGAAGGTGGATGGAGGAATTCCACTATCTTTAATCACACCATAACCGAGTCCTGACACGTCATCGATCTGTCTACTGTAACTGATAAGATTCTCGATGATCTTGGATGACTGATACAGCTTGATTAGATTGTCCTTCTCAGTTTGCAACTCCTTGAGGTGGACAGTTATCTGCTCGGTTTGTCCATCTGGCTTCTTTATCAGCTGGTCGATCTGAGTCTCTTGATTTTTCAACTGTCCTTCCTGCTCCTTGATCTTCTTTGTCAACTCCTCGTTGGTTGGAGCATTAGTTTGGTTGACCGCATTCAGTTGACTCTTGAGATTCTCAATCTCCTATGTTTGACTCTTGATCAGATCGTCCTTCACGGTTAAGGATTCTTCAAGTTTTGAGAACTGTTCTTGAAGACTCTTAAACTCAACCGATTGCTCCTCACTGAGTTCTTGGAAATCACTCCAGGAGGGTTCCAACTCTTCATCCAGAGATTCCTGCATGTTAGAAATATTGGAGGAATTTAACTTATCAGGATTAGAGTGTACCTCAGTATCATCTTGGTCGGTTCCAAGTGCCATGAGGCATTGATCCTGACTGATGGCGTTGTTTGTAGAAGTCTGCTCATCCTCATCTTCAGTGTCAGTGAAGATGTCCATGTCGTCAGCTGCTTCTTCTGCTATCATGGCCTTGTTCTTTCCAGCTTGCTTGGCCCTCAATGCTTCTCTCTCTTTCTTTGAGAGGTCTGGACAGTCAGCTTTGAAGTGTCCCTCCTTACCGCATTCAAAGCAACCGTTGGTGACAGGCTTTGAACTGTCTCGAGTTCGGTTTGATTTGTAGAATCGTTTGTATTTCCCAAACCGAGTGTCCATGTCGGCTAGTTTCTTTGACAGGGCTGCAATGTTCTGTTGCAGTTCCTCTCTGCTTGGTTCCTTTGTAGTTGTGTCAGCTGATCTGGTTGGCCTCGATGTTCTCGATTTGGAGTAGTCAGCTCGAAGAGCAACTGACTTTGAGGCTGAACCGACATCCTCAAGTCGACTCGTCTGAACCGAGGACTGAGATCTTCTTCGGTTCACCTTATACTCATTTCCCTTTAAGATTGAGAACAATCTTTCAGTTCCCATTTCACCAAGGTCAGCTCGGCTCTCGTGGATATTGGTGAAAGTATCCCACTCAGCCGGTAGAGCTTGCAACACTTTGAGATTGATTTCTCTTAGTGTATATTTTCCTCTTCGGATGGACTGGATTCTTTTGAGGATGTCCATAAACCGGAGCTCTAGCTGATCAATTGTTTCATCTCTCTTCAGACAAAAGTTGTCGAAGTCTTGGCATGCATGTGAGAACTTGTTCTCCTTCGTCTCATCGCTTCCTTCACTCAGCGATGCCAGGATATCCCACATTTCTTTGGCAGTCTCACACTCTTCAATCCAAGGGAGATAATCTTGTCCAACAGTGGACATAATCGTGCTTTGAGCCCAGATATCCAACTGGCTTACCTTGGCTTCCTCTGGAGTGTAGTCTTCCGGCTGCTTCTCCACAAACTCCACAACTGTATCCCCATCGTTGGGATTTGTAGGAGTGCGAGCTATTCTTTCTTTGATGATGATCGGTCCGGAAGAGAGTACTTGTTGCATCCTATGATGCTTCGATAGTAAGATCTTCTTCATCCGTGTCCTCCAGGATGTATAATTTACTACCGAGAACATGACCACGATCTTGTCCTTGACGTCCATCTGCACACAAGAACAGAACAAATATGCAAGCAAATATGCACTAGCGTGAAAAATAGATCTGTTCAGTTGACCACTGAAGAAACTTTCTCGAATTCACACCTTGTGAAACAGAGTCAGTAGTCTTTTGAACCACTGCTCTGATACCACTTGATGGTCCCGATACGAGTTACTGGTGTATGGGGGGGGGAATACACCAGTTAGGATTTTAAAACAAAACTCCTGAAAAATACTTCAACCGAGTAAAAAGACTCAGTTGGAATCTCACAGCTGAGTAAGCAACCTCAGCTGGAAGAGTGGTGCTGTGCGGAATGTGGTGGAAATTAACAACTCGTAAAACAACTCACGCTTTTGTGCAAGGTCGGTAAAAAACCAAGACAGTTGATAATGCTAAGATCAGTTTGTATGCTGGTTAGAAGGTCAGTTGAATATGCAAGAAATAAACAAAATAAACACTAGCACACAGAGATTTACGTGGTTCGGAGAAACCTCCTACGTCCACGGGGAGTTGTGAGTCCACACAACTCTGTCCTAGTTCTTCTGGACAAACCACTCAGCTTACGCGGGCTGAGCAACCGTTATGGATAAGTTTTCGGGTACTTATCAACCTTACAGTTTAGTTTTCGGGTACTAAACAACCTATCTACTCAGTTGCAGGAAGAGTAGGGTCCTAAAACCTTTTCAGGTGAAAGAAAATGGGGTTCTAACTAAAAGCTCGAACACGAAGTGAGCTATGATCTAACTCTCTACGAACTCTCACTAAGTGATGTTCTCAAGGTTCGATCTAAAGACACAAAAACTAACTAACTCTAGAACTCTCAACAAGTGAAGTTCTAAAAGATTGAATGCAGTTCAGCTCGTGAAGAATATTTCTCTTTCTTTCGCTCTGTGGTTTCTTCTCGCGTGTGTGTCTTCTCTTTTTTTTTTTCAATGAATGAAGGCCTCTATATATAGGCGGAGAGAGTCAACTAGCCGTTGGAGGAGCCGTTGATCTCTGTTCTTTGAAAGCGATGGCTTGTCTCTCATCTCTGCAGACTTTCCCGATATGGCATCTGTGCTCTTCTGCTTTCCATCTGAGATAGCCTTGTGTTGGGCCAAATAGGGTAATGACTGAATGGTTAAACCCTCACATGACTTCCTTTTTGAAATTCAAATCTTAACAACAGACTTCCAACAAGGAGTGGTTGGTTAAGACTTTCGATCTTCAACTAACTTGTTCTTCAGCCGATGTTCTATCTGACAACTAACAGTTGAACTCTCAGCTGACTTCAACTTCAAGCTGTTGATCTTCTTGGTTGAGTTCTACAACTGATGTTCTGAAACTGAACACTCAGTTGTCTTCCTTGTATCTGATCAGTTGGGTTCAAACGCTCAGATGACTTCCTTTCATCTGATGTTCTCTTCCCCTTTACTGCTTCTCATCTGATGAACGCTCAGTTGTTTTCCTTACAACTGATGTTCTGTCCGAGTGATGCCTTGTTGCCATCTTCAGCTGGAGAGCTGTAAAGATAAAATCTTAACAATGCTCAAACAACGAGCCTACCTACTAATATTAGGTTCTGACAACATCTACTCGGTTGGGGTCAGTTGGTTTTAGAATTCATCAAAACTCTTACTAATAAATTTCCAAACATGTAGGTTTTGAGATGGAATTGTGACGCAGCTGTTATTTAAGCTGCGACAAAATACAATTTGTATTTCACTCTTATGCCTACCCCTAGGAACAGCTAGTTGGCAAGTACAGGGTCGATCCCACAGGGAGTTGCTCGCGATAATCTCTGACTGGGGCACAAAAAGGTTGTATTGAGTGTCTATCTACTATAGCCTTGGGCAACTGTCACTATCACCTTTGGTAAACTGCTGAAAGTAAATATCTGTAACTTGACAAGCAAAAGATTAGTAATAAAAATAATCCAGATTTAGGTTTCGAATCAATGAGTATAACTTTATCTCGATCATTGGTTCAAGAATATTTGTTGCGTAAGTGTGACAGTGATTATAGGCTAAAACTATGCAGGGTCCTCAATTGTCACGCCACCACGTACGCTACATTGTCCGCCCAGCTCCATCCTTATGTTTAAGTCTTTCACCACACCAAATATTCAGTAGGAAATTAATTGTCGGAATCCAGCAGCAGTAGTAATCGAAGGTAAAAACTCCACTTCTTTTTACAATTCACAATCCTTCCTGCTTATTTAGATTAAACAAATTATAATATGATTGTAGATTAAACCTTGCAATTCAAAGCATAACTCTGCTTATAAACCAACAAAACACATAGCTATTAATGATTATAAATTACAGCTTCGAATCCTAACTAGATTAACGGGTGAAATGATAATAAAGTTATACTCATAGGAACAGAAATCGATATTATATTCATGTTCTAATATACTAGCATATAAGAAGAATTAATGATAATAGACTCTTTGCCCTATTTTTTTTGGACTTGCCGATGGGGAGGGGCTGAAATGGGGAGGAACGAACGGCTGCGACGGTGGCGATTTCTACTCGCTCGCCGTCGGCTGAAATGGAGAGCCGCAGCCACGGGGGCGGAGACTGGAGAGGGGGTCTTGCCTTGTCTAGAGAGGGACACATGAGAGAGTTCGGCTGAGGGTAGTCGATAGGTGATGGCGGCAGCGGTTTTCGAGCTAATCGTCGTCCGTCGGATTGACGAGCCGCTGCGGCAACGACGGTGTTGGCCGGTGTCGGATTGCTGCTGGAGTGTAGGAACCGGTTATTGAAAACCAATTCGTTCTTTACCCACGGATCAATTATGGATATCTAACAAACACATACAAAATCCATACCTAGCATGCTCCTATGTATTTAATTACAATCATAGGATGTTTATTCGAAATACCTGCAAACTTGATGCACAACGACTCCAGAGTTGACCTTCTGAACTGTTCCCGGCTAGAATACGACGATAGATGGGATCGACCTCGTACTCTTTCTCACAGCTATGGGCGACGGCTCCCTCTCTCACTTTCTAGGGTTTTATTGCTTAGAATGTAAGTAAATAATGAGTCTTATAAGCCTTGTATTTATAGATAAATAACTGCTCAAATTCATCGAACCTAGACAACCCTCACGGGCCGTAGGAGACAGGCGCCTAGCCCATTTAGAGACACAAGTCATTGGGCCAGTTCAGAGATCTACTAGCTTAAATAAGATTGGCCCGATAATATCTGATTTAATCTATTCAGCCCATAAATATAAATCAGATATAAATATTAATTCATTCCACTAAAGAATTAATCTCCATGTTTAAGATTCTCGAATATCCATTAATTAATTATTTACTAATAAATAATTATCTCGAGTGCTACCACTTAAACTTATTATCGTATCGGAACTAATTCCACCTGCAGGGTTTAATACGATAAACTTATTAAGTTCCTCGAGAGGATATCATCCTCCCATTATGCATAGGACACGGATCCTTATTGCAGCTCTAACAATATCAAATAAGAACTGCTACCGCCCAAAATACGAAATTTCGAACCACTATTAAGTTCTTATTTATAATAGATCAAAGCAATAGTCAGACACTTATTCATACTGATAAGCTCAATTAAGGTTAAGACTATTTAAGTCACCGAGATCTTTAATTCTCAATAAGTCAGAACAGAGAATTAATCTCACTGTGATCCTTTCAATACGATTAACGTACTAGCATAAATAAATAGTCAAGATAAACTATTTAATACTATTATGCTACAATATAAACCAACAACTTGTCCAAGTTGTCTCGATTGTGAATATTAGTTTATATCTCATAAAATGCCGATTATATAATCTTCTGTGATCTACAACACACTATATAATCTATGATATTGAGATAATTGGACAAATAATAATTATGCAATAATAAACATTTCAGATATGAGAATTATAGTGAAATAAATATCAATTGTATATAAACAAAAGTCTTGCTTTCGTATACAACCCTTCAATTCTCCCACTTATACTAAAGCAAACTTTTAGTATACAATGAGACTAATATTCATCTAGCCATTTATTACAACTTCTCCCACTTATACTCAAAGTTTAACTTAGTGCCGGACTACCCCAAATCCGGATATGGTTAAGACTAGGCTTGCGCCCGGACCACAGCTCGGACGGGGTCTTAGGCACTGACTTTGAAGGAACCAAGTTTAACGTGTGAGCCGCTGTTTCCAAAAGCTCGGACGGGGTCTTGGGGATTTTATAAATTGCAGAGGTTAGAAAGAGTAGAAGGTTGAGCTAAGAGGGGGAGTGAGCGGAGACGACGGCGGCGTTGGTCTCACCGGAGAAGGAGAAGAGAGAAGGTGGTGCTTCTGCGTTTTTAGAGAGGGAGTCTCACGAGAAATGAGAGGAAAGGGGTAGAGATTGAGAGTGAGGCGTGATGGACGGTGGTGGCCGCGCTGTACGACGGCGAGAAGGTGGCGGCAGTGACCAGCCAAGAGAAAGAAGAGAGGAGAGAGGGGCGGCATCTGTCGTTAGGATCGAGAGAGGAAGGGAGAAATATGGGTTCTGTGTTGCAGACGAGAGAGGTTGAGAGAGAGAGATAAATGATTTGGCAGAATTTGGTTTTAATTAATTGAGGGGTTTAAAATGCCTTGGGCTTATTTAATTTGCCAAGTGTATGGATCTGGACTAAAATAACTAAGGTGTTGGGCTTGAGTTTAATTATACATGTTAGGCCTTGATTAATTAATTACTGTATAGGTTAGGAAATTATTTTGCTGACCGATTTCTTTAGTTGGATGAGTTGGCCTAGTTAGTTAAAATTGCTAATGGACTGTGAACTAAATAAGTAAAATGGCATAACTTTAGCATTAAATTTGCTACTAGATTATAAAATGAAATTATTGGCTATCATGCGTTAATTGATGACACACTACTTAATTTAGTAGAATTGAGTTTATAATAAATTTAGGATCGAGTTATCTTTTTAATTTGTTAATCTAATAACTCAAAATTAACAAGTTAAGATTTAATGGATAATTAAAACGAGACATATAGTATAGAAGAATTTCTTAAGGATCAGATTCTCCTAGCTTATTAGATACTTAAAGTATCGTTAATTATATATTCAGGAACGGAACGAGGAGAACGTTCACTGTGTTATTTGATTTCTCAAGACGTATTTGATGTCATCATTCAGGTGGGCTATATCTTTCCAAAAACTATTTTGAGTTATTAAGCTCCATAAAATGCTTGTTATCCATAAAAACTGTTTTAATGTACGCTCTACATGTTTAATGCTCTGAAGTTAATCGATCAAGATTTTCGGCTGGCCTAACACGTTAGTCGGAAATTGTGTACACCATTGTTAGTAGTGCAATGAGTTGATCTCCATTGTGTGCTAACCTTATAAATGAGATTCTCTGGGTCTCGGCCCGAAATCCAACTTTAGAACGAGGCTCTCTGGGTTTCGACCCGAAGTCTGAATGAATGAATGAACGAATGAATGAGATTGGACCCGTCTGGCAAGAGGTCTGGGGTCACAGTAAGAGTAACATTGTAGAATGTGACAAGCGTACACGTAAAATGAAAAATGTTTTGTATGTTTAGAAGTGACTTTTGGTTTTGAAACCTTCTAAATCATACTGATATGGATGGATAAGAATGCTTTTATAAAAATGTTTAGAAAATGCACTGCCCACTGGGTACACTAGTACTCAGCTCAAATGTTTTCAAATGTTTTCAGGTTGATCGGCGGGTGATGGTGAATGGCATTGAGGCTAGAACTGTCTTTTGTTAAGCTTTCGCTGATTGTCAATTCTTTGAGTTTCTAAACTTGAGAATCTTGTACTCTGAATTCTTATATGTCTTTTGTCGAGAATTAGTTCTCGTTTCCCCAAATGTATACCCTAATGAAATGTCTTTTGTTGATTCATTGAGCCATTGAATCTTAAGCGATCCTTAAATGATAAATGAATTAGTCTGTTGGGTTGTTTACCGTCTTTCTAAATTTCGGCTCCCTCCCAGTGCAAAAATGAGATGACGCCCAAATCTTTTGGGGCGCATGTCTCGTTTTACATGAAAAAGGAATTCCCCCCTTTCTATCCCCGCTTCTTAATTCCAACCCCGAGTCGCGCCCTCGGCACGTGTGCCTTCCCTCGGGAATCAGGGCGTGACAGGAACACACTTATATACAACTATCAAGAACACTTAGACCTCACGAGATTTACAAGTTATACATCATATCATCTATCCTAAACCTGGATTTAAAGGCTTAGCTAGACATAAAGTAAATAACGAAAGCAAAAGAGATAAAGAAAAAACATACTTGAATTAATACGATAAGCAAAAGATGTTTGCCCTATTGGGACTTAACAATAAACATAAATTGTGTCTAAAACATAAACTAAAGAAAATAAAAGTGTTTCAAACGTAAGTATGCGGTAAAGATTGTAAAAAGTGTATATTGTGCCTTGCATGCATGGACGTATTTATAGAGTACATAAGCTAGGGCAAACCCACAAACGGGCCTTCTAGAAAACGGGCTGGCTGCATCCATGTAAGGATCAACGGATAAGGTTGGAAAGAATTCCTTCCTTATCGCTAAAACGTGATGCTGTCGAAGTAGGAAACATCGATCCCAATCTTGTGCCGCAAGGAATTTGTTTCCTTGTAGGACTCAAACAGCTGCATCTTCACGCGCCAGTGCCGTTGCCCAAGCTCTACACTCTGCCTTCCCCAGTCTCTCTGCCATCACTTGCCCACGACAGCCTGTAACTTGCCTTCTGGAGTGAAATACACAATTGTCTAGATTGACCATACCACTGAAAGTGTAGCAGCTCTTCATCTTGATTTGGACTTATACCCTCGATAGCTTGAGCCATGAGAACGGCTACTATGGTCATTGCCTCGTATGGCCAGTTCCTTCTCTTTTTGCATGTTTTGACTCTAGTCTTGCCTAATTCCTGCCTTTCCTTGCCCTGCCAACTCAAGTGTCCTCCCAGACACAAAACAAACACAAAAGACACTAAAATAGACTCGATCTAGACCTAAAACACACATGACAAGAGCACAAAATATGGGCTCGTCATACCCACACACTTAAAGTCATGCATGTCCTCAGGCATGGTGTATGGCTTGCCCAAACAAAAGAAAAATAGAAAAGACTCAAAAGACTTGACTCAAAACACAAATAAAGGTTAGCACAACAAAGGATAAAGAAATAAGATAGAGCATAATCCAATTCACATACGATTCAAGCAAATAAACCAATCCAAGCAAATCATCAAATAGGTCAAAAATGAACAAATGAGCATATTCAAGGACATTGCTCACCAACACTCTCACTCTTGTGTATGGGGTAGTGTTTACGCTCAAAATATGCCATTCTTAACCACATCATAGGCTTGCCTGCCTGCTACTCTCTCCACCTCTTAGACTAGGTTCAAAGGACTTATCCTTAGGTCTTTTATTTGGTTGTAACTTGGCTTTGGCAAGGGTAGGAAGTATTTGGAATGAGGCTTGGGTCATTCGGACTCAGGTTGGCCAAGCGGAGCGGCCAACCTTAGCTTCTTTTCCTTAGCCTTTTCTTCTTGCGGGCCTTAGCACAACTTATTTAGGACTTCTTCTTCTTCTTTTTTTTATATATTTTTTATTCTTTTTTTTTTCTTTTTTTTTTCTTCTAAGTATAGCCCATATATTTCCTTAAAGGCTCAACTATTTCTCCCTTCATCTTATGCACCTAAGTCCTTATTGACCGGGTAAGGTATAGTGTATAGGCTGCATATATCTGATCAAAGAATTATAAAAGCTCAAAGGGGCTTAACAAGGGAAATTCAGTTGGGCAGGCTCTTTGGCTCAGTTGGGCTCACAAAAGAAAGAACGTGTCTAATTCATCTAAGTTCTTCTAGCCTAAGCTAATGAGGTCTTAAGGAGTAGACATGCAAGTTCTAGGTAACATCTAAATAAGCACATCATAAAATCACACAAGAAAGAAACTGCTTGGTCAATAACATGCAGTGTAAAGCTCAAATCCTCACAACGACATGCTCACAGGTTCGTTCGTCATCCCTATCTTCATATGATCATGCTTGGTCTAGAATACAAAAAATGCACTCATCATATAACTCAGAATCAAATTATGCTCATACATTATCTAATCATCCTAAGCATGGTTGACCTCTAATACGCACACAAAAGATGCTCCTCCCACCCACACACTTTGCTTGGGCAAAGTGGGTGGAAGGCACAGACCAACACAAAATTAAAACTTATAAAGACAGACGCTCTACCCCTCATACCCACACACTTTGCCTTTGGCAAAGTGAGTGAAAATTCAAGGTAGATCACAACACAGACTCTAAACAAAACTTTTAAAAACATTTAGACAGGTAAAAAATTAAGAAAAACACAAAATAAAACAAAAAAAACCAAACTACTAAAAACTGAGAGGACAAAATCATTGGGCAGGGGTAGAACCTGACCTGGTCGGGTCAATCTTCAAGGCACTCATAATCTCTGCAAGGGCATGCTTGTTCTCCAGTCCAAGTTGCTCCAGTCTGGCATTGCTTTTTTCTAGCTTGGTCAAGCACTCCATCATCCCTGCCACATCTTGGGCAGGCAACACCGGAGTACTGCGCACTCCACCTCCAACTGACTGAGTAGGAGTGTCAGCAACTTAGGCAGGCTCGTGTGGTGGAATCACAAACACCAATGTTCCTTCATCATCCCTTCCACATGCGCCCATGGCAGTCAAGCAAGCGAGGTCCATGTGCTCCTCTTGCATTGGCTGTAGTTGCGTAGTGGCCTCGTCAAATCCATGCATCCCTATAGCATAGCGAGTCACCAGGTGGGCAAGGGAAAACTTCTGATTGCGAGAGTTTACTATATCCTTGAAATGGTGCATAACATAAGCCCCAAAGTTGAGCCTCTGCTTGTGCACCATGCTCGATAGTATGAAGATCTCTTGGCGAATGACTGAGTTGCTGCTATCCTTCTTCCTGAAAAAGTTGTAGGCAAGGATTCAGTGACACACCCTCAAGGCATCATCCTTCATCATATGCCCCTTTGCCATGCCAGCCTTGAAGAAGGGGTCATCACTGAACTCTGCCCATTTCCTTGCCCACTCATCAGCATCCAACTAAGGAATGTACCTCAGCTCTCCCTTGTACTCTTCGCTCCTTATTGTGCAAAAATCCTCAATGCCCAACGCCTGGTTCAAATCATTCACCGACAACTCCTCGCTTTGCCCCATGAATCTAAACTGCATGCACTTCGTGTTGTGATTCCCCACCGTGGGACTCCTAACTTGCAAATTCTGATAGAACTCATACACCAACTCCGGATACACCCTCTCTTGCCACTCCAGAAACTTCTCCCATCCTATTGCTGCGAAATACCCATGCACTTCATCCCATACCCCCAACTCTTCCAATGCACTCCGATCAACCAACTTAGGAAGGATGATTCCCCTCCTTGGCATCTTCCCTATTCCACGATTAGAGGCCCTGCCCAACACTAAGATGCACCGCTTGGGTGGTGCAGATACCACCTCTTTGCCCTTGGCAACAGATTAACCCTTCCACCTTGACCTTTTTGGTTAGGGGTTTCTCCATTTCTTCCTTAACTTGTTCATCCTCCGTAGCCTCTGAATCATGCTGCTCCACCAAAATCAGATCTCCTTCATCATCTCCAGTGGGTACATTCTCCTCCTGCTCTGTTCCCTTGCCAAACGAACCGCATGCCTCAGATGCAGCGGTTTCCTCCTCATTGAGCGAAGGAGCAGGTTTATCCACAAGCATACATGCAACATCATCTTCTTCCTCCATGTGAGAAGAAGAACCAGCCATAGGTGATTATTTGGGTAAAATTTTTCGAGTTGTTTTGGAGGGAGTAGTAGTTTTGGATGGGGACTTGGGTGACTTAAAGATTTTTGCTGCCTTTTTATCTAGTGCTTTGCTGCTGCGTGTGTTCTTCATTGTGAGAGTAGTGAGGGTTTTGTTTCTGCAAAAGTAGAGATGGAGAGGGAATCGAAGAGTTCCGATTTGAATTTAGAAGATGAATGAAAATTGTGAGAGAGAGGGGTGTAGTAGTAGGCTAGAAAGTAAGGTATAGGTATGTGACTCGACAGTTACAGCAACTGCCAGTGGATGTGACATGCTGACGTCATCCATGTTTTCCTACTTTTCTTGCCTTTTGTTCACCGGGTTCAGCCTCTCCTCGACCAACATGAACTCTTCGCTTGCTTATCCTCTCTACTATCCAAAACGCACTTCCAAAACAAAAACTACTATCCTATGATTAGAAAATAAAAACTAAAATAAAATTACAAAAAGAAAATATGAAAAAGGAAAACTAAAAATAAAAACTCACTAGGTTGTCTCCTAGCCAGCGCCCCAGTTCATGTCGGTGGGCATGACGTAGTCATGCTTGCCCCTTAAATGGGCATCATCACATGGACTTCTTCCTTGTCCATAGCTTCATCCTTCTTGTCTCCACAGAAAAGTTTCAATCTTTAATCATTGACCCTGAAATACTTGGACGTCTTTGGGCAATAAATCTCCACAGACCCATTAGGAAATTGCGTCACTACTTCAAATGGTCCAACCCACTTCGACTTTAGCTTGCCCTGCATAAACTAGAACCTTGACTGATATAGCAGAATCGCTTGCCCAGGCTCAAATTTTTTTGCCTTGATCAACTGGTCATGAGCCTTCTCCATCCTTGTCTTATATAAAGTAGCATTATCATAAGCCTCAACTCGTATCTCCTCTAACTCTTGCAACTGCAACTGCCTTCCTTTGTCAATAGCATTCCAATCATAATTGAACTTCTTCACTGTCCAATACGATTTATGCTCTAATTCCACAGGCAAGTGACATGGCTTCCCAAACACCAACCGGTATGGTGACATGCCCAAAGGTGTCTTGAAAGCTGTGCGATGTGCCCATAATGTATCGTCCAAGTGCAAACTTCATTCTTTTCCATTTTGCCCAAGTGCCTTCCTCAATATGGTCTTGATGATCCTATTTGTCAGCTCTGCTTGCCCATTGGCTTGCGGATGATAGGCAGTGGTAACTCGATGATGGACTCCATATTTCTTAAACAACTTATCAATTGTAGCATTGCAAAAATGCGACCTTTGATCACTTATGATTGCTCTTGGAACTCCATATTGATTGAAAATATTTACCTTAAGAAAAGTTGTAATACCCCGAACTTTTCTAAGTCTTCAAGTGTGTATTAAATAAGTTCATACGCCTATATGACGAGTTTTGAGTGCTAAAAATTTTTCGCGAAAATAAATTTTTCTGTGAAATGACGAAAATGCCTTTACGTGCTTTGATATGAATTTTTCTCGTTTCGATTATTTGAATAAAGTATGTGAAGCAATTTTTGAGCTTAATTATATGAGTGTGAGTTTGAGTTTGAGTATGAATTTTGGAATTTTCTGAGAACTTTTATTTTTGGATGAATAGTAACGATAACCGAGAAAATACTATTCATCAACCGACTCCAAATTTAGTCTAACTAGTTTCATTAGAATCTACAATTTATTCTAAGACTTTTGAGATAAGTCGGAGAATTTTTCGAGTTCATTTGAATAAGTTTTAAAATAAATTGCTTAACGACTTGTTTAGTCGAGCTATTTTTATGAACTTATTCTTTAGAAGGAATCTTGACATAAAAATTTGATAGTTGGATTTCTAAATTTATTTTGGGAGATATAAGACGAATTAGAGAGAATTTCGACGTCGGGAAAGAGACGAGAAGAGTTATTAAACGTTTGAGGGAACGAAATAAAATAACGGAGATGTTTTCTACTAGAAAACTTATTATTCTGGGTATATTTCGTAGTCACCAGCTGCAATCTTATCCATATCCTCTAACCTTAAGCTAAACCACTCTCTATTGAGAGTGTGGAAGCCACTCTCCCTCTGAGGGCGACAACACACCTAGTCTATTCCACCCTAATCTCTCTCACTCTATCTCTCGGTCTCTCTCTAAATCTTTTAAAGATTTGGATTCATTCCCCCTCAACAATAATACAACATTCATCATCCATCAACCATATCACCTCCTTTTCTCTCCAACCGAAGAAGCAACCAAGCAGCTCATCCATTTCTCTCTCGGCTGCCCTCTGCCGAGAAGCAGATTTGTAGCAGCAAATCAACTGCTCTTTTCTTCATCTCCTTCGTCTTCACGTTGTTGTGATCGCCAAGGAGAGCAGCTTCCTTTCTCCTTCCTTTGCCGAGAAGAACAGCTGCAATAGCTTGTCTCCTTCCTCGAGAGCAGCAGCAATAGTAGCAGCTCTCCCTCTCGTCTTCATCTCTCGGTTAGGAAGTAGAAAAAATCAGCTCTATCCCTCTCATCTCTCTGCCATTTCAGCCGTGGGCAGTAGCAATAGCAGCGGCAACTTCTCCTATCCCTTCATCTCTGCCGTGAGCAAGGGAAGAGCAGCCCCTCCATTATTCTTACATCACCATCGATGAACACACACCCGTGCATGCATAAATACTCAATGAAGCTTAAGGTCTAAGCTTCAAAACCTTCAAAGAATATCCTCCTCTTCCACTCTTGATTTAAACTAACAATGTAATCTTCATCTTCTTTACCTTGTGATCATTTAAAGATCAAGAACAAATCTTCTCCTTCCTTATGAATTTTTCGGCAGCTTTGCCAAGAAGGAGAGGTGCTCGATCTTTCTCTATCTTTGAAGCCTAGAAATCAAGCTCTACAAGGTTTCTTGCATGGAGATCAAAGCCAAACCTTGAGCCTTCTTTCCTCTCCATACCGTCGATCCAACCTTGAAGAAAAGAGAAGTTTGAATTTAATTTATGTTATTGATTCCTATATATATCTATATGTATGTGGAAGAAAAAAAAGGTAAAAGCCATGCATGTTTATTTATTGCTTAGGCAAACCTTAGGTGATGGTGATGAGAATCGATGATGATGATTTAGATGACGGAAATTAGTTTAAAAATTTAATTAGGAATTAAAAGATGAGGAGAAATAATTTTTCCTAAAAATCTAACCAAAAATCGAAGAAAAAGAAAAATAGGAAAATAATTATGTGATGATTATTTGGTAGTTATTTGATGCTATGATGATGATATATGCTTATTATAATTTTTCATGTGATTTATATGCATATTTGTGATGATGAGAATTTTTGGAGAATTTATTGGATTTTTAATGATTTTAATTGATTAAAAATAGAGAAAATATGATTAAATGATGATTTATGAATTTTGTGATGTTTATGATGAATATGAGCATGATGATATATGAAAATATGATCTAGATGTGTTTTTGAGACAATATGTGAATTTTAAGATTTTTTTAGAAAAATTTGAAATATATGCAGAAATGAGGAAAAAGAATTTTTGATGATATTTGATGAAGTATGATGCTATTGATGATGTTGATGATACTATGATGTTCTTAAAGAATTTTGAGTGAGTTAAAATGCATAAAAACTAAGAAATTGAGTAATATTAGTTTTTATGAATTAATATGAATTTTTAGAAATATTAAAGGAATTTCGATGAAATAAAAATATATAGAAGTGTTCTTGATGTTTTTAAGTTAGATATGAAGATGAGTTCTTCATGTTCTAGAAGGAGTTATGAAGATTAAAGATGAATTGAAATAATTATTAATTAATTATTTTTAATATATTAAATTCGAAATATATATATATGTGTGATGGAATTTCATTAGATAAAAATGAAATTAAGGAGAAAATGAGTTATTGAGCATGTTTTGAGTCAAAGAGAAAAATATAAGAAGCTTATGAATTTTTATTAAAGAGTTCGATATATATATATATATATATATATATATATATATATATATATATATATATATATATAAAAGAAAGAAATTAAAATGAGAAAGAAGAAATAATTAAATAGAGTTGTAAGTTGAGTAAAAGAAAGAAATATACTTCTTTGTTGAGAATGTGAAGATTTTGATGATATAAGAGATGAAATGCATGAGTATAATGTTAGATGTTTAAAAGAAAATCGAATATTATTATTAATATTTATTTGAGGAATAATAGGGAGTTAGTATGAAAGAAAATGAAATTTTCTTTGAGAAGATGTCTTAAAAATCGAGTATAAGAGTTTATGAGATGAGATATACGAAGTTAAGTTCATTTATATAAGATGATTGAGAAATTAATCAAAGAAATATTAGAATAAAAATAATAAGTAAGAATATTCAATTCATTGGAATATTTCTTTGAAAATTTGAAAGTATGGAATGATACGAGTTATGAGGTTGACGTTTATATTTTTGAGTATGCTTATATGTTTGAGTGACATTATGAAGTATTACTTGAGTGAAAAAGAGTTATAAAGTTTGGAAAACGAACAAATATGCATGATTATTTGAGAAAAACGAGTTTGATGAATTAAAATATTTTGAAGTTGAGTTTTTGAAGATATATTGAGTATTGAGTGATTTGATGATGATGTTTGAGTAGAAATAAGCAAGTTTGCTTTTTGAATTATTTAAATCGGAGTTAAAATGAAGAAGTTATTGAGCAGCGAAGTTTAGAAATAAAAAACCGAGTTTTTATTAAATAAAAATAAAAATTGATTTTTAAATAAAGAAATAGATAAAATAATGATTATTTAATTAAAGTATTTAGTTGAGTTTGCATACGTATATGAGTACGTATTTTGAAGAAAATGATGACGTATAAGAATACATATTTTAAGGAAAATAATAACGTATATAAATTTGTATTTTGAAAGAAGAATGACGTATTTTAAGGTCGAGAAATACGAAGTAAAATTTTAAATATTAAATTCAAAATGATTATTATATGAGTTTAATGAAATGATTTCATTAAAGTTTGAAGTTATAAGTTTTGAAAGTTAAGAGTCGAGCAGTCACTAGTTATAACTTAATTGTGTCAGAAATATAAATTATTTCTTAGTTTTAATACTTGATTGAAATTATGTAATTAAGTGGGACTTTTCTAATCCACTTACCTGTGAGGTTAATCATTTATCTGATTAATGATGTGCTTAAGTAGTGTTTAATTAACCTACTTATCTGTGACATTATCATGATGTGAATGCTCGACTATGTTATGAATGATTTGTGATGATAATCGAGAATTGATGTTATGATTTTCTGAGTTCATATAACTCGAGTGATTAAAAAGTAGAAGACGAGATGAATAGTAACTTATCAATTTGCGTGAAGATTAAAATGTTATTTTCTAGAAATCGAGTAAAAGACAATGATATGAGAATGAGATATCGATAAAGATATTGATATAGAAAAGATTAAATAAGATAAGAGAAATACGAGTCAAGTAGAAGTATTTCAGCCGAGCCCTAGGTCTATTATACATTTTTCGAGATGATAAACTCGATCTTATTCGATGATTATTCATGAAGGGCCGCACGGGACTGAGAAGTAGTCGGAAGCGTAAAGTAAGCTACTTCGACTCAATATACCAGAAGTGAGGTGGGCTTTTCTAAAACCAAAACTCCGATGAATGCTATTACTTATTGAGTAATATTATGTGAGTTTTAAAAATTAATTGACTTGCTATTTATCTGAGTTTGGTATGCTTTATCATCTACATGAATTATATTATCTTGTGTGAGGCAGGAACCGATGTGTGGTTAATTGATTGATGATGGTGACTGTGAGCTTTACTTCGGTTTAGCCGGTCACAGTGTTTGAGAAGGAGGCCTACTTCTCGACACAATGTTGATGTGGTAGATGATTCATACCTTTATTATATATGTTTTGACAGCGCTGTCGTTTAAGGAAAAATAAAATGATTTGTGCATTCACAAGTAAAATATTTTTAAATGAGCTAACACTTGTGATGCAGTGGCAAGGCAAGTTCAATTATATAGCCCTAATGGGCAATGTTTCCAAATTATTTTTTTGGCATGTGTTCACTGAGTACGAAGTACTTAGCCCTGCATGTATTTCTAAACGTGCAGGTTAGCTAAGGATGGGGATGGAGAGGATGATTCTTGGTGGTGTGTTATTTGTTGAGTTGAAAGTTTGAGTCGGCAATTGCATGTCTTCATACATGTAGTTGTTGAGAGCGAGTTGATGTCTCCGCTGCAAGATAATCTCATTTGATATGTCTTTTTGATAACCTCTGATGTCATGTTGAAATAACGAGTCGTTTGCATAAACTAATTACCTATTCTTTGATGATGTCTGCTTGACTTGGATTTGAAAAGCTTATTTTGATATGTGAAACCGAAGAAGTCTTTTGTGCTCGTTTATTTTATCCAGTCATCCAAAAGTATGTTGGTATTGTTGACGTTCCATGTTGATAAACCCTTGTTTCCGAGCATGATTACTTGTTGAGTCAAGTTTTATTTGATGGATTCACATTATTAATTCAATTGAGTTAGTGTATTGTTACATCTCGAGTTGAGTTGTAATAGAATTCATATGTTTATTTGATGGTTTCACTTTCACACTCCAATGGAGTCTGGTCGTTCCTACACACCGGATTTCGGCTGTGACAAAAGTAGCAACCACACGGGCATCATTAGTTGGTGTAGCCTTTGCTTCTACCCACTTTGACACATAGTCAACTGCCAAGATAATATACTGATTTCCTTTTGAGCTGGGCAAAGGTCCCATGAAATCCATCCCCCATATATCAAAAATCTCCACCGGCATGATTGGGGTCATGGGCATCTCATCCCTTCTAGTCGCATTGCCTTCCTTTTGACACTCGAAACAATTTTTGCACCATTCATAAGCATCTCTAAAACTCGTAGGCCAAAAGAAACCACAATAAAAAATCTTCCTTGTAGTCCTTCGGTGCCCAAAGTGACCTCCACATTCCCTGTTGTGGCAATGCTTCAAGATACTCTTTGTCTCCCAATCAGGCACGCACCTCCTTAATCCTTAGTCAGCACACTTCTTCCATAAGTAGGGATCATCCCAAACATACTTTTGATTCTCCTTGAGAATCTTCTGCCTTTGGTAGTATGAAAGATCGTTTAGAACCTCCCATGTACTCTTAAAGTTGGCAATGCCAGCATACCAAGGCTCTTCATGAAATTGAGCTTCAGTCATATATAGATGCTCGTCAGGGAAAGTCTCCGTGATGGGTACAGAGTCTTCTTCTCTAACTATCCTACTCAAGTGATCCGCCACCAAATTCTGAGCTCCACTTTTATCTTTGATCTCCACATCGAACTCTTGCAAAAGCAAAATCCAACGTATAAGCCTTGGCTTCGACTCATTCTTGTTCATAAGGTATCTCAGAGCTGCATGGTCAGTGTAAACAATTGTCTTGCCCCTGAGTAGATAAGATCTGAACTTTTCAAAGGCAAACACAACAGCTAAAAGCTCTTTCTCTGTGGTGGTGTAATTGATTTGTGCTGCATTGAGAGTTTTAGAGGCATAATAAATAACATGGCTTTCCTTACCCCTCCTTTGACCAAGCACTGCTCCCACGGCATACCCACTTGCATCACACATCAACTCAAATGGCATACCCCAATTAGGGGGTTGTATCACAGGTGCCGTGACCAAGCATTCATTCAATACGTCAAACGCCTTTTGACAATCTGCATTGAATTTCCACTCTACTTCATTTTGGAGCAATCTCATCATTGGTTGGGTAATCTTAGCAAAATCCTTCACAAACCTCCTATAGAGTCCAGCATGTACCAAAAATCCTCTTAATTGCTTGACGTTGGTTGGCTAAGGAAACTTGGAGATGCCATCAATCTTCGCCTTGTCAACCTGTATCCCTCTTTCTGAAATCACGTGCCCAAGCACGATGCCTTCTCGTACCATAAAATAGCACTTTTCATAGTTCAACACCAAGCTCTTTTCCACACATCTACTCAAAACCAACTCTAAATGCCCAAGACAAGCCTCAAAAGATTTTCCATAGATGGTGAGATCGTCCATGAACACCTCGATGCAATTCTCCAACAAATCTGAAAATATACTCATCATGCACCGTTCAAACGTGCCCGGGGCGTTGCATAGACCAAACGACATGCAGCGCTACGCAAACGTCCCGAATGGGCAAGTAAACATTGTCTTGTCCTGGTCTTCTTGGGCAACCCATATCTGCATGTATCCAGAGTATCCATCCAAGAAGCAAAAGTACTTGTTCCCTGCCAACCTTTTCAACATCTCATCAATGAACGGTAAAGGAAAGTGATCCTTCCTTGTTGCCTTGTTAAGCTTTCTATAGTCAATACACATCCGCCATCCCGTTTGGAACCTTGTAGGCACAAGCTTATTCTTCTCATTCTTGACCACTTGGATCCCTGACTTCCTGGGCACCATGTGTACTGGACTTACCCACTTGCTATCTGGAACTGAGTAGATAATGCCCAAGTCCAACAGTTTGAGTAACTCCTTCATAACAACTTCCTTCATGGCTGGGTTTAACTTCCTTTGAGGATCTCTAGTTGGTTTAGCATTATCTTCCATCAAGATATGGTGAGTGCAAAGAGATGGACTAATGCCTTTGATGTAGGCAAGAGTCCAACCAATTGCATCTTTATAGCGCATAAGGACATCTCGAACTCCATCTTTTTCTTTCTTGCTCAACTCCGAACTTATAATCACTGGCAATGTATCATTCTCTCCCAAAAAGATGTAATTCAAATGAGCAGGGAGAGATTTAAGTAACAATTTCGGTGCTCGAACAAGTGAAGGCACCAATCTATCTTCATCTCTGATCTTGGGCAAGGCATATGGGGACAGTCGGGGTCCATCCACTTCCTCTACTCCTAAGTACTACAAAGCTCGACTAACCTGGAAAGAATTATCTGGGCTCTCTTCAACTCCTCCTTAAATGACTGCATCCAAGGGATCTTGACTTCTAAGAAGAGGGACTGCCTCTTCTACTGCTTGATCAACGTGGTCAATGTACTCGACCATCTCCGTATCTTGGGGGTGCTCCATCACCTTAAATAAATTGAAAGTAACTGACTCTCCATCAAATTCACATGTTAGTTGCCCTGAGTTGCAATCAATTCTAGTCTTGGTAGTCTTCATGAATGGCCTTCTCAATAGCATAACCGATGTTTTAGCTCCTTTCTTGCCCATGTCAAGGACATAGAAATCTGCTGGGAAAATTAAGTCCTCCACCTTGACTAGCACATCTTCCAGTATGCCCTTAGGGTACACATTAGACCTGTCCACCAATTGGATAACACCCTTGTAGGCTTGAGTGGTCCTATAACATCTTCATCGTACATGGAAAATGGCATCACATTGATTGACGCACCTAGGTCAAGCATGGCACGCTCAATCTTCATATTTCCAATTACGCAGGGAATAGCAAACATCCCTGGATCTCCACACTTCTTGGGCAAGTCTCACTTCAGGACTGCTGAAACACTCTCTCCTAAGAGAACTTTAGACTCGTCCACACTTTTCACCTTCTTTGAGCAAAGCTCCTTCAGAAATTTGGCACACTTGGGCATGTTGCGTAGTGCTACGAGGAGGGGCAAGTTGATCTCCACTTTTTGAAAGATCTTGAACATCTCGTGCAACTCTTCATCCTTTTTATTTCTTCTCAACCTAGTAGGAAAAGGAGCTCGAACAACAGGGTTAGGTTTGACATAAACAGATTTTGGAATTTCTTCCTCGACATCCTTCTACTCATCTACTTCCTTCTCCTTCTCCTCATCTACTTGCTTATCTGTACCCTCTATCTATTTCTCCTTTTCCTTGGGTAACACAGTGTCCGAATCCAGCATCTGCACTCTGTCGGGCAACGTCTTTCCTCCTCTCAGTGTGACTGCATTAACTTGGGCCTTAGGGGGCACTTCAGGTTGGGCAGGTAGTTCACCTTACCATTTCTCAAATCTCGATATAGCATTGACCAAGTTAGTCAGTTGGTTGGTCATGCTTTGAATGGCTCCCCTTGTCTCTGTCCTAAACTTCTCAAGCTCCTGCTGTATTTTGATGTTATCCTTGGCAACTGAAGTTACTTGATCCGTTAGGCTTGGCCTATTCTGATCTCTAGGAGGATATTGCTGCTGTTGATGAGGTTGTACTTGCTGTTGTTGCCCAAACCCTTGATAGTTATTGTTTCCATACCTCAAGTTCTCATGATTCCTCCATCTTGGGTTATAGAATTGTGAGTTTTGATCATATGACCTCCCTTGGTTGTTGTTGTTGAACCCAATTGCATTGACCTCCTCTTCCAAGCTTGGGCATTGATCCGTTGCATGCGTGATCGCCATGCAAATTCCACAAGCTCGCACCACCTTCTTATTGTTGCCTGATAAAATGGTTACCAAGGCATCCATCTTGTTGAACATCTGGTCAAGCTTATCCTCCATACCAATCGAAGTCGGTGGTACTTTGGCTGTAGTTGTTGTTAGCTTGGGCAATTCTCCCCCATCGTCCCTCAACTCCTCTGCCATTTCAGTAATCATCTTGAACACGACACTTGGCTATTTTCTCATAACTGACCCTCCACAAGCTGCGTTGACCAATGCCCTCTCACTCGTTCTTAGTCCAGCCACGAAACATTAGATCAAATCATGTTCTGCAATTTGATGGTGCGGGCACTTTGCTAACATCTGCTTGAATCTGTGGAAGTACGAGTAAAAATCCTCTCCAATGCCCATCTTAATGCCTGTAATCATGTTCCTCATTTTCTGAATTCGGGCGGCTGGAAAGTATTTTTCCAAGAATTTCTGCTGCAGCTCTTGCCAAGTGGTAACACATCCGGTGGGCAATGAATAAAGCCACTCCCTTGCGTTGTCTTGCAAAGAGAATGGGAAGGCAATGAGCCTTACATATTCACTCAGATTTCCATCAGTATGGATGGTTCCACATACCATCTCGAAATCTTGTATGTGTCTTTGAGGATCTTCGCCTGGGCGATGGCTGAACTTGGGCAGGATCTGAATAAAATGGGACTTTAGTTCCCATCCTCGCGTGTGTGTAGGTAAAGTTATGCCTGAAGGCCTCAGGTTCATGGTGTTGGAAAACACTATCTCCCTTAAGGTTTTCTCTTCTTCCACCACTGGGTGTTGCATTGACGCATCGCTTTGATTCTCTTCTTCTGCTTCGCTTGACAAAGAAAGTTCCTCCTCGTCAAAAGTCTCCTCTGGAATTCCTTCCAATGCCTCTTCCTTCTTCTTCTTCTTCTTCTCTGCTCGAATCTTTCTCAAGGTCAGGTTGATGTTATTATCGTACCACATTTCTCCTTCCTTTCCTGTAAGGTTAGTTTCTTGCATAAAATAAGAGCAAAGAAATTAGCACAATAGAAATTACCACTGTAATCAACATCCCGGCAACAGCGCCAATTTTGATGCAGCTGTTGTTTAAGCTGCGACAAAATACAATTTTTATTTCACTCATATGCCTACCCCTAGGAACAACTAGTTCGCAAGTACAGGGTCGATCCCACAGGGAGTTGTTCGCGATAATCTCTGGTTGAGGCACAAAAAGATTGTATTTAGTGTCTATCTACTATATTCTTGGGCAAGTGTCACTATCACCTTTGGCAAACTGCTGAAAGTAAATATCTGTAACTTGACAAGCAAAAGATTAGTAATAAAAATAATCCAGATTTAGGTTTCGAATCAATAAGTATAACTTTATCTCGATCATTGGTTCAAGAATATTTGTTGCGTAAGTGTGTCAGTGGTTATAGGCTAAAACTATGCAGGGTCCCCAATTGTCATGCCGCCACGTACGCTACATAGTCCGCCCAGTTCCATCCTTATGTTTAAGTCTTGACAGGGATACCTTAGCCAATCTTCTTGCTTGCCCAAAAGTCCCAGCATAACACTTTATAAGGCACATGTTGGTCAAGCAGCATTTGGTTCTAGATGGGCCCACTCCGGCAACATGAGATATCGAGGATCTCTTTCCGACTTACTCCAGCATTGACACATCTTTGCAGGTCTAGGCCAAGACACACAACCCGTTCTTGCCGCTCTCGAGGAATGTAAGGCAAGCTCGACCAGCACTTGATAACCCTCCTGCGATGTAGGAATCTGTATGTGCCCAAGGCTCGTTGGCCTTTCGAGTTACCTATGACCACTGAACTTCTTTGGAAATGTTGCCCAATGCCTCGAGAACACACTTATATACAACTATCAAGAACACTTAGACCTCACGAGATTTACAAGTTATACATCATATCATCTATCCTAAACTTGGATTTAAAGGCTTAGCTAGACATAAAGTAAATAACGAAAGCAAAAGAGATAAAGAAAAAACATACTTGAATTAATACGATAAGAAAAAGATGCTCGCCCTATTGGGACTTAACAATAAACATAAATTATATCTAAAACATAAACTGCAGAAAATAAAAGTGTTTCGAACGTAAGTATGCGGTAAAGATTGTAAAAAGTGTATCTTGCGCCTTGCATGCATGGACGTATTTATAGAGTACATAAGCTAGGGCAAACCTACAAACGGGCCTTCTAGAAAATGGGCCGGCTGCTTCCATGTGAGGATCAATAGATAAGGTTGGAAAGAATTCCTTCCTTATCGGTAAAACGTGCTGCTGTCGAAGTAGGAAACATCGATCTCAATCTTGTGCCGCAAGGAATTTGTTTCTTTGTAGGACTCAAATAGCTGCATCTTCACGCGCCAACGCCGTTGCCCAAGCTCTGCACTCTGCCTTCCCGAGTCTCTCTGCCATCACTTACCCACGACAGCCTGCACCTTGCCCTCTAGAGTGAAACACACAATTGTCTAGATTGACCATACCACTGAAAGTGGAGCAGCTCTTCATCTTGATTTAGACTTATGCCCTCGGTAGCTTGAGTCACGAGCACAGCTACTATGGTCATTGTCTCGTATCGCCAGTTCCTTCTCTTTTTGCATGTTTTGACTCCAGTCTTGCCCAATTCCTACCTTTCCTTGCCCTGCCAACTCAAGTGTCCTCCCAGACACAAAACAGACACAAAAGACACTAAAATAGACTCGATCTAGACCTAAAACACATATGACAAGAGCACAAAATATGGGCTCGTCAAATTGCAAGTTTAAAGATCATAGTGGACTCAACCTGATCTTGGAACGAAGAGGTATGGAGGAGAGTAGAGCTGAAGTAAGGGTCGCTGACTAAGGGTCTTTTGCCAAAGTGAGTCATTACATGTTCAGGAAAAAGGGGCAGAGCTCCCTCGCCGACTAGAGCTCCCTGCCCTGTTGATCGTTTGGTGCACAAACAAGGGGCAGAGCTCCCTGGCCATCTAGAGCTCCTTGCCCTGCGCATCCAGACCTCCCTCGCTAACCAGAGCTCCCTACCCTTTGTGACTTGGCAGATTTTAAGCGCCGCTCTCTGTGCACATGGGATTGACTTCTCTTTTTCTAGGTTTTCATTATTTTCTTGGTGACTACTGGAGAGACTCTTCTCCTTAGTTTTTCTTCTACTTTCATCTAGTAATTTTTATTCCGGAATCAAGAAAAACAACACCACCACGGATTTATTTTCACATTCTACTTTAACGTTTATTATGCAATTTCCATTGAAGTTTGTGAGTCTTTAATTCTTGTTTGTTTAATTTCTTTTGCTATGATTTCTTTTAGATTGATTCCTTAGAATTTATGTTAGAATTAAAGATTATTATTTCCGTCACTATATTAAATTTCAATTCTTGCCTAGGGTTAATTCATGTTTAATTTTTCCTTTCAATTTTTGCCTAGGTTTAATTTGTGCTAGATTATATTTCAATTCTTGTCTAGATTTAATTTAAGCTTACTTTTTCTTTCTGTCTAGTTATAAACAAATAACCCTATTGATTTACTGCTTTATTTTTCTTCTCTTTTTCGCAATACAATAATTTCCCTACTAAGTTTTCCTTGAGAGACGATATTCAGGTTAGCTTACTTAATATATTACGACCACGTTTAATTGCGTGCAATTGAGATTATTTAGGTTGAACAATCAATTTGAGAAAATGAGATCCTATGCTCTTAATTATGTAAAAATTGATGGTTTTAAGTAGGAGAAATTAGGGGTTTTTGTTTGATGAGTTTGATGATTGAATTGAGGATGAATATGATAAATTTGAGTATGATTGAGCATGATTTTGAGATAAATTTGAGAGCATAGATTCTATGGTTTGATTATTGAAAATTTTGAAACTTTTATGAGTATGAGAATGTGATTTTTTGTGTTCTTAAGTCAAGAATAGGAAATTGATGATAGATTAGTGAAATTGAGATTAATTGGAGCAAGATCATGTGTTTAATTTTAAGAGAATGAATTCCTATTTCAAAATCCCCAAAGTTTTCGAAAGAAATAAGAAATTGATTTGGGATTTTTTATGTTTGATCGAGTATGATGAATCGAGTGATGAATTTGATCAATTATAATTTTTATAAGTATGCTAGAGTCTTGAATTTTTGAATATTTTGTTGTGATATGATCACTTTATTAAAAATTTCAAAACTTTTGAGAAATTAAGATTTTGAGAATTTTTGTTCTTGATCTTGTATGATCAAAATGAAGTTATAATTGAGCAATTGGATTTCTTTTAAGCAACTTAGCATTTAAATTTTTTGTAATCGAGCATGTTTTGCTAAGGAAATGAAAAAGTCGAAGATTTTGAGCACTTGAGAATGAGATTTTGAGATTTTGATGTTGTGTGCTGCATGAGATGATTTGATTGTGCAATTGGAATTAAAATAAGTATAATAGAATTTTGAATTTTGAAAATCGAATGTCAATTGCTTGAAATGTGGAAAGGTCGATGCATTTGAGTACTAGAAGTTGAAATTTCTTGATTGGTGTTGAGATTGATTAAATTGATGAGATATTTGAGTTTAGGTAATTAAATCAAGCATGTTAGAAGTTGAATTGAGTAAAATTGAACCTTCTATGCATGACTTCTTTAAAAGTCGAAACTTATGCAAAATTGAGATTTAGGGGTTTTCGATTTTCAAGTCGAAAGTGAAAATTGATTGAGTAATTGTTTAATTAGATTTATTCTGAGCTATTTATGAAAGTTTGAGAGTTTTCCGAGCATGTTTTGCATGAGATCTTGGAATGCGAATCCGATTTCATATTTAGATTCCCTAATTTATTTAAGAGAGACGAAACTGTTTTCGTTTGAAAATGAGAACTTTCATTTTTAAGTTGAAAAGTCGAGTAGTATCGAGTCAGCATGAGAATGTGTTTGAGTTCTGATTGAAGAATTGATTCAGTATTTGAGTTCATATGATTATTTGAGAATTTCTGGAATTTTTCTGGAATTAAATGAGAAGTTTTGAAAAAAATTTATTTTCCTGCCATTTAATTGAGTCAGTCGTGTACCTATGTGCGTATACTCAATCTGAGAAGTGATGATGTGTCTGACATGCACCCGTCGTATGGTATGATCATAATACTTGTGTGTGCCCACATGGACAGTACACGTTCCTATGCCCACAACCGGACTGGTTAGTCTTAGCGGTAAGCTAGGGTCGATCTCACGAAGAGAGAGCAACTATTTTACTCTTCGGGTGCACAAATTGAGTTGTCACGGTCTCAACCTATTTATTGCACAATAAGCTACAAGAAAATCAAATATAAAAGGGGAAAGATTTAGGGTAGGTCATGATCACTGTTGATATTTATATTCGGTTATAGGCATACTAAAGATCCGTCCATGCTTCATATAAACTCAAGGCGTGGCCCAAAGAAGTTGGGGCATTTCAAAAGATTATACTCCACACTTGGGATGGTTGAGTCCCTTCACCCCGGTCACAAGGCCGTACTTCACTCCACCTTAGATAGTAGTCATACCCGATCTCTCTAAGTATGACCCTCACCAACTTTCTCTTCCAAGTTTCCCGGGTCTGTACCTACAGAGCAGACATAACTCGTGGGATATCCATTTTCCGGTGACACGTCCAACCAGTCATCAATATGTCTACAATGCGTGAGGTGAGTCCTTTGGTCGATAACCATGGCTTTATCCCTCGTCACAGTTGATGGATAGCCATTAGAGAAGCCCAAGACCGAGGAAGGACACAATATCCCCTTGCCCATTCCTTGCCATCCAGATCTATAACACCGTTGAAGGCGCTCCTCAGCTACTTGATCATAGGCATACTGACAATATTGTTTGTCATGATATGACCTTTGCTTGGCATGGTCCAACCCTTACCGAGCGGAGATAACTCGCTCGGTCTGAACTATGCACGATATCTGCTCAGACCCTTCCGGAACTACTGGACCCAACCGAGTGCACAAATGCCTCACGAATAACTCAATCAACAGTTAATCACTTCCCCTTCCCAAATCTCACCAAGGGAATTACTCACACATAATTAAATACATAAACACAAAATAAAATGAACATGTAAATAACTAGAAATACGAAATACTTAAATAAATACCTGGAAAACCGCCTTAACCTTGTTCGTTACAACAGAATTAAAATACAGAAAATGATAAATTGTTTAGTGCGAAATGTAAAGACTTGAAACTAATTTGTATCTTGGGACTAAAACTAAGTAGAATATGATGAGGAACCAACCATATGTCAGCCACACTTGCGGGACTTATATAGTTGAGAGACGTCAGTCTGACCCTAACTATAGTTGTCTGATAGTATCCATGTGATTGACTTTCCATAAATAAATGGCCGCGATTGATTTGATTGTTGGGGATGATTGGCTTTAATTTATAGAGTTGACTATATCTGTCCCTTGCTGTTGATATCCCATATTCGCTAGAACCTTCCATCCTAGGCTTTTCACACGTTTTTCCATAAATTACCCATCTTTGGTTATTGCGACTACCCGTCATGGCCTTACCGACATGAGTGATCACCTTCCATATTTAGCTCGATCCTTAATTAATCCGATTGGTGATTGGCCGTCAATTATTGATTGATTGAGTTGACTCCATGTTTTTCTAGATCATTTTATCACTAGGTTTTGCTAGAATCTTCTACATATCTCATCCACGCGTCTTTCATTATTTAGCTCTTGGTGCTGTCTACTGCTGGCGATCATGGTTGTAGTGGCTGCTTCCTTCGGTAAGCCTCCTACCAGGTCGTCCACTTTGGAGATCATCGCTATTCTGAGTGGTACATCACCGAGGTCTCTTTCTGGGAATTGATTTCATACAGCTCGACTGATTTGTCTCAGTAATGCCCATACCGACCATATTTCATCTATATGCCCATTTCCGAGCTTCCTCTTCCAGAATACCTGTTTTCTCCCCTATACGACTTATACAGACACAAAAGAAGAAAAAAAAAAAAGGGGCCAAAAAGACCCAAAAGTCGAAGATGCATCACATACACACTTAATTCATACCTGCCCTCAAGTATGCAGATGGATTCACAAAAGACACCGATAGAAATAGAATAAAGAAAAGTAATAACAGACTCAAGACACGAAATCTGCACAATTACAAAAATCTGGTCAAACAAGCATATATCCACCAATATGGTCAATCCACAAACCCATATGAGCATTAAACTGACATGAATATCAAACAGTTACATAATAGAGTATGTATAAAAAAAGTGTATTCCTCACACGCTCAACCACTCAAGTGTGTCGCAAAGTGTATACTCTCATGCAATGCTATTATTGATTCCTCTATGGACTTCCGTATGGATTCATATCATATTATGGACATGTTGGTGAAGCCATCAAATGGTCTTTTATGGTAGTAATGGAGCATACGGTGATAAGGTAAGAATTTTCTGGGTAAGTGGCCAACTTTCTAGATACAGGCATACGAGCCTAAACTTCTCAATAAGAGTATTCCCATCACATTTTTCATCCTCTCTACAGATTCACATTTCATAATGGTTTTTTTTTTCTTTTTATTCTTTCTCTTCTCAGCGAATTCATCTTTCACTTATGTTCCCAGACTCCCTTCTTTTCTTTTCTTCTTTTATGTTTTCCACTTAGAACCAATAGATTCCCTTTCTTTTGGAAAGTGTGGAAGGCACACAAATTAAACATTTCATTACAAGGGTTTATGAAAGAATTAACTTCGGCTCAATAGTGGCTAGCAAAAGGATTTTAATTATGAACAAAATAAATTTGGGGCTCTAAAGCGAAGAAAATTTGCCCTAATCACACGAACAAGCACCAACAAATTAACATGAATCTTAACACAAGTTCTAAGAATAAAGATATAACATGCTCACACCAGAAATAAAAATTTTCAGTTCAAGCCTCATAGGTATGTTTTGTCCTGTATGATCATACCGTTATCATGAATTTATGTATTTTAAAGCTCATTCAACCTATCATACCAGTCAAACCAACATGCTAGTATCCCAAATTAAGTAAAAGTGCAAAAAGACTCAAGACTCAAAAGAAAAAAGAAAACAAAAAACTACAACTAAGGGGAGAGAACTTATTGTTTGGAGTGTGAGGGCTCAGTCTCAAGAGATTGGCTCTTCACTCGGTGAAATGCATCCCGAATGTCCATAGTTCGTGCCGTGACCATGTACGGATTAGAGATCATGTGTAGTAGTTATGGAGTAGTGAAGAGTGGATGAATGGAATTTTCGGCAGCTTCAAATACAAAATGTCTTGCCAGTTAAGGCAAACCATGACCACATGTCATACTGCTGCTTCGGTAATCCCTTAAGCATCTTGTCGTGTCTCCACCGACCCCACCTACACACTTTGATTCGCAAAGTGGGTTTTGATGTCCGATGCATAGGATCCATGACGAGGCTGTCATTCGCTCTCTCAAAATGAATTTGTAGCCTATCCTCACAGCTATATAATTAGCAAGTAAGTACAGGGACGATCCACAAGGAGTTGATTGTCGCTATCTCTTGAAAACTCATCCACCTGTAAAGAAAGGTTGGTTTTGCTATCTTGGTCACCAGGGCTCTCTTGCCCAATTCGAGAACTTAAATAAATAGTGGAAAGGAAACAGATAACTTGATTAATAATAAAAACGACTTGATCTTGACTAAGACATTATTAAGTGAAAACCCTAGCTTGGTCATTGGTACAAATATATTCATCACATGCATGCATCGTTAGTTATAGGACTTGAATGCTGAGATCCCTTTTTACTCGTCACGCTCTCAACAAACCCTTCCCTTACCTATCCTTACTTAGTTGGCGACGCACTGCCAGCTCCCTACCTTGGGCAATACCTTTGTCGGAGTCATCGTTCAGTTTCTTGCCCAAAGAGCATTAATCACTAGAAAGGCCCAACAAGGAATCATCACGTCTTGCCCAAAAAGGGTAGACACCTTCCTCTAATATTAATCGATCTTAATTGAGATAAGTTATGGAAAACACTCCTACCTCCCAATTGATTGGTGATCTAATATGTCCTAAGCGATTAACGGCCTATTAATCTCTTTATCGTATTATATCATATTAGAACAAGTTCATTAACATATCGGGACACAATCATGCAATTATCTAGCACAAATTAGACCTCTCAAGCATGAGTAATCACCTAAATATCTGGCCCAAATCAAGTATTAATACTTAGCTAGACATGAAAGTAAAACTATGAACACAATAATTAAAGGAATTTATAAGAAGAACTACATTAAAACTTATGAAGTACGTAAAGCAAATCCGGCCAAAAGTGCCGATGGAAAATAGTACGAATTAAACACAAATAAACTTTGCCCGTAGGACTTGTTTTTCTCTTCACAATCGCTTAAGTAATAAAAGGGAAAGAAACTAATAACGACTCGATCTAAACTACCTAAAATAGACTCTAAAAAGACACAAAATATGGACTCATCATGTGCACACACTTAAACCACACTTGTCCTCAAGTGTGCACAAACAATTTGCCCAAGACACAAACAAAAAAACAAAACAAAAAACTCCAAACATGATCAGCCTAGAAGAGTAAGTCAAAACAACACGATAATCTTTCTAAATAATCTGCAAGTGAAGGGAAAAAAATCCAATGCCATCAAACAAGTCAAGACAGAAATGTGAGCTTCTAAATTTCTTATTCTAAATCTCAGAACTTAACATTAGGTCTTTTTAGGTTTTTTAGGCTTAAGGCAATAGGTTGGAAGTATTTAGACCTTGGCTAAGGATCATTTAAACTCATGCTGGGCAACAGGGGTTTCCCAACTTCTTCTTAATTCCTTGCCTTAACTTCTCCAAGCTTAAGCTTTAACCTTTTCTAGGGAACTTATAATTTTTTTTCTTTTTATGTTCCCTTGTTTCTTCTTTCATTGTTTTTCCTTTTATTGGGCATAACCCAACTATCAACACAAAACTTATTTCTGCCCAGGATGTACCCCGATCATCTCCTTCTTGCCCTTTTCTTCTTTTATTGCCCAGGTTTACACAACCAGATAAACATCTTTTCAAAGGCAATATCTAAGTGATAGAAAGAATCAATTCGGCTCAAAGGGGTTATCAAAGGATAATGATATCACGTAGTCAATTCAAGCTCAATGGGCTAATGAAAGAATGACCTAAATCACCTAAGTTCAGATATTATAAACCAAAGTACAGGCAAGTTCTAATTCTTTCTAATCAAGATGTCTTTAATCACACACAAAGAATAAATTAAGTTAAGCTCAAATCCTCATAGGGTATGCTCACAACTCAATCCATCATACAAGTCATCTTCTAGCATGCATAAACTTAACACTGTTCAACAAGCAGCAATTATGCATACAAATCATCATATCATCTTGCCCAACAACTCCATGCCGATCAACTCAAATACTTAAAACAAAAAACATGGCACAGACACCCCACGCACACACTTTGCTTATAGCAAAGTCCATTCATGGAGGCCTCAACCTTAGACTTAACAAACTCTTTGACAGACATTCAGCCTCCCTACGCACACACTTTGCTTAAAGTAAAGTAGTGGACGTTAAAAGGTCAAGACTCAGATACAAAACTACACAAGTTATTCGCCTACCTCACCACACATTTTGCAGGGCAAAATGTGGGTGAGGTATTCGATCACTCATCAGATACAAGACAAATAAAGGGCAAAATGTGGGTGAGGTATTTGATCACTCATCAGATACAAGACAAATAAAACAAAAGACACTAAACACAAATAAAGACACAAAAAAACTACTACACAAACATGAGGACATAATTAAGCAGATAGATCAGAAGCTGACCCCAATTTAAGGTGGCGGGCAATGCTGTTGAGAGTAACTTACATGGTCAGTTGCCCATTCCACAGCTCCTTGAGAAACTCCTCAGTCTTGCCCAGCCTCTCAAAGACTTCCTTTAGCTGGGCAGAAGGAGACTCAACCTCCTCCTCATCATCTTCCTCCTCCTCATCAATCACTGTTTTCTTGGCCAATCTGGCTGACTTCTTGGGCGGCAAATGTGATGGTGCTGGTTGATCCTTCTCATGCGCCTCCAACAGACGCCATTCTTTTCCATGCTTCACCACCTCTTTCATCTTGCTCAACTTCTCCATGTTGAGCTCGTCAGCCGGTGTCACCTCAAAATCCTTCACCTCGTCATGAAGTTCCAATCCCTTGATGTAAGTCGTAACAAAGTGCCACACGAGTACTTCTGCCTCGCCTTGCCCATCACTGCTCTCAACTGCTCCATCAAGAAGACTGCAAAATTCAACTTCTTCCTTATCAACATACAAAATAGTATGTAGACCTCCTTATTGGCTAGCGAGTTCCCACTATCCCTCTTACCACACATGCTAAGCAAGGATCCTATGAGCAATGCGGAGGGCTGGCGTCTTCAGGTCGGACGCTTTATTATCTCCAGACTTGAACTCTGTTCCCATGCTGACCTCCTTCCACATCCGGATCCATTCCTCCTTGGGCAGGTCCACTGGAACCTTCTTTCCTGCCCTCCTAAACTCCAGCTTCTGAAACTCCGTCATCATGGCGAACCCTAGAATCTGGTTCAAGTCATTCAACCCAGCCATAAATGGCTGCCCATTCAACATGAACTCGATTGACGCCGAGTTCCCTTCTCTATCTAGCATAAACTCCATAGATCCGTACACCTCTCCCACCAATTCATCATAGATGTGGCAGGATAGTGTCAGGAATCTTCCTAGCCACACCCCTCGAACAGGGCTCTTACTTCCATCGCAATGTCCAGGGAGTCCAGGTCACCAAAATCAACCTCTCTGGGCACGAAAACCTTCATGGCGGACAAGTCTTCCGCTTTCTTTCCCTTCTTCATCCCTCGCGACTCAGACTCCTCCTTCTTGATCTTCCGAGCAGCGGACCTTGTAATCTTCTCCCCCATAATCTAGACATCTTCGTCCTCAGACTCCATCATTCTCTGCCTCTTCCATTGGTTCTTGGAAGAAGGTGTGGTGACCTTCTTCTCCTCCGTAGAAGACTCGCCACCCAATGACGAGGTAGCTTCAGACGTAGCCACCTTCGTCTTCTTCTTAGCCTCCTTTTCCAGTTGGCCTTTCTTTCTCTTCTCATTTCTTTTCTTTGCATTCTGCTCCACTTCTTCGCACAACTTGTTGAAGGAATCATCGAATTTCTTCTTGTCTTCCTGCTCTCCTTCATCCTCTTCTACCATCTCCATCTCCACGTCATCATCTTACTTTATCTCTCTCTCCTCTTATTCTGGTGGCATGTCCCCCGGTGCTACTTCTTCAGTGGTTTTCTCCGGTGTAGAAGAAGTTCTACCTACCGGAGTAACTTTGTCTGCCTTCATCTCCTCCGGTACCACCATTGTTTCAGCGAGAGCTCTGCTGATAATCTCCTCTACTTCAGTTGTAATAGGGTACGGTACCACCCAAGATATTGGGCCTGCTGCGGACAAAGAGGCTTCCGATGGCAGCAATTCTGGTTTAGAAAGGTCGATATGGGTTCCGTGAGGAATTTTGTTGAGTTTATTCTTAGGGCGTGTGGAAACCATGGTGGGATTTTAGGGTTTTAAATTTGGGGAAGAAATGTGTAATGCCGAAATTGGAGGAGTTGAGGATGGAAGATGGATTATGGTAGTTTATGAATTGATAGTTTACGTGGGGAAGTGGAAAGGTTTGAGGGGATAGACGTGGTAGGGTGGCAGGTGGTTATAGGGCTAGGGGTAGATTTTGAGTGCAGTTGTCACATCCCATGTGGTGTGGGCAGTTACTGTCTCGTCAGCTATGTTGCCCAAGTCCATCGCTTAGCCCAGAGCGCCGCTCTTGCTTTCCTACGCACACACTTTTCTCAAGGCAAAGTGTTAGATCCTTCTTCTTCCTTTCACTCAATACCTGTTCTCTGCAGGTCACGAACACACTACCATATGCAAAGCAAAATTTCTTTTATCTTATTGGTTAGATATTTCTACCCAAGGTGGAATTAAAATACACCTAAATTTGATGGAAAAATTAAAAATATGGCTATTTTAATCCCTACCTTCACCTTTTTTTTTCTTTTTATTTTTTTTTTAAGAAAAATAAGAAAAAAAATGTACCAGGTTGTCTCCTAGCCAGCGCCCCAGTTACCGTTGTGGGCACGACGTTTGCCTAAGTTAGGGCTCTATGTCACAGAGGAATTTCAAGTATTTTTCTGGTTTCTCCTAGACTTGGCCAAAGAAAGCCTTCAATCTCTCTCCATTGACCTTGAAAAATTTTCCCGTGTTTGCATTTATTACCTCTACAGCTCCATTCAGATATGTGGCTTGCACTTCGAACGGACCAACCCACTTAGTAGATAGTTTCCCCAACATGAATTCAAACTTAGATTGGTATAACAACACCTGTTGCCCAGGTTCGAACTTCTTGACCTTGATCAATGCATCGTGAGCTTTCTTCATCCTTTCTTTGTACAACACGAAACTGTGATATGAATTGAGTTGTATTTCCTCGAGTTTCTGCAATTGAAGCTTCCTAGCTTGGCCAGCCTTATCCCAGTCATAATTCACCTTCTAAACTGCCCAATACGCTCGATGCTCTATTTCCACGGGTAAGTGTCACATCTTGCCAAAGACCATCCTGTAGGGCGATATCCCAAATGGGGTTTTGAACGTTGTCCTGTATGCCCACAGTGCATCTTCAGGATGCAAACTACAGTCCTTCCCTGTTGGGCTGACTGTCTTTCTCAAGACAACGTTTACAATGTGATTAGACAATTCAGCTTGACCATTTGCTTAAGGGTGATAAGTATTCGAAATCCTATGATGTACTCCATATCTGCTCATTAACCCTTTTACAGCTCCATTGCAAAAGTGCGTACATTGGTCACTGATGATTGCCCTGGGCACACCAAACCGGCTGAAGATATTGCCTTTGAGGAATTCCACAACTACCTTTGAGTCATTAGTTGATGTTACCTTGGCCTCCACCCATTTCGACACATAGTCGACTGCCAACAGTATGTATAGATTTTCTCTCGAGTTGGGCAGTGGTCCCATAAAATCCATTCCCCATATATCAAATACTTCCACAGGCATGACTGGGGTCATGGGCATCTCATTCCTCTTGCTGATGTTGCCCTCCTTTTGGCATTGAGCACTCCATTTGCACCATTCAAAGCTGTCTTTGAACACATTGGGCCAATAAAATCCACAGTCCAATATCTTCTTTGCCATCCTTTTTGGTCCAAAATGACCCCCACACACCTTTGAATGACAATGTGCGAGGATACTTTCTTGTTCCTTCTCATCAACACACCTACGAATAACTTGGTCGATACACATTTTCCACTAATATGGTTCATCCCAGATGTAATATCGACTCTCCACCTTCAACTTGTTCTTTTGATACAGGCTGAGGTTGCCTGGAAGTCGTCCCAGAACAATATAGTTATACAGGTCAGCATACCACAGATCTGGGTTGTCTTTGGCAAGAGTGAGATGTTCATCCGGGAAAGTCTCCTTGATTGGCTTGATTTCTTCTTGTTGGATGATATAACCCAGAAGATCAACCACTAAATTCTGAGCCCCAGCCTTGTCCTTGATTTCAACATCGAATTCCTGAAGTAGCAGAATCCACCTTATCAATCTGGGTTTGGTCTCCTTCTTGGCCATGAGGAACTTTAGGGCAGAGTGGTCAGTGTAAACTATGGTCTTGCCCCCGAGTAGGTATGATCGAAATTTTTCGAAGACAAACACCACATCTAGTAGATCCTTTTCTGTAGTGGAGTAATTGCATTGGGCGGGATTGAGAGTTCTGGATGCATAGTATATTACATGATTCACTTTCCCTCTCTTCTGCCCAAGAATAGCTCCCACTACATAGTCACTTGCATCGCACATCACCTCAAACGGCATTTTCTAATCCGATGGCTGAATGATAGGTGCTAATACCAAGATCTCCTTTAGTGTATGGAATGCCTTCTTGCAGTCTTCATCAAAATTCCACTCCACTTCTCCTTCTAATAGTCTGGTCATGGGCTGCGCAATCTTAGCAAAGTCTTTGACAAACCTCCTATAAAATCTTGCGTGTCCAACAAAACCACGCAGCTGCTTCACGTTGCTCAGGTATGGCAACTTGGCTATGATAGCTATCCTTGCCTTGTCGACCTCTATCCCTCGTTCTGATATGACATGCCCAAGGACTATGCCCTCCTTGACCATGAAGTGGCACTTCTTATAGTTGAGTACCAAACTCTTATCCACACATCTTTTCAACACCATTTCCAGGTTGCTTAAGCACTTGTCAAAATCTGATCCATAGACAGTAAAGTCGTCCATGAACACTTCTATGCATGTTTCAAGCAAATCTGAGAATATGCTCATCATACATCTTTGGAATGTTCCAGGACCGTTGCATAGACCAAAAGGCATCCTTCTATATGCGAATGTACTGAATGGGCAAGTGAAGGTGGTCATGCCCTAGTCTTCTTCCGCGACCCAGATCTGCATATAGCCCGAGTAACCATCGAGAAAACAGAAGTACTTGTTGCCAGCAAGCCTTCCGAGCATCTCATCAATGAAGGGTAACGAGAAATGATCCTTCTTGGTCTTCTGATTCAACTTCCTGTAATCAATGCATACTTGCCATCTTGTTTGTAGCCTCGTGGCCACCATCTCCCTCTGCTCGTTCTCTACCACTTGAATACCGGATTCCTTGGGCACGACATGCACTGGACTGACTCATCTACTGTCCGAAACCGAGTAGATAATCCCTAGGTCCAACAGCTTCAAAAATTCTTTCATCACTACCTCCTTTATTGCTGGGTTCAACCTTCTTTGAGGATCTCTGATGGACACGGCATCCTCCTCGAGTAAGATGTGACGTCTGCACACAGTTGGGTTAATACCTCTTATATCGGCCAATGTCTATCGATGGCCAACTTGTACTCCACCATGACTTCTTTCACCCGTTCTTCTTTCTCAATTGATAACTCAACACTTATGATTACTGGTAGAGTCTCATTTTCTCCCAAGTAGATGTACTTCAAGTGGCTAGGCAATGATTTCAATTCCAGCTTTGGTACTTTTTCTATTGATGGCATCAACCTGTCTTCTTGTTTCAATGCAGGAATCACTAATGGTTCTACCCTTCGAAAGGGTTCTGCACCTGTTCTCAGATAATGCACTGCTTCAATCAGCTCAACTGATCCATCTTGGGCAACAATCTCAGTTAGGCCAATTTGAAGAACTACATTCAGCTTATCTTCAATTGTTATTTGTGGCCAGAACTCATCCACCATTTGCTCAATATGGTCAATGCTATGCACCAGTTCCGTGTCACTAGGTTGTTTTATTGTGTTGTAAAGGTCAAATGACACTACTTCTCCTCCAAACTCATATGTCAGTTTCCCCGTATTGCAGTTGATTCTTATGCGAGCGGTCTTCAAGAATGGTCTTTCCAATAACATAACTGGTGCCTTGTGCGACGATCTCCCCATGTCCAAAATATAGAAACCCACTAGAAAAATTAGGTCCCTTACCCTGACCAAGACGTCCTCTAGAATCCCTTCAGGCCATACAGTCGATCTATCCGCTAGTTGAATAGCCACCCTTGTAGGTTTGTGTGGCCCCATCCTGAGATCATCATACATTGATTTGGGTATGACGTTAATCGACACTCCAAGATCCAGCATAGCCTTTTCAATCTTCATATCTCCAATGATGCAGTGAATATAGAACATCCCTGGATCAGTGCACTTGGTCGACATGGGGGTGTCTTGCAGCACTGCAGATACATTCTCACTCACTTGAAACCTTGCATCGTCTGTGTACTTAATCTTTCTTGGCATAGTTCCTTCAAAAACTTGGCACACTTGGGCATAGACTGTAAGGCGGTCAGGAGTGGTATGTTGACATCGACCTTTTGAAACATTTTGGTTAGTTCCTTCATCTCTTATGCTTCCTTATCCTTTGCAAATCATCCTGGGTAAGAAGCCTTTGGCTCATAAGGTTTTAACTTAGTCGCATTCTTAACCTCTTTCATTGCTTTCGCTTTGATTTCAGCAGCGTCGAGCTCAGCCTTCCTTCTTATGTCTGCCGCTTCCCTTTCAACCTATGCCCCCTTTTCAACTGATAATTCTTGCCATAGATCTTCAACATCACCTGAACCCATGGGTGCTTCTTCATACTTTTTTGGTTCAGCCTCATCCTCTTGTTCAGTATCATCATCGTGCCCAAGAGACTGTTGTTGCTCAGATACAGCGTCTTGAGGTACATAGTGGTTAGACACTCTTACTTCAGGTAACTTAGCTCCACTACGCAATGTAATAGCATTCACTTGAGCCTTCTTTATCTCAACTTGAGATGGTAGTTCTCCCTTTCCTCCATTTAGCATTGACTTAATCTGAGAGATTGATTCTACCAAATGGCTCAACGTTCCATTAATATCTCTCATCCCTCTCCTCGTCTCTATGCGAAAGCTGTCCAACTCTTGATACCCCTTCCTTTGTTCAGCTGCAAGTCTCTCCACTTCACTCCTCAGGGTATCTCTAGGTTGATCTCTATTATGTGGGGGTACATATGGTTGATGTGGTAGTTGCCCTTGTTGAGGTGCGTTCAGGTAATTGTTGTTTTCATATCTCAGATTGTCATTGGATCTCCAAGGTCCATTGTTGAAATTCCTTTGCTGCCCAACATCTCCTTGCTGGTATGGTTGCCCCATGGTAATAACTTCTTCATCTTCGTACAGTGATGGGCACCTATCAGTGGGATGAGTGTTAGCAGCACAAAGTTCACACTTTATAACTCTCTTCCTCAGGATCTAGCCAGGATTCTCATTCCTAATCGCATTATTCTTGTTCTGGTTCATCATCTCCTTCATCATAGATACTAGGATATCAAATTTGGAATTACTACTGGTCGGCTCATGCGTCCTGGGTACGATGGTCTTTCTCTTCCTAACTGTCATCTCAGCGAATAATTTGAATATTTCACTAGCTGGTTTATTGATAACGTTGCCTCCACAGGCTGTTTCGATCCAGTCTTGCTCAGATTGCCTCAGCCCATTCATGAAGGCATTAATCAAATATTTGTCACCTAAACCATGCTGAGGACACCTTGCAATCAGCTTCTTGTACCTAGAGTGGTAGTCATAGATAGATTCTCCATTGCCCATCTTTATATTCTGAATTGCAGCTCTAGCGTTCTGGATCCGGGCAAAGGGATAGTATTGCTCAAGAAACTTCTGTTGCATTTGTTGCCAAGATGTGACGCTGCCCTGAGGTAGTTGGTACAACCATTCCCTTGCTCCATCTTGTAGCGAAAATGGGAACGTCAGAAGGCGAATATATTCCCTCAGTGCGTTTTCTGCAGCGTGGTGTGCACAGTACACATTGCCATCTCGAAGTCCTATAAGTGGCATTGAGGATCCTCTCCAGGCAAATCACTAAACTTGGGCAAGATCTGTATCAGAGAATGTTTCAGCTCCCAACTGGTAGTGATAGCAGGCAAAGTGATGATTGCTGGGTTCAAGTTGACATCTATTGGAAACATGATTTCCTTCAGAGTCTTCTCAAGATCAGCTTGTTGTTGCTACTGCATTTCTTCTTCTTCAGACTGTTTGCAATCTGAATTTTGTGGTAGTGACCTTTCCTCGTCACTCGCTCATTCCTCCTCTCATGCTCGTTTTTCAGCTTCCCTCTTTAGTTACTTTTGCTCCTTGATTTACTTCTCTGGTTAATGATAATACTTCAATTCACCGTCGATCCAAATAGGGTTAGAGCTAAACATAGACAGGATCTCTCCCTCAAGAGACAATTACAAAATTAGCTCCCTGGCAACGGTGCCAATTTTGACGAGGCTATCATTCGCTCTCTCAAAATGAATTTGTAGCCTATCCTCACAGCTATATAGTTAGAAAGTAATTACAAGGTCGATCCACAAGGAGTTGATTGTCGCTATCTCTTGAAATCTCCTCCACCTATAAAGAAAGGTTGGTTTTGCTATCTTGGTCACCAGGGCTCTATTTGCCAATTCGAGAACTTAAATAAATGCTAAAAAGGAAACAGATAACTTGATTAATAATAAAAACAACTTGATCTGGACTAAGACATTGTTAAGTGAAAACCCTAGCTTGGTCATTGGTACAAATATATTCATCACATGCATGCATCGTTAGTTATAGGACTTGAATGCTGAGATCCCTTTTTACTCATCACACTCTCAACTAACCCTTCCCTTACCTATCCTTACATAGTTGGTGACGCACCGCCGACTCCCTACCTTGGGCAATACCTCTATCGGAGTCATTGTTGAGTTTCTTGCCCAAGGAGCATTAATCACTAGAAAGGCCCAACAAGGAATCATCACGTCTTGCCCAAAAAGGATAGACACCTTCCTCTAATATTAATCGATCTTAATTGGGATAAGTTATGGAAAACACTCCTACCTCCCAATTGATTGATGATCTAATATGTTCTAAGTGATTAACGACCTATTAATCTTTAATCGTATTATATCATATTGGAACAAGTTCATTAACATATCAGGAACACAAGCATGCAATTATCTAGCACAAATTAGACCTCTCATGCATGAGTAATCACCTAACTATCTTGCCCAGATCAAGTATTAAAACTTAGCTAGACATGAAAGTAAAACTATGAACACAATAATTAAAGGAATTCATAAGAAGAACTATATTAAAACTTACGAAGTACGTAAAGCAAATCCGACCAAAAGTACCGATGGAAAATAGTAAAAATTAAACATAAATAAACTTTTCCCTTAGGACTTGTTTTTCTCCTCCCAATCGCTTAAATAATAACAGGGAAAGAAAGTAATAATGACGGCGACATTCATAGCAGCTAGGCTTCAATATTATAGGCGAGCACTTAGGGTTTGGGCCTCCGGTCCTTAACATGGAAGGAATCCACGAGCTACCTTGGTATGCAAGTAATACTTGATAAGCACGACCGCAACATGGCAAGTCACGTCTATCTCCAAGAGATCCCTTGCGGATCCTAAATCTAGTCGGATAAGGAAAGACATTTAAGTTAGATCATCTTATTCTTATCCTTCTTAACCTAGGAGAGAAACTTGCCAGCTGACCAAAGCACTCCGCCTATCTTGACCAATGATGCTTTGCCTGACTTGCCTCTAGAAATGAAGCTTTCTATCCCTGTATTGCCCAGTTTCCACGTGCAAGGCAACAGACCACCTCCTGCCTAGAATATGTCCTCCAAGACACTAAAACTAAACAAAACACACACAAAGATTCGATCTAAACTACCTAAAACAGACTCTAAAATGACACAAAATATGGACTCATCAATCCAGCTCATCTCATCTATATGGTTAGTCCACCAAGAAAAATAAAATACTAGAAAATACAAAGGAATATAAATTTCAAAGTAGTAATGGTCATACCAACAACCTTATTATGGGTTGTCTCCTAGTCAGCGCTCTTGTTTATTGTTTTGAGCTTGACATTCTTCCACCCGTCATGCAATACTAATTAATAGAAGAAACAATATCTCCATATTCTTCAATATGCGTCCGGGCTTTAGATTCAAATCAGTCGGTATGGGGCATACTGACTGACAAAGGATCTACGGGATGGCGACTACCACCCCGTGTCTCGCTGTCCTATGTTACACAATAAGCGGAAGATGAAATGTGAAGAGTAAAATTTTTACGCGTCACTCCCCGGCAACGGCACCAATTTTGACACACACTCGTCGTATGGTACAATCAAAATACTTGTGTATGCCCTAGACGGACAATACACGCTCTATGCCCACAACCGAACTGGTTAGTCTTAGCGGTAAGTTAGGGTTGATCCCACGGAGAGTGAGGAACTATTTTACTCTTCGGGCGCACAAATTGAGTTGTCACGGTCTCAACCTATTTACCTGCACAATAAGCTAAAAGAAAATCAAATATAAAAGGGGTAAGATTTGGGGTAGGTCATGATCACTGTTGATATTTATATTCGGTCATAGGCATACTAAAGATCCGTCCATGTTTCATATAAACTCAAGGTGTGGCCCAAAGATTCTGGGGCGTTTCAAGAGATTATACTCCACACTTAGGGATGGTTGAGTTCCTTTTGGTCACTTGGTCCAAAGGTTACGCTTCACCCCGGTCACAAGGCCGTGCTTCACTCTTCATTAGATAGTAGTCATACCCGATCTCTCTAAGTATGACCCTCACCAACCTTCTTTTCCAAGTTTCCCGGGTCCGCATCTACAGAGTAGACCTAACTCGTGGGATATCCATTTTCGGTAACATGTCCAACCGGTCATTGATATATCTGCGATGCGTGAGGTGAGTCCCTTGGTCGATAACTAGGGCATTATACCTCGTCACAGTTGATGAATAGCCATTAGAGAAGCCCAAGACCGAGGAAGGACGCAGTATCCCCTTGCCCGTTCCTCGCCATCCAGATCTACAACACCGTTGAAACCGCTGCTCAGCTACTCGGTCATTGGCATACTGACAATGCTGTCTGTCATGCACTGCCCTTTTGCTTGGCGTGGTACAGCCCTAACCGACGCACAAATGCCTCAAGAATAACTCACATATCAACAGTTAATCACTTTCCCTTCCCAAATCTCACCAAGGAAATTACTCACACATAATTAAATACATAAACACGAAATAAAATGAACAAGTTAATAACTAGAAATACGAAATACTTAAATAAATACCTAAGGCAAACCGCCTTAACCTTGGTTGTCATAACGGAATTAAAATACAGAAAACAATAAATTGTTTAGTGCGAAATGTAAAGAACTGAAACTAATTTGTATCTTGGGATTAAAACTAAGTAGAATATGATGAGGAACCAACCATATGTCAGCCACACTTGCTGGACTTATATAGTTGAAAGACATCAGTCTAACCCTAACCGTAGTTGTCTGATAGTATCCCTGTGATTGACTTTCCATAAATAGATGGTCGTGATTGATTTGATTGTTGGGGATGATTGGCTTTAAGTGATAGAGTTGACTTCATCTCTCCCTTGCTGTTGATATCCTAGATTCGCTAGAACCTTCCATCCTTGGCCTTTCACACGTTTTTCCATAAATAGCCCATTTGTGCTGACTGCTACTGCCCGTCATGGCCTTACCAACATGAGTGATCACCTTCCATATTTAGCTTGATTCTTAATTGATTCGATTGGTGATTGGCCATCAATTATTGATTGATTGAGTTGACTCCACGTTTTTCCAGATCATTCTATCACCAGGATTTGCTAGAATCTTCTAATATCTCATCCACGCATCTTTCCTTATTTAGCTCTTGGTGTTGTTTACTGTTGGCGGTCATGGTCATACTGGCTGCTTCCTTCGGTAAGCCTCGTAACATGTGGTACACTTTGGGGATCATCGCTATTCTGAGTGGTACATCGCTGAGCTCTCTTCCTGGGGGATTGATTTCATACGGCTGCCCATACCAATCATATTTCATCTATATGCCCATTTTCGAGCTTCTTTCTCTAGAATACCTGTTTTCTCCCCTATATGACTTATACAGACACAAAAAAAGAAGAAAAAGGGGTCAAAAGGCCCAAAAGTCGAAGACGCATCAGTGGCCATGCATGAATTGTGTTTAAATTGATGAGAATTAATCTTGTACTTTTCTGAGATAGTTTGAAATATGAAATCGAGAATTATTGATCGTAGTATGTGATGGTCCTGGTAACGAGTATCTAGTATATAGGGGGGGGGGGGAGAATCCACCATTAGCGATTTTTCAATTACAAAATCTTTTCACCGAGTTAACTGCTCAGGGCAATTCGCTCAATAACTAAGAAAGTCAGTTGGAGCTGATTACAAAGTTAGGTGCACATCTGACTTCTTTGGCTAAGGGTTAGCTATGTAATCTAACTGAGGTTTCAAGGAGTTAAGCTATGTGAAAGTTGGCAGAAATTAAAGCTCGTTACTTAAACTGAAACCTTTATGAAAACGGGGAAGGTCAAGTTCCTAAAACTGCCATGATGAACTGCCCTGACTGAGCTTTAGTGTCCGTCTCCGGGTTCTATCCAAGACCTTCTACGCATTTGTGAGGTCGTTGGTTACTTAACATGCTCTCTAGAGCTTCGCTCGAGTAATGAAGGGATACTATCTTCTCATGTGCATGCTTCAGCTTCATTTGCAACTGAGAGATGTATTTCGCCTGAGTCCTGGTCATATTAATTAAGTTGATGACCTGACTGTTGGTTGACTGAGCAACTTCTTCATAAAGTCTTCTGTTTTCATCCACGATATTCTCTATGTCTTGATCCTTCATGATCAGCTCGTTGCTCATGATGCCATATTCAGCTTGGAGGGCTTTGCACTAGTTAACTTGAGCGTTGCACAATTTGCTCAAGTTTTCTACTTCATCCCAAGACAGTTCAACATCTTCGTCCAGTTTTCTTCCACGTGGGTTAGCAGAATGAATATTGTGAGAGGGATGGAAAGAAGAGCTTACCTCGCCCGTCGACTCTTCAGGTAATGCCATGAAGTGTTGGTCTTTGTATCCTGAGCTGGATGGGAAGTCAACTTCCTCTCCTTCTGAATCTGTGAATATGTCGGTGTCATCGATGTCATCCTTAATGATCATGGCCTAGGTCTTCTCATTGGCCTTTCTCCGGAGGACATATTTCTCCTTTTTGGAGAGATCAAAACAGTCGACCTTGAAGTGTCTTGGCTTCCTGCATTCAAAGCATGCATCGCTTTGATTCCTTGAGTAGGTTTCAGTTGAGCTCCGCCTGCTCCTGTTAATCCTTTTGTACTTTTAGATCTTGGAGTTCATCTCGAGTTGTTTGGTCATTTCCTCGACCTTCTTCTGAAGTTCAAACCTGCTTGGTTGATCCCTAGTTGAAGAGTCAACGGACCGAGAGGTTCAAGCGAACTTGGATCTTCCTGAGTTTGCTCGAAGTGCCACTGGCTTGGTCGCTGAGCTTTGCTCGGTATGTTCTGGCTTCTGAAGTTTGGTGTGCTTCAGTTAGAGGATATCATATTCATTCGCCTTAAGTATGGAGAACACCTTCTCAGTTTTCATCGAACTGAGGTCACTTCGATTTTGATGGATGACTCTGTAAACCGCTCAGTCTTCGCCTAGTGCGGAGAGAACTTTCAAGTTCATCTCATGCTGAGAGTATTTGTCCTTTCTGATACTCTTGATGTCCATAATGACCTCTGTGAATCTCAGCTCCATCTTGTTGATGGACTCATCGGCGAGCTGAGAGAAGTTCTTGTACTTTTGACAGACTAAGGTGAATTTATTCTTCTTAATCTCGTCAGAACCTTCACAGAGTGCAGCTAGGGCTTCCTCCATATCTTTTGCTATGGAGCAATCGATGATCTTCGGCAGGAAGGCTTTGCCGATGGTGGAAGAGATAACACTCTTTGCAATGTCATCGAGCTGCGCAATGTTTCTTTTTTCCTTGGTGTACGCTTCTGGATCTTTTGGCTCTAACTTCATAGTCACTTCTCCATCCCCAGGAGTAGTAGAAGGAACCAATTGCATCATAGGAATTAGAAAAAAAGCTTCATTTATATGCATATATTTATTATTCACTTTTATTTTTTTTACAGTTTTTGCGATTCCATGGATTATAACTATTTTCACAAATACCTCGACGATTCTAGATTATTAGATGGGTATGACCAATTTATTTAACTATATATATTAATATATTATTTTATTTGTAAAATAAAAATAGAAAATTTTTCAACAAAGTAAAAAAAGATCTTTCGGGGCCCCAAGAACTGACTGAGTCACACGGATGGGACCATTTTCAATGGTCTCCCACATCCTGTGATGTCTGGCAGTCAGTGCTATCTTCAAATGAAACTTCCACGTAGAGTAGTCATCTACAGAGAACTTCGGTAAGCTTCCAAGCAGCGTCAGGTTCATGTTTTCTGCACACCAAAAGTGACAAACAAGCAAATATGCAGCAAAATGCACCAAAAAGATTTTCAAAAAAGATACGTTCAGTGACCACTGAAAAATTTACTTAACTCACACCTTGTGAACCAGAGTCAGCAGTCATTTGAACCACTACTCTGATACCACTTGATGGTCCCGGTAATGAGTATTTGAAGTATGGGGGGGGGGGGGAATACGCCAGTAGGAATTTTTCGATTTCAAAATCTTTTCACTGAGTTAACTGCTCAGGTCAGTTCGCTCAACAACTAAGAATGTCAGTTGGAGCTGATCACATAGTCAGATGCACAACTGACTTCTTTGGATGAGGGTCAACTATGTAATCTAACTCAGGTTTCAAAGAGTTAAGCTATGCGGAAGTTGGTGGAAATTAAAGCTCGTTACTTCAACTGAAACCTTTATGAAAACGGAAAAGGTCAAGTTCCCAAAACTTAGAGCAGTTTGTAAGAATGCAGTTTGTATGTAGAGTCAGTTGGTTAGGTAACTGAAATATAAATACTGAAAGTAAATGCTGGGAATAAACGGTACAGTATTTTTACGTAGTTCAGATATTGACCTCCTACATATAGGACTTCTTTTTCGGGGAAGCAATCCACTAGATAAGTTTACGTATGCTTATCAAACGTTTCACTTGGTTGGCGGATACCAAGCAACCTAACCAATTCAATTATGGATTCGAACCAAACCTTACAACACTTTTGCGGGCACATGTACAGCCTGGTCTTAGATTACGGGTTCTAAGGGACCTAGTATGAGATTGCGAGTTCTAAGTGACCTAGTCTTAGATTACGGGTTCTAAGGGACCTAGTGTCTCTGATTGCTAGTTCAAAGATAGAGCTGAGGTTTGGGGGTTGGGGGTTTTTCCAACTATGAAGCCTTCTACACAGAAAGAAGTGGAGGCTTCTTCCTAAGGCTTAGAGACTCAATCTTTTGGGAGAGAGTATGCTCAGATTTAAATAACCAAGAACCTAATTTCTAGACTCGATCAAAGAAAAGGCTTTTTGAGAGGCTAGATGAAAGAATAGGAGGAGGTGTGGACACTCGACTTCTACTGATTCTTCGACTCGGTTGTTCTTGCTCTGCAGAGAGTGGTTGTCTATTGCTTTTTCTTCACTTCACTGTGCTTGTCTTAGTGTCTTCTCTCTCTCTCTCTCTCTCTCTCTCTCTCTCTCTCTCTCTTTCTTGAATGTGGAGACCTCTATTTATATAGAGGGAGATCTAATTAGCCATTGGAAAGAGCCATTTGATCAAAAGCATGGCACTTCACCTACAAACTTTCATAAAATGGCACTTCACTACAAACTTTCATAAAATGGCAACTGTGACCTTTGCTTTTTGTGCGTCTCTATTGTCGGTCCATTTATAGTAAGTTTCTAGCTGACTTGTGTTTCTGAGTAGATTTGAATTTGGATTCCAACTCTTCTGCCTTCAACGTCTTCAAAGTCTTCTCTTCTCATCTTTGTGATGTTTGACTTCAACACAACTTCCCTTCATGCTTGAGTTGCATGGTTCAGTTATGGAGTCAACTGAGTTGTGGTCCAACTGAGTGAGTTCCTCACGAATTGACTTCTTCAGTGTAGCTGACTTCTTCTGCTCGAATCATGTAAAGATAAAAATCTATATGCTTAAAGAGTGAGCTATAACTAAGTTCAGACTGATGGCTTTCATCTAATCGGTTGGGGTCAGTTGAGTTTTATGATAAATCAAAACCTTTACTAATTTTCCAACAATATGAATAGTGATTTCTAATTTTGAAATATTTGATTAAGTGTTGTTGTGATTGATGATTGCCGAGAATGTTTAGTACTGTTGCTGAGTTGATGTCAGTCTGTTGGTATAGTTCCTGAGTAGATGTTAAGAGTCGAGAAAGTTCGATAAGTCGAACCGAGAATTATAAGAAAATGTGAGTCAAGTAGAAGTCTAGGTAACCGAACCTAGATTCTTATTTTTCTAAGTCGATATCGTCCTTATAAGAGCTTATTCTTGAAGGAACAAGAAGAAAAGAGTTATTCCGAGCAAGCCAACTTTAGACTGGTGTGCTTTTTAACCGAGAATTAATGAATGTGATTATTATTATCATATTATGTGAGTTTTTCAAATTAATTGATTTGTCAATTGTTTGAGTTTTGGTGTGATAATCATCTACTTGAGTTTAACAAATTCCATCCTGTGTGAGACGGGATGACGTGTACACATAGTAGTGACTGTGAGGGTTTCTTCGGTCAGGCCGGTCGTGGTGTTTGAAAAGGAGGCCTACTTCTCAGAAAAGAAAATATTTTTGAGCATGCACAAGTTAACTGTTTTTTATAACTCTACCATTTGTGATGCAGCAAGAGAGGCAACTTTAATTTATAGCTTTATCGAGCATGATTTCAAATTATTTCGGCATTTTTTCATTGAGTACGAAGTACTCAGCCCTGCATGTTATTTTCTAAAACGTGTATGTAAGCTCGGATGATGATGATGGCTCAGTGTGCTTAGCGGCGTTAATTATATTTTAATCGAGTCTATTTAAGCTGGGTTATGTGTCTTCATACATATAACTTTGGGACTTGATGTATTTCCGCTGCAACACTCATGTAATAGCCCAGCTTCCAGATTGACGGCTAACCCCACAAACTATTACAAAATATTTTCTAGTGTGCTTTGTCCTCACAAGCTTAATGCTCAATACAATACTTTCTAAATTCTTTTGACTCTTATTTAATATATATTTGATCTGATGAGTTTTTAAGTTGAGCAATGAAAGCATGTTATTATCAGTTATCACTTTCAATTGATATTCCTTTGTTCCCGAGCATGTTCCTTTGTTTATTTTCTGTTGGTTCACCCTCAATACCCCTCATTTTCTAGTCGTTTCACACATTAGAAATTGGGCTGTGACATAGTGGTATCAGAGTAGCTCGTTTGCTCTTAAGCTTAAACTTTTTTGAGAGTCGAGTTTCGATTTAATTTCCTTGACTTATTTAAGTTAACAACGAGCCAGACACCTCATCTCATCTGGCATCCAGGTATGAGTTTTTCAAGAGTTTTCTGAGTTTTAATTGATTGCCCATTATGATCTATGTGAACCTCAGCTCCATTATGTCAATGGTTTCGTCGGGGAGCTGGGTAAAATTTTCGTACTTCTGACAAGCCAAGGTAAACTTGTTTTCCTTGATCTCATGTGATCCTTCACAGAGTGATGCGAGCGTATCCCACATCTCTTTCGTTGTTTCGCAAGCGATAATCTTTGGCAGGTAGGCCTTGCCTACAGTTGATGAGATGATACTCTTGGCAACGTCATCTAACTGGGAAGTTGCCCTTTCATCATTGGTGTTGTCCTTTGGGTTTTCAAGTTCCACTTTGGTCATTATTTCTCTAGACCCTAGGGTTGGAGAGGGAACTTAGATCTTCTCCATGATTTAGATGGAAACGTTCGTGATGGTCTCCTACATCCGAGGATGCTTAGCAGTTAGTATCATCTTTTGTCTGAATTTCCACGTGGAGTAGTCATCCACGGTGAACTCCAGTAAGCTTCCAACTAGCATGGGGTTCATTATCCTGAAAATAGACAATAGAGAAAACAGAAGATATGCAACAGAATGTACTGGGGGTTTTTCAAAAGATATGTTCATTTGACCACTGGAAAATCTCGCCTCACACCCAGTGAAATAGAATCCGCAGTCTTTTAAACCACTTCTCTGATACCACTTGATGGTCTTGATTGATGGTCCCAAAACGAGTTACTGGTGTATGGGCGGGGGGGAGGGGAATACACCAGTTAGGATTTTTCAGCTTTTGAAAACTTAACCCCCAAAAACTTCAACTGAGTAAAGAAAGACTCAGCTGAAATCACAACTGAGTAAGAGAACTCAGCTGTGATAGTGGTGATGTGCGGAAAGTGGTGGAAATTAAACTCGTTTAAACAACTCACGCTTTTAGTGCAGGGTAGGTCAAAAACCAAAACAGTTGAATAAGCAAATATGCAGTTTGTATGCCGGTTAGTTTGGTCAGTTGAACATGCAATGAATAACTGAATAAAAATAAACACAGACACACAGGATTTAACGTGGTTCGGAGATAACTCCTACGTCCACGGGGAGATGTGAATCTTCACACCTCAGTCCAAGTTCTTCTGGACAGTTCCACACAGCTTACCCGGGCTGTGCAACCGTTGCAATAAGTTTACGGGTACTTGTCAACCTTCACAGTTAAGTTTACGGGTACTTATCAACCTATGTCAAGTTTGCGGGTACTTGACAACCTAACTACTCAATTACAGGAAGAGTATGATCCTAAGAAACACTTTTTAAGGTGTGTATATGGGTGGATTTTCCAACTACAGCTCGATCACGAATGAGAGCTGGATCTATGGCTTGAACGAATAAACACTCAAACTAAGATCTAAGACAGATTATAACTCTATGAACCCTCAGCTACTAATGTTCTATCACTCTTGAACTCTCAGCTGCTGATGCTCTTAGAATATGATTTTTGCAGATTTTTCTTGCGCTTGTTTCTCTTGCGATTGCACTTCTCTGTCTCTTATCTCGTAAACCTCTCGAATGACAGAATGCCTCTATTTATAGGTGGAGAGTATCAACTAGCCGTTGGAGGAGCTGTTGATCTCTGATCGTTGAAAGCGATGGCTTATCTCTCATCTCTGCAGACTTTCCCGATATGGCATCTGTGCTCTTCTGCTTTCCATCTGAGACAGCCTTGTGTTGGGCCAAATGGAGTAATGACTGAACGGTCAAACCCTCATGTGACTTCCTTTTGAAATTCAAATTCAAACCTTTCTGACAGTCAACCTCGGTTAGTCGGTTGAAAATCTTGATCTTTATCTGAGTGGTCTTCAGCCGATGTTCTGACTGAACCATCGAACTCTCAGCTGACTTTGAACTTCATGTTGAGATTTCTTTTATAACTTCTCCCTTCTTGAAACATTCTCTTTATCAGATGGCATTCTATAGCTGATGTTCCAACTGAACATTTGATTTGAACTCTCAGCTGTCAAGGAGCATAGTTCTCTCATCAGGCAGACTTGTAACTGATGTTCCTTATCCGATCTTTCATCCGGAGTTGTATCCAAGTGTTGCTATGTTACCGTCTTCAGCTGGAGATCTGTAAAGATAAAATCTAAACATTGCTCAAACAACGAGCCTAACAGCTAACATTAGGAACTGGCAACATCTACTCGGTTGGGGTCAGTTGGTTTTGGAATTCATCAAAACTCATTCTAATAAATTTCCCAACAATTTCCCTCTTTTTGATGATGCCAAAACCACTTACAACTTTAAACCACTATTGATCTAAACCTCACTAACTTATCTAAAATCTCAGCTGAAATTCTAGACAGTCTATAAGATACAACATCAAAGGGTTAGTACAGTTATAACATGGTATTTAAAAGACTTTGTGATTCAGAGCTTGGACAATGAGGAATTGTTCATCAAGGTGAATCTAATATATACTTGAAGTTTTTGTTACAACTGAAGGTTACAGGGTTAAGCACAAAACAGTTAAAAAAAAAAACAACAGTTGCTCCAAAAACTACATCAGCTCAAAAATACTGTTGATCGTACTTGCTGAAGATACGGTCAAAGATCTCTTTCTTCGCAGGTGACTCAATCCCAGTGTTGACACCATGTTCCTTGCAGACTTGTCTCGCCTCAGCCATGATCGCATTTCTGTTCGGAGTGCTTGTGCCTTTGATCATTTGAGGGCGATATCTGAGCATCTGCGGAATCGGAACGGTGTTGGGATCGAGCTGAGCTTTCACCATAGCTCGCTGGAATTGACCGAACATTCCAGGGTCTCCAGATCTGAGTTCCCACAGGGCTTCCTTGAAGGCTTGCCTTGGGTCTTCAGTTGAGTAGACCTTCCTATAGTAAAAGTCATTGATAAATTCATGCTTGAACTGCTCCCAGTCGTCGTTCCACTCAGCGTTCATCCACTTGTCAATATGTGGGAACCGAGACGGGAGCAGGGCGTTCTTCTGCAGCTGCTGCGTCTTCTTCCTAGCCTCAGCCTTCATCTGGTGCTTGTTTATTCTTCGCATGCTCCGGCTGGCTTTATTCCTGTCAACATTCTTCTCAACCTTGGCCAATTCCTTCTCGAACTTGGCCACCTTCTTGGCCTGATCAGCAGCGAATTTCTTGATCCAAGAGGGATTCAAGTACTTCTCCTTGGACTCCCCCATAGCTTTAGCAGCTTCGATGCAGTCTTCAACAGATATCCCGTCAAGATCGGCATCGAGCTCAGCTGTAAGCTCGGCTACGAGGTTGTGTGAGATTTCCAGTTTCTTCTGCGATCCTTCAGCTGCTCCTTCACCTTCAGCTGGCACTCCTTCTTCCTGCTGAACTCCTTCCCCCTGCTGAAGAACACCTTTCCCCTTTCCAGCAACAGCTGCTGGCTCATTGTCTTCCCCCTTTTTGGCATCATCCAAAAGGGTGGCAACAGTGCCATCCAGGGAGGTCAGCTTGGCTTCAGCATGTTGAACTCGGGAAAAGAGTTCGTCGACAGCATTCTTCTCTTCCACCTTCTTGGCCAGCTCCAGATCTTGGCGTTCTTGCTCGGCTTTCTGCAATGCTGCAAAGGTCGCAGAGACCTCTTTGTGGAGGGTGACGAACTCAGCTCGGAAATTTTCGAACTGAGACATCCACTCCTGGTCTTGAGTCTGCTGGGACTTTGCCAGATCAGATTCAGCAACGGACTTGAAGACATTGAAGTCCGTGCTGAGTCCCTGAACCGCCTTCTTCAGATCCTTGACCTCCGAGCTGGTAGAAGTGGAGAGATCTACGAGCTTTTGCTGTAGGGAGGAGGAGAGTTATTCCAGCTGATTGTTCAAGCTCGCATTCTCTGCCACCAGCTGATTCATCCTGTCAGCGTCTTCCTCCTTGTTGAGCTTGATTTTGGACAACAGCTCCTGCCTCAGCTGGTTGACCCTCTCAGAGATCAGCTCACAGATGGCATCGGTTGAGTGTGCTGGCTGATTAGAGGGTCCAGACAGTTGTTGTTGTTGTAGCTGGGCAGATGGGTCCACGACAACCAGGGTAGTTCGGCTAGCCAGGTATTGTTTCAACTTTTCTTCTTCCCTTTTGGCCGCCTCTTCAGCTGCATCGACATCCTCCATATAGTTGGCATTCTTGGCCAACATCTAGTCAAGAAATTGAACAGCTCCAGGATTGTCACACAGCTCCCTGGTGTCTGTCCCTTCTTGTTGGCTCTTGTCCAGGCGACGACGGAGCACAACCACCTTCTGGTTGTATGCTACTTCCAGGTTCTGGTAGTCGAAGTATACCCTCAGGTTGGGCTCTTCAACTTTCAATCTGTCCCAACCATGGATCCTAAGAGTTTCCTCCTTGACGTACCAGTAGCTGAAAATCATGCTAAACTGATAGAGCAATTCCATCCTAAACACGGCAAAGATGGGCATTGAGCTTGCCTCGGGGAACATGCCGATCAGCTTGCGGAAGCAGTAGTCCAACCGGCCTTCATACTCATCCAAGATCGCCTGGCGGTTGGCTTCTTCATCAATAGGAGTTGGGTCTATTTCGAAGGCAACGGGTTCGATGGTTTCATCAATGTTGGCAAAAGGAATGGTCACAACGTTGGCATCGAGCGATAGGCTCGGTATATCTGACTGAGGACCAGTTGAGAGAACTGGATCCTCTTTGGGTGGTGAGTGGACTGGCTCAAGTGTTTCCTCAGACACAGGTGGGATTACCTGGCTGGCATCAGCTCCAGTCGGACTGTCGTGGGATTCACCAGATGAAGTAGAGTCATCTGAGGAGGAGCTGGATTCCTCCACGTGGATCTCCTTTTCTTCAGCCAGTGCTTCCTGCTGACGGGGTTGAAGCAAAAATCCAGCTGGATCAACCGACTGGCTTGATTCAGTTGACTCCTTCTCCTCAGCTATTTTCTCAGCTGGTATCACTACCACTGGGCCAGATGCAGCCGGTTGAGCTGCTGGCTGGATGATTCGAATCCTGGGCCTCTTTTGGAGGGGTTCCTCCTCTTCTTCTTCTTCTTCATCTTCCTCTTCCTCAGTCACCTCCTCCAGCTGGCGCTTCGCAGGCTTGGACCTTAAAGGGCGGCGAGCTGCTGAGGTCGACTCCACAGCTGGCTTGGAGGCTTCCTTGGGTGTGTAGACTGCGTCCACAACATCCTTAGCCTTTTTGGCTGTGGGGAACAACATCAGCTTTCTGAACGGAGGGTCCTCACTCCCTTCCCAGGTCAGCTTCTGTCCCTTTGTAGCTTGGAGGATCAGGGCAGAAATTTTTGTGCCGAAGTTGAGTGTCCCCTTGACACTTAACAGCTGCTCTCCGGACTCAGCCACTGTCTCAGAGATTTTCAGCTTCTCCGCCCACAGCTGGCTTTCAAAGTAGCCCAGCCAGTCAATGTTGTGCTGTTCCTCTAGGGCCTTCTGCTGCTTAGATTCGGTCTGCTAATGTCACCGAACGCTCCTCCATACGCGAAGGCATATTTGGAAATTACGTCAAAAAGAAGTCGGTGCTCCGGCTTCAGTTTTGTCCTTTGCATGCTCCCCTTCAATGGTTCGGGAACAAGAAGGATTGTTTGAAGGAAAGCATCAGCTTCCTTATCAGTGAAGTTCCCCATCACATCTATGGCTTCATGATTTCTGGCAATGATCTTCTCTAGTTCTTGAGACACTCTGATTTCTACGGCGGTGTCTTCTATCGAGCGGGAAGTGCTGTTCCGTTGCTTGCACGGTATGGTCGTGACAAGGCCGTGTTCTGTAACTCGTTGCAGATTCCTGTAGAAATGTGCGACCTACTTCCTGAGCAGCTTGGATGGAGAGAGAGTTGCCCAGTTTAGCAGACTGTGGTCGGAAAGAATGGCGGCGACTGGAGCGAGTTTCGGCGAGGTCAGGGCATCCCTGGAAAGAATTTGTTCAAAATGAATCTTCGACATCATCATGTCGAAAGATTCCTGGAATGTAGCGGGTTCTACAGAGACCATTTTCTTGGGCGCTTTTGACTTCGGTGCCATCTCAGAGAAATGTATATATGCAAGGAAAAAAGAAATTCGTTACTGAAAATGGTGAGACAAATTTGGAGAAGATGATGAATAGATTGTAAAGATATGCACGAAATAGTAAAGATATGCAAAGAAGGTAAGGATCACTTCCTGATTTTCCGTATTATATAAGCTTTGGCTCGGATGAGATCAACGGCTGGGGTTACATGGCGCGAATCCATCAACGGCTGGGATTACGCGACTGTTGGGTATTTTGACTGACGCTCCACGCGCGCGAGTGGGAAGGTGAATAGTTTAAGGTGTCAGCCCAGACGCACTATAAAGTAAGGCTATAGAAGTTCAGCCAGACTTTACATTAAATGCGATATGATGGCTTGTTTAGTTTAGCTGACATGTTCAGGAATGTTTGAATTTATTTCAAACATTCTCATTTAATATCATAACACCTTCAGTCATAAATGATACCTGCCAGCTGATCTCTGAATCTGCTGTGTTCATCAGTTGAGTTCCTCAGTTGCCGCATACCATCAGCTGACTCGAGTTCGTCTGTTCAGCTGACGTTTGATGTCTTCGGTTAGCAATCCGCATCTGAAATTCCCCCTTCATCTGAGCTTCCCCTTCAGATGGATATCTGATGGATCCTCATCAGCTCGGATAACTCTTCAGCTCGGATGACTCTTCATCCGATGGATCCAATAGTCCAAGAAGATCACACAACATCTTGAACCGAGCTTCGGGTAGAGGTTTGGTGAAGATATCAGCTCTCTGAATTTCAGTTGGGATCTTCTCCATGGACACATCCTTTTTCTCAATATAATCTCGGATGAAATGATGACGAATATCGATATGCTTTGTCCGAGAGTGGTGAACAGGATTCAGAGAGATAGCTATGGCACTCGAGCTATCACAATGAATTGGAACCTGTCCAGTTGCGACTTCATAGTCTCTCAGCTGTTGTTTCAGCCACAACTCTTGCATGCAACAGCTTCCGGCAGCCATATACTCTGACTCGGTTGTAGATGTAGCAACACATGCTTGTTTCTTGGAGAACCATGAAACCAGCTTGCTTCCCATGAATTGACAGTGTCCAGAGGTAGACTTTCTGTCCAACCGATCTCCTGCTAGGTCCGCATCTGAGTATCCGGTAAGTTGGATATTGTCATCAGTTGGATACCACAATCCAATATTAACAGTTCCCTTCAGATACTTGATGATGTTCTTTGCTTCCAACATGTGTGCTTCTCTTGGTTGAACTTGGAATCGAGCACATACTCCAACTGTGTATGATATGTCTGGCCGGCTTGCAGTTAGATATAGCAAAGAACCAATGATCCCTCTATACTTGCTGGCATCCACGAGCTTTCCCTCAGCTCCGGGTTTGATCTTCCAGTTAGTATTCATCGAGATCCTTGTTGTCTTACTTGTTTGCAATCCGAACTTGGTGATGAGCTCCTTTGTATACTTAGATTGATTGATGAAAATCCCTTCTGGTGACTGCTTCACTTGAAACCCAAGGAAATAATTCATCTCGCCCATCATTGACATCTCGAACTTCTCCTTCATGAGAGCTGAGAATTTCTTGCACAGCTCTTCCGACTTGGAACCGAATATGATATCATCCACGTAGATTTGCACAACAAGTATATCTTCTCCAACTTTGATGGTGAACAGGGTTTTGTCAACTGATCCTCGTTTGAATCCCGAGTTCAGTAGAAAACCACAAAGAGTATCATACCAGGCCCTTGGCGCTTGCTTTAGACCATACATAGCTTTCTTCAACTTGTACACTCTTCCATCTCCAGTCTCAAAACCTGGAGGCTGTTCAACATATACATCTTCCTTGATATCTCCGTTGAGGAATGCACACTTCACATCCATCTGATACACTTTGAACTTGTGATGTGCGGCATAAGCTAGAAAGATTTGGATGGCTTCCAGCCTTGCAACAGGCGCGAAAGATTCTTCAAAGTCGATTCCTTCTTGTTGGCAGTATCCTTGAGCTACCAACCTTGCCTTATTCCTCACTATGAATCCAATGGCGTCTCTCTTGTTTTTGAAAATCCACTTCAATCCAATCACCTTGACACCATTTGGTCTTTCTACCAACTCCTATACACAGTTGCGTAGAAACTCATTCAGTTCTTCTTGCATGGCTGTTGTCCAGTGAACACAGTTGAGAGCTTCCCCAACATTCTTCGATTCTGGTACATCAGCTATAAAGCACAAAATCATGGCAACATCTCCAGCTTGCTCAAATTCCTCTAGAACTGTCAACTCCTCAGCATATTGGGCATAAGTGTTGGAGTTTTCTTCAGTTGATTCTGGATTTGCAATTCGGCTCCTTGTACGCACACCCTCGGTTGGATCGCCGATGATGTTGTCAGTGGAATGGACTTCATACCATCTTCGGTTGCATCTTCCTTCTTCTTCCAACTGTGGCTGTTCCGAAATCTGAGTTGGAGTCTTTACAGCTGGTGATTGATCAGCTGTTGAGTCTGGATCCTCAACATTGACATTAGTTTGAACAGGACTCGGTTGGGCTTCGGATGCTGATGCAGTTGGAGGAGCATCAGCTGAAGTTCCCCCTTGGGATGAGCTGGGGTCTTCGCATTCATCTTCAGAGGAGTATGGATCCTCATCCTCAGTTGCCCAAACCAGTGGTTCAGCTAGGTTCTTTTCCCTTAGAGCTTGTGATCTGGTGAGAACTGGTGGAACAGCTGGATCTGCTTGTTGTCTTTTAACCTGTTCCCTGCACTCAAAGGTAGATTCATCAAAACTAACATGAGGTGTTATTTCCACAACACGAGAGCTGTTGTTGAAAACTCTGTATGCCTTGATTCGAGCAGCATATCCAAGAAATATGCCCTTCGAAGCTTTGGCATCAAAAGTTTTCAACTGAGTTTTCCCATTGTTGTGAATATAACACTTAGAACCAAAGACGCGAAAATAAGAAATATCTGGCTTCTTGCGTCTCCATAGCTCATATGGTGTCTTTCCCAACTGCTTGGTTAGAAGAGACCGGTTTTGAGTGTAGCATGCCGAGTTGATCGCTTCAGCCCAAAATCTCTTTGGTAGAGCTGAGCTGGCTAACATGGATGTGGCTGCATCCTTCAGCGTTCTGTTCCTTCGCTCAGCTACTCCATTTTGTTGCGGAGTACGCGCGGCTGATGTCTGATGGGTAATTCCATTTTTCTCGCAATACTCGATGATGGTTTCATTTAGAAACTCAGTTCCACGATCTGATCGGATAGAAATGATCTTCATCTCTTGTTGGTTCGATATCCGATCCATCAGCTTGGGCAGCTCATCTCGGGTTTCACTCTTGTGACGCATGAAAATGGTCCACGTGTACCTCGAGTAATCATCAGTTACAACCAATGTATATTCGTTGCCATTTATGCTCTTTGGTGTAACTGGCCCAAAGAGATCCATATAGATCAGCTGTAACACTCGGTCGGTTGAGGGAGTTGACTTCAACCGGAAGGAGGATCTAGCGAGCTTTCCCAGCTGGCATGCACTGCAGATGTGTGTTGTTGAAAACACTCGGTTAGGTATGCCTCTTGCATGTTCTTGTCTGGCGAGTCGGTTCATCGTCTTGAAGTTCAGATGGTTGAGCCTTTTGTGCCACAGCCAGCTCACATCAGAACTGCTCTTTGATAACAGACAGGTGTCAGGGAGGCTGCTGTTCCAGTCAGCGTAGTAGACATTCCCTGTTGGTGATCGATTTCCCAACAATATTACCTGCTTTGAACCGACATCTTTAACCCTGCAACCCTGTGCATCAATCTTGACAGAGAAACCATTATCACAGAATTGGCTGATGGAGAGCAAATTATGCTTCAATCCATCAACATAAGAGACATTAGAAATTGAAACATGATTGGTTTCAAGGGTACCGTAAACTCTGGTGTAACCTTTTGAGTTAACACCAAAAGTAACTGATGGACCTTCTTTCTCCACGAAACTTCCAAGCAAATCCTTCAGATTTGTCATGTGTTTCGAGCATCCACTATCCATCACCCATATTGTAGCAGACGCATTCTTCATCCTCAACTGTTTCTCCTGTACCTGCAAAGAGAAGCTCGCTTAGGTCCCCAATTTGAGTTAGGTCCTGGAGGGTTAGAACCAGTTCCCCCTGGAACTGTGCGTCGCTTTTCCCTATATACTCGGATGGATTTATCATTCCAGATCACTTTTCCTTCATCATCAACTATAACAACACCTCGGTTATCCTTAGGCTTGTTGTTAATAGAGATGTTCTGTTTCTTGGGAGGAGTTGGATTTCTCCCATGTTGAGCTTTAAGAGGTGAGGCTTTCCCCCTGTTTTGATGGCGATTTTTATCCTATTGAATTTGTCTGTGAGGTCGGACGCCATGTTGGAATCTTTGTGGCTGATTCTGATTCCATCTTCCTGAGGGTTGTCTGTAGCTGTTCATGCCCTGTTGATGATTCATATTATGGCATGAATATCTCCAGTTGTTTGACCAGTTCCTCATTGGTTGACTCGGTTGGAACCTTTGCTCGAACTGATGTTGGAACCGCTGTTGATTCAGATGATTGAGCCCATGTCTGTTCTGAGGTCGGTTCCATTCCTTCTGATGTTGACTTTGAGGTTGATGCAGAGGTCGGTTCTGATTCTGAGTTCGGTTGCGTTGTGCCTTCGACGCCTCTGATTCCTCTTCTGACCTTTGGAACATTCCCCCTTGTTTGATATCCCAACCGATGGAACATTTTGTCCTACATCTGCTACTCCTTTTCCCTTCTCAGTTGTAATCCTATTGGTCGGTTGAACTTGTTGAGAGGTGGAGGTTGAATTAGCTTCTGGAGACTCAGCTGTGTCTGGCTCGACAGCTGTGATTTCTACAGCTTTGATGAAGGTTGCTGGTGGAATTCCAGTATCCTTGATAACATCATAGCTGAGTCCTGACACGTCATCCATCTGTCTACTATAACTGATAAGATTCTCTATGATCTTGGATGACTGATACAGCTTGATTAGATTGTCCTTCTCAGTCTGCAACTCCTTGATGAGGACAGTTATCTGCTCGGTTTGTCCATCTGACTTCTTTATCAGCTGTTCGATCTGAGCCTGTTGATTTTACAACTGATCTTGTTGTTCATTGTTCTGCTTTGTCAACTCCTCATCAGCTGGAGCCTTAGCCTCGTTCAGTTGACTCTTGAGATTCTCAATCTCCTCGGTTTGGCTCTTGATCAGATCGTCCTTTTCGGTTAAGGAATCTTCAAGTTTGGCAAACTGAGCTTGAAGACTCTTAAACTCAACCGATTGATGATGCAGCTCCTCACTGAGTTCTTGAAAATCACTCCAGGAGGGTTCCAACTCATCGTTCAAAGATTCCTGCATGTTAGAAGTATTGGAAGAGTTTAACTGAGCAGGATTAGATTGACCCTCAATATCATCTTGGTCGGTTCCAAGTGCCATGAGGCATTGATCCTGACTGATGACGTTGTTGGTAGAGGTCAGTTCATCCTCATCTTCAGTGTCTGTGAAGATGTCCATGTCGTCACCTGCTTCTTCTGCTACCATGGCCTTGTTCCTTGCAGCTTGCTTGGCCCTCAACGCTTCTCTTTCTTTCTTTGAGAGGTCTGGACAGTCAGCTTGGAAGTGTCCTTCCTTGCCACATTTGAAGCAACCGTTGGTGACAGGCTTTGAGCTGTCTCGAGTTCAGTTTGATTTATAGAATCGTTTGTATTTCCCGAACTGAGTGTCCATGTCGGCTAGCTTCTTTGACAGAGCTGCAATGTTCTGTTGCAGTTCCTCTCTGCTTGGCTCCTTTGCAGTCGTGTCAGCTGATCTGGTTGGCCTTGATGATCTCGATTTCAAGTAGTCAGCTCGGAGAGCAACTGACTTTGAGGCTGAGCCAACATCCTCAATTCTACTCGTCTGACCTGAGGACTGAGATCTCCTCCTGTTGACCTTATACTCATTTCCTTTTAAGATTGAGAACAATCTTTCAGTCCCCATTTCGCCAAGGTCAGCTCGGCTTTCGTGGATATTGGTGAAGGTATCCCACTCAGCCGGTAGAGCTTGCAACACTTTGAGATTGATTTCTCCTAGTGTGTATTTTCCTCTTCAGATGGACTGGATTCTTCTAATGATGTCCATAAACCAGAGCTCTAGCTGATCGATGGTCTCTTCAGGTCACAGACTGAAGTTGTCGAAATCTTGACATGCATGTGAGAACTTGTTTTCCTTCGTCTCATCGCTTCCTTCACTTAGCGATGCCAGGATGTCCCACATCTCTTTTGCGGTCTCACACTCCTCTATTCAAGGCAGATAATCTTGTCCAACTGTGGACATTATTGTGCTCTGAGCCCAGATATCCAACTGGCTCACCTTGGCCTCCTCTGGAGTGTAGTCTTCCGGCTGTTTCTCCACATACTCTACCACTGTATCCCCATCGTTGGGATTTGTGAGAGTGCGAGCTATTCTTTCTTTAATGACGATCGGTCCGGAAGAGAGAATTTGTTGCATCCTGTGTTCTCCATGAAGTATAATTGACTACAGAGAACATGACGACTATCTTATCCTTGACGTTCATCTGCACACAGCAATCAGAACAAATATGCAAGCAGATATGCACTAGCGTGAAAAATAGGTCTGTTCAGTTGACCACTAAAGAAACTTTCTCGAATTCACACCTTGTGAAACAGAGTCAGCAGTCTTTTGAACCACTGCTCTGATACCACTTGATGGTCCCGAAACGAGTTACTGGTGTATAGGGGGGGGGGGGGAATACATCAGTTAGGATTTTTTAGCTTTTGAAAACTTAACCCCCAAAAACTTCAACTGAGTAAAGAAAGACTCAGTTGAAATCAAAACTGAGTAAGAGAACTCAGTTGTGATAGTGGTGATGTGCGGAAAGTGGTGGAAATTAAACTCGTTTAAACAACTCACGCTTTTAGTGTAGGGTAGGTCAAAAACCAAAACAGTTGAATATGCAAATATGCAGTTTGTATGCCGGTTAGTTTGGCCAGTTGAACATGCAATGAATAACTGAATAAAAATAAACATAGACACAAAGGATTTAACGTGGTTCGGAGATAACTCCTACGTCCACGGGGAGATGTGAATCTTCACACCTCAGTCCAAGTTCTTCTGGATAGTTCCACACAGCTTACCCGGGCTGTGCAACCGTTGCAATAATTTTACGGGTACTTATCAACCTTCACAGTTAAGTTTACGGGTACTTAAAAACCTATGTCAAGTTTGCGGGTACTTGACAACCTAACTACTCAATTACAGGAAGAGTATGATCCTAAGAAACACTTTTTAAGGTGTGTATGTGGGTGGATTTTCCAACTACAGCTCGATCACGAATGAGAGCTGGATCTATGGCTTGAACGAATAAACACTCAAACTAAGATCTAAGACAGATTATAACTCTATGAACCCTCAACTACTAATGTTCTATCACTCTTGAACTCTCAGCTGCTGATGCTCTTAGAATATGATTTTTGCAGATTTTTCTTGCGCTTGTTTCTCTTGCGATTGCACTTCTCTATCTCTTATCTCGTAAACCTCTCGAATGAGAGAATGCCTCTATTTATAGGCGGAGAGTATCAACTAGCCATTGGAGGAGCTGTTGATCTCTGATCGTTGAAAGCGATGGCTTGTCTCTCATCTCTGCAGACTTTCCCGATATGGCATCTGTGCTCTTCTACTTTCCATCTGAGACAGCCTTGTGTTGGGCCAAATGGGGTAATGACTGAACGGTCAAACCCTCTTGTGACTTCTATTTGAAATTCAAATTCAAACCTTTCTGACAGTCAACCTCGGTTAGTCGGTTGAAAATCTTGATATTCATCTGAGTGGTCTTCAGCCGATGTTCTGACTGAACCGTCGAACTCTCAGCTGACTTTGAACTTCATGTTGAGATTTCTTTTATAACTTCCCCCTTCTTGAAACATTCTCTTTATCGGATGGCATTCTATAGCTGATGTTCCAACTGAACATTTGATTTGAACTCTCAGCTGTCAAGGAGCATAGTTCTCTCATCAGGCAGACCTGTAACTGATGTTCCTTATCCGATCTTTCATCCGGGGTTGTATCCGAGTGTTGCTATGTTACCGTCTTCAGCTGGAGATCTGTAAAGATAAAATCTAAACATTGCTCAAACAACGAGCCTAACAGCTAACATTAGGAACTGGCAACATCTACTCGGTTGGGGTCAGTTGGTTTTGGAATTCATCAAAACTCATACTAATAAATTTCCCAACATTGGTAATGAGTGAACTGGTGTATGGCGGGAGGGGGGGTGAGGGGAATACACCAGTAAGAAATTTTAAAACCTTTTCCTAAACTTAACTCAGTTCTCAATAACTTGGTAAAATAGTTGGTGCAATCGCTCAGTTGGAGTACAATTGACTTCTTTGAGTGAGGGTCAATTGTATCACACAGACTGAGGTTTATTAGAGTGTGTATGTGGAAGTTGGTGGAAATTAATTTATCGTTACAAAAACTGGAAAACCTTTTAGCGTAGGTCAGTTAAACTCAATGCTATAAAGAAAACGTAAATAACATAAGTGTTTTTACGTGGTTCAGAGATGAACTCCTACGTCCACGACTAGCTTTTCAGGCTAGTAACCCACTAGGAAAGTTTACGCGTACTTCCCAAATGTTGAGTCGGTTTACGGGCACCAAACAACCTGAACAGTTAGATTACGGGTTCTAACAAAATCTACGGTTTCATTACGGGCAGAAATGATATGATCCTCGATGCTAATAGAAGAATTGAATAGAATAAGAGAATGATGGAAAATCCCAAAACCTCTGATTCTAACCCACAGAATGAAACAGGCGAACGGAAATTTCCTATAATCCAACGTGATGTTGAAACAACAACTTGGGAACGATGAATAACACACAAATAAGGGATGATTGCATTGCTGATACGTTGATCTTTGAACTTGACTTGGCAAAACCAAGAAGAATTCGAAACTCTCAAAAAAGAGAATCAAAACTCACAAAAATTATATTAATCAATGTATGAAAAACGACGTCCGACACAAGCCCTCTATAGGCAAAATTCTAAACCTAGTATAGAAAGGAAACAACTTAAATAAAAGCCCAACTAACTAATCATCTAACAAAACCCGAAAACAATTAGGCTTATAATAAACAAGATTAAATAAACAAGGTCTTTTAAAATAAATAAAGTCTTCAAACTTGGGCCCACTCGCTCATGATGAGATTAACAAAACTTGGGCTGTCCAATTCACCATCTCGAATGGGCTTCTTCATCAACTCTTGATCCCAGACTTCTTGGACCAGGCCTATCAAGTCCTCCTTAAACTTCTTGGCTCGTGCTCTTGTAATTGGACCAACAGGAATATGTACCAGATCTTGCACCAATGACGATCCTTGGACTGCATCATTCCCTTCCTCTTGAAGAGGATTTGTCCTTAAATCCAAAGCATCACCTACATCAAAAGGACTCAAATCAGTCAAATTAAAATTAGCACTTACATTATACTCACCAGGTAAGTCCAACTTGTAGGCATTATCATTGATGCGCTCTAATACTTGGAACGACCCATGTCTTCGAGGAAGTAATTTGGATCTCCACTGCAATGTAAACCTTTCCTTGCGCATATGCAGCCATACCCAGTCGTCGGGTTCAAACACCACCTTACGACGCCCTTTGTTGGCTTGTTTGGCATAGTGCCTGGTACGCCGTTCGATGTTCATCCTTGTCTTCTCATGAATCTGTTTCACAAAATCAACCCTTTTTTGGCCATCAAGATCAGTTTGCTTATGCTCAGGTAAAGGTGACAAATCCAATGGAGTTAAAGGATTAAAACCATAAATAATCTCAAATGACAAAAACTGAGTAGCAGAATGAACTGAACGATTATATGCAAACTCAACATGAGGCAAACATTCTTTCCAAGACTTAATGTTTTTCTTGATGATAGTTCTAAGTAAAGTAGATAAAGTCCTATTAACTACTTTAGCTTGTCCATCAGTTTGTGGATGACAAGTAGTAGAAAATAAGAGCTTAGTACCTAGCTTACCCCACAAAGTCTTCCAGAATTAACTCAAGAATTTAGAATCCCTATCAAAAACAATAGTCCTAGGCATACCATGCAAACGAACAACCTCCCTAAAGAATAAATGAGCTACATGAGATGATTTATGACATGGAATGAAATGTGCCATCTTAAACAATCCATCAACAACAACAAAGATCGAATCTTTGCCATGCGTAGTTCTAGGCAAACCTAACACAAAGTCCATAGAAATATCAATCCAAGGTGCAGTAGGAATAGGCAATGGTGTATAAAGACCATGGGAATTTACTCTAGACTTAGTTTGCTTACATGTAACACAACGATCACAAATTCTTTCAACATCACGTTTCATATGAGGCCAAAAGAAATATTCTTGCAAAACAACCAAAGTCTTAGCAATGCCGATGTGATACCCCGAGTTCTTATATCTTTAGAGAGCGTCTAATTAACCGAGTAAGTTCAAAGATGAGAATTTAGGAGTAAAATTTTTCTTTTCTAATCAATGAGAATTGAATAAAACGTTTAAATTGCCTTGTGAATCTTGTGTGAATTTATCTGTTCTATTTATCTGAGATGATGATGATGTGATATGCTTGTTGAGTCGTTTATATGAAAATGAGTATGAGATTAAATTCCGAAAAAATCCCGAGAAGTTTGTTTAATTGAGAAAACATATCGTTAATCGTCGAGAAATATGTTTACGCAGACGAGACTAGAATAGAATTGAATTAGAACCTTCGAACCTAGAATTTCTTTTAAGATCACTGAGATAGGGTAAGAACTTATCTGAGAATTGAGAAGAGAAATGAGGCATTAGTCTTGACAAGGATTAATAAACGGATTAATAAGTCGATTAAATTCTTTTAAGAATTAAAGGACTAAAATGATCGAAACCTTTAATCTTTTAATTTGAGACGTGAAATAAGATTGGGATGAGTTAGTGTCAAAAGTGAAACGAGAAGAGGTTAGATCCGTTAAGAAAACAAAACGGAATTAATACGAATCGTTTTACCCGGAAAACCTTTACGACCGGATAATTAATACCCGTAACGACACGATGACGACACGTGTCACCCACCTGTCTCCCTCTCTCGCCACCTCACACCTCCTCTCCCATCATCCCTCAATTTCCAAGACTAACACATCATGATTATGTCTTATGCATGGATTACTTAAAGTGTGCATGCAAGTTAATATCACATCACCTATCAAGTCTTGTCTTTTACAACTTCTAACAAGTATACCTTTTCCCTTTGTTGGATTTGAATTTTATTAATCTAAGACAAGTAGGAAGACAACAATTCATTCATCACACTCCATCTCTCTCTGTCCATTTCGATCTCTCTCTCTCTAGCAAGAAAGAAAACCATCTCTCAAACTCTCCCAAGCTCTCTCTCCCTCTCGGCAATATCTCTCTCTCCCTCATACTTGATTTTTCTTCACATGCAACCATGGATTCAAGATCTCCATCCATGAAAATGAAGTAGAAGTTATCAATCTCCATCCATTTCATCCATATTTTCAAAGAAAGGTAAGAATCTTTCAAGTTCTTGAAGTTGAATTCAAGAATTATCCAACACTTTTCTTTATTTTGATTCTTAAAACCTATGGATGATTAATCCCATATTATTTCTTTTTCTTTGAGGATTCAAGAAGACATCCTTCTTCTTTTCAAGATTCAAGCTTTGAAGCTACCATTTCCATCCATTTCAATTCCAAAGAGCCAAGAGAAGAATTCCCATTTAATTAAGTATGAAATTCATTTGATTAGTTGTAAAAATGTATGTCTATAAGTCCTAAAGAAAAGATCTATGCATGCATGTTATTTAATTTATGTTTAGGCAAACTTAGGATATGCATGTGCTAATCGAGTAAGAAGAATTCGTTAGGAGAATCGAGCATTAGATATTAATCGGTGAAATAAGAGAAGAAAAAGAAATTAAAACCCTAAAACTAAGATGAATACCGAAAATTATAAGAAAAATAGGAAAAATGTGAATCTTTGAGTTATTGTTATTTTGATGCTTGATTTGTTATTTTTATCATGTTAGTAATGAGATTATTTGCATGAAAAATTGAGAAATAAAATGCACAAAATGTGTATGTGTGTGCCGTGACTTTTGAGAAAAAATAGAGGTTTTATTTTGTTAATTTTGTTGATGAATTGAGTGTTGTCAATGGAAGGATTGTATGTTATGTTAATATGATTATACATGTGTTTAAGTTAAGAAAATAAGTTGGCATGTTGAAGTTTTGAAAGAAATTAAGTGTAGAAATAATAAAAAAGGATTGGATGTTTAAGTATGTATTAGTGATTAATTTGAATATGGAATAGAGATAGAAGTATTGATAAAAAGACTTAAAATTGAAAAGCTTTTAATTAAATAAAAGATGAAAAGATGTATGAAAAGATTTATTAATTAAATGTCTTACATTAAAATTTAAAGACTTGAAATTTTACTAAAAATACAACAAAAAGATCTTTTATAATGTGATTAATAAAGTGAGTTAATTCATAAAAATATGTATCAAAAGATAAAGAAATTATTTAGTAAGAAATAGCTTAAGTTAAAGACAAATAAAGAAGAAATTATTAAAGAAATAAACAAAATAGAGAAAACCGAGTTTAAGAAGAATTAATCGATAAGAAGTAAAAAGAAAATTAAATCGAGTAAAGAAAAAGATGCTAGACGAGTTAAGATAGATACTCGTATAAGTTAATCAAGAAAATGAGAATGAAATAAGATGTCGAGAATTAAATGGAAAAGAAGATTAATTAAATAATTAATTGAGTACATTGTTTCTAACCAGACGAATAAAAAAGTAAAACCGAGATAATAATTAGATGAACAATAGTCGAGATAAGAAATGAGGATTGAATTAAAGAAGAATAAGAAAATCCTAGTTTTATAAGAGTTAATAATAATTAAGGAGAAATTTTGTTAATTGAATAAAAGTTATAAAATACCTTATAAGATAACGGATGTAAAACAAAGCATTGTCTATATAAGTAAGAAAAATAGAATGAATAGTTTGAGCCTTCATAAAAAGAAATGCATATTCGAGTTAGATTTTAAGGTCCAAATTGAATGAATGTTAATGTGTCTTGAAGTATGTTTGATTTATTTGAATTCATGATAGTATTATAATGTGAAAGATGATTGAACTTGTATGCAAGATGATTGATTGTTAAATTGAGAATGAACTAAAGTCCTTGAAAGAAAGCTTAAATAATAGAGTGGTAACAATGAAGTTATTAATTAGAACGAGAAAAGTATACGATGTTGAGTAGTAAAGTTAACCAATTCGAATAGAGTTAATAATTTAAAGACGAGAACGCGAGATCTTTTAGAAAAGTTAGAGCGAAGAGAGAGACGACTCAAATAGAAGTCCGTCAGTTAAAGTCCAACGCCTTTGTGTCCGTCTTTCATATATCTTATCTTCCTATCGATGTCGAACTGTGAAGGATCGAGCTGGACGGATCGTTAAGTGAGGACAAGTAGCCCTAGACCACCTAGCTAGTTCTTCGAAAGTCGGGTGGGCTTTTCTGAACCAAAACTATCGATGAAAAGTAGTTATGCTATTGAATATTATATTATGATTTTCAAATGTGATTGACTTGCCATTTTATTGAAGTTAGTATGTGTTATCATCTATTTATATGAAGATGTGATTATCCTGTGAAAGCAGGAACCCACGTGTGGTATATGTTGAGGTGACTGTGAGCCTTGATTCGGTTAGGCTGGTCACAGTATTTGAGAAGGAGGCCTACTTCTCGGCACAGTGAAGTTATTTGTGATAGATGATACATGCTTTTATATTATGTTATTTGACTGCGCAGTCTGTTTAAAGAAAAATATTTTGACATGCACAAGTAAAACTGTTTTTAAAACTGCTTATATACTTGTGATGTTCGGCAAGGCAAGTTCAATTAATATAGCTTTAAGAAGCATCCTTATTCAAATGTTTTGGCTTGTGTTCACTGAGTACGAAGTACTCAGCCCTGCGTGTGTTTCGAAACATGCAGGTTGACTGGATGGCGATGGCGTGGATACTTGGTGGTGTGGTTTGGTTTTGTTGGTTAAGTTTAGTAGAATTTCGGACTGGCATTTGTACGTCTTCATACGTGCAAGTGTTGGGAGTTGATGCTAATTTCCGCTGCAATCCTTTTGATCTAATGTCTGTTGATGCCATTACTTTAATATTCATGTTTTTGATTTCGAGCGTTGTGCTCGAAGACTTTGAATGCTTGTTGAATTCGTAAACCCTTTAACTTGTAACCCCGAGCGATGGGCTCGTAACTTGATTTGTTGTTGAACATGATCCCTTATCTTGATGTATATATATTCGTATATTTTCCCCTTTTATTGGAATTCCTTTCCCATCAGCATGAATTACTTGTTTGAATTCCTGTTTAAAGTGAAGTTAAGATGTTCGGTTATTAATTCATTATGCTTTTGAAAACCAAATTCGATTGCCTTATGTTTCATCTTTGTTTTCCCCGAGCATGTTCCCTTTATTTGAGTTAGTTGTTAGTTGTTTAGGTTTGTTATTATTCGTAAGTCGCACCTCGAGAGTCGGGACGTGACAGCCAAAATGTCCCATCAAACCCCCACCATGAGACTCAAGCAATAATAAATCACGTATAGAGCACTTAGGAACACACAACTTATTCTTCCTAAAAATATAAATATCATGCTGAAAGTACTCTCCTCTAGCAGATCGCTCACATGCTCGATAAATCTCACCAAACTCACTATCATGTTCATATAAACTCTTAATACTCTCAAAACCAAGAAACTTAGCATCTAAAGTAGAGATCAAGGCATACCTCCGAGAAAGTGCATCAGCCACAACATTCTCTTTACCTTGCTTGTATTTGATGACGTATGGAAACGTGTCAATGAAGTCCATCCACCTTGCATACCTCTTGTTAAACTTGTGTTGCCCCTTCAAATGCTTCAACCACTCATGGTCGGTGTGAATAACAAACTCCTTATCCCAAAAATAGTGTTGCCACATTTTGAGGGCTCTCACCAATGCGTACAACTCCTTATCATACATGGGATAACTCAACGTCGTCCCACTGAGCTTCTCGCTAAAATAGGCCACGAGCCTCCCCTCTTGCATCAAAACTGCACTAATACCAACACCAGAAGCATGACATTCAATCTCAAAAGACTTAGAAAAGTTAGGAAGAGATAATATTGGGGAGTGAATCAATTTATGCTTCAATAGCTAAAACGCCTCTTCTTGTGCCTTTCCCCCATTTGAACTCCACATTCTTCTTGATGACATTGGTTAAAGGTGTGGCCACATTGCTAAACTGAGGCATGAACCGCCGATAAAAGCTAGCAAGTCCATGGAAATTTCTAACTTCTCCAACGCTTTTCGGGGTCGACCACTCTTGAATAGCTCTTATCTTCTCTTCATCAACCTGTACACCATGTCCACTAACAACAAAACCAAGAAACACAAGTTTGTTCGTACTAAAGACACACTTCTTAAGGTTAGTATATAGCTTTTTCTTTCTAAGTGCATCTAAAACAGCCTTTAAATACTCAACATGCTCATCATGACTCTTACTATAAATAAGTATATCATCAAAATAAACCACAAAAAATATACCTATAAAAGCACGCAAAACATGGTTCATAAGACGCATAAACGTACTCGGTGCATTTGTCAAACCAAAAGGCATAACCAACCACTCAAACAGACCAAGTTTTGTCTTAAAAGCAGTTTTCCATTCATCTCCCTCCTTAATCCTGATCTAATAATATCCACTACGCAAATCAATCTTGGAAAACACACAAACACCATGCAACTCATCAAGAATATCATCTAAACGAGGAATAGGAAATCGATACTTTATCGTAATATTATTGATAATGCGATAATCACAACACATTCTCAAAGATGTGTCCTTCTTTGGGATGAGCAAAACTGGAACGGCACACACACTCAAACTCTCTCTCACGCGTCCGTTCACCATCAAATCCCCAATTTGTTGCTCTAACTCTTTTGTTTCCTCGAGACTGGTCCTATAAGTTGGTTTCTTGAGAAGGAGAACACCGGGAACAAAGTCAATTTGATACTCTATCCCACAAATTGGTGGTAAGCCTGGTGGAATCTCATCGGGAAAGACATTATCAAATTCTGCAAAACAGAATGAATAGAAGTGGGTAGCGAAGAGAGATCGTTATCAACAAACAAATTCTCCTTGTACAGCAACATGATCATCGGTCTCTCCTTCTTCACGGCCCACTTCAAATCACTAGGCCTTGCTAGAAAAGATTTATGCATTAACCCGTTCTCCTTCTTATTTACGGGCTGCTCCTTAGTCTTCACCTTCTCCACCTCTTTTTGCATTTGCACTTGATCCTCATAAACTTGTTTAGGAGTAAAAGGAACCAGTAATACCTTCTTCTGCTTATACTCAAAGGAGTACTTGTTGGTGAAACCATCATGAGTAACTCGTCGATCAAACTGCCACGGCCGACCCAATAAGATGTGGCTCTCTTGCATGGGAATCACATCACACAACACCTCATCCTCATACTTCCCAATGCAAAAAAAACCTTTACTTGCTTTAAAACTTTGATGACGCTGGACTTATTTAGCCACTGCAAATGGTACGGCTTGGATGCTTCACCACGGGCAGTCCCAATCTCTCAACCATGGTTGCACTAGCCACATTCGTGCAACTCCCTCCATCAATAATGACGTTGCACACCTTGTCTTGAACACGACACCTGGTGTGAAAGAGGTTCTCTCGCTGCTCTCTCTCATCGTGATGAGTTTGGGCACTCAAAACCCTCCTAGCTACAAAAAGCTTTCCGACAGGTGGTAAAATCTCATCAACCTCTTCATCTTCGTCGGAACCCTCCAAGGCTGGCATCTCCGGATCGATCTCCTCATCATATGTCACCACTTTGTCGTCATCTCTCATGATCATGACTCTTCTGTTCGGACACTCACTCATAATATGCCTGAATCTCTAACACTTGAAACACTTCCTATCCCGATTCTGACTATCAAGAGTCACTGGTATGGCTGGATTTGCTGAACTCAATGTCTCTATTCGGGGCTTAAAGAACAGCTTCTTCTCATCTCTTGGTGGCGCCTCCTTTTTACATTGGTTCCCTTATGATGAGGAACCACTAGAAGGTTACTGGGATTGCTTTCAATTGGCCAGAATCTATCTTTGATTGTTGCCCCTTCTTTTGAGCTGATTGTCTATCTTTATGGCCATGCGCACCATATCCTCCAACTCAACATAGTGCTGCAACTCCACCTTATCTCGAATGTCCCACTGCAAACCAACTAAGAATCTCGCCATGGTCGCCTCTCGTTCCTCCAAAACATTGGCTCGAATCATGGCTATCTCCATCTTCTTAAAGTATTTATCCACACTCTTACTTCCTTGCTTCAAATCTGCAACTTGTTGAAAAACTCTCGGTAGTAATGATTAGGCACAAAACTCTTCCTTATCACAGCCTTTATCTCACGCCAAGTCTCAGTAGGTGGCTCATCGTTTCTCCTCCTGCTGGTCACCAACTTATCCCACCAAACAAGTGCATAATCTGAGAATTCTACCGCGGTCAACTTCACCTTTTTGAGCTCAGAATAGTTATGGCAATCGAACATGAGCTCCACCTTTCTTTCCCATTCAAGATACAATTCTAGATGTTTTTCCCTTGGAAGAAAAGAATGTTCATCTTGATGTAGCCCAAATAGTTATCTTGAGCAGTTCTTTTGTTGCCTCTATGCTAGCTTCCCTCGTCCTCATCTTCAAACTCTGTATCCTCTACAAACTCCTCACAATCACTACGGCCTCCTCTACCACCAAATCCTCTACCACCACGTCCTCCTCTACCACCTCGGCCTCGAGTGGAATTGGTCACTCTGGTCTGAGACTGCTCGAGGTGGTAGATCCTATCATACACCACCTCCATCTCTGATTTTAGTATCTTCCCCAATTCAGATTTAATCGCATCCATCATGAACTTCACCTTTGGATCTCCAACATGCTAATCATTCATATCTGAACCCTATTCAACTTCTTTTGAGCTATTAACACAAACAAGAAAACGTTAGTAAAAACATAACCTCACCACCTCACAAGCGCTCGTGTATCACTCAATAAAGAATCACTCAACACAGGTGTATCACTCAATTATAGCTCTTTTCACTCTAATGATCTCACTCTCTCTTGCCTTTTTCCACTCAAATTCTCTCTCAAGGAAACGAATTCTCTCAATTTACCACTAGAGTTCAACACCAACAAACAATGAAACAACAAAAAGACACAGAAATTGGAAACTAAAATAGAAACACAAAGAAATAGAAAATGGAGACTAAAAAATGTGTTGCACAGTGCTCCAAACGACACGACCCAAGGAACCCGGAAAACACTACGAAACTCAACCGAAAGTCGGAAAAAATGCACACAGAAACTGCCCCAAATGACTCTACACGACCCAAGGAATCAAAGGAAAAAAATTGCCCACAACGAATTTTGGAAATTTCTATACTCAACCGAAATTTTTTTTGTACCCTCTCGGAATGTAGATTCCAAAAATGTCAAGAACGAAACGAAAATCGGAAGTATGCACCTTTGGAGACCACTTTTAGGTGAAACTGGATTTTTGAAGTGTAAGGCGTGTACGATGTATATTAAGGTCTTTTAGAGCGTATATTAGAGTACTTAGAAGGGTCGGATGGAAATTTAGAGTAATTATGGTAGATGTCGTATGATATGGAAGATATGGGCGTATATATGGTAAGTATGTAGAAGGTATGGAAAAAGATATGGAAATATATGGTAAGATATGATAAGATATGGACAGATATGGTAGACTCCGATATGGAAACAGAATTAACACAATTTTATTTTTGACGAAGAATTGACGAAAATTATATATATGACGAACAAAAAGATGATACGAAATAGGATACGAAACTGACACAAAAAAGACGATATGAAACTGACATGAACAGAACGAAACTTAAAACTCTACCGTTGACACGAAGAAAGAAAACGAAGAACCTGGATACGAACATAGCTCCTGATGCCAAAATGATATGATCCTTGATGCTAACGGAAGACTTGAAAAGAATAACCGAATGATAGAAAATCCCAAAACCTCTGATTCTAACCCATAGAATGAAATTGGCGAACGGAAATTCCCTATAACCCAATGTGATGTTGAAACAACAACTCGGGGATGTTGAATGACACATAAATGAGGGATGATTGCCTCACTGATACGTCGATATTTGAACTCGCCTTGGCAAAACCAAGAAGAATTCGAAACTCTAAAAAATTATATTAATCAATATATGAAAAACGGCGTCCAACACAAGCCTTATATAGGCAAAAGTTCTAAACCTAGTATAGAAAGGAAACAACTTAAATAAAAGCCCAACTAACTAATCATCTAACAAAACCCGAAAATAATTAGGCTTATAATAAACGAGATTAAATAAACAAGGTCTTTTAAAATAAATAAAGTCTTCAAACTTTGGGCCCACTCGCACATGATGAGATTAACAAAACTTAGGTTGTCCAATTCACCATCTCCAATGGGCTTCTTCATCAACTCTTGATCCGAGACTTCTTGAACCAAGCCTATCAAGTCCTCCTTAAATTTCTTGACTCGTGCTCTTGTAATTGGACCAATAGGAACACGTACCATATCTTGGTCTTAACTCGAACTGAACTCGAGATAGTTACTGACTGAACTCGAACTGCCTTGGTCTTAAGCAGTCTTCTTCAGTTTGATCGTGTAAAGATAAAATCTCTACGCTCAAATAATGAGCTGTAGCTAAAGACTGACTAAAGGCACATCTACTCAGTTGGGGCCAGTTGGGATTTGGTAGAAATCAATATCTTACTAATTTTCCCAACAACTTCTTTTATCATAGAGTAAGATAAATAGAATTGTGCTGGATGTTCATAAAATATGTTTAATGCTGAAAATTTTGATGGTGTTGGTATTTGATTTGCAATTTATGTTTGATTATTGGTGACTTCGAATTGGTCTTTTTTTTTTTTTTGTATATCAAGTTTCTTACCCTCTCTTTATGTGTTTTGCTGTTTTATTTTTTTCTTCTATGTAGCCATTTACATGTTGGTGTTGGTGTTGGAGAGATGGAAGTTGATGTTGGAGCATTATTTATAAGAAGAAATATTGCTACAAATATACTTTTTAAGAAGAACGAGCAGCAAGAAAATAAGCGACTGATACATTTTCTTAAGAAGACCAGTCTAAACAAGAGGAAGAAATGGGAGACAATCAACAATAGAGAAACCCATGTGGGCCATGATGTTCTTGAAAAATGTAAATTTGAGGCCGACGAGCATAAGTTTGACCCCATAAGCATTGGCAATTGGGAACTAAAGCACTCACTGATATATTGCTTAACTTCAGCAATTACCCCAAAGAAGATCCCTAACGACGTCTTCAGGACCTGAGATGGAATGTGCAACTATTCGCACCGGGGACAATGTGAATCTACCAAATTATATAAGAATGCTCATATTCTCTTTCTCTCTTCAAGATAGAGCACGTGAATGGCTATATCAGTTGTCCACAACGAGTGTGACTACTTGGCAACAACTCCTAAGGGTCGTAATCAGTTCGGTTATGGAATAACCGCACCGATAATCGATTAAGCAATAACCGACTAAGGCTAAATATTGCTACTGTATACCAAACTAATTAACTATTTCGGTTAACCGATAACCAATTTTGCTAATCGGTTTGGTTATCGGTTAATCCAAAAATTATTCAAATATTGAGCAACATTTCTGCACAATGTTGATTGCTCAGTTCGGAGTCGGATAGAAAAGATATATAATTAGAGAGAAGGTAACGTGAAGGAAAAGAAATAAGAATTACACTAACGTAGGACATGTTTTAAACTTTTTAGGGATATAATTTGTAATAATAATAATAATAATAATAATAATAATAATAATAATAATAATAATAATAATAATAATAATAATAATAATAATAGTAATAATAATAAATTCGGTTAATTGGTTATTATGGTTTTGTTTTGGTTATAACCAATAACCGATTGACTTAAAAAATTCAAACTGATAACCGCACGAAGAACCAATAAACTCTGTTTTTGGTTGTCAATAAACAATCAATAATTACGTATTTTGGTTAAAAACTGACTATTCGAAACCGATTAGACAACCCTAGCTAATGCAGCAGGAGTTCCTCGAGAGAGTACAAAATAGAATGAAGAACATAAGTACAATCAAGATGGGTATAGGGGAATCACCCTATGATTATTATGGGAGATTCAAGCAGAGATGTAATGTCCCGGATATTCTTCCGTCGCTAAAATAAAAAGTTGTTAATTGTTGGGAAATTTAAGTAAAGTTTTGATTGATTCCAAAATCAACTGACCCCAACCGAGTAGATGTTGCCAGATCCTAATGTTAGTATTTAGACTCGCTATTTGAGAAATTTTTAGATTTTATCTTTACAGGATTCCAGCTGAAGACGGCAACATGGCTTTACTCGGATAGAACTACAGATGGAAATTCGGATGTGTAACATCAGATGTAAGAAAGACAACTGAGCGTTCAAGAGACAGAACATCAAATGTAAGAAAGACAACTGAGCATTCAAGCCAACTGTTCAAATGGAACATCAGTTGCATGACTCAATCTGATAGATCGACAACATGAAGTTCAAGGCAGCTGAGGGTTCAACTGTTCCTCTTCAGACAGAATGTCAGATGAAGGTAGCAATCAGATGGAACATCAGCTGAAGACCACTCGGATGAAGATCGAATGTCTCAAATGACTAACCAATGTTGAAAGACAAAGGTTGAAATTTGAATTTCAAATAGAAAGTCACGTGAAGGTTTGACGTTGTGTCATTACCTCATTTGGCCCAACACAAGGTTGTCTCAGAAGGAAAGCAGAAGTTCACAGTTGCCAAATCGGTAAAATCTGCAGAGATGAGAGACAAGCCATCGCTTTCACAGAACAGATATCAACGGCTCCTCCAACGGCTAGTTGATTCTCTCCGCCTATAAATAGAGGCATTCATTCATTCATCAAGATATAAGACAGACAAGTGCGAGAAAAGACTAAAGAGAAAAAGAACGACAATATCCTGCACACAAGCTAAACTGCAATTATTCTCTAAGAACATCACTAGTTGAGAGTTCATAGAGTGTTAGAATCTGTCTTGGTGTTTTTCATCTTAGTTTGAGTCTTCATTTGTTCAAGCTTAGATCCTAGCTCACTTCGTTGTTAGAGCTAGTAGTTGGAAAACCCACCCTTATACACATCCCCTAAAAAGGTTGTTAGGATCATGCTCTTCCCGAAATTGAGTAGAAAGGTTGATAAGTACCCGCAAACTTATCTGTAAGGTTGATAAATACCCGCAAACTTATCTGAACGGTTGCAAAGCCCGCGTAAGCTTTGTGGTAGCTGTCCTAAAGAATTTGGACTGAGTTGTGTGGACTCACAACTCCCCGTGGACGTAGGAGTTATCTCCGAACCACGTAATTTCTTTGTGTTGTATTTTCAATTCAGTTACTTTTTGCATATCCAACTGACCAACTAACCAGCACTTAAAACTGCATCTTTACTTTTCAACTGATTTGGTTATTGACCGACCTTACATCTGAGCGTGAGTTATTTTATACGAGTTATTGTTGTTTCCACCACATTCCGCACAGCACCACTCGTACAGCTGAGTTTTCTTACTCAGTTGTGATTCCAGCTGAGTCCTCTTACTCGGTTGTACGAGTTATTGTTGTTTCCACCACATTCCGCACAGCACCACTCGTACAGCTGAGTTTTCTTACTCAGTTGTGATTCCAGCTGAGTCCTCTTACTCGGTTGTGATAATTTTCAGGGGGTTATTTTTAAAATTCCTATCTGGTGTATTCCCCCCCCCCTCCCATACACACCAGAACTCGTATCGGGACCATCAAGTGGTATCACAGCAGTGGTTCAAAAGACTGCTGACTCTGTTTCACGAGATGTGAATCGAGGTATTTTTCTTCAGTGGTCAACTGAATAGATCTTTTTCACGCTAGTGCATATATGCTTGCATTTGTTGTCTGTTTGTTGTGTGCAGATGGATGTTAAAGACAAGATTGTTGTCATGTTCTCGGTGTTGAACTATACATCCTGGAAAACTCGGATGAAGAAGATTCTATTGTCCAAGCATCATCGAATGCAACAAGTGATTACATCCGGACCGATCACCATCATGGAAAAAGTCATTCGTACTCCTACAAATCCGAATGATGGGGATGCAACTCAGGTGATGGTTGAGAAAAAGCCAGAAGATTTCACTCCTGAGGAAGCAAAAGTGAGCCAGCTGGATATCTGGGCTCAGAGCACTATCATGTCTACAGTTGGACAAGACTATCTTCCATGGATAGAAGAGTGCAACACAGCTAAGGAGATGTGGAACATTTTGGCATCTCTTAGTGAAGGGAGTGATGAAACCAAGGAGAACAAGTTCTCCCATGCTTGTCAAGATTTTGACAATTTCTGTCTAAAAGAGGATGAAACCATTGATCAGTTGGAACTTCGGTTCATGGATATCATCCGAAGGATTCAGTCTATCCGACGAGGAAAATATACTTTGAGAGAAATCAACCTCAAAGTATTACAAGCCCTACTAGCTGAGTGGGACACCTTCACCAACATTCATGAAAGCCGAGCTGATCTTGGAGAGATGGGAACTGACAGACTGTTCTCAATTCTGAAAGGAAACGAGTACAAGGTGAACCGACGAAGATCAACTCAGTCCTCGGTGCAGACGAGTCAACATGAGGATGTTGGTTCAGCAACAAAGACAGTAGCACTTTGAGCTGACTATTCCAAGCTGCGAACGTCAAGGGCAACAAGATCTGCGGACACAGCTTCGAAGGAGCCGAGCAGAGAAGAGCTGCAACAGAGTATAGCCGCCTTTTCAAATAAGCTAGCTGACATGGATACTCGGTTCGGAAAATACAAGCAGTTCTATAAATCCAACCGAACTCGAGATAACTCAAAGCCTGTGAACAATGGTTGCTTTGAATGCGGCAAAGAGAGACACTTTAAAGCTGATTGTACAGATCTGTCGAAGAAAGATAGAGAAGCGTTGAGGGCCAAGCAAAATGCAAAGAACAAGGCCATGGTTGCAGAAGAAGCAGCTGATGACATGGACATCTTTACTGGCACCGAAGATAAGGACGAGCTGACTTCCACCAACAACGCTATCGGATAGGATCAATGTCTCATGGCATTTGGAACCGACCAGGATGATACTGAGGTACATTCTAGTCCAATTAATTTAAATTCTTCCAATGCTACTAACATGCAGGAAACAGTAGATGAAGAGTTGGAACCCTCTTGGGGTGACTTCCTAGAACTCAGTGAGGAACTGCATCAGCAATCGGTTGAGTTTAAGAATATTCAAGAACAGTTTGCCAGACTTGAAGAATCCTTAACCGAAAGGGATGATCTGATCAAAAATTAACTCGAAGAGATTGATGATCTCAAAAGTCAACTGAATGAGGCCAACCAAACTAAGGCTCCAACCGATGAGGAGTTGAAGGAGCAGATCAAGGAGCAGCATGAACAGTTGAACAAGTAAGAGGCACAGATCGACCAGCTGATGAAGAAGTCAGACGCACAGACCGAGTATATAGCTGTTCTTCTCAAGGATCTACAAACTGAGAAGGACAACCTGATAAAGCTATATCAATCATCCAAAATCATCGAGAATCTCATCAGTTACCGAAGACAAATGGATGACATGTCTGGACTCGGTTACGACACGGTCAAGGATTCTGGAATTCCACCCGCAACCTTTGTCAAGGCTGTGGATGTCACGGTTGCCAAACCAAATACGGTTGAGTCTGGAACTCCCCATCTTAATCCAACCTCCACGTCACAGCAAGCACAACCAGCTAAGGAAACTGCAACTGAGAAAGGAAAGTGAGCTGTGATTGGAGAATTGAAGAATCCATCGGTTGGGATAACAACCGAGGGGGAATGTTCCAGGACTCAGAAGAGGAACCAGAGACGTCGGAGATACAATCAGAACTGACCTCTGAACCGACCTCAGAAGGGAGGGAATCAACAGAACCGACAGGGATTCAACCAACAGAATCAACATCAGTTCCATCATCAGAACAATCAAAAGTTCAATCAGAGTCAACTAATGTGGAACAGTTCCAACAGCTGGAGATATTCATGCCAGAACATGAATCAACAACAGGGCATAAATAGCTGTCGTCAACAGCCAGGACTATGGAATCAAACTCAGCCACAAAGATTCCAAAATGGCGTCCGACCTCATAGGCAAAACCAAAAGGGTCAGAAACGTCAACAAAACAGGGGGAACACCTCTCCTTCTAAAGCCCACAATGGGAGAAATCAATCTCCTCCCAAGAATCAGAACGTCAACAACAACAACAAGCCTAAGGATGACCGAGGTGTTGTTATAGTTGATGGAGAATGAAAGATAATTTGGAATGACAAATCTATCCGAATCTACAGGGAAAAGCGACCCACAGTTCAAGGGGGAATTGGTTCTAACCCTCCAGGACCCAACTAAAATTGGGGACCTAAGCGTGTTTCTCTGTGCAGGAGCAGGAGGAACAACTGAGGAAGAATAAAGCATCACATACCATGTGGGTGATGGACAGTGGATGCTCGAAACACATGACAAATCTGAGGGATTTGCTTGGAAGTTTCGTGGAGAAGGAAGGACCATCAGTTATCTTTGGTGACAACTCAAAAGGTCACATCAAAGGCTACGGTACCCTTGAAACCAATCACGTGTCTATTTCCAATGTTTCATATGTTCATGGATTGAAGCATAACTTGCTCTCCATCAGCCAATTCTGTGATAATGGTTTCTCTGTCAAGTTTGATGCACAGGGCTGCAGGGTCAAAAATGTCAGAACAAAGCAAGTCATATTGTTGGGAAATCGATCCCCAACCGGGAATGTCTACTATGCAGATTGGAATAGTAGTCCTCCTGACACCTGTCTTTTATCAAAGAGCAGTTCAGATGTGAGCTGGCTGTGGCACAAAAGACTCAACCATCTGAATTTCAAGACAATGAACCGACTTGCGAGACAGGAACATGCAAAGGGTATTTCAAGACTCAACCAGTGCTTGTCAGCTGGGAAAGCTCGCTAGATCCTCCTTTCGGTTGAAAACGATTCCCTCAACCGACCGAGTATTACAGCTGATCCATATGGATCTCTTCGGGCCTGTTACTCCAAAGAGCATGAATGGTAACGAATATACACTTGTTGTTACTAATGATTTCTCTAGGTACACGTGGACCATTTTCATGCGTCACAAGAGTGAAACCCGAGATGAGCTACCCAAGCTGATGGATCAGATATCTAACCAACAAGAGATGAAAATCATTTCTATCCGATCAAACCGTGGAACCGACTTCCTAAATGAAACCATCATCGAATACTTTGAGAAGCACGGAATCACTCATCAAACATCGGCTGCGCGTACTCCACAACAGAATGGAGTAGCCGAGCGAAGAAACCGAACGCTAAAGGATGCTGCTACATCCATGTTGACAAGCTCAGCTCTGCCAAAGAGATTTTGGGCTGAGGCAATCAACACAACTTGCTACACCCAGAACCAGTCTCTTCTGACCAAGCGGTTGCGTAAAACTCCATATGAACTATGGAGACGCAGGAAGCCTGATATTTCATATTTTCGTGTTTTTGGTTCTAAGTGTTATATCCACAACAATGGGAAGACTCAGTTGAAAACTTTTGACGCCAAGGTTTCGAAAGGCATATTTCTCGGATATGCCACTCGGATTAAGGCTTATAGAGTTTTCAACAACAGTTCTCGTGTTGTGGAGATAACACCTCATGTTAGTTTTGATGAATCTACCTTTGAGTGCAGGGAACAGGCTAAAGGACAACAAGCAGATCCACATGTTCCACCAGCTCTCACCAGATCGCAGGTTCTAAGGCAGAAGAATCTGGCTAAACCATTGGTATGGGCAACCGAGGATGATGATCCTTGTTCCTCTGAAGATGAATGTGAGGACCCCAGCTCATCTCAAGGGGGAACTTCAGCTGATGTTGCTCCAACTGCATCAGCATCCGAAGCCCAACCTAGCCCGGTTCAAAATATTGTCCATATTGAGAATCCAGACTCAACAGCAGATAAATCACCAGTTCTGAAGATCCCAGCATCTCCCACAGCTCAGGTTATCCCATCAGTTGAAATCACGGAACCACCACTGTTGGAAGAAGAAGGAAGACGCAACAAGAGATGGTATGAAGATCATTCCAAGGACAACATCATCGGAGATCCAGCCAAGGGTGTGCGTACTAGAAGCAGAGCTGCAAATCCAGACTCAGCTGAGGAAGATTCCAGCACTTACGCCCAATATGCTGAGGAATTGGCAGTTTTGGAGGAGTTCGAGCAAGCCGGAGATGTTGCCATGATTTCATGTTTCGTAGCTGATGTGCCAGAACCGAAGAATGTTGTGGAAGCTCTCAACTGTGTTCATTGGACAACAGCCATGCAAGAAGAGCTGAATGAATTTCTACGCAACTGTGTTTGGGAGTTAGTAGAAAGACCAAATGGTGTTAAAGTCATTGGATTAAAGTGGATTTTCAAGAACAAGAGAGACGCCATTGGATTCATCGTGAGAAACAAGGCAAGGTTGGTAGCTCAGGGATATTGCCAACAAGAAGGAATTGATTTCGAGGATTCCTTCGCGCCTGTTGCAAGGTTGGAAGCCATCCGAATATTTCTAGCCTATGCCGCATTTCACAAATTCAAGGTTTATCAGATGGATGTGAAGTGTGCTTTCCTCAACGGTGATATTAAGGAAGATGTTTATGTTGAACAACCTCCCGGTTTTGAGACTGGTGATGGAAGAGTGTATAAGTTGAAGAAAGCAATCTATGGATTGAAGCAAGCACCTAGGGCTTGGTATGACACTCTATGTGGTTTTCTTCTGAACTCGGGGTTCAAACGAGGGTCAGTTGACAAAACACTGTTCACCATAAAAGTTGGAGAAGACATACTTGTTGTGCAAATCTATGTTGACGACATCATATTCGGTTCCAAGTCGGAGGAGTTGTGCAAGAAATTCTCAACCCTCATGAAAGATAAATTCGAGATGTCGATGATGGGTGAGATGAATTATTTTCTTGGACTACAAGTGAAGCAGTCATCGAAAGGGATTTTTATTAATCAGTCCAAATATACAAAGGAGCTTATCGCAAAGTTCGGTTTGCAGTCAAGTAAAACCACAAGGATCCCGATGAATACTAACTGGAAGATTGAACCCGGATCTGAGGGAAAACTTGTGGATGCCAGTAAGTATAGAGGGATTATTGGTTCTTTGCTATATCTAACCGCCAGTCGGCCAGATATATCTTACGCGGTTGGAGTGTGTACTCAGTTCCAAGTTCAGCCAAGGGAATCACACATGTTGGCAGCAAAGAACATTATTAAGTATCTGAAGGGTACTGTTAATGTTGGATTGTGGTACTCAACTGACGACAATATCCAACTGTCCGGATACTCAGATGCGGATCTAGCCGGAGATCGGTTGGACAGGAAGTCCATATCTGGACACGGTCAGTTCATGGGAAGCAAGCTAGTTTCATGGTTCTCCAAGAAACAAGCATGTGTTTCCACTTCTACAACCGAGTCAGAGTATATGGCTGCCGGTAGTTGTTACATGCAAGTGTTGTGGCTCAAGCAACAGCTGAGAGATATTGAAGTAGCAACTGGACAGGTTCCCATCCATTGTGATAGCTCAAGTGCCATTGCTATCTCTTTGAATCCTGTTCACCATTCTCGGACGAAGCACATTGACATCCGACATCATTTTATCCGAGATTATATTGAGAAGAAGGATGTATATGTGGAGAAGATTCCAACTGAGATTCAGAGAGCCGATATCTTCACCAAACCTCTAGCCGAAGCACGATTCAAGATGTTATGTAATCTCCTTGGATTGTTGGATCCATCAGATGAGGAATCAGCCGAGGTGAAGAGATAGATATTCATCTGAGGGGGAAGCTCAGATGAAGGGGGAATCTCAGATGCGGATCGCCAACCAAAGACATCAGACATAAGCTAAACAGACGAACTCGAGTCAGCTGATGGCATGCCGCAACATTGGAACACAGCTGATTCCGACATCAGCTGGCAGGTATCATTTATGGCTGAAAGTGTTTGTGTCTTAAATGAGAATGTTTGAAATAAATTCAAACATTCCTGAGCATGTCAGTTAGATTAAAATAGCCATCATAGCGCATTTAATGTAAAGTACGGCTGAACATCAATAGCCTTACTTTATAGTGCGACTGGGCTGACATAAAAACAGTTCACCTTCTCACGCGCGGGTATTGGAACTCGGAATTCAACATCAGTCAAAGCTAGTCAACAGTCGCAAGATCTCAGCCGTTGATGGATTCGCGCCGTTCAACCTTGGCCATCGATTTCAAACGACCTACTAACCTATAAAAGGCGGAAAATCAGGAAGTGATTTCTTACCTTCTACATTTGTGATTATCTGATTAACTGTTCATCATCGTCTCTGATCTTGTTTCACCATTTTCGTCTAAGTTCCTATTTTCTTCTCTCTATATAAACTACACTGCAATATTAAATGGCACCGAAAGCTTCATCACAAGGAAAGAAGATGGCATCCTCTGGACCAACTCTAGTCCCTTCACCATACGAAGAATCTTTTGATATGATGCTATCCAAAATCCATTTTGAGCAGATTCTGTCGGAAGAAGCACTGGACTCGCCAGTGTTATCCCCCCTCGCCGAACTTCTCAGGGAGAACGGTCTTCTTGAGTGGGCAACGCTCTTCCCCACTCACCTACTGAGGCGACAGGTCGGGGAATTTTACTTGAACCTGAAATCTCTTATCGACAGCCGAGATGGCCTCGTTTCAGAAATATCTTGTCGACAGCGCGACGTTCCTGCCAGAACTGTCCGCCATGTCACCATCCCCATACCGGTTTCCGATATGCTACGCTCTATCATTCCACCAAATCTGACCACCATGGACACCATCGAGAACATCTCAGATGCGGATGCCGATCAATTTCTGGAGAATGCTCTCATCACAGCAGAAAGACTGAGGAGCAACATGCAGTGAACGAAGTTGAAACCCGAGCATCGACTTCTGTTCGATGTTGTATCCAAGGTCATTTTTGAATACAGCGGAGCCTTTGGAGATATCAGCCGACCAAAGCTCAAGCAGCTGATAGCTTTGGAGCACAAGCACAAGCACAACATCAACTAGTTCAAGTACTTCGAACACCAGTTGACAATGGAGAAACAGAAGATTACAGAAACCACAACTGACTCCGGGGAAAAGTTGTTGAGTGTCAAGGGAACTCTCAACTTTGGAGTTAAAATCTCTGCCCTGATCCTTCTCGCAACAAAGGATCAGAACATGGTGTGGGAAGACAGTGAGGAGACACCAGTTAAGAGGCAGATGTTGTTCCCAACAGCCAAGAAGGCTCTGGATGTGATTCAGAGTGTTTATACTCCCAAAGAGAAAAGGGAAGCTGTGAAATCAGCTGAGGAGAAAGATACAGCTGAGGAGCTGCCTCCAGCTGTCGACCGCACTTCAAAATCAACAGTTGCACGCCGAGTCAGAGATGAGTCAGATAAGGAGAAAGAGGAAGAGCCAGCTAAGAAGAAGTTGAAGCTTCGTATCAAGAAGAAGTCAGTTGCAAAACCAGCTGAGGAGGTACCAGCTGAGGAGGAACCATCTGAGTCGAGTCACTCAGTTGACAAGGATGCGTTTGAAATTGTTCCTCGTGAAAGTGGAACTGGGAATGAGAGGTCTCCCCATCAAGATGAGATGGAAGGGGTGGAAACCGATCCAGAAGATGAGCCGAACATGTCCTCGGATGCTTCTTCTTCATCCAAGGAATCCGAAGATCTTCCATCCTCCCCCACGGTAGGAGCTGATGCCGTACAGCCCAAAGAGATTCTCTCAACCGACACTCAGTCAGAAATTCCGAGCTCCCTGCTCGATGCCAACATTGTGACCACTTCTTCGGCCAATGTTGAGGAACCTCTCGATGCCAACATCCCAACCCAGTCAGAAATTCTGAGCTCCCCGCTCGATGCCAACATTGCGACCACTTCTTTGGCCAATGTTGAGGAAACCCTTGAACCGATTCCCTACGAAAATCTATCTCCCTCCCCCATTGACGAAGAAGCTGATTGTCGAGCTGTTGCGCTGGAACATGAAGGCAAGTTGGCCTACTGCTTTCAGAAGCTGATCAGAATGTTCCCCGAGGCGCGCGACATGCCCACATTTGCCACGCTCGGAACTAAGCTGTTGTATCAATTCAACATCATCTTCAGCCACTGGTATGTCAAGGAAGATACCATCAGGATACACAGCTGGAACCAGCTCAAGGCAGATGAGTTGCGTATAAGGGAGTACTTCAACTACACCAACCTTGAAGTTGCGTACAACAATAAGGTTGCACTGCTGACTCGTCAACTGGATATCAGCAAGGCAGAAGGAAGAGACACAAGGGAGACAGCCGAATAAGATTGTGTCGCCTTCCTTGACAACATGCTGCTCAAGTCTGCTGAATTTGTCGATGACCTTGACGCAGCAGCCGCAGCAGCCAAGCAGGAGGAAGAAGAGCTTCAACAGTTTCTGGTCAATCGCCAAGCCATGGTTACTGTTGAACACCCAGCACCTATTGAACAGCCAGCTCCAGCTGAACAGCCAGCACCCTCCTCAGATGAAATTTGCGAGCTGATCGCTAAGAGGGTCAATCAGCTGAGGAAGGAGATGCTTGCCAACATCCAGCTCAACAGAGAAGAACAACTGAGGATGATGGAAGCTTAGGAGGAAAAGCATAGGAAGCTGCTGGAAGAACAGGATGCGATGAAGGTGAAGCTGGATGACTTCTCAACATCCACCAGCAAAGACATCACCGACCTGAAGACAACCGTTCTGGGAATCAAATCAGAACTGAACGTGTTCAAATCCATCTCAGAATCCAATCTTGCCAAATCTTAACAAACGCAAGACGAAGAATGGGATTCCCAGTTCGAATCAAGATGGGCTGAGTTCGTCGCTTTCCAAACCAAAGTCACTGAAACCTTCGCTGCAATGCAGAAAGCTGATCAAGAGCGCCGTAATAATGAACTGGCGAAGAAGGTTGATGTGGAGAGCGCTGTTGATGAACTCTTCAACCGAATTCAGCAAGCTGAACAGAAACTCACTTCTCTGGATGGCTCAGTTGCAAGCCTTGTTGCTGATGCCAAAAAGGGGGAAGATGAGACCCGGGAAGATGAGACGCAAGAAGATATGCCAGTCGGGAAGGAATCTCAGCTGAAGAAGAAGACAGCTCCAAAGAAGAAGTCCGCTCCAAAGGCAACCGACAAGAAACAACAATAGCTGAAATCAATTGTTGTCGAAGGAGATGAAATGGCTAAGGGCATGGAGCAAGCGAAGATGTATGGAGTCTCCTACAACTCCATAGCCGAGATTGTAGCCGAGCTCGATGCTGAACTCGACGGTATTACAACCGAAGAGTGTATTGCTGCTGCCAAAGCTATGGATGTTCCGGAAAAGGATTACATGAATCCTGAATGGGTGAAGAAATTTGCTGCAAACCAAGCTACAAGAGTCAACAAGTTTGAGGAAGAGCTTGCCAAGGTTACCAACAACTTGGACAGGAATATTGCCTCCCGCAGCCGACGACGCATAGAGAAACATCAGGTGAAGGCTGAAGCAAGGATGAAGCAACAGAGACTGCCAGGGAAGATCAAGCTCCAGGGACGCTTCAAGCATGTGGACAAGTGGATGCCAGCTGAATGGAATGATGATTGGGAATCATTCAAACAAGAGTTTGTGAATGATTTCTATTACAGGAAGGTGTTCGCTACTGAGGATCCAAGAAGAGCATTCAAAGAAGCCCAGACCGAGCTACACTCTGGGGATCCGGGCATGTTCAGCCAGTTCAGACGAGCAATGATTGATGCGAAGCTGGACATGAACACCATCCCTGTCCCTCAGAAGGTCACTTATCTTCCTCCATTCATTCCAGACACAAGAAATCCTAACCCACAGAAGATTGCAGCTAAGGCAAGAAGAGTCTGTCAGGAACATGGAGTAGATATATCGAAGGAGTCAGATGCAAAGAGAGATATTTTTGTCAGGATTTTCAGCAAGTATGGGCTGAAGTATTAGCCAAGGATAGAGTTTTTGAGCCACTGATGTATTTTGATTTTTGTGCATTTCTGTGTAAACATCAGTTGTAATGAAAACTTTCATCATATATCCGATTCACCTTGATGTACAATCTCTAGTTGTCCAAGCTCTGAATCACAAAGTTATTTCAATACCATGTTATAACTGTGCTAACCCTTTGATGTTTAATCTTATAGACTGTCTAGAATTTCAGCTGAGATTTTAGGTAGGTCAGTAGGGTTTAGATCAGTAGGGTTTTGGCATCATCAAAAAGGGGAAAATTGTTGGAAAATTTAAGTAAAGTTTCGATTGATTCCAAAACTAACTGACCCCAACCGAGTAGATGTTGCCAGATCCTAATGTTAGTATTTAGACTCACTGTTTGAGAAATGTTCAGATTTTATCTTTACAGGACTCCAGCTAAAGACGGCAACATGACTTTACTCGGATAGAACTACAGATGGAAATTCGGATGTGTAACATCAGATGTAAGAAAGACAACTGAGCGTTCAAGAGACAGAACATCAGATGTAAGAAAAACAATTGAGCGTTCAAGATATAGAACATCAGATGTAAGAAAGACAACTGAGCATTTAAGCCAACTGTTCAGATGGAACATCAGTTGCAGGACTCAATCTGATAGATCGACAACATGAAGTTCAAGGCAGCTGAGGGTTTAACTGTTCCTCTTCAGACAGAATGTCAGATGAAGGTAGCGATCAGATGGAACATCAGCTGAAGGCCACTCGGATGAAGATCGAATGTCTCAACCGACTAACCAATGTTGAAAGACAAAGGTTGAAATTTGAATTTCAAATAGGAAGTCACGTGAAGGTTTGACGTTCCGTCATTACCTCGTTTGGCCCAACACAAGGTTGTCTCAGAAGAAAAGCAGAAGTTCACAGTTGCCAAATCGGGAAAATCTGCAGAGATGAGAGACAAGCCATCGCTTTCACAGAACAGATATCAACGGCTCCTCCAACGGCTAGTTGATTCTCTCCGCCTATAAATAGAGGCATTCATTCATTCATCAAGATATAAGACAGACAAGTGCGAGAAAAGACTAAAGAGAAAAAGAACGACAATATCCTGCACACAAGCTAAACTGCAATTATTCTCTAAGAACATCACTAGTTGAGAGTTCATAGAGTGTTAGAATCTGTCTTGGTGTTTTTCATCTTAGTTTGAGTCTTCATTTGTTCAAGCTTAGATCCTAGCTCACTTCGTTGTTAGAGCTAGTAGTTGGAAAACCCACCCTTATACACATCCCCTAAAAAAGTTGTTAGGATTCTGCTCTTCCCGAAATTGAGTAGAAAGGTTGATAAGTACCCGCAAACTTATCTGTAAGGTTAATAAGTACCCGCAAACTTATCTGAACGGTTGCAAAGCCCGCGTAAGCTTTGTGGTAGCTATCCTAAAGAATTTGGACTGAGTTGTGTGGACTCACAACTCCCCGTGGACGTAGGAGTTATCTCCGAACTACGTAATTCCTTTGTGTTGTGTTTTCAGTTCAGTTACTTTTTGCATATCCAACTGACCAACTAACTAGCACTCAAAACTGCATCTTTACTTTTCAACTGATTTGGCTATTGACCGACCTTGCATCTGAGTGTGAGTTATTTTATACGAGTTATTGTTGTTTCCACCACATTCCGCACAACACCACTCTTACAGCTGAGTTTTCTTACTCAGTTGTGATTCCAGCTGAGTCCTCTTACTCGGTTGTGATAATTTTCAGGGGGTTGTTTTTAAAATTCCTATCTGGTATATTCTCCCCTCCCCCCTCCATACACCAGAACTCGTATCGGGACCATCATTAATTAATTAAGGCTTTGCACGCCTAAGTTAAGGAATTTCAGTTTTAAGACTAACGGTGAAATCCGTTTCTGAAAATAAATTCCAGAAGTCGTTCAACTGACTACTGTATAGGGTTTTCGCGTCCGATAGAATTTTCGTTAGAGAACTCAGATCGAAAAACCGTCTGACTTTACATTCACTTATTTTGCAGTACGAGTCTTCTGGTAAAAGTCAGTTTTATTTATTTTTCCGGGCGAAATTTGGACTGTCATTCCTCAACTTTTCTTTGGATTTCGGAAATCGAATTATGCTTTCCAACTAAGTAAATTATTTCCGATCTAATGGTCAAATTAGTTTTCGCCGGAAACGTAACCGTCTAGAAAATTAATTTCCCATAAAACGAGATATTTTGAATTTATTTCCACCTCCTTCTTAAAGATTCTACTACTTTATGTTAAATATCTCTCTCTTAGTCATCACTTTCTTCTCTCTTATTCCCCACCAAAACCGCCCCTCCCCCCCCCCCCCCCCCCCCCTGATTTCCTCTCTTCTCTCTCTTGTTCTTCATTTCATCAAGATCTTCATCAAGTTCTTCAAGCATCCAAGCTCCATAACTTATTCATCTTCCGATCGATTTTAAATCCAAGTTCATAGTTAGCAAGATGAGAGCCTCCTCTTCATTACTATCCGAACAAAATTCCATTCCTTTAATTATTGAAATTTTCGAAAATGGTAAGAGGAGTAGGAATGTTGTTCTAAGTTATTTACATGGTTATTAATGCTTAGGAATGAATTTTTATGGTTGAAATCAAATGGAAATCATGTTGGAATTTATATGGTAATTTTCGAAATACATGTACTAGTTCCATTCGGAATTTTTGAAGATCATTAGGTGAAGTATGAGCTTGATTTTAGATGATTGGTTTGTGGATTATCACTCTAGGTATTGATATATTGGTGTATGAATTGTTTAAGAATTTTCTAAAAATAAAAATAAAATTGTAAGAGATGAAGAAGCATGTTTTTGATTAGGTAAATCTTATGTTTTTTATAATATGATTTGATATATATGATGTAGAAAGCATGAGGTTCAACATATATTTAAACTAGATTTTTCTAAAAATAAAAATGAAATCGTTGGAGACGAAGAATCGTAGATAGAATTAGTTTTGATGTTGATATGGACTTATGGTTTGCATATTAGTTATTTTATGTAGTTAATGATGATAATTGTAAAGTTTGAATGAAATCTAAGAACGTCGAACTTTTCGTAAGAGACGAAGAGTCGAGCGTAATCGTCGATAGGAAAATCGAACGAGGAAACTAACCAAATATTAGTGATTGTTGGTATGCTAGGTTGGTTGTAGAATTAATTGAGAATTAATTAACGACTATGAAAAATCGATGCATATATGAACTTTAAGTCTATGATTTTTGTGTTTCATATGTTAGATAATCATGATATAAGTTTCTAAAATTATAATTAAGTTAATTATGCATGATAAGATTAAGAATGGAATTTATTGAACAAGTATAAGAATATTTGTATGTAAGTAGATGGAATTAAGACTATATTAAATAAATTATGTTTTCTACATGTTATAAGTTGTGTTTGATGATTGATAAGTGAAATTAGAATTATTTGAAGCATGATAGAAACTTGAATCGATAAAATCACACGTCGGAATCAAAGGTTATGAAAACGGAACCATAGTAGGCTATTTTTAAGTATGAACTTTTGATCTATGAATATATATATGCATAAAGTGAATATAGTAATGATATGCATGAGTGTAGTTGATGATAATGTTATATAAGTTATGAAATATAAATTAGAAATTAGATTTGATTTGACTTTGAAATGAAATTTGTTAAATAATTGGTTAGTTGAAAAGACGAGAAGTGCTCGTCCTTTCGTTAATCGAGAAACGTGAAGGTGTTCACGTTAAATGATTGTGTGTGTTGACTGTTATATGATAGAAATTTCATGCCATAAAGGTTGTATAGCATTGATCTAATCTAGGGAATCGTGCGTCGAGTTTTAAAAACGATTAGGGTTTCTCGGCAGTTTTGCGACCCTTCACAGAAACGGCCATAACTCTTAGCTCCTTTAACGAAATCGAGATCCGTAAATTGGACAGTAAACTACACATCCGTGTCTTTCTTTTGACATAAGGCACATCCCATGTTTCGAAGTAATCTGTCCTGTATAAGCTCCAGACCTACTGCCTTGTGCAGAAAATGTCTAAGACTCATTTTTCTTTAAGAACTTTTAAGTCGTTAAGAGTTATCGACTTCCGCCTTTAACTAATCTAAATGTCGAGTAAGGAATCAAGTTAGTTCTAAACGAGATATGTCCGAATCTCGTTTCTTTTAAAATAAAAGAGATTAGTTAAGGTGCAAACGCCTAAAAGACTTAACCGAATTCGAATTGCTTTTTCTTTAATCGTCTCGACCAATTTACTAAAGCATGTTTGATTGTGATAGAAGGAGGAAGTCGCAATTAGAAGAAAGGACGGAAGACCGAAGACCGAAGCTTTAGTTGTTCTATATATCGCCTAAGGTGGGCTTTTCTTATATTCAAAACAAAATGAGCATTGCTCAAAATGTTTACTTATTGCTTTATAACTGTGTTCTAAGGTGATTATCATGGCATAAATGAATTTGTTTTTGTGAGTTCTATTATGCCTATCTGATGTTGGTTCGCCAACCAGTTAATCGATCGGATTCTGAGTTAGCCCACAGAGTGCTATCCAGAGTTAGTGTACACGGTAGCCGTTGTGTGTGGTACTCTGTTGAGGGGTAGCCAGCCACGGTGAGGAACGTGCACGGAAGAAGGCCTTCTTCCCCAGCGTTTTTAACATATTTGAGCTGATATGAAGAAGACAACAGAAAAATCTTGATATCAAGTAAAGTATGAGAAAATGTTTAGTAAGTACGGGCCTTTGAAAGAAAAACCCCATTGTGTTACTGTTGAGAATGCCTGATTAATCTATAAGTATGTTATGTTTTCGGCAATGTGCCCACTAAGTATGATTATACTTAGCCCTTTATATGTTTCTAAATGTGCAGGTTGAGTAACAAAGGCGGAGGAGGTTGAGTAGAGGTTGTTTATAAGAAAGAAGAATAGTTAGTCAAGTCTACGTTTTTCCGCTGCAAACTACTTCATTTATGTTGTATAACTCTTCGGTTTAAGATTTATACTTTAAACCTAGTTTACTCTGAAACAATCTTGTCAAGCGATCCCTCGAGATCGTCTCTCTTTTGTTAATGGAATCAGTTCATAGATATCATCTTGTTTATAATGTCAGGTTAATTCATTTATTCATTTATTCCTCCTTTTTCCCCGCCTCTTTAATCTAACCTCTAGTCGTACCCCGGCTTTGCCGTCCCTCGGGATTTGGGGCTGTGACAGAGAGGTATCAGAGCAATCGTTTCTGCTCTGCATCCAAAAATTCTTTCAAGTTAGTACGACATAGCATTTTTTTATGCTCTGCACCCGAGTCTTCTTTCAAGTAAAGTTTAGTTTGTATCACTAAACTTAAGAGTGTAGTTAACAACTCAACCTCCCGCTATGTCGACTCAACTAAAGAAGAAAGGAAAGAAAAGTTTCAAAAGTATTGTTTCTTTTACAGAAAGTTTATGAATAAGTATGCAAGCATGTATGAACAGTTGTTCCCAGAATGAATTGATTGAAGTATGATTGTTGTACCTTTGTGGTATTAGGTGAAATTATTTGAATTATAATTTCTTTGATTGAGAAGTATGTTGGCATGAGTACCTAGACTATTCTTAAGGCTTTTTCCCGATTCCTTGACAACATAGATGTTTTAAGAAGCGCTGGTTCCAAATTGCTTCGAAAGACACGATCAAAAGAAGAGAAGTACATAATCGAGTATAGACAAATGTTACTTACGTATAAGTGACATGAACGAAGTCATTTTCAGTTGGAGTTCGCCTCATTAGAACTTCAAGAAGAGATTTGTTTTAATTAAGAATCGAGTACGAATTTTAGTAAATTTCCAACGATCGTTCGATTCCAACGATGACTAGAACTTGTGTTCTAAAGTTATTAGTAATTGAATGAAGATTACGATAAGTACGAGGTACAAGTGTCGAGAAGGGTTATATTAATACAGTTTCCACTTTAATGTGGCATCAAAAATATTTTCTAATCAATGAGAACGATACGTGTTATCGGTTAGGAATTTTCTTGAGGGAAACTGAGAAGTCTAAATGAAAAGTGGGGAAAAAAAAAGAAGTCGAAATTTCTTTTATGATTAAGTATTTTTGTGCAATTTGAGAAATTGCTAGATGCTTAAGATAAGCTAAATCCCTGTTAAGTGATTAAGAGATTAAGTGTGAATATGAGATTATTCCGTTAAGTAATTAAGATGTTACAATTGAATATGGAATTATTCTATTTATGAATTAAGAAATTCCTTAAGAGGTGTTATTATCCTACCAGTCACTGATCCGTGTTTCCTTAAAACTTTTTAGGATGGTTGCTAGACGTGTTGGACCACGGAAGGCAGTACCTCTAGGAGAGTGTTCCATCGTAGAGCAGATTATACATAAGTACCATATTTACGCAAACGACTCAGATCATGACATAGGACAGCTTGTCAGCGACTTCGCTTCGCACTTTTACCCGGCTAGATGTTTTGTTGATAAACGGAAAGCTATGAAGGACCTTATCGGTCGACTGCCGATGAATGGCAAGGATGGACGAACAACACCGCTTGGTACTATCTCACTTTAATAGGAGACGTTGTAGAACCCACATGAGACCTTGTAGGATTCGCCTTAATAATTCAGGCATGACATCTACAGAGTCGACACATTGCATTTGTTCCTATACTACCTCATTACCCTTACCACTACATTCCGGTTGTTCCAGAACCAAGGTCACTCTTCGAGATGGTCCCGGTGCTTGCCAAGTTACTAGAGTTACCACCTGTACTTGCTCCACGTGACAAATTTCTCCCAGAGTCAGCCTCGCTTGTTGAGGAGGTGGGATTGACATCAGACTTAGCTCGGTACGTCTTGGACCGGAGTTAGGGGACAGTTTGAGACAGGACCATCAGGGGTCCCTTCCCCAGAGGCATACGTGCCTAGTTCGCACCATGAGCACCCGTTTCCTCCTAAGAAGCGGACTACAGCGACCAGCTTTGCCGATTTAGTTCTACACTTAGAGAGGACCGTTCCAAAAGTATCACTGCCACCTCTAGTGCCAATGGACAGCACTGCGACGAAGGTTGGCACGACACTTGCGTCAATCTTTGGAGCAGACTTAGAGAAGGATCCTATGAAGGATCTTGAGGAAGTTTCGGTTGTAGAGGGCAGCAAGGACTCGACTGCAGCTTCATGAGTAATCGATCATAAAAGTGTTAGTAATTTTAGAATGTTTTTTTTTTGTATATAGATCGGATTAGTAGACTTCTTTTTGTAGTACTTCCACGGATGTGATATTTTACGAATCATTTCCATTCTAGTACCTTGTATAGGTACAGAAATGCACCCGGTTAGAGCATTCTGTACGTAGATAGGCAGTTTTAAGTCCAGACTAGTTGTAGTCTAGCTTTTTGGTATAAGTCCTCGTGGAGGCAAAATTAGTACTCTTTTTGACGTGTATATATATATATAACCCCGTGAGTGGGCTTTGATCCAGTGAACATTTGTTCTTACCATGTTTTGATGGTTGCTCGTAATTAACTTGCGAAGTTAAAAGTTTCATAGAAGTAGTGCGGATGATATTATCTATTTCTTTCCGTGAACTTGTTTAAAGTTGGAAGAATCTTACTAAGAGGGTGGAAATTCTTTTTTTTTTTAAAGCAAAAGTGCTAATAAGAAGTTCTTGTTGTCTATAGTTTCAAAAATGCCGCCAAGAGTAGTAAACAATAGAAGAGGACCTGGTAGGCCTAGGGGACCAGGTAGACGACAAACAAGAGGTGAAAGGGAAGAGGAACAAGAACGTCATGAAAACCCTCCACCTTCACCACCACCATCTCCACCACCACCCCGTCATGATATTGAGGACCTATTCCTCAAACGAAACCCACCCGTGTTTAATGGATCTGGTAACCCGAGCGATGCTGAGCTTTGGGTACGATCCATTGAGAGAATCTTTAAACTCCTCAGATGTCCTGATGAGGAGCGTCTTTTGTGTATCACATTTCAACTCTCCGGACCAGCTGACTACTGGTGGGAGGCTAGGCAGAAGGTCGTTAGCTGAGCACTTCGCTCATTTTACTTGGGACAAATTTAAGGAGGCATTGTACGATAAATACGTGCCTAAGACTTATAGAGCACAAAAAGAGGTTGAGTTCTACAATCTGAAACAAGGAAAGATGACGGTCACAGAATATGATGCAAAGTTCTGTGAGTTATCAAGATATGTGTCTGAACAGGTAGATACCTAGGATATGATAGCAAAGAAGTTTCGTGGGGGACTTAAGCACGAGCTAGGTGTAGCACTAGCCAGTCACGGAGGACTGAGCTACACGGAGATACTAGGGCGAGCCCTAGAGATGGAGGCAGTAGTGCCTGATGAAAAGAAAGTCGTAACACCCACACCAGCCCCAACCCAGACTCAGAATCGAGGCCATTTCAACAACAACAGTTATAGTAACTATTAAGGGAAACGAAAATGGGAAGGAGGAAATAATAGTGGCTACAGTCAATACAATAACAATCAAGGAAACCAAGGTGGAAATCAACGTGGCTTTCCACAGCCTAACCAGAATAGCAATCATGGCAAGAAGCCATGGCAAGGGAATAATCAAGTAGGACCGTGGAAAGGAAACAACCAGCAGGGTCAGTCACAGGGACAACAAATGAACAACAACCAGGGAAGAAATAACCAAGGAAGGATCATTTGTAATACCCCAAACTTCTATAACATTAGAGAGCGTATTAAATAACCTTATAAGTTTAAATGACGAGATTTGAAGAATAAATTTTTTTCTAATTAAATAGAAATGAGTAAAACGACTGAAACGCCCTTATGTGTTTTTACTTGAGATTATCTGTTCTATTTCTTGAAATGATAATGTGATACATATTTTGAGCTTTCTTATATGAGAATGAATACGAGTATAATTTTCACAAAATTTCCGAAGATTTTGATTTGAAGTGAATAATATTGATAACCGAGAAATCGATATGCACCGATGAACTTAGAATAGATTTTAATTAAAATCTTTGAACCTAGAATTAATTTTTAAAGTCATTAAGATAAGATAGAAGCTTATCCGATATAATTTGAGAGAGTTATGAGAATTTAATCTTTAAAGGATTAATAAGCGGATTAATAAGCCGATTAATTTTTAAGTTTTCTTCGTTATATGGAATCTAGATTTAAAAATTAGATAATCGGAATTCATAATTTATCTATTAAGACGTGAATTAGGTTTGAGATGTTTTTAATGTCGGAAACGAGACGAGGAGAAATTAGACCCGTTTTTAGCATAAATGGAATAATACAGACGTTTTATCCGGAAAACTTTTTACGACCGGGTAATTAATACCCGTAATAAAATAATGAGACAAATTCCACTCATCTATCTCCCTCTCTACCGCTATCTCTCTATCTCTCTCCTTAATCTCTCTCTAAATCTATTAAAGTGGAATTCATCATGATTATTCCTTACCAAATCTTAGTAAATTGTGATGAATAGATTGCATGCAAGATCCATCACATCAAACCAAGTTCCAACACTAAACCACATCATTTTTATTCTAATGTGTTGGAAAGGAAAACTAATCAAGTGCATGCAAACTTATTCCTACCTATCTCTCTCTCTCTCTCTTTCGATCTCTCTCTATTCAAAAGAGAAGAACTCTTTCATTCAATCCATCTCTCTCTCTTTCGAAAATCATCCAAGAAAGCCAAAGAAGAAAAACTCTATCCCTCCCTCTCTCAATGTCGTAACACACACACACACTCATACTTGGAATTTCTTCCATTAAAGCCTTGTATTCAAGCTCCAATCTCATTAAAATCAAGAGAAGATCATCATCATCATCTTAGTTCTTCCAAACCCCAAGTTGAAAGGTAATAATTCTCCAAGTTCTTGAGTTTAAAATCCAATAATCATCCTTATTTCTTCACAATTTTTGGCTCTTAAGCCCTAAAATGGATGATTAATTGTTGTTTCGTATTTTTCTTGAGGATTCAAGATAAGTTCTTCCAAGAGACATCCAAGCTAGAAGTTGAGCCCCATTTTCCCCCATCATTTCCATTTCAAGAAGATCAAGAGGAGGAAATCCCATTTATTTTCTAAAGTATGATAATTCATTTGATTTCTTGTATATATGTATCTCTATAAGCCCTAAAAGAAAGAAAACATGCATGCATGGTATTTATTTTATGTTTAGGCAAACCTAAGTTATCGATGTGAAGATCGAGTGAGGAAAAATCGATAGGAGAATCGAACTCTAGGAGTTAATCGATGAATTAAGAGGAGAAAAAGAAATTAAAAATCCTAAAATATTGCTAATACCGAAAAATAGGAAGAAAAATAAGGAAAAATGATTTTCTTGAGTTTTTGTTACTTTGATGCTTGATTTATGTTTTTGAACATGTTGTAAATGAATATATATGCATGAAAAATTGAGAAATAATTGCCCTAAAAATTGACCTAAATGCCATGAGTTTTGGGAAGAAAAGAAGGAATTATTTTGTTGATTTTGTTGATGATTTAAGTGATGTTTTGAGCATGAGATTATTATGAGATGTGATAATTTAATCTTTATGTTGTTGAGTATGAGAAAAATCGATACATGCATGTGATTTTTGAAGAAAATAATTATTTGATGATTTAGTGATTTTGATGTTAAAATGATGTTGATGTGTATTAAAGTGTTAATTTGAATCCTAGATGATAATAGGATTTATTGTGATAAAAGAATGAAGTTTTAAAGCTTTCAAAGTGTTAAGAATTAAAAAGTACATAGAAGAATATATCTAGTAAGTGTTTTAAGTGTTCTAAGTGTTCATAAGATAAATCTTGAAGATTTGAGTTTTGATTAAATTAAATCAAAAAGAAATTTTGTAATCAAATTAATAAAATAATCTAAATTTTTATTGAAATAAAAATCACTTGAAGAATAAAAAAAAAATTATTAATTAAGAAATTAGTCTTAATTTAATAAATAAGAGAAGATGTGATACCCCGAGTTTTTATGCCTTTAGAGAGCATCTAATTAACCGAGTGAGTTAAAAGATGAGAATTTAGGAGTAAATTTTTTCTTTTCTAATCGAAGAGAATTGAATAAAACGTTTAAATTTCCTTGTGATTCTTGTGTGAATTTATCTGTTCTATTTATCTGAGATGATGATGATGTGATATGCTTGTTGAGTTGTTTATATGAAAATGAGTATGAGATTAAATTCCGGAAAAATCCCGAGAAGTTTGTTTGATTGAGATAACATAACGTTAATCGCCGAGAAATATGTTTACGCCGATGAACCTAGAATAGAATTGAATTAGAACCTTCGAACCTAGAATTTCTTTTAAGATCACTGAGATAGGGTAAGAACTTATCCGAGAATTGAGAAGAGAAATGAGGAATTAATCTTTAAAAGGATTAATAAACAGATTAATAAGCCGATTAAATTCTTTTAAAATTTTAAAGGACTAAAATGATCAAAACCTTCAATCTTTTAAATTGAGACGTGAAATAGGGTTGAAATGCTTAGTGTTGGAAGTGAGACGAGAAGAGGTTAGACCCGTTAATAGCACAAAAAGGAATTAATATGAATCGTTTTATCCGGGAAACCTTCACGACCGGATAATTAACACCCGTAACGACACGACGACGACACGTGTCATCCACCTCTCACTCTCTCATGCCACCTCACACTACCTATAACCTATACTTAGATGTCATCATACCTATTCTCTAGAAATGACCAACATACTTAGTAAATTGTGAACTAAAGTGTGCATGCAATTAACATCACATCAACTTATCTAGTCTTATCTTAATACAACTTCCAACAAGTACACTTTATTCCCTTTGTTGGATTTCACATGCATTCATCTAAGACAAGGGAGAAAGACCTCATTCACTCCATCATTCTCTCTCTACCATTCGATCTCTCCCTCTCTCCAAGCAAGAAAGAAAATCAAACTCTCAAACTCTCCAAACTCTCTCTCACTCTCGGCAATCTCTCTCTCTCATACCTCTCCTGAATATTTCTTACATGCAACCATGTATTCAAGCTCTCCATCCATGGAAATGAAGTAGAAAGTATCAACCTCCATTCATTTCATCCATATTCTCAAGAAAAGGTAAACATTTTTCAAGTTCTTGAAGTTAAATCCAACACTTTCTTCGTTTTGATTCTTAAACCTAAAGAGAATGGATGATTAATTCCATGTTATTTCTTTTTCTTTGAGGATTCAAGAAGACTTCCTTCTTCTCTTCAAATTCAAGCTTTGAAGCTTCACATTCCATCCATTTCAATTCCAAGAGCCAAGGAGAAGGATTCCATTTAAATTAAGTATGAAAAATTTATTTGATTAGTTGTAAATATGTATGTCTCTAAGTCCTAAAAGAAAGATCTATGCATGCATGTTATTTAAATTATGTTTAGGCAAACTTAGGATGTGCATGTGATAATTGAGTGAGAAGAATTCGTTAGAAGAATCGAATATTAGGTTTAATCGGTGAATTAAGAAAAGAAAAAGAAACTAAAACCCTAAAAATTTGATAAATGCCGAAAATTATAGTAAAAATAGGAGAAATGTGAATTCTTTGAGTTATTATTATTTTGATGCTTGATTTGTTATTTTTATCATGTTAAGAATGAGATTTTATACATGAAAAATTGAGAAATAAAATGCATAAAATATGCATGTGTGTGCCGTGAGTTTTGAAGAAAATAGTGCTTTTATTTTTGTTGATTTTGTTGATGAATTGAGTGATGTTTTGATCAATGGAATGATTGTATGTTATGTTGATATAATCATGCATGTGTTTAAATTAAGAAAATGAGATTGCATGTTGAAGTTTTGAAAGAAATTAATTGTAAAAATGATAAAAAGATTGGATGTTTAAGTATTTCAATGTATATATTAATGTTAGTTTAAATATGGAATGAAGATAGAAGTTTTGATAAAAAGATTTAAAATTGAAAAGCTTTTAATTAAATAAAAGATGAAAGATGTATGAAAAGATATATCAATTAAATGTCTTTGTATTAAAATTTAAAGACTTGAAATTTTTACTAAAATTACAACAAAAAGATCTTTTATAACTTAACTAATAAAGTGAGCTAATTCATAAAAATGTTTATTAAAAGATAAAGAAATTATTAAGTAAGAAGTGGCTTAAAGGTTAAAGACAAGAAAGGAAGAATTATTTAATAAGCAAAAATAAAGAAAACCGTCTTTAAAAAGAATTAATTGATAAAAAGTAAAAAGAAAGTTAAATCGAGTAAAGAAAAGATACTAGACGAGTTAAGATAGATACTCGTATAAGTTAATCAAGGAAATGAGAATAAAATAAGATGTCGAGAAATAAGTTGAAAGAGGTTAATTAAATAATTAATTTAGGGACGTCGTTCCAACCAAGCGAAGAAAAGATAAACCGAGATAATAATTAGAGGAATAATATTCAAGTTAAGAAATGAGAATCAAGTTAGAATTGGAAAAGAATTTATAATTTCATAAGAGTTTATTAAGAGCTAAGAGAATTTTTGCTAATTGAACGAAAGTTATAAAATACCTTATAAGATAACGGATGTAAAACAAAGCGTTGTCTATAAGTAAGAAAGATAGAATAAATAGTTTGAGCCTTCATAAAAAGAAATGCATAATCGAGTTAGATTTTAAGGTCTAAATTAAACGATTGTTAATGTGTCTTGAAGTATGCTTGATTTCTGTGAATTCATTATATGACTGAATAAGTGTTTAAATGCATGATGTTAGTTATGTTGTGAAAAATAATCGAATGATTGAGTTATTGATTGTTAAATCAAGAATTGATTAAAGCCTTTAAAAGAAAGCTCGAGTAATAGAATATACACGATGACATTATTAATTAGAACGAGAAAAATGTACGATGTTGAGTAGTAAAGTTAACCAATCCGAATAGAGTTAATAATTTAAAGACCAGAACGCGAGATCCTTTAGAAAAGTTAGAGCGAAGAGAGAGACGACACAAATAGAAGTCCGTCAATTAAAGTCCAACGCCTTTGTGTCTGTCTTTCATATATCTTATTTTCCTATCGATGTCGAACTGTGAAGGATCGAGCCGGACGGATCATTAAGCGAGGACAAATAGCCCTAGACCACCTAGCTAGTTCTTCGGAAGTCAGGTGGGCTTTTCTGAAACCAAAACTATCGATGAAAATTAGTTATGCTATTAAGTATTATGATATGTATTCAAATGTGATTGACTTGCCGTTTTTATTGAAGTTGGTATGTGTTATCATCTATTTATATGAAGATGTTATTATCCTGTGAAAAGCAGGAACCCACGTGTGGTATATGTTGAGGTGACTGTGAGCCTTGCTTCGGTTAGGCCGGTCACAGTGCTCGAGAAGGAGGCCTACTTCTCGGCACAGTGAGATTGTTTGTGATAGATGATGCATACTGTTATATTATATGATATTTGACTGCGCAGTCTGTTTAAAAGAAAAATGTTTTGACATGCACAAGTAAACTGTTTTTAAAACCTGCTTATATACTTGTGATGTTCGGCAAGGCAAGTTCAATTATTATAGCTTCAAGAAGCATCTTTATTCAAATGTTTTGGCTTGTGTTCACTGAGTACTAAGTACTCAGCCCTGCGTGTGTTTCTAAACATGCAGGTTGACTGGATGGCGATAGCGTGGATACTTGGTGGTGTGGTTTGGTTTTGTTGGTTGAGTTTAATTGAATTTCAGACTGGCATTTGTACGTCTTCATACATGCAAGTGTTGGGTATTGATGCAAGTTTCCGCTGCAACCCTTTTAAATTAATGTCTGTTGATGCTAATACCTTGACGCTCATGTTTTTTATCCCGAGCGTTGTGCTCGAAGACTTTGAATACTTGTTGAATTCGTGACTCTTTAACTTGTAATTCCGAGCGATGGGCTCGTAACTTGAATTGTTGTTGAACATGATCCTTTAACTTGATATATGTTCGTATTCTCTCTCTTTTTGTTGGAATTCCCTTCCCATCAGCATGAATTACTTGTTTGAATTCCTGTTGTAGGTGAAGTTAAGATGCTCGATTATTATTTCATTATGCTTTTGAAAACCAAATTCGGTTGCCTTATAATCCATCTTTGTTTTCCCCGAGCATGTTCCCTTATTTGAGTTAATTGTTAGTTGTTTAAGTTTGTTGTTGTTGTTAAGTCGCACCTCGAGAGTCGGGGCGTGACAGGTTGGTATCAAAGCAAGGCTTTTAATTGTTCTAAAGTCTGTTATTCTTTGATGAGTTGAGTCTAGATTTAATTCCTAGACTTATTTGAGTCGGTAAACCACACCAAGTTATCCTCCATCTCATCCGGCAATCAGGTATGTCTTATTTTCTAAAAGTTTTCTTTTCAAGTTAAGATGATGTTTGAGTTATTAAAGTGTTGAGAATCTCTTTTAAGTTATTTATTGAGTTGTAATGTTTTAAGATGAATTTGCTAAATTGATTAATAATTAGATTGCTTTAGAATGTCCTCCCCTTTGCGAGTGCGTGTGAAAAGATCGGAAAGAATAAGGCGTGTGTGCGATTGGTTACGTGATTTGGAATTGCCCAAAAATCCCTCTTTGGAACGCAGAAATGAGTATGTAGTAGAATTCGTAATATGTTCGATAAATTGTTAAGTGTGCTTATGCATTTAAAATTCGTATAGGATGGACAACGTTGATTGGATGCAGGAGTACTTATACGCGAGAATGGAAAACAACGAGTGTTTAGCAGAATTCTACCACAAGAATGGAAGGACTGGGCAGCATCTCTTGTCCCTCGATTTCTAGGCTACCACTATTTCGACCGAACCCTATACGGCGATGTGAATGCTTTTATCTCCGCGATTTCAGCCCGTTTTATGTCTTATGGCGCTCCCCCGCCCGAACCTTATGAAGATGATACTCCAAGCTTATTAAATGACTTTGTTCGTAATCCTTCACCAATTCCTCCAAGTGGAACTGTTTCTCTCCACATCAATTCGCCGCCACAAACTAATCTTCAACCTCAGAATCCCCTCGCAGATTATCCATTTGTAAGTGGTGTGCTTTTAATTTAATTTTCTTGATTCCTTTGTTTTCTGACTTATCAACATTGCAGCCGGGTGGATGTAATGAAAATTCTTCTTCAAATGAGGACCAAATAGCTGCTTATTTGAATCATCCGCAAGCAACCTTTTTAAGCCATCCTAGAGCAGAATCCTATAGTCAAGCCCGCTCAAGCGACGACAAAGCGAATGAAAGTGAAACCGTTGATGCAGCGACTGTAGGAACCGGATATCTTCAGACTCTACCTAACAATGTTTTTCCTACCTCTTTTGCTCATGCACCTATCTCTCCGTCAAGGCCAGCTGACGAACATGACTCCCAGATTAGCGTCTCCACCGATGTAGCTTTCCACCGTCACCAAGAAGAGAATCCCAATACCCCGCCTTGGGTCGAATCCGAGCTAGCTGCGATGAATTATACCTTGGAAGATTGCGAAGAAGCTTTGAGAGAAGCTGAGCGCGAGTGTTTCGCCATAGAGGATGATAATGTCGAGGAAGATGATGAGCGGTTTGAAGGTCAAATGCATGAAGAAAAAGAGGAGAAGGAAGAGGACCCTGAAGAAGATGAGGAGACTATAGAGCACTACGGAGTGGATCCCGAAGCGGAGCAGTATGATGATAACGGACCAAGTGAAGATGACTCCTGTGTGTAGGAGTGTTCCAAGAAAGTTGTTGAATTCAAGCGTTTTAATTCGAGTGTGTTGAGGGTTGAACTCTTTTATTTTTCTTTCAGTTGTGTTGTAACCTGTGATGAAGACTATCATAATTTGACTAGGAAAAAGGGAAGATTTTTCAAAGTAAATTCCCTAATTGTTATAAGTCCTCGAGAAGGCCGCTGTTAAGCGATTGGAAGTTGAAACATTAAGTTCTTTGAATTGAAATTAAAATTTCTGAGTTATCAAATCAAACTGAATATTTGAATATGAAGTGATGATATTTGTTCTGTGATTATGATTGATTGTTTCAAGAACCTATGATGATGATATGAATATATGATGATATGAGTATGTGACGATTACTAGGAACTGAATGAGATGCATGTATTTATGAGAAATTGAAGTAATGAATTATTTGAGAAAATTTTAAATTGTTATTAATAATTCTAAGTACCGATCGAGAATCGTGTTCCTCCCAAAAGAGAAATGTGTTCAGAATCGAGAAAGGTTCCCAGTAAGCTAAAGATCTAGAGTGGTTAAAGTTTTTCCCTTGTTATAATTTTTATAATGCCGCCAAGACGCAGAAACGTCAGGATTCCCGAAGACAATCCGGAAGGGCAGCGTGACCCTACTCCACCCCCTCAAAACGAAAGATGAGTCGAAGAGCTGTTTTTCCGACAAAATCCCCCGACGTTCGACGGTAAAGGTAGTCCGGCTGATGCCGAAGACTGGATTCGTTCTTTAGAGCGAATTTTTCGTTTCCTCCGTTGTTCCGATCGCGAGCGTTTGGAATGCATGGCGTACCAGTTAAAAGGGACAACCGATTATTGGTGGGAAGCAAAGCAGAGGATGTACTCTCCCGAAGAACGTGAAGAATTGTCATGGGATCAGTTTAAAGAAGCGTTGTACGAAAAGTTCATGCCAAGAAGTTACCGTAAGCAGAAATCCAACGAGTTTACCAATCTGAAGCAGGGAAAAAGATCTGTAGCCGAGTACGACTGAGAATTTTGTGAGTTAGCCCGATTTGCACCCGATATGGTCGATACCGATGAGAAGATGTGCGAGTTGTTTAGAGTAGGACTTAGGCAAGATATTCGAGTGGTTCTCGCCAGCCAAAGTGGTTTGACGTACTCCGAAGCTTTAAACCGAGCTTTAGATATGGAGTTGGCAATGCAACCGGAAAAAGGATCGCAACCCCCAGCGAATCCCCAACCTCAAAACCAGATGATCACGACCACGTCTGCTCAACAACCCCAGTTCGGCCAATACGGAAAGAGGAAAGGAAAGTGGAATAGTGGAAACCAACCAAACAAGAAGCAGTGGCAAGGAAAGAGTCAACCGCAACCCCAGAAGGGAAAGGCACCGCAGATGAACCGAGGCAACCTACCCATCGGACCTTTAGGATTCCCTCCCTGTGCGAAATGCGGAAAGATGCATCAAGGCATTTGTAAGCGTGGAAGCAACGTTTGCTACACTTGTGGTCAACCTGGTCATTTCTCAAACTAGTGCCCAAGTAAGCAACAAGGGTTTAGAAGCGGAAGACCAAACCAATTCCAGCCGTCGCAGATGAAAGCTATTGAGGCAGCTCCTCTGCAGAAGTTTGTTCCACGTCAACGTAAGCCGCCGCAGCCAAGGCAGCAACCTCCTCAGCAAGAACCGCCGCTTTTCCAAAGAACGTACGCGATTGAGCAGAAACCGCAGGAGAAGGAGAAAGGAAATCTGGCAGGTATGGGAAAGCTTAAAAACATACCTGTTATTGTTTTATTCGATACCGGAGCTTCGCATTCGTTTATATCTAGTATCTGCGTAGAAAACCTAAAACTAGAAGTAGAAGAATCGAATCAGATGCTTAGTGTCGCAACCCCTTTAGGAAAGTCTGCGTTAGTTTCGTGTGTTTGCTCGAATCTAGAATTTGAAGTCGGAAACCGTAAGTTAGTCGCGAAATCCCTGAATGTGATCCAAATGCTTGACGTTGATATAATCCTAGGAATGGATTGGCTAACCGAGAATTTTGCAACGATTCGATGCGATTTGAGGCAGATATCGTTTAAAACCCCTGGAGAAGAGCTAACCATAGATTTCGGAGTGGAAAAGAGAGTGAAGAAGAGCGTGCCGATAATTTCAGCCATGAAAGCGCAGAGATTGATGCAGAAAAGAGGTACCCAAGCGTACTTAGTCTATCTGAATAAGGACGAGAATCATGAGTTGAGTATCGATGATGTTCCAATCGTAAGAGAATTCAAGGATGTGTTTCCAGAGGTGTTACCAGGCTTACCCCCTGATCGTCAACTAGAGTTTTCAATCGATTTAGAACCCAGATCAGCCCCGATATCCAAGGCACTGTATAGAATGGCCCCAAAGGAACTTCAAGAGTTGAAGATCCAACTGCAAGAATTGTTGGACTTAGGCTATATTCGACCAAGTGTATCGCCTTGGGGTGCTCCAATTTTGTTCGTTAAGAAGAAGGACGGTAGTTTGAGGATGTGCATAGACTACCGAGAATTAAACAAGATTATGCTAAAGAATAAATATCCTTTGCCAAGGATAGATGATTTGTTTGACCAGCTAAAAGGAGCCGGTGTTTTCTCCAAGATTGACTTAAGGTCTGGATACCACCAACTGAAGATCAAGCCAGAAGATATTCCAAAGACTGCTTTTAGAACGAGATATGGACATTACGAATTCATAGTAATGCCATTTGGATTAACAAATGCCCCGGCAGTGTTCATGGATATGATGAATAGAGTTTTTCACGAATATTTGGATAAGTTCGTGATTGTCTTTATAGATGACATTTTGGTGTATTCAAGAAGTGAAGCTGAGCATGAAGAGCATTTAAGAATCGTATTAGAAACGCTTAGAACGGAAAAGCTGTATGCCAAATTCAGTAAGTGTGAATTTTGGTTGAAAGAAGGAAATTTCGTAGGACATGTCGTTTCGTCCGAAGGAATCCAAGTGGATATGGAGAAAGTGAAAGCTGTGCAGGATTGGAAGTCCCCGACGTCAGTACATGAAATCCGTAGTTTCCTTGGTTTGGCAGGATACTACCGGAGATTCATTGAAGGATTTTCTAAGATCGCGAAGCCAATGATGAGCATGTTGAAGAAAGAAACGAAGTTCACGTGGACGGAAGAGTGTGAGAAAAGTTTTCAAAAACTCAAGACGAGATTGACGACAACCCCAGTTCTAGCCCTACCCGAGCCAGATAAAGATTATATTGTTTATACCGATGCATCTGCTCAAGGACTAGGATGTGTGTTAATGCAAAATGGGAAAGTGATTGCATATGCTTCCAGGCAACTCAAACCTCATGAAGAGAAGTACCCAACCCATGACCTGGAATTAGCAGCCGTCGTTCATGCTTTGAAGATATGGCGACATTACCTCTATGGAGTGAAGTGTGAAATATTCTCAGATCACAAGAGCCTGAAGTACTTCTTCGAGCAGAAGGAGTTAAACATGAGACAGAGAAGATGGCTTGAGTTAGTAAAAGACTACGATTGCAAGATATCTTACCATCCCGGTAAAGCGAATGTAGTAGCTGACGCGTTAAGTAGAAAGAAAAGGAAGGAAAATTCAGACAGGATCGAGTTAGGATTTCTTTTAACCGATGAAGTCGAGCTGATTGAAGAATTTGCAAAGATGAAGATTGAAGTAATCGTACCGCCAGCAACAGTAAATCAAGTAATTGCTACCTTAGTAGTGATGCCTGACTTGAGAACCCGTATCGTAGAAGGCCAGAGAAGAGACGAAGAAATGGAAAAGCTACGAAGGAAGGCGAGAAGTGGAGAAGTTAAAGAAATTCAAAATCGAGCGATAATGCGTTGTTGTATCAAGGAAGAATTTGCGTGCCTAACGATGACAAGTTGAAGAACGAAATAATGAGTGAAGCTCATGAAACCCCGTATACAGCTCACCCCGGCAGCATGAAGATGTACCAAGACCTAAAGAACCAGTTTTGGTGGAATGGAATGAAGACGGATGTGGCATTGTTTGTTGAAAGATGTCTAGCTTGTCAGCAAGTGAAGTCCTTACATCAAAGACCGTATGGACCTCTGCAACCGTTACCCGTCCCAGAGTGGAAGTGGGATAGAATCACAATGGATTTTGTGACAGGATTGCTAAGATCAAGAAAAGGAAATACAGTAGTATGGGTAATCGTGGATAGGTTGACGAAGTCTGCTCATTTTATACCTATTCCACATACCTATGGATCAGCCAAGTTAGCCGAAATCTACATCAAAGAAATTGTGAAGTTGCACGGAGTTCCGAAGACGATTACCTCTGATAGAGATTCGAAATTCACTGCCCGTTTTTGGGAAAGTTTCCACAAAGAGTTGGGAACCCAATTGCAGTTCAGCACTGCTTACCATCCTCAAACCGATGGTCAATCTGAGCGAACGATTCAAATTCTCGAAGATATGTTGAGAGCCGTCTTGTTAGATAAAGGAGTCGAGTGGGAAAAAGTCTTACCTCTTGTTGAGTTCGCATACAACAATAGCTATCAGAATACGATAGGAATGGCCCCGTATGAAGCTCTTTATGGAAAGAAGTGTAGATCGCCGTTGTATTGGAATGAAGTTGGTGAAAGGAAAGTGTTAGGACCAGAAGCGATTGAGGAAATGATAGAATCTGTACGTCAGATCCGTGAGAAGATTAAAGAAGCTCAGAGTCGACAGAAGTCGTATGCCGATAATCGAAAATCCAAGTTGGAGTTTGAAGAAGGAGATAAAGTATTTTTGAAAGTATCCCCCTCAAAAGGAGTATATCGTTTTGGAGTTAAAGGAAAGCTTAGACCTCGTTTTATAGGACCATACGAGATCCTTGAGAGGATTGGATCCGTATCGTATCGTTTAGCGTTACCGCCTAGTTTTGGAAGTTCGCATAACGTGTTTCACGTATCGCAATTGAGAAAGTACGTCTTTGATCCGAAACATGTAATACGCCGAGAAGATGTTGTGATGAAGCCCGATCTAAGCTACGAAGAGAAATCCGAAGAGATTTTAGATTATAAAGTCCTGCAGCTTAGAACGAAATCGATTCCCTTAGTGAAAGTCAAGTGGTGTCATCATGATCTTGAAGAAGCTACTTGGGAACTCGAAGAAAAGATGAAAGCAAAGTATCCCGAGTTATTTTCTTAAGGTCAGTAAATTTCGGGACGAAATTTTTTTTAAGAGGGTGAGGATGTGATACCCCAAGTTTTTATGCCTTTAGAGAGCGTCTAATTAACCAAGTGAGTTAAAAGATGAGAATTTAGGAGTAAAATTTTTCTTTTCTAATCGAAGAGAATTGAATAAAACGTTTAAATTGCCTTGTGAATCTTGTGTGAATTTATCTGTTCTATTTATCTGAGATGATGATGATGTGATATGCTTGTTGAGTTGATTATATGAAAATGAGTATGAGATTAAATTCCGGAAAAATCCCGAGAAGTTTGTTTGATTGAGATAACATAACGTTAATCGCCGAGAAATATGTTTACGCCGATGAACTTAGAATAGAATTGAATTAGAACCTTCGAACCTAGAATTTCTTTTAAGATCACTGAGATAGGGTAAGAACTTATCCGATAATTGAGAAGAGAAATGAGGAATTAATCTTTAAAAGGATTAATAAACGGATTAATAAGCCGATTAAATTCTTTTAAAATTTTAAAGGACTAAAATGATCAAAGCCTTCAATCTTTTAAATTGAGACGTGAAATAGGGTTGAAATTCTTAGTGTTGGAAGTGAGACGAGAAGAGGTTAGACCCGTTAATAGCACAAAAAGGAATTAATACGAATCGTTTTATCGGGGAAACCTTCACGACCGGATAATTAACACCCGTAACGACACGACGACGACACGTGTCATCCACCTCTCACTCTCTCACGCCACCTCACACTACCTATAACCTATTGATGTCATCATACCTATTCTCTAGAAATGACCAACATACTTAGTAAATTGTGAACTAAAGTGTGCATGCAATTAACATCACATCAACCTATCTAGTCTTGTCTTAATACAACTTCCAACAAGTACACTTTATTCCCTTTGTTGGATTTCACATGCATTCATCTAAGACAAGGGAGAAAGACCTCATTCACTCCATCACTCTCTCTCTACCATTCGATCTGTCCCTCTCTCCAAGCAAGAAAGAAAATCAAACTCTCAAACTCTCCAAACTCTCTTTCACTCTCGGCAATCTCTCTCTCTCATACCTCTCTTGAATATTTCTTACATGCAACCATGTATTCAAGCTCTCCATCCATGGAAATGAAGTAGAAAGTATCAACCTTCATTCATTTCATCCATATTCTCAAGAAAAGGTAAACATTTTTCAAGTTCTTGAAGTTAAATCCAACACTTTGTTCATTTTAATTCTTAAACCCTAAAGAGAATGGATGATTAATTCCATGTTATTTCTTTTTCTTTGAGGATTCAAGAAGACTTCCTTCTTCTCTTCAAATCCAAGCTTTGAAGCTTCACATTCCATCCATTTCAATTCCAAGAGCCAAGGAGAAGGATTCCATTTAAATTAAGTATGAAAAATTCATTTGATTAGTTGTAATATGTATGTCTCTAAGTCCTAAAAGAAAGATCTATGCATGCATGTTATTTAAATTATGTTTAGGCAAACTTAGGATGTGCATGTGATAATCGAGTGAGAATAATTCGTTAGAAGAATCGAATATTAGGTTTAATCGGTGAATTAAGAAAAGAAAAAGAAACTAAAACCCTAAAAATTTGATAAATGCCGAAAATTATTATAAAAATAGGAGAAATGTGAATTCTTTGAGTTATTATTATTTTGATGCTTGATTTGTTATTTTTATCATGTTAAGAATGAGATTTTATACATGAAAAATTGAGAAATAAAATGCACAAAATATGCATGTGTGTGCCGTGAGTTTTGAAGAAAATAGTGCTTTTATTTTTGTTGATTTTGTTGATGAATTGAGTGATGTTTTGATCAATGGAATGATTGTATGTTATGTTGATATATTCATGCATGTGTTTAAATTAAGAAAATGAGATTGCATGCTGAAGTTTTGAAAGAAATTTGTAATGCCCCGTAAATTCCTTACGTTCTTAAAATTTTAAAGTTAATTAAATAATGGCTTTGCACGCCTAAGTTTACATTTTTGAATTCTAAGGCTAACGGTCGAATCCGTTATTAAAAAAATAAATTACAGAAGTCAGCTAGACGACTACTGTATTCAGGGTTAGCGCGTACGAAAAGTCTTTAGTTCGTAAACTCAGAACGGAAAACCGTCTAAGTTTTACTTTCACGCAATCGCGATACGAACACGCCGAGAAAGTTTGTTTTTATGTTTTTCCGGACGAAACTCGGACTGTGTCGTCCCGAGTTTTTGTCAAAATAAATTTTGTAAATTTATTTTCCAATTAAGTTCATACGTTAGAATTTAAGTCAAATCGAATCGCGACGATTTTTGTACCGAACAACGTTTTTCGTCGTTCGATTTCCGTAACGTCGGATCGCACCGGAAAAACCCGTAACCCTCTTAAATTTTCTGCATGGCAGCCGACACATCATCTTCTTAGTGGAAGACATGCATGTTTGTTATTATCTAGTTAAGTGACACATAAACCTCACTTTCCACACTTTCAAACCTTTCATCATGACAAACACTTGAACAAAACCATTTCTTCCATCTCTCTCTCTCACTCTCTCACTCTCGGTTGCACCACCCTCCATCTTCATCTTCTTCACTTCATTTTCTTCCATCCACCATTGAAGACACCTCCAAGAACAAGAAGAAAGAACACAAGTCAATCCATCCATTCAAACTCTATACTTCTTTCCTTAATTCTCAAGGCACGGTGAATTAGAATTGGTCAAGATTGAACGTAACATTAGTCAGAAAATGCTCGCGCGAGTGATTTATGAGAAAAAGTCAGAAAATGTTTAGTAGACACGGATTCTTTCAATAAAACTCCGATGTGCTACGCTTATGAAATGCCATATTTATCTATATTTATGAGTATGATTTCGGCATCGTGCCCACTAAGTACGTTTGTACTTAGCCCTGCATTGTTTTCTAAATGTGCAGGTTGAAGTGACGGAGAGCGGTGACGGTTGATGTTGAGTTGAAGGATAGGATGCTTAGTTAGAACCCTTCCGCTGCCAAACTCTGTATTTCTTTTGAGTTTTCTTTTTGAATAATACTCTGTAGTCTAAGTCTGTAAATATGAACTTAGTTTCTTTTTGTACTTTTGTCGAGTAATCCTCAGGGATTAACTCTTTCTTATTTATATTCAAGTCTTGTTCATGGTTTATCGATGTTTATCATGTATGTTTAGTCAATTAGCCCCCTTCTTCCCCGCTTCTTTAATCCAACCCCAGTCGCACCCCGGCTTCGGCCGTCCCTCGGGATTTGGGGCTGTGACAGAGTGGTATCAGAGCAGTGTTCATTTTCTGCTCTGCTTCTGAGTCAATCTTCTAGTATAAGTTAGTGTGAGTCATTCTTTCAAGTACGAGTCATTCTTTTAAGTAATACCATAAAGTTGTATTTGTATACAAGTCTTCCTTCGAGAAATAGTATAGAGTATTTTTTTGTACTCTATATCGAGTCTTCTTTCAAGTCATGAGACATGGTATTTGTGTATACTCTGGATCAGAGTCGTCTTTCCAAGTATGAGATAAGAGTTAGACTGTGATGCTAAGATTGAAAACGTAGAAGTCAACTCAACCGCCCGCTACGTCGACTCAACGAGGAAAAATGAAAGAATTTTATAATGAGATTTCTTTTAAATAAGGAATTTATGAGCAAGTATTCAATAAAAATTTGAAAACGAGAATAAGTTGTGCTTTAAAAAGGAGAATTTTACAGAAGTATAATTTTTATGCTTACATGATTATGCGATAGTACAAGTACTATCTTATGTGAAAATATTTGCGCAATGATTTCCTTTTTATGAAAAATTATGCGGATACGAGAATATAGTCAGATTTTAGGGAATTTTCCCGGTTCAATGAGAACGTAGACGTGGAACCTAAGAACTTTCCGGTTCTTCGAGAACTTAGACGTTTTTAAGAAACGTTGTTTTGAAATGATGTCAAAAGGAGATCCCTAACGCGAGAAGGACTTCCTCTGATGAATGTCACGTGCGCTTAGTGACATGAATAAAGATTCGGCAAAGTCGAACTTGTCGTCTAAGAATTTCCTGCGAGGGAAAAGAAATAAAATGAATAAAAATAATTCAATAAATCGTGTTAGTAAAAGAAGGGAGCAATTAGACGTTTGAGAAGCTTTCGGCTTCGAGTTAAGAAAGATATGAACGAGACGACAACTGGAACTTAGTTTTCCAGGAAATTATTCTTAAGTTATATTTCTTTTTCTTTTTATGGAATTAAATTCCATATTTTCGTCTTGAGCGACGACTACAATTAGTACGAATATCAAGAATCGTAAGCGATAAATTCTTTTGAAAATGGATGTTACTTTTGAATAAGTAACATGAACGAAGTGAAAATACTTTGTTTTAATAAGTAAAAGTCGTTAAGAGTTAGTGAGTTAAGAAATAAAAGAAATAGAAGAATTAAAATGAGTAATAATATGGTGAAAGGAAAAGAATGAAAATAAAATCTTTAATTTTATATATATAAATATATAAGTTGTTGAGTGCAATTTCTTGAATTGCTAGAAGTCTTAATAAGTGGTTGACTTAAGTGTTGATGTTACAATTGAATAAGGGATATTCATTTTGTAATTTATGTTTTCGTTAAGAAGTTATTTTCTTTTCCTACCTGTTACTGATCCGTGTTACCTTAAAACTTTTGTAGGATGGCTAGGACTCGTGTCACGGCTCGGAAGAGCCAGCCTTTGGCCTCGTGTGAGCGCACTATAGTTGATATGTAGCAGGATGAGTACTACGAGTTCGAGGTAGACTACGGAGAAGAGGATGTGGGACAGATTGTGAGTAATTTTTCTTCGGCCTACTACCCAGTGCGACACCTGATCAGGGAGAGTCAGGCGATACTAGACTTGATCGTGCACCTACCGGACGAGTGGCGCGGATGGGCGCACCGTGCAGCTTGGTACTTCTTGGGTATTTTCGGCGACGACACGGAGCCGACCGGCAACTACGCTGGATTTGCCCTGTGTGTGCACAGGTGTTTCTTTGAGAGCAGGTTCATGCTTCCCCTTCCTTTAGAGCCACACATCCCCTACAGTCACTTTCCAGCCGAGACGGAGCTTGAGGAGCTTGACTTAGACCCGGAGTTCTTAGATTTGTTAGAGTTGCCACCAGACGGTGTACTGGAGGAGGAGCCTGAGGCTGAGTTAGAGCAGCCAGAGGAGGACGAGGAAACGGTAGTTCAACCAGAGTCACCACCGGTTGAACAGCAGATTGAGGAGTTGATCCCAGGCCCGGGTTTTGTAGAGGTTGACGCTGAGACAGCCGCGCTGTTGGGGTTGTCTTCACCGTTTGTACCAGACGTTTGTGTTAGGATCAGGGGACCGTTGGAGACGAGACTGTACAGAGAGGGACCAGACTACCGAGAGATCGACGCGGAGCTCGCCGCCATGTTAGAGTTGCCTTCTCCACTTACGCCACTCGAGGAGATCTGCGCGAAGTGGAGAGTAGCCCGAGAGCAGATGGAGGCAGGACTGTCCAGGGTCCGTTCTAGGGAGGAGTACGAGTCGGGTTCAGGTTCAATTCCCGAGCACCTTCTTCCTCTAAAGAAGCGTGCGAGAAGGATCAGTGAGGACTACTTGGTCTCCGACTTGGAGGAGACTGTTTCTGAGGAACCCTCACCCACCCTGTTTACACTTGACGATGGTTCTACTCTGAGGGTAGACCAGGCACTAGAGTTAGTTTTTGGTTCGGAGTCCGAGGAGGAGGATCCGGAGGAGGATCCGGAGGAGGACCCTAAGGAGGACCCAGGGGAGGGTTGTTGGATTTTGCAGACTTCGGAGTAGTTTTTGGATTTCTTCCGCAGTTTAGTTAGGCAGTGTTTTATAGACATGGGTAAATATCAGTAGTAGTAATAGCTTTTTGTCCTGTGTAGAGTCGGATCAGTAACTAGTTATTTTTTTTTTAAGTACTCTAGCGAATACGAAATTTTATGAATCATTTCCGTTCTAGTACTCTAGTAGATACGGAGTGCAGTCTGTTAGTGCACCCAGTAAATAGTAGGCAGTCAGCCTAGTTTAGACTAATAGTAGTCTAACCCCTTTTTGTATAAGTCCTCGTTGGAGGCAAAAGTAATATTCTTTTTGGATGTATATATATATATATGACCCGTAAAGAGGGTTTTTAATCAAGTAAAATCTCTTATGAATTGAGTAATTAAAATCAGAATGTTAAATGAACTCGTGTGACGAGGAAATGAGTTTAACTCGAAAGCTAAAAGATTAATGAAATGATATCAAAGCTATGTTTGATATGTTGTTCCATGAATTTGATTAAGTCGAGAACAAGCTAGTAAGTGCTAAGTGTAATTAACAGAAGAAAACTAATGAGAATTTTTAATTCTTCTTTAGACTAAAAAAAAAATGCCGCCGAGAAGTGTTAACAACAGGAGAGGTCGAAGACCTGGAAGGCCGAGAGGACGTGGTGGACGTCAGTCAGAAAATAACCAAGAACAGGAATATGAGCGGAATATCACTCCATCCCCATCTCCACCCCCGTCACCATCACCCCCACCTTCACCACCGCCCCGTAGAGATATTGAGGATCTCTTCCTCAAAAGGAACCCTCCAATGTTCAATGGAACTGGAAGCCCTAGCGATGCTGAGCTATGGGTGAGGTCGACTGAGAAAATTTTCAAACTCCTCAGATGCACTGATGAGGAGAGAATGCTGTGTGTCGCATTCCAACTGACGGGATCGGCAGATTACTGGTGGGAGGCAAGACAGAAGGTGATACCTGCAGAGCATCTGGCTCGTTTTTCGTGGGAAGAGTTTAAGGAGATTTTCTTTGACAAATACGTCCCCAAGACGTATAGGGCACAGAAAGAGGCCGAATTTTATAATCTGAAGCAGGGAAAGCTAACTGTGACAGAATATGACGTCAAGTTCTGCGAGTTGATGAGGTATGCGCCGACATTGGTCGACACTGAAGAGAAGCTATCAAAGAAACTTTAGGGAGGTTTACGTCATGAATTGGGAATCGCTTTGGCTAGTCATGGAGGACTAGGTTATTCAGACATACTGGGAAGAGCACTGGAAATGGAGGTCGTTGTGCCTGATGAGAAGAAGATTGTACCAACTGCGTCAGCACCAGCGCAGAATCAGAATCGAGGCTACTACAACAACAACAGCAGCAACTACCAAGGGAAGAGAAAATGGAACGGAGGAGGTAGCGGAGGATACAGTCAGGGCTACAACAGTCAGGGAGGACAGAAAAGGGGTTATCAACAGCCCGCCAACAACAACAACAATGGCAAGAGGCCGTGGCAGGGAAACAACCAATCGGGGTTGTTCATTCAAGGGAATAGGCAGAACTTGCCGTGGAAGGGCAATAATCAGCTGAACCAGCCGCAAGGGCAACAGAGGAATTTTAACCAGGGAGCGAATAACCCAGGGAGGGTTACCATTCCTGTCTGCCCGAAGTGCAACCGAGCCCATCCTGGAGTCTGCCAGATAGGCACCCCTAACTGTTTCAACTGTGGACAGAAGGGGCACATGAAAAAGGACTGCCCTAAACCGCTTCAAGCAGTACCTCTCCGAGCCATCCAAGCACAGCCGCAGCAGCCGCCTATGAACCAGCAGCAGTTTCAGCAGCATGCACAGCAGCAACAGAATGCGAGGGCATGCGCTATCAAACAAAGCGGTCAGCGCAAAGGAAAAGGCAATCTAGCAGGTATGGGAAAACTTCACAACACCCCCATTAAGATATTGTTTGATACTGGCGCATCGCATTCTTTCATTGCTGGCTCATGTGCCGATAACTTAGACATCAGACCTGTAAGAGCTGCACAATCTATGAGAGTAGCCACACCTTTAGGAGAGATCACTACTTCCACGCATGTTTGCTCTAACCTAGAACTAGAAATCGGAACTCATAAGGTTATAGCGAACAACCTAAATGTTATGATAATGTGGGACGTAGATATAATCCTAGGAATGGATTGGTTATGAGAGAATTACGCCACGATTCTCTGCAACGAGAGAAAAATTTCTTTTCAGCCGCCAGGTAAAGAACCAACCAAATTCCACGGAATTTCAATGGGTAGAGGTGTACCAATCATATCAGCCCTTCAAGCCACGAAAATTATGAAAAAGAAAGGTACCACAGCCTATCTTGTGTACCTAGTTGGAGAACCAGGAGCCGAGAAGACAATTCAGGACGTAAAAGTCGTGAACGAAATGTTTTTCCAGAAGTGCTACCAGGATTGCCACCAGATCGTCATGTGGACTTCACGATCGATTTAGAACCAGGAGCAGCTCCTAAGTCTAAAGCCCCTTACAGAATGGTACCGAAGGAACTGGAAGAGCTCAAAATCCAGTTACAAGAATTACTAGACCTTGGTTTTATCAGGCCAAGCGTTTCACCTTGGGGAGCACCCGTGCTGTTTGTTAGAAAAAAGGACGGATCGATGAGAATGTGCATCGATTACCGAGAACTGAACAAAATTACTCTAAAAAACAAATATCCTTTGCCAAGGATCGAGGATCTGTTCGATCAGCTTAAAGGTGCAGGAGTCTTCTCCAAGATAGATTTGAGGTCAGGGTATCATCAGCTCAAGATCAAACCTGAAGATGTACCTAAGACCGCTTTTAGAACTCGATATGGTCATTACGAATTTTTAGTGATGCCATTTGGTTTGACCAACGCTCCAGCCGTATTCATGGACCTTATGAACAGAGTCTTCCACCCCTACTTGGACAAATTTGTTCTAGTATTCATCGACGACATCCTCATTTATTCTAAGAATGAGACGGAGCACGAGGAACATCTATGAATAGTGTTGGAAACACTAAGAGCTGAGAAACTCTACGCCAAATTCAGTAAATGCGAATTTTGGCTGAAGAAAGTAATGTTCCTTGGACACATAGTATCAACGGAAGAAATCAAGGTGGATCCAGCCAAAGTAGAAGCAGTGCACAACTGGAAGACACCAACAAATCAGAATGAGATCAGAAGTTTCTTGGGATTAGCTGGTTATTACAGAAGATTTATCGAGGGATTTTCTACAATCGCTCGCCCGATGACGCAGCTACTCAGGAAGGATACCAAGTTTAAGTGGACGGATGAGTGCGAGAAGAGTTTTCAAACTCTTAAGAAAAAGTTAACTACAGCGCCAGTACTAGCACTTCCAGACACAAACAAGGAATATGTGGTTTATACTAACGCATCGAAAAATGGATTAGGTTGTGTCTTGATGCAAGACGGACGAGTGATAGCTTATGCTTCACGACAACTTCGACCCCACGAAGTTGAGTATCCAACCCACGATTTAGAACTTGCAGCCGTAGTGCATGCGCTAAAGATTTGGAGACACCATCTCTATGGTGTAAGAGTTGAGATATTCACCGATCACAAGAGCCTGAAGTACTTTTTCGAGCAAAAAGAACTGAACATGAGACAAAGACGATGGCTCGAATTAGTCAAAGATTATGACTGTGGAATTAACTACCATCCAGGGAAGGCTAATGTGGTAGCAGACGCATTGAGTCGCAAGGCTCCAACGAAGTTAGGATGTCTTTTCGTAGAAGAAGAAACTTTAGTACGAGAATTCGAGAAGATGGATATCAGAGTGCTTGACACGTCAGCAACGATAACAAGTCAAATAGCAGCATTAGAAGCTACACCAGATTTGAGAGAAAGAATCATTAGTGCTTAGAGAAAAGACGAGTCAATGGAAAAGTTACGAGTAAGGATAAGGACAGATAAGTCGGAAGGATATTCTGAGGCTCCAGACAATGCAATACTTTATGAAGACAGGATTTGTATTCCCGACAACGACAGCGAATTGAAGAACGAAATCTTGAGTGAGGCTCACGATACGCCTTACACAGCACATCCAGGAAGTACGAAAATGTACCAGGATTTGAGAAGAAACTTTTGGTGGAACGGAATAAAATGAGACGTTGCCTCGTTTATAGAAAGATGCCTAGCATGTCAACAAGTTAAGGCTTTACACCGACGACCGTATGGATTCCTACAACCATTGGACATCCCAGATTGGAAATGGGAAGGCATAGCTATGGACTTTGTCACAGGCTTGCCTAAATCAAAAAGAGGAAACACAGCGATTTGGGTGATAATTGATAGACTTACGAAGTCAGCTCACTTCTTACCGATTAAGACTACATATGGATCAGAGAGACTAGCTCAGTTGTATGTCAGAGAGATTGTACGTCTACATGGAATACCGAAGGTCATAATATCAGACAGAGATGCTAAGTTTACCTCGAGATTTTGGATTACGATGCAGAAAGAGTTGGGAACAGAGCTTAATTTCAGTACAACTTTTCACCCACAGACAGATGGACAGTCAGAGAGAACGATTCAGATTTTGGTCTATATGTTAAGAACAGTGGTTTTGGACCGAGGCACGAATTGGGAAGAAATTCTACACTTAGTCGAATTCGCCTACAACAACAGCTATCAGGCTACGATAGGAATGGCACCGTTTGAGGCTTTGTATGGGAGAAAGTGTAGATCACCGCTTTATTGGGACGAAGTAGGTGAGAGAAAGAACCTAGGCCCAGATGCGATCAATGAGATGATTGAGATAGTTCGACAGATTCGAGATAGAATGAAAGAGGCCCAGAGCCGATAGAAGTCGTATGCCGACGATCGCCGAACCAACCTTGAGTTTGAAATAGGAGATAAAGTTTTTCTTAAGATATCCCCGACAAAAGGAATCCTTAGGTTCGGAGTTAAGGGTAAGCTAAGACCCAGGTTTATAGGACCTTATGAAATCCTCGAGAGAATAGGACCAGTCGCGTATAGATTGGCCTTACCGCCAAGTCTAGGAAGCGTTCATAACGTTTTTCACGTTTCTCAGTTGAGAAAATATGTTTCTGATCTTAAGCACGTTATTAGTCAGCAAGACGTAGTTCTTAAATCTGACCTAAGCTATGAAGAAAAACCGATATCGATCTTGGATAGAAAAGTCCAAGAATTAAGAACCAAAATCGATACCAATAGTTAAAGTGCTATGGAACCATCACGGGCAAGAAGAAGCCACGTGGGAACTCGAGGAGAAGATGAAGGAGCGATATCCTCATCTTTTTGCAGAAGGTAAGCAAATTTCGGGACGAAATTTTTCGTAAGGGGGGTAGGATGTAATGCCCCGTAAATTCCTTACGTTCTTAAAATTTTAAAGTTAATTAAATAATGGCTTTGCACGCCTAAGTTTACATTTTTGAATTCTAAGGCTAACGGTCGAATCCGTTATTAAAAAAATAAATTACAGAAGTCAGCTAGACGACTACTGTATTCAGGGTTAGCGCGTACGAAAAGTCTTAAGTTCGTAAACTCAGAACGGAAAACCGTCTAATTTTTACTTTCACGCAATCGCGATACGAACGCGCCGAGAAAGTTTGTTTTTATGTTTTTCCGGACGAAACTCGGACTATGTCGTCCCGAGTTTTTGTCAAAATAAATTTTGTAAATTTATTTTCCAATTAAGTTCATACGTTAGAATTTAAGTCAAATCGAATCGCGACGATTTTTGTACCGAACAATGTTTTTCGTCGTTCGATTTCCATAACGTCGGATCGCGCCGAAAAAACCCGTAACCCTCTTAAATTTTCTGCATGGCAGCTGACACATCATCTTCTTAGTGGAAGACATGCATGTTTGTTATTATCTAGTTAAGTGACACATAAACCTCACTTTCCACACTTTCAAACCTTTCATCATGACAAACACTTGAACAAAACCATTTCTTCCATCTCTCTCTCTCACTCTCGGCTGCACCACCCTCCATCTTCATCTTCTTCACTTCATTTTCTTCCATCCACCATTGAAGACACCTCCAAGAACAAGAAGAAAGAACACAAGTCAATCCATCCATTCAAACTCTATACTTCTTTCCTTAATTCTCAAGGCAATTCTTTCCTCCACAATTCTATCCAATTGGATTTCTTTTCTTTCCTTTTTCTTCTTGATCGAATTTTTGGAGTCTTGGAATAGATGTTTTGATCTTGGAATAATGAAATTAGATGTATTAGATATGATAATTAGGGAATAAAATGGAACAAAAACAAGAACCCTAAAACTTATATGAATACCGAAATTTTTGGCATGTTTGTAGGATTTTTATTTTTCTTCTTTCGATGGTTGATTCTTGTTTAATAGATGTTTAATTAGTGATTAGAATGAAAAAGAATTGAAAGCCCTATGTTTTTGTGAAAGTCAATTAGGGTTTGAATTATGAATTTAGGGGTTTTTGTATGTTAATTGATAATTATTTTGCAATTGATTAATTGATAATATAAGAGGTTGATTAGTAAATAAATGTCGTTAATTCGGGAAGAAATCATCCCCTTAACATCTATATGAAAACCGAAAGTTATAGGATAATTAGGAGTTTCCACATATTTGATTTAAGTGATGAATTGTTAGTTGAATTATGTTGCAAATAATGTTAATTGATTATAGAATTTAATTGAGAATTTTCTAAAAATGTTTAATGAAACATAAGAGATAAAGATCACTTTATAAGTTGAAGTATAATGATGTTATGATATGTTTGCATGCATGAAAATGATTCACGTTAGACGTAGTTTAACGTCGTAAAGTTTGAACAAAATCCGACAACTTTGAAAAATCGTATAAGAGACGAACATTTAGTTGTAACTAATAATCGAGAAGTCGGATGGGAATTTTAATTCGATATTATTGTTTATGATGGAATTTAGAACAACTTTCTAGTTGACGTCATAAGCTTTCGAGTTGATATAATATGGGCTATAGTTATAGTCGAGAACTAGAGCGCGTTTTGAAATTTTTGTTGGTTTAGTACTTGTTAGGTGAAATCCGACGTTTAGAACGTCGTGCTTTTGAGCGAGTTTTGAGAAGGAGTACGTCACGTACAGAAGTACGTGATGACTGCCTTGAGAGTCCAGTTTCTAAAAAAAATTGAATACGAGAGCTTAGAACGAACCTAAAACGTTATACGTCGAACCTATCAAGCAATTAGGGTTTTCGCAGCAGTTTTGTGACCCTCGCCGGAAACTGTAATAACTTCCAGCTCGTTTATCGGATTTGTGATCCGTAAAATGGAGCGCGAACTAAACTTCCTAAGCTTTCTAATAGTACAGGGCTCATCCCCTGTTTCCAAATCCTCTGTTCTGGACAGCCTCCAGAGTTACTGGAATGTGCAGTGAAAATTCAGTTTCTTGTTTTCTAAGTTGTTTAGTTCACAACTTAGTTTCTTTCGATCGTTTAAGCCGTTTTATCTAGCGAACATCTCTCTTCTGACCCTAGAGTCAAGTATAGGACCTTGAGTGATGAAAACCAGTCGAGATCTTATCTTTTATCCTTTCATTAAAGAAGTAATAAACGAGAAATTTCATAAATCGTTCAATGATCTAAAACGTAAATCGCCTAAGTTGATTCTTTCCAACTTAGTTTCTTTTAATCTTTAAAGTCATATTAAGATATCGACTACCTTCTCTACTGACCCGAGAGTCGAGTATGAGATCTTCCGAGTTCTAAACGAGATTGGTACGAGTCTCGTTTCCCGTTTAAGTAAAACGAATCCAGTAAGCGTGCAAATGCCTAAAGAATGAAACAACAAAAACTCTTCGATTCTCTTTAATCGATTTCCTTTTACGACCCGTTTTTAAGTATGTTTTTTTTACGATGAAGGAGGAAGCCAACTGTAGAGAAGGGACGGAAGATCCAAAGTTGGAAGCTTTTGCTTTAAGTTCTGTAAATCAAGGTGGGCTTTTATATACAAATAAAACGAGCAATGCTCGGAAAATCTTTCTTTATCGCTTTGATATCTGTGTTTTCAAAGTGATATTATGGCATGAACAATTTTATGTTTTATGTGAGTTCTCTTGTACCTATGTGAATTAACATTCATGTTTTCCAGATTTAGAGTTAGTCTATTTTAGATTAACTAACGATCGGCTCTGAGTTAGCTGCTAAGTGCTTTCCAGAGTTAGTGCACTTTGTAACCTGTGGTGTATGTGATATCCTGTTGAGGGGTACCAGCCACGGTGAATTAGAATTGGTCAAGATTAAACGTAACATTAGTCAGAAAATGCTCGCGCGAGTGATTTATGAGAAAAAGTCAGAAAATGTTTAGTAGACACGGATTCTTTCAATAAAACTCCGATGTGCTACGCTTATGAAATGCCATATTTATCTATATTTATGATTATGATTTCGGCATCGTGCCCACTAAGTACGTTTGTACTTAGCCCTGCATTGTTTTCTAAATGTGCAGGTTGAAGCGACGGAGAGCGGCGACGGTTGATGTTGAGTTAAAGGATAGGATGCTTAGTTAGAACCCTTCCGCTGCCAAACTCTGTATTTCTTTTGAGTTTTCTTTTTGAACAATACTCTGTAGTCTAAGTCTGTAAATATGAACTTAGTTTCTTTTTGTACTTTTGTCGAGTAATCCTTAGGGATTAACTCTTTCTTATTTATATTCAAGTCTTGTTCATGGTTTATCGATGTTTATCATGTATGTTTAGTCAATTAGCCCCCTTCTTCCCCGCTTCTTTAATCCAACCCCAGTCGCACCCCGGCTTCTGCCGTCCCTCGGGATTTGGGGCTGTGACAAAATTAATTGAAAAAATGATAAAAAGATTGGATGTTTAAGTATTTCAATGTATATATTAATGTTAGTTTAAATATGGAATGAAGATAGAAGTTTTGATAAAAAGATTTAAAATTGAAAAGCTTTTAATTAAATAAAAGATGAAAGATGTATGAAAAGATATATCAATTAAATGTCTTTGTATTAAAATTTAAAGACTTGAAATTTTTACTAAAACTACAACAAAAAGATCTTTTATAACTTAACTAATAAAGTGAGCTAATTCATAAAAATGTTTATTAAAAGATAAAGAAATTATTAAGTAAGAAGTGGCTTAAAGGTTAAAGACAAGAAAGGAAGAATTTATTAAATAAGCAAAAATAAAGAAAACCGTCTTTAAAAAGAATTAATTGATAAAAAGTAAAAAGAAAGTTAAATCGAGTAAAGAAAAGATACTAGACGAGTTAAGATAGATACTCGTATAAGTTAATCAAGGAAATGAGAATAAAATAAGATGTCGAGAAATAAGTTGAAAGAGGTTAATTAAATAATTAATTTAGGGACGTCGTTCCAACCAAGCGAAGAAAAGATAAACCGAGATAATAATTAGAGGAATAATATTCAAGTTAAGAAATGAGAATCAAGTTAGAATTGGACAAGAATTTATAATTTCATAAGAGTTTATTAAGAGCTAAGAGAATTTTTGCTAATTGAACGAAAGTTATAAAATACCTTATAAGATAACGGATGTAAAACAAAGCGTTGTCTATAAGTAAGAAAGATAGAATAAATAGTTTGAGCCTTCATAAAAAGAAATGCATAATCGAGTTAGATTTTAAGGTATAAATTAAATGATTGTTAATGTGTCTTGAAGTATGCTTGATTTCTGTGAATTCATTATATGACTGAATAAGTGTTTAAATGCATGATGTTAGTTATGTTGTGAAAAATAATCGAATGATTGAGTTATTGATTGTTAAATCAAGAATTGATTAAAGCCTTTAAAAGAAAGCTCGAGTAATAGAATATAGACGATGACATTATTAATTAGAACGAGAAAAGTGTACGATGTTGAGTAGTAAAGTTAACCAATTCGAATAGAGTTAATAATTTAAAGACGAGAACGCGAGATCCTTTAAAAAAGTTAGAGCGAAGAGAGAGACGACTCAAATAGAAGTCCGTCAATTAAAGTCCAACACCTTTGTGTCCGTCTTTCATATATCTTATTTTCCTATCGATGTCGAACTGTGAAGGATCGAGCCGGACGGATAATTAAGTGAGGACAAATAGCCCTAGACCACCTAGCTAGTTCTTCGGAAGTCAGGTGGGCTTTTCTGAAACCAAAACTATCGATGAAAATTAGTTATGCTATTAAGTATTATGATATGTATTCAAATGTGATTGACTTGCCGTTTTTATTGAAGTTGGTATGTGTTATCATCTATTTATATGAAGATGTTATTATCCTGTGAAAAGCAGGAACCCACGTGTGGTATATGTTGAGGTGACTGTGAGCCTTGCTTCAGTTAGGCCGGTCACAGTGCTCGAGAAGGAGGCCTACTTCTCGGCACAGTGAGATTGTTTGTGATAGATGATGCATACTGTTATATTATATGATATTTGACTGCGCAGTCTGTTTAAAAGAAAAATGTTTTGACATGCACAAGTAAACTGTTTTTAAAACCTGCTTATATACTTGTGATGTTCGGCAAGGCAAGTTCAATTATTATAGCTTCAAGAAGCATCTTTATTCAAATGTTTTGGCTTGTGTTCACTGAGTACGAAGTACTCAGCCCTGCGTGTGTTTCTAAACATGCAGGTTGACTGGATGGCGATGGCGTGGATACTTGGTGGTGTGGTTTGGTTTTGTTGGTTGAGTTTAATTGAATTTCATACTGGCATTTGTACGTCTTCATACGTGCAAGTGTTGGGTATTGATGCAAGTTTCCGCTGCAACCCTTTTGAATTAATGTCTGTTGATGCTAATACCTTGACGCTCATGTTTTTGATCCCGAGCGTTGTGCTCGAAGACTTTGAATACTTGTTGAATTCGTGACTCTTTAACTTGTAATTCCGAGCGATGGGCTCGTAACTTGAATTGTTGTTGAACATGATCCTTTAACTTGATATATGTTCGTATTCTCTCTCTTTTTGTTGGAATTCCCTTCCCATCAACATGAATTACTTGTTTGAATTCCTGTTGTAGGTGAAGTTCAGATGCTCGATTATTATTTTATTATGCTTTTGCAATCCAAATTCGATTGCCTTATAATCCATCTTTGTTTTCCCCGAGCATGTTCCCTTATTTGAGTTAATTGTTAGTTGTTTAAGTTTGTTGTTGTTGTTAAGTCGCACCTCGAGAGTCGGGGCGTGACAGAAGAAAAGAAATTTATGAACTAAATAAATAAGAGTCGAGAAAATCGAGTTAAAATAAAGAGAATAAAATGATAAGAAAATAAAGAGAAGTTTTAATCAAGTCGAGAAAAAGATGTTAGACGAGTTAAGTTTAAATACTCGTATAGTTTAACCAAGAAAATAATGGAATAAGATATCGAGTAATGATCTTGAAAGTAATTAATTAAAATTAATTAAATAAGTTGTTTTTCAAACCGTGTGGATTAAGAATAAACCGAGAAGAATTGCCGAGATAATAATTAGAAGAGTAATAGTTGAGTTAAGAATGAGAGTCGAGTTAGAAATAGAAATGAAATTCCTATTTCATAAGAGTTTAATAAAAATAAAAAGATTTTTTATTAATTGAGTAAAAATTTATAATAGGTTTCATAAGACAACGAATTTGGAAAAGTTTTGTTTATAAGTCGAGAAAGATAAATTATATTGTTTGAGTTTTTATTTGAATTAAGTTCTAATATAAAAATTGAATAAATGTTAATGTATCTTGAAATGTGATTGAATTTGAAACAATGTGTTTGATTTATTTGGAATTATTATGCAATTGAATTAATATGTTTGAGTGAATGATATTATTTGGTGATAACATGAAGAATTATTAAGTTTGCTTGTATACAAAGTAATTGAGCTATTGAGTTGTTAATTAAATCAAGAATTGATTAAGTTTATAAAGAAAGCCCGAGTGATAGAATTTAGATAGACGCCGTTTCATAATTAAAGAGAGAAGTGCTAAGACATTGGTTAGTAGTATTAACCAATTATCGAGTAGAGTCAAACGCTTAAATACGAGAATGCGAGATTGTCTTAGAAAAGAATAGCTTTGAGAGAAACGACTAAAGTAGAAGTCCTTCAGTCGAAACCAACGTCTAATATCCATCTTGTGTAGTATCTAACCTTCTTTATCGATGTCAAACCGTGAAGGATTAAGCCGGACGGAAAGATAAGCGAGGACAGATAGCCCTTAAACCACCTAGCTAGAACGTCGGAAGTCAGATGGGCTTTTCTGAACCAAAACTATCGATGAATGTTATTATGCTATTGAGTATTAATATGTGATTTTTAAAATGCGATTGACTTGCCGTATTATTGAGTTTAGTATGTGTTATCATCTGTTTGCTTGAGATTATTATTATTATCCTTTAAAAGGCAGGAACCCACGTGTGGTATGTTAAATGTTGAGGTGACTGCGAGCCTTGCTTCGGTTAGGCCGATCACAGTGTTCGAGAAGGAGGCCTACTTCTCGGCACAGTGAGTGAATTTATGACAGATGATGCATACTGTTGAGTATATGTTATATTTGACTACGCAGTCTATTTAAAAGAAAATGTTTTAGCATGCACAAGTAAAACCGTTTTAAATCGTATAGATACTTGTGATGCTTCGGCAAGGCAAGTTCAATTGATATAGCCCTTAAGAGCATCTTTTTCCAAATGTTTTCGGCATATGTTCACTGAGTACGAAGTACTCAGCCCTGTGTGTATTTCTAAACGTGCAGGTTGACAGGATGGTGATGGCATGGACGCTTGGTGGTGTAGTGTTTTTGGTTGAGTCGAGTCGGATGTCGGACTGGCATTTGCACGTCTTCATACGTGTGAATGTTGGGAATTGAGTCAAGTTTCCGCTGCAACTCTTTTGAAATGAAAGTCTGTTGATATACAGTTTGATACTTGTTTTTGATTCCGAGCAATGTGCTCGATGGTTTTAATGTTTGTTGAATCTTAATCTCGTTAACCTGAAATACTTATCACATTCAGATTGATATGCAGTTTAAAATGCTCGATTATTGCTTCTTTATGCATTTGATAGCCTTATTCGAGCGCTGCTGCTTTTTATTGATGTTTCCCCAAGCATGTTCCCCGTATTTGAGTTGATTGTTAGATGGTTAAGTTGTGTTGTTATTCGAAAGTCGCACCTCGGGAGTCGGGGTGTGACATCATTGTTCCTGCCTGTCCTAAGTGTAATAGGATGCACTACGGTGTCTGTCAAGCGAACTCTGGTGTTTGCTTCAAATGTGGACAGAAGGGGCACTTTAGGACGGATTGCCCGAAACAGTTGCAAGCAGTAGGACAGAACCAGCATGGTCAGCCCCAACCTTTGAGGGCAATTCAGGCACGGCCGCAGCAACAGTATCAACAGCAACAGAGTACCAGGCCATTCATGATTAGGCAAGAGGCGCGCAATAAGGGCAAAGGAAATTTGGCAGGTATAGGACAAACTTCTTAATTACCCTATCATAATTTTGCTTCATACCAGAGCTTTACAATCGTTTATCTCTAGAGTCTGTTGACACTATAGAAGTAAAACCAGAGCGCGTTAATCATGAAATGAGAATAACCACGCCTTAGGAGAAATTATCGTCACTTTCTTAGTTTTGCTCGAACATAGAATTTGACTTAGGATCTTTTTAAGATCATAGCAAACAATTTGAACGTAATGAAAATGTTCGACGTAGATATAATCCATGGGATGGATTGATTATCTATTAACTGCACCATTTTGTATGGAACATCAAAGGAGTTAGAAGAGCTTAAGATCCAACTACAAGAGTTGTTAGATCTTGGTTTCATTAGACCGAGCATTTCACCATAGAGAGCACCTGTTTTGTTCGTTAGGAAAACTGATGGTTCTATAAGGATGTGCATAGACTATCGAGAGCTGAATAAGATCACCCTTAAGAATAAATATCCTTTGCCTAGGATAGAAGACCTTTTTGATCAGCTTAAGGGCGTAGGTGTATTTTCAAAAATAGACTTAAGATCCGGATATCACCAATTGAAAATCAAACTCGAAGACGTACCTAAGACTGCTTTCCGAACCAGATATGGCCATTACGAATTCCTAGTTATGCCATTTGGTTTGACTAATGCCCCCGCAGTATTCATGGATCTCATGAATAGAATTTTCCGCCCGTACTTAGACAAATTCGTCTTAGTATTCATCGACGATATTCTCATTTACTCCAAAAATGAGAAGAAGCACGAGGAACACTTGCGAATAGTGTTAGAAACACTTAGAACTGAGAAGCTTTACGCCAAATTCAGTAAGTGTGAGTTTTGGCTGAAAGAAGTGATGTTCCTTGGACACATCGTATCAGCAGAAGGCATCAAGGTAGACCCTGCCAAGGTAGAGGCAGTGCGCATTTAGAAATCACCAACAAGTCCAAACGAAATTAGGAGTTTCTTAGGTTTAGCCGGCTATTATAGAAGATTCATCGAGGGATTTTCTACAATTTCTAGACCTATGACGCAACTACTATGGAAGGAAAACAAGTACAAATGGACTGACGAATGTGAGACGAGTTTTCAGACACTTAAGGAAAAGTTAACCACAGCACTAGTGTTAGCACTTATATAATTTATGCCGATCTGACTTAAAGATTAGAAAAGGGGGACAAGTTTTCCTCATGATTTTTCCTTCTAAGGATATGGTAATTATTTTCGTATCAGGTATAAGCTTAGACAAAGATTTATATGATTAATAGATATTTTGAAAAAAATCGTTTTAATGTGTATAGATTGGCCGTGCCGCCAAGTCTATGGAATGTTTATTATGTTTGTGTATCTCATTTGAGAAAATACGTGTTCGATCCTACACACGTGATTCATCAGCAAGACGTAGTTCGTGATTCCGATTTAAAGTTAAGTTATGAAGAAAGATCGCAATCGATCTTGGATCAAAAAGTGCGAGAGTTAAGAAGCAAGTCAATGCAGTTAGTAAAAGTGTTATAGAATCACCACGGGCAAGAAGAAGCCACGTAAGAACTCGAAGAAGAGATGAAGAAGAAGTACCCCGAACAATTTAAAGGGGTAGGATGTAATATCCCGGATATTCTTCCATCGCTAAAATAAAAAGTTGTTAATTAATTAAGACTTTGCATGCCCAAGTTAAGGAATTTCAATTTTAAGACTAACGGTGAAATCCGTTTCTGAAAATAAATTCCAGAAGTCGTTCAACCGACTACTGTATTAGGGTTTTCGCGTCCGATAGAATTTTCGTTCGAGAACTCAGATCGAAAAACCGTCTGACTTTACATTCACTTATTTCGCGGTACGAGTCTTCTGGTAAAAGTCAATTTTATTTATTTTTCCGAGCGAAATTTGGACTGTCATATCTCAACTTTTCTTTGGATTTTGGAAATCGAATTATGCTTTCCGACTAAGTAAATTATTTCCGATCTAATGGTCGAATTAGTTTTCGCCGGAAACGTAACCATCTAGGAAATTAATTTCTCATTTTTAATATGCAGTATTAGACCCGTAAAACGAGATATTTTGAATTTATTTCCACCTCCAAACTGCCACCTACGCCCCATTAGTCATCCTTCTTAAAGATTCTACTACTTTATGTTAAATATCTCTCTCTTAGTCATCACTTTCTTCTCTCTTATTCCCCACCAAAACTGCGCCCCCCCCCTCCCCCATTTCCTCTCTTCTCTCTCTTGTTCTTCATTTCATCAAGATCTTCATCAAGTTCTTCAAGCATCCAAGCTCCATAACTTATTCATCTTCCGATCGATTTTAAATCCGAGTTCATGGTTATTGAAATTTTCGAAAATGGTAAGAGGAGTAGGAATGTTTTTCTAAGTTATTTACATGGTTATTAATGCTTAGGAATGAATTTCTATGGTTGAAATCAAATGGAAATCATGTTGGAATTTATATGGTAATTTTTGAAATACATGTACTAGTTCCATTCGGAATTTTTGAAGATCATTAGGTGAAGTATGAGCTTGATTTTAGATGATTGGTTTGTGGATTATCACTCTAGGTATTGATATATTGGTGTATGAATTGTTTAAGAATTTTCTAAAAATAAAAACAAAATTGTAAGAGATGAAGAAGCATGTTTTTGATTAGGTAAATCTTGTGTTTTTTATAATATGATTTGATATATATGATGTAGGAAGCATGAGGTTCAACATATATTTAAACTAGATTTTTCTAAAAATAAAAATGAAATCGTTGGAGACGAAGAATTGTCGATAGAATTAGTTTTGATGTTGATATGGACTTATGGTTTGCATATTAGTTAATCTATGTAGTTAATGATGATAATTGTAAAGTTTGAATGAAATCTAAGAACGTCAAACTTTTCGTAAGAGACGAAGAGTCGAGCGTAATCGTCGATAGGAAAATCGAACGAGGAAACTAACCAAATATTAGTGATTATTGGTATGCTAGGTTGGTAGTAGAATTAATTGAGAATTAATTAACGACTATCAAAAATCGATGCATATATGAACTTTAAGTCGATTTTTATGTTTCACATGTTAGATAATCATGATATAAGTTTCTAAAATTATAATTAAGTTAATTATGCATGACAAGATTAAGAATGGAATTTATTGAACAAGTATAATATCACAGCCCCAAATCCCGAGGGACGGCCAAGCCGGGGTGCGACTAGGGGTTGGACTAAAGAGGCGGGGAAGAAAGGGGATGAATAAGAATGAACAAATAAATAGACGTTAATAATAGAATAACTTCTATGAACAAGACTTCATTTAAAAGAAAGAGTTGATCTCGGAGGATCACTCGACAAGTTGTTCAAAAAGGAACTGAGTTCATTGTACGGGCTTAGACCCAACTGATAGATATATATTAACTTCAAAAATATTGGCAGCGGAAAGCGTAAAACATTGATACAAGTTCTTTATCCTAATACGACTTCTTAACTCAACATCAACCACCGCCGCTCCCGTCACTCAACCTGCACATTTAAAAACAAACATGCAGGGCTAAGTACATAAAGCACTTAGTGGGCACATTGCCGAAAATAACTCACAAGAGTATAGATTAATCATGCATCTTTTCATAAATACTCGTAAGACTTAAACTGCTGTACACTTAATTCTGGATAACACCCTGAAGGTTTAACTCAGAATCCGATCGTCTGGTTAGCACTCTGTGGGCTAACTCAGAATCTGTCCCTTTGGATAGCACTCTGTGGACTATCTCAGAATCTGATCGTTTAGTTGGAATCTCTGGATAGCACTCTGTGGGCTAACTCAGAATCCAAAACTCTGGATAGCACTCTGTGGGCTAACTCAGAGAAACATAAGAGAATTCACATAAAACAATTCATTATGCACTGATAGTTACTTTAATACACACTTATTAAAGCAACAAGTAAACACTTTCGAGCAACGCTCATTTTATTTTGATAGAAAAGCCCACCTCAATCGTTTACAGAACAAACTTTAACCTTCTGTCTTCCATCCTGTCTTCTAATCTCGACGTCCTCCTTCTTTGAACTCAATTAATCACACTTTAGTATTTTAGTCGAGACAATTCTCAAAGAAAACAGAAATTCGGAAACAAGATTTCTCGAACAATTCTTTTGATTAACTAATAAACGAGATTCGAACAATTCTCATTTATAAACTGACTTGGCTCATTACTCGACACTTAGGTTAGTAGATAAATGGATGTCGATAACTTATAACGACTTAGAAGTTCACAAGGAACGAAGTTGAAAAGGATTCAATTTAAGAAAATGAGTTTTGGAAATTTCTGCACAGGTCAGTAAGTTCATATAGAACAGGGTACTTCGAAATAGGGGATGTATCTTATACCAAAAGAAATCCACGGATGTCTAGTTCACTCTCCAATTTACGGATCTCGATTTCGTTAAGGGAGCTAAAAGTTATGACAGTTTCCGTAACGCATCGCAAAACAGTCCGCGTGGAACCCTAGTGCTCGTTAACTAGACGCACGACTTTCTAGGTTCGATTTATGCTATTCCACTTTTGTTCTTACAAAATTTCCATCTCAAGTCAGTTAACACGCAATATCCCTTAATCGGGTTCACAATCACGTCTTTTGATTAAACAAACGACGAGCATTTCCTCGTCATTTTCAACTAACCCATTACTAAACCAATTTCCGATTCAAAACAATTTCTATTTCATTTTCGTTTATCAACTCCTCATTTATTAACTATAACTCATAACATCTCATATCTCGGATGGAAATATCGTCAACTACAATATCGTTCATCAATCAATAACAATCATTATTATTAAAAGAGATTTCCTTATTCGACTTTTCTACCGGCTTTTAAACTCATTTCTTCGTCTCTTAACGAAATTTCAAACTTCTTAGAATTCGTTCAAACCTTACGGTTACGATCATTAACTATCAATATTATCAAAGGTTCGAATCATAAACCTAAATTATTATCTATTCTCGATTTATCGACGATTCTTCGTCTCTTAACAAAATTCCGACGTTATCCGATTTAGTTCAAATTTTACAACAACGATCATCATCTATCTGGCATTACTAATATGTAAACCATATTCTCAAAATATTATCGAGTCTCAACTTATCGATGGATTTCCGTCTCTTACGATTTTCATTTTATTTTTAGAAAAATTCCAAATAATTATATCATCATCCTCAAACATCCTACATACCATTTCTATTAACAAATCATGCAAACTATAACATCTTCTTCATCACTTACATTTCTACTCTTATTTTTAGAAAATTCTAAATTAATTCATGTAATCAACTAACAACATGTAGAACACTAATCCATCAATTAAACATCAATAAAATCGAGCTACGAAAAACCCCTAAATCCATCAAAAATTTCGGTAATAGCATAGATTCAAGAGGGGTGATTTCTCTATGATTTCATTCCATAGAATCATTCCTAAGCATATTATATCATGTAATAAAAAAAGGACAACATTCTTCTTCATGCTCCATTTTTTCGGAAAAAAAAAAAGTAGATGGAAAATTGATTTTTGTTCGGTTCATATTGTAGACGAAGTGCCTACTTTGCGAAATATGAAGTTGGAAATGAAATCAATCGGTAGACGGGAGACTTGATGCTCTTGAGAGAGCTTGGATGAACTCTTCAATGGAGGAAATTTGTGTCACGGCCCCAAATCCCTAGGGACGGCAGAAGTCGGGGTGCGACTGGGGTTGGATTAAAGAAGCGGGGAAGAAGGGGCTAAGTGACTAATCATACATGAAAGGCATCAAATAAACCATGAACAAGACTTGAATATAATAAAGAAAGAGTTAATCACGAGTGATTACTCGTCAAAAGTACAGTGTAGAAACTAAGTTCAAATTTACAGACTTAAACTACAGTGTATTGTTCAAAAGTACATATTCTCAAGACTTAGAGTTCTGCAGCGGAAAAATCTTAACTAAGGCATCCTATCCTTTCAACTCAACTTCAACCGTTGCCGCTCACGTCGCTTCAACCTGCACATTTAGAAAACAATGCAGGGCACGATGCCGAAATCATAATCATAAGTATAGATAAATATGGCATTTCATAATTGTAGCATATCGGGGTTTTATTGAATGAACCCGTGTCTACTAAAACATTTTCTTTTCTCATAAATCACAATTTACTCGGCCGAGTATTTTCTGGTATGCTATGTTCAATCTTGACCAATTCTCATTCACCGTGGCTGGTATCCCTCAACAGGATATCACATACACCACAGGTTACAAAGTGCACTAACTCTGGAAGGCACTTAGCAGCTAACTCAGAGCCGATCGTTAGTTAACCTAGTTAGATTAACTCTAAATCTGGAAAACACGATTGCTAACTCAGATAGGTACAAGAGAACTCACATAAAACATAAAACAGTTCATGCCATAATATCACTTTGAAAACACAGATATCAAAGCGATAAAGAAAGATTTTCCGAGCATTGCTCGTTTTATTTTGTATATAAAAGCCCACCTCGAAATACATAACTAAAAGCACTAGCTTCCAATCTTCGGATCTTCCGTCCTTTCTTTACAGTTGGCTTCCTCCTTCATCGTAAAATAATAATACTTAAAAATGGGTCGTAAAAGATAATCGATCAAAAAGAATCGAAATAAGTTTTAGTCGTTTCATTCTTTAGGCATTTGCACGCTTACTAGATTCACTTTACTTAAACGGGAACGAGACTCGTTCAAATCCCGATTAGAACTCGGAAGGTCTTATACTCGACTCTTAGGTCAGTAGAGAGGGTAGTCGATAGCTTAATACGACTTAAAAGATCATAAGGAACTAAATTGGAAAGAATCAATTGAGGAAAAATTACATTTTAATTCATTAAACGACTTATAAAATTTCTCGCTTAACTACTTCTTTACTTGAACGGGTAAGAGATAAGATCTCGACTGGTTTTATCACTCAAGGCCCTGTACTTGACTCTAGGGCCAGTAGGAAGATATTCGTTAGTTATTACGGCTTAAACGATCGAAAGAAACTAAGTTGCGAACGAAACAACTTAGAAGAAATGAAACTGAAATTTTACTGCGCAATACAGTGACTCTGGGGTCTGCCCAGAACAGAGAATCTGGAAACAGGGGATGAGCCCTATACCGTTGGAAATTTCGGGATGTCTAGTTTACGCTCCAATTTACAGATCGCAAATCCGATAAACGAGCTAAAAGTTATTACAGTTTCCGGCGAGGGTCGCAAAACTGCCGCGAAAAACCCTAGTTGCTCGATAGATTCGACGTATAACGTCTTAGGTTCGTTCTAAGCTCTCGTATTCGATTTCTTTAGAAACTGGACCCTCAAGGCAGTCATCACGTACTCCCATACGTGATGAACTCCTTCTCTAAACTCGTCCAAAAGCACGACGTTCTAAACGTCGGCTTCCAACTAACAAGTACTAAACCAACAAGTTATTCAAATTCGCGTTCTAGTTCTCGACTATAACTATAGCTCATATTATATTAGCTCGAAAGCTCATGACATCAACTACAAAGTTGTTCTCAAGTCCATCATAGACAATAATATCAAATTAGAATTCTCATTCGACTTCTCAGTTATTAGTTACGACTAGTTGATCGCCTCTTACGCGATTTTCAAAGTTGTCGGATTCCGTTCAAATTTTACGTCATTAAACTACATCTAACGAGAATCACTTTTATGCATGCAATCATTTCATACCAACACTATATTTCAACTTACGACGAGTTCTTCGTCTCTTACATTCCAATAATTATTTTAGAAAAAACTAAATAAATTCCTATTATCAACTAACATCATTTGCAACCATATTCTAACAACTAAACATCAATTAAACCAAACACATGAAAACCCCTAAAACTCTAATAATTTTCGGTATTCATAGAGAGGTTAAGAGAGTGATTTTCTTCTCCAATAAACACCATTTATTCATTAATCAACCTACTATAACATCAATTAATCAATTGAAATCCAATTACATACTAACATGCAAAAATCCCCAATTCAAAACTCAAACCCTAAGTTCAGTTTTAACATAACATGGGGCTTTCGATTTCTCTTTGTTCTAATCACTAATTAAGCACTTCTTAAGCATGAATTTAACTTCAATTTAAGAAATCCAAAAATCCTACCAATTTCCCTAAATTTTCGGTATTACATAGGATATTAGGGTTCTTGATTTTGCTCAATTCTAATCCCTAATTACCCTATCTAACACATCTAATTTCATTAATTCAAGATCGAAACATCTAATTCATCATCCTAATTTTCGATCAAGAAGAAAAAAAATAAAAAGATGGGGAATCCAATTGGATAGGAACATGGAGGAGATGAATACCTTGATAATTAATGAAGGAAGTAAGAGGTTTTGATGGTTGGATGAAGACTTGTGTTTTTCTTCTTCTAGATCTTGAAGGTTTCTTCAATGGAGATGATGAAATGAAGATGAGAGAGGGGGAAGATGGGGCTGCCGAAAATTGTGTGTGTGGGAGGGAGAGATATGGATTTAAATTGTTAACTTATGTTATAAGATAAGAGGTGTAAAGTAGGAATAGTAATACATTAGGTGTCACCTTTAATAAATCATATAAAATGAAATATCTTCTAATGTGAGAAGGAGTGATGTCGGTCAAGGAGGAGAGAAAAAGAAAAATACGCGCTTTTCCGGCGCGATCCGACGTTACGGAAAACATTCGACGAAAAACATAGCTCGGCACAAAATCGTCACGATCCGATTCGATCGAAAATTCTAACGTATGAAACTTAATTGGAAAATAAATTTATAAAATTTATTTTGATAAAAACTCGGGACGACACAGTCCGAGTTTTGTCCGGAAAATCATAAAAATGAACTTTCTCGGGCGAGTTCGTGAATGGAAAAATCAGACGGTTTTCCGTTCTGAGTTCATGAACTAAAAATTTTTCGTACGCGCTAACCCTAAATACAGTAGTCGTCTAGCTGACTTCCGTAATTTATTTTCGGAAACGGATTCGACCGTTAGTCTTAGAATTCAAAATCGTAAAGTTAGGCGTGCAAAGCCATTTATTTAATTAACTTTAATTTTTTGAGATCGTAAGGAATTTTCGGGGCATTACAATTTGAGAGAGAAATGAGAGAGAATGAGGGTGGGGGGGGGGGGGGGCAGTAATGTGTGTTGAGGGAGGGAGGTGATGACAAGGTTAATACTATAGTATAAAGTAAGAAAATATCCTACAAAGGATGATGACTCGTTAAGGGTGCGTTTGGTTGCATTTTATTTGTCGGAAATATCTCGTTTCTGGGTCTTAAATGACGATATAAAAGTCGAGAAATATTTTCTTGGGTGGTTACGTATTTGACAAAATCTAATTCGTCTGTTAGATTAGAAATAAATCACGTACTGGGAAAACCTAATTCGTTTTTCAAAATCCGATAAAAATTCGGGACATACAGTCCAATTTTTATCCGGAAAAATAATAAAAACAGATTATTACTAACTTACTCGTCTCGCAAAAAGAGTGAATGTAAAATCATACGGTTTCTCGATTTGAGTTTTCGGGCGAAAATTTTATCGGACGCGAAAACCCTAATACAGTAGTCGTTCAACCGACTTCTGGAATTTATTTTCAATAACGGATTTCACCGTTAGTCTTAGAATTGAAAATCCTTAACTTAGGCGTGCAAAGCCTTAATTAATTAGAAAATTTTTATTTCTCGTCGGAAGAAAATTATCTGGGGTATTACATATAAGAATATTTGTATGTAAGTAGATGGAATTAAGACTATATTAAATAAATTATGTTTTCTACATGTTATAAGTTGTATTTGATGATTGATAAGTGAAATTAGAATTATTTGAAGCATGATAGAAACTTGAATCGATAAAATCACACGTCGGAATCAAAGGTTATGAAAACGGAACCATAGTAGGCTATTTTTAAGTATGAACTTTTGATCTATGAATATATATATGCATAAAGTGAATATAGTAATGATATGCATGAGTGTAGTTGATGATAATGTTATATAAGTTATGAAATATAAATTAGAAATTAGATTTGATTTGACTTTGAAATGAAATTTGTTAAATAATTGGTTAGTTGAAAAGACGAGAAGTGCTCGTCCTTTCGTTAATCGAGAAACGTGAAGGTGTTCACGTTAAATGATTGTGTGTGTTGACTGTTATATGATAGAAATTTCATGCCATAAAGGTTGTATAGCATTGATCTAATCTAGGGAATCGTGCGTCGAGTTTTAAAAACGATTAGGGTTTCTCGGCAGTTTTGCGATCCTTCACGGAAACGGCCATAACTCTTAGCTCGTTTAACGAAATTGAGATCCGTAAATTGGACAGTAAACTAGACATCCGTGTCGTTCTTTTGACATAAGGCACGTCCCCTGTTTCGAAGTACTCTGTCCTGTATAAGCTCCATACCTACTGCCTTGTGCAGAAAATGTCTAAGACTCATTTTTCTTGAGTTGAATTCTTTTCAACTTAATTCTTTAAGAACTTTTAAGTCGTTAAGAGTTATCGACTTCCGCCTTTAACTAATCTAAATGTCGAGTAAGGAATCAAGTTAGTTCTAAACGAGATATGTCCGAATCTCGTTTCTTTTAAAATAAAAGAGATTAGTTAAAGTGCAAACGCCTAAAAGACTTAACCGAATTCGAATTGCTTTTTCTTTAATCATCTCGACCAATTTACTAAAACATGTTTGATTGTGAGGAAGTCGCAATTAGAAGAAAGGACGAAAGACCGAAGACGGAAGCTTTAGTTGTTCTGTATATCGCCTAAGGTGGGCTTTTCTTATATTCAAAACAAAATGAGCGTTGCTCAAAATGTTTACTTATTGCTTTATAACTGTGTTTTAAAGTGATTATTAGGGCATAAATGAATTTGTTTTTGTGAGTTCTATTATGCCTATCTGATGTTGGTTCGCCAACCAGTTAATCGATCGGATTCTGAGTTAGCCCATAGAGTGCTATCCAGAGTTAGTGTACACGGTAGCCGTTGTGTGTGGTACTCTGTTGAGGGGTAGCCAGCCACGGTGAGGAACGTACGCGGGAGAAGGCCTTCTTCCCCGGCGTTTTTAACAGATTTGTGCTGATATGAAGGAGACAACGGAAAAATCTTGATATCAAGTAAAGTATGAGAAAATGTTTAGTAAGCACGGGCCTTTGGAAGAAAAACCCCGTTGTGTTACTGTTGAGAATGCCTGATTAATCTATAAGTATGTTATGTTTTCGGCAATGTGCCCACTAAGTATGATTATACTTAGCCCTGTATATGTTTCTAAATGTGCAGGTTGAGTGACGAAGGCGGAGGAGGTTGAGTAGAGGTTTTTTATAAGAAAGAAGAATAGTTAGTCAAGTATACGTTTTTCCACTGCAAACTACTTCATTTATGTTGTATAACTCTTCGGTTTAAGATTTATACTTTAAACCTAGTTTACTCTAAAACAATCTTGTCGAGCGATTCCTCGAGATCGTCTCTCTTTTGTTAATGGAATCTGTTCATAGATATCATCTTGTTTATTAATGTCAGGTTAATTCATTTATTCATTTATTCCCCCTTCTTCCCCGCCTCTTTAATCCAACCCCTAGTCGTACCCCAAATGCCCACAACACGGGATGCCTGACCAAGACCTTATTCAAGCTTTCATGAATGGGCGCCTACGGCTAAGAGATAGAGACTGGATCAATACAACATGTGGAGGATCTATTATGGATAAGTTGCCCAGTGCAGCCTTTAAGTTGTTTACTGCAATGGCAGAGCAATGAAGATGATGGTCCCGATACGAGTTACAAGTGTATGAGGGAGGAATACACCTGGGTATAATTTTTCATCAAACTGGTGACTTAGTAAAATCGCAACAAAATAGGTTAGTTCGATGAGTTAACTCAGTTGAATTGTCAACTAGATTCTGTGACTCCAGTTGAGAATAACCTACTGAGAGTTTTATGCACAATAAAATGTAATGGTAGGCTGTGAACTCGTATATGGGGTTTCCTGAAAATGGATTTGAATGCATAAGCAAGGTTAAGTTTCCAAAATACAGTTCGTGAATGGTTGTATGAGAAGTCCAGTTAACTGTTAGTATATTTGTCACAACCCCAAATCCCGAGGGACGGTAGAAGTCGGGGTGCGACTGGAGTTGGATTAAAGAAGCGGGGAAGAAAGAGGATGAAAGAATAAACATACATACATAACATCTTATCTTCTATGAACTAAACTTTATTGACGAAAAGAAAGAGTTAATCTCGAAAGATTACTCGAGAAAGTGCTTCAAAAGCTTCTAAGTTATATTACAGAACTTAGACTACAGTGATTATTACACAGCATCAAAAAGAGTTTAGAGTCTAGCAGCGGAATTGTGAACTATATACAAAGTTTTCCTTAATTCTTATTCAACTCTAACTCAACCATCGCCACTTCCGTCGCTTCAACCTGCACATTTAGAAAACATATGCAGGGCTAAGTACAATAGTACTTAGTGGGCACGTTGACGAAAACATAATCTTAATTAAAGATAATAGGGCATTTCATTTCTGTAACACATCGGGGTTTTTCATTAAAGGCCCGTGTCTACTAAACATTTTCTTTCTCATTTTCATAAATTAGCTTGCGCAAGCATTTCTCATAGATGTTACGTTCAAATCTTGACCAGTCATAATTCACCGTGGCTGGCTACCCCTCAACAGGATACCACATACACCACAGGCTACAAGTGCACTAACTCTGGAAAGCCCCTTTCGACTAACTCAGAGCCGATCGTTAGTTAACCCCTTTTGATTAACTCATAAGGTACAAGAGAACTCACATAAAACACAAAACAGTTCATGCCATGATTATCACTTCGAAAACACGATTATCAAAGCGATAAAGAAAAGGTTTTCGAGCATTGCTCGTTTTATTTGATATATAGGAAAGCCCACCTCGAATTTACAGAACTATTATACGAGCTTCCGTTCTTCAATCTTCCGTCCTATCCTCGTGCTGACTTCCTCCTTTATCGTACATAATCATACATTGATAAGTCGCCGATACGATAAATGAAAATGGAATCGAAAACGATATCGAATTAGTCTTTTAAGCTTTCAAGCTTTTAGGCATTTGCACGCTTAACTAAATTCCTTTACTTAAACGGTTACAAGATACGAACTCATCTCGTTTAGCACTCAAGGCTCTATACTTGACACTGAGGTCAGTAAGAAAAAGGCATTCGTTAACTCATAACGACCTTAAAGATCGAAAGAAACTAAGTTGAGAAGAAAACAACTTAGGAAATTAGGTTTTTAATATTCACTGCACAGAGTCAGGTCAGTAAGTTCGCATGGAACAGGGGATTTCGAAACAGGGGTGGTCGTTCCCTGTACCAAAAGATAGCCTCGGATGTCTAGTTTACTCTCCAATTCGCGGATCTCGATTCCGATAAACGAGCTAAAAGATATTGCAGTTTCCGTGGAACGTCGCAAAAACTATTGAGTGAATCCCTAATGCTCGATAAAATCGACGCACGTTCTTCTAGGTTCGTTCTATGTTATCGAACTTAAATTCTCACGAATTTTACACAACACGGCAGTCAACACATATTTCCATATGCGAAGGATTCCTTTCATTTCTCGTCTATAAATACGACGATCAAAACCTCGTCGTTTTAAACTAAATAATTACTATACCATATCAAGTTTACATTTCTCGTTCAAATTCCTAACTTCTTCTTTCTACTTCTTGATCATAACTATAACTCATCTTTTCAATACTCGGACGAACATGTCGTAAACTACAAACTCGTTCATTAATCATTGATAATCATCAATATCCAATTAGAAATCCTTAATCGACTTTTCTATTATTACTTATCCTCGTCGCTTCGTCTCTTACCAAATTCCAAAAGTTATTAGAATTCAATCAAATTTCACCACATTATTAATCATCTATCAAGGATCATAAAGACGCAATTCACATCCTCATATCATTATCTATTCTCGACTTATCAACCGTCGTTCGTCTCTTACGTAAAATTTTACATTCTCCGTTTTCATTCAAATTTTACGACAACGATTATCATCTAACGAGCATTACTAACATGCAAATCATATTATCAAAACATTATCGAGCCTCGACTTATCAACACATCTTCGTCTCTTACATTTCTCATTTTATTTTTAGAAAAATCTCAAATTAATATATATTCAACCTCATACATCGTATATCTCATTTCCATCAACCAATCGAGCATATCATAACATTTACTAACCTAAATTGAGCCTTCTTCGTCTCTTAGGTTTTGGATTTTATTTTTAGAAAAATCTAAAACAATTCATACGATCAATTAACATGATACGGAACACTAATCTAACAATCAATCGACAAAGAAATCCAGCACGAATCAAAGCCCTAAAATCTGAAAATTTTCGGTAATGTCTAGAGCTTAGGGTTCTTGATTTTTCTTCATGATTTGATCCGTAGAACTCGACTCTAAACATCCTAGAACATGATTCGATCAAAGACAACATGCTATCTCACTCTCCAAATTTTCGAACAAAAATAAAAATGGAGGAAAAGAGATTTGTTCGGTTCAAATGATAGACGAAGTTCTTACCTTTCGTATTATGGATTCGGAAATGAAAATGATCGGTAGACGAGAGACTTGTGGAGCTTTAAAAACCTTGAAAGATGAAGAACTATGGAGTATTTGGGAGAGAAAAATGAGAGAGAGAGAGATAGAGATAGGGTGCGGTATTGAGGGGAAGAAGAAGAAGAGTGATGACTCACTATAGTGAGTCATAAAGCTAAGGAAAATATCCTACAAAGTTATGGTGACTCACTAAGACATGTTTGGCGAGGAATTATTTGACGATAAAATCTCGTTTCCGGCTCTTAAACGTCGATATAAAAATCGAGAAATACTTTCTTAGTTGGTTACAGAATTTACGAAATCTAATTCGTCCGTTAGATTGGAAATAATTTACATACTCGGAAAACCTAATTCGTTTTTCAAAATCCGAGAAAAGGTCGGGACGTCACAGTCCAAAATTCGTCCGGAAAAACATAAAAACTAACTTTCTCCGGTGAATTCGTCTCGAAGAAAAAGTGAATGTAAATTCTGATGGAATTTGATTCCGAGTATTCGGGCAAAAAATTTAACGAACGTGAAAACCCTAATACAGTAGTCGTTCGTCCGATTTCTGGAAATTATTTTCGGAAATGGATTTCACCGTAAATCTTAGAATTTAATTTCATGATCTTAGGTGTGCAAAGCCATAATTATTATTAACTTTCGTTTTTAAAGACTGTAGAAAAAGTCTGGGGTATTACAATATTGTAATGCCCCGACATTTTTAACCCTAATTAGCCGTCCTAAATATATCTGATTATTCTTAAGTGCATGAAATTAGTTGTTATAAATAATTTTGAGCGAGATTATGCGATAAAAATTTTCTGAGAAATAAATTGTGCAAAATTACTAAAATGCTCCTGAAGGGTATAAATGAAAATTTTCATGTTTTGGAGATTCGAAATGATAATGTGAAGAGTTCTATGAGCTTGAGAATATGAGAATTAGCCTGAGTTCGAGTTTCGGCGAAATCCGAGACGGTAGACTTTTTGATGAATAGTAACTTTGACCAGAAAGTCAACTTTTTGTTAACTGTCCTCGATTTTCATCAAATTAGTGCCATTGGAATCTAGAATTTATTTTAAGACCAATGATACAAGTTTGAGAATTTTCAGAGATCATTTGAGTCGAGTTTGAATTTTATTTTGAGTATCTACTAAAGTGAATAGTGATTTTTGCGACTTTCTTCGTTATTCGGAATTCGTACCTGAAAGTTGGGCTTTTTCGAATCAAGAAATTATTTTATGACTAATGATGCAAGTTAGAGCGAAATCCGAGGTCTACAAATCAAGTTTTGAGTTATATCTAAAAAGGAGACTAATATGCATAGTGAAATTTTTGACTTTCTTCGTTATTTGGAATTTCTATATCAAAACTGGGTGTTTTAGAATTTATAAATTATTTCGTGAGTATTAGTGCAAACTAGACTGAAAACGGGTGTCAAGAAAGTGCCGAGGAAGGAATTTAACTTTTAGAATAAAGAGGGGTATTTGGACCCGAATAATATCTTTTCTACCGGGAACTTTTACACGGCGAAAACCAAGTTCAATGTATTAAACTCATCCTCACCCTCTCTAGATTATTCTTCTCTTCCTATATATCTCACCAAAACTCTCACTCTCGGCAAGTAGCACAGACACGCATACAAACACATATATTCACATTTCTCTCTCATCTCTCTCTTCTCTCCTCGGCATTCTCTCTCTCTTCAACATCTTTCTTCCTCCCTTCACCTCTATGCTGCCGAGCTGCTGCTCCTCCATGAACTATCTATTTTCTTCCACAAAACTTAAGGAAAGGAAGGCTAAGATGCTAGGAATTAAGTGGAGAACACCATGAGCTTGATAAACAAGTAAGAAACTCCATGTTTCTTCTTTTCCATTTCCATGGCAGCCATGCCTTCATCTTTTTAAACCTTCATAATTTCTTCTCTTAAGCAAGGGAAGGAAGCTAGGAGTGCAAGAAAAGAAAGATAGATCATCAAGTTCAAGAGTTAGTAAGTTTTTAACCCTAAAAGCTTAAGAAATCCATGTCTTTTCTTTTCTTAGATATTTCGAAATTATTGAGTAGTTGAAGGATGATTTTGATGTCTGTATATATGTGTATAAATATATGATCAAGCAAGCTTTCCATGCAAAAAATAGAGAAAAGAAATACAAGTTATATTTATGTATGAGTATGCCGTGTGATTTCAAGAAAAATAGGAACTTTTGTGCTTTAATTCCTAGTTTGATTTTGATGATCCATATGTGTTCCATGAATTTTACTGTAATACCCCGAGCTTTTAAAAGTCTTTAAGTGCGTTCTAAATTTTATAATATGCCTTGAGTAATAAGATTTTTCCAAGAAAAGGAATTTGCTTGAAATGACTATATTGCCCTTATGTACTTTGACGTGAATTTTCTCATTTCGATTATTGGAATCGAGTCTGTGATGCATTGATTGAATTTATTTATATGAGTTTGAGCATGAGTATGACTTTTGGAGAACTTCGAGAATTTTTACTTTTCAGTGAATAGTAACGAGAACCGAGAAAAAACATTATTCACCGACGAATTTAGAATTTAACCCAATTAGTGTCTTTTGAATCTAGAATTAATTTTAAGACCTTTGAGATAATTTTGAAGCTCATCCAAGATCATATGAGAGAATTCTAAGAGTTTAGTTCTTAATGGATTAATTAGCCGATTAATTTTTAGGTTTTCTTCGTTACTTGGAATTTTAACCTAAAATTTAGATATTCGGAATCCTTGATTTATTTCGTGGGACATGAGATAGAGTTGAGGTGTTTTCGATGTCGGAAATGAGACGAGGAGAGTTTAGAGCCGTTTTCAGTATAAATGAAATAACACGGACGTATTCTACCGGAAAACTTGTATCCGGGTAAAATTTTAGCAGTAAAAGAGAATCTCTCTCTCATCTCTTTCCCTCTCACCACCGACCTCACCTCTATCTCTCCTTAATCTCTCTTTCGTAGACTAGCCTATTTTCTACTCTACATGAGAATATCATGATGACATTCCTTTCTTAATCAATTTTATTTCTTTCATAGAGATGAAATAATCTCATTCATTTCATCATTCATCATTTCATCTATCTCTCTCTCGTGCTCAACTAAAGAAGGAAGAGAAGAAATTCTCTCTCCCTCTCTCCCCTCTTTGCCGAGAAAGATACACACACACACAAGTTGGAGAACCTCCATTGAAGCTTCAACCTTCAAGCTTCCAAGCTTCCAAATTCCAAAGAGATCACCATCATCCTCTCTAGTTCTTCCAACTCTAATTGAAGAGATAATAATTCTTCGAATCTTGAGTTCAATTCCAAGCAAGATCATCTCTTTATTTCCTTAAATTATTCGGCATCTATGCCCTAGCAAGGATGATTGATTCTTGTTTTATTTTTCTTGAGGATTAAGGTGAAATCCACCATGGAAATTCTAAGCTAAGAACTTGAGCCCTAAATCCCTCATTTTCGGTCCAAAGGAGAATCAAGAGGAGAAGCTTCGATTGAATTTTTAAAGTAGGTTATTCATTTGATTACTTGTATATATGTAATCTCTAATCCCTAAAGAAAAGAAAGATGCATGTTTTAAATTTATGCTTAGGCAAACTAGGATTCGATGTGAGAATCGAGTGAGAAAATCGTTAGGAAAATCAAGCCCTAGAAATTAATCTAGGAATTAAAGGAGAAAAGAAAAATAAAATCCCCTAAAATTTTATTAATACTGAAAAATATAGAGAAAAGAGAAAAAAATCGATTTACATGATTTCTTGTTGATTTGATGATTTAAATGTGTTTATGAGCATGATTTGAATGATTATTATGCATGAGAAAATTGAGAAAAATAATTGCCCTATTTTTCATATAGAAGCCGTGAATTTCAAGGGTTGGAGGAGAAAATTTGATTGATTTATTCTTTGATGATTTATTGATGTTATGAGCATGATATGAGTATGAGTTATAGATGATTTAACTATTTTTGTTGTATATGAGAAGAAATCGATATATATGCATGTTAAGGAAGAAATGATGTTTTAATGATTTTTTGTGATTTTGATGAATTTGATGTTATGAAGATTTGAGCATATGTGTATGAAATTTGAAGTCATAGATGTTAATGAGAATTTTGAAATGAAGAAAATGAAAATTTGAATGCAAAATATGAAAAAAAATCGAAAAATATGAACTTGAATGCCTAGTGTGTATTCTAGGTGTTCTTGGTGAAAATATGAATTTTTGAATGAGTGTTCTTTGTGTTCTAGGTGTTCTTGGTGTTTTTATGAAGATTTAAAGAATAATAAGGTCACAGCCCCAAATCCCGAGGGACGGCAGAAGTCGAGGTGCGACTGGGGTTGGATTAAAGAAGCGGGGAAGATGGGGGAATGAAAGAATGAATGAACATACATCCATAACATCTTATCTTCTATGAACGAGACTTTTTTGACGAAGGAAAGAGTTAATCTCGAAAGATTACTCGACAAGCATTTCAAAAGTGTCTAAGTTATATTACAAAACTTAGGCTACAGTTTTAAAACACAACATCAAAAGAAGAGTTCAGAGCCTAGCAGCGGAATTGTGAACTATATACAAGTCTTCCTTAATCCTTATTCAACTCTAACTCAACCAACGCCGCTTCGTCGCTTCAACCTTCACATTTAGAAAACATATGCAGGGCTAAGTACAAAAGTACTCAGTGGGCACGTTGCCCAAAACATAATCATAGGTATAGATAATCAGGCATCTCATTTTATAGCGCATGGGGTTTTCATTTAAAAGAGCCCGTGCCTATTAAACATTTTCATTTCATTCATAAAGTAGCTTGCAAGCATTTTTCATAGATGTTACGTTCAAATCTTAACCAATCATAATTCACTGTGGCTGGCAACCCCTCAAAAGGATACCACATACACCACAGGCTACAAGTGCACTAACTCTGGAAAGCCCCTTTTGACTAACTCAGAGCCGATCATTAGTTAACCCCTTTTGATTAACTCATAAGGTACAAGAGAACTCACATAAAACATAAAACAGTTCATGTCATGATTATCACTTTGAAAACACGATTATCAAAGCGATAAAGAAAAGGTTTTCGAGCATTGCTCGTTTTATTTCATATATAGGAAAGCCCACCTTATAGATTACAGAACTATTAAATCGAGCTTCCGTTCTTCTGATCTTCCGTCATTTCCTTACTGCTGACTTCCTCCTTCATCGTAAAATAATCTTACTTTAGACTCGGTCGTACAAGATAATCGAATACAGAAATTCGAATTAAGTTTTTATTCTTTAGACTTTTAGGCATTTGCACGCTAACTAAACTCTTTAGTTAAAAAGAAACGAGACACGAACGCATCTCGTTTGACGCTCACTCGGTTCTGTACTCGACACTTTAAGTCGGTAGAAAGAAGGTAGTCGATAACTTGAAACGACTAACAAGATCGAAAGAAACTATGTTGAGAAGAATTCAACTTAAGAAACTACATTTTGAACATGCACTGCACAAGGTCAGTAAGTCTGTCCAGAACACGGGTTTGCGAAACAGGGGTCATGCCCTGTACCAAAGATAGCCTCGGGTGTCTAGTTTACTCTCCAATTCACAGATCTCAATTCCGATTAACGAGCTAGGTGATATTGCAGTTTTCGTGGAACGTCGCAAAAACTGCCGAGTGAACCCTAATGCTCGATAAAATCGACGCACGCTTTTCTAGGTTCGATTAAAGCTTAAACACTTTTAATTTCGCACAAAAACTGGCCCAAGGCAGTCACCTCGTATTATCATACGTGATAAACCCCTTTTCATTTCTCGTTTAAAAACACGACGATCCAAACCTCGTCGTTCAAACTAAACAATTACTAAACCATTTCAAGTCTCGTTCAATTTCCTAATTTCTTGTTTCTACTTCTCGATTATAGCTACAACTTATCTTTTCATAGCTCGGACGAACATGTCGTCAACAACAAACTCGTTCCTTAATCAATAATAATCATCAATATCTATATAGAAACATTAATCGACTTTTCTATCGTTACTTATTCTCGACGTTTTGTCTCTTACCAAAATTCAAACGTCGTTAGAAATCGTTCAAACTTTACAACATCATTCATCATCTATCAAGAATCATAAATACGCAATTCATATACTCATATCATCATCTATTCTCGAATTATCGATCGTCGTTCGCCTCTTACGTAAAATTTTACGTTTTCCATTTCCATTCAAATTTTATGACAATGATTATCATCTATCAAGCATTACTAACATGCAAATCATATTATCAAAATGTTATCGAGCCTCGACTTATCACCACATCTTCGTCTCTTACACTTTTCGTTTTATTTTTAGAAAATTCTCAAATTAATATATATTCGTCCTCATGCATCATATAATTCATTTCCATTAAATAATCGAGCATATCTTAACATTTACTAACCTAAATCGAGCCTTGTTCGTCTCTTAGGTTTTGGATTTTATTCTTAGAAAAATCTAAAACAATTCATACGATCAATTAACGACATGAGAAACACTAATTTATCATCAATTCGACGAAGAAATCGAGCATGAAACGAAAGCCCCAAAATAGAAAAATTTCGGTATTAATAGGGGTTAGGGTTCTTGATTTTTTTCCTTCATGATTAGATCCGTAGAACTCAATTCTAAGCATCCTAGAACATGTATCGATCAAGAACAACATGCTATCTCACTCCCTAATTTTCGAAAAAAATAAAAGAGATGGGAAAGGAGATTTGTTCGGATCAAACTAGAGACGAAGCTCTTACCTTTCGATATATGAAATCGGATTGGAATTTGATCGGTAGACGGAGGAGTTATCGATCTTGGAAGAGCTTGAGAGGTGCTTCAATGGAGGAGATTTGGAAGAAGAAGAATGAGAGAGAGGAGATGGGAGATGGCGGTAGTGGTGGGATAAGGGGGAGGGATGATGAGTCACAAGGGTGACTCATAAAGTAAGTGAAAATATCCTACAAACATTGTGAGTCGTTAAGGTTTCGTTTGGCGAGGAAATTTTATACGAAAAATCTCATTTCCGGCTCTTAAACGTCACTTTAAAAATCGAGAAATATTTTTCTAGTTAGTTACGGAATTGACGAAATCTAATTCGTCCGTTAGATTGGAAATAATTAACGTACTCGAAAAACCTAAATCGTTTTTCAAAATCCAAGAAAAAGTCGGGACGTCACAGTCCAAAAATCGTCCGGAAAATCATAAAAATTAACTTTCTCCGGTGAACTCGTCTCGAGAAAAAGTGAATGTAAATTCTGACGGAATTCGATTCGGAGTTTCCGGGCGAAAAACTTAACGGACGCGAAAAACCCTAATACAGTAGTCGTTCGTCCGATTTCTGGAAATTATTTTTGGAAACGGATTTCACCGTAAATCTTAGAATGTAATTTCATGATCTTAGGCGTGCAAAGCCATAATTATTAATAACTTTTATTTTTATACACTGTAGAAAAAGTCTGAGGTATTACAAATAAACTTAATTATAAAATAAATTAATTTAGAAATTTTGAGAATAAAAATAATTTGAAAATAAAAAGAAAAATTATTACGATAATAATGAGTTTTGAAATTGAGAAAAATAAAGAAAAATAATTCTTTATTAAATAATTAGAGTTAAGAAGAGAAAAATTAGTTTTAATAATAAGAGATTAAAAAGAGATATTAATAATTGAGGAAAATAAAAGAGGAGTTCGAGATAAGAAAATCGAGTTAAAAGTCGAATATAAAGTTAAGACGAGTAGTCAAGGTTCAGACGTTCGATTGAACGAGAAATAACGAGAAATAATATAGAATTAATCTTAAGTTAAATAAATTTTCTTTTAAAGGGAAATTAATTGAAGAGTCGAGCATAAGAAATTAGTAAGGCATTAAGTCGAGTTTGAGATCATTTATTCGTTTACTAACGAGATTAATAAAAGAGTTTTGAGATAAAAATAGTAGAGTTAGAACTAAATAAATTGGAGAATCAAAAGAAAATTTAGTAAGAGTTGTTTTGATTTGAGAATCGAGTTATAAATTGATAAGTGTTTAATTGCTCGTTTATTAATAAGTCGAATGTTGAAGAATTGACAATGCTTGAGTAGTATATAAATTGAGTTTGATTTTCAAATCTTTTTAATAAGACGTTAAAGTTATCGAGTTTTGAAAGTTAGTTAAAAGTCGAGATTATATAAAATAAGAGTTTAATTGAGAATAAGAAAAAGGATATACTAAATAAAATAAAGTAAGAATATGTATGCGAGTATGTGTACGTAGTTAAGAAAAGACGAAATATTTAAGAAATAATGTCGTATTTTGAGTCGAGAAATATGAATCATGTTGAAGTTGTTATGCTTGATTGAATCTAAATGTTTATGTGAAATATTTGTATTTTGTTTGCGATGAAATGATTGTTCAAATTGTTGAGAATGATTATATACGCAGCATGATTGATTGACATGACGATTAGTTAAATTGAGAATTCACGGGAAAGATTTGAGTAATGTAGTCGAGATAAGAAATATTCCCTTAACTAGTGAGAATTGCTAAGTAGAAGTAATTTAGAAACGAGAATGTGAGATGAAGTAATTAGTAACCGAGTAGAGTCGACGAGTCGAGAACGAGAAAATCGAGAAAGGAAATTGATTTAGAAAAGATAAAAATAGAAAGAGACGGGTCAAGTAGAAGTCCTTCAGTCGAAGCCAAAATCTACTTTACGTCTTTCGCGCCGAGTCTTATTCTTTTATCGATGTCTGATTGTGAAGGACCTAGCGGGACGAACAAGTAGCAAGGATAGTCAAAAGTAAGCTGCCTAGCTAATCTTCGGAAGTCAGGTGGACTTTTCTAAAACTAAAGTCTCCGATGAATGCTATTACTGTTTATTGAGTATTATTATTTGAGTTTTAAATCCAATTGACTTGCCGTTTTTACATGAGTTTTGGAATGCTTTATCATCTGCTTAAGATATGAATGCCCTGTGAAAGACAGGAACTGTAATACCCCCAGAAATTTCGTACTGTCTTAAAAATTTAAAGTTAATAATAAAAATGGCTTTGCACGCCTAAGTTCACGAATTTTAATTCTAAAACCAACAGTGAAATCCGTTTCCGAAAATAAATTACGGAACTCAGTTAGATGACTACTGTATTTAGGGTTATCGCATACGATAACTTTTTAGTTCTGGAACTCAGATCGGAAAACCGTCTGATTTTTACATTCACGAACTCGCCCGAGAAAGTTCGTTTTTATGATTTTCCGGACGAAACTCGGACTGTGATGTCCCGAGATTTTGTCGGATTTTAATTTTCAAATATTACTTTCCGAGTAATTAAAATAAGTCGGAATTTATGGTAAAATCGGAATTTGACGATAATGTGCCGAGATACGCTTTTCGTCTTTCGTTTTCTATAACGTCGTATCGTGCCGGAAAAATGCGTATTTTTCTCCTAATTTTTATGTCTTGGCCGACATTCACCATGACACAACATAGATATTTCATTTTTCTATAATATAATCCTATGACTCATTTTTATCTTATACATTCTTATATTAAATTAAGGGACACCTATTGTAGTAGTTAATATATCACACAATTAAGTCATCTCTCTCACTTCTCTCCCTCTCAATTTCGATACACACACATATACTCTCTCCCTCAATTTCTTCATTTTCCATTGATGAACTTGGAGCTTTTGACAAGGGATTTCACTAAAGATCATCATCCAACCATCAAATCCTATTTCTTCTTTCATTAATTGTTAAGGTATTCATCTCCTCTCTTAAGCTATCCATTTAGAATTTATTTCTTTAATTTTCTCTTGAGGACCGATTTTTGTAGTATATGTAGAAGATGATTTGAGCTTTAAAATACAATTAGATGTATTAGTATTTGATTCTATGGTTAAAAATTGAAAGAAATCAAACAACCCTAAAATCTTTGTAGGACCGATTTTTAGGGGATTGAAGTAGGATGGTTTAATTCTTAAATTGGTTGAATTTTTTAGCTTAGAGGTAGTTGAATTGGTGATTGAGGCAAAGAAGAAATGAAATCCTCTAATTTTATGAAAGAGGGCCGAATTAGGGCTAGGGTTTCACTTTTAGAAATTCGATTGATGATGTTGGAGTATTAATCAAAGGTTAACAATCGATGTAGTAGTATTAGAATTGATATTAATGGATTAATTGATGAAGAAATCCACCTTCCCCTAATTAAGTTGTTAAAACCGAAAATGAAGGGGAAATTTGGGGACTAAAGAGGTTTGTTTCTATTGTTGATTTAATGATAGAATAAGGTTCCTAATGATAGTAGTTAATGATAGTAATTAATTGGATTTATTCTAAAAATATTAATGAAAATGTAAGAGGTGAAAGTACATTGATAAATCGAATATGGTTAATGATTTAAGGTTATGATACGTGTAGTAACGATCTTTGTTAGATGATGATTAATGTTGTAGATTTTGAATGAATTCTAATGACATTAGATTTTTGGTAAGAGACTAAGCGACGTAATTAATTAACGAAAGAAAAGTCGAGTAAGAAAAGTAATTGGATATTAATGCTTATTATTAATTCAGGAACGAGTTTGTAGTTGATGACATGTTCATCCGAGATATTAAATGATGAGTTGTAGTTATAATCGAGAAGTAGAGACGAGAAGTTAGGAACTTGAGTGGTATAGTACTTGTTTAGATTGAACGCCGATGTTTGTAACGTCGTGCTTATAGACAAGAAAAAAAAAGGAGTTCTTCACGTACGGGAGTACGTGTTGACTGCCCTGAAGTGTTAAAATCGTGAGAATTTAGGTTCGATAACTTAGAACGGACCTAGGATGTCGTACGTCGATTATAGTGAGCCGTTAGGGTTAGCCGCGGCAGTTTTGCGACCCTTTCCGGAAACTGTAATATCTCCTAGTTCGTTTATCGGATTTGAGATCCGTAAATTGGAGAGTAAACTAGACTTCCAAGGCTTTCTAACGGAAGAGGGAACTTCCCCTGTTTCCAGATTCTCTGTTTTGGGCAGTCCCCAGAACTTCTGTATTGCGCAGTGAAATTTCAGAATTCAATTTCCTAAGTTGTTTTCTTCGCAACTTAGTTTCTTTCGATCTTTTAAGCCGTAATGAGTTATCGACTATGTTTTCTACTGGCCTACGAGTCGAGTAAGGAACCTCTCGAGTTTTAAACGAGATTTGTTCAAGTCTCATTCCCGTTTAATCAAAAAAGAATTAGTAGCGTGCAAATGCCTAAAGAACTAAAAAGACGGAAACTAAAACCTAATTCCAATCTCCGTTCTCTTTAAGTTTTTTCGACCGATTTATTAAAATATGAATTATGTACGATGAAGGAGGAAGTCAGCAGTAAGGAAAGGACAGAAGACTAGAAGACGAAAGTACGAGTAATAAGTTCTGTAAAGTATAAAGGTGGGCTTTCTTATATAACAAATAAAATGTGGGTTTTTCTACAGCTCGAAAGTAATTCTTTATCGCTTTGATAACCGTGTTTTCAAAGTGATAATCATGGCATAAACTGTTTAAATATTTTATGTGAGTTCTCTTGTACCTATCTGAGTTAACATTCGTGTTTTCCAGATTTTTAGTTAACCGCTAGGATGTTAACTATCGATCGGCTCTGAGTTAGCTATTAAGTGCTTTCCAGAGTTAGTGCACTTTGTAACCTGTGGTGTATGTGGTATCCTGTTGAGGGGTAACCAGCCACGGTGAATGAGGAATTGGTCAAGATTTGAACGTAACATACTAGAAAAATGCTTGTACAAGCTAACTTATATAAATGAGTCAGAAAATGTTTAGTAGACACGGGCCATTTTCAATAAAACCCCGATGTGCTACGATTATGAAATGCTTGATTATTTATACTTATGAATATGTTTTCGGCAACGTGCCCACTAAGTACTTTTGTACTTAGCTCTGCATATGTTTTCTAAATGTGCAGGTTGAAGCGACGGAAGCGGCGAGGCTTGAATTAAGTTGTCTTAGGAAGACTTTAGTTAGTATGAATCACTTTTCCGCTGCAAAACTCTAAGTACTTTGATGTTATGTACATTACGTAAAACTCTGTAGTTTATGTCTGTAAACTATAACTTAGTTTACCTTTTTGGGAACTTCGTCGAGTAATCCTTGAGATTAACTCTTCTTTTTGTAAATAAAGTCATGTTCATAGATTGTATGATGTCTCCTATGTATGTTTAGTTCAGTTAGTCCCCTTCTTCCCCGCTTCTTTAATCCAACCCCAGTCGCACCCCGGCTTCTGCCATCCCTCGGGATTTGGGGCTGTGACAGGAATTCACGTGTGGTATTTGAATGGTTTGAGGTGACTGTGAGCTTTACTTCGGTTTAGCCGGTCACAGTGTTTGAGAAGGAGGCCTACTTCTCGGCACAGAGTTAATGTGGTAGATGATACATGCCTTTGTTGAGTATATATTATGTTTTGACTGCGCAGTCTATTCAGAAAGAAAATGTTTTTGCATTCACAAGTAAACGATTTTTATTGCATTAATACTTGTGATGCTTCGGCAAGGCAAGTTCAATTGTATAGCTCTAAGAGAAAGTTTTCAAATATTTTGGCACGTGTTCACTGAGTGCGAAATACTTAGCCCTGCATGTATTTCTAAACGTGCCGGTTAGCTGGATGTGGATGACGTGGGCGGCTTGGTGGTGTGTTTGTTTCGGTCGAGTAGAAAGTGGACTGACAATTACATGTCTTCATACATGTAGTTGTTGGGATTGAGTCGAGATTTCCGCTGCAATGCAATGCAATGCTATGTTAATTGAAGTCTTTTGATATGTTTTTGAATTATACTCTGATACATGTTCTTATTCACGAGCGATGTGCTCGATACAATTTACCGCTTATCTTTTATTCTCGTTTCTTGTGAACTTGATATCCTTATCCCGTTTGGATTTGATATGTAAATTATCCATGCTCGTTTGATGTTTTAGTTGTGACTTGGAAGCATGTTTTTATTTGTTATCGCTTTCAGTCAATATTCCCTTATTTTCCTGAGCATGAATCCCTTAATTGAGTTGAGTTGATGGATGGTTAGTAGTGTTAGTGTCGTTAGTCGCACCCCGGGAGTCGGGGTGTGACATTTACTAAGCTTACTAGAACGATTTATGGAAGAAAATAAGCTATATATTTGAAGATATGATTTTGATTGATGTTAATGAAATAAATTAGGATTTTTTCTACTATGATCTATTTGATTGAATTAATGATATATATGAGCTCTATGATTTTTTTTAAGTATGATTGAATGAAGAAATGAAAGAAATAAGGTTTATATTTGGAAAAGTTATGTTGAGGAAGATGATGAATAGTAAAATAATATTTTTGATATAAATGTCTTATGAGTAAATTCAAGGTGTAAAATATTAATTCAAGTATCATAGAGTATGAAAACGTGAATGGATTGAAGAAAAGAATTTATATGCTCAAAATTATATTAATACCGAAAATAATGCTTAAAAGTTAGGATTTTATATTCTTGTGTTATATTTTATGAATTCATGATGTAGAAATGAAATTAAAAATAAACTAAGAGCAAAAATTCTTTCAAGTGAAAGAAATAAACATGGATGTTCAAAAAAATGAAAATTTCGAAGGTGATGAATAAGAGATTGGGAATTTTAATCCTAATGATGTTATGGATTAATTGATAGTATAAATATTAAATTGAAGATGAATTATGTATAAAAATACCACCAAATGAAAGAAGTCGATTTATATGTTTGAGATTTGAAGATTTTCGAAGAAAACAAGTAATAAAAATTGGGGATTTAAGTTCTTAATAAGCTATGAATGAATTGATGATATAAAAGTGGAATTAGAAATTAATGAAGTATATTAGAAGAAGGAATTGAAGAAATAAATACTTATGCATAAAAAAAGAGAAAAATTCGAACCATACAAGAATAAGGAAATTATAATTTTTCAACTCTTAAGTTCAAGTTGATAAATTAAACATGAATTTATGAAATCAAGAATATTTGGAATAAGATTATATGATGAAATGGAAGATTTGATCATTAAGGGGGAAACCCCTAAATATTGCGATACATATATATATATAGGGTTGAGATCCGGTGAGAATAAATATTATATGAGAATGTGAGAATGATATATTTTAATGCATTTTTATTACATCGGTAATGCATATATTGCAGAAATGTAATGCATGCACATTCTAATGCATAAACTACAATAATTTAATGCATTAACATTTTAATGCATAAATTACAACATCATAATGCATCGTTAAATCTGAACCATTGATCAACAAAGATCAAGGGCCGAGATTTATTCTCATTTCTCACATAAGAAAGCATTCTCACCTGATCCTCTTTCTATATATATATATATATGAGAATATCATGTGATATAGTCATAATGAACATTGAAATATAAATTTTGGCCCACCCTCTTCATAAATATAAATTCTACTCATTCTCTGTGTTGCTGTCTTCTCTCCTCTCCTCTTCTTCTTCATCCCATGCTTTCTCTCTCCTAAATACGTCCCCATCTCCCTCCCCAACAAGCTCGACGACCTTGCCATCTTCCGCTGCGCCACTCTCGCCTCCCTCGACGGCAGCCCCTCTGTCATCGCCGCCACCAAATCCTCGATTTTTGCTCAATTCGATTAATTCTCGATCGATTTCTCCTTTTAATTTTTCGATTCGAACGTTTCTTCGCTGAGTGCTCTCGATCCAATCTATTTCAGATATGATCTGGTTTTAGATCTGATTTGTTTTCCGCTTCGATCTGGCTGTTTTCGCCGGGACGGTGGAGTGTAGCTGTTTGTTGGCTTTGCGGTATAAAAATGGTCAAGGGTACTACAATTTGTTGCCTTCTACAGGCATCCCTTTGACAATGTTGACTTGAGCCTTTTAATTGCGATTAGTGGTTGCAATTGCTTGATAATTGCATCATTTGAAATAAATTGAGTTATGGTTTCGTTTTCGCTCTTATTTTTACTCCCTCTAACTCAATTTGTCACAGGGAAAGAAGAAGAAGAAGAAGAAGAAAGAATAGGAATTCAACATTTTTTGGAGAAAGTAGAAACAGAGTGAGGAATTTGACAATTACTTCTCAGTTGGCTGCTCTTTTCGGTGACTAAATCCATGCTCGGCCACGTTGTTCGCTGCTCCACCTCCTTATATAGCATCCTAGAACATTTGGAACACTATTCATCTTAATTGTACCACTGTACCACGCCATAATTTGGAACAATTAGAACTAATTGCACCATTTGACCCAATAGTACCACGTCGTAACTTAGAACATCTAGAACTAATTAGATCATTTGTTCTAACTGTATCAAATCTGGAACACTTGGTACTAATAACGCTAAATTTGTACCAGATATACCAGAACAATTGGTACTAATAAAACTAAATTTGTACCAAAAGTACCATATGCCTGATACCTGGCCCGAACCGACCCGCGCCCGCCCGCGTCTGACCTGACCCACTCCGCATTTCATTAAGGGTATTTTTGTCCCAAATTGAAAAAAATGACCAAATTTTATATTTTTGAAGGAGATGCGCTATAATTTATATTTTAATGCTCATTATGGCTATTTCACAATATCACTTTGTCTGTCACAGCCCCAAATCCCGAGGGACGGCAGAAGCCGGGGTGCGACTGGGGTTGGATTAAAGAAGCGGGGAAGAAGGGGGCTAACTGACTAAACATACATGAAAAAGGCATCGTTAAAACATAAACAAGACTTGAATATAGATAAGGAAGAGTTAATCGCTAAGGATTACTCGACAGAAATACATAGAAGAAACTAAGTTCCTAAATACAGACTTAATTACAGAGTTGTTCAAAAAAAATACATCTCAAAAGATATTCAGAGTTTTGCAGCGGAAGGGTTCTAACTAAGCATCCTATCCTTCAACTTAACACCAACCGTCGCCGCTCACCGTCGCTTCAACCTGTACATTTAGAAAACAATGCAGGGCTAAGTACAAATGTACTTAGTGGGCACGATGCCGAAATCATAATCATAAATATAGATAAATATGGCATTTCATAAGCGTAGCACATCGGAGTTTTATTGAAAGAATCCGTGTCTACTAAACATTTTCTGACTCTTTTCTCATAAATCACTCGCGCGAGCATTTTCTGACTAATGTTACGTTCAATCTTGACCAATTCTAATTCACCGTGGCTGGTACCTCAACAGGATATCACATACAACACAGGTTACAAAGTGCACTAACTCTGAAAAGCACTTAGCAGCTAACTCAGAGCCGATCGTTAGTTAATCTAATTAGATTAACTCTAAATCTGGAAAACACAAATGTTGACTCAGATAGGTACAAGAGAACTCACATAAAACATAAAACAGTTGATGCCATAATATCACTTTGAAAACACAGATATCGAAACGATAAAGAAAGATTTTCCGAGCATTGCTCGTTTTATTTGTATATAAAAGCCCACCTTGATTTACAGAACTTAAAGCAAAAGCTTCCAACTTTGGATCTTCCGTCCTTTCTCTACTGTTGGCTTCCTCCTTCATCGTAAAATAAACATACTTAAAAAAAAACGGGTCGTAAAAGATAATCCACAAAGAGAATCGAAATAAGTTTTAGTTGTTTCATTCTTTAAGTATTTGCACGCTTACTAGATTCGTTTTACTTAAACGGGAAACGAGATTCGTTCCAATCTCGTTTAGAACTCGGAAGATCTCATACTCGACTCTCGGGTCAGTAGAGAAGGTAGTAGATATCTTAATACGACTTTAAAGATTATAAGAAACTAAGTTGGAAAGAATCAACTTAGGCGATTTACATTTTAGTTCATTGAACGATTTATGAAATTTCTCGTTTATTACTTCTTTAATGAAAGGATAAGAGATAAGATCTCGACTGGTTTTCATCACTCAAGGTCCTGTACTTGACTCTAGGGTCAGTAGGGAGATATTCTGTCACAGCCCCAAATCCCGAGGGACGGCAGAAACCGGGGTGCGACTGGGGTTGGATTAAAGAAGAGGGAAAGAAGGGGGCTAACTGACTAAACATATATGATAAACATCGATAAACTATGAACAAGACTTGATTATAGAAAAGAAAGAGTTAATCCCTAAGGATTACTCGACATAAGTACAAAAGATGAAATAGAGTTCAAATGTACGGATATAAACTACTGAGTTGTTCAAAATACATCTCAGAAGAAATACAGAGATTGACAGCGGAAGAGTTCTACTAAGCATCTTATCCTTTAAACTCAACAACAACCGTCGCCGCTCACCGTCGCTTCAACCTGCACATTTAGAAAGCAATGCAGGGCTAAGTACAAAGGTACTTAGTGGGCACGATGCCGAAAACATACTTATAAGTATTGATAAAATGGCATATCATAAGCGTAGCACACGGGGTTTTATTGAAAGAATCCGTGTCTACTAAACATTTTCTGACTTTTTCTCATAAATCGCTCGCACGAGCATTTTCTGACTAATGTTACGTTCAATCTTGACCACTACTAATTCACCGTGGCTGTTACCCCTCAACAGGATATCACATACACCACAGATTACAAAGTGCACTAACTCTGGAAAGCACTTAGCAGCTAACTCAGAGCCGATCGTTAGTTAATCTAAAAATAGACTAACTCTAAATGTCTGGAAAACACGTATGTTGACTCAGATAGGTACAAGAGAACTCACATAAAAACATAAAACAGTTCATGCCATAATATCACTTTGAAAACACAGGTATCAAAGCGATAAAGAAAGATTTTCCGAGCATTGCTCGTTTTATTTTGTATATAAAAGCCCACCTTATTTTACAGAACTTAAAACAAACGCTTCCAACTTGAGATCTTCTGTCCTTTCTCTACAGTTGGCTTCCTCCTTCATCGTAAAATAAAATATACATAAAAACGGTTCGTAAAAGATACTCGAAGAAAGAGAATCGAAGAAAGTTCTAGTCATTTTATTCTTTTGGCATTTGCACGCTTACTAGATTCGTTTTACTTAACGGGAAACGAGACTCGTATCCATCTCGTTTAGAACTTAAAAGATCTCGTACTCGACTCTCGGGTCAGTAGAGAAGGTTGTCGATGTCTTAAAACGACTTTAAGGATTATAAGAAACTAAGTTGGAAAGAACCAACTTAGGCGATTTCATTTATAGCTCATTTCACGACTTATGAATATTTCTCGTTTATTACTTCTTTAAAGAAAAGATAAGATATAAGATACGATCTCGACTGTTTTTCATCATTAAAGGTCTGATCCTTGACTCTAGGGTCAGATAGAAGGTATCCGTTAGATAAAACGGCTTAAACGATCAAAAGAAACTAAGTTGTGAACTAAACAACTTAGAAAATAAGAAACTGAAATTTCTACTGCACAGTCCAGTAACTCTGGAGGCTGTCCAGAACAGAGGACTTGGAAACAGGGGGTGAGCCCTATACCACTAGAAAGCTTAGGAAGTCTAGTTTCTGCTCCAATTTACGGATCACAAATCCGATAAACGAGCCGGAAGTTATTACAGTTTCCGGCAGGGGTCGCAAAACTGCCGTGAAACCCTAGCTTATTGATAAGTTCGCCGTATAACGTTTTAGATTCGTTTTAAATCCTCGTATTCAACTTTTTTAGAAACTGAACTCTCAAGGCAGTTATCACGTTCCTCCGTACGTGACAAACTTCTTCTCAACTTTCTCAAAAGGCACGACGTTCTAACGTCGGATTTCAACTATCAATTACTATACCAACAAAGAAATTCCAAACGTTTTCTAGTTCCCGATTATCACTTTAACCCATATTATATGAACTCGGATGCTTACGATGTCAACTAGAAAGATGTTCCAAATTTCATTATAAACAATAATATCAAGTTAAAATTTTCATCCGACTTCCCGATTATTAGTTTCAACTAGATATTCGCCTCTTACGCGATCTTTAAAAGTCGTCGGTTTTCGTTCAAGTTTTACGATGTTAATCTACGTCTAATAGAAATCGTTTTCATGCATGCTAACATGTCTTAACATCTTTATAACTCAGATTATATAGTGATCCTTGTCTCTTACATTCCATTAAACATCTTTAGTAAAATTTCCAATTAATTCCTATTATCAATTAACATGATTTGTAACAATAATCAACTAACAAATCATCACTTTAAATGATCATGTGGAAAACTCCTAACTACTTTAAAATTTCTGGTTTTGAACATATGTTTATGGGATGATTTTCTTCTTAAATTAATAACATTTATATACTAAACATGCTCTTATATCACTAACTATTCACTTGCAATTCCAAAAACAACTAACATGCAAAAACCCCTAATTTCATACTTCAAACCCTAACTAAATTTCATAAAAACATAGGGCTTTCAATCCCATTTCATCTCATACACTAATTAAACCTTTACTAAGCATGAATTTACAATCAAAAGAAGAAAAACAAAAATCCTACTAATTTTCCAAAAAAATTCTGCATTAACCTAGATGTTAGGTTTCTTATTTTTGATCATTTTTAATCCATAAATATCATGTCTAGCATATCCAATTACATTATTCTAAGATCATTTCTTCCATTCCAATACCTTAAAAATTCGAACATGAGGGAAACGGAGAAGAAAAGAAAATCTAAATGGATAGGATTGTAGAGGATGAAAATACCTTAAGATTTAATGAAGGAAGTTATGGAATTGAATGGATGGATGGATGGTTTGTGTGAGTTCTTCAAGTTCTTGGTGAAGTCTTCAATGGTGGATTGAAGTGATGAAGAAGATGAAGTTGAGGGAGAGATGGAGAGAGTGGCCGAGAGAGAGAGAGTGGAGAGAGAGAGAAAGAATTGTTTTGTCTAAGTGTGAAATGATGAAGGATTTGAACATGCATAAAGGTAAATTAGGTGTCATTAGCTTAGGGAGTATTAACATGCATGTTAACACCTAAACATGGTGAGGTGGCGGCTGCCATGCAGATTTTTTTTTGAGGTTTTACGGGTTTTTCCGGCGCGATCCGACGTTACGGAAAAACGAACGACGAAGACGTTGTTCGATACAAAAAATCGTCGTGATTCGATTTGGACTTACAAATTCTAACGTATGAACTTAATTAGAAAATAAATTTCTAAAATTTATTTTGACAAAAACTCGGAACGACAAGTCCAAGTTTCGTCCGGAAAAACGTAAAAACAAACTTTTTCGGCGTGTTCGTATTCGCGATTTGAAAATGTAAAATTAAACAGGTTTCTCGCTCTAAGCTTACGAACTAAAAACTTTTCGTATGCGCTAACCTCTAATATGGTAGTCGTCTAGCCGACTTCTGTAATTATTTTTTTTTTTTTAGTAACGGATTCGACCGTTAGCTTTAGAATTAAAATTCCAACTTAGGCGTGCAAAGCCACTAATTAATTAACTTAAAACTTCTTAGAACGTAAGGATTTTTACGGGGCATTACATCCTACCCCCCTTACGAAAAATTTCGTCCCGAAATTTGCTTACCTTCTGCAAAAAGATGAGGATATTGTTCCTTCATCTTCTCCTCGAGTTCCCACGTGGCTTCTTCTTGCCCGTGATGGTTCCATAACACTTTAACTATTGGTATTGATTTGGTTCTTAATTCTTGAACTTTTCTATCTAAGATCGATATCGGCTTTTCTTCATAGCTTAGGTCAGATTCAAGAGTTACGTCTTGCTAACTAATAACGTGTTTAGGATCGTAAACATATTTTCTCAACTGAGAAACGTGAAAAACATTATGAACGCTTCCTAGACTTGGCGGTAAGGCCAATCTATACGCGACTGATCCTATTCTCTCGAGGATTTCATATGGTCCTATAAATCTGGGTCATTAATTTACCCTTAACTCCGAACCTAAGGATTCCTTTGGTCGCGGGATATCTTAAGAAAGACTTTATCTCCTATTTCAAACTTAAGGTTGGTTCGACGGTCATCTGCATACGATTTCTGTCGGCTCTGGGCCTCTTTCATTCTATCTCGAATCTGTCGAACTATCTCAATCATCTCGTTAATCGCATCTGGACCTAGGTTCTTTCTCTCACCTACTTCGTCCCAATAAAGCGGTGATCTACATTTTCTTCCATGCAAAGCCTCAAACGGTGCCATTCCTATTGTGGCCTGATAGCTGTTGTTGTAGGCAAACTCAATTAAGTGTAGAATTTCTTCCCAATTCGTGCCTCGGTCTAAAACTACTGTTCTTAACATATCGACCAAAATCTAAATCGTTCTCTCTGACTGTCCATCTGTCTGTGGGTGAAAGGCTGTACTAAAATTTAGCTCTGTTCCCAACTCTTTCTGCATTGTAATCCAAAATCTCGAGGTAAACTTAGCATCTCTGTCTGATATTATGACCTTCGGTATTCCATGCAGACGTACAATCTCTTTTACATACAACTGAGCTAGTCTCTCTGATCCATATGTAGTCTTAATCGGCAAGAAGTGAGCTGATTTCGTAAGTCTATCAATTATCACCCAAATTGCTGTGTTTCCCTTTTTCGACTTAGGCAAGCCTGTGACAAAGTCCATAGCTATGCCTTCCCATTTCCAATCTGGGACATCCAACGGTTGTAGCAATCCATACGGTCGTCAGGTGTAAAGCCTTAACTTGTTGACATGCTAGGCATCTTTCTATAAACGAGGCAACGTCTCAGTTTCATTCCGTTCCACCAAAAGTTTCTTCTCAAATCTTGGTACATTTTTGTGCTTCCTGGATGTGATGTGTAAGGCGTATCATGAGCCTCACTCAAGATTTCGTTCTTTAACTCAGTTGTTGTTGTCGGGAATACAAATTCTACCTTTATAAAGTATCGCATTGTCTGGAGCTTTCGAATATTCTTCTGGCTTATCTGTCCTTATCCTTACTATTAACTTTTCCATTGAACTCGTCTTTTCTCTGAGCACTAATGATTCTTTCTCTCAAATCTGGTGTAGCTTCAAGTGCTGCTATTTGACTTGTTATCATTGCTGGCGTGTCAAGCACTCTGATATCCATCTTCTTGAATTCTCGTACTAAAGTTTCCTCTTCTACGAAAAGACATCCTAACTTCGTTGGGGCTTTGCGACTCAATGCGTCCGCTACCACATTAGCCTTTCCTGGATGATAGTTAATTCCACAGTCATAATCCTTGACTAATTCGAGCCATCGTCTTTGTCTCATTTTTAGTTCTTTTTGCTCGAAAAAGTACTTCAGGCTCTTGTGATCGGTGAATATCTCAACTCTTACACCATAGAGATGGTGTCTCCAAATTTTTAGCACATGTACTACTGCTGCAAGTTCTAAATCGTGAGTTGGGTACTCAACTTCGTGGGGTCGAAGTTGTCGTGAAGCATAAGCTATCACTCGTCCGTCTTGCATCAAGACACAACCTAATCCATTTTTCGATGCGTCAGTGTAAACCACATATTCTTTATTTGCGTCTGGAAAGTGCTAGCACTGGCGCTGTAGTTAGCTTCTCCTTAAGAGTTTGGAAACTTTTCTCGCACTCATTCATCCACTTAAACTTGGTATCTTTCCTGAGTAGCTGCGTCATCGGGCGAGCGATTGTAGAAAATCCCTCGATAAACCTTCTGTAATAACCAGCTAGTCCCAAGAAACTTCTGATCTCATTCTGATTTGTTGGTGCCTTCCAGTTTTGCACTGTTTCTACTTTGGCTGGATCCACCTTAATTTCTTCTGTCGATACTATGTGCCCAAGGAACATTACTTCCTTTAACCAAAATTCGCATTTACTGAATTTGGCATAGAGTTTTTCAGCTCTTAGTGTTTCCAACACTATCCGTAGATGTTTCTCATGCTCCGTTTCATTTTTAGAGTAAATAAGGATGTCATCAATGAATACTAGAACAAATTTGTCCAAGTAGGGGTGGAAGACTCTGTTCATAAGATCCATGAATACGGCTGGAGCGTTGGTCAAACCAAATGGCATCACTAAAAATTCGTAATGGCCATATCGAGTTCTAAAAGCGGTCTTAGGTACATCTTCAGGTTTAATCTTAAGCTGATGATACCCTGATCTCAAATCTATCTTGGAAAAGACTCCTGCACCCTTAAGTTGATCGAACAGATCCTCGATCCTTGGCAAAGGATATTTGTTCTTGAGAGTGATCTTGTTCAGTTCTCGGTAATCGATGCACATTCTCATCGATCCGTCCTTTTTTCTAACAAACAGCACGGGTGCTCCCCAAGGTGAAGCACTTGGTCTGATAAAACCAAGATCTAATAATTCCTGCAACTGGATTTTGAGCTCTTCCAGTTCCTTCGGTGCCATTCTGTAAGGGGCTTTAGACTTAGGAGCTGCTCCTGGTTCTAAATCGATCGTGAAGTCCACAAGACGATCAGGTGGCAATCCTGGTAGCACTTCTGGAAAAACATCTTCGTATTCGTTCACTGACTTTTACGTCCCGAATGGTCTTCTCGGCTCCTGGTTCTCCAACTAAGTATACAAGATATGCTGTGGTACCTCTCTTCTTCATAAGTTTCGTGGCTTGAAGGGCTGATATAATTGGTACGCTTCTACCCATTGAAATTCCGTGGAATTCGGTCGGTTCTTTACCCGGCGGTTGAAAAGAAATTTTTCTCTCGTTGCAGAGAATCGTAGCGTAATTTTCTGATAACCAATCCATACCTAGGATTATATCTACGTCCCACATTATCATAACATTTAGATTGTTCGCTATAATTTTATGAGTTCCAATCTCTAGTTCTAAGTTAGAGCAAACATGTGTGGAAGTAGTGATCTCTCCTGAAGGTGTGGCTACTCTCATAGATTGTGCAGCTCTTACAGGTCTAATGTCTAAGTTATCGGCACATGAGCCAGCAATGAAAGAATGCGATGCGCCAGTATCAAACAATATCTTAATAGGGATGTTGTGGAGTTTTCCCATACCTGCTAGATTGCCTTTTCCTTTACGCTGACCGCTTTGTTTGATAGCGCATGTCCTCGCATTTTGTTGCTGCTGTGCATGCTGCTGAAATTGCTGCTGGTTCATAGGCGGCGGTTGCGGTTGTGCTTGGATTGCTCGGAGAGGTACTGCTTGAAGCGGTTTAGGGCAGTCCCTTTTCATATGTCCCTTCTGTCCACAGTTGAAATAGTTAGGGGTACCCATTTGGCAGACTCCAGGATGGGCTCGGTTGCATTTCGGGCAGACAGGGATGGTAACCCTCCCTGGGTTATTCGCTCCCTGATTAAAATTCCTCCGTTGCCCTTGCGGCTGGTTTGGCTGATTATTGCCTTTCCACGGCAGATTTTGCCTGTTCCCTTGAATGGACAATCCCGATTGGTTGTTTCCTTGCCACGGCCTTTTTCCACTGTTGTTGTTGTTGGCAGGTTGCTGATAACCTCTTCTCTGCCCTCCTTGATTGTTATAACCCTGACTGTAGCCTCCGCTACTTCCTCCATTCCATTTTCTCTTCCCCAGGTAGTTGCTGTTGTTGTTGTTGTTGTTGTAGTAGCCTCGATTCTGACTCTGCACTGGTGCTGTCGCAGTTGGTACAACCTTCTTCTCATCAGGCACGACGGCCTCCATTTCCAGTGCTCTTCCCAGTAAGTCTGAATAACTTAATCCTCCATGACTAGCTAAAGAGATTCCCAACTCATGACGTAAACCTCCCTGAAATTTCTTTGATAATTTCTCCTCAGTGTCGACCAGTGTCGGCGCATATCTCATCAATTTGCAAAACTTGACGTCATATTCCATCACAGTTAGCTTTCCTTGTTTCAGATTGTAAAATTCAGCTTCTTTCTGCGCCCTATACGTCTTGGGGACGTATTTGTCAAAGAAAATTTCCTTAAATTCTTCCCACGAAAAACGAGCCAGATGCTCAGCAGGTATTACCTTTTGTCTTGCCTCCCACCAATAATCTGCCGATCCCATTAGTTGGAATGCGACACACAGCATTCTCTCCTCATCAGTGCATCTGAGGAGTTTAAAAATTTTCTCGGTCGATCTCACCCATAGCTCAGCATCGCTAGGGCTTCCAGTTCCATTAAACATTGGAGGTTTTCTTTTGAGGAAAAGATCCTCAATATCTCTACGGGGCTGTGGTGGAGGTGGTGGTGATGGTGACGGGGGTGGAGTTGGGGATGGAGTAATATTCCGCTCATTTTCTTGTTCTTGATCATTTTCTGGTTGACGTCCTACACGTCCTCTTGGTCTTCCAGGTCTTCGACCTCTCCTATTGTTTACATTTCTTGGCGGCATTTTCTTTAGTCTAAAGGAGAATTGAAAACTCTCATTAGCTTCCTTCTGTTAATTATATTTGGCACTTACTAGCTCACTCTTAACTCAATCAAACTCGTGGAACATCATATCGGACCTAGCTTGATATCATTTTTATTAATCTTTTAACTATTGGGTTAAGCTCATTTCTTCGTTACACTAGTTTATTTAACATTCTAATTTTCAATTACTTGCTTCATAAGAAATTTTACTTGATTAAAACCCTCTTTTACGGGTCATAAATATATATACGTCCATAAGAATATTAATTTTGCCTCCAACGAGGACTTATACAAAAGGGTCAGACTACTATTAGTCTAAACTAGACTGACTGCCTACTATTTACTGGGTGCACTAACAAACTGCACTCCACATCTATCAGAGTACTAGAACGGAAACGATTCATAAAATTTCATATCCGTTAGAGTACTACAAAACTAACTAGTTACTGATCCGACTCTATATAGGACAAAAAGCTATCATTACTACTGGTATTTACCCATATCTATACAGCACTGCCTAGCTAAACCACAAAAGGAACCAAAAACTACTCCAAGGTCTACAAAACCTAACAACCCTCTACTGGGTCTTCCTCCGGATCCTCCTCCGGATCCTCCTCCTCGGTCTCCAAACCATAAACCAGCTCGAGTGGCTGGTCCACTCTTAAAGTAGAACCGTCGTCAAGTATAAACACGGTGGGTGACGGTGCCTCAAAAATAGTCTCCTCTAAGTCGGAGACCAAGTAGTCCTCACTGATCCTCCTCGCACGCTTCTTCAGGGGAAGAAGGTGGTCGGGAACTGAATCTAAACCTGTCTCGAACTCCTCCCTAGAACGGACCCTGGACGGTCCTGCCTCCCTCCCTGTGCCTCCAAGGTACTTCCCACTTCGTGCAGATCTCCTCCAGTGGTGTAAGTGGAGAAGGCAACTCCAACATGGCGGCGAGCTCCGCGTCGATCTCTCTGCAGTCTGGTCCCTCTCTGTACAGTCTCGTCTCCGACGGTCCCCTGACCCTAACATAAACGTCTGGCAAAAACGGTGTAGACAATCCCAACAACGCGGCTGTCTCAGCATCAACCTCTACAAAACCAGAACCCGGGATCAACTCCTCAATCTGCTGTGCAGCCGGTGGTGACTCTGGTGGAACTACCGTCTCCTCGTCTAACTCAGCCTCAAGCTCCTCCTCTAGTACCCCGTCTGGTGGCAACTCTAATAACTCTAACATATCCGGGTCTAGGTCAAGCTCCTCAAGCTCTGTCTTGGCTGGATAGTGATTGTAGGGGATGTGTGGCTCCAAAGGAAGGGCAATCATATGCCTGTTCTCAAAGAAACGCTTGTGTACACACAAGGCAAAACCAGCGTAGTTGTCTGTTGGCTCTGTGTCGTCGCCGAGAATCCCCAAGTAGTACCAAGCTGCCCGGTGCGCCCATCCACGCCACTCGTCCGGTAGGTGCACGATCAGATCTAAAATTGCCTGACTCTCCCTGATCAGGTGTCTCACTGGGTAATAAGCAGATGAAAAATTACTGACAATCTGTCCCACATCTTCTTCTCCGTGGTCTACCTCAAACTCGTAATATTCATCCTTCATTATATCCACTATGGTGCGTTTGTACGAGGCCAAGGGCTGACTCTTCCGAGCCGTGACACGGGTCCTAGCCATCCTACAAAAGGTTTAAGGTATCATGGATCAGTAACAGGTAGGAAAAAGAAAACAACTTATCTTAACGAAAACATAAATTACAAATTGAATATCCCTTATTCAAATTGTAACATCAACATCTAAACCAACCACTTAATAAGACTTCTAGCAATTCAAGAAATTGCACTCAATCAACATATATATATATATATATATATATATATATATATTACATACATAAAGGATTTTATTTTCATTCTTTTTATTTCACTATACCATTATTCATTTTAATTCTTCTATTTCCTTTTTTTCTTAACTAACTCTTAACGGTTTTTCACTTATTAAAACAAAGTGTTTTTACTTCGTTCATGTTACTTATTCAAAAGTAACATCCATTTCAAAAGAATTTATCGCTTACGACTCTTAATACTCGTGCTAATTGTAGTCGTTGCTCAAGACGAAAATATGGAATTTAATTCCATAAAAATAAATAGAAATATAACTTAAGAAAAACTCCCTGGAAAACTAAGTTCCAGTTGTCGTCTCGTTCATATCTTTCTTAACTCGAAGCCGACAGCTTCTCGAACGTCTAATCGCTTCTTTCTTTTTCTAATACGATTTATTAAATTATTTTTATTTATTTTATTTCTTTTCTTCGCAGGAAATATTTTTAGACGATAAGTTCGACTTTGCCGAATCTCTATTCGTGTCACTAAGCGCACGTGACATCCATCAGAGGGAGTCCTTCTCGCGTTAGGGATCTCCTTTCGAAATCATTTCGAAACAACGTTTCTTGAAAATGTCTAAGTTCTCGAAGAACCGGAAAGTTCTTAAGTTTCACGTCTATGTTCTCATTGAACCGGGAAAATTCCCTTAAAATCCGTCTATATTGTTGTATCCGCATACTTTTTCATAAAAAGGAAAATCATTGCGCACATATTTTTCACATAAGATAGTACTTGTACTATCGCATAATCATGTAAGTATAAAGATTATACTTCTGTAAAATTCTCATTTTTAAAACACAACTCCTTCTCGTTTTCACATTTTCACTGAATACTTGCTCATAACTTTTCTTATTTAAAAGAAATCTCCTTATAAAATTCTTTTATTTCTCCTTGTTGAGTCGACGTAGCGGGCGGTTGAGTTGACTTCTACGTTCTCAATCTTAACATCATAGTCTAACTCTTATCTTATACTTGGAAAAACGACTCCGATCCAAAGTATATACAAATACTATGTCTCATGACTTGAAAGAAGACTCGATATAGAGTACGAACGAATACTCTATATTACTTCTCGAAGAAAGACTTGTATAAAAATACCACTTTATGATATTACTTCAAAGAATGACTCGTACTTGAAAGAATGACTCACATTAACTCATACTAGAAGGAATGACTCATAATTAGAGCAGGAAGCCCATTCTGACACCACTCTGTGGTATCACTTAAAAGAATAACTTATACTAGAAGGAATGACTCAGAAACAGAGCAGAAAACGAACACTGCTCTGATACCACTCTGTCACAGCCCCATCCCGAGGGACGGCAGAAGCCGGGGTGCGACTGGGGTTGGATTAAAGAAGCGGGAAAAAAGGGGGCTAACTGACTAAACATATATGATAATCATCGATAAACTATGAACAAGACTTGATTATAGAAAAGAAAGAGTTAATCCCTAAGGATTACTCGACATAAGTACAAAAGATGAAATAGAGTTCAAATGTACGGATATAAACTACTGAGTTGTTCAAAATACATCTCAGAAGAAATACAGAGATTGACAGCGGAAGAGTTCTACTAAGCATCTTATCCTTTAAACTCAACAACAACCGTCGCCGCTCACCGTCACTTCAACCTGCACATTTAGAAAGCAATGCAGGGCTAAGTACAAAGGTACTTAGTGGGCACGATGCCGAAAACATACTTATAAGTATTGATAAAATGGCATATCATAAGCGTAGCACACGGGGTTTTATTGAAAGAATCCGTGTCTACTAAACATTTTCTGACTTTTTCTCATAAATCGCTCGCGCGAGCATTTTCTGACTAATGTTACGTTCAATCTTGACCACTACTAATTCACCGTGGCTGGTACCCCTCAACAGGATATCACATACACCACAGGTTACAAAGTGCACTAACTCTGGAAAGCACTTAGCAGCTAACTCAGAGCCGATCGCTAGTTAATCTAAAAATAGACTAACTCTAAATGTCTGGAAAACACGTATGTTGACTCAGATAGGTACAAAAGAACTCACATAAAAACATAAAACAGTTCATGCCATAATATCACTTTGAAAACACAGGTATCAAAGCGATAAAGAAAGATTTTCCGAGCATTGCTCGTTTTATTTTGTATATAAAAGCCCACCTTATTTTACAGAACTTAAAACAAACGCTTCCAACTTGAGATCTTCTGTCCTTTCTCTACAGTTGACTTCCTCCTTCATCGTAAAATAAAATATACTTAAAAACGGTTCGTAAAAGATACTCGAAGAAAGAGAATCGAAGAAAGTTCTAGTCATTTTATTCTTTTGGCATTTGCACGCTTACTAGATTCGTTTTACTTAACGGGAAACGAGACTCGTATCCATCTCGTTTAGAACTTGAAAGATCTCGTACTCGACTCTCGGGTCAGTAGAGAAGGTTGTCGATGTCTTAAAACGACTTTAAGGATTATAAGAAACTAAGTTGGAAAGAACCAACTTAGGCGATTTCATTTATAGCTCATTTCACGACTTATGAATATTTCTCGTTTATTACTTCTTTAAAGAAAAGATAAGATATAAGATACGATCTCGACTGTTTTTCATCATTAAAGGTCTGATCCTTGACTCTAGGGTCAGATAGAAGGTATCCGTTAGATAAAACGGCTTAAACGATCAAAAGAAACTAAGTTGTGAACTAAACAACTTAGAAAATAAGAAACTGAAATTTCTACTGCACAGTCCAGTAATTCTGGAGGCTGTCCAGAACAGAGGACTTGGAAACAGGGGGTGAGCCATGTACCACTAGAAAGCTTAGGAAGTCTAGTTTCTGCTCCAATTTACGGATCACAAATCCGATAAACGAGCCGGAAGTTATTACAGTTTCCGGCAGGGGTCGCAAAACTGCCGTGAAACCCTAGCTTATTGATAAGTTCGCCGTATAACGTTTTAGGTTCGTTTTAAATCCTCGTATTCAACTTTTTTAGAAACTGAACTCTCAAGGCAGTTATCACGTTCCTCCGTACGTGACAAACTCCTTCTCAACTTTCTCAAAGGCACGATGTTCTAACGTCGGATTTCAACTATCAATTACTATACCAACAAAGAAATTCCAAACGTTTTCTAGTTCCCGATTATCACTTTAACCCATATTATATGAACTCGGATGCTTACGATGTCAACTAGAAAGATGTTCCAAATTTCATTATAAACAATAATATCAAGTTAAAATTTTCATCCGACTTCCCGATTATTAGTTTCAACTAGATATTCGCCTCTTACGCGATCTTTAAAAGTCGTCGGTTTTCGTTCAAGTTTTACGATGTTAATCTACGTCTAATAGAAATCGTTTTCATGCATGCTAACATGTCTTAACATCTTTATAACTCAGATTATATTGTGATCCTTGTCTCTTACATTCCATTAAACATCTTTAGAAAATTTCCAATTAATTCCTATTATCAATTAACATGATTTGTAACAATAATCAACTAACAAATCATCACTTTAAATGATCATGTGGAAAACTCCTAACTACTTTAAAATTTCTGGTTTTGAACATATGTTTATGGGATGATTTTCTTCTTAAATTAATAACATTTATATACTAAACATGCTCTTATATCACTAACTATTCACTTGCAATTCCAAAAACAACTAACATGCAAAAACCCCTAATTTCATACTTCAAACCCTAACTAAATTTCATAAAAACATAGGGCTTTCAATCCCTTTTCATCTCATACACTAATTAAACCTTTACTAAGCATGAATTTACAATCAAAAGAAGAAAAACAAAAATCCTACAATTTTCCAAAAAAAATTCTGCATTAACCTAGATGTTAGGTTTCTTATTTTTGATCATTTTTAATCCATAAATATCATGTCTAGCATATCCAATTACATTATTCTAAGATCATTTCTTCCATTCCAATACCTTAAAAATTCGAACATGAGGGAAAGGAGAAGAAAAGAAAATCTAAATGGATAGGATTGTAGAGGATGAAAATACCTTAAGATTTAATGAAGGAAGTTATGTAATTGAATGGATGGATGGATGGTTTGTGTGAGTTCTTCAAGTTCTTGGTGAAGTCTTCAATGGTGGATTGAAGTGATGAAGAAAATGAAGTTGAGGGAGAGATGGAGAGAGTGGCCGAGAGAGAGAGAGTGGAGAGAGAGAGAAAGAATTGTTTTGTCTAAGTGTGAAATGATGAAGGATTTGAACATGCATAAAGGTAAATTAGGTGTCATTAGCTTAGGGAGTATTAACATGCATGTTAACACCTAAACATGGTGAGGTGGCGGCTGCCATGCAGATTTTTTTTTGAGGTTTTACGGGTTTTTCCGGCGCGATCCGACGTTACGGAAAAACGAACGACGAAGACGTTGTTCGATACAAAAAATCGTCGTGATTCGATTTGACTTACAAATTCTAACGTATGAACTTAATTAGAAAATAAATTTCTAAAATTTATTTTGACAAAAACTCGGAACGACAAGTCCAAGTTTCGTCCGGAAAAACGTAAAAACAAACTTTTTCGGCGTGTTTGTATTCGCGATTTGAAAATGTAAAATTAAACGGTTTCTCGCTCTAAGCTTACGAACTAAAAACTTTTCGTATGCGCTAACCTCTAATTATTTTTTAGCTTTTGAATTAAAAATTCCAACTTAGGCGTGCAAAGCCACTAATTAATTAACTTAAAACTTCTTAGAACGTAAGAATTTGTACGGGGCATTACATATTCGTTAGATAAAACGGCTTAAACGATCGAAAGAAACTAAGTTGTGAACTAAACAACTTAGAAAACAAGAAACTGAAATTTCACTGCGCAATCCAGTAACTCTGGAGGCTGTCCAGAACAGAGGATTTGGAAGCAGGGGATGAGCCCTATACCACTGGAAAGATTGGGATGTCTAGTTCGCGCTCCAATTTACGGATCACAAATCCGATAAACGAGCTAGAAGTTATTACAGTTTCCGGCGAGGGTCGCAAAGCTGCCGCGAAAACCCTAATTGCTCGATAGGTTCGACGTATAATGTCTTAGGTTCGTTCTAAGCTCTCGTATTCAATTTCTTTGGAAACTGGACTCTCAAGGCAGTCATCATGTACTTCTGTACGTGACGTACTCCTTCTCAAAACTCGCTCAAAAGCACGACGTTCTAAACGTCGGCTTTCAACTAACAATTACTAAACCAACAAAATTATTCAAAACGCGTTCTAGTTCTCGACTATAACTATAGCCCATATTATATCAACTCGAAAGCTTATGACGTCAACTAGAAAGTTGTTCTAAATTCCATTATAAACCATAATATCAAATTAGAATTCTCATCTGACTTCTCGATTATTAGTTAAGACTAAATGTTCGTCTCTTACGTGATTTTCAAAGTTGTCGGATTCCGTTCAAATTTTACGACATTAAACTACGTCTAACCTGAATCACTTTCATGCATGCAAACATATCATAACATCATTATAACTCAACTTATAAGGTGGTCTTTGTCTCTTACGTTTCGTTAAACATTTTTAGAAAATTCTCAATTAAATTCTATAATCAACTAACATTATTTGCAACATAATTCAACCAACAATTCATCAATTAAATCAAACATGTGGAAACCCCTAATTACTCTATAAATTTCGGTTTTCATAAGGATGTTAAGGGGGTGATTTTCTTCTCCAATTAACTACATTTATTCATTAACCAACCTCTTATAACAACTATTAATCAATTGCAAATCAATTTCCAACTAACATGCATCAAACCCCTAAATTCAACTCAAACCCTAATTGAAATTTCACAAACACATAGGGCTTTTGATTCCTTTTCATTCTAATCACTAATTAAACATCTCTTAAGCATGATTCAATCATCAAATGAAGAAAATTAAAAATCCTACCTATGCCCTAGAATTTTCGGTATTAACAAAAGAATTAGGGTTCTTATTTTTGTTCAATTTTAATCCCTAATTATCCTATCTAATACATCTACTTTCATTATTCCAAGATCAAATTATCCATTCCAATACTCAAATTTTTCGATCAAGAATGAAAAAGAAAGGAGAAGAAATCCAATTGGATAGAGTTATAGAGAAGGGAATTACCTTAAGAATTAATGAAGAACTTAAGAGGTTTGAATGGAGGGATTGAGACTTGTGAGTTTTCTTCTTGTTCTTGGAGCTTGTCTTCAATGGTGGATGATAAAGTGAAGAAGATGATGGAAGGAGTGGTGCTGCCGATGTGTGTGTGTATTTGGAAGGAAATGGGTTGTTTTAATTGTTACAATATTTGATATGATGAAAGGTTGAAAGTGTGAAAAGTGAAAGATTAGGTGTCACTTAATTAGGCATTATCAAACATGCATGTTTCCCACTTTGAATGAGAATGTCGGCTGCCATATAGATTTAGGAGGGATACGTGTTTTTCCTGCGCGATCCGACGTTACGGAAATCGAACGACGAAAAACGTCGCTTGGCACAAAATCGTCGCGATCCGGTTTGACCGTAAATTCTAACGTACGAAACTTAATTGGAAAAAAATAAATTTACAAAAATTATTTTGACAAAAACTCGGGACGACACAGTCCGAGTTTCGTCCGGAAAAACATAAAAACGAACTTTCTCGGGCGTGTTCGTATCGTGATTTCGTGAATGTAAAAATCAGACGGTTTTCCGTTCTGAGTTTACGAACTAAAAACTTTTCGTACGCGCTAACCCTAAATACAGTAGTCGGCTAGCTGACTTCTGTAATTTATTTTCAGAAACGGATTCGACCGTTAGCCTTAGAATTCAAAATCGTAAACTTAGGCGTGCAAAGCCATTTATTTAATTAACTTTAAAATTGTTAGAACGTAAGGAATTTACGGGGCATTACATTGTCTCTCTCTCTCTCTCTCTAAATATATATATATATATATATATATATATATATAATTTTTAATGCTATTAAGGTCAATAAGATGAATTAAACCCAAAATAATGAAATTAGAATTATTTGAAGTATAGTAAAGCATTAAGAAAGAGAAAATAGAGTTTTATGGAGAAAACCCAAATTAAGTCAATGGAATAGTATCACAAAGTATGACTTTTAATGTATGAAGTTAAATGATGCAATTGATGAAAGAGATGTTCAATTAGAATTTTTATAAGAATAATAGAACTTTAAATTATTGAAATCAAAAAAGGATTGTCTAATTAATAAAAATACCGAAAGAAACAAAGAAATAAAATTATGAACTTTTGTTCTTGAACTTGATTGTTTCAATTGAAGTTGTAAAAGATCTTAATTAGAATTTTATTAGAAAAATCAAAAAGAAAACTTACAACGAAAGAAGCAAAGCGTTCAAAAAGCAGAAAAAAGCATAAACATATCTAGTGAAAGACTGACAAAAAATGTCCGCACAAATTTCATCCTTAATATGTTCATGCAGAAAAGGCCACCACCCAATCTCCATTCCCGAGCTCGCCATGCGGTCAGCAACTGAATTTCCCTCGCGGTAACTATGTGATGCTCAAAAATTTAGGTGGCCAAGGATGTCCAAAACACTACGCCATCTGTTTAGCCAACGCCAAGGAACCTTAGCCGATCTAGCTTGCAGCAAATGAACCACATAAGTAGAATCCGACTCCAACCATAAATTTGTCCATCCATTTGCATTAGCAATTTCAATCGTAGTAATGGCCGCTAACAGTTTAGCTTCAAAAGCAAACCCGAAGCCCTCCTCCACGTGAAAACAACCACGAACCAACCCTCTACAATTTCGAAAGACTCCACCCCCACATAATCTTCCCGGAGCATCAACCACCGAGCCATCCGTGTTCACCTTCATCCATCCCGGAAAAGGTGGAACCCATAATATCGAAACCATTCGTAAACTTTGAGGTGGATAATAAGTAATCCCAAGAGAGGAAACAGTTGATTGAGAAATACCTCCTTTAGCAAGCTTCGGAAAAGAGATAACAACTTCTTTAACCGAAGTTGTAAAAGATCAATTAGAATAATTCTAAGCATATTAGTCCTTGAGAAATGTTGAAAAGGATTGAGAATAAGGGTTTTCAATTTGTGCAGAAAATTTAGAGAGGAATTGATGAAATTTTAATGATTAAATGATGTAATTGATATTTTTAAGATGGAATTGGGATCAAAATAAGTATGCTAGCAACTTGAATTATTAAATTTGGATTTCATAAGCTTAAGTTGTGAAAAAGTCAACCAATTATAAATTAAGTTTGACTTTTGAAGAATTTAGAGTAAATATGTAAATTAGTGATACAAATGAGCAATTGAAAATATTTTAAGTATTAGAACAATTGAAATTATTGAATTCGAATAAGTATAAATATATATTTATTAAAACCGAAAATGAAGGAAGAAATAAGTTAAGGAATTGAGGATATATGACGTAGATAATAATTCTAAGGAGATGTTGAGTGTATTTTTGAAAAATGTGACGAGCGTGAACTCGAGAAATATAATACAAGAAGTTGGAAATTTACGAGTATGAGTTTGAATTCTTTGAATTTTCTAAGAAATATAAATTATATGTATGAATCTAAGTATGAAGAAAAATAAGAATTAATAAATTGAGTGGCACAAAATATCGAATATAAGTAATCTATGAATGTTTGATGTATGAATATATGAATGGAAGATGATGAAGTAATTATAAATGAGGATAAGATAAAGATAAATTAATTTCGAGAATGAGAAATTAATAAATTCGATTTGAATTGAATTAGATAAGTAGATGAATAATTATATGTCGAGAATATAATTGAAGTTCATAGACATATATAATATACGAGTAGAAATATAGAACTAAGAGTGCAAAAAGTTAAAATTTAAGAAATTAGTTTTGAGTCAAGTAGAAGTCCAATAAAAGGACTGGGCACAAGCTGCTATTTCAGAAATTAGAACTCGTCCTTATAAGGATTGAATTTTGAAGGCACGAGAGGAAACGAGGGAATTAAACTGCGAGGAAAAGAGATATGTTAAGTCGCGCCACTTCTAGGTGGGCTTTTTGAACTAAAACTAAATGATGAATGCGCTTATTATTTATTATTATGTGCGCTTTTTATTAAAATTGATTGACTTGCCTGATTTTAAATGTTTTGGTATATAATCCTCTACTTGTTGTTATGAGATGTGAATGAGTCCTGTGGATGCAGAGGATAAAAACCTGTTCAAAATGGGACAATGCATGCATTAGATTAGGTGATCGTGAGCCTTGTTACAGCTTAGCCGGTCGATAAGTCACTGTAAGCCTCATTAGGCCAGTTATGTAAGACTGTGAGCTCTGCTTTGATTGAGCCGATCACGGTGTACGAGGAGAAGGCCTACTTCTCTACACCACCGAGACGATAAGATGCGTAGAGGATTCGTACCTAAGAAAAGTATTTTCCCTGGGGTTATCTAAAGAAAAGAAAAATGTTTTATACACTGCCGTAAGTTGCAATGTTTTTAAACAAATTATACTTCTAACACTCGTGTTGGAGCTGACAAGGCAAGTCTAATCATATAGCTCTAAGAGCAAGATTTTCAACTATTTTTTGGCATGTGTCCACTGAGTACGTTGTACTCACGCCCTGCATGTTAACCTTGGACTCTTAATTTAAATTCTAATGCGATTCCATGTGGTTGATTTCATGCTTGATTAATTTTCACGTCGAGCCTTTCATATCCGTGTTAACATTTCCCAATCAAACCTTACCTGCCATCTTGATCATTTATTTCAATTTCCTATGAAGATCCAACATGATCAATTTAATTAATTATAAATCCTTTGCTTGATTAAAGTATCGACTTGTATCTACTACCCATTCGGTTTCATTAACCCAACATTTCATATATAGTAATTGATGTTTGCCCACCAAAAGATAAATATCTTGGCTCGATAGTCCCTTTGAAATTTTTTGATTGCTCGGTTAATTGAATATACAAATTTAATATTATTGCTTCCACAACATTATTCCTTTGATTCTTAGCATGTTTCTCGATGAATGTTAGTTGTTTCACCCTCACTGTCTTTGTATTCTAGTTGTTCCAATACCCTAGAATTCAGGCTGTGACATATACTTAGAATATAAAACAAAATAAAGACAAATAATTTAACGAGGTTCGGAGACACTTTCTCTAATGTCCTCAGTTGGGAGTCAACCCAACGAATCCAGTAACTGTCAAATTCAACAGCACAGTTTGCACGCACTTTGACATCATACCACTTGGATCACAATTCCAGGCAACCTACAATCTGATTGCGGGTTCAGATAAGACCAATCTCTGATTTCGGGTTCAGAGGAACCTAGTAAGTTGAATTACGGGAACAACTCAAATCCTAAACGCACCACAAAGGGAAGGTGAGTTTTTCCATCAAAGAATCTTGACTTGCTATAATTCTCAAGATTCAACTATACTAGGCTAGGACAAATGGACAGTTGCTAGTCTAGATTTACAAGGAAGAAAAAGAATGACTAGGAAATCTTCTTCTAGAGAGAGATATTGGCTTTAGTGTGCTTGAGCTCATATGTAATCTCTGAAAGCCTCTATATATAGACGAAAAGTAAAAATAGTCGTTGGAAGACCATTTGATTCTAACATTTGAATTCATGTCTTCATCCCATTAGACTTGTCTCTTAGTCATTTCAGAAAATTGTATCATGCAGCCTTTAGTTAGGATGAATGTTGTTGTCGGCCTAAATGGGGAAACACACTTTGCTTGCTTCCCATTTGTCCATGTGGCCTTGTACTCTTCTGAATTTAAATTTTGTCAATGCCTTGAGTACCCTTCTCAACTGAATACTCCGTTGGCCTAAGTCAATTAATCATTCAACGTTGTCTGGATTTGTTCGAGTTGGAAGACTTTGACTGAGTCTTGAAGTTCCCCCTTAATTGAAGACATGTACAGTCTTCTAAGTATACAATTGATCCTAACTGTAACTCGAAACATTTCTTTCCTTGCTCAAACTACTCATGATGCAATTCAAAGTTAAAATCAGTTCCCTAAGAAGTGAACTAATATGAAATCTATGTAAAGAATATTAACAACTCATGCAGGGTTAGTTGAGAGTTTTGAAATCAATTAAAACTTTATTAATTTTCCTAGCAGAAAAGATAAAGAGGAGATATACAAAGGCTGGTTGCTAATGATGAAGAGAGCAATAAGATTGATAAGTTGTGCAGTACTACAAAAAAACTCATGAGTAACATGAATGCTACACCTAGTCACATATTGAAGAAACTAGCTAAAAAATGTGAGGTTTGTTTAGCTATCACGCACGCTACTGATTAATGCACGTCTTGGTTCGAAGTAGAGGAAGTCAATACTATTAGGCAATAGCCAACTCCAAAAGGGAATAATGGGTAAAGGAGGTTTAATCCCAATTCTCAGTATTATAATGCTGGATGGAGGCAAAATGAGAATGTGTGGTATGGTAATAATCATTATCAAATTGCATCTCAATTGCATTAGCAAAATCAGCCTTATGTACCACTTGATAAACATGGATTTTCCACATTGTTTCAGGTTCAAATGATGCAATTTGTTAGTGAAAATCATGTTTGAAAAAAGCATTGGCCTTAACTTTGCTCGTTTTTATGACATTTTACAGTTGTTTGCAAGTTTTGACAAAAAATCTAGATAATTAAGATTAAATTGGAGAAAGAGGAACTCGGAATATGAAAGAGGAGTTCAATACGAAGCTATTAAAAAAATGGAGGACAATTCAGAGTTGGGACGAGTGAGAACGAGGAGAAACAAAAATGTTGAGCACTTCGGAAGACGCCCGTAGGCACGGCCGCACCCGTCCCTCACCAGCTGCACTTCCGTGTAGAGAAGCTATATTTTCAGAGCCGTTCATGCGGCAGTTGACGCGACCACACCTCTCGTTGCTGTCATCAGCGCCTTTTACCCATTTTTGTGCAAAAATGACAACTTTCCCCTTCACTTATTACTTTTGGGATGCCATTTTTGTTCCATATATAAAGAGAGTCATTCCCCTAATTGTTAGACAACTTTTACTACTTGTTTAGTTTCCAATTCCCAAATTTCCCCTTGATAGTTTATGTCTTGAATTTAATTTGAAGAGTTAATTTGAATGCTTTGAAGATTGTGATAGGAGGCTCTACCTTGAACTTATTAATGATATCTTTTACTATGGATTTCTTCTTATTCTTCTTCTTCTTCTTCTTCTCATTTTCAATTTCTTTTATTATGCCTAGATAAATTCCTTAGTTGATTTTAGGAATTTGTGGATACTCCTTGATGTTGATGATTTTAATTTTTTAAGGTGATTGATTTGATGGAATGGAATGAGGCTAGGAATGGAATGAGATGGATAAGTTGATTCATACACTTGGTATGCACAAGGAATAAATAAAGGAATGAAATCGGCATTTTTTATGGATTGTGTATATATGTGTGTTTGTGTGTGTGTGTGTGTGTGTTAGTGTGTGTATATATATATGTATGTGTGTGTGTGTGTGTGTTAGCGTGTGTGTATATGTGTGTGTGTGTACAGTGTGTGTCTGTGTATATGTGTGTGTGTGTGTGTGCAGTGTGTGTATAACAGTGTGTGAAATGTGTGTGCGTGTGTGTGCGTGTGTGCAGTGAGTGTATATGTGCGAGTGTGTGTGTGTGTAGTGTGAGTATATAAAAAGTGTATGTAGTGTGTGTATATGCGTGCGTGCATAGTGTGTGTATATAAGTTAGATTCCTTGGTATTATTTGGTTAAAATTGACAAATCGTAAAATAAATGAGGACAAAAATAGGAGCAATAAAAATGACTAATACCGTGGGTTGAGGAATGAATAGCTAATCCCATTAAGAATAGAATGGTAATTCCGGATGGAATGACGATTCCTGATCATAGAACATACCAAGCAAATGAATGAAATGGAAATTGGAATGACTATTCCATTCCATCCTCCATTCCATCATACCAATCACCTCCTAATTTATTTACCTTCTCCATCTTAATTGTGGTTTTCGCTCTTAAGTTTGTGTGAATTATTGATCATCTTTCTTGGATGCCAAGTGTTTGTGAAAATTCTTAATAGGTTTTTATGAGCATTGACATCAAAATTGCACAACATGCATGGTTTTGAGACTTAGTAAGTGATAAATTCATGGGAGCCAATACTCTATATGCTTTTGAGAGTTAGTTTCTCATCTTGAGTCTTTAACCAAGATAATCAAGAGATTGATCACTTTTGCTAGCTTCCGAGAGAGGTTTAGTAAATAATTTGTGATTGCTCCTCAAAATTGAGACTAAATATGCTTAATTGAATTAGAAGGTTCATTTCATCATCATCCTGAGTCGAAGCATTGCCCTAGAATCAACCCCCTTTTATTATCATCTTATTTAATCATTTATTGCTTTAATCTCAATTGCATTTCCTTTAATTTTTAAATTATTGCATTTAGTAAATGAAAACCAAACATCATGACCCCTTAGAGCTTGAATAGTAGGATTATATCTAAATTTTCCATATTTTTCGGATAATAGTCTCTATGGATACGCTGCTAAACTTACTATATTGTTCAAATTGCTCTGATTTAATTGCAAATTATTTCTAGTGAAATTAGTGATCACCACCTCATTAAGGCCATAATAGAGGAGACAATAGAGAGGAATCTTTGAGAGATTAAGTAAAATAAGTTTGCGGCTGAAATTAAAAAGATTTAACAAGAGTTCGAAAGCTTCGGGATGGAAAGTAGGGGAGGTATGAATAACATTAATGGACAACTATCTCATGTTGTTTAAAACCTATCAAGAATAGAAAAGAAGTAAAGGGAACTTCCGCCTCAAGTTGAAATTCACAAGGCAGAGGTCAATGCGATAACATTGAAGAGTGGAAAGGCATTTTCCAAAGATAACAAAGCGCCTTAGGACACTGAGGAATTTGATATGAGGTCAGCTGATGACGAAGAGCTAGTTAGTGAATTGAAGATAGAGAAAGGCAAGAGATGAAAGATATGATGATCGTGTTTCACAAAGTGGAAATCAACTTGCTCCTCTTAACTGCCTTTTTTGTTTAGAAATTATCGAACTCATGACAAGCAAGAGTGAATTTGTTCACCTTGATCTCTTCATATCTTTCGCTCAGCTTCTTGAGAGTTAGCCACATTTTCTTGGTAGTACCACATTTCATGATTTTGCTAAGGTAAAAGTTGTTGATTATGGAGGAGATGATATTCTTTACGACATTGTCCAGACCCGCTAGTTTTCTCTCGTCTAGTACATACTCGAATTTTGATTTTAAAATCACTCTTTCATTACTTTAGCTCCTGATTCAACAATTTGTGACTTCTCGTGTATGTTGATTGGAAAAGGTCCATTTGTAATTCTGTCCCACATGCATTCATGATAAGCAAATAGATGTGTTCAGAGTTTAAACTCCCAGTTTGTGTAGTTGTCCACGGAGAATGCTAGAAGTAAATTCATGTTCATAGAAGAATCTATAGAAAGAGAGAAACATGCACTAAAGGGTGATTTTCAAAAAGATCCATTCAAATGACCACTGAAAATGTGCAAGACTAATCTCATGATTGAAAAATAGAGGCCTGTGGAACCCCTGTCACCTGATGGTCATGAAACTATTGGATTAGTGTAGAGGGGGGTGAATACACCAAGCTTGAATTATTTTTAGATTTAAACTTTAAATCAGAGTGACAACTGAGTTTGAAATCCTACTGACTTCTTTGAGAAGAGAGAGGGTCAGCTCGATTAAAAACTCAACTAATGTCGAAGATAATGGTTTTAGCTATTTGATTTTCTTAGAAAAATTTTCTAGAATGATGACCGTGTTGTTTTAGTATGTAGAATATAAATGCAATAAGTAACAAAACAGCACAGTTTAACGTTGTTCGGAGATAACCCTTCTACATTTATGGACTAGAACTTCTGGTGAATCCACTTAACTTTTGGACCCTCTTTCTTTAACAAGTAGCAAGACAATTTCTCAGCTGCGCAGGAACAACGAAGACTTTTCTCAATTTACTCGCTCGAGAACAACAAAAAATACTCACATAATTTTCTTGGTAGAGAAATTTCCAACTATATGAACAAGCTCTTACAATAAAGTACAAGCGGCTGATAAGCTTTTTCAGATCTAGGCTTCGGATGTATAAGATTGCCTAGAGGATAAAATTAGGAACTACTTGGAGAAGAACACTCTAAGATTTTTGGAGATAGACTGTCAGAGTTTTGTTGCTTCAGACTGCTTTTGTCAATGATAGTTTCAGTAAGTTCAACAACCTTTGAGAGAGATGTGAATGTCTTTTATATATGTGAAGATTAAACTAGCCGTTGAAGGAACCGTTTGAATCTCATCTATTTCTGGTGAAAGATCTTCTCGCTGAGCTTCCGTATTGCTTCTAGAAATAGTGTCAACTTTTGTAGGTTTCACTATACTAGGGTAGACTCAATGTTAATTCCTGGTTGGTCCACATCATGAGAGTCGTTGACTGACTCATCATCTTCAACTGCTTCAATGCTTGATGCAGAGGTGAAGGACTTCACTCTTGATATCTTCAAGTGATAGCCAATAGGTTGAACTTCTTCTTCTTCTTGAAACTTCAGTTTGGTCGACATAACAAAGGCAACTCTTATCAACTTCCACGGTTGAGAGTTTTCAAGTAAAGTAGTCCAAGACTTAGACGAACCTTCAGCTTATGAAAACGGCTCCCTAATAGTTGGGCTATGTGAAAATAAAGTAGCTAATCTAATAACTCTTGAGGGACAACTATTTTGGAATCGAATGAAAACTCTTTTATAATTTCCAAACACCTTCTATGTCATCAAAGAAGATACATTGCAGTTTCACTCACTTACAATTTTATTGAGTCCATCTTCATACTCTCAATGTCTTTTTTATGTTCTGTAGTTATTCTCTACAAGAAATACTCGTTAATTGTTCATTATAGCTCAACTTTGTTATGACTAAAGATCATTAATATAGCATGAAACATACTCGTCATTACCTCACATCAGCGAGAATTGCGTTCCAACATGTGTTTCCCATTTCTACAAATTTTATATGTTGAGGAAATTACCTAACTCAAAACTATTATTTATAAAGAAACAACTTGTTGATTTTTATTATTCGGTTAGTAAGTTCACGTATTTGTTTTTGAGTTATAATGTTCTTTAAATAAATATTTCCTTAAAAAAAATTATTAAGAATGTTATACCATGATTACTAGATTCTGTTGTATGTTAAAATGAATGGTATATACCAGCTAGATATGTTATAAAGATGACTCATTTATATTCACTCATCCAGTATCTTGTCAAAACCTGACCTAAGTAATTGTCGGAACAACCTTGGTGTTAAGGGGTGTTCGGTCCGCCTAACTGAACTATACTTAATCTGTCACATAAGGTTAGTCTTGCTTAGTTTTAGTTCCTTGTGACAAAATTAATTTCAAACAAATTTAATCCGGACAATTCTTTATTTATGTCTAATTATGTATAGTTATGTGCTCGAACACTCCTCTAATATACATTATTATTAACAAATACCACCACCGATAACATTGTTTGTATCTACAATCGTGATTACATTCAACATGTATTTTTTTAGCATGTGTTTCTTTAGTATGGTTCTTGAAGAGGATTGATAGAGTTCTTTCTATCTTACTCTAAGATTCAAAGGGTTAAATGAAACTTCAAAACCAAGACACTTGAAGATGAATAATAATAGGAATTTTTTTTTATGTCCACCTTGTCAGTTTTAAATAGATGTAGACCAATTGAAATTGGGGAGTTCCAATATAATTGGGGCACAATGCATTTGTGGATGAAATTTTGCCAAGTGTCTTTTAATTTTTCATGCCTTATATAAAAAATAATTCATAATTTAAAATGATGTTGGGTTAACAAGCATGGTTTACCCAACCCATGCTGCAAAAGGTAAAGATTTGCAAATCTTTTGTGGGCCATTCATGTCTCAGGCTGGAAGTGATGGCTCCATTGTTAATTCTCCGAACCTGGCAGATTACCTCAATTTCCAACGAGTTTGACGTCGGTGACTACATTTTTGGAATCACCGTGTTAGCATGCATGTAATTATTGAACCGACGGATGGTTTATGAGTTATATGCCGAGGCTGAAATTTTTCGTTCTATTTTGTACTGAGCATATAAGATTTATCTTTTTAATTAATTTAATTTATTGACCCTCTCTTCCCTCCTGTTCTCCTTCTCTTCCGACTTCTCCTTCTCTTCCCGACTTGTCCTTCTCTTGGAATATTAACAATTTTCTAGCACTCAAGAAGAGCTCGTGGGTGAAGGCCTCAACGGTTGAAATTTGGCTCATGAGTGTGTAACTTATAATTTCGTGACAGTCCCGGTAACGAGTAACTGGTGTATGGAGGGAGAGGGGGGAATACACCAAAAGCAATTTTCGTTTTACTTAACGTCTTTTCACTGAGATATACTGCTCATGTAAGTTTACTCACAACTGGAAGAGACAGTTGGAGTAAGCTCTACAACTAAGTTGCTCAGTTGGAGCCAATCACAAAGTTGGTAGCTCAGCTGACTTCTATGCCTGAAGTTCAGCTGCTTGCACCAACTGAGGTTTTAAACAGTTATGCAATGTGGAAGATGGTGGAAGATAAGCTTGTTACAATAACTGAAACCTTAATGAAAGGGAAATGTTAGATTCCCAAGTTAGTGCAGTGCATATGTTAGGGTCAGTTGGTTAGGTACAGAAATTAAAATGTTGAATGTAAAGTACAGAAAGTAAGCACACAGTATTTTAACGTGGTTCGGAGATTGACCTCTTACGTCCACAATTTTCTTTTCAGAGAAGTAATCCACTAGGTAAGCTTACGTGTGCTTCACCAAACGCCCACTTGGATTCTGGGTTCCAAGCAAACCTAACCAGTTCGATTCCGGGTTTGAACAAGACCCCTCAACAATTTTTCGGGCAAGTGTTCAGTCTGTCTTAGTGTTCACCAAGTAACTAGCCTCAATCAAGAAAGGGAACTTCTGAGAGGCTAGGGGGAAGAGGAGAGAAATCACTCAACTTCTTTTTCTCCAGTCTTCTTGCTTGGAGAGAGAGAGAGTTGAAAAGTTGCTTGTACCGCTTCACTCTTTGTGTTGTCTCTCAGCACTTTCGAGTGCTTTTTCTTTAATTGTATCAACCCCCATTTTAGCCTTGTTGTGGAGACCTCTATTTATAAAGGAAAGGTCAAAGCCAGCTGTTGGAAAGAACTGTTTGACCTCTGCCAAAAGCATGGCACTCCACGTGCTTTACTGGTAACTTTTCCAGAAATGGTACCTGTGACCATGCTTTTTGCACGTCGTTGTTGTCGGTCCATTTATGGTAAGTTTTCCAGCTGACTTGTGCTCCCAAGTAGATTTACAAACTGGATAGTAGCTCCTTTATCTTCGACGTCTTCTCATCTTCGCTTCGAGACACCTTGACTTTGGACACAACTTCTCTTCATGCCAAATGTATGCCTTCAGTTGCATGGTTCAGTTATGGAGTCAACTGAGGTGCTGTCCAACTGAGTCCATGCTTTAATTAGGGTTGATTTTTGAACTGACCTTGAGTCTCAACTGAATGTGATCCCTCAGCTGATTCTGGGCCTCAGCTGAGTTTGAGCCTCAGCTGAGTTCTTCACAAACTTCCTTCTCTAGTCTAGTTGAATTCTTCTGCTTGACTCTTGTAAAGATAAAATCCCTATGCTCAAACAGTGAGCTCTTGCTAAATAGACTAAAGGCAATCATCTACTCGGTCAGGGTTAGTTGGGTTTTAGGCATCTTTCGAAACCTTTATAAATTTCCTAACAATTTCCCCCTTTTTGATGATGCCAAAACCCTAACTGTCATCACCATCCTTTCCTAACTAATGCCACAAACTAATACCAACAAGACTAAAAGATAGACTAGATTTTAGTCTTTAAAAGAAAAGTATGAGCACAAAAAAAAATAAAAAAATGCTGACCTCGAACTTGGACAATGTGATGTTTGTCAACAAGTGAGGTCAATTACCGAAGACCTTTTAAAAACCAGCAACTTGTTATAACAGATAACAAGTTGAGGGGGATTACAGTCACAACTGAGTTCTAGAGAAACTACAATCCTCACTTCAAATCTACTCTAGGTCTTTGTCTTCTCCACCTTCTTGAGGATGGTCTTCAGCTTCCATAAGGCTGAGCTAACGTCAGTTGAAGGTATTCAACTTTCAAATTGAATACCTGTCTCGAGCCACGGGGCGAGACTGAGATACCTTCGTCAGCCTTCTTCTCATTAGCCTTGGACTTCTTCTTCCTCGCTTCTCTGAAGGCTCGAGGCTGACCACCTATCAACACTATTCTTCAGCCTTCACGATCTCTATTCCTACCGGCCTTCCTGCTGGAAAACTGTCACAGCAGGACTCTACAAGAGAGTTAGCCATATTCTTCCCCCCTTTTGGCATCAGCAAAAAGTTAAAGAGGGAGAAGGGAAGCAGGAGGCATTCCAGGTTCCTCCTCTTTCTTCAACGATTCAGAGGAAAAAAGCTCATCTGAGACTAATTTGCCGATGAGGTAATCTTTGAATGGCATAGTCTCAGAAGGAAATGCCTAGGATCGATCTAGGCTACTGATGTATAGATCACATATGACCTATTCTTGTGACGTGGGATTGCAGATCTTCGACTTGATGTGTACTTGGAAGAACACCTCTGGGATCCACATTAACTAGTTAACACCACAAAGTAACCACATCACCAAAAGCCCTTTAAAGCATCTACGTCTCATATAGCCATGAACATAACGTTCAGATTCAGGGCTGGCGGAAGAAGAGTTCCGCTTTGCAAAGTGGGAAGGCATATTCTCAATCTAGTAGGTTTTTCTAAAGAGGAAGATAAATCTTAGCAAGAGAGAAACCACAAAGCAAAAATTTCATGAGAGAGAGGCAGATAATTTTGGAGTAGGAGATACGAATCCTGGATGTTATGAAAAATAAATTGCAAAGCCCTCAATTTATAGGGGATTTGAGATCTAATTCAATGGATCAAATCAACTCGTGCAATTTCTTCAAGATAAACGGCATATTGTAATGCAGCATTTCAGAAAAAGCTGCTCCAGGAATGACGGCGATGGAACCTGTCATGAGGCGGTGTAGAACACTCGCGCGCGTGAGGACTGTTGGTGACACTATGTCAGCCCAATCGCGATCTACAAGCATAGTCTAAGGGACTAGACCAGCTTTCCAAAGAGGTGACCGCTTGGCTAATTCAATGCGAATGACTTGTAACAGATGCTTGAATTAAATTCAAGGTATCATCCTTAATGAGAAGGAACAAGTCAACATAACGTTACTCAGTCGGTGTTGACCACGACTGACTCTTCTACTCAGCTAGCTGTCAATTGACTCAAGTAATCAGTTCAGTGGAGGTTTGACTCCATCACTCAGTTGAACTAAACGGGAAGGCAAAATAGCTCAGTTTTCCCTTAAGTTGAGATTCCCCCTTAACTTGTGATCTCCATCTTCATGGCTTCTTCTTCGATTGGGTTGAGCAATCTAAGGAGTTGACACAACATCTTGAATCGAGCTTCCATCAATGGCTTTGTGAAGATATCAGCTCTCTAAATGTCAGTGTGAATTTTCTCAACAATAACATCCTTCTTTTCGACATGATCACGGATGAAGTGATGCTGAATGTCGATGTGCTTAGTTCTGGAATGGTGAAATGGATTCACCGTGATGGCTATAGCACTTGAATTGTCAGAGCAGATGGGTACCTGGCCAGTCTTCACTTTGTAGTCTCTCAGCTGCTGCTTCAGCCAGAGGACCTGCTTACAGCAGCTTCCAGCTACCATATACTCCGACTCCGTTATGGAGGTGGCACGCAGACTTGTTTCTTCGAGAACCAAGAAACTAACTTGCTTCATAGGAACTGACAATGTTCAAAGATTGATCGCCTATCAACTGTGTCTCCGGTTAGGTCTGCGTCTGAGTAGCTGGTCAGTTCAATGTTAACATTAGTTGGGTACCGCAGTCCTATGTGGACTGATCATTTGATGTACTTGATGATATTCTTTGCTGCGTGCAAGTGAGCTTCCCTAGGCTCAACCTAAAATCTTGCACAGACTCTAACTGCATATGAGATATCTAGTCGACTAGTAGTTAGATACAGGAACGACCTGATGATCCCTCTGTATATCTTGGCGTTGACGAGCTTCCTTTTCTGGCCCGGGTTGATCTTCCAATTTGTATTTATTGGGATCTTCGTGGTCCGGCTAGAGGTCAGTCCAAATTTAGAGTTCAACTCCTTTGTGTACTTGGACTGATTGATGAAAATTCCTTCTGGTGACTGCTTCACCTGCAGCCCAAGGAAATAATCCATCTCTCCTATCATGGACATTTCAAATTTGTCCTTCATAAGTTGGGAGAACCTCTTGCACAGATCTTCGGACTCGGATCCGAAGATGATGTCATCGACATAGATTTGCACCACTAGGATGTCTCCTCCGACTTTGATGGTGAAAAGGGTCTTGTCGACTGAACCTCGAATGAAACTTGATTCGAGTAGAAAGCCACAAAAGGTTTCATACCATGTGCGCGGAGCCTGTTTTAGTCCATATATGGCTTTCTTCAGCTTGTAGACTCTGCCCTCACTAGTTTCAAAATCGGAGGCTGAGCTACATAAACATCTTCTTTGATGTTGTCATGGAGAAACGCACACTTCACGTCCATTTGATAGACTTTAAACTTGTGATAAGCGTCGTAGGCTAGGGAAATCCAAATTGCTTCCAGAAGAGCAACTGGAGCGAAGGAATCCTCGAAGTCAATTCCTTGCTGCTAGCAGTAACCTTTAGCTACCAGTCTAGCCTTGTTTCTCACAATACACCCAATGGTGTCAGGCTTATTTTTGAAGATCCACTTCATCTCAATTACCTTGACCCCCTCAGACCTATCAACAAGTTCCCATACAGAGTTTCTGAGAAACTCGTTTCTGAGAAACTCGTTGATCTCTTCTTGCATAGCTTGGGTCCAGTGGATACATCTCAAAGCTTCCAAGATGTTTTTGGGTTCAGGCACATCTGCCACAAAGCATGCAATCATGCTTACATCTTCTGCCAGTTCCAACTTTCCTAGTATCCTGAGCTCATCAGCATGATGTGCTTCCAAAGTTGATTCATCATCAGCTGAGGTTCCTGACTGAGTCGGAACATAAGCTGAGGACTCTACAACTTGAGCTGACTGTCTGGTTTGGACACCGACTTGCAGATTTCCTATCACGGGATCATTAACGTAGTCCTCATACCAATGTTTATGCTTCCTAGCTCGCTTGGCTGAGTCGAGCATCATGATAGAATAGTTCGGTCTTGGAGACGTCGGAGGTGCCGATCTTGGTCATCTTGCTTCTGGTGTAGTTCCATCCTCAGTTGGAGTTGAGGGATGAACTAGGGAGCTGGTTGATCTTGGACTGGGATGTCCTGGACCTAATATCTGCTCAGTTGCTTCTCCTAACTGAGCTTCAGCTGTGGTTGGCACTTGGTCAGTTGGCTCTGGAGTTCCCCATTGATTTGAGGCGGGATCTTTAGTTTCGTCGTCAGAAGAGTACACTTCTTCGACTTCAGCTGACAAATAAGCGGCTCTGCTAGATTCTTCAATCTTTGAGCTTGAGATCTTGTCTCAGCTGGCTGGGTCGGTGCACTTCCTTCAGCTGTCTCCTGTACTCAAAAGCAGATTCATCAAACAACACATGAGGTGTTATTCCATAATTCTGGAGCTGGTGTTGAAAACTCTGTAAGCTTTAGACCTCGCAGCATATCCTAAGAATATCCCTTTGACAGCTTTCGGCTCAAAGGTTTTCAACTGAGCCTTTCCATTGTTGTGGATGTAACACTTAGAACCGAACACACAAAAGTAGGAAATGTTTGGCTTCATGTTCCTCCACAACTCGTATGGAGTCTTCCCTTGCCATTTTGTGAGGAGGGATCGGTTCTCCGTGTAGCACGTTGTGTTGACAGCTTCTGCCCAAAATCTCATTGGCAGAATTGTGCTGGTGAACATGCAAGTTGCCGCATCCTTCAACGTTCGATTTCTCCTTTCAGTTACTCCATTCTACTGTGGAGTCCTTGCAGCTGAGGTCTAGTGGGTTATGCCTTTCTTCTCGCAATACTCAATGATAGACTCATTGATGAACTCAATTCCGTGATTAGATCTGATGGAGATGATAGATTTTCCTTGCTGATTTGCAAGTATATCCATCAGTTTAAGCAACTCTTCTCTCGTCTCATTCTTGTGTGCCGTGAAGATCACCCAAGTGTACCTCGAGTAGTCATCAGTAACTACCATAGAGTATTTATTTCAATTTAGGCTCTCAGGGGCGACCGGACCGAACAGATCCATATGGATCAGTTGCAGAACTCGATCCTTCGATGGCAATAATTTAAGACGAAATGATGCTCTAGCCAACTTTTCGAGCTGACAAGCACTGTACTGGTGTATTGGACATAACTTCAAGTCCGGTATTCCAACTGCGTGTTGTTGGCGAGCTAGTGCGTTCATGGTTTTGAAGTTGAGGTGGTTGAGTCTTTTATGCCATAGCCAGCTTGTTTCAGAGCTGCTCTTGGATACAAAGCATGTTTCTGGCGAGCTACTCGACCAGTCAGTGTAATGGACTCCACCTGATGAAAATCGTCTACCAAATAGAAACCCTGCACCCCTGTGCATCAAATTTTATAGAAAAACCATTATCGCACAGTTGGCCTACGAAGAGCAAGTTATGCTTCAATATGTTTACCAAAGACAAATTTTTAATGGACACAAGCTGAGTTTCGAATGTACTGGATCATTTGGTTTTTCCTTGAGAGTCATCACAAAATGTTACTATACATCCTTCTCGAAGCATGATGTCTTTGAGAAGATTCTTCTAGGGTGTCATGTATATGGAGCATCCGTTGTCTAACACCCAGACAGATTCAGCGGCTCTTCTCTTTTCCCAGTTCATCTCGGTCCTCTTCCGTTGACTCTTCATGCAAGGCTATAAAGCACTGCTCTGTTCTAGCTAGACTGGATGGCTAGTAAGTTTCTTCTCCTTCTAACTCTAAGAATACGTCAGTATCATCGATGTCTTCCTCAACAATCATTATCTTAGATTTCTCCTTGGCTTTTCCTCGGAGGGCTTCCTTCTCCTTCATTGAGAGGTTAGGACAGTTGGCTTTGAAGTGTCCTGACTTACTGCACTCAAAGCCGCCTTTGCTTGGATTCATGGAGGATGGGTCAGTTGAGCACCGCATGCTCAGGCTAATCCTCCTGTACTTGTCCTTTTTGGAGTTCATCTCCTCGAGTTGATTGGTCAGCACTTCGACCCTTTTCTCGAGTTCTGACCTGCTCAACTAATCCCTAGCTGAGGAGTCAGCGGACCGTGAGGGTCGGACGAACTTGGACCTACCCAATTCAACTCGAAGTGCCATGGACTTGGCTGAGCCTTCCTCGGTCTGTTATATTTTTTGAAGCTTTCAAGGCTTCAGTCGGACGATATCATACTCATTTACCTTGAGCATGGAGAACAACTTCTCAATTGTCATCGAACTCAGGGCACTCCGATTTTGGTGGACAACTTTATAGACTGTCCAGTCTTCACCAAGCACGGAGAGAACCCTGAGGTTCATCTTAAACTGAGTGTATTTGCCTTTCCTAATACTCTCAATGTCCATAAGGACCTCTATGAATCTCAGCTCCATTTTGTAGATGCATTTCCCAGAAAGCTGAAAGAAGTTTTTGAACTTCTGACAAGCTAAGGTGAACTTATTCTCCTTAATCTAGTTAGAGCACTCACAGAGTGTAGCTAAGGACTCTCACATATCTTTTTCCGTGAGGCAATTGATAATCTTCGGCAAGTAGGCATTGCCAACTGTGTAAGAGATGACGCTCTTAGCGATGTCATTTAACAGCGCGATGTCTCTTTCTTCCTTGGTGTACTGGTGGATGCCTTTGGGTTCCTCCTTCATCATCTCTCCTTCTCCTAGAGCGATGGGAGTCACCAGCACTGACTGAGTCACCTGGATGGGACCATTTTCATTGGTTTCTCGCAACTTGTGAAGTCTAGCAGTTAGAGCCATTTTAAGGCAAAATCTCCATGTTGGATAATCATCCATGGAGAACTCCAACAAGCTTCCCAGCAGTGTCAGGTTCATCTTTCCAGCACACCACAATAGACAAACAAAAAAACATGTAGCAGAATGCATTAAAAGATTTCAGAAAATATCTATTCAGTTGACCACTGAAAGATATACTTGACTAACACCATGTGAATTAGGAACAACAATCTTTTGAACCACTGCTCTGATACCACTTGATGGTCCCGGTAACGAGTAACTGTTGTATGGGGGATACACCAGTAGCAATTTTTGTTTTCCTTAACGTCTTTTTTACTGAGATATACTGCACAGATCAATTTACTCACAACTGGAAGAGACAATTGGAGTAGCTCTATAACTGAGTTGCTCAGTTGGAGCCAATCACACAGTTGGTAGCTCAGCTGACTCCTATGCCTGAAGTTCAGCTGCTTGCACTAACTGAGGTTTTAAATAGTTATGCAATGCAGAAGATGGTGGAAGATAAGCTTGTTACAATAACTGAAACCTTAGTGAAAAGGGAAGGTTAAATTCCCAAGTTAGTGCAGTGCATATGTTAGGGTCACTTGGTTAGGTACAAAAATTAAAATACTGAATGTAAAGTACAGAAAGTAAGCACACAGTATTTTAACGTGGTTTGGTGATCGACCTACCACATCCATGACTTCCTTTTTAGGGAAGTAATCTACTAGGTAAGCTTACGCGAGCTTCACCAAACGCCCACTTGGATTCCGAGTTTCAAGAAAACCTAACCAGTTCGATTCCGGGTTCGAACAAGACCCCACAACTCTTTTTCGGGCAAGTGTTCAACCTGTCTTAGACTATTGATTCTAAGGAAGCAACTCTTGGATTCCTGATTCTAAGGGACCTCTGCTTGGATTACGGGTTCCAAGTGACCTGGTATTGGATTACGGGTTCTAAGGGACCTAGTATTGGATTACTGGTTCTAAGGCACCACTGGACTTTGATTCCGGGTTCAATGTCAGACCTGGGTATCGACTTTTGGGGGGAGAATCCAACAAGGAAGCCTCAACACTCTAGGGGAGTGGAGGCTTCAACCTAAGGCTAAGAACTCAATCTCTTTGAGACAGAGTTCTGAGGGGATACAAAACAAGCAAGGACTAAGTTGCTAGCCTCAATCAACAAGGGAAACTTCTGAGAGGCTAAGGGAAAGAGGAGAGAAATCACTCTACTTCTTCTTCGCCAGTCTTCTTGTTTGGAGAGAGAGAGAGAGGTGAAAAGTTTCTTTCGCTGCTTCACTCTTTGTATTGTCTCTCGGCACTCTCGAGTGCTTTTTCTCTACTTGTATCAACCCCCATTTTAGCCTTGTTGTGGAGACCTCTATTTATAGATGGAAGGTCAAAGCCAGCTATTGAAAAGAGCCGGTTGACCTCTGCCAAAAGCATGGCACTCCAAGTGCTTTACTGGTACCTTTTCCAGAAATGGTACCTGCAACCATGCTTTTTGCACGTCATTGTTGTCGGTCAATTTATGGTAAGTTTTCTAGCTGACTTGTATTCCCGAGTATTTTCACAAATTGGATTGCATCTCCTCCGTCTTCGACGTGTTCTCTTCTCTGCTTTGAGATGTTTTGACATTGGACACAACTTCTCTTCATGCCAACTGTATGCCTTTAGTTGCGTGGTTCAGTTGTGGAGTTAACTAAGCTGCTGTCCAACTGAGTCTGTGCTTCAGTTGGAGTTGATGTCCCAACTGACCTTGAGTTTCAACTGAGTGTGATCCCTCAGCTAAGTCTGAGCCTCAGCTGATTTCTTCTGCTTGACTCTTGTAAAGATAAAATCCCTACGCTCAAACAGTGAGCTTTAGCTAAACAGACTAAAGGCAATCATTTACTCGGTCAGGGTCAGTTGGGTTTTAGTTATCTTTCTAAACCTTTATACTTTTCCCAACATTTTGTGTTTTAGATATAATTAATTGGGGCTTGCTTGAGTTAGGGCCTATTTTTTTATTCATATTTATTTAAACTAATTTACCGAATGAGTAATAATTTTCGTGTTTTTAATTTCATAAATTTGGGTGCCTATAATTTGAATTGTGCTTTGCTTGAATTGAGGCTTCGTTTTTAATCTAGAATGATTGATTAAATCTAATTTGTAGAAAAACCAAAAATCCTTCCCAAATCAGTATGTATTTTATAATTTCTGTGTTTTGCATTTCATGAATTTGGGGTGGCTTGAATTGGGGCTTCAGTTTTAATCCAGATTGATTAATTAAAACTAATTTCTTGAAAAACTAAAAATCTTTCCCAAATCAGTATGTAGTTTATAATTTATGTGAATCTGATTTCATGAATTTGTGGTGGCTAGAATTTCAAATTGGGGGTGGCTTAAATTGGGGCCTCGTTTTTAATCGAGATTGACTGATTAAAACTAATTTCTAGAAAAACCGAAAATCATTCCCAAATCTGTATGTATTTTATAATTTTTGTGCACTTGCTTTCATGAATTTGGGGTGGCTTGAATTGGGATTTGATTAATTTGGGAGTGTTGATTTTCATGTAGTTTTTAAATTGCGGTATTGTTACTTCACTAATTTGAATTGGGGTAGTGATGCTTCACTGATTAGTTTGTGCTTAATTTAGTTTAATTTGTCGATTCCATTCGTCTTGAATATTATGCTATGATTGTTGTAATTTAGCTATATATGATTCTGTTGTCGAAACCCAATAGGTGTTGAATATGGTTTATCCTTTGAATGTTGCGTTGGGTTTGGCGGAGCCTGCTCCCGTTGAATCTCTTGAATAGAAACCATCTGAAAATATAAAAAAAAGATGAGGTTGTTCATAATGAGAAGACTTTAGTGGATAATACATTCCCGATTATTCAGAATGTAAAAAAGAGGATTCTCCCGATATGCCGGTGAATGTTGAGAATGTTTCAATGAAGGTTGAGAATGAGGAATTTAACCAAGAATATTTGCATAAGAAGCTGGTAAAGCGGTTGATTAAAAAGGAATATGAGGTATGTGGTGATGGTACTCCCTCAATGGAAGAAGTAGATGATATTGATCCTTCTAAGGAGGAAATAAACCTTATGTGCAAAGTGCTTGAGGAAAAATTATCACATGGCAAAGAATTCCCAGATTTAGAAAAGGTGTATTTGTTGTGTTGTGAATATGCACATATTAGAGGCTTTAGCGTTTGTAAAGGTGAGCAACATTATTTTGGTAAAGGGGGTGAAATTCGTTGGAAGATGTTTAATTGTTCTTGCAACGGGGTGCCTAATAATAGGAGTATGAAGCATAGGCTGGCTGTCTACAAGAAATTGATTATTCAGACCGATTGCAAAGCAAAGCTGATTGTGGCAAGAGAAAATTTAGGAGTTTTTAAAGTGGTTCTATTTGATATCGAACACAATCACGATCTTATACGTTTCGATCAAAACTATCTCTTGAGATCTAGTCGTAATTTGAATCACGCTGAGAAGACTGTCTTGGATGCTTTGACATCAATTGGGATTGGTGTTAGCAATGCATGCAAGTTCATGGAAAAAGAAAGCGGGGGCGTTCAAATGTTGGTTTCACTCGAAAAGATGCTTATCATTACATTGAACAAAAGAAAAAAAACAAACCAGAGTTGAGGATGGAGATGCATGGATGCTAGTTAACTATTTGGCTAAAAGGTCAAATTATGAGCCCTTCTTTTGGTGAAGGTATCAGTTGGATGGCGATGGTCAAATTTTAAATGTTTTCTAGTGGAATACTAGATGCGCCATCGATTACGATTCCTTCGGAGATGTTTTATCAGCGGATACCATTTCGGATGAGTAAATACAATTTGATTGCTACTCTATTTGTCGGCATCCACCACCGCACTTAGAACGTGTTGTTTGGCATGTCACTTATGTCAGACAAGACCACCAGTTCATTCATGTGGTTGTTTGAAACTTTCCTAGAATCCATGCACCGTAGTCATCCAAAAATGATCTTCACCGATCAGTGTTGGGCCATGATGAACGTGATAGATGCGTGCTTTCCCAATTCAAAGAATCGTTTGTGTCAGTGGCATATTAATAGAAATTGCACTTCAAATTTCCTTAAATCGAATGGTGATGCCTCTTTCAAAAGGTTATGGAACAAATGCATGAACTTAGTTGAGACTGAAGATGACTTTGACAATACTTGGAGCGAGATGATGTTGAATTACGAGATGATGTTGAATCCATGCACCGTAGGTATCCAAAAATGATCTTCACCGATCAGTGTCCGGCCATGATGAACGCGATAGAAGCGTGCTTTCTCAATTCGAAGAATCGTTTGTGTCAGTGGCATATTAATAGAAATTGCACTTCAAATTTCCTTAAATTGAATGGTGATGCTTCTTTCAAAAGGTTATGGAACAAATGTATGAACCTAGTTGAGACTGAAGATGACTTTGACAGTACTTGGAATGAGATGATGTCGAATTACCAAATTGAGAACCCCTCATGGTACAAGGCAACAATGCACGATCTTTGCCACTGATGGTCTTCAATTTTCAGCCGTGGTATTTTTAGTGCGAAGCTTTTGGCTACATCTCAGAGTGAAGCCAGAAACAGTGCGCTAAAGACACTTTTGCATGCTAATATCTCCATGATTGAATTTGTTCGTGTAATACCCCGAGCTTCTATAACATTAGAGAGCGTATTAAATAACCTTATAAGTTTAAATGACGAGATTTGAAGAATAATTTTTTTTTTCTAAATAAATAGAAATGAGTAAAACGACTGAAATGCCCTTATGTGTTTTTGCGTGAGATTATCTGTTCTATTTCTTGAAATGATAATGTGATACATATTTTGAGCTTGCTTATATGAGAATGAATACGAGTATGATTTTCAAAAAATTTCCGAAGATTTTGATTTGAAGTGAATATTGTTGATAATCGAGAAATCGATATGCACCGATGAACTTAGAATAGATTTTAATTAAAATCTTTGAACCTAGAATTAATTCTAAGATCATTGAGATAAGATAGAAGCTTATCCGAGATTATTTTAAGAAGGTTATAAGAATTGAATTATTAACGGATTAATAAGCCGATTAATTCTTAAGTTTTCTTCGTTATATGGAATCTAGACTTAAAAATTAGATAATCGGAATTCATAATTTATTTATTGAGATGTGAATTAGGTTTGAGATGTTTTTAATGTCAGAAACGAGATGAAGAGAGATTAGACCCATTTTGAGCATAAATGGAATAATATGGACGTTTTATCCGGAAAACTTTTTACGACCAGGTAATTAATACCCGTAATAAAATAATGAGACAAATTCCACTCATCTCTCTCCCTCTTTACCGCCATCTCTCTCTATCTCTCTCCCTAATCTCTCTCCATGTATACTATGTAGCATTAATCATTAATATTCTTTAATAATGAAGCAAATCTTAGTAAATTGTGATGCATATATTGCTTGCAAGATCCATCACATCAAACTAAGTTCCAACACAAACACCATCATTTTTATTCTAAATGTTGGTAATCAAGTGCATGCAAAATTTATACAATCTATCTCTCTCTCTCCATACAAGAAAAGAATTGTTTCCATTCACAATCCATCTCTCTCTCTTTCGAAAATCTCTCAAGAAAGCCAAAGAAGAAAAATCCTTTCCCCCTCTCTCTCTCTAATGCCGTAACATATACACACTCACACATACTTGGAATTTCTTCCATTAAAGCCTTGTATTCAAGCTCTAATCTCATGAAAATCAAGAGAAGATCATCATCATCATCTTAGTTCTTCCAAACCCCAAGTTGAAAGGTAATAATTCTCCAAGTTCTTGAGTTTAAAATCCAATCATCATCTTTATTTCTTCACAATTTTTGGCTCTTAAGCCCTAAAATGGATGATTAATTTTTGTTTCGTATTTTTCTTGAGGATTCAAGATAAGTTCTTCCAAGAGACATCCAAGCTAGAAGTTGAGCCCCATTTTCCCCCATCATTTCGATTTCAAGAAGATCAAGAGGAGAAAATCCCATTTATTTTCTAAAGTATGATAATTCATTTGATTTCTTGTATATATGTATCCCTCTAAGCTCTAAAAGAAAGAAAACATGCTTGCATGGCATTTATTTTATGTTTAGGCAAACCTAGGTTATTGATGTGAAGATCGAGTGAGGAAAAATCAATAGGAGAATCGAACTCTAGGAGTTAATCGATGAATTAAGAGGAGAAAAAGAAATTAAAAACCCTAAAATATTGCTAATACCGAAAAATAGGAAGAAAAATAAGAAAAAATGATTTTCTTGAGTTTTTTTGTTACTTTGATGCTTGATTTATGTTTTTGAACATGTTGTAAATGAATATATATGCCTGAAAAATTGAGAAATAATTGCTCTAAAAATTGACCTAAATGCCGTGAGTTTTGGGAAGAAAAGAAGGAATTATTTTGTTGATTTTGTTGATGATTTAAGTGATGTTTCGAGCATGAGATTATTATGAAATGTGATGATTTAATCTTTATGTTGTTAAGTATGAGAAAAAAAATCGACACATGCATGTGATTTTTGAAGAAATAATTATATGATGATATAGTAATTTTGATGTTAAAATGATGTTGATGTGTATTAAAGTGTTAATTTGAATCCTAGATGATAGTAGGATTTATTGTGATAAAAGAATAAAGTTTTAAAGCTTTAAAAGTGTTAAGAATTAAAAAGTACATAGAAGAATATATCTAATAAGTGTTTTAAGTGTTCTAAGTGTTCATAAGATAAATCTTGATGATTTGAGTTTTGATTAAATTAAATCAAAAAGAATTTTTGTAATCAAATTAATAAAATAATCTAGATTTTTATTGAAATAAAAATTAATTGAAGAATCAAGGAAAATTTATTAATTAAGAAATTAGTCTTAATTTAATAAATAAGACAAGAAAAGAAATTTATTAACTAAATAAATAAGAGTCGAGAAAATCGAGTTAAAATAAAGAGAATAAAATGATAAGAAAATAAAGAGAAGTTTTAATCGAGTCGAGAAAAAGATGTTAGACGAGTTAAGTTTACATACTCGTATAGTTTAACCAAGGAAATAACGGAATAAGATATCGAGTAATGATTTTGAAAGTAATTAATTAAAATTAATTAAATAAGTTGTTTTTCAAACCGTGTGGATTAAGAATAAACCGAGAAAAATTGCCGAGATAATAATTAGAAGAGTAATAGTTGAGTTAAGAATGACAATCGAGTTAGAAATAAAAATGAAATTCCTATTTCATAAGAGTTTAATAAAAATAAAAAGAATTTTTATTAATTGAGTAAAAATTTATAATAGGTTTCATAAGACAACGAGTTTGGAAAAGTGTTGTTTATAAGTCGAGAAAGATAAATTATATTGTTTGAGTTTTTATTTGAATTAAATTCTAAAATAAAAATTGAATAAATGTTAATGTGTCTTGAAATATGATTGAATTTGAAACAATTTGTTTGATTTATTATGCAATTGAATTAATATGTTGAGTGAATGCTATTATTTGGTGATAACGTGAAGAATTATTAAGTTTGTTTGTATACAAAATAATTGAGCTATTGAGTTGTTAATTAAATCAAGAATTGATTAAGTTTATAAAAGAAAGGTCGAGTAATAGAATTTAGATAGACGCCGTTTCATAATTAAAGCGAGAAGTGCTAAGACATTGATAGTAGTATTAACGAATCATCGAGTAGAGTCAATGGCTTAAATACGAGAATGCGAGATTGTCTTAGAAAAGAATAGCTTTGAGAGAAACGACTCAAGTAGAAGTCCTTCAGTCGAAACCAACGTCTAATATCCGTCTTTGCGTAGTATCTTATTTTCTTTATCGATGTCGAACTGTGAAGGATCAAGCCGGACGGAAAAGTAAGCGAGGACAGATAGCCCTTAAGCCGCCTAGCTATAACGTCGGAAGTCAGGTGGGCTTTTCTGAACCAAAACTGTCGATGAATGTTATTATGCTATCGAGTATTATTATGTGATTCTTAAAATGCGATTGACTTGCCGTTTTATTGAGTTTGGTATGTGTTATCATCTGTTTGCTTGAGATTATTATTATTATTTTGTGAAAGGCAGGAACCCACGTGTGGTATGTTAAATGTTGAGGTGACTGTGAGCCTTGCTTCGGTTAGGCCGGTCACAGTGTTCGAGAAGGAGGCCTACTTCTCGGCACAGTGAGTGAATTTATGACAGATGATGCATACTGTTGAGTATATGTTATATTTGACTGCGCAGTCTATTTAAAAGAAAATGTTTTAGCATGCACAAGTAAAACCGTTTTAAATCGTATAGATACTTTTGAAGTTTCGGCAAGGCAAGTTCAATTAATATAGCCCTTAAGAGCATCTTTTTCCAAATATTTTCGGCATATGTTCACTAAGTACGAATTACTCAGCCCTGCGTGTATTTCTAAACGTGCAGGTTGACAGGATGGTGATGGCATGGACGCTTGGTGTTGTGGTGTTTTTGGTTGAGTCGAGTCAGATGTTGGACTAGCATTTGCACGTCTTCATACGTGTGAATGTTGGGAATTGAGTCGAGTTTCCGCTGTAACTCTTTTGAAATGAAAGTATGTTGATATACACTTTGATACTTGTTTTTGATCCCGAGCAATGTGCTCGTTGGTTTTAATGTTTTGTTGAATCTCGTTCTCCATAACTTGAAGTACTTATCATATTCGTGTTGATATGTAGTTTAAAATGCTCGGTTTTTGCTTCAATATGTCTTTGATGATCTTATTCGAATGATATTGCTTTTCATTAATCTTTTCCCCGAGCATGTTCCCCGTGTTTGAGTTGATTGTTAGTTGGTTAGGTTGTGTTATTGTTCGTAAGTCGCACCTCGGGAGTCGGGGTGTGACAGTTCGTCAGGTCGAAGAAGTTCAAGATACATGGCGGTTGAAGGATAGCGTAGAGGACATATATGCCATTTGGCTACCTGGCCAAATCCTTCAAGATAATGAACTACTAACTCATGCAGCCATTATCTACACATGAAATGTTTATAAAACATTTGAGTTTAGTTTGACTCAATCTTTCAATTATGTTCTTGACGAATTTGGACGTGATGTTGGGAACAGCAATATTAAGTACATTGCACGGGAAAATAGATTTTCTGAGGCATACCAAACTATTATGTTCAACATGGGAACTTAGTTTGCACGTTGCAGTTGTGGGTTTTGGGAAACTGAGGGAATGATCTGCCCTCAAATTATCAAAGTCTTTGATCGCACGAATGTATCAGTTATTCCTGAAAATTTTATACTCCGGCGGTGGACCAAAAGCGCGAAGAAAGACATGCCTAGCTTGAACAAGGTTTCTGTAGGTTATGAAAGTTCGCTGCTTGAATACATGATATTTGCTAATACCACAATGCGGCATTTACACGAGATGGTGTCTATGGGCTTCAAGCATTCTCCCGCACACGAGAAAATTGCGCAACGAATGAAGAGTTTGAAAGATGAATTTTCAGAGATCATGTCCAACTGCAATGTGCCGAGGTCAGGAAACGAAGCGCTAAAGAAGATATATACAACACCTCGTGGAAAAAAGTTCTGAAATCCGAAGAAGGTGGCTGATAGACGTTTCGCTATTGTGAAAAAATATATGAATGGCTGGAAGAGAACTCGCAAATGGATGCCTAGTATGTTTTGCCCTCTCATACTTGTTTATTGAATGTTAAATCTTTAAAACCCTAACATCAGTAATTGCCACAACCCGGACACCGATCAAGAAAGCGAGGAAATGTTCTGAAAATAATAAAAAGTCAGAGAAAGACACTGCCCGGCCCAGTTCGACTACAGAATTTTATGATAAAGACGACCCTTTTATGCAAGTTGTCTCCTAATTTGAGATTATTATTAAATAGCATAAAAGAAAATTACAAGAATAGAAAAATAAAAAACAAAAAAGAGAAACCTATTGATGAAGTTGTCGTTCACTCTTTCAAAATGAATTTGTAGCCTATCCTCACAGCTATATAGTTAGCAAGTAAGTACAGGGTTGATCCACAAGGAGTTGATTGTCACTATCTCTCAAAACCTCCTTCACCTGTTCAGAAAATTGGGTTTTGCTATCTTGGTCACTACGGCTCTCTTGCCCAATTCGAGAACTTAAGTAAACACTAAACAGTAAACAGATAACTTGATCAATAATAAAAACAACTTGATCTAGACCAAGACATTGTTAAGTGAAAACCCTAGCTTGGTCATTGGTGCAAATATAGTCATTACATGCATACATCGTTAGTTATAGGACTTGAATGCCGAGATCCCTTTTTACTCGTCATGCTCTCAACAAACCCTTCCCTTACCCATCCTTGGGCAATACCTCTGTCATAGTCATCGTTCAGTCTCTTGACCAAGGAGCATTAATCACTAGAAAGGCCCAACAAGGAATCATCACGTCTAGCCCAATAGGGTAGACACCTTCCTCTAATGTTAATCGATCTTAATTGAGATAGTTATGGAAAACACTCCTACTTCCTAAATGGTTAGTGATCTAATATGTCCTAAGTGATTAACGGCCTATTAATCTCTTAATCGTATTATCTCATATTGGAGCAAGTTCATTAACATATCGAGAACACATGCATGCAATTATCTAGTACAAATTAGACCTCTCAAGCATAAGTAATCACCTAACTATCTTGCCTAGATCAAGTATAAATACTTAGCTAGACATGATAATAAAACTACGATCACAATAATTAAAGGAACTCATAAGAAGAACTATATTAGAACTTACGCAGTACGTGAAAAGTAAATATGACCAAAAGTGCTGATGAACAAAACACGAATAAACTTTGCCCATAGGACTTGTTTTAATCCTCACAATCGCTCAAGTAAATAACAGGGAATGAAAGCATAAAAGACGGCCTCCTTCATAGCAGCTAGGCTTCAATATTTATAGGCGAGCACTTAGGGTTTGGGCCCTCGGTCCTTGACATGGAAGGAGTCCACGAGCTACCTTGGGATGCAAGTAATACTTGATAAGCACGACCCTAACATGGCAAGTCACATCTATCTCCAAGAGATCCCTTGCGGATCCTAAATCTAGTCGAATAAGGAAAGATATTTAAGTTAGATCATCTTTTCCTTATCCTTCTAGACCTAGGAGAGAAACTCGCCAGCTAACCAAAGCACTCCGCCTATCTTTCTCTTGACCAATAAAGCTCTACATGACCTACTTCCAGAAATGAAGCTTTCTTTCCCAGTGTTGCCCAATTTCTACCTGCAAGGCAGCAAACCATCTCCTGCCTAAAATATGCCCTCCAAGACACTAAAACTAGACAAAACACACACAAATACTCGATCTAAACTACCTAAGACAGACACTAGAAAGACACAAAATAAGGACTTATCATGCACACACACTTAACCCACACTTGTCCTCAAGTGTGCACAAACAACTTGCCCAAGACACAAACAAAAAGACTCCAAACATGATCAACACAGAAGAGTTAGTCAAAATAACACAACAATCTTCCGAAATAATCTGCAAGTGAAGGGAAAAGAAAATGCAATGCCATCAAACAAGTCAAGACAGAATTGTGAGCTTTTAGGACATCCTTTCCACACTCATCACTTTTGTATTTAGGTTCACTTTTACACTCATAGACTTTCTTGACTTCGGTGTCACCATAGGCTTGCCTGCCCTTTAAATCTAAAGTTCTTAATCTAAATCTCAGAACTCATCATTAGGTTTTTTTAGGGTTTTTAAGCTTAAGGGAATGAGTAGGAAGTATTTAGATCTCGGCTAAGGACAATTTAAATTCATGTTGGGCAATAGGGGTTCCCATCTCCTTCTTAATTCATTACCTTATCTTTTCCAGGCTTAAGCTTTAACCTTTTTCTAGGGAACTTATATTTTTTCGTTTTGTGTTCCCCTAATTCTTCTTTCATTTTTTTTTCTTTTCTTGGGCATAATCCAACTATCAACACAAAACTTATTCCTGCCCAGGATGTACCCCCATCATCTCCTTCCTGCCATGTTCTTCTTTATATTGCGCAGGTTCTCACAACCAGATAAATAACTTTTCAAAGGCAATATCTAAGTGATAGAAAGAATCAATTTGGCTCAAAAGGGGTTATCAAAGGATAATGATATCAGGTAATCAATTCAAGCTCAATGGGATATATGAAAGAATGGCCTAAATCATGTAATTTCAGAGACTATAAACCAAAGTACAGGCAAGTTCTAGTTCTTTCTAATCAAGATATCTTCAGTCACACACAAAGAATGAATTCAATTTAGCTCAAATCCTCACAGTGTATGCTCACAACTCAATCCATCATTCAAGTCATCATCTAGCATGCATAAACTCAACACTGTTCAACAAGCAGCAATTAAGCATAGAAATCATAATATCATCTTGCCAAACAACTCCATGCTGATCGACTCAACAACTTTAAAATAAAAACATATGGTACAGACACCCCACGCACACACTTTGCTTATAGTAAAGTCCATCCATTAAGGCCTCAACCTTTGACTTAACAATTTCTTTTACAAACAATTGGCCTCCCTACACACACACTTTGCTTATAGAAAAGTAGTGGACGTAAAAAGGTCAAGACTCAAACATAAAACAGCATGAGTTATTCGCCTACCTCACCACACATTTTGCAGGGTAAAATTCGGGTAAGGTATTCAATCACTCCACAGACACAAGACAAATAAAACAATAAGACACTAAACGAAAAATAAAGACAAAAAATAATATGACATAAATAGGAGGACATAATTAAGCAGAAGGATCAGAAGCTAACTCTACTTTCAAGTGGCGGGCAAGGCTGTAAAGAGTAGCCTGCATGATCAGTTGCCCATTCCATAGCACCTTGAGTAACTCCTCAGTCTTGCCCAGCCTCTCCAAGACTATCTTCAACTGGGCAGAAGGAGACTCAACCTCCTCCTCATCGATCACTGACTGCTTGGCCAACCTAGCTGACTTCTTGGGCGGCAAGCGTGCTGAAACTGGTTGATCCTTCTCATGCGCCTCCAGCAGACACCATCTTTTTCCATGCTTCACTACCTCCTTCATCCTACTCAACCTTTCCATGTTGAGCTCGTCAGCTGGTGTTACCTCAAAATCCTTCACCTCATCTTGAAGCTCCAACCCCTCGATGTAGGCTGTAACAAAGTGCCCACACGAGTACTTCTGCCCTGCCTTTGCCAACATTGCTCTCAACTGCTCCATCAAGAAGGTTGCAAAATTCAACCTCTTCCTTGTCAACATACAAAATAGTATGTAAATCTCCTTGTTAGCCAACGAGTTCCCGCCATCTCCCTTGCCAAACATGATGTATGCAAAAATCCTATGGGCTATGCGGAGGGCTGGTGTCTTCAGATCAGATGCCTTATTGTCTCCTAACTTGAACTCCGTTCCCACGCTGACCTCTTTCCACAACCGGATCCATTCCTCCTTGGGCAGGTCCACTAACACCTTCTTCCCTGCCCTCCTAAACTCTGGCTTCTGCAACTCCAACACCGTGGTAAACCCCAAAATCTAGTTCAAGTCATTCTGCCCAGCCATAAACGGTTGTCCATTCAATACAAACTCGATCGAGGCCGAGTTCCCTTCACCATCCATTACGAACTCCATAGATCCGTACATCTTGTCTCACCAAGTCCTCATAGATGTGGTAGGATAGCATCAGGAATCTTCCCCAGCCACACCCATCGAACAAGGCCCTCACTTCCATAGCAATGCCCAAGGAGTCCAGGTTGCCAAAATTGACCTCCCTAGGCATGAACACCTTCCTGGCGGACAAGTCTTCCGCCTTCTTTCCCTTCTTCTTCCCTCGTGACTCGGACTTCTCCTTTTTTATTTTTTGAGCAGCTGATCTAATTATCCTCTCCCCTACTATCTGGACATCCTCGTCCTCCTCCGATTCCATCACTCTGTGCCTCTTCCCTGGGTTCTTGGAAGAAGGTGTGGTGACCTTCTTCTCCTCCATGGATGACTCTCCACCTAATGACGAGGCGGCTTCAAACGTGACCTCCTTCGTTCTCTTCTTAGCCTTCTTTCCCAGTTGGCCTTTCTTTCTCTTCTCTTTCCTCTTCTTCTCATCCTTCTTCACTTTTTCACACAGCTTTTTGAAGGAATCATCAGATTCCTTCCCGTCTTCCTGCTCTCCTTCTTCTTCTTCCACAACCTCCATCTCCACGTCGTCGTCTTGCTGTGTTTTTTCTCCTCTGGTTCTGGCAGTGTGTTCTCCGGCGCTACTTCCTCAGCAGCTTTCTCCGGTGCGGAAGAAGTTTCTCCCACCGAAACATCTTGTCTGCTTTCACCTCCTCAGGGGCCACCATTGCTTCAGCGAGTGCACTGGTAATGATCTCTTCTACCTCGACTATGAGAGGATATGGTACCACCCAAGATGCTGGGTCCGCTACGGCTAAAGGAACCTCTAACGGCGGCAATTCTGGTTTAGAGAGGTCAATACGCGTTCTGTGCGGGATCTTGTTAAGTTTATTCTTAGGGTGTGTGGATACCATGGTGGAATTTTTAGGGTTTAAATTTGGGGAAAAAATATGTTGAAGACCGAAATTGGGGGGTTGAGGATGGAAAGTGGATTATGGTAGTTTTTTTAAATTGATAGTTTACGTGGAAAAGTGGAAGGGTTTGAGAGAATAGACGTGGTAGGGTGGCAAGTGGTTATTGGGCTAGAGATAGGTTTTGAGTGTAGTTGTCACATCATACATGGTGTGGCAGTTACTGTCTCAACAGCTGTGTTGCCCAAGTCCATCGCTTAGCCCAGAGCGCCGCTCTTGCCTTCCTACGCACACACTTTGCTCAAGGCAAAGTGTTAGATCCTCATTCTTCCTTTCGCCCAATACTTGTTCTCTGCAAATCATGAACACACTACAATATACAAGGCAAAATTTCTTTTATCCTATGGTTAGACATTTCTACCCTTAATGGAATTAAAATACGCCTAAATTTGATGGAAAACATTTAAATTATGGCTATATTAATCCCTATGTTCCCTTTTTTTTGGAAAAAACGAAATAAAAACATAAAAATAAAAGAATACATACCAGGTTGCCTCCTAACCAGTGCCCCAATTATCATCGTGGGCACGACGTCTACCTTGCCCAAGTTAGGGTTCCATGTCAGAGAGGACCTTCAAGTATTCCTCTGGTTTTTCCAAGACTTGGCCAAAGAAAGCATTCAATCTCTCTCCATTGACCTTCAAAATCTTTCCCGTGTTTGAATTCATTACCTCTACATTCCCATTTGGATATGTGGCCTCCACTTCGAATGGACCAACCCACTTAGTAGATAGTTTCCCCGACATGAGTTTAAACTTGGATTGGTATAACAAAACCTATTTCCCAGGTTCAAACTTCTTGACCTTGATCTACGCATCGTGAGCTTTTTTCATTCTTTCTTTGTACAGCACAAAACTGTCATATGAATTGAGTCAGATTTTCTCGAGTTCCTGCAATTGAAGCTTCCTAACTTGGCCAGCCTCATCCCAATCATAATTCATCTTCTGAACTGCCCAATATGCTCTATGTTCTATTTCCACAGGCAAGTGGCACATCTTGCCAAAGACCATCCTGTAGGGCGACATCCCAAACGGGGTTTTGAATGCTATCTTATATGCCCACAATGCATCTTTAAGACACAAACTCCAATCCTTCTCTGTTGGGCTAGCTGTCTTTCTGAAGATTGCCTTCACAATAAGATTTGACAATTCAGCTTGACCATTTGCTTAAGCGTGATAAGCATTCAAAATTCTATGATGTACTCCATATCTGCTTATTAACCCTTTCACAGCTCCATTGCAGAAGTGCATTCCTTTGAATCGTTTGTGGATGTCACCTTGGCCTCTACCCATTTGGATACATAGTCGACTGCCAATAGTATTTATAGATTTCCTCTTGAGTTAGGCAATGGCACCATGAAATCCATCCCCCATATATCGAATACTTCCACAGGTATGACTGGGGTCATGGGCATCTCATTTTTCTTGCCGATGTTGCCCTCCTTCTGGCATTGAATGCACCGTTTACACCACTCAAAGTTGTCTTTGAATATATTGGGCCAATAAAACCCACAATCTAATACCTATCTTGTCGTTCTTTTTGGTCCAAAATGTCCCCCACACACCTTGAAATGACAATGTGCGAGGATGCTTGCTTGTTCCTTCTCATCAACACACCTACAGATGACTTGGTCAGTATACATTTTCCACAAATATGGTTCATCCCAGAAGTAATATCGACTTTCCACCTTCAACTTATTCTTTTGATATAGGTTGAGGTTGCCTGGAAGTCGTCCCAAGGCAATATAGTTGCATAAGTTGGCATACCATGGATTAGGGTTGTCTTGGGCAAGAGCAAGATGTTCATCTGGGAAAGTTTCCTTGATCAGCTCGATTTCTTCTTGTTGGATGATGCGACTCAGATGATCGGCCATAAGATTTGGGTTCCAGCCTTATCATTGATTTCTAAATCAAATTCCTGATCCTGAAGTAACCAAATCCACCTTATGAATCTGGGTTTGGTCTCTTTCTTGGCCATGAGGAACTTTAAGGCAGAGTGGTTAGTGTAGACTATGATGGTCTTGCCCCCGAGCAGGTATGATCGGAATTTTTCGACGGCGAACACCACAGCTAGTAATTCTTTCTCTGTGGCGGAATAATTGCATTGGGCAGGATTGAGAGTTCTGGATGCATAGTATATGACATGATTCAGTCTTCCTCTCTTCTGCCCATGAAAAGATCCCATTGAGTAGTCACTTGCGTCGCACATCACTTCAAACGACATTTTCTAATCCGGTGGCTGAATGATAGGTGCTGACACCAAGATCTCCTTTAGTGTATGGAATGCCTTCTTGCAATCTTCATTGAAATTCCACTCCACTTATCCTTGTAATAGTTTGGTCATTGGCTGTGCGATCTTAGCAAAGTCTTTGACAAACCTTCTATAAAATCCTGCGTGTCCAAGAAAACAGCGCAGCTGCTTCACATTGGTCGGGTAGGGCAACTTGGCTATGATATCAATCTTGGCCTTGTCAACTTTTATCCCTCGTTCTGATATGACATGCCCAAGGACTATACATTCCTTGACCATGAAGTGGCACTTCTCATAGTTGAGTACCAAACTTTTATCTGATCCATAGACAGTAAAGTCATCCATGAATACCTTTATGCAAGTTTCAAGAAAATATGAGAATATGCTCATCATACATCTTTGTAATGTACCAGGTGCGTTGCATAGACCAAAAGGCATCCTTCTATATGCGAACGTACCGAACGGGCAAGTGAAAGTGGTCTTGCCCTTGTCTTCCTCCGAGATCTAGATCTGCATATAGCCCGAGTAACCATCTAGAAAACAAAAGTACTTGTTACCTGCCAATCTTTCGAGCATCTCATCAATGAAAGGTAACGGAAAATGGTCTTTCTTGATCTTCTGATTCAGCTTCCTATAATCAATGCATACTCGCCATCCTGTTTGTAACCTCATGGCCACCATTTCCCTCTGCTCGTTCTCCACCACTTGAATTCTAGACTTCTTGGGCACGACATGCACTGGACTAACCGATCTACTGTCAGAAATCGGATAGATAATCCCCAGGTCCGACAACTTCAAGATTTCTTTCATTACTACCTCTTTCATTGCTAGATTCAATCTTCTTTGAGGATCTCTGATGGGCACGGCATCTTCCTCGAGCAAGATGGGGTGTCTGCACACAGTGGGGTTAATGCCCCTTATATCGGCCAATGTCCAGCCAATGGCCAACTTGTACTCCACCAGGACTTCTTTTACACGTTTCTCTTCCTTAATAGACAACTCAGCACTTATGATTACTAGTAGCGTCTCTTCTTCTCCTAAGTAGATGTACTTGAAGTGGCTAGGAATTGCTTTTAATTCCAACTAGGGTGATTTCTCTATTGATGGCATCAACCTATCTTCTTGCTTCAGTGTAGGAATCACCAATGGTTCTACTCTCCTTCCTGGTTCTGCATCCTACTTTAGGTAATGTACTGCTTCAATCAGCTCAATGGATCCATCTTGGGCAACAACCTCCATGAGGCCAATTTGGAGAACTACGTCCAACCTATCTTCAATTGCTATTTGAGGCCAAAACTCATCCACCATCTGATCAATGTGGTCAATGCTATGCACCAGTTCCGTGTCACTAGGTTGCTTCATTGTGGTGTAGACGTCGAATGACACTACTTCTCCTCCGAACTCACATGTTATCTACCCCGTAGCGCAATTGATTCTGGTGTGAGCGGTCTTTAAGAATGGCCTTCCTAACAACATGACTGGTGCCTTGTGCAACGATCTCCCCATATCCAGAATATAGAAATCCGCTGGAAAAATTAGGTCTCTAACCCTGACCAAGACGTCCTCTAAAATCCCTTCAGGTCGTACAGTCGACCTATCCGCTAGTTGAATAGCCACCCATGTAGGTTTGAGTGGCCCCATCCTTAGATCATCATACATCGACTTGGCCATGACGTTTCGATGCTCCAAGATCCAGTATGACCTTTTCAATTTTCATATCTCCAATGATGTAGGGAATATAGAACATCCCTGGGTCAGTGCACTTGGTCAGCGTGGGGGTGTCTTGTAGCACTGCAGATACATTCTCACTCACTTGAAACCATCTTTCTTGTGCATAGTTCCATCAAAAACTTGGCACACTTGGGCATAGACTGTAAGGTGGTCAAGAGTGGTATGTTGTAATACCCCAATTTTTTCTAAGTTCTTATGTGCGTATTAACTTGATTAATATGCCTATATGATGAGTTTTGAGTGCTAAAAATTTTCGCGAAAATAAATTTTTCTGTGAAATGACGAAAATGTCTTATGTGCTCTAATGTGACTTTTCTCATTTCGATTATTCGAATTGAGCATGTGATGAATTGATTGAGCTTATTAATGTGAGTTTAAGCTTGAGTATGAAATTCGGAATTTTCTGAGAACTTTTATTTTTAGATGAATAGTAACGTAAACCGAGAAATCCCTAATTGTTTGACGTTTCATTAGAATCTAAAATTTAAAATCTAGTCTAATTAGTTTAATTAGTTTCATTAGAATCTAAAATTTATTCTAAGATCTTTGAGATAAGTCGGAAAATTTTCTGAGATCATTTGAGTGAAGTTTAAAAATAAATTATTTGACGACTCGTTTAATCGAGCAGTTTTTACGAACTTATTCGTTAGAAGGAATCTTGGCATAAAAAATTAGATCATTGGATTCCTTAAATTATTTTGAGAGATATAAGAAGAATTAGAGAGAATTTAGACGACGAGAAAGAGACGAGAAGGTTTATTATAGGATTGAGGGAATAAAATAAAATGACGAGGATATTTTCTACCGGAAAACTTCTAATTCTGGGTATAATTAACGGATAAAAAATCTCATACCTATCTAAAATAGAATCCAATATCCTCCACCACTCTCACTAAGGAGAGAGTGAGCACCACTCTCCCTTTCATTCATCCAAGAGATGTACTCTACTTCTCTCTCAAATCTCTCATTCGATTATCTCCCTTCACTCTCTAATCTTACTAAATCTTGTAAGATTCTCACATGTTAAATGCATCTACATGTGTATTTCTATCTTACACTCCATCTATCTATCACCTCCATCACTCTTCCCTCACAAGCAACAAGCAAAGCTCCATTTCTCTCTCTCGAAATCTCTCTCTGCCGAGAAGAATATAGCAGCAGCAAGGCTGCATATTGCAGCTCTTATCCTCACGTTTTTCACCTTCATCACTTCCATAAACTTCATCCTAACACTCTAGAGATCATCTATTACATATTCATCATCATCCAAAGCCTTAAAACTTGAAGAAACCAGCTGCAAAAGCTCGATCATCACAGCTGAATTTCAGCAGCACAGTTTCGAAGATTTCTTCATGCTAAACCTAGTTTCTTTGATGAAATCATGCTTCATGCTTGAGGATTCTGTGGTGTGATCATCTTCCTTGTATTCAAGATCATCTAAGGAGTAAGTTTCCATCCATTTCATTCTATTTCCAAGCTTGAAACAAGCTTAGAAAACAACCTGATGTGAGCACGGGTGGGCAACCAACAACTACAAGTCAGATTTCAAGAATTAAATAAAGTATGCCGATTTCAAGTCCAATATCAAGATAAATGGGCCAAATGGTGAATATTGATGGGCTAAATCCGTCTTAAAAGGGCTCGTCAACAATCAGACTTCGAAGGCCCAAGAAGAAGAATAAATGGTTGATATTCGTGCATATTGAAGAGGCTAAATGAAGTGTCAAATTAGTTTCATTATTATGAGTTAAATAAGTGACTTTTGAAGTCTTGAGTCATAAGTAGTCATTAGTAGTTAATAAGTGGTTTAATTAGTGTTAAATAAGACTATTTATGAGTTTAATTAGTATCATAAGTACTACCATTATTGGTAGGCTACGAAGAGTCCTTTTCTAGCCTATAAATAGGCTCAATCCTTTGTAATCGAATAACATATACACCTTGAGTTATAAACGAAAATTGGCTTTGCCTTTGTGAGTTGAATTTCTCTCTTGTAGAGTTTTCACTTGTTCCGAACTTATCAAGACTGATGAGCAAAGTCTTGTGGCGTTCAACCATACCGAGGTTCTTGGCTGATTATATAGCCAACGGGTCGAGGTTTTCTTCGCTCTAGGAGGTGATCAAACTGGATTCTCGATCTAGGGAGACCGCTGTCTATTTCTTATACGTCGGGTTCTTGGATCTTTTATCCAACGGGTCCTCCGTCCGTATCATTTGGTATCAGAGAAATCTTGTATTGATCTGATCCTCTATCTTTAAATTTCTTGTAAAAAAAAAACAAAAAAAAAAAACCAAAAAGATATCTACAAAAAAAAAAGATTCTATGGAAGGAATATGTGATCGTTTGGAGAGATTGGAGCGTCGAAGTTATGCTAATCATCATCATCAAACACAGCATCGACGACGTGCACTTCATCGTCTTCAAATGGAAACTAAGTTAATGTTGGCGGAGATTAAGGCTGCCAACGAAGAGTTGAAGAAGCTTGTGGAAGCAACAACGAGGAAGACCTTTTGTGACATGCATTGCCAAAGTTGTGATTCCACACCGCAATTGGAGGCCCAACCAAATGGAGAGAAGGGAATTGAGGACAAGGTGATTGTTCCCCAGATTTTCGACAAGGTTTCTTCCATTGTGGTCGAAGAACTCGAGGATCCTAATCCATTTGTTCTTGTTTCTCAAGTTCATGACAACAACCAACATGAAAGCATAGTAGTTGCAAGTGACCAGAAAATAACGAGGGGCGAATTCATTGTTGAAAGTTGTGCAGATGTGGTATGTGTTCCCTTGGTGCCACTGTTGAGCGTTCCTCCGTTGAATCACAAATCTTCATTTCAAATGTCGTGGTTGAATGTTCATGACAATAACGAGGTGTACTCACAAACAAGGAAATCATTCCAAATTGGAGCAATTCTGGATTTGAGGACAAATCATTGTCAAGATGAGGGGAATGATAGACCCCGAGGTACGTGGTTTGTTTCTATTTTGCAGGTATATCATTTCGATATGGAACCACATACAACTATCAAAATCAAGGATGAAAATCACGTCTTTAAACCCGGAGGATTGGATTGGATGTTACTAAACACTGACCTTTCTTTTGGAAATAAGATTCGGGACGAATCTTCTTGAAGAAGAAGGGAATGATGTGAGCACGGGTGGGCAACCAACAACTACAAGTCAGATTTCAAGAATTAAATAAAGTATGCCGATTTCAAGTCCAATATCAAGATAAATGGGCCAAATGGTGAATATTGATGGGCTAAATCCGTCTTAAAAGGGCTCGTCAACAATCAGACTTCGAAGGCCCAAGAAGAAGAATAAATGGTTGATATTCGTGCATATTGAAGAGGCTAAATGAAGTGTCAAATTAGTTTCATTATTATGAGTTAAATAAGTGACTTTTGAAGTCTTGAGTCATAAGTAGTCATTAGTAGTTAATAAGTGGTTTAATTAGTGTTAAATAAGACTATTTATGAGTTTAATTAGTATCATAAGTACTACCATTATTGGTAGGCTACGAAGAGTCTTTTTCTAGCCTATAAATAGGCTCAATCCTTTGTAATCGAATAACATATACACCTTGAGTTATAAACGAAAATTGGCTTTGCCTTTGTGAGTTGAATTTCTCTCTTGTAGAGTTTTCACTTGTTCCGAACTTATCAAGACTGATGAGCAAAGTCTTGTGGCGTTCAACCATACCGAGGTTCTTGGCTGATTATATAGCCAACGGGTCGAGGTTTTCTTCGCTCTAGGAGGTGATCAAACTGGATTCTCGATCTAGGGAGACCGCTGTCTATTTCTTATACGTCGGGTTCTTGGATCTTTTATCCAACGGGTCCTCCGTCCGTATCACAACCCTATTCCATCGATTTACACGGAAAAGAAAATAAGGGTTTGTTCCTTATTTTAAAAGAAATGATTTTTATTCCCTTGTATCTTGTTTCATGCAAGGAAATGAGCTATAAATCCATCATCTTCCATCCTCCAAGCAAGCCAAAATCCAAGCCAAAGAGAAGCTTAAGTTATTTATTTAAGTATGATTTCCATTTATTCATAAGATGTATATATGTATCTCTAAACCAAGAAAAGAAGAGAAAGATGCATGTTTACTTTATGCATAGGCAAACCTTAGGGTTGTGATGATGAGATGATGATCAAGATGAGGTTTAAAATATGATTTAGGAATTAAAAAGATGAAAGAACCTAAGATAGGTTAAAAGCCCTAAATCGATTAAAATGAGAAAATTAGGAAAAATGAGTTCTTGATGACTTTTGATGCTTATTTGATGATATGATGATCATATATGCTATTTATGATTTTTCATGTAATTTATGTGCAAATATGTGTTGATGATAATTTTTGGTGAATTTATTGAATTTTTATTGAATTTAATTGGTGAAAAATAGTAAAAATATGGATAAATTATGATTTATGAATTTTATGAGATGTATGATGTTTATGAGCATGATAGTATATGAGAATATGATCTAGAGGTGTTTTTAAGATGAATTATGAATTTTGTGATTTATGTTGAAAAATTTGAATTTTATGATATTATGAGAAAAAATGATTTATGATGATAATTATGATGATCATAATGTTAAGATGTGTTAGAGAATTTATGAGTGAATTTTGAGTATGAAAATTGAGAAATATGATTTTTATTATTTTTATGGAATTTATATGAGTAAATTTGGAGAAAAATAAAAGAAATAGGTTTAAAAATAAGATGTGATGTTCTTGATGTTAAAATGAATTTTTGAAGATGTGTTCTTCATATTCATAAGAAAAACTTGAAGATTTGAAGATGTTATAAATTAATTAGAAAAATAGTTATTTTTTTATATATTTCGAAAAAAATGAGTATATGTATATAATGAGGAATTTCATTGAATAAAAATGAAATTGAGGAAAAAATGAGATATTAATTTTATTTTGAATGAATTAAGTAAGAAATAAAGTCTTACAAATTTTCTATGAATTTTGAGATATATATGTAAATATATATATAATAAAAAGAGAATAATGAGAAAAAGAAGTCAATAAGAGTATAAGTATAAAGAAAAATATTTCTTTGATTGATGATGATGTTGGAATGATGACAAATGAAAATATGATGTGAAATTGGATGTTAGTGTTGAAAGAAAAATAATATTAATAATGATATTAATATTTGAGGATAAAAAGAAAAATAGAATAAAAGAAAATGAAATTTTTATAAGGAAATATGAGATAGAAGACATGAGTATGAGATTAAGAGATAAGATGTTCATATTTGAGTTCGTTATTTCAAACGAGAAGTTAAAAGAATTATTATTAAAGAAGTAATAATAATAATAGAATGTTTGATTTAAATGGAATATTTTCATTAGAAATGAAATGTTTGAATGATGTGAGTTATAAGATGATTTTTTTATGTTCTTAAAGTGTGCTTTGAATGCTTAATTGATGTGACGGAATGTTAATCGAGTAAGAAAAGTAGTAGAAGATGAAAAACGAGAAAATAACTATATTATATGAGAAAAATAATGTTCTTAAGAGTTAAAAATATTTTTATGATGAGTAATTGATGTTATATGATGTGTTAAGTAATTCCATGATGATAATTGAGTAGAATTAAACAAGTTTGCTTTTTGAATCGCTTAAAAAAGAATTAAGATGTAGAAGTTAACGAGCAGTAAAGTTTTTACGAGAAAAGCCGTATTTTTATTAAATAAAATGAAAATTGAGCTTTAAATAAAGAAAAAGATAAAATAAAGATTATTTTATTTTAAGTATTTAGTCGAGTATTAAATACGTATATGAGTACATGTTTTGAGTACGTATTTTGAAGAAAATGATGACGTATATGAATACGTATTTTGAGAAAATAATAATGATGTATTTTTAAGTCAAGAAATACGTAGTATAAGTTTGATTATTTAAATAAGAAATTATTATTATATGAGTTTAACAAAATAATTTTTCGTTAAAGAGTTGAAGTTGTGAGTTTTAAAAACTAAAAGCCGAGCAATAATTCATTATGATGAAAATATGATTAAGTTATAAGTTATTAAGAAATTATGTCTAAGATATAAGATATTTATGGAAGTTTAACACTTGACTGTGTGATTATGTTAAGACGTGAGTTGTTTATATAAATTTCGATGTTTGAGTATGATTAAACGATTAAGTATGATTAACCTCTCTAGTAAGATAATTGCTTATTTAATATAAGTGTTTGAGATGTTGATATTGATGCTTGAGTATGATGACGATGTTTAAGTATTGATGTGAATACGAGATTAAAATGTGAATGTTTGATCTCTGATGTGAGTATTCGATTATTGAAATAAGTGCTTAACTGCATATGTAATACCCCGGATAATTCTTCCGTCGTCAAAATAAAAATTTAATTAATAAATAAGGCTTTGCACGCCTAAGTTAAGGATTTTCGATTCTAAGACTAACGGTGAAATCCGTTTCTGAAAATAAATTCCAGAAGTTGATCGAACGACTACTGTATTATTTTTCCGGGCGAATTTTGAACTGTCTTATCCCGACTTTTTATCGGATTTTGAAAAACGAAATATGCTTTCCGAGTATGTGATTTATTTCTAATCTAACGGACGAATTAGATTTCGTCGAAAGCGTAATCATCTAAGAATTTATTTCTCGATTTTTATAACGTCATTTTAGACCCGAAAACGCGATATTTCCGGCGAAATTAAACCCCCCAAACCGCCTATACATGAGTCATCACCTTTTGTGAAGATATTTCTCACTTTATCAAATAGTAACACTTAGTCATCACCCTCTCTCCCTCTCTCACCATTTCCGCCATCTCCTCTCCCCATTCTCTCTCATTTTTCTTCCATTGTTCTTCATCCTTCAAGCTTTTCAAAGCTCCACAAGTCTCTCGTCTACCGATCGATTTTAGATCCGATTCCATAATCGACAAGGTAGGAACTTCTTCTACGTATTGAACCGAACAAAAATCATTTTCCATCACTTCGAAAATTAGAGGATGAAGAAACATGATGAATCTTTGTTTAATACATGTTGTTAGAAGCTTAGGAATGGTTTTATGGATTGAAATCATGAAGAAATCATCCCTTCTAATTTGTTTGTCATTACCGAAATTTTCAATAGGATTAGGGGTTTGAGGTAGTTCGATTTTCTTGAGGATTGATTGATGGATTAGTGTTCTATATAATGATAGATGATTGCATGAATTAATTGGTATTTTTCTAAAAATAAAAATAAAAGTGTAAGAGAGGAACAATTGATGATTTGATGTAGAAGATGTTATGATTTGCATGAAATGATAATAGAAATTGTATGTAGTATGTATGAGGATGATTATAGAATTTATTGGAATTTTTCTAAAAATAAACTCGTTAATAAGTTGAGATTCGTTAATGATTTGAGTATATGGTTTACGTATTAGTGATTCTAGATAGATGATGATCGATATTGTAAAGTTTGAGCGAAATCGGAGAACGTCGGATTTTCGCTAAGAGACGAGGAATCGTCGATAAGTCAAGATTAGATAATGATTTAGATTTGTGATTTGAATATATGTTAATCTTGTTAGTTAATGATCATAACCGGAAAATTTGAATGAATTCTAAGAAGATTGGAATTTTGATAAGAGACGAAGAAACGAGTCTAAACGTCGATAGAAAAGTCGAATAAGGAAATTAATTGGATATTAATGATTGTTATTGATAAATGAACGAGTTTGTAGTTGACGATATTTCCATCCGAGATATGTGATGATATAAGTTATAGTTAATAAACAAGAAGTTGATAAACGAAATAGAAATTGAATTTGAATTTGAAATTGAATTGGTTTAGTAATTGGATTAGTTGAAAGACGAGTAATTATACGTCGAGTTTCTAATCGAGAAATGAGAAGGAGTTCGTCATAAAAGATCATGCATTTTGACTGCCTTAAGATGGAAATTTCGTAAGAATAAAAGTGGAATAGCATTAATCGAACCTAGGGAATCGTGCGTTGAGTTTTATTGAGCTTTAGGGTTTCGCGCGGACTGTTTTGCGACATTTCACGGAAACTGTTATAACTTTTAGCTCGCTTAACAAAATCAAGATCCGTAAATTGGAGAGTAAACTAGACATCCGTGGCTTTCTTTTGGTATAAATTACATCCCCTATTTCGAAGGAACCTGTTCTGTATGAACTCGAGATGCTTTGTGCAGAAATTAATGGAAACCTAATTTCTTAAGTTGAATCCGTTTCAACTTCGTTCCTTGTGAACTTCTAAGTCATTATAAGTTATCGACTTCCAATTATCTACTGACCTAAGTGTCGAGTAATGAGCCGAGTCAGTTTCTAAACTAGAATTTATCGAGTCTCGTTTATTCGTTAATCAAAAGAAAGTAGTAAAGTGCAAAGGCCTAAAAGACTAAAACCAATTTCGATTTCCTGTTTCTTTTATCGTTGCGATCGATTTTTAAAGTTTTTTTATTTACGATAAAAGGAGGAAGTCAGCGCCAAGGATAGGATGGAAGACAAAAGACGGAAGCTATAGTAGTTCTGTAATCAGTAAGGTAGGCTTTTTCATATATCAAATCAAATTAGTGATGCTTGAAAATGTTTACTTATCGCTTTATAACTGTGTTTTAAAGTGATTATCAAGGCATGAAAATATTTGTTTTATGTGTGTTCTCTTGTGCCTTTCTGAGTTAGCCAAAAGGGGTTAACTAATTGATCGGACCGCTGAGTTAACCAGAAAGGGTTTTCCAAGGTTAAGTGTACACGGTAGCCGGTGTGTGTGGTACCCTGTTGAGGGGTAGCCAGCCACGGTGAATAGAACGTGCGCGGGAGAAGTATACTCTCTCCCGGCGTTGAAACAGAAGTTGGGCAAGTTTGAACATAACATCAAGTAAAAGGCTTGGCCAAGCTATATTGTGAAAGTGAAAGAAAACTTTTAGTAGGCTCGGGTATTTGTTGAAAAACCCCGATGCGCTATTTATCAAGATGCCTGATTTAATCTATAATTATTATATGTTTTCGGCAACGTGCCCACTAAGTATGTTTATACTTAGCCCTGCATATATTTTATAAATGTGCAGGTTGAGTGACGGGAGCGGCGGAGATTGAGTAAAGAGTTGTAGTTAGGAAGAAGAACTTTTATCTAGCTTTATGTTTTCCTTTGCCAATCTTTTGAGTTAATGTAAACCTTTTTGGTCTGAGTCCCGTACAATGAACTTAGTTAATTTTTGAACAACTTGTCGAGCGACCCTTCAAGGTCGACTCTCTCTTTCTTTTAATATAAAATCTGTTCATAGATATCAGTTGTCGTTTAATTGTTGTCTGTTTATTCATTTATCCCCCTTCTTCCCCACTTCTTTAATCCAACCCCTAGTCGCACCCCGGCTTTTCCGTCCCTCGGGATTTGGGGCTGTGACAGCATATGATTTATATATGATGAAAATAGTTGAGATTTGATGATATGATTTGCTAAGTTCATATATATTGAATTTATGAGAAGTTTAAGATGAGTTAAATAATAACCTATCGATTTATGTGAAGATTAAGATATTAGAAACGAGAATCAAAGTTCGAGAAGTAATTAGAAATCGAGTAAAGACGATGATTGAGGACGATAATAATTGGGAAAAGCGAAAAGTAAGCAACCCCGACTTCAAAAGACCAGAAGCGAGGTGGGCTTTTCTGAACTAAAACTCCAATGAATGTTATTACTTATTGATTAATATTATGTGAGCTTTTCAAATTAATTGACTTGCCATTTATCTGAGTTTCGGTATGTGTTTATCATCTACATGAGTTATATTATCCTGTGTAAAGCAGGAACCCACGTGTGGTTAATTAATTGATGATGGTGACTATGAGCTTTACTTCGGTTTAGCCGGCCACAGTGTTTGAGAAGGAGGCCTACTTCTCGACACAATGTTGATGTGGTAGATGATTCATACCATATATATAAAATTGTGTGCACACATCTTTAAAGGGAAAATGATTTTATGCATTCACAAGTAAAATGATTTCAAGTATGCTAACACTTGTGATGTAGTGGCAAGGCAAGTTCAATTATATAGCTCTAAGAGCAAGTTTTTAAACTGTTTTTGGCATTGTGTTCACTGAGTACTAAGCACTCAGCCCTGCATGTATTTCTAAACGTGCAGGTTAGCTATGGATGAGGATGGTTTGGATGGTCTTGGTGGTGTGTTAACCTTTTGGATGTTGAGTCGACAGTTACATGTCTTCATACATGTAATTGTTGTGAGCAAGTGATGTCTCCGCTGCTTATCAATCTTTTGATATGTTAATATTTTGATAACTCTGATAACAATGAGCTGTGTGCTCAAAACAAAGCTTTAAATTTCATTTGAAAACCCTACTTGTCGAACCGCATGATGCCATTACGCTTAACCCTATTTTTTAGAAACTTTGTAAATTATTAAACTCGTTCATCATTGAGCTATGTTATGGAAGTTTGTTTATATTCATGTCGTGTTGAAACCTTATTTCCCTTGATCGATTCATTGTCAAGTCGAGTTTTATTTGTTGGTTTCACATTTTTAGATCGTTCGGGTTAGTATTTAAAGTTAAGTTGACATAAAAGTGGTTTGTTATTTGATGGTTTCACCTTCACACTCCAATGGAGCCTGGTCGTTCCTACACACCGGATTTTGGGCTGTGACATATGTTGACCTCGACCTTTTGAAACATTTTGGTCAGTTTCTTCATCTCTTGTACTTTCTTATCCTTTGCAAACTATCGTGGGTAAGAAGCCTTTGGCTCATAAGGTTTTGACTTGGTTGCATTCTCAACCTCTTTCATTGCTTTCGCTCTGATTTCAGCAGCGTCGAGCTCAGCTTTCCTTCTTATGTCTGTTGCTTCCCTTTCAATCTGTGCCCTTTTCTCAACTGAAAATTCTTGCCATAGCTTCTCAACATCACTTGATCCCATGGGTGCCTCTTCATACTTTTCTAATTCAACTTCATCTTCCTGGTCAGTTTCTGCATCATGCCCAAGAGATTGTTGTTGCCCAGGCACAACTGTTTGAGGTACATAATGATTAGGAGCTCTTACTTCAGGCAACTTAGCTCCACTACGCAATGTAATTGCATTTACTTGGGCCTTTTTTATCTCAACTTGAGATGGTAGTTCTCCCTCTCCTCCATTTAGCATTGACTTAAGCTGAGAGATTGATTCTACCAAGTGGCTCAATGTTCCATTAATATCTCTCATGCCTCCCCTCGTCTCCATACGAAATTGTCCAACTTTTGATATCCCTTCCTCTGTTCAGCTGCAAGTCTCTCCAGTTCGCTCCTCAGGGTATCTCTTAGTTGATCTCTATTATGTGGGGGTACATAGGGTTGCTGCGGTAGTTGCCCTTGTTGAGGTGCATTCAGATAGTTGTTCTTCCCATATCTCAAATTGTCATTGGGCCTCCAAGGTCCATTGTTGAAATTCCTTCGCTGTCCAACATCTCCTTTCTGGTACGGTTGCCCTACGGCATTGAATTCTTCGTCTTCGTACAGTGATGGGCACCTATCAGTGGGATGAGTGTTAGCAGCACACAATTCACACTTCATAACTCTCTTCCTCAAGATCTGGCCAGGATTCTCATTCCCAGTAGCATTATTCTTGTTCTGGTTCATCATTTCCTTCATCATAGAAACCAGGATATCAAATTTGGGATCACTACTAGTCGGCTCATGCATCCTGGGCATGATGGTCTCATCTTGGTTCATTTTCCTATCTACCATCTCAGCGAATAGCTTGAATATTTCTCTGGGTGGCTTATTGATTACGTTGCCTCCACAGGCTGCATCGATCCAGTCTCTTTCAGATTGCCTCAGCCCATTCATGAAGGCATTAATCAAATCTTTGTCACACAAACTATGCTGAGGACACCTTGCAATCAGCTTCTTGTACCTAGAGTGGTAGTCATAGATGATTCTCCATTGCCCATCTTTATATTTTGAATTGTAGCTCTAGCATTCTGGATCCGGGCAAAGGGATAGTATTGCTTAAGAAACTTCTGCTACATTTGTTGCCAAGATGTGACGCTGCCCTGAGGTAGTTGGTTCAACCATTCTCTTGCTCCATCTTGTAGTGAAAAGGGGAACGTCAGGAGGCGAATATATTCCCTCAGTGTGTTTTGTACAGAGGTGGTGTGCACAATACACATTGCCATCTCAAAGTCCTATAAGTGGTGTTGGGGATCCTCTCCAGGCAAATCACTGAACTTGGGCAAGATCTATATCAGAGAGTGTTTCAGCTCCCAACTGGTAGTGATAGCAGGCAAAGTGATGCCTGTTGGGTTCAAGTTGACATCTGTTGGAAACATGATTTCCTTCAGAGTCTTCTCAGGATCAGTTTGATGTTGTCTCCCATCTTCTCTCCTTCAGATTGTTCGTAATCTGAAGTTTGTAGCGGTGACCTTTCCTTGTCACTCACTCGTTCCTCCTCTCGTGCTCGTTTTTCAGCATCCCTCTTCAATTTCTTTTGCTTCTTGATGTATTTCTCCGGTTCAGGATGATACATCAATTCACCGTCGATCTAAACAGGGTTAGAGCATAACATGCACAAGGTCTCTCTCTCAAGAGACAGTTACAAAATCAGCTCCCCGGCAACGGCGCCAATTTTGACGAGGCTGTCGTTCACTCTCGCAATGAATTTGTAGCCTATCCTCACGGCTATATATTTACCAAGTCAGTACAGGGTGGATCCACAAGAAGTTGATTGTTACTATCTCTTATAACCTCCTCCACATGTTCAGAAAATTAGGTTTTGCTATCTTGGTCACTAGGGCTCTCTTGCCCAATTCGAAAACTTAAGTAAACACTGAAAAGTAAACAGATAACTTGATCAATAATAAAAATGACTTGATCTGAACTAAGACATTGTTAAGTGAAAACTCTAGCTTAGTCACTGGTGCAAATATAGTCATTACATGCATACATCGTTAGTTATAGGACTTGAATGCTGAGATCCCTTTTTACTCGTCACGCTCTCAACAAATCCTTCCCTTACATATCCTTACTTAGTTGGCGACGCACCGCTGGCTCCCTACCTTGGGCAATACCTCTGTCGGAGTCTTCGTTCAGTCTCTTGACCAAGGAGCATTAATCACTAAAAAGGTCCAACAAGGAATCATTACGTCTAGCCCAATAGGGTAGACACCTTCCTCTAATGTTAATCGGTCTTAATTGAGATAGTTATGGAAAATACTCGTACTTTCCAATTGATTAGTGATCTAATATTTCCTAAGTGATTAACGGCCTATTAATCTCTTAATCGTATTATCTTATATTGGAACAAGTTCATTAACATGTCGGGAACACATGCATGCAATTATCTAGTACAAATTAGACCTCTCAAGCATAAGTAATCACCTAACTATCTTGCCCAGATCAAGTATAAAGACTTAGCTAGTCATGATAATAAAACTACTATCACAATAATTAAAGGAACTCATAAGAAGAACTATATTAGAACTTACGAAGTACGTGAAAAGTAAATACGGCCAAAAGTGCCGATCAATAAAACACAAATAAACTTTGCCCATAGGATTTGTTTTTCTCCTCACAATTGCTCTAGTAAATAACAGGGAATGAAAGCATAAAACACGGCCTCACTCATAGCAGCTAGGCTTCAATATTTATAGGCGAGCACTTAGGGTTTGAGCCCCTGGTCCTTGACATGGAAGGAGTCCATGAGCTACCTTGGGATGCAAGTAATACTTGATAAGCATGACCCCAACATGGCAAGTCACGTCTATCTCTAAGAGATCCCTTACAGATCCTAAATCTAGTCGGATAAGGAAAGATATTTAAGTTAGATCATCTTTTCCTTATCCTTCTAGACCTAGGAGAGAAACTCACAATTTGACCAAAGAACTCCGCCTATCTTTGTCTTGACCAATAAAGCTCTACCTGACCTGCTTCCAAAAATGAAGCTTTCTTCCCTGTGTTGCTTAGTTTCCACCTACAAGGCAGCAAACCACCTCCTGCCCAAAATATGTCCTCCAAGACACTAAAACTAAACAAAACACACACAAAGACTTGATCTAAACTACCTAAGACAGACACTAAAAAGATACAAAATAAGGACTCATCACCTATGTAAAAGGGGAGGGATTAATAAAAAGAAAAGAAAGAAAAAGAAAAATAATCCAGCCATCGTTATCACTATGACGACTAGATATCTAACTAAACAACAGCCTAAAATAAACCAAATTTCCGCTATTGTATTGAAGATACTTGACAACTCGAGAAGAAATTTAGTGGCGCATCAAATATAACTGTGTTCACGCCAACTATTTAGAAAACCAGGAATTCCTTGCTCCATTGATGGAACAAAGCCTGTTCGATGCCATCACCGGAAACGTGATGGTCCCTTCTAAGTGCAACCTTCCTCGAAACCGAAGGCTGCTGTATGTGAACATGCATGAGACAATGCATTAGAAAATTTCAGAAAAATGCCCTATCAAAAACGAGAAAGTATTGCCAAAACAGTAAAGCTGAAGTTGCTGCTGTAGAAAGTTGCCGGAAAATTGCAGCAACAACGCCGGTCAAATAGGTTGCTGTATGTGAATGCAAAGCAGCGCCATAACACTTGCAACCTCGAAAATCTGATCTGCAGGATCCTAAACAGCTCCCACAGTCATCATGAGCGTCGACGGAGCAAGTGATGACCAACCCACAACAGAAGGTAGATGAAACTAGAAATCCGTTGAGTAGCTCCACCTAAGGCACCGAAAGCAGAAACGACAACTAAGACGCAGCGGCGGAATTGATACAAAAAGGTGAGAACCCTTTTGTAAAAATGATGAATCACGACGGTGAGATTTCAAACAACAAGTTGCTTGACCAGCGTCCGCCAGAATCGCGACTGCCGGAAGATTGATGCTGATGAGAACAAGAGAACAAGAATGCTGGAATTCGGTGACGATGGCGTCGAAACCCTAATAAACCAATCTCAACCAGAATTTAATCAAATTGAACAATTCGAAGTGCAAAACTGTTCAATTTTACTCCAGAAAATGTCGTTGATCAATTAATTTATGCAAGTTGTCTTTTTAATTCCTTGACTGGAATTTATGGTCACTGTTGTAATAGTTGAACAATAATCTCCTTTTCTTTATATTATGTGTTGTATAAGGATGAGGACTCCAATTGTTTCAAAGTTTCCGTTGATTTATTTCTTTATAGTTTAAATAGAATGGATGTATTATATATGTTAAAATGAAATCTAAAAATGAAATGCGAAGTGGTGCATACCCTAATCAACAAAAGTATTGAAAATATAAACGGAATGGAATTCAACATAAGAACCCTAATGATCAACATTTATCCAAATCGAGAGCAACAAAGTAAATAACTAGGTCAACTAGTCATGTATAACGAATATATAGAACCCTAATAATTAACGAGACACTAATTAAATTTCAAAACGTAATTTGTGGGAGAACCCTAAAGTCGTTTGATTGACCTAGTCTATAATTATTGACAAATACTGTAATACCCCGGAAAATTTTCTACTACGTTAAAAATTTAAAGTTAATAATAATTATGACTTTGCACGCCTAAGATCATGAAATTAAATTCTAAGATTTACGGTGAAATCCGTTTCCGAAAATAATTTCCAGAAATCGGACGACTACTGTATTAGGGTTTTTCGCGTCCGTTAAGTTTTTCGCCCTGAAACTCGGAATCGAATTCCGTCAGAATTTACATTCACTTTTTCTTCGAGACGAGTTCACCAGAGAAAGTTAGTTTTTAAGATTTTCCGGACGAATTTTGGACTGTGATGTCCCAATTTTTTCTCGAATTTTGAAAAACGATTTAAGTTTTCCGAGTACGTGAATTATTTCCAATCTAACGGACGAATTAGATTTCGTCAATTCCGTAACTAACTAGAAAAGTATTTCTCGACTTTTAAAACGGCGTTTAAGAGCCGGAAACGAGTTTTTATCGTCTAATAATCCCTCGCCAAACGCAACCTTAATGAGTCACTATACTTGTAGGATATTTTCTCTTACTTTATGACTCACTATAGTGAGTCATCCACCTCCCTCACATCTCCCTCAAAACCGCCACCCTCCATGCTCCATTCACTCTCCTTTTTCTCTCAACTTCTTCCATTGGAGCTTCAACTTCAAGCTTTTCTCAAGCATTCAACTCTTGCACCTACCGATCATTTTCATTTCCGAATCCATAATACGAAAGGTAAGAACTTCGTCTATCATTTGAACCGAACAAATCTCTTTTCCCCTATTTTTATTTTGGTTCGAAAATTTGAGGATTTAAATGGCATGTTGTCCTTTGATCAAATCATGCTCCACGACGTTTAGAATCGAGTTCTACGGATCCAATCATGAAGAAAATCACACCTACATGTTCTAGGGTATTACCTAAAATTTGTAGAATTTGGGGCTTTGATTCGTGTTCGATTTCTTTGTCGAATTAATGAAAGATTAGTGTTCCGTATGTTGTTAATTAACTCTATGAATTGTTTTAGATTTTTCTAAAAATAAAATGTGAAACCTAAGAGACGAACAAGGCTCGATTTAGGTTAGTAAATGTTAGGATATGCTCGTTTATTTAATGGAAATGGGATATACGATGCATGAGGATGAATATATATTAAATTGAGATTTTTCTAAAAATAAAACGAGGAATGTAAGAGACGAAGATGTGGTGATAAGTCGAGGCTCGATAACTTTTTGATAATATGATTTACATATTAGTAATGCTCGTTAGATGATAATCGTTGTCGTAAAATTTGAATGAAAATGGAGAACGTAAAATTTTACGTAAGAGACGAAAGTTCGATAATAAGTCGAGAATGGTTAATGTTTTAAGATAATGTTATACGTATTAATGAACCTTGATAGATGTTGGATAATGTGGTAGAGTTTGATCGAATTCCGATGACGTTGAATTTAACGTAAGAGACGAACAAATGAACATAAGTAACGAAGGAAAAGTCGAGTAAGGATTCTATTTAGATATTAATGAATCTTACCATTAAGCGATCAAGTTTATAGTTGACGGCGTGTTCGTCCGAGTTGTTAAATATTAAGTGATAGTTGTAATCGAGGGTGGAGACGAGAAATGAACTTGCTTTGGTATAGTAATTGACTAGTTTTGAATGACGAGGTTTTAATCGTCGTATTAGTAATCGGGAAATGAGAAGGAGTTCATCGCGTGTGAGGTTACGTGTTGACTGCCTTGAGACAGTAATTTTGTATGAAAAACAGAGGATCATCATAAGTCGAACCTAGAAAGCCGTGCACCGAGTTAACGAGCCTTAGGGTTAAACTCGGACTGTTTTGCGACGTTCCACGGAAACTGCGATATCTCCTAGCTCGCTTAACGAAATCAAGATCCGCGAGTTGGAGAGTAAACTAGACATCCGTGGCTTTTGTTTGGTACAGGAAACATCCCCTGTTTCGAGATCCCCTGTTCTGGGTGGACTTACTGATCTGTACAGTTTGTTTCAAGATGTAGTTTCCTAAGTTGAATTCTTTTCAACTTAGTTTCTTTTGATCTTTTAAGTCGATATAAGCTATTGACTATCTTTATTGCTGACCTCAGTGTCGAGTAAGAACCCGAGCAAGTTTTAAACAAGAATTGTTCGAGTCTCGTTCTAGATTAACTAAAAGAATCTAATTAAGCGTGCAAATGCCTAAAGCTTAAGAACTTAAAAGATTAATTCGATTTCAATTTCGTATTCCATTTTCTTCTATCGACTCGACAACTTATCTGAGTTTTATTACTTGCGTTCAAAGGAGGAGATCAAGAATAGAAGACAGGACGGAAGACGGAAGTACGAGTAATAGTTCTGTAAACGAACGAGGTGGGCTTTCTAAAACCAAAATCTCCGTTGAATGCTATTACTTATGAAGTAATATTATGTGGGCTTTTCGAAAGTGTATCAATTACTGCCTTATTTATATGCGAGCGTTGCTCGAAGGTATTTACGTTTTGCTTTAATAAATGAGTATTAAAGTATTTATATGCGAGCGTTGCTCGAAAGTGATTACGTATTGTTTTAATAAGTGAGTATTAAAGTTCTATCAGTGCTTTAATGAATTGTTTATGTGAATCCTATTATGTCTCTCTGCGTTAGCCCTCAGGTGCTAACCAGAGTATTGAATTCTGAGATAGCCCTCAGGCTGCTATCCAGATAATTCCAACTAAACGATCAGATTCTGAGATAGCCCACAGGTGCTATCCAGAGGGACAGTTTCTGAGTTAGCCCTCAGGTGCTTTCCAGATGATCGGATGTGAGTTTAAAACCCACAGTGTGTCATTCAGAAATTAAACGTATATATATCAGTAAACGTTTTATGCGAGTATTTATGAAACGATGCATGATTTGATTTAATACTTGGTAAGCACGGGCCTTTTAAAGAAAAACCCCGTTGCGTTACATATAAAATGTTTTCGGCAATGTGCCCACTAAGTACTTTTGTACTTAGCCCTGCATGTTTGTTTTTAAATGTGCAGGTTGAGCGACGAAGGCGGAGGAAGTTGAGTAAAGGTCGTCTTAAAGAAGTAATGTTGATTGAGCCTCGATTTCACATTCGATATGTGTTATCATTTTTATCTATGTTTTCCGCTGCCAATTCTGTAAACTAGTTTCAGTTAGTATATAACTTTAGAACTAAGTTTCATTCCTTGAACTTAGTCTTTTCTAAGAACAGTTATGTCGAGTGATCCTTCGTGATCAACTCTTTCTTTCATTAATTAAAATCAGTTCCCTTATTTATGTAAATCCTTTCGGTTTAAATTGTTATTACTTTAAACCTAGTTTTCCCTGTATACAATTTGACGAGCGATCCTTCAAGATCGACTCTCTTTTATTCAAGATCATCGTAATTAGTGTTAAGTTCATGTGTTTTATTCATTTATTCTCTTCTTTTCCGTTTCTTTATTCCAATCCCTAGTCGCACTCTGGCTTGGCCGTCCTTCGGGAAGTCGGGCTGTGACAAATACATCACAGCCTAAACCCTAATTCCGGCTTGCCATCGACAAATTTTCAAATATGCCAAAATACGTTCGGCTTCTTTGCATGCTTACTTTATTATTTGTTAAATATTATAATAACATATAATAGGTGTTGGGAAATTTATTTGTATAAGTTTTGATGAATTCCAAAACCGGCTGACCCCAACCGAGTAGATGTTGCCAATACCTAATGTTAGAATTTAGGCTCGCTGTTTGAGCAAAGTTAAGATTTTATCTTTACAGGTCTCCAGCTGAAGATGGCAACAAGGCGTCACTCAGACAGAACATCAGTTGTGAAGAAAGACAACTGAGAGTTCATTTGTTCAGATGCAAACAAGGGGAAGTCTTCAGAACATCAGTTGAAGGAAACCAACTGAGCGTTCATCAGATGAGAAACAGTTGAGAGGAAGAGAACATCAAATGAAAAGGAAATCATCTGAGGGTTCAAACCCAACTGAGTAAAGAAGTGGAAGACAACTGAGGGTTCAGTTTCAGAACCTCAGTTATAGAATCTGAACAAGGAGTTCAGCTGTTTTGAAGTTCAAAGTCAGCTGAGAACTCGACAGATCGGAACATCAGCTGAAGATCACTCAGATGAAGGTCAAGACTTTCAACCGACAAACCGAAGTTGACTGTCAAAGATTTGAGTTTCAAAAGGAAGTCACATGAGGGTTTGACCGTTCAGTCACTTCCCCATCTGGCCCAACACAAGGCTGTCTCAGATGGAAAGCAGAAGAGCACAGATGCCATATCGGGAAAGTCTGCAGAGATGAGAGACAAGCCATCGCTTTCAATCGATCAGAGATCAACTGCTCCTCCAACGGCTAGTTGATTCTCTCCGCCTATAAATAGAGGGATCCTCTCATTCGAGACACATATATGCAGATAGACACATAGACGACGAAAAATTCAAGAGCTTTCTCGAGAGAAATCAAAGCAAATCTGCAACATCATCATCTAAGAGCATCAGCAGCTGAGAGTTCCAATTTGAGAGAACATTAGTAGCTGAGGGTTCCTAGAATTCGAAACTGTTTTTGATCTTAGGTTGAGTGTTTATTCGTTCAAGCCTTAGATCCAGCTCTCATTCTTGATCGAGCTGTAGTTGGAAATCCTACCCTTTCTCACACCCTAAAAAGTGTGCTAGGACCTTACTCTTCCTGTAATTGAGTAGTCAGGTCGTCAAGTACCTGCAAACTTGACTTAGGCTGTTTAGTGCCTGGAAACTAAACTGTAACGGTTGCTCAGCCCGCGTAAGCTGAGTGGTTCTGTCCAGAAGAACTTGGACTGAGGTGTGTGGACTCACATCTCCCGGTGGACGTAGGAGTTCTCTCCGAACCACGTAAAACTTGTGTGTCGTGTTTTCTTTTATGTTTAGTCTTTATTATCATATCTTAACTGACAAACAAACCGCATACAATCTGCATACTTTCACAACAACAGTTTTGGTTTTGACCAACCGTGCATAAAAGCGTGAGTTTGATTTTACGAGTTTATTTTCCACCACATTCCGCACAGCACCAACCTTCCAGCTGAGGTTGCTTACTCAGCTGTGAGATCCCAACTGAGTCCTCTCACTCAGTTGAAGTTGATTTCAAGTGTTAAGTTTTTTGAAAGCTCAAAAATCCTAACTGGTGTATTCCCCCCCCCCCCCCCCATACACCAGTAACTCGTATCGGGACCATCAAGTGGTATCAGAGCAGTGGTTCAAAAGACTGCTGACTCTATTTCACGAGGTGTGAATTCGAGAATTTTCTTCAGTGGTCAACTGAACAGATCTTTTCACGCTAGTGCATTCTTGCTCGCATTTTTGTTGTCCTGCTTTTGTTTGTGCAGATGGACGTCAAGGACAAGATCACGGTCATTTTCTCTGTTGTCAACTATACATCATGGAGAACTCGAATGAAGAAGATCCTTTTGTCCAAGCATCATAGGATGCAACAAGTTCTCACATCTGGACCAATCGTCATACGAGACAGAATACTTCGCACTCCTACAAATCCCAACGATGGAGATGCAGTGGTGGAGTATGTGGAGAAACAGCCAGAGGACTACACTCCGGAGGAGGCCAAGGTGAGCCAGCTGGATATCTGGGCTCAGAGCACAATAATGTCCACGGTTGGACAAGATTATCTGCCCTGGATAGAGGAGTGTGAGACCGCAAAAGAGATGTGGGACATCCTGGCCTCGCTAAGTGAAGGAAGCGACGAGACAAAGGAAAACAAGTTCTCGCATGCATGTCAAAATTTTGACAATTTCAGTCTGCGACCTGATGAGACTATAGATCAGCTAGAGCTTCAGTTTATGGACATCATCAGAAGAATCCAATCCATCCGGAAAGGAAAATACACTCTAAGAGAAATAAACCTCAAAGTGTTGCAAGCTCTACCGGCTGAGTGGGATACTTTCACAAATATCCACGAGAGCCGAGCTGACCTAGGTGAAATGGGAACTGAAAGATTGTTCTCAATCTTGAAAGGAAATGAGTATAAGGTCAACAGAAGGAGGTCGCAGCCCTCAAGTCAGAAAAATAGAATTGAGGATGTCGGCTCAGCATCAAAGCCAGTTGCCCTCCGAGCTGACTACTCAAAGTCGAGATCGTCAAGGCCAACCAGGTCGGCTGACACGACTACAAAGGAGCCGAGCAGAGAAGAACTGCAACAGAACATTGTAGCGTTGTCAAAGAAGTTAACCGATATGGATACTCGGTTCGGCAAATATAAACGTTTCTATAAATCAAACCGAACTCGATACAGTTCGAAGCCAGTCACCAATGGTTGCTTCGAATGTGGCAAGGAAGGACACTTCAAAGCCGATTGCCCAGACCTCTCAAAGAAGGAAAGAGAAGCACTGAGGGCGAAGCAAACTGCAAAGAACAAGGCCATGGTAGCTGAAGAGGCAGCTGACGATATGGACATCTTCACAGACACTGAAGATGAGGATGACCTGACCTCTACCAACAAAGTCATCAGTCCGGATCAATGCCTCATGGCACTTGGAACCAACCAAGATGATATTGAGGTACAATCTAATCCTGCTTGCTTAAATTCTTCCAATACTTCTAACATGCAGGAATCTATGAACGATGAGTTGGAACTCTCCTGGAATGATTTTCAAGAACTCAGTGAGGAACTGCATCAGCAGTCGGTTGAGTTTAAGAGTCTTCAAGCCCAGTTCGCCAAGCTTGAAGATTCCTTAACCGAAAAGGACGATCTAATCAAGAGACAAGCTGAAGAAATTGACCAGCTGAAAAGTCAACTGAGTATAGCCAACCAAACTGAGGCTTCAATCGATGAACAGTTGAAGGAACAGATCAAGGCACAGAACGAACAGTTGAACAAGCAAGAGGCTCAGATCGACCAGCTGATGAAGACATCAGATGCCCAGACCGAGCATATAGCTGTTCTTCTCAAGGATCTTCAGACTGAGAAGGACAACCTGACAAAGCTATATCAGTCATCCGAGATCATCGAGAATCTCATCAAATACAGACGGCAAACGGATGATGTGTCTGGACTCGGATAAGACGTGGCAAAGGACACTGGAATTCCACCAGCTACCTTCACCAGGGCTGAGGAAGTCATGGTTGCCAAACCTAACACAGTTGAGTATGCAACTGAACAAACACCCTCACAACCGATAAAGGTAACTACGGCTGAGAAAGGCAAAGGAGCTGCAGATGGAGCACCAACGAAACAGTCCCTGGAGTCTACAACTGAGGGGGAATGTTCCAAGACTCAACAGAGGAACCGGAGACGTCGGAGTCGTAATCAAGCTCAAAATCGACAACATATCCAAGCTCAGAACCGACGTGATAATCGACCAAGCTTCAACCGACATAATCAACAACGGTTCCATCACCACAACAATCAGAGATTCCAACAGAGTCAACCTATGTGGAAAAGTTACGACAGCTATGGTTACTCATGCCACAACATGAATCAACATCCGGGCATGAACAGCTATCGTCAACAGCCAAGGCAATGGAATCAGAATCAGCCAAGAAGATTCCACAATGGCGTCCGACCTCACAGACAAACTCAACATGATAAGAATCGCCATCAAAACAGGGGGAAAGCCTCACCTCCTAAAGCCCAACATGGGAGAAATCCAACTCCTCCCAAGAAACAGAGCATCATTTCAAACAACAAGCCTAAGGATAACCGGGGTGTTGTTATAATTGATGAAAATGGGCAGATCATTTGGAATGACAAGGCTATTCGAGTGTACAGAGAAAAGCGACGCACGGTTCCAGCGGGAACTGGTTCTAACCCTCCAGGACCCAACTGAAATTGGGGACCTAAGCGAGTTTCTCCTTGCAGGTACAGGAGAAACAGCTGAGGAAGAAGAAGGCGTCTACAACAATGTGGGTGATGGATAGTGGATGCTCGAAACACATGACAAATCTGAAGGATTTGCTTGGAAGTTTCGTGGAGAAAGAAGGTCCATCAGTTACTTTTGGTGATAACTCAAAAGGTTATACCAGAGGTTACGGTACCCTTGAAACCAATCATGTTTCAATTTCTAATGTCTCTTTTGTTGATGGATTGAAGCATAACCTGCTCTCCATCAGCCAATTCTGTGATAATGGGTTCTCTGTCAAGTTTGATGCACAGGGTTGCAGAGTTAAAGATGTCGGATCAAAGCAGGTGATATTGTTGGGAAATCGATCTCCAACAGGGAATGTATACTACGCTGACTGGAACAGCAGCCTCCCTGACACTTGCCTGTTGTCAAAGAGCAGTTCGGATATGAGCTGGCTGTGGCACAAAAGGCTCAACCATCTGAACTTCAAGACGATGAACCGACTTGCCAGACAAGAACATGCAAGAGGCATACCTAACCGAGTGTTTTCAACAACACACATCTGCAGTGCATGCCAGCTGGGAAAGCTCGCTAGAACCTCCTTCCAGTTGAAGTCAACTCCTTCAACTGACCGAGTGTTACAGCTGATCCACATGGATCTCTTCGGGCCAGTTACACCAAAAAGCATTAATGGAAACGAATATACATTGGTTGTAACTGATGACTACTCAAGATATACGTGGACCATCTTCATGCGCCACAAAAGTGAGACCCGAGATGAGCTGCCCAAGCTGATGGATCGGATATCGAACCAACAAGAGATGAAGATCATATCTATCAGATCAGATCGTGGAACGGAGTTTCTAAATGAAACCATCATTGAGTATTGCGAGAAGAATGGCATAACCCATCAGACATCAACCGCGCGTACTCCACAACAGAATGGCGTAGCTGAGCGAAGAAATAGAACTCTGAAGGATGCAGCCACATCCATGTTAGCGAGCTCAGCACTGCCTAAGAGATTTTGGGCTGAAGCGATCAACACAGCATGCTACACACAGAATCGATCTCTTCTCACCAAGCGGTTGGGAAAGATGCCCTACGAGCTGTGGAGACGTAGAAAGCCAGATATCTCTTATTTTCGTGTTTTTGGATCTAAGTGTTATATTCACAACAATGGGAAGACTCAGTTGAAAACCTTTGATGCCAAAGCTTCGAAGGGCATATTTCTTGGATATGCAGCTCGGATCAAGGCATATAGAGTTTTCAACAACAGCTCTCGTGTTGTGGAAATAACACCTCATGTTAGTTTTGATGAATCTACCTTCGAGTGCAGGGAACAGGTAAAGGAACAACACGCGGATCCAGCTGTTCTACCAATTCTCACCAGATCGCAAGCTCTTCGAGAAAAGAACCGAGCTGAACCACTGGTATGGGCAACTGAGGATGAGGACCCATACTCCTCTGAAGATGAATGCGAAGACCTCAGCTCGTCCCTAGGGGGAACTTCAGCTGATGTCCCTCCAACTGCATCAGCATCCGATGCCCAACCGAACTCGGTTCAATCTATTGTAAATGTTGAGGATCCAGACTCAACAGCTGATCAATCACCAACTCTGAAGACTCCAACTCAGATGTCTGAACAGCCACTGTTGGAAGAAAAAGGAAGACACAACCGAAGATGGTATGAAGTTCATTCCACCAACGACATCATCGGAGATCCAACCGAGGGTGTGTGCACACGGAGCAGAGTTGCAAATCCAGAATCAACCGAGGAAGAATCCAACACTTATGCCTAATATGCTGAGGAATTGGCAGTTCTAGAGGAGTTCGAGCAAGCTGGAGATGTTGTCATGATTTCTTGCTATGTAGCTGATGTTCCAGAACCGAAGAATGTTGGGAAAGCTCTCAATTATGTCCACTGGAAAACAGCCATGCAAGAAGAATTGAATGAGTTTCTACGCAACTGTGTATGGGAGTTGGTAGAAAGACCAAATGGTGTCAAGGTGATTGGACTAAAGTGGATTTTCAAAAACAAGAGAGACGCCATTGGATTCATTGTGAGGAATAAAGCAAGGTTGGTAGCTCAAGGATACTGCCAACAAGAAGGAATTGACTTTGAAGATTCCTTTGCACCAGTTGCAAGGCTGGAAGCCATCCGGATCTTTCTAGCTTATGCCGCACATCACAAGTTCAAAGTATATCAGATGGATATGAAGTGTGCATTCCTCAATGGAGATATAAAAGAAGATGTATATGTTGAACAGCCTCCTGGTTTTGAGACTGGAGATGGAAGAGTGTACAAGCTGAAGAAAGCTATCTATGGTCTAAAGCAAGCACCAAGAGCATGGTATGACACTCTTTGTGGATTTCTACTGGACTCGGGGTTCAAACGAGGTTCAGTTGATAAAACTCTGTTCACCATCAAAGTTGGAGAAGATATACTTGTCGTGCAAATTTATGTCGATGATATCATTTTCGGGTCCAAGTCGGAGGAGCTGTGCAAGAAATTCTCCGATCTTATGAAGGAAAAGTTCGAGATGTCAATGATGGGCGAGATGAATTATTTCCTTGGATTACAAGTGAAGCAGTCACCTGAAGGGATTTTCATCAACCAGTCCAAATATACAAGGGAGCTCATCACCAAGTTCGGATTGCACACAAGTAAGACAACCAAGATCCCTATGAACACGAACTGGAAGATCGAACCAGGAGCTGAGGGAAAGCTCATTGATGCCAGCCAGTATAGAGGGATCATCGGTTCGCTGCTCTACCTAACTGCCAAGCGACCAGACATTTCATACGCAGTTGGAGTGTGTGCTCATTTTCAAGTCCAACCAAGAGAAGCACACATGTTGGCAGCAAAGAACATCATTAAGTATCTGAAGGGAACTGTCAATGTTGGATTGTGGTACCCAACTGATGACAATATCCAGCTGACTGGATACTCAGATGCCGACCTAGCAGGAGATCGGTTGGACAGAAAGTCTACTTCTGGACACTGTCAGTTCATGGGAAGCAAGCTGGTTTCATGGTTCTCCAAGAAACAAACGTGTGTTGCTACTTCGACAACCGAGTCAGAGTACATGGCTGCCAGAAGCTGTTGCATGCAAGTATTGTGGCTGAAGCAGCAGCTGAGAGATTATGAAGTCTCAACTGGACAGGTTCCCATACATTGTGATAGCTCGAGTGCCATAGCTATCTCTCTAAACCCTCTTCATCACTCTCGGACTAAGCATATCGATATTCGTCATCACTTCATCCGAGATCATATTGAGAAGAAGGATGTGTCCATGGAGAAGATCCCAACTGAGATTCAGAGAGCTGACATCCTCACCAAACCTCTTCCTGAAGCCCGGTTCAAGATGCTGTGTGATCTTCTAGGACTTTTGGATCCGAGCTAAGAAGTCATCCGAGCTGATAAGGATTCATCCGAGCTAAAGAATCGGATATCGACTTAAGGGGGAAGCTCAGATGAAGGGGGAAGCTCAGCTGAAAGGGGAATATCAGATACTGATTGCCAACTGAAGACGCCAAACGTCAGCTGAACAGACGAACTCGAGTCAGCTGATGGTATGCGGCAACTGAGGAACTCGACTAATGAACACAGCTGATTCAGACATCAGCTGGCAGGTATCATTTATGACTGAAGGTGTTATATTCTTAAATGAGAATGTTTGAAATAAATTCAAACATTCCTGTGCTAGTCAGTTATATTAAAATAGCCATCATGTCGCATTAAATGTAAAGTACGGCTGAGCATCCATAGCCTACTTTATAGTGCGACTGGGCTGACATGAAACTGTACACCTTCTCACGCACTGGTTGGAACTCGGATCAAAACGTCGAGTCAAAGATAGTCAACAGTCGCGTAATCCCAGCCGTTGATGGATTCGCGCCATTTAACCCCAGCCGTTGATCTCATCCAAGTCAAAGACCTATATAAGGCGAAAAATCAGGAAGATATCTCCTACTTTCCTCATTCGTGCTTATCAATCATACTATTCATCGTCTTCCAGTTTTTCTGCCTAACCCTTTTCTGCAATTAGATTTCTTCCTCCCCTATATATTTTACCTTTGCAGTGATTTAATGGCACCCAAAAGCAAAAGAATGGCATCATCCGGACCTTCCCTCGTGCCTACAACGTATGAAGAGTCGTTCAATATGTTAGTATCGAAGATTCACTTCGAGCAGATCCTCTCCGACGAGGATCTAGAGTCGCCGGTCCTAGCCCCTCTCACCAACACTCTCCGTGAGAACGGACTTCTGGAATGGGCCAAGCTCTGTCCCTCTCACTTGCTTAGGCGTCAAGTCGGAGAATTCTACGTCAATCTTCTTCGTCCCCTTGACGGTTCAGAGGGAGTTTCTACGACGGTGTCCTACTGACAAAGGGATGTTCCGGCAAGGACAATACGTCGTGTCTCTTTCTCCTTTGACGTGTCCGATGTCCTCCGATACATCATACCAATCAACCACACCGCCATCGAGTTCCTGGAGAATATTACCGACGAACAGGCGGATGAATTTCTATAGGATGCTCTGATCGAGCCAGAGCGGTTGAGGAGCAACATGCAAAGGACTAAGCTGAAGCCTGAACACCGCCTGCTGTTCGACGCCGTGTCGAAGGTCGTGTTCGGATACAGTGGCGCGTTCGGCGACATCAGCCGACCCAAGTTGAAACAGCTGTTGGCCCTGGAGCACCAACACCAAATCAACTGGTTCCAATATTTTCTGAACCAGTTGATGATGGAGAAGTCGAAGATCTCTGAGACTACGACTGAGTCTGGAGAGAAGCTGCTGAGTGTGAAGGGCACGCTCAACTTCGGATGCAAAATCTCCGCCCTCATCCTCCTCGCAACAAAGGACCGCAACATGGTCTGGGCTGACTGCGAGGAGACGCCGCTGAAGAAGCTGTTGCTGTTCCCGACGGCCAAGAAAGCACAGGAGGTGCTGAGGAGTGTCTACACTCCCAAGGACAAGAGGGAGTCGGGAAGGCCAGCTAAGTCAACAGCTGAGGGAGAACAAGCTGCTGCTCGCCTCACAAAATCCAAAGCCTCACGTCGCCGAGCTGACGTTGAGACAGAGTCGCTGATGAACCTGCCCAGAAAAAGTTAAGGGTAAGGTTCAAGAAGACAATCAAGAAGGCAGCTGAGGTGCCAGCTGATGAGCCAACTGATGTTCCAGCTGACGAGTCAGCTGATGAGCCAGTTGAAGTTCCAGCTGAGGAGCCAGCTGAGGAACAAGCTCCAGACGAGGAGGGAGCGCAGGTCGAGTCCACACCTGCTGAGGAGCGTTCCGAATCCAGCCGCTCAGCTGAGGCCGCATCATTCGAGATCGCACCTCGAGGCCCCGGAGCTGATGAGGCTGAGGGCATGGAAACGTCGGATGCATCCTCCTCATCTGAGGACCTCGAAGATGCTACCACCTCCCCTACAGCTGGAGCAAATGTTGTACCGCCCCCAGAGCCTCTTGCTCTCTCTACCCAAACCGAGCTAGAAATTCCGAGCTCTCAGCTCGATGCCAACATCGTGACCTCTCCTTCGGCCGATGTTGAGGAAACCATTCCACCCTCTTCCCCAACTGAATCCCAAATTCCGAGCTCTCAGCTCGATGCCGGTGTTATAACCGACTCTTTGGCCAACATCGATGAACCTCTTGAACCCGAACCATACAATCTCACCCCCTCCGTGATCAATGAAGCGGAGGACCTGCAGGCTGTTGCTGACGAGCACGAAGGCAGGGTGGCCTACTGCTTTCAAAAGCTGTTGGGTCTATTCCCTGCGGCTCGCGACATGCCCATCTTCGCCACACTGGGAACCGAGCTACTGTACCAGTTCCACCTGATCTTTAGCCAGTGGTATGTCAAGGAAGACACGATCAGGGTACTGAGCTGGGACAGGCTGAAATCTGACGAGTCCCGCATCCGAGCCTACTTCAACTATTCCAACTTGGAGGTGGCGTACAACAACCGGATCGCGTTGCTCACTAGACGGTTGGACCAGAGTCTGGCTGAAGGGAAGGACACAAGGGAGGCAGTTGAAAAGGAGTGTGTCGACTTCCTTGACAGCATGTTGGTGAAATCAGCCGACTTCCTTGAAGATGTCGATGCAGCAGCCGCCGCTGCAAAAGAAGAGGAGGAGAACCTGAAGCTGTACCTGGCAAACCGTCAAGCCATGGTCACAGCTGAGCCTCTAGCTCAGTCTGCTCAAGCCTCTCCAGCTGCTCAGCTCGTTCCTTCAACAGAACAAATTTGCGAGCTAATGGCTGAGAGGGTAAACCAGTTGAGGACCGAGCTGCTTGCCAACCTCCAGCACCAACACGATGACCAGCTGAGGGAGTTGGCAGCTCAAGAAGTGAAGTATCAACAACTGATGGAGGAGAATGCCGAGCTGAAGATGAAGATGAATGATCTCTCGTCCTCCACTAGTCAGGACGTGTCGGAACTGAAATCCACTCTGTTGGGCTTGAAGTCGGAAGTGAATGTCTTCAAGTCCTTGGCTGACTCAAATCTGGCCAAGTCCCAACAGACGCAGGATGCTGAATGGGAGTCCCGGTTCGAGTCGCGTTGGGCTGAGTTCGTTGCATTTCAAATAGAGGTCAACGACAACCTCTCTGTCTTGAAGAAGGCAGAACAAGAGCGCCAGGACTCCGAACTGGCGAAGAAGATCGAACTGGAGTGTGCGGTCGATGAACTCTTCAACCGTGTTCAATCCACAGAGGCCAAACTCAACTCTCTGGACGGTTCAGTAGCAAGCCTTGTTGCTGATGCCAAAAACGGGGAAGAGAAGGAGAAGGAGGGTGAAGCACAGGAAGAAGAAGAGACCCAAGAAGAAGGAGTGCCAGCTGCTCAACCATTCAAATCTCAGCTGAGGAGAAGGAAGTCTGCTGCTGCCAAGACAACCGAAGTCGGTGGAGCCGAAATGTCTAAGGACTTGGAGCAGGCAAAGAAGATTGGAGTTTCCTACAGCTCCATAGCCGAGATCGCAGCCGAGCTGGATTCTGAACTCGACGGGATAACAACCGAAGAGTGCATTGCAGCGGCCAAGGCTATGGATGTAGAGGAGAAGGACTACATGAACCCGAGCTGGATCAGAAAGTTTGCTGCCAGCCAGGCGAGGAGGGTGAACCAGTTCGAGGTTGAGCTGAAGAAGGTTTCTCAGAACCTGGACCGCAACGTTGCCTCCCGCAGCCGACGCCGCATCAACAGAATCCAATCAAAGGCGGAAGCTCGGTTGAAGCAACAAAGGTTGCCTCTAAAGTCCAAGGTTGAGAGTCGGTTCAGGCATACTGACAAGTGGATGCCGACCGAGTGGAATGAGGATTGGGAGATGTTCAAGCAGGAGTTCGTGAACGACTTCTATTACAGGAAGGTTTACGCAACTGACGACCCAAGGAGAGCGTTCAAAGAGGCGCTGACTGAGTTGCACTCAGGTGACCCGGGCATGTTCAGTCAATTCAGGAGGGCCATGATTGACGCCAACCTGGACTTGAACACTGTTCCAGTTCCCAAGAGGGTTATTTATCGGCCACCTCTTCTCTCGGATTCCAGCAACCCGAACCGTCAGAAGATTGCATCTGAGGCGAGGCAGGTCTGCAAGGAGCATGGAGTGGACATCTCTAAGGAGTCACCTGCTAAGAGGGAAATTTTTGTAAGGATTTTTGGCAAGTATGGGCTACAATTCTAGCTCAGTTAGTTTTCTAGCAACAATTGTGATTTTTTTTTTTTGATTTTTGAGTCTATCTTTTGTAACAATCAGTTGTAATGAAAACTATTCCGTTATAAGATTCACCTTGATGAACAATCCCTCATTGTCCAAGCTCTGAATCACAAAGTCTTTTAAATACCATGTTATAACTGTGCTAACCCTTTGATGTTTTATCTTATAGACTGTCTAGAATTTCAGCTGAGATTTTAGATAAGTTAGTGAGGTTTAGATCAGTAGTGGTTTCAAGTTGTAAGTGGTTTTGGCATCATCAAAAAGGGGGAAATTGTTGGGAAATTTATTAGTATAAGTTTTGATGAATTCCAAAACCGGCTGACCCCAACCGAGTAGATGTTGCCAATACCTAATGTTAGAATTTAGGCTCGCTGTTTGAGCAAAGTTAAGATTTTATCTTTACAGGTCTCCAGCTGAAGATGGCAACAAGGCGTCACTCAGACAGAACATCAGTTGTGAAGAAAGACAACTGAGAGTTCATTTGTTCAGATGCAAACAAGGGGAAGTCTTCAGAACATCAGTTGAAGGAAACCAACTGAGCGTTCATCAGATGAGAAACAGTTGAGAGGAAGAGAACATCAAATGAAAAGGAAATCATCTGAGGGTTCAAACCCAACTGAGTAAAGAAGTGGAAGACAACTGAGGGTTCAGTTTCAGAACCTCAGTTATAGAATCTGAACAAGGAGTTCAGCTGTTTTGAAGTTCAAAGTCAGCTGAGAACTCGACAGATCGGAACATCAGCTGAAGATCACTCAGATGAAGGTCAAGACTTTCAACCGACAAACCGAAGTTGACTGTCAAAGATTTGAGTTTCAAAAGGAAGTCACATGAGGGTTTGACCGTTCAGTCACTTCCCCATCTGGCCTAACACAAGGCTGTCTCAGATGGAAAGCAGAAGAGCACAGATGCCATATCGGGAAAGTCTGCAGAGATGAGAGACAAGCCATCGCTTTCAATCGATCAGAGATCAACTGCTCCTCCAACGGCTAGTTGATTCTCTCCGCCTATAAATAGAGGGATCCTCTCATTCGAGACACATATATGCAGATAGACACATAGACGACGAAAAATTCAAGAGCTTTCTCGAGAGAAATCAAAGCAAATCTGCAACATCATCATCTAAGAGCATCAGCAGCTGAGAGTTCCAATTTGAGAGAACATTAGTAGCTGAGGGTTCCTAGAATTCGAAACTGTTTTTGATCTTAGGTTGAGTGTTTATTCGTTCAAGCCTTAGATCCAGCTCTCATTCTTGATCGAGCTGTAGTTGGAAATCCTACCCTTTCTCACACCCTAAAAAGTGTGCTAGGACCTTACTCTTCCTGTAATTGAGTAGTCAGGTCGTCAAGTACCTGCAAACTTGACTTAGGCTGTTTAGTGCCCGGAAACTAAACTGTAACGGTTGCTCAGCCCGCGTAAGCTGAGTGGTTCTGTCCAGAAGAACTTGGACTGAGGTGTGTGGACTCACATCTCCCCGTGGACGTAGGAGTTCTCTCCGAACCACGTAAAACTTGTGTGTCGTGTTTTCTTTTGTGTTTAGTCTTTATTATCATATCTTAACTGACAAACAAACCGCATACAATCTGCATACTTTCACAACAACAGTTTTGGTTTTGACCAACCGTGCATAAAAGCGTGAGTTTGATTTTACGAGTTTATTTTCCACCACATTCCGCACAGCACCAACCTTCCAGCTGAGGTTGCTTACTCAGCTGTGAGATCCCAACTGAGTCCTCTCACTCAGTTGAAGTTGATTTCAAGTGTTAAGTTTTTTGAAAGCTCAAAAATCCTAACTGGTGTATTCCCCTCCCCCCCCATACACCAGTAACTCGTATCGGGACCATCAATAGGATATAAATAAGAAGCGCTGATAACCAATTTTACTATTTTTCAATGTTGGCACTAGATTGCGACTGTTTTTCATATGGATACCTAATTATTAGATTTTAATTTACATAAATTTGTAGCATTAATAATTCTTATATACGAGGTCATAATCAATTAATGATTATAATCCGCAGACCCAATTTTGTGAAGGTTTATGTGGGGTCATGATATGATCGTGTAATTAAGAAACTTTGACATCGGCAAATGACCATATAATAATTTTTGTAGCGGCGATTCAATCTCAGTAAATAATATTTAATGGGAAAAATTAAGGCTCTTAGAAGTCAATTGCATGTATAAATTTTGACACAGATACGGCATGCATGAAACCCTAAATCTATCGTATTTCTAACATTTTAAACCCTAGGGCAAAGCCTTTAAACTCTAAATCCGACTTGCCATCGACGATTTTTCAAATATGCCAAAATACATTCAACTCCTTTATATGTTTACTTTATTATTTCTTAAATATAATAATAGCATATAATAGCATATATAAGAAGCGTTGACGACCAATTTTACTATTTTTCAGTGTTGACGCTAGATTGCAACTATTTTTCATGTCCACACCTAATTATTTAGATGTCAATTTACTTAAATTTGTAGCATTAATAATTTTGATATACGAGGTCATAATTAACTACTGAAAATTATAATCAGCCATCCCAATTTTATGAAGGTTTATGTGGGGCCGTGATATGATCATGTAATTAAGAAACTTTGACATCGACAGATGGCCATATAATACTTTTTGTAGCGGCAATTCAATCTTAGTAAATAATATTTAATGGGAAAAATTAAGGCACTTAAAAGTCGATTGCATGTACAAATTTTTACACAGATGTAGCATGCAAGAAACCCTAAATCCATCAGATTTGTGACATTTTAAACCTTAGGGCAAAGCCAACCCTAATTCTGACTTGCCATCGGCGATTTTTTAAATATGTCAAAATACGCTCAACTCCTTTACATGTTTACTTTATTATTTCTTAAATATTATAAAAGCATATAAATAAGAAGCATTAATGACCAATTTTACTATTTTTCAATGTTAACACTAGATTGCGACTATTTCTCATGTCCATACCTAATTATTTAGATGTCAATTTATATAAATTTGTAGCATTAATAATTCTCATATACGAGGTCATAATTAATTACTGAAAATTATAATCTGTGGTCCCAATTTTATGAAGGTTTATTTGGGGCTATAATATGATCGTGTAATTAAGAAACTTTGACGTCGGCAGATGGCCATATTATACTTTTTGTAGCGGCAATCAAATCTTAGTAAACAATATTTAATGGAAATAATTAAGGCACTTAGAAGTCGATTGCATGTATAAATTTTTACACAGATGCAGCAGGCAGGAAACCCTAAATTCACTATATTTGTGACATTTTAAGCCCTAGGGTAAAATTAGAACGGAGAAATGCAGCATTTAATTAATAAGTATTAATTAATATCATATTTCTTTACCTTAAATCTATTTATTTATTTAGTATAGTATCTATTAATTGAAATGAAGCAAAATACAAATATGATGGTCCCAGTAACGAGTATCTGGTGTATAGGGGGGATAGAATACACCAATAGCACTTTTCGTTTTGCTCAAAGTCTTTTCATTGAGTTATACTGCTCGGGTCAATTGGCTCGAAAAATGGAAAAGTCAGTTGGAGCTGCTCTACAACTGAGTTGCTCAGTTGGAGCTGATCACACAGTTGGCAGCACAATTGGCTCCTATGCCTGAAGGTCAGCTGTATGCACCAACTGAGATTTTCAACAGTTTTGCGTTGCGGAAGTTGGTGTAGTTTGGACTCGTTACAAAAACTGAAACCTTTGTGAAAACAGGGAAGGTCAAGTTCCCAAATTAGTGCAATTTGTAAATATGCAGTTTGTATGGAATATGTTGGGTAAATTGGTTAGGTAAACTGAATGTAAAATATTGAATGTAAATGCACAAGGTAAAGTACACAATATTTTACCGTGGTTCAGATATTGACCTCCTACGTCCACGATTTCCTTTTAGGGGATGTAATCCACTAGATAAGCTTAAGCGTGCTTCCCAAACACCCCACTTGGATTACGGGTTCCAAGCAAACCTAACCAGTTCGATTACGGGTTCGAACAAGACCTTACACACTTTTCCAGCCAAGTGCACAACCTGGTTTTAGATTCCAAGTTCTAAGGGTCCTACTCTTGGATTCCGAGTTCCAAGGGACCAGTTCTTTAATTATGGGTTCAAAGGAACCTAGTGAAGGCTTCGTCCTAAGGCTGCAGACTCGATCTTTTGGGAGAGAGTCTATTGGGACACAAATTAAGCAAGAACCTAACTCTAGACTCGATCGAAGAAGAGGCTTTCTGAGAGGCTAGAGGGAAGAACATGAGGAGGTATAAATACTCTACTTCTACTGGACTCCGGCTGAGGTCTTCTTGCTGGGGAGAGAGGTGGTCTGCTACTTCTGCTACTTCACCTTTTTCTTTTCTCTCAACTCTTAGGCCTATGTATATATCTTTTATTTTGGGCCAATCTGTGTCACCGAGCTTGAATGTGGAGACCTCTATTTATAGAGGAAGATCTAACTAGTCGTTGGAAAAAGCCATTTGACCTCTGCCAAAAGCATGGCACTCCACCTGCTTTTATGGAAACTTTCCTAAAATGGTAATTGTGAGCATCGCTTTTTGCACGTCGCTGTTATCGGCCCATTTTTGGTAAGTTCTCTAGCTAACTCTTGCTTTCGAGTAGATTTTAATCTATAATGCAACTCTTCTGCCTTCAACGTATTCAAAGTCTTCTCTTCTCCGCTTTGCAACGTCTGACTTCAACAGAACTTCTCTTCACGCTGGAACTGTATGCCTTCAGCTGCATGGGTCAGTTAAGGAGATTTGAGGAGTCAACTGAGTCTGTGCTTCAACTGAGGTTGAGGTCTCAGCTATGTCAGCTGATTCTGAGTCTCAGCTGAGTTCTTCACAAACTTCCTTCTTCAGTCCGACTGACTTCAACTGCTTGAAACCTGTAAAGATAAAATTCCTACACTCAAACAGTGAGCTCTAGCTAATATCAGACTAAAGGCATTCATCTACTCGGTTGGGGTCAGTTGAGGTTTTGGAATCGTTCAAAAGCTTTTACTAATTTTTCCAACAAAATAAATCCTATTTCCGCGCGACTAATTGTTTATTATAATAACCATTTTCAGTTCTATGATTTATAAGTACTCAAGCACTATTTAATTACTAAGAAAATGTTATTCGTTGTTAGTTATGAGATATTAAAAAACAAGCGAATGACTTAAATAACTCAATGAAGTGAATTATATAAAAGGGATTTACTAACATTAAATATTAAATACAGTTAACCTAGTAATGTTTTAGTTACAATTAAAATAACAATAATAATACTTAATAATAATAATAATAATATAATGAACACGACAAAATAGAGAAATTAATTAGATCCTACTGAAGAGCTAGGAGGGACAATTGCACGATCGAAATTGAGTTGTGCATCGAGAATCCGTTTGAAGTCAAGTTTTCCAAGTCCGGACATTGTGAAAATGGAACGAAGCATCTCACCATGGCACAGTCCCTCGTGGCAGAAAACCTGGAAGGGCTTCTCTATCTTTAAGAAAAACGTAAATGAGCATGTTAGTTTGTACAGAAGGTAAAAATTCAAAACTTAAACACCTTACTAATGAGAAGGCCACAAAGTATTCACGCTCGACAAAGACAAAATCATGATCATGCCACTGAATTCCCGGAAGTCGAATAAATGCTTTAAAAAGACGGAGCCGAGCAAGGAGCTTGAGGATTTGCTCAACGATCTCGACACTAGTTTTATCCTCATCGACACCGGAGTCCCATTTAATCTTTTCGGAAATGACGCACAATTCATTATTGAGAATCCTTCGATCGTTTATTCGCCTATCACATCGAAATACACGACGATAGAGTGCATCTAACAGAGCCTTGTCTTGGCAATGTTTCCACCTTGTCTGAGAGCTATGGTATGAACCAACAATTGTTCTTAATTTGAAGAAAAACTTCATTGCTTTTCTTCGAATGAGACTATATTAGACGGTTGGGATGAGAAAGATGATGCATTCGAGAGTTTATGATTATTATTTATAGACGTGTGGAGCCTAGATGAAACATTGAATTCAATGGAAATGTCGATCCATCCCCTCATTCAAACCTTTTCGGTGAAAATTAACCATGTTTCAAAATATGGTTATTAGCATTATTAATATTTATATTTTCTTACCACAAACTGTTTATTTATTTATTATAAATCTCTGGTAACTGAAAGTGTAATACCACCATCTTTTATAAGTCTTTAAGTTTGTCATGATTGAGTTTATATGCCTTAATAATGTGCCTTTGTGTCATAAAAATTTCCGAGAAAAGAAATTTTCTCGTGAAATTACTAAAATGCCCTTGAGTGCCTTAACGTGAATTTTTCTCGTTTCGGTTATCCGAATCGAATGTGTGATGAATTGCTTGAGCATGATTATATGAGTTTGAGTTAGAAATTGAATTTTGGAAAACACTGAGAAGTTTCGTTTTCTGAAGAATAGTAACTTTTCCCGAGTTTTAACTATTCATCGAGTTTTTCCGAATTTTGTCAAAGTAGTGTCGTTTGAGTATAAAAATTCTTTTAAAACCTTTGAGATATATTTGAGAGTCATTTGAGATTGTCTGAGAAAGATTTGAGTTATGATTTCAAGAACCCTAATATGAATAGTGATTTCTGAGATTTTATTCGCTACTCAAAATTTTGATATGAAAACCGGAATTCTGGAATCCTTGATTTATTTGGTGAGATATGAGATGAAGTAGAGATCTTTTCGACATCCAAAAAGAGTCGTGATGAGTTTTAAATCGTTTGAAGGTTAAATTAAAATATAGGGATGCATTGCACCGGAAAACTTTTCTTTCCGGCGATTTACATCGCGTTTTTGACTAAGTGGTGCAACCTCTAATCTATTTAATTTTCTATCCTACTCTCAATTTTCTCACGCTCTCTCGCTCTCCACACTCTCTCATCAATCTCTCACTCTCTCTCTCTACGCTCTCTTTCTCTCCCCTCTCTCACACCGACATCACTCCCCTTCTCTCCCTTGTTACTTAAAGTTGGAGGTCTAAAGTTGCGCGGAACTTGATCACCGATCATCTTTTATCGAAGCTAGGAAAGTATTTACGATCCTCTCCTCGTTGTGATCATTTCTAGACTAGGATCTTCCTCATTTCTCTCCTCACCATTTTCGGCAATTTCATGCCTTGGAGGAGTGTTTGATCCTAGAAAAATTTTGAGGTTTAAAAATCGATCCTTGTATGAATCCATGCATGAAAATGGAAGCTAAATCTTGATCCTTTTCTCCCTCATGAGTGCCGAAAATTTCTCTTAGTTATAGGGGTTTTCATGTCTTCCATTTGATTGTAATTTTGATGATGAAATCGAGTCCTAGTAATTAATCTAAGTGAGTATGTGAAATAAATTTTGGAAAAGAAATTATATTGCTATGTTATCCATAAAATTTTCCAAAGGTTTAGCATGAGAAATTAGGGATTTTTGTTGTATGTTTTGGATGCATGAAGTAGTGATGTTATTATTGAATTAAAGTGCTATGATGCATGATAAAAGGATAAAATAGAAGTATGATTTGTTTTGCCATTTTATCCCAAAAATTCGAAGCATGTATATATATGTAGTTAGTGATTTTGTGTAGATTTTGAAGAGTAATGATATAATTGAGAGTTTTATGATGTTATAAGCATGATTAAATAAATAATTGAGAAGCATGAAATTTTATCTCTTTTTTCTTAAAAATTTTGAAGTATATATAATAGAGAAAATTGATGATTTTTGATGTTGTTGAGTCTAGATGGTTTATTTGATGCTTGATAACTCAATTTGAGTATATTATGAGCTTAAGTTTAAGAGGAATCGAAGAAAGAAACTTGTTTACTCTAAAAATGGAAAAAATTCAAACTTTTTTAGCCTTAGAACTTGTGATTTTTGTTGATCATGTGTTCTAAATGTTAAATTGAGTAAGGATAAATGAATTTAGATTTATTTGAGGTAGAATAGAGCTTAAAATTATTAAAATCGGATGTCTATAGAGAAAGCCCCAAAATAGTCGATGTTTATGAGCATAACATGAGGATTTTTTAGTATTTGAACCTGTTTGATGAAATTGATTGGAAAATCGATCAATCGGAATTTTTATAAAGACGTTAAAGCCTTGAATTTTTGAATTTGGACAAGTTATGCCCTAAATCCAAAAATTTCGAACCCTAAAGGATTCTTGAATTGGGAATTTTTTATCTTGAGCTTATTTGAGTGAATTGATGTTATATTCATGAAATTAAAATTATTTTAAGCATGTTAGAGCTTTGAATTTCTAAAATCGAGCATGTATAGCTGTAAACATTAAAAAAATTCGAAGGTTTTGAAGAAATTAAGCATGAGATGTTGAGTTCTTGACATTGTTTGATGAATGTGATGATTAGATGTTGTAATTTAAGTAAAAATAAGTATATTAGCTTCTTGAATTTCTTAAATCGGAGTTCGTATGTGAAAGTTATTAGAAATTAAAGTTTAAGAATAAAAAATCGAGATTCCGTAGGTTAAAAGTGAAATAAGTAAAATTGATCCAGTAATTAATCAATTGAAATTATTTTGAGACAGTTTGATAAGTTTGAGAATTTTCCGAGTATATGCACATTTCTGAGAAAAAGTGACGTATACTTTAATCCGAGATATTTTGGTTAAGGTTTCAGATTTCAAATCCAATTCCATATGAAATTGTTTTCGTTAAAATCCGAAGACTTTAATTTTTTAAGTTAAACATCGAGTAGTATTGAGTCAGCATGAGACTGTGTATGAGTCTTGAATAAATTTCTGAGTTGATATTCGTGTTTGTATGAATTTATGTGATTTTCTAGATTTTTTCTAGAATATTCTAAGAAATTTGGAGACTTTTTCTTTTTCCATCTATTTATCGAAGTCAGTCGTTTACCAATTTGTGAATGTCTAATTCTCAATATGAAAGTTTGAATTTGAATGATTTGTGTTTAAAGTAGTCAAGAATTAATCTCGTAATTTTCTGAGTTTGTTTGAATCTAGAAATTGAGAAATACAAAGTTTATGATGTGAATAGTAAATCCTCAATTTTCGTGATTTGTTTAAGTTTTAATTTATTTGATGTTATCAAGTTAAGAGTCCGAGTTTGAGAAGTCTGTTAGTTTACTACTTGAGTAGAGTTGAGAAACCGAGAAAGATCGATTTAGTCGAGCCGAGATAAGTTAAGAAACTCGAGTCAAGTAGAAGTCCTTCAACTAAGCGTTAGAACTCGTTTCTTTTATCGAGAAAGTAGACTCGTTCTTATAAGATGTCATTGTTGAAAGCATGTTATTATTTGTTATCGCTTTCAAACTATATTCGCTTGTTCTCGAGTATGATCCCTTGTTGAGTTATGTTTATTTCTATTGTTTCACCATCACTGTCCAATGGATTCTAGTCATTCCTACACACTTGAATTCGAGCTGTGACATAGTAGTATCAGAGCATCTCGTCTGCTCTTAATCTTATACTTTTTTGTGAGTCGAGTCTAGATTTAAATTCCTAGACTTGTTTCAGTCAGTAACACGCTGAGCATCCCCATCTCATCCGATAACCAGGTACGAGTATTTTCAAAAGCTTTTCGAGTTTAAAGTTTAATTTCAAGTTGTTTAGTTTGCTATTTGTGCTTGTCTAGAGATAAAAGCTTGGTAAGTAGCTTGAATAACTAGATTGCTTTAGAGTGCCTTCTCTAATTCTTTTTTTTGGTGTGGAAATCGAAAAGGATGGAACGTTTGTGTAAACGTTTTCGTGAAATGGAATTGCCGAGTACCCTGAGCAATAAAACATCTTTGGGAAGCAAGAACGAGTATGTGGTGGTTGGAATTTCAACATGTTATTTATCTAATTTGGTGTGCTTAATCCATTTAAAATCGTATAGGATGGACGATGAGAGCAACCGAGCAATGATGCAAGAGTACCTGCATATCAAGAAGTCGTATCACGAGACCCTCGCAGAATTCCTCGCACACTACCACAAGATATGGAAGACAGTCAAGTTCTTCGATGTCAATTCTCTTAACGGGATGGTACACTTGATACACGCCCTCCCTTAAGAATGGCGTGATTGGGCAGCCTCTCTTGTGCCGAGTCACGTTGGACGTCAGTATTAGGGTGTTTATCTGCACGCGACTGCAATAGTTTTATCGCCACTATCTCTGGCCAATTCATCGAGCATGGTGCTCTGCCTCTCAGACCCTTTGACCCTATCCTAGCAGCCGAGCCAAACGACATTGCTCTTGAGCCTCAACCTCAAAACAGCCCTGCTCCATACCGTGTCCCTTCTCCACCTCGCCCTGTACCAAGAGCTGCGTTTCAGTTTAGCCCGTACTTGGGAGATGTGCTCCCTACCCGCTCCTTCGACCCTTTTGCCTCTTCTAGCTCAGTCGCGTCACAGCCAGATGGTTCGTACGACCACTTTAGAGCTTTGCCTCTTTCGCACGACCAACCTGAGTAGTTCATGCACCGAGACCACACCCCTTCTCTAGTGCAGCCAGTAGCTGAGCCTTCTAGGCCGAGACGCGCAGGCGTCAGCAACGACGACGAGCCTTTAGAGGATCCTGCAGCCGATGCTACAGTGGGCAACTTTTACCTTCAGACGTTCTTGAGTGACCGCTTCTCTTTTCCGTACCCACCTTTCGAGACTCTTGCAGTGAGGCCTAACCAGAAGCTTGAGCGAGAGGTCAACGACATAGTCAGTGCACGAGAGTAGCCAGGAGACTTCCCTGTGGGATGAGACTGAGCTGGAGGACGTCAATGCCTGCTTCAAGGACGAGCAGACTGGAGATATAACGAACCCGTGGGATGATCCAAGACATACCTACGATGACTTCTTGGAGGCGCTAACAGCAGCAGAGGGTTAGGGCAGTGAGGAGGAGGATACGGAAGAGGATCCCGAGGAGGACCCAGAGGAGGACCCCGAGGAGGAGCAAAGAGGTGATGTTGACCCGAGCGATGATGTTCTCACACTTAGGGTGTAGTTCAAAAAAGACGTGGAAGTTTCGAACAATATTTATTTTCTGTCAAGAGTTTAGCTCTTTTTATTTTCTGCAATGATGTAAATTATGTGACTCGATGCATAGATGTTTAGTAGAGTCGGACGCGAAGTAGTAGCTCACGTCGTCTAGTGCGCTTTTGAGGTATAGAACGTTGTGTTGACGTCTAGGGAAGTTTTCTGTTGTGAACATTTATCCCTTATTTTGGTATAAGTCCTCAGAAGAGGCCATAATTCTGATGATATGAGAAAGATGCCATGAGGCGATTAAAATCAGCTTTGAGTCTCTTGATTATTTGAATTATTCCGAGTATTTTGAGATCTATTTATCCTTGAGTTATGAGTGACTAAAGAAAAGAGAGTCGATTTATCAAATGAGTTATTTCGTGAGTTATTTGGAGTATAAATTTCTGAGTGATTATATTTGTCTTATGTGACAATGTTTGAGTATATTATTGAAATAAAATATCGAGCATGATATTCTATAATGATGTGTGATCTTGATGATATTATTGAGTAAACATGCAAGTAAATAATTGTTTATTTTATATTGAGTTGAGAATTATTCCACTTGCAAGATTGATGAATAAATGTCTTGTTTAAGTTTTCTTATGTGTTTGATAAGTATCAATTGAGAATCATATCCTTCTCAAGAGGAAAATTTTCAAAAGTCGAGAAAATTTCCGATTTAATCTTAGTCCGTTTTGTGGAAATTATTCTGAGTTGCCGAGAATGTCGCCGAGAAAAAGAAACGCGAGAGTAGAAAGAAACAAAGAAGAAGAGCAACGAGAGCAGACCCTGCCTCTTCAAAATAAAAGGCGAATCGAAGAACTTTTTTTTTCGTCAGAACCCGCCAACCTTCAATGGTATAGGCAGTCCGGCAGAAGTTGAGGACTAGATTCATTCTCTTGAACGAATTTTCAGGTTTCTTTGATGTGGAGATCGCGAACGTCTCGAGTGTATTATGTACCAACTCAAAGGATCCGCCGATTACTGGTGGGAAGCCCGACAAAGAACGCATTCACCAGAGGAATGAGAGAATCTAACTTGGGAGAAATTCAAGGAAGCTATGTTTGAGAAGTACATTCCTAGGAGTTATCGTAAGTAGAAAGCAAACGAATTCGCAAATTTAAGGCAAGGAAAGAAGACAGTAGCTGAGTACGACCATGAGTTCTGCGAGTTAGCTCGTTTTGCGCCCGATAAGGTGGACACAAACGAGAAGATGTGTGAGTTGTTCCGAGCAGGTTCGAGGTAAGATATTCGCGTAGTTCTTGTAAGTCAGAGCGATCTGACTTATCCTAAAGCCCTTAACCGAGCCCTAGACATGGAATTGGCTATGCAACTAGAAAGAGGGTCGTATTCTTTGGCGACCCCTCAATTTCAAGCTCAGATGACGACAGCTGTAACCCTGTAACCCTCTCAGCACGGCCCGAGCGTGAAGAGAAAAGGAAAGTGCAGTGGTGGAAGCCACCCGAGCAAAAAGTTGTGGCAAGGAAGAGGATAGCAGCAGCACCAGAAAGCTCAGAAAGAGAAAGCCCAGCATGGCAATAAGAGCAACACATCTTTCGGACCCTAAGGACTCCCTCCGTGTTCGAAATGTGGCAAGATGCATCAAGGCATCTGCAAGGTAGGAAGCAACGTTTGTTCTACTTGTAGTCAACCTGGTCATTTCTCGAACCAGTGCCCAAGTAAACAGCAAGGAGCGAGTAGTGGAGGACCGAATCAGTTCCAATCTTCGCAAATGAGAGCCATGGAAGGAGCCCCGCAACCAAAGCATCCCCGGGGTCATTGCAAACCGCAGCAGTAGAAGCAGCAACCCCCTCTGCAAGAGCCGCCGTACTACCAGAGGGTGTTCGCAATTGAGCAAAAAGCTAGATTCAAGGACCAAGAAAATATCGCAGGTATGGGAAAGCTTAAAGGTGTGCCTATTATCATTTTGTTTGATACCAATGCATCACATTCGTTTATAGCTAGTTCTTGCATAGAAACCCTTGGCCTAGATGTAGAAGAGTCGAACCAGGAGCTTAGAGTGTCAACCCTTTTGGGTAGATCTGCGTTAGTTTTGCGCGTTTGCTCAAATTTAGAATTGAGTTCAGAAATCGTAAGTTATCCGCAAAATCCTTGAATCTAATCCAGATGTGGGATGTCGATATAATCTTTGGAATGGATTGGTTATCCGAGAATTTTGCAACGATACAATGTGATCAAAGGCAGATTTCATTTCAACCTCCTAGAGAAGAGCCGACCGTAGTTCATGGAATCGAGAAGAGAAAGAAGAAGAGTATGTCGATTACTTCGGCTATAAAAGTAGAAAAGTTGATGAGAAGAAAGGATATGAGAGTGTATGTGATTTACCTGAACAAAGATGAAGAGCAAGCGCTGAGCATTGATGATGTAGCAGTGGTGAAAGAGTACAAGGATGTGTTTCCGGAAGTTTTGCCCGATTTGCCTCCCGACAGGTAATTGAAGTTCACGATTGCTCTAAAGCCTGGATCAACCCCAATTTTGAAAGCTCTATACAGAATGGCCCCAAAAGAACTTCAAAAATTGAAGATTCAATTGCAAGAGCTGTTAGATTTGGGTTTTATTTGACTAAATTTTTCCTCTTGGGGAGCACCGATTCTGTTTGTGAAGAAGAAAAACGATAACCTGAGAATGTACATTGACTACCGAGAGCTCAACAAGATTACACTCAAGAACAAGTATCCTTTGCCAAGGAGAGACGATCTTTTTGACCAGTTGAAAGGAGTCAGTGTTTTCTCGAAGATCGATTTGAGGTCTGGATACCATCATTTGAAAATCAAACAAGAAGATATTTCAAAGACTTCTTTCAGAACGACATACAGACATTACGAGTTGGTTGTAATACCTTTGGTTTGACAAATGCCCCAGCAGTTTTCAGGGATTTAATGAATCGAGTCTTTCATGAATTCTTGGACAAATACGTGATTGTTTTCATAGACGACATCTTGGTGTATTCAAAGGATGAAGCAGAGCACGAGAAGCATCTTAGAATCGTGTTGGAAAGGATTAAGATCAGAGAAGTTGTACACCAAATTCAGCAAATGTGAATTTTGGCTAAAGGAAGTGAACTTCCTAGGATAGATTGTTTCGTTCGAAGGAATCAAAGTTGACTCAGCCAAAGTGCAAGCAGTTCAAGAATGAAAATCGCCAACATCAGCTCATGAAGTCAGTAGTTCCTTGGTTTGGCAGGTGACTACCGACCATTCATAGAAGAATTTTCCAAGATATCAAAGCCGATGACGAGTTTGTTAAAGAAAGAATCAAATTTTAGATGGATGGAGGAATGTGAGAAAAGTTTCCAAGAGCTTAAGTCAAGATTAACATCAGCCCTAATGTTAGCCCTTCCTGAAGCAGGAAAGGACTACACCATCTTCACAGACGCATCATCAAAAGGTTTGGGATGTTTGGTAAGGCGAGATGGAAGAGTGATAGCTTATGCTTCAAGACAGTATTTGGAAGTATCCAACTCATGATTTGGAATTGGCAGCACTAGTGCATGCTTTAAAGATTTGGAGACATCATCGCTATGGAGCCAAGTGTGAGATCTGTTCGGATCATAAGAGCCTAAAGTATTTCTTTGAGCAGAAGGAGCTAAACATAAGACAAAGGCGATGGCTTGAGTTGGTAAAACATTATGATTGCAATATTTCTTATCACCCTAGAAAAGCCAATGTCGTAGTCGATGCGTTTAGTAAAAAGGAAATTCAGAGTTAGTATTTTTCCTCTCCGATGAAGAAAAGTTGATTGAGGAATTTGGAAAAATCAGAATCGAAGTAGTTCAGCCTCCGATGACAGTGGAGCAAGTAATTGCATCCTTAGTAGTTGTTCCAGATTTGAAAGCGCGTATTATAGACGGCCTAACGAAAGATGAGAAGATGGAGAATTTAAGGCTCAGAATCAGAAAAAGAGCAGTTGAAGATTTCCGAGAATCAAGTGAACTCTTTGTTGTTCCGTGGCAGAATTTGTGTACCAAGTGATGAAGATTTAAAGAATGAAATCATGAGTGAAGCTTACGATACCCCGTACACCGTTCATCCCAGCAGTACGAAGATGTACCAGGATTTAAAGAAGCAATTATGGTGTGAAGGAATGAAGAAAGATGTGGCCATGTATGTAGAAAGATGTTTAGCTTGTCAGCAAGTGAAGTCTTTCCATCAGAGACCTTATGGACCTCTGCAACCGTTACCAGTCCCGAAGTGGAAATGGGATGATATTAGCATGGATTTTGTGACGGGTTTGCCAAAGACAAAGAAAGGAAATAAAGCCATTTGGGTGATTGTGGATAGATTGACGAACTCCGCTCATTTCATACCTATTCCTATCACCTATGGATCAGACAAGTTGGCCCAGATTTATGTCAAGGAGATTGTGTGTTTGCATGGAGTTTCAAGTACGATTACATCTGATTGAGACTCCAAGTTCACCGCACGTTTTTGGGAAAGTTTTCAAAAAGAGTTGGGAATGCAGTTGCAGTTCAGCACTGCTTATCACCCTCAAACGGATGGTCAGTCGGAAAGGACTATCCAGATTTTGGAAGATATGCTGAGAGCCATTGTGTTAGACAAATGACACAACTCGGAGAAAATTTTACCTCTTGTCGAATTTTCCTACAACAACAGTTATCAGAATACGACTGGAATGGCACCTTATGAAGCCCTTTATGGAAAGAAGTGTAGATCTCTGCTCTACTGGGATGAAGTAGGCGAGACGAAAGTAATAGGACCCGAGGCAATTGAGCAAGTGATAGAATTTGTTCGTCAGATTCATGAGAAGATCAAAGAAGCTCAGAGTCGGCAGAAGTCGTATGCTGACAATCGAAGATCACAGTAAGAGTTCGAAGTAGGGAGTAATGTTTTTCTAAAAATATCCCTTTCGAGAGGAGTACACCGGTTTGGTGTTAAAGAAAAGCTAAAGCCTAGATTTATAGGACCGTTCGAAATCCTGGAAAGGATTGGAGCTATCTCGTATAGATTAGCTTTGCTGCCCAGTTTTAGGAATTCGCATAACGTGTTTTATGAATCGCAGTTGCATAAGCACTTGATTCGTCGTGAAGACGTAGCTCTAAAACCACACTTGAGTTACGAGGAAAGACCCGAGAAAATTCTGGATCATAAGATTCAACATCTTAGGATGAAATCGATCCCCTTAGTCAAGATCAAGTGGCGACACCATGATCTGCAAGAAGCAACGTGGGAGCTAGAAGAAAAGATGAAAGAAAAGTTCCCCGAGCTCTTTTCTCAAGGTTAGCAAATTTCGGGACAAAATTTCTTTTAAAGGGATGAGGATATAATACCCCGATCTTTTATAAGTCGTTAAGTTCGTCTTGATTGAGTTTAAATTCCTTAATAATGTGCCTTTGTGAGATAACAATTTCCGAGAAAATAAATTTTCTCGTGAAATTACTAAAATACCCTTAAGTGCCTTTACGTGAATTTTTCTCGTTTCGGTTATCCAAATCGAATGTGTAATGAATTGCTTGAGCATGATGAGTTTGAGTTAGATATTGAATTTTGGAAAATTCTGAAAAGTTTTGTTTTCCGATGATTAGTAATTTTTCCCGAGTTTTCACTATTCATCGAGTTTTTCCGAATTTCGTCCAATTTGTGTCTTTTTAGTATAAAATTTCTTTTAAAACCTTTGAGATATATTTGAGAGTCAGTTGACATTTTCTGAGAAAGATTTGAGTTATGATTTCAAGAACCTTAATAAGAATAGTGATTTCCGAGATTTTATTCGTTACTCGAAATTTTGATTTGAAAAATGGAATTCTGGAACCCTTGATTTATTTGGTGAGATATGAGACGAAGTAGAGAGCTTTTCGACGTTGAGAAAGAGTCGTGATGAGTTTTAAGTCGTTTGAGGGTTAAATAAAAATACAGGGATGTATTACACTGGAGATATTTTCTTTCCGGCGAATTATATCGCGTTTTTGACTAACTGGTGCAACCTCTAATCTATTTAATTTTCTATCCTACTCTCAATTCTCTCATGCTCTCTCACTCTCCACTCTCTTTCGTCAATCTCTCCCTCTCTCTCTACTCTCTCTCTCTCTCCCCTCTCTCTTATACAGACACCACTCCCCCTCTCTCCCTTCTCTCTCGGCAGCATACACACACTCACACACAAGATGCAAACCTCCATTGTTACTTGAAGGTGAAGGTTTAAAGTTGCAAGGAACTTGATTAGCGATCATCTTTTATCGAAGTTAGCAAGGTATTTATGATCCTCTCCTCGTTGTGTTCATTTCTAGACTATGATCTCTCCTCGATCCTAGAAAACTTTTTGATGTTTAAAATTTGATCCTTGCATGAATCCATGCATGAAAATGGAAGCTAAAATCTTGATCATTTTCTCCCTCTTGAGTGCCAACAAATTCACTTAGTTTTAGGGGTTTTCATGTCATCCATTTGATTGTGATTTTGATTATGAAATCGAGTCCTAGTAATTAATCTAAGAGAGTATGTGAAATCAATTTCGGAAAAGAAATTCTATTGCTATGTTATCCATAAAAATTTCGAAGGGTTTAGCATGAGAAATTAGGGATTTTTGTTGTGTGTTTTGGATTTATGAAGTAGTGATGTTATTATTGAAATAGAGTGCTATGATGCATGATAAAAGGATAAAATGAGAAGTATGATTTATTTTGCCATTTTATCCCAAAAATTCGAAGCATGTATATATGTGTAGTTAGTGATTTTGTGTTGATTTTGAAGAGTAATGATATAATTGAGAGTTTTATGATGTTCTAAGCATGATTAAATAAATAATTGAGAAGCATGAATTTTATCTCATTTTCCTCAAAAATTTTGAAGTATATATGTGAGGAAACTGATGATTTTTGACGTTGTTGAGTCTAGATGGATAATTTGATGCTTGATAAATAAATTTGAGTATATTATGAGCTTAAGTTTAAGAGGAATCGAAGAAAGAAACTTGTTTGCTCTAAAAATTGAAAAAATTCGAACCTTTTTAGCCTTAGAACTTGTGATTTTTGTTGATCATGTGTTCTAAATGTCAAATTGAGTAAGGATAAATGAAATTAGATTTATTTGAGATAAAATAGAGCTTAAAATTATTAAAATCAGATGTCTATAGAGAAAACCCCAAAATAGTCGATGTTTATGAGCATAAAATGTGGATTTTTAGTATTTGAGCCTATTTGATGAAATTGATTGGAAAATCGGTCAACTGGAATTTTTATAAGTATGTCAGAGCCTTGAATTTTTGAATTTGGACAAGTTATGCGCTAAATCCAAAATTTTCGAACCCTAAAGGATTTTTCAATTGGGAAATTTTTTATCTTGAGCTTATTTGAGTGAATTGATGTTATATTCATAAAATTGAAATTATTTTAAGCATGTTAGAGCTTTGAATTCCTAAAATCGAGCATGTATAGCTGCAAACATGAAAAATTCGAAGGTTTTGAAGAAATTAAGCATGAGATGTTGAGTTCTTGACATTGTTTGATGAATTTGATGATTAGATGTTGTAATTTAAGTAAAAATAAGTATAAGCTTCTTGAATTTCTTAAATCGGTGTTCGTATGTGAAAGTTATTAGAAATTAAAATTTAAGAATGAAAAATCGAGATTTCGTAGGTTAAAAGTGAAATTAAGTAAAATTGATCCAGTAATTGATCAATTGAAATTATTTTGAGTCAATTTGACAAGTTTGAGAATTTTCCGAGCATATGCACGTTTTTCGAGAAAAAGAGACGTAGACTTTAATCTGAGATATTTTGCTTAAGGTTTCGGATTTCAAATCCGATTCCATATGAAATTGTTTTCATAAAATCTAAAGACTCTAATTTTTTAAGTTAAAAGTGGAGCAGTATTGAGTCATCATGAGACTGTGTATAAGTCTTGAATAAATTTTTGAGTTCATACTCGTGTTTGTATGAATTTATGTGATTTTTTCTGGAATTTTTCTAGAATATTTTGAGAAATTTGGAAACTTTTTCTTTTTCCGTCTATTTATCGAAGTCAGTCATTTACCAATCTATGAATGTCTAATTCGCGATATGAAAGTTTGAATGTGAATGATTTGTGTTTAAAGTAGATGAGAATTATTCTCGTAACTTTCTGAGTTCGTTTGAATCGAAAAATCGAGAAATATGAAGTTTATGACGCGAAATCGGATTTCAAATCCGGTTCTATATGAAACTGTTTTCGTAAAATTCGAAGACTTTAATTTTTTAAGTTAAAAGTCGAGCAGTATGAGTCAGCATAAGACTGTGCATGAGTCTTGAATAAATTTTTGAGTTAATATTCGTGTTTGTATGAATTTATGTGATTTTCTGGAATTTTTCTAGAATATTTTGAGAAATTTGGAAACTTTTTCTTTTTCCATCTATTTATCGAAATCAGTCGTTTTCCAATCTATGAATGTCTAATTCTCGATATGAAAGTTTGAATGTGAATGATTTGTGTTTAAAGTAGTTGAGAATTAATCTCGTAACTTTCTGAGTTCATTTGAATCAAGAAATCGAGAAATATGAAGTTTATAACGCGAATGGTAAATTCTCGATTTGTGATTTGTTTAAGTTTTAATTTGTTTGATGTTATCGAGTTAAGAGTCCAAGTTTTAGAAGTCTGTTGGTTTAGTACTTGAGTAGAGTTGAGAAACCGAGAACGATTAATTTAGTCAAGCCAAGATAAGTTAAGAAACCCGAGTCAAGTAGAAGTCCTTCATCCGAGCGTTAGAATTCGTTTCATTTATCGAGAAAGTAGACTCATCCTTATAAGATGTTATTCTTGAAGGAACGAGCGAGATCGAGAAGTGAAGCAGGAAGAAGAAGAAGAAGAAGAAGAAGAAGAAGAAGAAGAAGAAGAAGAAGAAGACCCCTTTAGGCAGGTGGGCTTTATAAACTGAGAACTATTGAATGCTATTACTTATTGATTATTACGTGAGTTTTTAAATTAATTGACTTTCCATTTTATCTGAGTTTTGGTATGTTTGATTATCTACTTGAGTTATTATTATCCTATGTAAAATAAGAACACACGTGTTGTTAATTGAATTAATTATTTATTGTGACTTTGAGCCTTGCTTCGGTTAGGTCAGTCACAGTGTTTGAGAAGGAGGCCTACTTCTTGACACAAAGATGATGTGGTAGATTGATTCATACCTTCTTGTTGTTATATATAGGCTGACTGTGCAGTCGTTTCAGAAAAAAAAAATGTTTTGCATTCACAAGTAAAATGTTTTAAGTGTACTAACACTTGTGATGCAGTAGCAAGGCAAGTTCAATTATATAGCTCTATCGAGCAAGTTTTAAATTATTTTTGGCATGTGTTCACTGAGTACAAAGTACTCAGCCTTACATGTGTTTTCTAAACGTGCAGTTAGCTCGGATGTGGATGATGTGGATTGCTCGGCAGTGTGTGTTAATAAGTCGAGTCATTTGTTTAAGCTTGCAATTGTATGTCTTCATACATGTAATTGTTGGGACTTGAGTATGTTATTCCGCTGCAACAACAATATTTTATTTGTTTTCAAACTTAAACTCTGATGGTGTGATGATACAATGAGCCTTGTGCTCGACATTATTTCTATTTCCCTTGACTTCTACTTGATTTATATATCAATGCTCGTTTTTTGAGTTAAGATTTGAATGCATGTTATTATTTTTTATCGCTTTCAAACTATATTCCCTTGTTCCCGAGCATGATCCCTTGTTGAGTTGTGTTTATTTCTATTGTTTCACCATCACTGTCCAATGGATTCTAGTCGTTCCTACACACTTGAATTCGGGCTGTGATAGAAAGGAAGCAAAAATTCAGCAAACACTAATATGGAATAACTGTTTTTGGGATAGGATGATTAGTAAACTATCATATCTTTTTTTTCGAGAAGTTATGTCTATATTGATGAACCATTCGGTTCTATAAATACTAATAATTCAACACTTCCAAATTATAACCTCTCCCATCTCATTTTGCAGAAAAAATTGATTTCGTAATAGCTGACTCTTACTATAATCATGAGATTGTGTGGGAAATTGATGAAGACGTGGCTCTATTGAATGCATTTCAGCGACACTTACATCGTTTGCCCATGAAAAATCAGATCGTTTTCAACAATGAATTGAGCGGGACTTCACGAGAAATTTGTAGGGACTCCCACATGAGCGAAGAGGAAACTGGAGTCGAGATCGTGGAGCGACTAGTAAAACTTTTGGCTCGCCTCCGTATGTTTGAGGCATTTATCCGTCTTCCTGGAATTACGTCGCATAGGGTTAATCATGTGGTCACTGTCGGCTAGGAATAGTTCATTGCATTGCCTCCGGTAAATTGATCCTCTCTTTTGTCTTAGTCTTTACTTTTTAAACATACACACTGTGACATTTACGTTCGATTTGTTTATGAGATGGAAGAGCCTCGCACATTCAGGGTATTCCGCCAAGAGGGTCTGCGCCATGAAGACAAGCTTCGTTCCATTTTCAATGCAAGCAGGCTTGCTGAAGTTGATTTTCGATGGATTCTCGATGCACAACAGAATTGGAATCGCGGAACAATCTGTAATGTTTAGGGTGTAATTTATAAAACTATGCATTTTATATGTATTTGAATCTTAGATACTGTAAAAGGTTTTTTATTATTGTGCTAGTACTTAGTATCAGAACATATACAAATTATAATATAATATTTTCACTTATTATATTGTAATTTAATATTGTCAATTATTAATATACACATTTCAATTATTTTTTATTTGCTACATGTAGTCAAGCATAAAGAGGAGTCGATCAAGAATTTGCGCTTATTACTTTATATACGTAATATATGTTGTTTGAGGTCATTTTGTGAAAAACAATTGAGCATTTTAATAATACAGTTTAGGATCCTAGTTGTAAAAAGAAGAAATAAAATAAATAAATTGTTAAGTAATAGTAGAATGTTACCGTCAATAGTTAAAAATTCTAGTTGCACAAAAAAATTTAAAAAATTGTTGAAGTAATAGAATGTTACCATCAACAGTTAAAAAACCTAGTTGCAAAAAGTATTAAAATAAATAAATTGGTTGAGAATGTAAAACTCATTGTTCTAAAAAGCATTAGAATAAAAATTGAAAGGATCCATAATGCCATTTGGTGGTCTACTCCATTTCGGATTGATTAGGGTTTTCGTCGCAGTAAGGCACTTAATTTCGCAATTAAGGAGTTAATATAACAGAGTGGCTTAGCTTAGTTTTCTTTTGCAATAAGAGTGGACTACAACAGTGGTTTCATCATTCTAAGAATTTATAGGGTCCGATCTAATTTTGACTTAAACCAGCTTTTTAAGTCGGCCCCATGCATAATCGAGCAATTGACAATAGCGGGTCCAATTCGTGAACAGTATGTGGACAAATATAGTGATTCATAAATTCGTGCTCGTGAATTTATATGACGTGGAAGGATTGCTTCTTGTACTCGATGGAATCCCAAAACCTCTAGTTCAGTACTAGGCTATAGTAAGAGTGAGGGTTACTCCGGAAATAGACAAGCGAAGGAAGGCAATTCCATTTTCTCTCAAAATTGTATTTGCAAACTCGCTTTCAGCCTTCATGCATGATGATTATTGGCTTGTTTAGGATGCTCGCCATTGTCAAGTTGCGAGGATCGGGTGGACATCATTAGCTTTCAAAATCGGCCGGCTAGCCAAAATTTGCCGGAAAATAACATCAGAGTGAAGCCAAAATTGCAAGCTTTGTGTTCGTATTTCAATAATGAAATCCAGTTGAAATGATAAGCCGTCTCAAAATATATTATATCAGAGCAATGACACCACATTTAATTTTTTATTTTTATTTTTGGTTGTAATCAGGCATAAAGAGGTGTCTATCAAGGATTTGCACTTATTACTTTGCATACATAATACATGTTGTTTGAGGCCATTTTGTATAAAAAAAATTAGTATTTTAATACTACAGTTTCGGATCCTAGTTGTAAAAAGAAGATTTGGAATAAAAAAATTATTGAAGTAATAGTAGAATGTTACCATCGACACTTAAAAATCCTAGTTGCAAAAAAAAAAAGAATAAAAGAAATTGTTGAAGTAATAGAATGTTACCATCAACAAGTCGGTGTTCCATTTTCCACTGGGATGGTGCAAGCCGGCCTCACCCAAAATCCATGGTACTCCCCTAGACATAGTGTCAAAATGTTTCAGTACTGCAGCAGCTCTACGACACTTGGATTGGGAATCATATACGATGATGATTTGTTCTTTCAGCTGAATCTCGTAGGCAACAAAGTGATTACCGAGCACGTTGCCAAGACCGTAGACGTGAACAACTTCCTTCCACAAAATTAAGCATAGTGAACCTATGACGCTTGAAATTGGTGCTTTGAAAATAGAATTGCATACTAAAGTATAATCATACTGTAATACCCCAGAAATCCCGTACAGTCCTAAAAATTTAAAATTATTAATAAAAATGGCTTTGCATGCCTAAGTTTACGATTCTGAATTCTAAGACCAACGGTGAAATCCGTTTCCGAAAATAAATTACGGAAGGCAGTTAGATGACTACTGTATTTAGGGTTATCGCGTACAAAAACTTTTTAGTTCTGGAACTCAGAACAGAAAACCGTCTGATTTTTACATTCACGAAATCACGATACGAACTCGCCTGAGAAAGTTCATTTTTATTATTTTCCGGACGAAACTCGGACTGTGTCGTCCCGAGTTTTTGTCGGAATTAAGTTTTTAAATATTATTTTCCGATTAAGTTAAATACGTTAGAATTTTTGGTCGAATTGGAATTTGACGATTTTGTGCCGAGCTACGTTTTTCGTCGTTCGATTTCCGTAACGTCGTATCGCGTCGGAAAATCACGTAATTCTCTTTTCTTTCCCTCTCTTAGCCGACATCACTCACTCTCTTAAGCTAGATATTTCAATTCTATAGTATTATAACACTATGACTCATTACTTAGATCTTTTAATTACTTTACACCTATTAACCTAAAATGTTACAACTTTATACCATTTAGCCATCTCCCCCACTCACCTTTCCCTCCCACTCGGCTGCCCACACACATATTCCATCTCTCTCCCTTTTCTTCTTATCACCATTGTTGAAGAAGCTCAAGTTCTTGGACAAGAAATCACACAAGTCATCATCCAACCATCAAATTCTACTACTTCCTTTAGTAATCTTCAAGGTATTTATCTCCTCTTCACTTCAATCCATTCCAAATCCATTTCTTTTTATTTTTCAAGTGGATCGAAATTTATGGATGTTGGGAATTAGATGTCTTGATCTTAATTAGTGTAAATAGGATGGATTAGATATGGATCTATGATTAAAATTGAAAGAAAATCCAAGAACCCTAATTCCTAATGTGTACCGAAAATTAGGGCTTTCTATTAGGATGATGGAATTCTTCAATTAGTTGGATAATCATGCTTAGGAGGTGTTCGATTGAGGATTAAAACAAAAAGAAATCAAAACCCCCAAGTATTTGATGAGGACCGATTTTAGGGCTAGGGTTTGAATTGGGGATTTCAATTAATGTGTAATTAGACTTGTAATTGTTTAATTGATGAGATAGTAGTATGATTAATGGATTAATGATGTTAATCGACAAAGAAAATCACCCCCTTTTATTTTATGATAATACCGAAAATTATGTGGAATTAGGGGTTTTCATGTAGTCGATTTAGTTGTTGATTTGTTGATGAAATAATGTTCCTAATGATGTTAGTTGATAATAGGAATTATTTGAGAATTTTCTAAAATTATTAATGAAGTCGTAAGAGACAAAGAATCCCATTTATGTTTAGTTTAAGTAATGATTTGGAGTGATGATGTATATAATAATGAATCTCGTTAGATGATGATTGATGACGTAGAATTTGAACGAATTCCGATAACTTTTGGAATTCCGTAAGAGACGAACGAGTGGACATAAGTAATAATCGAGAAGTCGAGTAAGGATTCTGACTTGATAATAGTGTTTATAATGAACTAAGGAACGACTTTATAGTTGACGACATGAGCATTCGGATTAGTATAATATGAGTTGTAGTTATAGTCGAGAACTAGAAACGAGAAATGATAACTTGATTTTGGTTTAGTAAATGGTAGTTGAAACGACGAGGTTTGATCGTCGTGGTTATAAACGAGTTTTGACAAGGAGTCCTTCACGTACGGGAGTATGTGTTGACTGCCTTGAGAGTCCATTTTTGTGAGAAATCGAGTACGAGAACTTAGAACGAACTTAGGAAGTTATACGTCGATTCTATCGAGCAACTAGGGTTAGCGGCGGCAGTTTTGCGACCCTTGCCGAAAACTGTAATATCTTTTAGCTCGTTTATCGGATTTGAGATCCGTAAATTGGAGCGCAAACTAGACTTTCCAAGCTTTCTAACGGTACAGGGCTCATCCCCTGTTTCCAATTCCCATGTTCTGGGCAGTCCCCAGAACTACTGCTTTGCGCAGTGAATTTCCAGGATTTGTTTTTCTAAGTTGTTTTCTTCGCAACTTAGTTTCTTTCGATCGTTTAAGCCCTAATAAGTTAATGACTACCCTCTCTATTGACCTAAGAGTCGAGTATGAGACCTTTCGAGTTCTAAACAAGATTTGTTCAAGTCTCGTTCCCGTTTAATTAAAATGAAACTAGTAGCGTGCAAATGCCTAAAGAAATGAAACGACTAAAACCTAATTCGAATTTCTATGTTCGACTATCTTTTGCGACCGAATTTAAAGTGTTATTATTTTACGATGAAGGAGGAAGCCAGCACTAAGGAAAGGACGGAAGATCAGGAGATTGGAAGCTAGTACTTAGTTCTTTAAACGCTAAGGTGGGATTTTATATATAAAACAAAACGAGCAATGCTCGAAAACCTTTCTTTATCGCTTTGATATATGTGTTTTCAAAGTGATAATTATGGCATGAACTGTTTTATGTTTTATGTGAGTTCTCTTGTACCTATCTGAGTTAACATTCGTGTTTTCCAAATTTAAGAGTTAATCCAAATAGGTTAACTAACGATCGGCTCTGAGTTAGCTATTAAGTGCTTTCCAGAGTTATTGCACTTTGTAACCTGTGGTGTATGTGGTATCCTGTTGAGGGGTAACCAGCCACGGTGAATGAGAATTGGTTAAGATTTGAACGTAACATACCAGAAAATGCTCGGCCAAGTAAATTGTGAAAATTAGTCAGAAAATATTTTAGTAGACACGGGCCCCTTTCAATAAAACCCCGATGTGCTACAATTATGATTAGCTAGATTATATCTACTTATGATTATGTTTTCGGCATCGTGCCCACTAAGTACTTTCGTACTTAGCCCTGCATGTGTTTTCTAAATGTGCAGGTTGAAGCGACGGGAGAGGCGGTGGTTGAAGTTGAGTTGAGAAGTTAGGATGCTTTAGCTATGACTTACTTTCCGTTGCAAAACTCTAAGTCTTTTGAGAACATGTACATTATTAAATCACTGTAGTATAAGTCTGTAATCTTGAACTTAGATACTTTCGAGTACTTTTATCGAGTAATCCTTCGCGATTAACTCTTCCTTTATAATAGTCAAGTCTTGTTCATTGAATGTATGATGTCTTTTATGTATGTTTAGTTAGTCAGCCCCCCCCCCTTCGTGCCCGCTTCTTTAATCCAATCCCAGTCGCACCCCGGCTTCTGCCGTCCCTCGGGATTTGGGGCTGTGACACATACAAAACAACAGAAGTATATTCATACATAATAAGAGAATTGTGCAAGAAAATCACCCAAATTTGATGCTGCACACAAGTCCACCTAGAAAGGAATTGGGCTGGTTCTTGTTGTATTTTCAAGATCAACAATTGTATCAATGCATCCGTTTGCTTTACAAAAACAAACCAAAGGTCAAATAACTAAAGCAAGTTTTGCCAATTTTTTTAGCACAACATATGTAATACCCCAATTTTCTAAGTCTTAATTAATCGTCATAATTATGATTAAAAGTGCTTAAGTGCTTATTAAATGCTTTCATATGTGATTATGTGCGAAGCTATGTGAGCATGAGAATAAGAAATTAAGTATGTGTGTGAATTTTGGGAAATTATGAGAAAGTTGATTTTTCAGTGAATAGTAACTGCTGACGAGAATTCACTATTCATCGACTATTTCCGAGTTTTGTCAAATTAGTGTCATTTGAGTCTAGAATTTATTTTAAGACCATTGATGCATGTTTAAAATTTTCTAAGATCATTTGAGCCGAATTTGAATTTTATTTCTTTGAGGAACGAATATGAATAGTAAATTTTTACGTTTTCTTCGTTATTTGAAATTCTGATCCGAAAATTGGGTTTCTAGTATCCTTGATTTATTTGGTGAAGAAGGTGACGAGTTAGAGAGATTTTGGATGTTGAGAAAGTGACATGGTGAGTTTTGAGTCGTTTGAGAGTTAATTGATTCAAGAGGGATGTTTTGTACCGGAAAATATTTTTTTTCGGGGATTTTTATCTGATAAAAATCACATTATTTTTCCCTTATTCAGCCGACATGGCTTTTACTCTCTCTCTCTTTAATTTAATTCCCTACTCTCACTCTCATGAGGGTGCACTACACTCTCCATTTCACCACCACTCTCATATCTCTCACTCTCCCTCACTCTCTCATCACTCACGCCACATTCTTCTTCCCTCGCTTCTCTCCCATTCGGTCACACACACACAACACTTACATATTATTTCCTCCATGGAAGCTTAAGCTTCTAACCTCCCAAAAATTCAAGGAAGATAACCTTCGATCATCTATCAAGTAAACCAACAAGGTATTCATGATCCTCCCTTGTTTATGATCATTTTGAGACTAGGATTCACCCTCCTCTCTCTCCTTTTATTTTCGGCAGTTTTGAAGCCAAGGAGAAAAGCTCGATCCTAGCTTGTTTTGAGGTCTAAAAGTCGAAGGTTTTGCAAGGTTTGTTCTTGAAAAATAGAAGTTTAAAACTTGATTTTTCTTCCCTCCCAAAACCGCCGATCAAGATGATGATGTAGAGCATGTTTTGATTTTGTTTTTAAGCATGATATTCATTATCCTCATGTAATTATATGTACGTGAAGATGAAGGAAAAATCTTGTTTGTTTATTTCCTTATGTGTGCCAAAAATTAGGAAAAATTTAGGAGTATTCAAGTTGATGATTTTAGCATGAATTTGATGATAAATTTGTGTTATATGAATTAATCTAAGGGGTTCTATGTGATTGATTAAAAGAGAAGAGATTTTCTCGTTTTCATCCTGAAGAAAACCGATGGAATTGAGCATAAGAACTAAGAGTTTTGTTGTGTTGATTATGATGATCTATGTGATTATATTGAATGATATGATGCATGAAAAATATAAGAAATTAAAGAGTATAAATTGTTTGATGATTTCTTGAGAATGCCGAATTATATGCATATGTATAAGGTTAATGATGATATTTGCATGATAAGATGAAGAGCATAAGTTATTGTTATTTTCCTTAAGAGTGCCGATTTACATGTGTAGTAGGAAGAGTTGTGATTTTTGTGTGATAATTTTGATGATTGTTGTTAGAGTTAGGAGCTAAATGAAGATATGAGTATGATTGAGTGAGAAAATGAACTATGAATTTTTATAAATTTTTCTTTGAAAAAGTCGAACCATATATGAGTATAAGTTGATGATTTTTTATGTTTGATGTTATTTGTTGAATTTGATGGAAGAATTGAGCATTTGGAATTTTTCTAAATACGATAGAACTTAAAATTAATAAAAAAGATCGAGTATAAGAAAGTTTAAATCGTGCAGAAAATTTTAAAGAAATCTGGGAAAATTTTTAATGAGATATAAAACAAAACGAGCAATGCTCGAAAACCTTTCTTTATCGCTTTGATATCTGTGTTTTCAAAGTGATAATTATGGCATGAAATGTTTTATGTGAGTTCTCTTGTACCTATCTGAGTTAACATTCGTGTTTTCCAGATTTAAGAGTTAATCCAAATAGGTTAACTAACGATCGGCTCTGAGTTAGCTATTAAGTGCTTTCCAGAGTTAGTGCACTTTGTAACCTGTGGTGTATGCGGTATCCTATTGAGGGGTAACCAGCCACGGTGAATGAGAATTGGTCAAGATTTGAATGTAACATACCAGAAAATGCTCGGCCGAGTAAATTGTGAAAATAAGTCAGAAAATGTTTTAGTAGACACGGGCCCCTTTCAATAAAACCCCGATGTGCTACAATTATGAAATGCCAGATTATATCTACTTATGATTATGTTTTCGGCATCATGCCCACTAAGTACTTTCGTACTTAGCCCTGCATGTGTTTTCTAAATGTGCAGGTTGAAGCGACGGGCGCGGCGGTGGTTGAAGTTGAGTTGAGAAGTTAGGATGCTTTAGCTATGACTTACTTTCCGCTGCAAAACTCTAAGTCTTTTGAGAACATGTACATTATTAAATCGCTGTAGTATAAGTCTGTAATCTTGAACTTAGATACTTTCGAGTACTTTTGTCGAGTAATCCTTCGCGATTAACTTTTCCTTTATAATAGTCAAGTCTTGTTCATTGAATGTATGATGTCTTTTATGTATGTTTAGTTAGTCAGCCCCCTCCCCCCCTTCTTCCCCGCTTCTTTAATCCAATCCCAGTCGCACCCCGGCTTCTGCCGTCCCTCGGGATTTGGGGTTGTGACAGAGTGGTATCAGAGCAGAGGTTCGTTTTCTGCTCTGCTTATTAGTCAATCTTCTAGTACGAGTTATTCTTTTTAGTGATACCACAGAGTGGTATCAGAGCAAGGCTTGTTTCCTGCTCTGATTATGAGTCAATTTTCTAGTATGAGTCCTTCCTTTTTAGTGATACCACAAAGTGGTATCTGAGCAGAGGTTCGTTTTCTGCTCTGGTTGCGAGTCACTCTTCTAGTCTGAGTCATTCTTTCAGTAATGCCACAAAGTGGTATCGAGGCAGTAGTTTGTTTCCTGCTCTGGTTATGAGTCATTCTTTCTTAGTATGAGTCATTCACTACTAAAAAAGCTCTCATAGATAACACTGCATACATAACGGTAATTCTGAAAAACTGTTTTGCATGAGCGCCATTTTTACATAGATAACTTATTTTTAAAAATTCGTTACGTATGTAGTGTTATGTATGTTATATAATAACGGTAATAAGTCATTCGTTATGCCAAAGCGTTATTTTTTAGACACATATATAACGATTTATCTAACCGTTATGCCTTTCGTTATGTATGAGCGAAATTTTATTAAACATATGTAACGGTATCTTGAACCGTTAAACCCATATGTTATATATGTACATCTGATTTCTTTTTTTATATTATTTCTTATTTTTCGTTTTTTTTCAGATAAATATTTCATTTCTTTTCATAAAAATAGGGGTTCTTCTACAGAGATTCATTCCTTCATATATGTTCACCGTGTGTTTCTATCCAGTGAAATCTCGCCGCCTACCTCGCCGTCGACCGCCATCTCCTCCGTACAATCTCTCTCTCGCCACCGAGCCCTGGATTGGGTAATTTCTCGGTCAAAACATTCAAAGAAACCCTGGATTCCCCAATTGAAACCCCTGTTTCTCTTCTCTGTGAAATTGGACAAATCTGGTGAGCTCAATCGCGCCGTCCGTCCCCGCCGCCCAATTGAACAGAAGCAACTGTGGCCGCCCTTCCCCCATCTCTCTCGGTATGTATCTCTCTTTAAGAAACAGAAACCTTAGATCCCCAATCGAAACACCCCTTTTCTCTGAAATTTGACGGTTCCGACGACCTCGCCTCTCTCTTGACTCGCCGCCACCGCCGCCTCACCTTTTTGGAAGCAACGAACAGCAAGATAGCAGCCACCTCCGTTCATTCCTCTTCCTTCGCCACCAAAGGGAAGGAAACCACCTTCTCCCTCGCCTCCAACCCCGTCGCCGCTGCCGTTAGCCAAGAGGTGAGCGAATGTGAAACCATTTACACTTCCGTCTTCAATTGCATATTCTTTTCATCCTTGCTTAGTCAGAAGTTGTTTATGGATGAATTAAGTAAGCCCTGTTTGCTTCTTCAGGGGGTTCGAATCCGTTTTTGGGAGATTTTTGTCATCACAGGCTCAATTCTTTTCACATTGAGCAATGTTAGTGAGGTTAATCAATCAAGACTAAACTCTTCCTTAATTATTAATGATGTTATGTTATTTCAACTAGTACTCTCGAAGTCTCGATGCAGGGATTCTGCGTTAAGAGGAAAGATAGTATTGAAGTGGTAGCATTGACATGGTCTTCTGGACTTGAAGTGGTAAGTCTTGTAGTAAACTTTATCCTATGTAATATTTGCATCAGCTGCAAGATAATAGATAGATAAATAGTGATGGAATTTTGTGATTTAAATTTTATTTGATGTAACAACTTGCATTGTTGGCACCGAGTCCAATAAATCTATCTCCATAAGTCTTGATTTGGAACTGGAGAATGTCTCCTATTTAACAGATGTATCTCTTCGAAGAGTATTCTGCATAAGTTTTGCATGTTATTTCATTGGTAAATTCATTTGCTGCAGTTATTGCTGAAATCTGTTTCCCAAACAAAAATATGTGAACCAGTTGAATGAACATAGCCTCTCCGGGCAAGCGTCAGATGAAATAGGTAGTCGAGCTTGTAATAAACCACTTGTTCACAGACCTATTTTGGGAGTTCATTATAAGAAAATCTAAGCCTAAGTTTCCATTTTTAATTAGATTATCTACTTGAGTCATCTATACTATCTAGTATTTGTTTTGGTTGTGATTTGACTATTCTTAATTCTTCCAACCATGTTTGCATATCAGTCAGTTCAAATCTGTGACACCGTGTTTCTTGGTTGTGCTGGGAGGATCCTGTCGATCATTAAGTTGTAATCTGCTTAGATGTTGTGGTTGATGATATATTCTCATGTTGGATGCCGCTCAATGAATTTCCATTTGTTTCGAGTAACAGAATAACAGATCTTTAATCTCTCTACTCTACCAACTGTTTGTACTTGTAGATTTTATACTCATATTCATGGTAGATATGCTACTGAATTACTTTTACATCAACTATAATCTGTTATTGGTATGATATTACATGAATAATTTACCAGAACTATTTGTGTTGATATATAATCTAGTCATGTATTTGCTGAAGTAGAACTAATTAGTATTGTTGATTTATATAATTGTGGCATAAGCCAGAGGAAGTTATTAAAGCAAAGGAACAAAAAATCTGTACCCTGAAGATCACGGACGATCCCTCAGGGTCGGGCCTTGTTAAAACTTCACTCCACTTCCCTGAAAAAATAATCATTAAATACATTTCCGTCCGTCTTTGAAAGTGTGTCACTTCCATTCCATTTAGGGACATGATCACCCACTTCCTTTAGTACTGTGCTAGAGAGGAACACCCTGGCATCAATGACATGGTCTTCTGGACTTGTACATGTTTTTCTCGATGTGTGCTTATTAATTTCTTTCTACCATCATGTTTCTTGGTTAATAGCATGGCATGGATTAATGTCTAATCTGTTATCGTAAAACTTTAAAAATGTTTTTCTGTATGGATTGGCTTGAACTTGAGGTATGAGTATAGATTTGCTAAAGGTTTTACTAATCAAATATATAAACCACCTTACTTTCATTTGTCGGCCTACGCTGTTTATGCAGTGTCGAGCTTTCTGTTCTGCACGCTCACTCTTCTGGTTCTTCAGGTCAGTTTAATAAAAAAAGAAGGAAACTAGTGGATATCCCTTTTAGCTATGGAACTTGTTTTCTTTTTCTTTTGAGATATTAGTTTATAAGATTCATGATTTTGTGAAATTGGATATGTTTTCTTTTTTTTTTCTCATTGCTTGCAACAAGTTTATTGTTGGGTTGAAGGTGAGTTATTATCCTAATAAAGAAGCTACATGGCTAGTCATGACAAAAGGAATTGAGGCGAGCTCTCGATGAAAATGGGGCAGGTGGAGTAGCAAAGAAGTGGATGGATATGAGTTAAGTAGAACTAGGGAAATTTAGTTACTTGCATGTTTAATGTTTGATAATTCTCGCCTATATAGGACTTTTTGTGAAACGTAATATGTTTGGATGTTAATGTTTGTAGACTATGTTTGGATGATAATAAATGTATGATTTTATGATTCTAAGGTATTATTTATTGATTTTTTTGTATTTAAAAATACCTAAATCGAAAAGAAAAAAAAAGACGAGCAACTGTTATGTTTGATGCAAAAAGATAATGATGAAGGATCGTTATATAAAATACGGACAAGCGTTATGTATAATGATAATACATTACGGAAAAAATTTCATTCATAACGGCGTTAGACCGTTACGTATAACATTATAGATAACGTAGAAAATGAGTTACGTATGTGCTAGATTATACGTTATGTATTTCTTCATACGTAACGGTGAATTTCCATTACGTATGAGCGCCCCTCATACACGACACAGCTTTATATAACGCTTTTTTTTGTACATACATAACGCAAAATACCGTTATGTATGAGCGTGTTTTTTTAGTAGTGATTCCTTCTAGTAATATCACAGAGTGGTATTTATATACAAGTCTTCCTTCGAGTAATAATATAAAGTATTCATTCGTACTCTATATCGAGTCTTCTTTCGAGTCATAGGATAGAGTATTTGTATATACTTCAGATCAGGGTCTTCTTTTAAGTAGAAGATAAGAGTTAGACTATGACACTAAGACTGAGAATGTAGATGTCAACTCAACCTCTAGCTACTCCGACTCAACGAGGAAAAGGAAAGAATTCTAATTATGTGATTTCTTTTAAATAAGAAATTTTATGAACAAGTATTCAATGAGATTGAGAATGAGAATGAGTTGTGTGCCAAAAATAAGAATTTTATGGAAGTATAATTTTTATACTTTATGTGATTATGTGATAGTACGAGTACTATCTTATGTGAAATTGTTTGCACGATAATTTCTTTCTTTTGAAAAAAATTTTTTGGACACAAGAATATAGTCGGATTTTAGGGATTTTTCCCGGTTCAATGAGAACGTAGACTCGAAACCTAAGGTCTTTCCGGTTCTTTGAGAATTTAGACGTTTTTAAAAAACATTATTTTGAAATGATTTCGAAAGGAGATCCCCAACACGAGGAGAACTTCTACTGATGAATGTCACGTGTGTTAAGTGACATGAATGAAGATTTGGCAAAGTCAAACTTTGTTTTAAAAATCCAAATAATAATTTCCTGCTAGAAAAATGAAATAAAAATGGTACGGTCAATCGTGTTAGTAAACGAAGGGAACGATTAGACGTTTGAGAAGCTTTCGGCTTCGAATTAAGAAAGATATGAACGAGACGACGAAGACAGAATAAAGGGAATCAAAGCCAAATAAAATAAGTGAACGTTGCTTACGTGAAAGTAACTTAAATGATGTCATTCGTGTCACATCATTCCGTTTTCTTTTCGTTCCGTGTTTCAGTAGAGATGGCCTTGATCGAACTCCACGAAGAAAATCGTATAAATTATTAGAAGTCGAGCACGAAGCTTGATTAAATTTTTCTATCGATCGCCCGATTCTAGCGACGACAACTGGAACTTAGTTTCCAGAAAGTTATTCTTTAAGATATATTCCATTTCTTTTGGAATTTATTCCATATTTCGTCTTTGAACAAAGAATACAACTAGTACGAGTATAAAGAATCGTAAAAGGCAAAATTCTTTTGTAAATGGATGTTACTTTTGAATAAGTAACATGAACAAAGTAAACGTACCTTGTTTTAATAAGTAAGAATCGTTAAGAAATGTTGTTGAGAATGTAATAAAGAATTAAAGTAAGAATGTAGTAAGATAAGGAATGGAAATAAAAGTCTTGAAATTTTAATTTTATATATATATTGTTTGAGTGCAATTTCTTGAAATGCTAGAAGTTATGATAAGTGGTTGTCTTAAGTGGTGATGTTTTTTTATTGAATAAGGAATGTTCATTTTGTAATTTAAGTATTTCGTTGAGATAAGTTATTTCCCTACCTGTTACTGATCCGTGTTTCCTTAAAACTTTTGTAGGATGGCTAGGACTCGTGTTACCACTCGGAAGAGCCAGCCCTTGGTCGCGAGCGAGCGCACCATACTAGATATGATTCAAGACGAGTATTATGAGTTCGAGGCAGATTACGGTGAGGAGGATGTGGGACAGATAGTAAGCAACTTTTCGTCGGTTTATTTTCCAGTACGACACTTGATTCCGGAGAGTCAGGCGATATCAGACCTGATTGTACACCTACCGGACGAGTGGCGCGGTTGGGCGCACCGCGTGGCGTGGTACTTTCTAGGGATCTTCAGCGACGACACCGAGCCGATCGGCAACTACACGGGATTCGCCCTGTTTGTACATAGGCGATTCTTTGACAGCAGACACATGCTTCCAGTTCCCTTTGAGCCGCACCTCCCCTACAGTCAGTTTCCTGCAGAGACCGAGCTAGAGAACCTCAACTTAGACCCAGAGTTTTCCGCTTTGTTGGAGTTGCCACCAGACTTTGTGCCGAGTGAGGAGTCTGACACAGAGTCAGAGCAGTTAGAGGAGGACGCAGAGCCCGCTGTTACACCGGAGCTAACGCCAGTTAGTACACAGATCGAGGAGTTGATCCCAGGATCGGGATTCGTAGAGATCGACGCCGAGACAGCCGTGTTGTTAGGACTAGCTTCACCGTTCTTACCTGACGTCTGTGTTAGAGTCAGAGGACCTTTAGAGACAGGACTGTTTAGGGAGGAGTCTGAGTACCGAGGGATCGACGTGGAGCTTGCCGCCATGTTAGAGTTACCATCTCCACTTACGTCGCTTGAGGAGATCTGTGCGAAGTGGGGAGTAGTCAGAGAGCAGATGGAGGCAGAACCGTCCAGAGTCCGTTCTAGGGAGGAGTTCGAGTCAGGTTCAGGTTCCAGTTTAGTTCCAGAGCACCTTCTTCCCCTGAAGAAGCGTGCAGTAGAGCTCAGTGAGGACTACCTTGTTTCCGACCTTGAAGAGACAGTTTCCGAGGCACCGTCACCCACTCTGCTTACACTTTCTGACGGCTCTACTCTGAGGGAGGACGAGGCACTCCAGCTCGTCTTTGGTTCAAAGTCTGAGGAGGAGGACCCGGACGAGGATCCTGAGGAGGACCCGGACGAGGATCCGGAGAAGGACCCAGAGGAGGACTCTTAGGTTTTTAGGCCGTAGAGGGCAGTTCCGACTCGCTTATAGTTTGTCGAGTAGAGCATCGTAGACGCATGTTAGTAGTAGTAGTAGCTCTTTTGTCCTGTATAGAGTCAGATCAGTAACTAGTTTTTGTAGTACTCTAACGGATACGAAATTTTATGAATCGTTTCCGTTCCAGTACTTTTAGTAGGTACGGAGTTGCAGCTTATTAGTGCACCCGGTAAATAGTAGGCAGTCAGCCTAGTTTAGACTAATAGTAGTCTAACTTTTTGTATAAGTCCTCGTTGGAGGCAGAATTAATATTATTTTTAATGTATATATATATACATGACCCATAAGAGGGTTTTTAATCACGAGAAGAATTTCCTATGAATAGTGTAATTAAATCAGAATGTCAATGAATTCGTGTGATGAGAAATTTAAGTTTAACTTGAAAGTTAAAAGATTACGAAGTTAATATCGGAATTATGTTCGATATGTCGACCCGTGAACTTGATTAAGTTGAGAACGAGTTAGTAAGTACTAAGAGTGATTAACAGAAAAGACTAATGAGAATTTCAAATTTCTTTAGATCAAAATGCCTGGAGGTCGAGGACCTGGGAGGCCTCGAGGACGTGGGAGACGTCAACCGGAGAATGACAGAGAACAAGAGCAAGAACAGAATGCTACCCCATCACCATCCCCGTCACCATCCCCATCACCACCCCCATCACCACCACCTCCACCACCACCCCGTAGAGATATTGAGGATTTATTCCTCAAGAGAAACCCCCCAATGTTTAATAGAATGGGCAGCCCTAGCGATGCTGAGCTATGGGTGAGATCTACTGAGAAGATATTCAAACTCCTCAGATGTACTAATGAGGAGAGAATGCTATGTGTCGCATTCCAACTGACTGGATCGGCAGATTATTGGTGGGAAGCAAGGCAGAAGGTGATACCCGCAGAGCAGCTGGCTCGTTTCACGTAGGATGAATTCAAGGAAATACTGTTTGATAAGTACGTACCCAAGACGTATAGAACACAGAAGGAAGCCGAGTTTTACAACTTGAAGCAAGGAAAGCTGACCGTGACTGAGTATGACGCCAAGTTTTGCGAGCTGTCTAGGTATGCACCTGCATTAGTTGATACCGAGGAGAAGTTATCCAAGAAGTTCCAAGGGGGACTACGACATGAACTGGGAATCGCGTTAGCTAGTCATGGGGGACTAGGCTACACTGACATTTTGGGAAGAGCTTTGGAAATGGAGGCCGTCGTGCCTGACGAGAAAAAGGTTGTACCACCTGCATCAGCTCCAGCATAGAACCAGAACCGAGGCTATTATAACAACAATAATAGCAACTATCAGGGAAAGAGAAAGTGGAATGGAGGAGGTAGCGGAGGCTACAATCAGAACTTCAACAACCAGGGAAGCCAGAGAAAGGGAAATCAGCAGGGCTATCAGCAGCCTGGACAGAACAACAACAACAACAACAACAACAACAACAACAACAACAACAACAGTAACAGCAACAAAAGGCCGTGGCAGGGAAACAACCAATCGGGGTTGTTTATTCAGGGAAATAAGCAGAATGCACCATAGAAGGGCAACGGTCAACAGAACCAGCCGCAAGGGCAGCAGCGAAACTTCAACCAGGGAGGAATTAACCCAGGGAGGGTTACCATTCCTGTCTGTCCTAAGTGCAACAGAGCCCATCCCGGAGTCTGTCAGATAGGCACCCCCAACTGTTTCAATTGTGGACAGAAGGGGCACATGAAGAAGGATTGCCCGAAGCCACTCCAAGCCATACCTCTCCGAGCCATACAAGCACAGTCGCAGCAGCAAATGAACCAGCAGCAGTTCCAGCAGCATGCACAGCAGCAACAGAATGCGAGGGCATGCGCTATCAAACAGGGTGGCCAGCACAAAGGAAAAGGCAACCTAGCAGGTATGGGAAAACTACACAACATCCCTATTAAGATACTGTTTGATACTGGCGCATCGCATTCTTTCATTGCTGGCTCGTGTGCTGATAACTTAGACATCAGACCTGTAAGAGCTGCACATTCTATGAGACTAGCTACACCTTCAGGAGAGATCACTACTTCCACGCATGTTTGCTCTAACCTAGAACTAGAAATCGGAACTCTTAAGGTTAAGGCGAACAACTTAAACGTTATGATAATGTGGGACGTAGATATAATCCTAAGAATGGATTGGTTGTCAGAGAATTATGCCACAATTCTCTGCAATGAGAGAAAAATCTCTTTTCAACCCCCGGGTAAAGAACCAACCGAATTCCACGGAATTTCCATGGGTAGAGGCGTACCAATTATATCAGCCCTTCAAACCACGAAACTCATGAAGAAGAAAGGTACCACAGCTTATCTTGTGTACCTAGTTGGAGAGCCAGGAACCAAAAAGACCATCCAAGACGTAAAAGTTGTGAATGAATACGAAGACGTCTTTCCAGAAGTGTTACCAGGATTGCCACCAGATCGTCATGTGGACTTCACGATCGACTTAGAACCAGGAGCCGCACCTAAATCTAAAGCCCCATATAGGATGGCACCGAAAGAACTAGAAGAGCTCAAAATCCAGTTACAAGAATTGCTAGACCTTGGTTTTATCAGGCCAAGCGTCTCACCTTGGGGAGCACCAGTGTTATTCGTTAGGAAAAAGGACGGATCGATGAGAATGTGTATAGATTATCGAGAACTGAATACGATCACGCTCAAGAACAAATATCCTTTGCCAAGGATTGAGGATCTGTTCGATCAGCTTAAGGGTGCAGGAGTCTTCTCCAAAATAGATTTAAGGTCAGGGTACCATCAGCTGAAGATTAAACCTGAAGACGTACCGAAGACCGCCTTTAGAACCCGATATGGCCATTACGAATTACTAGTAATGCCATTTGGTTTAACCAACGCTCCAGCTGTATTCATGGATCTTATGAATAGAGTTTTCCACCCTTACTTGGACAAATTCGTTTTAGTATTCATCGACGACATCCTCGTTTACTCTAAGAATGAAAAGGAGCACGAGGAACATCTACGGATAGTGTTGGAAACACTAAGAACTGAGAAACTCTAGGCCAAATTCAGTAAATGCGAATTTTGGCTGAAGGAAGTAATGTTCCTTGGGCACATAGTATCGGCAGAAGGAATCAAAGTGGACCCAGCCAAGGTAGAGGCAGTGCACAACTGGAAGTCACCAATGGGTCAAAACGAGATCAGAAGTTTCTTAGGTTTGGCAGGCTACTACAGAAGATTCATCGAAGGATTCTCCACGATTGCTAGGCCGATGACACACCTACTCAGGAAGGAAACCAAATTTAAATGGACGGACGAGTGCGAGAAGAGTTTCCAAACGCTTAAGGAGAAATTAACCACAGCGCCAGTATTAGCACTTACAGACACAAGCAAGGAATACGTGGTCTACACCGACGCATCGAAAAATGGATTAGGTTGTGTCTTAATGCAAGACAGACGAGTGATAGCTTATGCTTCACGACAACTTCGACCTCACGAAGTTGAGTACCCAACCCACGACTTAGAACTCGCAGTCGTGGTACATGCGTTAAAGATTTGGAGACACCATCTCTATGGTGTAAGGGTTGAGATATTCACCGATCATAAGAGCCTGAAGTACTTTTTCGAGCAGAAAGAACTGAATATGAGACAAAGGAGATGGCTCAAATTAGTCAAGGATTACGACTGCGGAATCAACTATCATCCAGGAAAGGCTAATGTGGTAGCAGACGCATTGAGTCGCAAGGCTCCAACGAAGTTAGGATGCCTTTTTGTAGAAGAAGAAACTTTAGTACGAGAATTCGAGAAGATGGATATCAAAGTGCTCGACACGCCAGCTACGATAACAAGTCAGATAGCAGCATTAGAAGCTACACCAGATTTGAGAGAAAGAATCATCAGTGCTCAGAGAAAGGACGAGTCAATTGAAAAGTTGCGATTAAGGATAAGAACAGAGAAACCAGATGGATATTCCGAAGCACCTGACAATGCGATACTTTATGAAGGCAGAATTTGTATTCCTGATGACGACAGCGAACTGAAGAACGAAATCTTGAGTGAGGCTCACGATACACCTTATACAGCACACCCAGGAAGTACGAAAATGTATCAAGATTTGAGAAGAAACTTCTGGTGGAATGGAATGAAACGAGACGTTACCTCGTTTGTAGAAAGGTGTTTGGCATGTCAGCAAGTTAAGGCTTTACACCGACGACCGTATGGATTGCTACAACCATTGGATGTCCCAAAATGGAAATGGGAAGGCATAGCTATGGATTTTGTCACAGGCTTGCTTAAGTCAAGAAGAGGAAACACAGCAATTTGGGTGATTATCGATAAGCTTACGAAGTTAGCACATTTCTTGCCAATTAAGGTTACCTACGGATCAGAGAAACTAGCTTAGTTGTACGTCAGAGAGATTGTACGTCTGCATGGAGTACTGAAAGTCATAGTATCAGATAGAGACGCCAAATTTACCTCGAGATTTTGGATTACGATGCAGAAAGAATTGGGGACAGAGCTTAAATTCAGTACAGCGTTTCACCCACAGACAGATGGACAGTCAGAGAGGACGATTCAGATTTTAGTCGATATGTTAAGGACAGTGGTATTGGACCAAGGCGCGAATTGGGAAGAAATTCTACACTTAGTCGAATTCGCTTACAATAACACCAAGATGAAGGAGAGATATCCTCATCTTTTTGCTAAAGGTATGCAAATTTCGGGACAAATTTTTTCGCAAAGAGGGTAGGATGTTATACCCCAGAAATCCCGTACAGTCCTAAAAATTTAAAGTTATTAATAAAAATGGCTTTGCACGCCTAAGTTTACGATTCCGAATTCTAAGACCAACGGTGAAATCCGTTTCCGAAAATAAATTACGGAAGTCAATTAGATGACTACTGTATTTAGGGTTATCGCGTACAAAAACTTTTTAGTTCTGGAACTCAAAACGGAAAACCGTCTGATTTTAACATTCACGAAATCGCGATACGAACTCGCCCGAGAAAGTTCATTTTTATGATTTTCCGGACGAAACTCGGACTGTGTCATCCCGAGTTTTTGTCGGAATTAAGTTTTTAAATATTATTTTCCGATTAAGTTAAATAGGTTAGAATTTTTGGTCGCATCGGAATTTGACGATTTTGTGCCGAGCTACATTTTTCGTCGTTCGATTTCCGTAACGTCGTACCGCGTCGGAAAATCGCGTAATTCTCTTTTCTTTCCCTCTCTTAGCCGACATCACTCACTCTCTTAAGCTAGATATTTCAATTCTATAGTATTATAACACTATGACTCATTACTTAGATCTTTTAATTACTTTACACCTATTAACCTAAAATGTTACAACTTTATACCATTTAGCCATCTCCCTCACTCTCCTCTCCCTCCCACTCGGCTGCCCACACACATATTCCATCTCTCTCCCTTTTCTTCTTATCACCATTGTTGAAGAAGCTCAAGTTCTTGGACAAGAAATCACACAAGTCATCATCCAACCATCAAATTCTACTACTTCCTTTAGTAATCTTCAAGGTATTTGTCTCCTCTTCACTTCTATCCATTCCAAATCCATTTCTTTTTATTTTTCAAGTGGATCGAAATTTATGGATGTTGGGAATTAGATGTCTTGATCTTAATTAGTGTAAATAGGATGGATTAGATATGGATCTATGATTAAAATTGAAAGAAAATCCAAGAACCCTAATTCCTAATGTGTACCGAAAATTAGGGCTTTCTATTAGGATGATGGAATTCTTCAATTAGTTGGATAATCATGCTTAGGAGGTGTTCAATTGAGGATTAAAAGAAAAAGAAATCAAAACCCCCAAGTATTTGATGAGGACCGATTTTAGGGCTAGGGTTTGAATTGGGGATTTCAATTAATGTGTAATTAGACTTGTAATTGTTTTATTGATGAGATAGTAGTATGATAATGGATTAATGATGTTAATAGACGAAGAAAATCACTCCCTTTTATTTTATGATAATACCGAAAATTATGTGGAATTAGGGGTTTTCATGTAGTTGATTTAGTTGTTGATTTATTGATGAAATAATGTTCCTAATGATGTTAGTTGATAATAGGAATTATTTGAGAATTTTCTAAAATTATTAATGAAGTCGTAAGAGACAAAGAATCCCATTTAAGTTGAGTTTAAGTAATGATTTGGAGTGATGATGTATATAATAATGAATCTCTTTAGATGATGATTGATGACGTAGAATTTGAACGAATTCCGATAACTTTTGGAATTCCGTAAGAGACGAACGAGTGGACATAAGTAATAATCGAGAAGTCGAGTAAGGATTCTAACTTGATAATAGTGTTTATAATGAACTAAGGAACGACTTTGTAGTTGACGACATGAGCATTCGGATTAGTATAATATGAGTTGTAGTTATAGTCGAGAACTAGAAATAAGAAATGATAACTTGATTTTGGTTTAGTAAATGGTAGTTGAAACGACGAGGTTTGATCGTCGTGGTTATAAACGAGTTTTGACAAGGAGTCCTTCACGTATGGGAGTACGTGTTGACTGCCTTGAGAGTCCAGTTTTGTGAGAAATCGAGTACGAGAACTTATAACGAACTTAGGAAGTTATACGTCGATTCTATCGAGCAACTAGGGTTAGCCGCGGCAGTTTTGCGACCCTTGCCGGAAACTGTAATATCTTTTAGCTCGTTTATCGGATTTGAGATCCGTAAATTGGAGCGTAAACTAGACTTTCCAAGCTTTCTAACGGTATAGGGCTCATCCCCTGTTTCCAATTCCCCTGTTCTGGGAAGTCCCCAGAACTACTGCTTTGCGCAGTGAATTTTCAGGATTTATTTTTCTAAGTTGTTTTCTTCGCAACTTAGTTTCTTTCGATCGTTTAAGCCGTAATAAGTTAACTACTACCCTCTCTACGGACCTAAGAGTCGAGTATGAGACCTTTCGAGTTCTAAACGAGATTTGTTCAAGTCTCGTTCCCGTTTAATTAAAATGAAACTAGTAGCGTGCAAATGCCTAAAGAAATGAAACGAGTAAAACCTAATTCGAATTTCTATGTTCGACTATCTTTTGCGACCGAATTTAAAGTGTTCTTATTTTAAGATGAAGGAGGAAGCCAGCAGTAAGGAAAGGACGGAAGATCAGGAGATCGGAAGCTAGTACTTAGTTCTTTAAACGCTAAGGTGGGATTTTATATATAAAACAAAACGAGCAATGCTCGAAAACCTTTCTTTATCGCTTTGATATATGTGTTTTCAAAGTGATAATTATGGCATGAACTGTTTTATGTTTTATGTGAGTTCTCTTGTACCTATCTGAGTTAACATTCGTGTTTTCCAAATTTAAGAGTTAATCCAAATAGGTTAACTAACGATCGGCTCTGAGTTAGCTATTAAGTACTTTCCAGAGTTATTGCACTTTGTAACCTGTGGTGTATGTGGTATCCTGTTGAGGGGTAACCAGCCACGGTGAATGAGAATTGGTCAAGATTTGAACGTAACATACCAGAAAATGCTCGGCCAAGTAAATTGTGAAAATAAGTCAGAAAATATTTTAGTAGACGCGGGCCCCTTTCAATAAAACCCCGATGTGCTACAATTATGATTAGCTAGATTATATCTACTTATGATTATGTTTTCAGCATCGTGCCCACTAAGTACTTTCGTACTTAGCCCTGCATGTGTTTTCTAAATGTGCAGGTTGAAGCAACGGGAGAGGTGGTGGTTGAAGTTGAGTTGAGAAGTTAGGATGCTTTAGCTATGACTTACTTTCCGTTGCAAAACTCTAAGTCTTTTGAGAACATGTACATTATTAAATCACTGTAGTATAAGTTTGTAATCTTGAACTTAGATACTTTCGAGTACTTTTATCGAGTAATCCTTCGCGATTAACTCTTCCTTTATAATAGTCAAGTCTTGTTCATTGAATGTATGATGTCTTTTATGTATGTTTAGTTAGTCAGCCCCCCCCCCCTTCTTGCCCGCTTCTTTAATCCAATCCCAGTCGCACCCCGGCTTCTGCCGTCCCTCGGGATTTGGGGCTGTGACACATACAAAACAACAGAAGTATATTCATACATAATAAGAGAATTGTGCAAGAAAATCACCCAAATTTGATGCTGCACACAAGTCCACCTAGAAAGGAATTGGGCTGGTTCTTGTTGTATTTTCAAGATCAACAATTGTATCAATGCATCCGTTTGCTTTACAAAAACAAACCAAAGGTCAAATAACTAAATTAAGTTTTGCCAATTTTTTTTAGCACAACATATGTAATACCCCAATTTTCTAAGTCTTAATTAATCGTCATAATTATGATTAAAAGTGCTTAAGTGCTTATTAAATGCTTTCATATGTGATTATGTGCGAAGCTATGTGAGCATGAGAATAAGAAATTAAGTATGTGTGTGAATTTTGGGAAATTATGAGAAAGTTGATTTTTCAGTGAATAGTAACTGCCGATGAGAATTCACTATTCATCGACTATTTCCAAATTTTGTCAAATTAGTGTCATTTGAGTCTAAAATTTATTTTAAGACCATTGATGCATGTTTAAAAATTTTCTAAGATCATTTGAGCCGAATTTGAATTTTATTTCTTTGAGGAACGAATATGAATAGTAAATTTTTACGTTTTCTTCGTTATTTGAAATTTTGATCCGAAAATTGGGTTTCTAGTATCCTTGATTTATTTGGTGAAGAAGGTGACGAGTTAGAGAGATTTTGGATGTTGAGAAAGTGACATGGTGAGTTTTGAGTCGTTTGAGAGTTAATTGATTAAAGAGGGATGTTTTGTACCGGAAAATATTTTTTTTCGGGGATTTTTATCTGATAAAAATCACATTATTTTTCCCTTATTTATCCGACATGGCTTTTACTCTCTCTCTCTTTAATTTAATTCCCTACTCTCACTCTCATGAGGGTGCACTACACTCTCCATTTCACCACCACTCTCATATCTCTCACTCTCCCTCACTCTCTCATCACTCACGCCACATTCTTCTTCCCTCGCTTCTCTCCCATTCGGTCACACACACACACAACACTTACATATTATTTCCTCTATGGAAGCTTAAGCTTCTAACCTCCCAAAAATTCAAGGAAGATAACCTTCGATCATCTATCAAGTAAACCAACAAGGTATTCATGATCCTCCCTTGTTTGTGATCATTTTGAGACTAGGATTCACCCTCCTCTCTCTCCTTTTATTTTCGGCAGTTTTGAAGCCAAGGAGAAAAGCTCGATCCTAGCTTGTTTTGAGGTCTAAAAGTCGAAGGTTTTGCAAGGTTTGTTCTTGAAAAATAGAAGTTTAAAACTTGATTTTTCTTCCCTCCCAAAACCGCCGATCAAGATGATGATGTAGAGCATGTTTTGATTTTGTTTTTAAGCATGATATTCATTATCCTCATGTAATTATATGTACGTGAAGATGAAGGAAAAATCTTGTTTGTTTATTTCCTTATGTGTGCCAAAAATTAGGAAAAATTTAGGAGTATTGAAGTTGATGATTTTAGCATGAATTTGATGATAAATTTGTGTTATATGAATTAATCTAAGGAGTTATATGTGATTGATTAAAAGAGAAGAGATTTTCCCGTTTTCATCCTGAAGAAAACCGATGGAATTCAGCATAAGAACTAAGAGTTTTGTTGTGTTGATTATGATGATCTATGTGATTATATTGAATGATATGATGCATGAAAAATATAAGAAATTAAAGAGTATAAATTGTTTGATGATTTCTTGAGAATGCCGAATTATATGCATATGTATAAGGTTAATGATGATATTTGCATGATAAGATGAAGAGCATAAGTTATTGTTATTTTCCTTGAGAGTGCCGATTTACATGTGTAGTAGGAAGAGTTGTGATTTTTGTGTGATAATTTTGATGATTGTTGTTAGAGTTAGGAGCTAAATGAAGATATGAGTATGATTGAGTGGGAAAATGAAGTATGAATTTTTATAAATTTTTCTTTGAAAAAGTCGAACCATATATGAGTATAAGTTGATGATTTTTTATGTTTAATGTTATTTGTTGAATTTGATGGAAGAATTGAGCATTTGGAATTTTTCTAAATACGATAGAACTTAAAATTAATAAAAAAGATCGAGTATAAGAAAGTTTAAATCGTGCAGAAAATTTTACAGAAATCTGGGAAAATTTTTGATGAGATATAATATAAACAATGATTCCAAGATAAAATTTGGATTAAAACAAGTATAATAGCCTTTTGAATTTCTGAATTCGGAGACCGTATGAAAAAATTATGCCAAAACGAAGTTCTGTACACTAAAAGTCGATTTCCAAAAATTAAAATAAAGTTAAGTGAAAATATGAGACAATTGAGCTTAGATAATTAAATCGAGCATGTTGAAACTTGAATCGAGTAGAAACGAACCCTTATGCTTGAAAAGGAATAAAAGTCGAAGCTTAAGAGAGTTGAAATTGATTGAATAATTGTACGATTAGATTTATTTTAAGCTAATCGTAAGAGTTTGGAAATTATTGGAACATGTGCATGTTTTACGAGAAAAATAGTGCCTTTATTCTGAGAATTTTTTAATGACGTCTCGGATTTCAAATCCGATTCCATATTTGGATTCGTTGAATTTTTATAAGAGAAATAAAACTGTTTTCATTAAAACCGATAACTTTTATTCTTAAGTTAAAAAGTCGAGCAGTATCGAGTCAGCATGACAATATTTTGAATCTTGAATGAGTTTCTAAGTATGAAATCGAGCATATATAAATATATCTGAATTTTTAGAATTTTTCTAGAATATTTTAAGAAGTTTGGAAAACTTTTCATTTTCCGACTATTTATTAAGTCGATCGTTTACCTAACTGTGACTACTTGATTTGTGATGTGACGACTTGAATATGAATGAATCACGTTTAAAGTGATCAAGATTTAATCTCGTAATTTTCTGAAGTCGTTTAATGTGTGTAATCGAGAAATTCCGAGTTTATGGAATGAATAGTGATTTCCCGATTTTGATTATTTGATTAAGTCTCAATTTATCTGTTGTGCCAAGTTTTCTGAGTATGAATATTCGACTCTGAGGAAAGGTCGTTGGTACGTATAACACTCGAGTAGAGTTAAGAGTCGAGAAGTTTGATTAGTCGAGTCGAGAAAAGTTAGAAAAATCTGAGTAAAGTAGAAATCCGAGTAATCGAGTTTAGATTCCGTTTTCAATCGAGAAATAGAACCCGCCCTTATGAGAATGTTATCCTTGAAGGAACGAGTGAAGTTCGATAGTAAGAAACGAGTGGAGTCCAGAAGTAAGGAGCGAGAAGGAACGAGGTATTCCGAGCAAAACCACTGGATGACAGGTGGGCTTTCTAACCAAAACAAATCGATGAATGTGATTACTATTATCATATTATGTGAGTTTTTAAATTAATTGACTTGTCAATTTTTAAATTTTGATGTATGATACCACCTACTTGAGGAAGACGAATTTGGTCCTGTGTGAGACGGGATTTTTGTGTACACATAGAAGTGATCGTGTGCTTTCCTTTGGGTAAGCCGGTCACGGTGTTTGAGAATGAGACCTACTTCTCGACACTCATATTTTGATTGTAGAATTAGTACATACTTGAGTTATATATTATCGTGTGCACACACATTTTCAAAAGTGAAATGATTTTTCTTGCATGCACAAGTTAATTGTTTTATAACTCTAACACTTGTGATGCAGCAAGAAAGGCAAATTCAATTTATAGCTCTATCGAGCAAGCTTTAAATTATTTTGGCATATGTTCACTGAGTACGAAGTACTCAACCCTGCATGTTATTTCTAAAACGTGCAGGTTAGCTCAGATGATGATGGTGTAGTGTGCTTGGCAGCGTTCGTTGTTTTCGAGTCGAGCCTGTTTAAGCTTGGGTTGTATGTCTTCATACATATAACTTTGGGACCTAATGTAATTCTCTGCTGCAACACCGATATTCAATCATGTTTTAAATCCTTTCAACTCTAATATTTGATTAATGAGTTTCGTGCTCGACACTTTGATTGATTCCCTCTCGACTCTTAATTAATAAATTTATTTCATGAGTTTTTAAAATGGGTAATTGAAGAAAAATTGATTAATTGTTATTGCTTTCAATAGATATTCCCTTGTACCCGAGCATGTTTCCTTGTTGATTTTCCATTGTTTCACCTTTATCAAAGACAGACTAAGAATAGATAAACATATAATAGCCACATGATAGTAAACATGACATATAATTTAAAATGCTCAGCCACACCTAATGACATAATGATCTTCTCAATATTGTAGTGCTCAGCCACATCATAATAAATCACATATTCTTCCTAAAGATCTTACTAATTAATGCTCGCCAACATCATAAATCACATATTCTTTCCAATAATTAAACCACAACAAATGAACAATAAAAAATGAGAGATCAACATGTTGTTAAATACCTTAGTGCTCAGAAACTGTTGATGCTCAGCGAGTCCTTCGAAAAAAAGCCAATCAACAAATTCTGGATCTTTTATGCGAAGGCGAATCATTCTGAAAATAGTAAGTTACAATGAGATTAAGGAATACGTGAATCAGGAAAAAAAGTGAATATTTTCTAACACTAATAGAAATTAAATACCTCCCATCCTTTTTTGCAACCTTGTACCAGTCTTCAAACTCCGCATGCATCCGGTTCGAGAAAGGTTTAAAAGGGTCGTACATCATAACTCTCCGCTTCACTAATAGCCTTGTAACTAGCACCTTATCTTCACTTCGGGCTTCAAAACTACATCACTTTCTGAGCTAAACTTTGGAGTATTGCTACACGTTTTTGGCTGTCGTCTCAAATGAGCTTTCGGAGCAGGAGTAGGACACTTCTCCAGGGTTGAAGTAGTAATAAGCCTATCCTATGCATAAGCACAACACTCTAGGGATGTGTGACTATAACATGTTGGCTTCTCAAACCGATGAGGGTTCTAACCCATCAAAGAACTGCCAGGTGGGGTGAAAGGTCGACTTCCCGATGCTGTTGTGGAAACGGATTTTATATCGCCAGATGATTGCGACACAAGCATATTAACTAATCTTGTTAGTCCCTCCTCTCCCAAACTTTCCTCATCCTTAGCAGCCTTCATCTCCTCACCACCCAAACTTTCCTCATCCTCTGCAGCCTTCATCTCCTCACCAGCAATCACATTTTCATTTCCTTTAGGCAGCCTTCATCTCATGAACGACTGTGTAATACCCCGATTTTTTCTCCGTCGCTTAAAATAAAAATTTTATAAGAAATTAAGGCTTTGCACGCCTAAGCTCCCGATTTTCAATTCTAAGACTAACAGTGAAATCCGTTTCCAAAAATAATTTCCAGAAATCAGACGAACAACTACTGTATTAGGGTTTTTCGCGTCCATTAAGTTTTTCGCCCGGAAACTCGGAATCGAATTCCGTCAGAATTTACATTCACTTTTTCTTCGAGACGAGTTCACCGGAGAAAGTTAATTTTTGTGATTTTCCGGACGAATTTTGGACTGTGACGTCCCGACTTTTTCTCGGATTTAAAAAAAACGAATTAGGTTTTCTGAGTACGTAAATTATTTCCAATCTAACGGACGAAGTAGATTTCGTCAATTCTGTAACTAACTAGAAAAGTATTTCTCGACTTTTAAAATGGTGTTTAAGAGCCGGAAACGAGCCATTTCGATAATTTTTCCCTCGCCAAACGCTCCCTAACGACTCACCTCTACTTTATGGATATTTCATCTCACTTATGACTCACCATAGGTGAGTCATCACCTTCTTCTTCTTCACCCCATTACCGCCACTCCCCATCCATTCTCTCTCTCATTTCTTCTCCAATCTCCTCCATAGAAGCTCAAGTCCAAGCTCTTCCAAGATCGATAACTCTTCCGTCTACCGATCAAATTCCAATCCGAGTTCATAAGACGAAAGCTAAGAGCTTCGTCTCTAGTTTGAACCGAACAAATCTCCTCTTCCCCATCTTTTATTTTTTTCGAAACTTTGAGGATATGATAGCATGTGATTTCTTTGATCGATACATGTTCTAGGATGTTTAGAATCGAGTTTTACTGATCAAATCATGAAGAAAAATCAAGAACTCTAACCCCTATCATTACCGAAAATTTTTCAGTTTTGGGGCTTTTCATTTGTGTTCGATTTCTTTGTCGAATTGATGATAGATTAGTGTTTCTTATATTGTTAATTGATCGTATGAATTGTTTTAGATTTTTCTAAAAATAAAATCCAAAACCTAAGAGACGAACAAGGCTTGATTTAGGTTAGTAAATGTTATGATATGCTCGATTGTTTGATGGAAATGAGTTATACGATGCATGAGGACGAATATATATTAATTTGAGAATTTTCTAAAAATAAAACGAAAAGTGTAAGAGACGAAGATGTGGTGATAAGTCGAGGCTCGATAACATTTTGATAATATGATTTGCATGTTAGTAATGCTTGATAGATGATAATCGTTGTCGTCAAATTTGAATGAAAACGGAGAATGTAGAATTTTACGTAAGAGACGAACGACGGTCGATAAGTTGGGAATAAATGATGATATGAGGTTATGATTTGCATAATAATGATTCTCGATAGATAATGAACGATAGTGTAAAATTTGATCAAGCTCTAATGACGTTGGAATTTTCATAAGAGACGAAGACACGAGCATAAGTATTGATAGAAAAATCGAACCAAGGAAATAATTGGATATTAATGACTCTTAACCTTATGAGAACAAGTTTGTAGTTGACGACACTTTCACTCGAGTTTTGGAATGATAATTATAAGTTGAAATCGAGAAGTTGGAATTCGAATTAGGAACTTGTTTGGTTTAGTAATTGCTTAAATTGAAATGTCGAGGTTTAAATCGTCGTTTTAGTAATCGAGAAATGAAATGGAGTTCATCGCGTATGAGGTTAAGTGTTTACTGCTTTGAGACAGTAATTTCGTGTGAAAAAAACAGAGGATTAACATAAGTCGAACCTAGGAAGCCGTGCGCCGAGTTATCGAGCCCTAGGGTTACACTCGGACTGTTTTGCGACGTTTCACGGAAACTGTCATATCTCCTAGCTCGCTTAACAAAATCGAGATCCGTAAATTGGAGAGTAAACTAGACATCCGAGGCTTTGTTTTGGTACAGGGCATGTTCCCTGTTTCGAAATCCCCTGTTCTGTATGACGGTTACTGACCTGTACAGTAATTTTCAAAACTCGTTTTCTTAAGTTGAATTCTTTTCAACCTAATCTCTTATGATCCTTTAAGTCGATATAAGCTATCAACTATCATTAATGACTGACCCCAGTGTTGAGTAATAACCCGGGCGAGTTCTAAACGAGAAGTGTTCGAGTCTCGTTCTAGATTAACTAAAAGAATCTAGTTAAGCGTGCAAATGCCTAAAGCTTAAGAACTTAAATGATTAATTCGATTTCAGTTTTGAATTCCATTTTCTTCTATCGACTCGACAACTTATCGTTGTTTTATTACTTGCGTTCAAAGGAGGAGATCGAGAATAGAAGACAGGACGGAAGACGGAAGTACGTGTTATAGTTCTGTAAACGTTCGAGGTGGGCTTTCTAAAACCAAAAACTCCGATGAATGCCATTACTTGTGAAGTAATATTATGTGAGCGTTGCTCGAAAGTGTTTACGTATATTTGATAAGTGTATGAATTGTTTATGTGAATTTTCTTATGCTTCTCTGAGTTAGCCCTCATAGCGCTAACCAGAGTATTGGATTCTGAGTTAGCCCTCAGAGTGCTAACCAGATATTCTAACTAAACGATCAGAATCTGAGATAGCCCACAGAGTGCTATCCAGAGGGATAGATTCTGAGTTAGCCCACAGAGTGCTTTCCAGACGATCAAATGTGAGTTAAAACTCACAGTATGTTATCCAGGATTAAATGAACAGCAGTATAAGTTATACAAGTGTTTATGAAAGATGTATGATTAATTTATAATAAAACTCTTGTGAGTTGTTTTCGGCAATGTGCCCACTAAGTACTTTTGTACTTAGCCCTGCATGTTTGTTTTTGAATGTGCAGATTGAGTGACGAAGGCGGAGGAGGTTGGGTAAAGGTCGTCTTTAAAGAAGTAAAGTTAATTAAGCCTCGATTTCACATTCGATATGTGTTATCTTTTCTACGTTTTTTCCGCTGCGAACTAGTTTCAGTTAGTGTATAACTTTAGATCTAAGTTTCTTTCTTTGAACTTAGTCTCTTTTAAGAACAGCTATGTTGAGTGATCCTTCGTGATCGACTCTTTCTTTCATTTAATAAAGTCGGTTCTCTTATTGATGTAAATCCTTTCGGTTTAAGTTGTCCATACTTCAAACCTAGTTTTCTCTGATCACAACTTTGTCGAGCGATCTTTTGTGATTGACTCTCTCTTTTATCCAATGAAGTCAAGTTCATAGTAGTTTCTGTTATTCATTTATTCCCCCTTCTTCCCCACCTCTTTAGTCCAACCCCTAGTCGCACCCCGGCTTGGCCGTCCCTCGGGATTTGGGGATGTGACAAACTGCATTCATCTCCTCAAGTTCTTTCTTCTCATCAACAACTGCATTCATCTCCTCACCTTCTTTCTTCTCCTCCACCACTTGATTCTCTTCCTTACATTCTTTCATCTCCTCCACCACTGCATTCTCCTCCATAATTTTATCAACCACCACACCTGCATTCATAATCATGTGCAACTGGCACCTCATACAGCACCATCCCCTCAACTGAACACTCCTCCTCAACTGCACAAACCTCCTCAGCTGCATCAACATTTGAATCAACCTTCTCAATATTGCAGAGTTTGGAGATCAACCCCATCATCATTTCAATATTCTTGGCCATTTTTGCATTGGTGGATTCGAGGTTTTGCATGCAGGATACAATTTCCTTTTGACATGGGAAATGCTGTCAATAAAAAACAAAAAAAGGTTAAAAAAACAGTATAAATATAAACAAGTAAGGATTAAGTGCACAAATTGGTTAAATATTACTGCACACATTCTCAGAGTCTTGATGGAAGGGGCAGATTCCCGAGTGTGAGGGGCAAAAGCTTCAGCCTTGTCATTTTTCAAACATCGAAGCTTGTACATCTTAACAGGTGGTTCGTGGGACCCTGTTTCCGCAACTATAAAAGGAATTGATCTCTTCACCGACTTATTCCGCTCCATTGGAACAACACCAACAGTACAAAACATCGGATCAATTGGCTCGTGATTGAGTATTTCTTCAAGTTTGGGATCAATCCACTCATGATATGCATCAGCCTCAAGAGGTTTCTGCCATAAAAAAAATTAAAAAAAAAATTGTTACAAGTTTTAATTGCAATAACTCAACATTTTAAAGTAATATGCAAGTGCATATATAACTCACCACAACCAGGGAACTGTCATAAATCAGTTCTTTCACCACATCATACTTGTAAACACCAAAACTCTTCCACTGTAAAATACGTGGATAAATTGTTTTCCATCTAGGCTTTCTATCACCCATTCTTTCACCAATCATCGGCATAATTTCATAAAACCATCACTGGAGAGCAAATAGAAATCCATACACATCAAATTTAGGCTTCTCCTTCGTCTTAGAATTCACCACAGACATCATAAGATCGTATGAACGAACAACGAATTGCAGAAGTAGTTGTAAGCTACCACTTCCTATAGATGATCGTTGAAAGCATTGACATTATGAACTATGTGAAGTTAACGTACGTCGATGTTCTTGCCACAGTTGTCACGGATCAATAAGACACTGTAAAGGAAAACAAGCAGTGCAAACTTCAAACATATATCGTCATCTCCACCTAACTCTGTGCATTTATCAGTGAAGGCATGTGTAATCTCACAGAACTTCAGAGTTTGTTGCTGATCAAAAATGGTCTTGTGGATACTAGAAGAAGTAGGGGCCTTCGCCAAAGGGGCAACTTTCAGACCAGTCATCAAATAAAATTGTAACACCCCGCGTTTTTAATAAGCTTTAATTTATTTTATATCTTATATGGCTTATTATCATTGAAATTGTTTTTATCTTATTAATTTGTCTGACTTCTTTAGAAGCTCAATATTTTTTTTATGGACTTGAGGGATACTATAGATGCGCCTAGTCAAGGGAATTAAGGAGCTAGGTATTATTTGTTTCAAAATTGATTTTAGTTATTTTTTTTAATGAGAATTACATATTTTAGATAAAAGGAATAAATGTTGGTATTCTAGTGATGGGCCAATGAAAAATATGGGACAAGCTTAAACTAACTAGGAGATTAACATGTTGGCAATTCCCTATCAAATCACGTCTCCCACTCGGTTTATAAATAAAATTCTTCTCCGCTACTATAAACCTAGGTCCCTATGTATGAAGTTCCCACTAATCAGTAGAATATACTTTCAAAGTTTCTATCAGCCTAATCTCAAATTTTCGCAATTCTACTTCCAAGTTTGTCGGGCGCAGTAATTTCAATTTTGTAGTCCAGCGTATCTTCTCCAAGTAAGAGTTCTAGAAAATTTTCCCCGCTTTAATTTATATACTTTACTGCAGATTTTGAGTATACAGTAGCATAAGATTTCAATATTCTTACTAGTTCCGGGATTTTTCTTCCGTCGGGCAGTGCAATCTTGGGGAAATAGAAAATTAAAAAGAAAGGTATTAGATTGTGGATTCAAAATATGTCGTGCAGTGACTCTAATTTAGAGTGTATAGTATTATTTTATTATTATCTAAGGTTTAATATCTTGATATATGAGAATTAAAATAAATTGTAAACTAAACGTTGCATCCCAATTTTGTGGTATATATATTACGTGATGAGTCAGTAAGATTAATGTAGATAAACTCAAGGTTCTTTTGGAACATAACTTTCATGAGAATATTTTTTTTTCTTATAAATATTAGGTAAATTATAGCTAAAATCTCGTTTTATCTTCAAACCATCAGTATCCGAAAATTTAATATAGAGAAACAGGATGGAAATCAGATTATAGGTCGAACAAAAGTAATAAGTTATTTTTTTTAATTCTAATTACTGATTTTTAGTCGGTTTGAGTTTTGTATATGTAAAGTTTGGCAAGTAAATAAGCACAGAGATAATTAGTTTTGTTCATGAAGTATCAAGGTTGTATTAATGATTCTATGTAAAATTAATAAAGGCTAATGAGATCTTAATTATTTGTATGAAGTCACATACAGGAGAGAATATATAAATATATATAATTACAAGCTGGTTTTGTTTTTTTTAGTTTATAGAGAGTAGAAGATAAATTGTATAAAAGATATTGTGTCTCAATTAAGAAAAGATCTGAGAGTGAGTCGAGAGAGTGGGTCAGAAGGATAGTTTTTTTGAGGTTTGGAGTCGAGAGAAGAGTTATACAGAGAAGCTGAATTGGATGTATGTATGGGCATAAAATAAATGGAATTTTCTAATTTAATTAATTTAGTAAATCAAAATTCTTTTGCATAGATATATAGTTTTTTTTTTTAAATTCGTAGACTTTTATGACTTATGATAATCGAGTTGACTTAGTTTCTTATTCAAGTAAAATATATTATTTTGTAACTAGGTGCGGCGCAACTAGGACCCTCATCTGCTATTTTATAATCGAGTTGACTTAGTTTCTTATTCAAGATAGAATGATTGCAAGGTTCAAGAAGAGCCTGTGAACTAAGCTTGAGGGAATACTAGCAGCGCACGTGATAAAAGACTTTAGTGATTTAGTTAAGTGTGCTGAAGGAGTTGACTTAACTATAGATTTCGAGGTTCCACCAAACCTGTGATAATATTGCAAAGAGAGCATGGGATAACTAGAACCAAGGAAAAGGTAGGTTCTAAAACAAGAAAGAAAGGTTTGTAAATATGAGCAACATTGGGCCGAACTAACTTGATGCTCTAGAGTTGCAACTTACATTGGAGCGTCACATTCTTTTATATCTTCCAAGTTATGTCATATGACAAATATTGTCTGCAAAATAGAGAACCTAGCATTGAATATAAGTATCCCTTCAGACAATAGTCTAGGTACCGATCGAACAGTTCGAGACCTTAAGTTGGATTTTGGGAGTAGAGAATTAGGAGCCGACCTGTACTGTATAGACATGTAAGATTTCGACGTGATTCTTGGTATGGATTGGTTGAGTCAAAACTATGCGACGATCAGGTGTCGAGCGAGAGAGTTGGCATTTGAGATACCAAACAAAAAGAATTCCACTTTCTATGGAGCATGAGTTGGACGAGCACTGATTGTGATATCAACTATGAAGATGTTAAAGAAAGGCAAGTGTCAAGGTTAGTTAGTCAATATAGTTGGAGTGAAAGAACATGAACCGTCGATTGATAGGTGCCAATTATAAAAGACTATGGAGATGTCTTCCCCAAAGAGTTGCCAGGGTTACCTCCGAGTAGGCAAGTGGAGTTCATGATCGACCTTATGCCAGGCGCGACACCGGTGTCAAACGCACCATATAGAATGGCACCAAAAGATTTTCATTATACGATCCTCGCCGGAGTTGCAGACGTCGACATGAATAGTATACACCCAAGATCAAATCCGAACTGAACCGGATAAGATGGAATATTTCAAAATCTCTTCATCTTCATCGGAACCCTCCAATGCTGGCAATCCAAGATTGAAGATCTGAATATTTTATTTATTTTATTTTAATTTTCATTTTTAATTATTGTAGTCCAAATATAAGGCTTTATTTTAGTTATTTTGGTAGTTTTATATTTTATTAGGTTAAGGATTTATTTTCTTATTAGTTTAAGATTTGTTTCCTTATTGTTCAAGGAATTGTTTCCTTACTAGATTAGGAATATGTTTCTTTTTATTTAAGGAATTGTTTTTCCTTATTAGAGTAAGACTATATTGTATTCCACCCCTATAAATAGGTTTAGTAGGCATGGATTAAATAACGATTTGATGAATAATATTTTGTGAGTTTATCTCTCCTTCAGTTCGTTCACCGAACTAGCGGATTGGCAACATGCTACCATGATGTTCATATTAACGTATCGGGAAGTCAACCATCCCTCGTTCGTGTGTCATTCATCATCCCCGAGTTACTGCGTCAACATCACATTGGGTTATAGGGAATTCTTTTCGCCTATTTCATTTCGTGGATTATATTTAGAGGTTTTGGGATATTCCATCTTATCGACTTATCAAACAGATCACCATCACCGTCTGTGTGTCATTCATCATCCCCGAGTTGTTGTTTCATCATCAAGTTGGATTTTAGGGAATTTCTATTCGCCTAATTCACTTCGCGAGATAGAACCAGAGGATTTGGGATATTCCATCTTATCCGGTTCAGTTCAAATTTGGTCTTGGGTGTATACTTTTTACGTCGGTGTCTGCAACTCCAGCGAGGATCATATCATTTGGTATCAGAGCCTGATGTGAACCTCTATCTTTTATTTGGTTTTGTCTAAGAAAGAAAGAAAAAAAATATTCTTTCGATGCAGGTTTGAAGCTTTGTATTTGAGGACAAATCCCTTTCAAGAGCAGGGGAATGATGCAATCCAAGATTGAAGATCTTAATTATTTATTTTATTTTAATTTTTGTTTTTAATTATTGTAGTCCAAATGTAAGGCTTTATTTTAGTTATTTTGGTAGTTTTATATTTTATGAGGTTAAGGATTTGTTTCCTTATTACTTTAAGATTTGTTTCCTTATTGTTCAAGGAATTGTTTCCTTACTAGATTAAGATATGTTTCTTTTTATTCAAGGAATTATTTTTCCTTAATAAAGTAAGACTATATTGTATTCCACCCCTATAAATAGGTCTAGTAGGACATTGATTAAATAACAATTTGATGAATAATATTTTGTGAGTTTATCTCTCCTTCAGTTCGTTCACCGAACTAGTGGATTGGCAGCATGCCACCGTGATGTTCATATTGATGTATCGGCGAGTTAACCATCCATTGTTCGTGTGTCATTCATCATCCCCGAGTTGCTGCGTCAACATCACGTTGGGTTATAGGGAATTCTTTTCGCCTATTTCATTTCTTGGGCTAGATTCAGAGGTTTTGGGATATTCCATCTTATCGACTTATCAAACGGATCACCATCACCATTTGTGTGTCATTCATCGTCCCCGAGTTGCTTTTTCATCATCAAGTTGGGTTTTAGGGAATTTCTATTCGCCTAATTCACTTCGCGAGATAGAACCAGAGGTTTTGGGATATTCCACCCTATCCGGTTCGGTTCAGATTTGGTTTTGGGTGTATACTTTTCACGTCAGCATCTGCAACTCCAGCGAGGATCGTATCATTGCAAGAGATAAAGGTGCAAATACAAGAGCTCTTCGACCAAAGATATATACGACCAAGTGTATCTCCATGGGGAACGCCCGTTCTTTTTGTAATGAAAAAGGATGGATCGATGTGTATGTGCATTGATTATCGAGAATTGAATCGTCTCACGATTAAGAATCGATACCCTCTGCCAAGGATAGAAGGCTTATTCGACCAGCTGAGAGGAGTTGGTGTATTCTCGAAGATCGATTTAAGGTCTGGATATCACCAATTGAAGGTGAGAGAGTGTGATATACCAAAGACGACTTTCCGTACGAGATACGGTCACTATGAGTTTATAGTGATGCCTTTTGGTTTGACAAACGCGTCGGTGGTATTTATGATTTTGATGAATTGGGTTTTTCACCTGTACTTGGACAAGTTCGTCATAGTATTTATTGATGACATTTTGATCTACTCTAAGGATGAAGAGCAACATAATGAGCACCTCAGAATTGTCCTAGAAACCTTGAGAAAGGAGAAATTGTACGCGAAGTTCAAGAAGTGTGAGTTTTGGTTGGATCGAGTAGTTTTTCTCGGACATGTTGTAACGACCAAAGGAATTGAGGTAGACCCGAGCAAGGTGAAGATGACTAGGCCGGGGAAGGGCCGTGACTAATGAAGAACACAACAACAAACATGCTTGGAGAAGGATATAATTTATTACTGACATAAACTGGAGTACATCAATATGCGTTGGTACTGACATTCTATAGTAACAGAGATATAAATGTTACTAACATGCTGTGAAAACAGTTGATATGAGATAATACTCACATGCTTGATAACAGAAGTTAAGGATGTTACTGGCAAGCTTGCTGACAAGAGATATATGATGTAACTAACAGGGTAGAAACAAGGATTACCAACATTACCAACATGCTTTAACAGAATATCATCATAACAGTAATGAGAATAATTCATCCAAAAGCTAACATGAGTATCTCGAGTTCAAGGCTTAAAGTATCGAAGACACAAGTATAACAAATAGAACAAGAACATCAAAGTGTTGTAGCGGAAACATAGTTCGAATTACATGTATGAAGACATATAATTCTAGCTTAAACATCTCTAGAGAGGTTTTAACCAACAAAAGCCGCCAAGCACACTTCATCGTCTTCCGAGCTAACCTTCACATTTTAGAAACAACATGCAGGGCTGAGTGCTTCGTACTCAGTGAACACATACCAAAATATACTTGAAAACCTGCTTGATAAAGCTATAGATTAAACTTGTCTCTTTAAGCATAACACAAGTAGTGATTTTAAAATAACAAGTGCATGCTTGAAAATGATTTTCTCTTTTTGCAAACGACTGTGCAGTCAATATCATATAAGTATTAAACCACATCTACAATAATAATATTGAGTGTTGAGAAGTATGTCTCCTTCTCGAAAACTGTGATCGGCCCACCGAAAAGAGGCTCACGATCACCACACGTGTACACATAATCCTACCTCGCGTAGGACCGAATTCGTCTTTTCTCATGTAGATGGTATCATACAAAACTCGAAACATGGCAAGTTAATCATTTAAAATCACATGTAGTAATATCATAGTATCATCACATTCTCATTTCATAAGTTAGAAACCCACTTTTCTCTCGATTCTTTTTCTCACTTATTTTATTCTTCCTTGCTTCCTCACTTCAAGCTTCCACTCGATCCTTCAAGAGATGAGATTGATGATAAGGATGAGAGAACAACTATAAACGACGAGAGCTTAATCCTCGAAGCCTCTAACTTTTATTCAATTTGGCTCTTAGGATTTTCTCTGTTTCTAAACACCTAAACCCAAAATTCGAATACCCAACTCTCCAACAATTACTAACCAAACAAATCAAAAACACTTATCTCAACATAACCTCAATTTCAAACAATATCAACATCAATCTCATACAATATCAACAACAATATCAACATTAATCTCAAAAAATATCAACATAAATCTAAAACAATATTAAAATTCTCAAATTTTGAAACAAGACAAACAAGCCTCGGCTAGCAACCAACCACGGCTAGCTTCACAGACTGCCCAAAAAGGGTAGCATCGGCTAGATCTCAATCATGGCTTGCTCAAGTTGTAAAAATCTAGCCGAGTTTCAAGCACGTCTTCACATTTCACACAATCAAATCTTCAAACACCAATATAGTTTGAATACTTTATGAAGACTTGGGGACTTGGTGTCAAAAATCATTTCAATCAACATTCTAACATGCTCAAACACTTAAGGCATAACATCTTCAACATCCTTAACTAACACAAATTAAGAAAGATTGGAACTCTTAAGTTAAAACTTCAAATTTTCCAAACAAGGGACCAAAGGTGTTTGTTTTTCTTTCAAAACACTTCCAACATGCTTAAAATAAATTAGAGAAGTCATCTATATCATCAAACAATCAAACCAAGTTCATATATGAAAAGACCTACAAGTAAGTAAGTGTTTATTTTGGAAAAAATACATATTTTGCTCAATAGATGCTCAAATCAAACCAAATCAAGCTCTAACATGCTTAGATGATTTCCAAGAACACAGATATAAGCTCACATTCGTCATACAAGGTTAAGAATAAAAACCCCTAATTTCATTTTCTTCAAAGTTTCGAAATTAGGCACAAGTACAAGAGGGATTGTTCAAACTCATTCATTCCAAGTATAAGCATGCTTATAATCATCATATGAACACATATTTAAAATCAATTTAATCATTCAAAACAATAAATAAAAACTCCCAAATGAGCCCTAGATTTGACCAAGTGAAGAACTAGGGGTAGGGTTTCCTTCTACTTGATTGTTCAAGAAAGAAATGAAGTCTAGAGCATAGATCTAGCATAATATATCAAGATCGAAACATTTCTCTTTTCCTTTTGCAAGGAGCACGAAATGGAAAGAGGAAAGAAGGAGAGTTTTTTCATGTTCAAACTTAGGATTAAAGCAAAGGAGGCGATAGATCTAACCTTGGATGAGGTTTTGCTCGAAAATGACCTTGATTTCTTGCTCGATTTGAAGCTTGGATGAACAACAATGGAGGATGTGTTTGTGGGAGGTAATTTCGGTCAAGAAGGATGGAGAAGAAGGAGGAGGTGGCTGCTAGGGTGAGGGAGAGAGATGAGAGCTTATATACTAGGGTTTAGATGAGGTGTGTGGCCAAGAGTGAAGGGCTAGTCATTCGATGAATAGTGACTGACTTTATACTTTATCCCATTAACCCTCATTAGCTTAATTAACCAAACAACCACATAATATCATCCTCAAATGCTCCCAAAGTATATTTCAATGGTTTCAAAATAATTCCCACACCTCAAAAATACTTTTCCGATGAAAAATCGGACAATCGGGTGAATAGTGAAATTTACGACGCACTTTACTATTCATAAAAAATAATTCAAGATTTTGCCAACTAAACACACAACTTTCACACATCTCAAAACACATATTCTCATGATCATAAAATTCAACATCAACTCGTTTCGGGTTAACCGAGATGAGGAACTCACATAGAAACTCAAAAACGACATTTTTGGGCTATTGGGAGAATTTCTTCCCTCGGATCTTTTCTACTCAAACTTAACACATAAGAAGACACAACTCTTAAAACACATAATCACATTATGGAGAATAAATTAAACTAATTAAAGAGACGGGGTATTACAGTTAGTAATTGGAAGGCGCCTACTAACGCGGGCAAAGTTAGAAGTTTTCTTAGACTCACAGGCTATTATCGAAGATTCATCAAGGGATTTTCAAAAATAGCGGGACCAATGACTAACTTGAAAAAGAAGGAGACGAAATTTGTTTGGACTGAAAGGTGTGAACAAAGCTTTCAAGAGTTGAAGCATAAGTTAACCACTGCTCCTGTTTTGACTATCCCAGATGGTTCTGGAAACTTCGTCATCTACACCGATGCATCATTACAGGGCTTTGGATGTGTATTGATGCAAAATGGAAAGGTTATTCCATATTCTTCGAGACAATTAAAGAAGCATGAGCTTGCGTATCCCACTCAAGATTTGGAGTTAGCAGCGGTGGTACACGCACTTAAGATTTGGAGGCACTACTTGTATGGGGGTAAATGTGAGATATACACCGATCACAAAAGTTTGAAGTACTTCTTCACTCAAAAGAAACTCAATATGAGACAAAGAAGATGGTTGGAGTTGGTGGAGGACTACGATTGTCCAATACTTTATCACTCGGAAAAGGTCAACATGGTGGCCGACGCCCTTAGTAGGAAGGGTGAAGGATGTCTCAACGCGATGATTACCCAAGAAGGAGCTCTTGCAAGAGAATTTGAAAGGTTGAGTATTGAAGTGGTGACCCCGACCGTTAGAAAGGCTATAATGGCTGCTTTGATTGTTCAACCTACTTTTAGAGATCGAATCAAGAAAGTCCACGAGACCAATGAATTCTTGCAAAAGATCAAGGGTCGGAGAATGAATGGGGAGTTGACAGATTTCTCAATCTCGGAAGATGGGACACTACTCTTTGCGAATAGAATATGTGTGCCCAAGGATAAAGATCTGATAAGAGAGATATTGGATGAAGCGCATCGTATTTCATACACCGCGCATCCTGGTGGTGCCAAGATGTACCAAGATCTTCAAAGGATGTTTTGGTGGAGAGGAATGAAGAGAACTATAGCCGAATATGTTGGGAGATGCTTGACGTGCCAAAAGGTTAAAGTGGAATACCAACGGCCGGCAGGATTGCTAGTTCCGTTAACAGCCCCGTATGGAAATGGCAAAGAGTTACAATGGATTTTGTCATTGAACTCCCGAAAAATGTGAAAGGACACGACGCCATTTGGGTGATTGTGGATTGGATTACTAAATCATCACATTTTTTGTCCGTGAGAATGACTTTTTCGATGGATCGAGTTGCGCAATTGTATGTAGATAATGTTATGAGATTACACGGAGTGCCTGCTTCAATTGTATTTGATCGAGATCCAAGATTTTCATCCAAATTTTGGAGGAGTTTGCATGTGGCAATGGGAACCAATTTGGATTTCTCTACTGCATACCGCCCTCAAACGGATGGTCAATTCGAAAGAACTATCCAAAGGTTGGAAGATATGTTACGAACTTGCGTGATCGACATTGGAGGCGATTGGAAGACTCACTTACCTTCAATTGAGTTCGCACTTACCTTTAATTGAGTTCGCCTACAATAATAGTTATCGGCAAACTCTTGGTATGGCTCCTCTTTGAAGCACTCTATGGAAGAAAGTGTAGGTCGCCGTTATATTGGGATGAAGTTGGAGAAAAGAAAATGTTGGGCCCCAAAATTGTCGAGAAAAGTGTGAAAATTGTTGAAAAGATTAAAGAGAGAATTAAGGCGGCCCAAGATCGGCAAAAGTCTTATGCCGACAAAAGAAGAAGAGAGTTGTACTTTGATGTTAGTGAGAAAGTTTTTCTCAAGGTGGCACCAATGAAGGGAGTTCTAAGATTTGGAAAGAAGGGGAAGTTGAGGCCTTGTTTTATTGGATCATTTGAAATTTTGGAGCGAGTAGGGGACGTAGCTTATCGTCTAGCTTTACCCTGTGAACTTTCTGCCATCTATAATATGTTTCATGTGTCAATGCTCCGAAAGTACTTGCATGACCCTAGTCACGTTGTTCACCATGAAGATCTCCAAATTAGCAAAGATTTGATATACGAGGAAGGACCAAGTGCTATACTTGATCGAAAAGTCCATGTTCTTAGAGGCCGACAAATACCCTTAGTCAAAGTTCAATGGACTAGACATAAACCCGAAGAAGCTACTTGGGAGCGTGAGGAAGAAATCTTAGCTCGTTATCCTAACCTCAAATCACGTAAGTTTAATTTCGAGGACGAAATTTTTTTTTAGAGGGTAGGGATGTAACACCCCGCATTTTTAATAAGCTTTAATTTATTTTGTCTCTTATATGGCTTATTATCATTGATATTGTTTTTATTTTATGAATTTGTCTGAATTCTTTAGAAGCTCGATATTTTTTTTATGGACTTGAGGGATACTATAGTTGCGCCTAGTCAAGGGAATTAAGGAGCTAGATATTATTTGTTTCAAAATTGATTTTAGTTATTTTTTTTTAATGAGAATTACATATTTTAGATAAAAGGAATAAATGTTGGTATTCTTCTAACGAGCCAATGGAAAATATGGGATAAGTTTAAACTAACTAGGAGATTAACATGTTGGAAGTTCCCTATCAAATTACGTCTCCCACTCGGTTTATAAATCAAATTCTTCTCCGCTATTATAAACCTAGATCCCTACGTATGAAGTTCCCACTAATCAGCAGAATATACTTTCAAAGTTTCTGTCAGCCTAATCTCGAATTTTCGCAATTCTACTTCCAAGTTTGTCCGCCGCATTAATTTCAGTTTTGTAGTCCAGCGTATCTTCTCCAAGTAAGAGTTCTACAATTTTTTTCCCACTTTAATTTAGATACTTTACTGCAAATTTTGAGTATACAGTAGCGTAAGATTTCAATATTCTTCCATTGGGCAGTGCAATCTTGGGGAAAAAGAGAATTTTATAGAAAGGTATTAGATTGTGGATTCAAAATATGTCGTGCAGAAAGTCTAATTAAGAGTGTATGGTATTATTTTATTATTATCTAAGGTTTAACATCTTGATATATGAGAATTAAAATAAATTGTAAACTAAGCGTTGTATCCCAATTTTGTAGTATATATATTACGTGATGAGTCAGTAGGATTAACGTAGATAAACTCAAGCTTCTTTTGGAACTTAACTTTCATCAGAATATTTTTTTTTCTTATAAATATTAGGTAAATTATAGCTAAAATCTCGTTTTATCTTCAAGCCATCAGTATTCGAAAATTTAATATAGAGAAACAGGATGGAAATCAGGTTATAGGTCGAACAAAAGTAATAAGTTATATTTTTTTTTCTTTTAATTACTGATTTTTAGTCGGTTTGAGTTTTGTATATGTAAAGTTTGGCAAGTAAATAAGTACACTGATAATTAGTTTTGTTCATGAAGTATCAAGGTTGTATTACTGATTCTATGTAAAATTAATAAAGGCTAATGAGATCTTAATTATTTGTGTGAAGTCACATACGGGAGAGAATATATAAATATATATAATTACAAGCTGGTTTTGTTTTTGTAGTTTATAGAGAGAAGAAGATAAATTGTACTCCCTCCGTCCACGATTTAAAGTTCCATTTGGTGTTGGGCACGGAAACTAAGAAAGCTGGTAAAGTTGTTGTGAGTGGAGTTAAAGACCCACTTAGTGGGAGTGGAAGAAGTGGATTGGAAGTTAAAATTATTGTGAGTGGAATAAGGGTCCCACTTATTATGAGTGGAAAAGATAAAATAGAGTTAAAATTGTTGTGAGTAGAATAAGGGTCCCACATATTATGAGTGGAAGAAGTTAGATGGGAGTAGAAGTTGTAGTAGGTCCCACTTGATTTGAGTGGAAAAAGGTAAGTAGAACTTTAATTCGTGGACAAATATTTAGATGTAAGTTAGGACTTTAAATCGTGGACAAAAGGAGTATAAGAGATATTGTGTGTCAATTAAGAAAAGATCAGAGAGTGAGTTGAGAGAGTGGGTCAGAGGGATAATGTTTTTTAGGTTTGGAGTCGAGAGAAGAGTTATACAGGGAAGTTGAATTGCATGTATGTATGGGTATAAAATAAAGGGAATTTTCTAATTTAATTAGTTCAGCAAATCAAAATTCTTTTGTATAGATATATAGTTTTTTTTAAATTCGTAGACTTTTATGACTTATGATAATCGAGTTGACTTAGTTTCTTATCTAAGTAAAATATATTATTTTGTAATTAGGTGCGGCGCAACTAGGACCCTCGTCTGCTATTTGATTTGTTTGGATCGTATGTGCTCAAATTTGAGGTGTGAGATCTTACTTAAACTTTATACCGTTGATTTATTTTGTCCTTTTTAATACAATGTGATTTGTTGTATGTGATTGTATATTTGACTTTAAATGTTGAACGGACCGTGTTAAGTTTGTTCATTGACTTCTCTCACTTGCGTACAATACATTTGATAACTTATGATGAGCAGGACTGTTGAGTTGTCCATTGACTTTGCTCTTACTTATTGACACCTTGTACGTTGGCATTTAGTGTTGAGTGGACCGTGTTAAGTTGTCCATTAAATTGCTCTCACTTCTTGTTGTGTATTATTTGACTTTACACTACGTGCATCTATTTAATTTAATTGGACAATATTTGGTATAATTGCCCACACTAAGTATATTCACGTAGACTTATCCCCAACTTAAACTTTTCAGGTAATTGAAGTCGGAGGCGTGGATGTGTCGAATAACGAGTCTAAATAAATAGGAATTTATTTTATTTCCTAGGACATTAGAATTCTAGATTTTGTTTTTTACCTTTTTCCCTTTCCGTACTTGTTAAATATGTTATCTTTGGAATTTTGTCATTTATTGGTTAATCAATTATGATGTCTTTCTTTAAATAAGGTTTAATACTATTTTTTATTCAACTAGGAAAAAAAATACTCATATTTCCGCTGTAAATATTCTTTAAAATATTAAATATTCTTTTAAATATTATTTTAACACCATTATTGGATTAGGGTGTTACAAAAATCCTTCTTCGTAAACTCGATCGTCGAGCCATTGAAATTGAAAACTAGGATTCCTCTATCTCGTTTTACTGTACTCATATTGAGCATACCATCACATATCAACTGCAACTGGAACTTCAGCTGCCCATTTGCAAGGTCTAATAGATAACCAAAGCAAGATCCTTGGAAAGCATCCATAGCCTTCCCCTTCAAATTATCTTTTATCAGTCTCACAACTTCTTTCGTGTGAGATCGGGCTGATATGGATGCTCCCAAAGCTACAATGATTGAAAAATAAATAACATCATCAACTGCAAACTGGATCATCTTAACAACCACTTAATTATCAAAATTCATGACTCATTCATATAATGACACATAAAACAGTCCAATCAATACAACATTTGGAATGTCTCAGCACCATTTTATCAAATTCAAGCATAAATCCTAACCAACTAGTTCACAACCACTTAATTATCAAAATTCATGATTGTTCACATAATGACACACATAATAGAATTGCTAAAGTAACAACAATAATTTACAAAAATTAAAATAACCAAAACACTAAGCATAATTCTATTCAAGCATAAGAATAAGCTCTCATGCATACCCCATTTTGCTCAAGCAACAACAACAACAGACCCCATTTTGCTCATAAATAGAATTGCTAAAGCAACAACAATAGTTTACAAAAGTTACAATAACCACAACACTAAGCATAATCTTATTCAAACATAAGAATAAGCTCTCATGCAGGCCCCATTTTCCTCAAAACACTAACCATATAAAGACAAACAGACCCATCCATCAATCAGAAAATAGAAATAACCACTACACCAATAAAATAATATCATATTTCATCAAAATAATTCAATTATAGTCAAGAATTCAGCCATTAAAACCCTAAAAATGCAGTAACTACATAAAAAAAAACTACTATTGCAGAATAAATTCGCAAAAGAACAAAATTTTAGCTTACCCTTCGAATTTTTTCCCATTTTTAGGATGATTCGCTTCAATAACTACAACAACTGCATCAAAATCAGAAACGGTGGAAGAAATGTCACTAAGATGTTTCATTTGCTGGAAAAAGAAACATTAAAACTACAAATATCTATCGACCAAAGAAACTTCTCAGAAAGAAATGGAATAATTAAGGTCACGCGCGGTTTTGGAGATGCAAACAAGAAATAAATACCTATAAGTTTTCATCGTGGTAGGCGCCGGAATTAAAAGCAAGTCATGGCCACGGCGGAATTAACGAGTACTTTACTTTCTTTGCCGGTGAAATCTACTTCTTCCTCTCAGAATCAAGCATTCTCCTACTTGGAGTTAACTCTAACAGAACGATTCACACATTCACATGACCAGAATCAATTTTATCGCCCGATTTTTCGCCGGAGAAAAAATCCTCAACTCCCTCTCTCAACTTCAATGCGAATGTAGTGGATGAACTTTCCCAATTAATTCGAATGTCCAAGACAATTATTCCTCTCTCACAACTTTTTTTAATTAAAAGTCTCATGCATTAATTATTTAAAACATAATTAACATAAAATCATTAATAATTTTCTTCGCCGATTTGATATTGTGATTAACAAAAAAATTACACCGAACTATGGTAACGCCAATATTATAAAGTTTTAATTGTTGTGATTATTGAAAAAATTGGTTCAATTCACTGATGTCAATTGGCCATTGTTGTATAAATCGAAAATTTTGGGCCCATTGACAATTACAATCCTTTAAACATAATAACAACTAATTGAGCCCATAACAAATAATTTACAGTTAATTATATTTTTGATAAAAAAAAGTAACTAATTACTTAATACATAAAAAAATCTAGTACATCAGGTTTTAATTATTTTTTAGCCCATTAAATATTAATTTTTCCATCAACACAAATAACACATAATAACATGTAATTCAAAAATTAATTTATAGTAAATCAATTTTAATAAGTGACTTAATAATAAAAAAAGCGAAATAATAATAAATAAGAGAATTGTTAATTTCTACCTACTTCAGATTTAATGAATTAATTAAATCCTAAACAAAATTTTAATTATGAACAATGAAAAACTAAAATTAATTAAAAATAATTAATCATCTAATTAATTAATTAAGCATCCAAATTTATTTTAAATGAAGTTGACCAAAATTTTAGATAAAATATCTCTTATTGTACTTTTGCATCTTCTTAGAAATGTGCACCTAACCATGATTGGTTAATTCAATAAAAATAAAGGAAAAATAAATTCAAAATTATTAAAATTAATTCAACAGTATTTTTTTCCCAAATAAATATTAGCCACAAATCTAATACATAAGCTCCATGTTGTTGAAATTCTATGTACAATTTTGAAGCAAAATCATGTTATCAAAATTTAACAACAAATTTAACCTTCATTTGGCTTTTCTGTATTAAGAAATATTTAAGGACCATTACAGTATATTCCTGTAGTTCAGGAACTGGAACTGCCCCATTCACAAACGAGGTACAAAATCAATTGCAAGTCTGTTGACCTTCATTTGGCTTTTCTGTATTAAGAAATATTTAAGGACCATTACAGTATATTCCTGTAGTTCAGGAACTGGAACTGCCCCCTTCACAAACGAGGTACAAAATCAATTGCAAGTTCTCAGACTTGCTCCACAATCAACAAACATTTCCGTAGCAAAACTTACAGATAAAAATTGAAGAAAAGAATGGCGTGAAATCAAAAGGAAAAAAAGTGTACATTTCTATTTTAAATTATGGGCATATACTTCAATGTGCAATATAGGACTTATTATTCCCAGGGACTGACCTAAAGATGTATATTTTTCTATGTTTTTTTGTTTCTTTCTTCAAACCTAACAAAAAAAAATTTCCAACCATAACTATTCACCTGGCAAAGTCTGCCTCCTCACTTTCTGGTGGCAGAGCAGATGTTGCAGTATTGGATACTGAATCATCAGCCGGGGCCGAGTTGGCAGTATCGGATGTTGTGTCGTCCATTGTCAGTTGAGATATTTCAGAAACAAGCGAGCCATCCTCATCTCCACACACTGATGGGGCCGGAGATGCTTCACGAGAAGTTGTCGGGTTTCCATTCATGGGAACTACCACAGGGGACACACAAGGAGTGTTGGCAGAAGCTGGAGATGTACAGCCATTATTTGGCGTAGCTATTGCATCTGAAACAGAAACAGAAACAGAAACAGAAACAGATGCAGGGGATGGAGCATCATCAGCTGAAGGTTCTGGCGACCCCCCACGACTAAACGAAGCTGTGGAAGACGAGTCCGAGTCATAGACAGGCTGTTGAAGGCTCCAGTACATAATACTTGCCGTCAGAGTGAGGATCATTTTTTGGTTTACCTGCCAGTAGAACAATGTTAACTACAATGTTTTTCGTACTAAAAAATCTAGGGCCAGTTACAGACAGATCCCATGGAATAATGAGACTCAACTCATGACATCACATTTAACAATATCCTACTATATAAAAAACAGCCTTCTAAGGTTTCTAGAAGCATTGAAGTCCTATATATGCTGGCAAGATCTTTAGTACAAAAATTGTTCAAATACAGGTCCAGCAATGGGCTTACTCTTTTGTGTGTTGGTCTATTTTCTTCATAATAGAGTGAAAAGTTACAGACCATTAAATATTAGATGTTTTTGGAGAAGCAGAACAAAAATTGGAACCTCACCTCTATGATATCCTCAGGCAACAAGAAAATGGAACAGCCAAGCTTTCTTGCAACACTGATTATATAGGTCGCATTTAGCTTCTTCTCCTCATCTATCAGAGGATAACAAAATGTCAAGTTCCAATGAAAAACTTTAATAGCTGAAAATACATTATAAAAGCAACTTGATAAACAAACCACGATAAGCAAAAGTAGATGACAATAATTGAGCATAACATGCAAAAAAATAAAGCCCGTGTTGCATAAGTCACACACATATGTCAAGTTGGCAACCTATAATAACATTGTTACAAAAACACTTAAATGAAATCACTTGCTTTTTTGGGCCACATGTTGTAAGCATGTCCACAAATCGCTTCCCCACTAACAGATCTTAGTGACGGATGCAAAATCTCATCAGGTATCTGAAATTTCAAGTGCAAAAAACCAACCTAACCCAACGTAGTTTTTTCATTTCTATCAAAGTGAGATAAGCAAATTACCACTTCCACCCTTGGTTACCAGGTTCCAATTAACAACTCGAGGCTCAACCGCACTAAGAAGCTCAAGAAAGAACAATCCACTTGAAAGGCTCTTATCCTACATAAGGATTCAACAAATCCATCAACAACGGCAAACTGAGTTCCAAAACCATCCTATGGGCAAATCATATAAAGGAAAACAAAAGCCTATGCCCCACCTTGAAACTCTCAATTTTAGTTTTTCTGCCACAACTCCTGACTTTTCGGTTGGCCCAGTTCAGTATATCAGTATCACTCATCTCCCTCCCTTGGAACCGTGATCTTAGTTTTTTCACAAGTTGAAGCATATTAAACCTCATCAATTGCCAAAGGAAAGCTGCAAGTAAAGCAGAGGTGAAGAAACATGAGAACCGTGCATGCAGCACTCATATTTTCAGTTCCAATTCACCGAATTGTCAAATCAAGTTTACAAGAAAATAAAGCAAAGTTGAACCACTTTGGAACGGCCAAAATTGACAGGATAACTACTTTTACACTTGCAAATATTAATCTCTTTATCAAAAAAAAATAAGGACTAAACGTAATTAATGGCCAGAATAGGATACAAGAACATGAATCCTATTGAGCTTTACAGGTGTTCATTTTTTGCTGGAGCTTGTAAACAACTTCACATGGAAGTAAGGGATGTTTATATTACAAAGCAGGTAGCAAGATAACATAAGCTATGGGAGAACATTACATTCCTACATTCTTATAAAAAGGACAAAATTCCCCATCATCCACTTCCCCACCCGTAAAGGACAAAAAAAATTGTCATGGTCAAAAATAGATATTTAGCTTCCTTTCAGGCAGGCATCATTTTGTTTTAGTAAAAGAAAGTTCACCTATTCATAAGACCTCTTTTCACAGGACAGTTAAGTATACCACATCAGTGCACCAGATCAATGAATATAGAATTGCTTTATTTGAGGCAATGTAATGATGTGACAGACTCGAATCAAAAATAATCATAATTGATTCTGGCCATCCTTTTTAAGTCTATCTTCCCATCCATTCATTCATTTGGCATGTTTTGTCTGGTGAATGTAACGAGGCTTCGACTTTAAAGCAAAAAGAATATTAATGTCCTTAAACAAGCATAAATATGTGAAAAGGAAATCCCGAACCACTAGTTTTCTGATCTACTCAACAAACTAATGGTTGACTTATATATTAAATTATGTCAAAGCATAAGGCAATGCATGGTGGAAACCATTTGGTATTATACATAACGGCTAGATTAGTCAATGAAAAAATACACTAAATAAAAACAAATAAAAATAATTGAGATAAAAAAAGAAAGAGGAAATGGAGAAGAAATGAAATTTTTTGGCCTGCTTTATCAAACTCTTCTAGATGGTCCATCTGAATATTTTGTAGGTTAACATCTAGTGGATGGTTTATGTGCAAACAATCAAGAGGCTTGGGTTGAAAAAGAAAATTTTGATAGACTTGATCCAACTTGCACAGGACTTCAATCACTTTAATGGATTAAAGCAATGCACACAACACGGAACTATTATCTTGAGTTTTAGCTACAAGACAAAGCAAACTCTTACCAAGTATAAGTTTCTTATTCCCTTGCACAAAATCATTACCAGCTACATTGACTAGGGATAGTTTCAACTGCTGTATCCCTATCTTAACGACTTGATTGCAGTTCTCCACTTTCCTAAATGGCATTTGTATGGGTGGTTTTGTAGCATGCTTCCAGTTGACAGATCCTGGAGAAACTTTATCCAGCACTTCCAAAAGAACCCACCTGTAAACATGGCAGATTTGACAAGTGTAGATTTATACCAATGCGACAGAAGCCAGAATGAGAAATACAATTGCAACTCTAGTTCCTAAATCATCAGAAGACATGAAGTTCCAGTAAAGTAAAACGGCAGAGCACTATTAAAGATATGGGATCCCTTTGGATGCAAGTGAATGGTGGTGACTTTTATGAAGAGCTGGAAGTACTAACCCATTCCTGACATCCTCAAACAAGTTGTTAACATACATGGAAATGCCTAAGCTATTAATCCAAAGACGGAAGCACCTCTCCTCTCTAGACATTATCTCATCATCTGTCATCATTTCTGCAAAAGACACCTTTTTATTGTCTGATGACAAGCCATTCCTGGGGGAAAAAATATAATTTCATTCAGAAAGTGCAAGAGATTTGAGTTGAATTACAAAAGTAACTTAGACGAAATATAGGTTTTAGTACTCAAAATATTTACCCTAAAATTTCAACATATCAGAAATTCTTAAAGAAACGTGATAACTATAATTACCTAACAGTCTACATCAACCAGCTAGATCTTTTATAAGAGCATGGTAGTGTTCAGAACTTCAGATACAAGCTGATTATCAGCATGTACCAGCAATATACCAGTGGAAGCACTGAACCACAATAACTGGACATTATATGCGTGGCAAACAAATATGAGGGAACATTTCTTTTATGATCATGTAATACATTATACATCATTTCCTTATAAAAAAAGATTCAGAAAATTTCACGACACAAAATTGCTAAATGATCTAGGTTTTTTTTTTTTTTTTTTTTTTCAGTTGCAGAATGATTCAGATGTAAAGCCAATATGTTTCCACACCTTTCGTGGAATATCTGTGCAACAAAAGCAAGATTCAAATTGGACGACCCCTCCACAATATCCTTGGGAGTAAGGTATCTTTTGCAGTTCATTTTTTCTGCATGCTCGAGAACCAAATCAGCCCTTTCATAGGGATCCTTTGTATCTAAGGTGGCGGGGTTGCAAAACTCCGGCGCAAGTACATTAAGCAGGTAAGCATAAGCCTCTGCATCCTGCAGAATATGAAGACACTATAACAATGCAAAAGCTGAAGACACTTGGGAAGTATTAGAGGAGGGCAAAACAACCCCATATGAGATATAGATAATTAAGCAGATATCAAAAATTGTGAGCTGCGTCAATGCCAGGAAAAAGTTGTCAAGGCCCATAGTTGAACCCCAACTCACTAAGCCCAAAAGAGAGGTAAAATTTTGTTTGCTGAATCTCTCGATTACCCATAAAAATTCTCCAGATTGGACTAATCTCACAGCAGGGGTTGGGATAAACCAACTCACCGTCAACCCAATCCTAAAAAATAAAAGGTAAAGTAACATAGTTGCAATCACACTATCAACGAGTAACAAGTATACCTTCACGTCAGAAGAAAAGTTTGACACTGTCTTCTTGTATCCACCTTTTTTGAGATGGAAATTCATCCATTTCAGCAGAAGTTTTTCAGGAGCAAGCCCCAGAAGTTCCTCAACATCCTGCATATATTGACGACACGTTTTAGAATTTAATAAAATATCAGTGTGAAGTCATAGAGAGTCGAAGGAAATGCAGTCTATACAGTGTTGTCCTCCACAATTTCTAAGAGCTGGGGTGTCTTTCTGAGGTTGAGATCTGCCAGTAGTTGGATCTGAAAGTGCCATCCAAATTCCAAGAAAAGAGTATATATAAGTAAAGATTCAATAGAACCAACTACACTTGCTATAATGTCTAATCACAGTAACCAAATCCTCTCGATATCTCCCTTTCCTCATACTGCTCAGATTAAACCAAACTGAAAGCTTAAGAAATGTTGTGAAGCAAAACCTGCTAACCTTTATCATTTGAGATATTAATCCAAGTACCAGATGAGGCTGCATGATCGAACAATTTAACGTAAAGAACTTACAAAGTAATCTAAAATAAAAGAACCTTGGTATGAAAACCTATGAATGCCCAACTTACTCTTCCTTCAACAAGATCCTGAGTGCCAATATTGACTACGGTGCATCCAATAGCCTTTGCTGAGTTGAGACAGAGTGTGTGATTCTCATTTCTTTCCCAAGGGTTCAGTATCTTTTTTGTGTTAATAGCCCGCTCATCTATGGTACCAGGCACTGCAACATTGATAAGCTTGCTGAAACAACCAATAGAAAGTTAAATTACCAGAAGTTATCAGCACCAAAGTCAATCAGGTGTAGCACTCCAAGAGTGTTCAAGTTCAAGTACCACAATAGGACTCCACCCTTAGCAAGGTCAAACAAAGCATTTGTGGATGGATCGATTGGAAGGAACTGCTTCAAAAATGGATCATCCCTGAGGTAGCTATTGATATGCGCAACATATGAAGCCTTTTCGGTTTCACTGATGGTGTGAAGAAGAGTCGTCGTGGTTGCCTTCAGGAAGGATGAGGAGGTCTTTGAACTCCCCGATTTGGCATTGGCTTTATTTCGTAAATCCAAATATGACTGATTATTCAATGCAACAACAGAAGAGTAACCAACCATTCATCAAACAACAGCTGAAGAACAAACTAAGTACTATCTACTCCATTTAACAGCAATTTCTCTTTAGTATCAAATTCAAGGAACGAAATTCCACCTGCCTGTGAGACCACAAACTCAAATATAAGAAAAATGTAGAAGAACTTACCCTTAGGAAGCCTTCAAAATCTACCTCATCATTCATATCAGAATATGATTCTTCCAATCGTTGTCTAATCTCCTCCTCATTATATACGTCATTTGAACTTTTCAGTTTCATGATTAAAGATGGTATATCTCCAAATGTAACTTTACCATTCTGATTCTTCAATGATATGAACTACCAAAAAAAGTTAGAAATAAATAAATAAGTAAACGACATATATCACGGATCAATTCAAACAGAAATTCACTTTGACTGGCTTGGTTCAATCCTTCAATTGAGAAAGTAGGGGACCCATTCGCAACAAAGCCAACAAAATCAAACAAAGTCCAAGTCCAGAACATATCATCGGAGCCCCAGATTGAAAATTGTTATATGAAAACAAAATCAAGCAATTCAGGAAGATTACTTTAGATTTGAGGCCTCGAAGCTCGACTTGCGTGAACTGGCTGTGAAGCCATTGATCAGAAACAATAACTCCCACAAAATTAGACATCTTCTTCTCGCCCCCCGCTCAATCAAATCGCGGGGAAATTCGTTATAAATCACCCTAAATTTGTAAATGGGTATTCAGCCCGAAGAGTCCACGATCCCGAGATTCAAAACTATCTGCTTCAATCCGAAAACACCAAAAGACGCAAAAACATAAGCAAGAAACCAACCATGCAAAACAGATGCAAATCTCCAATCAATGCGCCTCAGTTCCTGACAAAACGGAATATAGAGGATTCAATCCGGCAACGATTAAATAAATAATAAATAATCAAAATGCACACGTAGCAAGATCTCGAAATGGTAAGAGAACGACGAGAATGAAACAGGAACGCGTTTCCGAACAGTTTTCAGGATTACATGCATACATACCTGTGTAGACCATCCGAGATTTTGGGGAACAGGATTTTGATTTCTCGATCCTTTTTTTTGCGGTGTTCTTTTCCCTAGTTTTTGAAGGTTTTGACTGTGGGACGAGTAATTTGGAGCATCTCTTGCAAGAATGGAGGTGGAAATGCAATTGCTTCCGTGAAGGGCAAAGAGGGGAAGAGAGAGAGAAAACACGCAAAAAACAGAGGCCAGTTAATTGTAAAGTGTATGGAGGCCCAGTTTTTCGATAAGGCGAGACACCCACGCAATGGTGAGTTGGCGAATGTACTCCACGCGTTCTGCTCCTCTCAACACTCATTTCCTCATTTTACACATCACCTTCTATTTTCGTCATTTTCTGTTTACATTATTTTTATCTTTTTCTAGTTGATGAGTTGATGATGATGCCACATGAATGTCTTAAATTTGTGTCAGGATTTGGACAAGATTTAGGATAATAGGATTTTATAATTTAAACAAATCTAGCATAAAACCCGGAAATTCTTGCGGGAGTCGAGGCGCAATTGCACCGGGTGATAGATGCGCCACACGTGTAAAATCAGAAACAGTTAGTGGTTTATTTAGCTGTTTTGCCTCAATATGTGTAGTCTGACCGATATTCTTCATCAACCTCGTATCGTACTCAAAACTTACTATACTTTTTCAAGACTATTTAAAAAGATTAAATTTTGAATGCCATTGTATTAATATATCTCGTCTTTAAATAGAGACAATATAAGGTAATTGGATTGGTGCAGCATTGAGAAAAGACATATCAATTAATTTTGGCAGCTAAGTTTCCATTTTTCAGTTGCAAGGACCAATTAGGCCCACAGCCCTTCGAGATACTAAACGGACCACTTATCTCAATTCTGATACAAGGTACTTATTAGATCGAATGTACTTATCTTTTTCTGTCCACCTTCACCTCAATACAAGTAATGACATTTGGGAAAAGTGGTCAAATTTTCAGAAATGTGAATTTTTTTTAACTGCAAAGGTAAAATAATATATTCCCTCTTCTCCCTACTATGGAGTCTGTATTTTGGAAAAAGAAAAAAGAAAACGAAATCCTAAATAAATCATATTTTATTATTAAGCAAAAATCATACCAAATTTTCAAATTTACACTACTTAAAATTTTGGAATTGCTGCAGATCTGTATTTCATTGCCTAAGTTTATAAATTATTGTTACAATCGCCGATAGAATTATTGTCACCAAAGGTACTGATTCTTAGTCGAACTTTTCGGCCCGATCTCGACAACTACTTCCACACGCTTTAAAACAATTTCTCTTTTCCGATTTTACCCCTCCTCTTTGATTGACCTAAATTTTGAAAAGGTTAAGAATCTGGTCGTTGTATTTTCGTTTCATCTCTTTTATTTTGAAATTGTAAATGCCTTGTGTGGGGATACGAGCGATAATGTTGAAGTCGGAGATGAAGTTGAATATATAATGCCGAAAATATGAGCGACGATAGCAGCTGGAACCTAGTTATGAGCGATGTCTAGGACGGCGACAACGACGTCGCTAATCGCCCCGACTCGGCAGCGGGATGCGGTACTAATGAATCTTTGAAGAAAAGACAACTACGACATACGAACATCATTTCAGTGAAAGGGCGAGGTAAATGATGTATTTGAATCGAATTGGGCGAATACATTCCTAATTACAATTTTAATTTACAAGTACATATCATATCCGATTCGGAGAGGAGAGGAGAAGAGAAGAGAAGAGAAGAGAAGAGAAGCAGTAAAATTTCAATTTTGATTATTCTCGCCAATTAATTATAACAATCTCCGCCTCTGAATTACATTGAATTGAAATTTATGGCATGCATGGTAGTCCTCATTGAGATTATTCTCCAATTTGTTTTGTGTTAGTAGTTTGTGGCTTGTGCGGTGTAGTATTAAATTGGGATTCTGTTGTTATTGTCATTGCTCTGTTCTTATCTTATTTGTTTGTGAGGATGATAGGAAAATTTATTTCATATTTGCAATTTGGAAGCTTCTAATGATATGATCATTGAATCTTTACTTCCTTATGTTGTTTTAGGTGCTTTGATCTCCATTAGATGCCGTTTGCACTATCTTAGCGAGCTTACACAGAGATTGTCCCCCCGCCAATATGGATCTAATTGGGGCTTCATGTTTTCGCCAACTCTTTGATGTTGATGACTTCCAATTTCAAGGCCAGGTTTTACACCACCTTCTTAAGTGCTTGTAACCGTGGTCTATTGATCGTGGTACTTTAGTTTTCCTAATAAACAAACAATTAATTGAGTTTGGGCCTATGGAGTTTGCGTTAATTATCAGATTAAGCTTTAGGTCACCTACAAAGCCGCTACCCGGTAGCAGTTCATTACATGCGAAGCATTTTGGCTGTACAAGGAAAATTGTAGTGAATGATATTCTCAAGCGATTCCAAAAGGACTACCTGAAGAGCAAGGGTAAATTTGTTGATTCCCTGAAGTTGGGCAGCCTTTTATTTGGTGTACTCACTACTTTTGGTACGGGATATGGCCTACAAAGGGGTTGATATGCGCTATTTCCATTTGATAAATAATTTAAAAGACTTTTATGAATTTAACTGGGGGCGTGTCGCATATGATTATCTTGTTCGGAGCATTCATGCAGCCAGAACATCCCTTTTGAAACCTCTTGACAAAGATGCCCTACCCAAAAAGGCTTGAACTTGTGAGGCAAAAGGCTTTATTTATGCCCTCCAAGCTTGGGCGTATGAGGTGATTCCAGGGTTAGATGACCACACTGCACATCGAGTTGAAGGTACAGATAACCAAATTAGGATGGCTCGATGGAACGTATGAAAGTACTTTGACTATGAGGACCTTAAGAGATTCTTCAAGTCACCACCTGTAAGATGATGTATTTTGATTTGACTTAACGTATCTTTTACAGTTTCATGCAGTTGATTGACCTCATTGGGTGCATTTCTCATTTGCAGGTGGCTATGGTTCCCAGTAAGATGGAGATACAGAGTTTGTCCATGTTGGGGATCTCTTACTCACCCTCTACAGTTGAAACCCCAAGTGATTTTGTCTCAAGAAGTTGTAAACGTAAGTTCGATGTTGATGTTGATGCTGATGAGAAAGATGTTAGTAATCTTATTGGGAAGAAGGAGGCAGTTGGAAGCAAGAAGAAAGGAGCACATAGTTCAAGAAGGAATAAGGGACCTGAGAACCTTGTAAATCTGATATATGAATATAGGAAAAATCCCAGTACAGTAATGTGAGTTGATTTTACTTTAACCATGACTTTGAATTTAAGATGTGCAAAATACTAATTTATATGTGTATTAATTTGAGTTACAAAATTACGGATTTGAAGACTATTATTAGCGAGTTTCGGACTTGCATGCAACGTATGGAAGAGGTAAACACAAGAAGATATGCTGCTCTTGAAGATGAGATTTTGGCAGTAAAGCATCTTCTTGTAGATTTCATTCAACAATTTGGAGATAGGAATGGGCGTAGCAACAGAACAGAAGAAAAGGCAAGTGACGCTGATGCAACAAGGGATACGAATTATCCATCATCATCGGTTTCCTCAAAGAAGAATACAATCACGTCTCATCTGAGAAAGAACTTATGGTGGTTGAGAACAATTTTGATCCTGTTGGAAAAATTAGTAAAGGTTTCGAAAGATACCAAAACCCCAGCTGACCCCAACTGAGTAGATGAATGCCTTTAGTCTGTTCTTACCTAGAACTTACTGTTTGAGCGTAGGGATTTTATCATTACAGAGTTCAAACATAAGAATCAGCCGAACTTAAGAAGGAAGTTCGTGAAGAACTCAGCTGAGGTCCAAACTCAGCTAATCCCCAAGCTCAGTTGAGACATCAACCTCAACTGAAGCACAGACTCAGTTAGACAGCAGCTCAGTCTGAAGGTAATCAGTTCAAGCGTGAAGAGAAGTTGTGTCGAAGTCAGACGTTGTGTCGAAGTCAGACGTTGTGAAGCGGAGAAGAGAAGACTTCGAAGACACTGAAGATGGATGAGTTGCAGTTCAGAGCTAAATCTACTCGAAAGCACAAGTCAGCTGGAGAACTTACCTTAAATGGGCCGACAACAGCGACGTGCAAAAACTAAAGGTCACAGTTACCATTTTAGGAAAGTTTCCAGTAAAGCATGTGGAGTGCCATACTTTGGCAGAGGTCCAACGGTTAGTTTGACCTTTCTTTATAAATAGAGGTCTCCACATCTAAGCTCGGTGACGCAAATCACCATAATAGAAAAGTTGAGAGAAAAGAAAAAGTTGTAGTCGTAGTAGCAGCAGACTACCTCTCTCCTCAGCAAGAAGACCTCAAGTGAAGTCCAGTCGAAGTAGAGTGTTCACAGCTTCTTCTGTTTTTCCCTCTAGCCTCTCAAAAAGCCCTTTTTTGATTGAGTCTAGATTGTAGGTTCTTGCGTGATTGTGTCCCAACACACTCTCTCTCAAGAGATCGAGTTTGTTGTCTTAGGTGGAAGCCTCCACTTTCCTAAAGTGTTGAAGGCTTCCTAGTTGGATATCCTCCTGAAATCCAATCCTTAGGTCTGACTTTAAACCCGTAATCAAAGTCACCATGTCCCTTGGAACCCGTAATCCAATACCAGTTCTCTTGGAACCCAGAATCTAAGAACATGTCTCTTAGAGCCCGAAATCTAAGACTAGATTGTGCACTTGCCAGGAAAAATGTTGTAAGGTCTTGTTCGAACCCGGAATCGAACTGATTAGGTTTGCTTGGAACCCGTAATCTAAGTGGGGCATTTGGTAAGCACTTTTAAACTTATCTAGTGGATTACTTCTGTCACAGCCCCAAATCCCGAGAGACGGCAAAGCCGGGGTGCGACTAGGGGTTGGATTAAAGAAGCGGGGAAGAAGGGGGTTAAAATAAATAAACACATTAATTAAACAACAACTGATATCTATGAACAGACTTTATTAAAAAGAAAGAGAGTCGATCTCGAAGGATCGCTCGACAGAGTTGTTCTTAAAAGAAACTAAGCTCAAAGTACGGGACTTAGCCCAAAAGATATACATTGACACAAAAAGAGTTTGGCAGCGGAAAACGTAGAACTAGAACCCTACTGTTCTTCTCTATTCACAACCTTCTACTCAACCTCCTCCGCTCCCGTCACTCAACATGCACATTTTATAAAACATATGCAGGGCTAAGTATAAACATACTTAGTGGGCATGTTGCCGAAAACATATCATAACATATAGATTAATCAGGCATCTCGATAAATAGCGCATCGAGGTTTTTCATCAAATGCCCGTGCCTACTAAACATTTTCTTTCACTTTTCACAATATAGCTTGGCCAAGCCTTTACAGATGTTACGTTCAAACTTGCCCAACTTCTGTTTCAACGTCGGGGAAGAGTATACTTCTTCCGTGCACGTTCTATTCACCGTGGCTGGCTACCCCTCAACAGAGTACCACACACACCGGCTACCGTGTACACTAAACCCTGGAAAACCCTTTCGGTTAACTCAGCGGTCCGATCGATTAGTTAGACCCCATTTGGCTAACTCAAAAAGGCACAAGAGAACTCACATAAAACAAAGTATTTTCATGCCTTGATAATCACTTTAAAACACAGTTATAAAGCGATAAGTAAACATTTTCGAGCATCGCTCATTTGATTTGATATATAGAAAAGCCCACCTTAGGCGATTACAGAACTCAAACACGAGCTTCCGTCGTTGGTCTTCCGTCCTATCTTTGACCTCGACTTCCTCCTTTTATCGCAAATAAATCAACTTTAGTGATTGGTCGCAACGATAAAAAGAAACAGAAATTGAATTCGTTTTATGACTTTTAGGCCTTTTCACTTTAACTACATTCTTTTGATTAATGAAGAAACAAGACTCGAACATTTCTCGTTTTAGAACTAACTCTGTTCCTTACTCGACACTTAGGTCAGTTAATAACGGAATTCGATAACTTATAACGACTTAGAAGTTCTCAAATAACTAAGTTAAAAAGAATTCAACTTGAGAAAACAAGTTTACGAAAGTTTCTGCACAAGGCAGTAACTCTGGAGCATGTACAGAACAGATTTCTGCGATACAGGGGATGAATTTGGTATCAAAAGAAAGCTACGGATGTCTAGTTTATCGTCCAATTTACGGATCTTGAATTTGTTAAGCGAGCAGAAAGTTGTGACAATTTCCGTAAAGGGCCGCAAATCAGTCCGAGTTAACCCTAATGCTCGATAAAACTCGACACACAATTCCATAGGTTCGATTTATGCTATACAACCTTTATGCGCATGAAATTATTATCATTTTACAGTTAAGACTCATATTCCTTAATCGCGAATACCTTCACGTCTCTTGATTAATAATACGACGAGCACTTTCTCGTCTTTTTCAACTAATCAATTACTAAACCAAATTCCAATTCAAATTCGATTTCAATCTTCTAACTTTTATTTCATATCTCGAATGGAAATATCACCAACTACAATTTTGTTTACTTACCAACATTAAACACTAATATCAAATTAGTTTCCTCATTCGACTTCCCTATCAACAATTAAACTCGTCTCTTCGTCTCTTATTTAAAACTCGACTTTCTTAAAATTCGTTCAAATTTTCCAATTACGTTCATTAACTACTAAGATTAGAAAATATTCAAACCATAAACCTATATCATTATCCATACTAAACTTATCGACGATTCTTCGTCTCTTACTAAAAATTCAATATTCTCCGAATTCGCTCAAATTTTCCAATTATGAACAACAACTACTAAGATCAATTAATATGAAAACCATATACTTATATCATTATCGAATCTTAACTTATTGTCGATTCTTCATCTCTTACGATTTCTATTTTATTTTTAGAAAATTCTAATTAAATTATATGTTCATCTACAAGCTTACTACTTATCAATTATATGATCACATCATCAATACTACATGATTTACTTCATCAAAACCCCAGTTCTTCCTCTCTTACAACTTTGCTTTTATTTTTAGAAAATTACCAATTAATTCATCCAACCATCTACCAATCCATAGAGTACTAATTCACAAATCAATCATCTAAAATCGAACTTAATCTTCAACTACAATTGTATATAAATTTTCGGTTATTTCAAAGAATTAAGGAGGATGATTTCCACTTAATTTCAATCCATAGAAATCCATTCCTAAGCATTTGTAACCATGAAAATAAACTTAAACATCATCCTACATCTCCATAAAGTTTTCAAAAATAACAATACTTGAAGGAATGATATTTTGTCCGGTTCAAACTATAGAGGAAACTCTTACCTTAACGATTATGAACTCGGAATTAAGATTGATCGGATGATGAAAAATTTGTGGAGCTTGAAAGCTTGAAGAACTTGAGAGCTTTAATGGAGGAAATGAAGAACAAGAGAGAGAAATGAGAGAGAAGAGAGGTGGCGGTTTAGGGGGAGAGAAAGATGATGAGGTGTTATGTGATAATCATTCCATAAAGTAGGATAGAATCTAACAAGGTGACTCACACCCCATAGGTGGCGGTTTGGACTTGATTTTTAAGCAAAAATATCGCGTTTTACGGGTCTAATACTGCGTATTAAAATCGAGCAATTAAAATTCTAGACGGTTATGTTTTTGATGAAATCTAATTCGACCACTAGATTAGAAATAAATCACTTAGTCGGAAAGCATAATTCATTTTCCAAAATTCGAAGAAAAGTCGGGACATGACAGTCTAAGTTTCGCCCGGAAAAATAATAAAAACTGACTTTCTCCAGTAGACTCGTATCGCAGAAAAAGTGAATGTAAAGTCAGACGGTTTTTCGATCTGAGTTTTCGAACGAAAATTCTATCAGACGCGAAAACCCTAATATAGTAGTCGTTCGACCGACTTCTGGAATTTATTTTCAGAAACGGATTTCACCGTTAGTCTTAGAATTGAAAATCCTTAACTTAGGCATGCAAAACCTTAATTAATAATTAAATTTTTATTTTAGCGACGGAAGAAATATCTGGGGTATTACATCCTACCCCTCTAACAAGAAATTTCGTCCCGAAATTTGCATACCTTCTTCAAATAGGTAAGGGTATTTCTCTTTCATCTTTTCTTCGAGTTCCCACGTGGCTTCTTCTTGCCCGTGGTGATTCCATAGCACTTTAACCAAAGGTATCGACTTATTTCTTAATTCTTGCTCTTTTTGATCTAAGATCGATAATGGTTTCTCTTCATAACTTAAGTCGGACTCAAGAACAACGTCTTGCTGGTTAATTACGTGCTTAGGGTCAAAGACATACTTTCGTAATTGAGATACGTGAAACACGTTATGGACACTTCCTAGACTTGGCGGTAAGGCCAATCTATAAGCAACAGGTCCTACTTTCTCCAAAATCTCATAAGGTCCTATAAACCTTGGTCTGAGTTTACCCTTAACACCGAATCTAATGATTCCTTTAGATGGAGAAATCTTGAGGAAAACCTTATCCCCAACTTCATAGCTAAGATCGGTTCGAGGATCATCAGCGTAAGACTTCTGTCGGCTCTGGGCTTCTTTCATTCTAACTCGAATCTGTCGAATGATCTTGATCATTTCACTGACCGTATCGGGTCCTAGGTTCTTTCTTTCACCTACTTCATCCCAATAATGTGGTGACCTACATTTCCTTCCGTACAATGCCTCGTAAGGTGCCATTCCTATCGTTGCTTGATAACTGTTGTTGTACGCGAATTCGACTAATGGAAAGATCTTTTCCCAATTCTCACTTCTATTCAATACTACCGTTCTTAACATATCAACGAGTATCTAAATCGTTCTCTCGGATTGTCCATCTGTTTGAGGGTGAAAAGCGGTACTAAAATTAAGTTCGGTACCTAACTCCTTCTGCATAGTGATCCAAAATCTCGAAGTAAATTTGGCATCTCTATCAGACGTTATTGACTTCGGTATTCCGTGTAGACGTACAATCTCACGGACGTACAACTGTGCCAACTTCTCTGATCCGTAGGTAATTGGGATTGGCAAAAAGTGAGCTGATTTTGTGAGCCTATCGATAACTACCCAGATGGCAGTATTTCCTCTCTTAGTTTTGGGCAAACCCGTCACAAAATCCATGGCTATATCTTCCCATGATAACTCATGATATCGTTCTTCAATTTGTCGTCTTTAGGGATACAAAGTCTGCCTTCAAATAAAATCGCATTATCTGGTGCCTCAGAAAAACCGTCCGGTTTATCTGTTCTTATCCTTAGTCGAAGCTTCTCAATTGGCTCGTCCTTTCTCTGAGCACTTATGATTCTTTCTCGTAAGTCCGGTGTAGCTACTAGTGCCGCTATTTGGGTCGTTATCGTTTCAGGTGTATCCAGCACTTCTAAATCCATTTTCTCAAATTCTTGCACAAGTGTTTCTTCTTCGATAACGAGACACCCTAATTTGGTTGGAGTCTTGCGACTCAGCGCATCAGCTACAACGTTTGCTTTTCCTGGATGGTAGTTGATACCACAATCATAATCCTTTACTAGTTCGAGCCATCTTCTTTGTCTCATGTTCAATTCCTTTTGCTCGAAGAAGTACTTCAAACTCTTGTGGTCCGTAAAAATCTCAACCCTAACACCATAGAGGTGATGTCTCCAAATTTTCAACGTATGCACAACGGCTGCTAGTTCTAAAACGTGGGTTGGATACTCAACTTCATGAGGTCGAAGTTGTCGTGAAGCATAAGCTTTCACCTTTCCGTCTTGCATCAATACACACCCTAATCCTTTCTTTGAAGCATCTGTATAGACCACGTATTCCTTATTCGCTTCTGGCAGAGCTAACACGAGTGCTGGGGTTAATTTTTCCTTGAGTGTCTGAAAACTCATCTCGCATTCGTCAGTCCATTTGTACTTGTTTTCCTTTCGGAGTAGTTGCGTTATAGGTCTAGCAATTGTAGAAAATCCCTCGATGAATCTTCTATAATAGCCGGCTAAACCTAAGAAACTCCTAATCTCGTTTGGACTTGTTGGTGATTTCCAATCGCGTACTGCCTCTACCTTGGCAGGATCTACTTTGATGCCTTCAGCTGATACTATATGTCCAAGAAACATTACTTCCTTTAGCCAAAACTCGCACTTACTGAATTTGGCATAAAGTTTCTCAGCTCTAAGCGTTTCTAACACTATTCGCAAGTGTTCCTCGTGCTTCTTCTCATTCTTGGAGTAAATGAGAATGTCGTCGATGAATACTAAGACGAATTTGTCTAAGTACGGGTGAAAAACTCGATTCATGAGATCCATGAATACTGCGGGAGCGTTAGTCAAACCAAATGGCATAACTAGGAATTCGTAATGGCCATATCTGGTTCGGAATGCAGTCTTAGGTATATTCTCGGGTTTAATTTTTAATTGATGATACCCAGATCTTAAGTCTATTTTCGAAAAGACACCTGCGCCTTTAAGCTGATCAAAGAGGTCTTCTATCCTTGGCAAAGGATACTTATTCTTAAGGGTGATCTTATTTAGCTCTCGATAGTCTATGCACATTCTCATAGAACGATCCTTCTTTCTGATGAACAAAATAGGTGCTCCCCAAGGTGAAACACTTGGTCTAATGAAACCAAGATCTAACAACTCTTACAGTTGGATCTTAAGCTCTTCTAACTCCTTAGGTGCCATTCTATATGGGGCTTTTGATTTGGGGGCTGATCCTGGTTTTAAGTCAATTGTGAAATCTACGTGACGGTCGGGTGGTAAACCAGGTAATATTTCTGGAAAGACGTCTTCATATTCGTTAACAACTTTTACATCTTGAATGGTCTTCGTGGCTCCTGGTTCTCCAACTAGGTATACAAGATAAGTTGTGCAACCCTTCTTCTTCATCAACTTCTTGGCTTGTAGGGCGGATATTATCGGTATTCTCTTGCCCATCGCAATCTCATGAAATTCTGTCGGCTCTTTTCCCGGGGGTTGGAAAGAGATTTTCCTCTCGTTGCAGAGAATCATGGCATAATTCTCAGACAACCAGTCCATTCCTAGAATTATATCTACATCCCACATTATCATAACGTTCAAGTTGTTCGCTTTAACCTTAAGAGTTCCAATTTCTAATCCTAGGTTTGAGCAAACATGTGTGGAAGTAGTGATCTCTCCTGAAGGTGTAGCTACTCTCATAGCGTGTTCAGCTCGTACAGGTCTGATATCTAAGTTATCCGCACATGAACCAGCAATAAAAGAATGCAATGCGCCAGTATCAAACAGTATCTTAATAGGGGTATTATGAAGTTTACCCATACCTGCTAGGTTTCCCTTGCCCTTATACTGCGCACTCTGTTTGATCGCACATGCCCTGGCATTCTGTTGCTGTTGAGCGTGCTGCTGGAATTGCTACTGCGTCATCTGCTGCGGCTGTGTCTGAATTGCCCTCAAAGGCTGGGGCTGTCCATACTGATTTTGTCCTGCCACTTGCAACGGTTTCAGGCAATCCTTCTTAATGTGCCCCTTCTGCCCACAGTTGAAGCAACTTCCAGAGTTTGCTTGACAGATCCCATAGTATACCCTATTACACTTAGGACAGGTAGGAACGGTAACTCTTCCTTGGTTATTCCCTCCTTGATTGTTTCTTTGTTGCCCTTGTGGCTGACCTTGCTGGTTATTTCCTTTATTTCCTTGTATATACAGTCCCGACTGACTGTTTCCTTGCCATGGCCTCTTGCCATAATTGTTATTCTAGTTAGGCTGCTGATAGCCTCGCTGATTCCCATTCTGATTTCCCTGATTGTTGGAGTGTTGATAGTAGCCACTGTTGTTTCCTCCTTCCCATTTCTTTTTTCCCTAGTAGTTATTATTGTTGTTATAATAGCCTCGATTCTGAGTCTGGGTTGGGGCTGGTGCGGGTGTTATGGCTTTCTTATCATCACGCACTACTGCCTCCATTTCTATAGCTCGTCCTAGTACATCGGTGTAGCTTAGTCCTTCATGACTGGCTAGCGCTATACCTAACTCATGCTTAAGTCCCCCACAGAACTTCTTTGCTATCTTATCCTCGGTATCTACCTGCTCAGGTGCATATCTTGATAACTCATAGAACTTCGCATCATATTCTGTGACCGTCATCTTTCCTTGTTTCAGATTGTAGAACTCAGCCTCTTTCTGAGCTCTATAGGTCTTAGGTACGTACTTATCGTACAATGCTTCCTTAAATTTCTCCCAAGTAAAACGAGCCAAGTGCTCCGTAGGTATAACCTTCTGCCTAGCCTCCCACCAGTAATCAGCTGGTCCGGAAAGCTGAAATGCAACGCACAACAGACACTCCTCATCAGTACATCTGAGGAGTTTGAAGATTCTCTCAATGGTTCGTACCCAAAGCTCAGCATCGCTTGGGTTACCAGATCCATTGAACACAGGTGGGTTTCGTTTGAGGAATAAGTCCTTAATATCACGACGGGGTGGTGGTGGAGGTGGTGATGGTGATGGTGGTGGAGGGGTATCTTGACGTTCTTGTTCCTCCTCTCTATCATTTTGTGCTTGACGTCTACCATGTCCCCTGGGCCTACCAAGTCCTCTTCTGTTGTTAACTACTCTTGGCGGCATTCTTGAACTATAGGAAACAAGAATTCTCATTAGCATTTTTGATTTTAAGCTTTCGTTTACTTACTAAACCTTTTTCCAACTTAAACAAGTTCATGGAAAAGAAATAGATAATAACTCCGATACTAGTTCTTTAAACTTTTAACTTCCCAAGTTAAACCAGAATATTCATCTAAACTTTTCTTCTAATCGCGTTTGGAAGAAACTTTCACAAGATCAAAGCCCACTCATGGGGTTATATATTATATACACGTCAAAAAGAATACTAATTTTGCCTCCAACGAGGACTTATACAAAAAGTTAGACTACAACCAGTCTGAACTAGGCTAACTGCCTATCTATGTACCGGGTGCACTAACAGGTTGCATCTCCGTATCTACTGGAAGTACTAGAACGAAAACGATTCATAAAATTTCGTATCCGCCTAGAGTACTACAAAAGAAGTCTACTGATCCGGCTATGTACAAGACAAAAAGAAACTTCTACTACTACGCGTCTAAGACGCTCTGCTCAACTAGCTGCGGTCGAGTCACTGCTGCCCTTTACGGTCTGAAACTCCTCGAGGTCCTCCTCCGGGTCGTCCTCCATCGGATCCTCCTCTGGATCCTCCTCTAAATCCGTCCAAAGATGAGTTGAAGTGCCTCGTCAACCCTCAAGGTGGTGCCGTCTAAAAGTACAAGTGGTGGTGGCGAAGGCACGTTTGAAACAGTCCTCTCTGAGTCGTCCAAACTAGTCACTACTGTACGCTTCTTCAGGGAAAGAAGGTGCTCAGGGGGTGGACTAGGCACGTATGCCTCTACAGAATGGGCTCTGGATGGTCCCACCTCGAACTGTCCTCGGACCCTCGTCCACTCCACACAAATCTCCTCAAGTGGTGTAAGAGAAGATGGTAACTCTAGCATCGCAGCAAGCTCTGCGTCTATCTCTAAGTACCCTGCTCCGGGAACTAACTCCTCACTGGGTGTAAGTACTGGTGGCAACTCTAACAGTGCGGTCATCTCTGGATCCATGGCAAATGGCTCAGGCTCGGGATCTGTTGGAATGTGGAGGTAGGGAAGGTGCTCCTGAATCAGAACATACCACATAAACCGACTCTCAAAGAAGCGCCCGTGTATGGCTAGAGCGAATCCAGAAAAGTCGCCGGTCGGCTCGGTGTCGTCTTCGATCAGTGCAAGGTGGTACCAGGCGATGTCGTGTGCCCAACCGTGCCACTCGTCGGGCAGCCGCATGATCAAATCGGCGATTGCCTGACGCTCCGAAACAAAGTGCCGAGCTGCATAGAAACGTGCAACGAAGTCACTGACTATCTGTCCTATATCATGGTTTGGGTCTACCTCGTAGTCGTGGTACTCGTCCAAAATCTCGTCTACAATAGAACGCTGTCTCATGGGTTAGCTCTTCCGAGCCGTGACACGTGTAGCAGGCATCCTACAAAGGTTTTCAGAGAACACGGATCAGTAACTGGTAGGATAATTACATATCTTAAGGAATTCTTAAATTACAATTAGAATATTGCATTATTCAAATTGCAATACTTAACCATTTAATCATAACTTATCTTAATCATCTAGAGCATATACAAATACTCCATCTTACTACTGAAAGGAACTTGTATGCAGAGCAGAAACGACTGCTCTGGTACCACTCTGTCACAGCCCCAAATCCCGAGGGACGGTAAAGCCGGGGTGCGACTAGGGGTTGGAATAAAGAAACGGGGAAGAAGGGGGTTCAAATAAATAAACACATTAATTAAACAACAACTGATATCTATGAACAGACTTTATTAAAAAGAAAGAGAGTCGATCTCGAAGGATCGCTCGACAGAGTTGTTCTTAAAAGAAACTAAGTTCAAAGTACGGAACTTAGACCAAAAGATATACATTGACACAAAAAGAGTTTGGCAGCGGAAAACGTAGAACTAGAACCCTACTGTTCTTCTCTATTCACAACCTTCTACTCAACTTCCTCCACTCCCGTCACTCAACCTGGGTATTTTATAAAACATATGCAGGGCTAAGTATAAACATACTTAGTGGGCACAATGTCGAAAATATATCATAAAATATAGATTAATCAGGCATCTCGATAAATATCGCATCGGGGTTTTTCATCAAATGCCCGTGCCTACTAAACATTTTCTTTCACTTTTCACAATATAGCATGGCCAAGCCTTTACAGATATTACGTTTAAACTTTCCCAACTTCTGTTTCAATGCCGGGGAAGAGTATACTTCTTCCGCGCACGTTCTATTCACTGTGGTTGGCTACCCCTCAACAGAGTACCACACACACCGGCTACCGTGTACACTAAACCCTGGAAAACCCTTTCGGTTAACTCAGCGGTCCGATCGATTAGTTAGACCCCATTTGGCTAACTCAGAAAGGTACAAGAGAACTCACATAAAACAAAGTATTTTCATGCCATGATAATCACTTTAAAACACAGTTATAAAGCGATAAGTAAACATTTTCGAGCATCGCTCATTTGATTTGATATATAGAAAAGCCCACCTTAGGAGATTACAGAACTAAAACACGAGCTTCCGTCTTTGGTCTTCCGTCCTATCTTTGACCTCGACTTCCTCCTTTTATCGCAAATAAATCAGCTTTAGTGCATGGTCGCAATGATAAAAAGAAACATAAATTGAATTCGTTTTATGACTTTTAGGCCTTTGCACTATAACTACATTCTTTTGATTAATGAAGAAACGAGACTCGAACATTTCTCATTTTAAAACTAACTCGGTTCCTTACTCGACACTTAGGTCAGTTAATAACGGAAGTCGATAACTTATAACGACTTAGAAGTTCTCAAAGAACTAAGTTAAAAAGAATTCAACTTGAGAAAACGAGTTTACGAAAGTTTCTGCACAAGGCAGTAACTCTGGAGCATGTACAGAACAGATTTCTGCGAAACAGGGGATGAATTTGGTACCAAAAAAACGCTACGGATGTCTAGTTTATCGTTCAATTTACGGATCTCGATTTTGTTAAGCGAGCAGAAAGTTATGACAGTTTCCGTAAAGGATCGCAAATCAGTCCGAGTTAACCCTAATGCTCGATAAAACTCGACGCACAATTCCCTAGGTTCGATTTATGCTATACAACCTTTATGCATGTGAAATTATTATCATTTTACAGTTAAGACTCATATTCCTTAATCGCTAATACCTTCACGTCTCTTGATTAATAATACGACGAGCACTTTTTCGTCTTTTTCAACTAATCAATTACTAAACCAAATTCCAATTCAAATTTGATTTCAATCTTCTAACTTTTATTTCATATCTCGAATGGAAATATCACCAACTACAATTTTGTTTATTTACCAACATTAAACACTAATATCAAATTAGTTTCCTTATTCGACTTCCCTATCGACAATTAAACTCATCTCTTCGTCTCTTATTTAAAACTCGACTTTCTTAGAATTCGTTCAAATTTTCCAATTACGTTCATTAACTACTAAGATTAGCAAATATTCAAACCATAAACCTATATCATTATCCATACTAAACTTATCGACGATTCTTCGTCTCTTACTAAAAATTCATTATTCTCCGAATTCGCTCAAATTTTCCAATTATGAACAACAACTACTAAGATCAATTACTATGAAAACCATATACTTATATCATTATCGAATCTTAACTTATCGTTGATTCTTCATCTCTTACGATTTCTATTTTATTTTTAGAAAATTCTAATTAAATTATATGTTCATCTACAAGCTTACTACTTATCAATTATATGATCACATCATCAATACTACATGATTTACTTCATCAAAACCCCATTTCTTCCTCTCTTACAACTTTGCTTTTATTTTTAGAAAATTACCAATTAATTCATCCAACCATCTACCAATCCATAGAGTACTAATCCACAAATCAATCATCTAAAATCGAACTTAATCTTCAACTACAATTTTATATAAATTTTCAGTTATTTCATCCAAGATCACACCATTGGAAAGAAGAAATTTGAAGGAGGAATGATACGAACAAAGTTAGTGCCGCAAATATGCCTGCTTTTTGAAATCATTGTTTTCTACTTTTATTTGTGGTCTAGATCGCAATCAGAAGTAAGTAAACCAAATATGAGACCAACAATAGTTATTCACAAAAGAATTGCTATAGATTGGCTGTCAGTTGTGACTGATCTTCTGCAGATCCAAGCTGATAAAATCGACCGTCTAAAGACTTGTTTGATCTGCAAATGAAAGCTTCTCTATAGAACCAAGGTCAGTTCTATTATTCAACATGTTGTGGATGAGAAGAACCTGAAGATTGACTGGGACCGAACATACAAGAAATTTTTAACTGATTTAGAACGATTCCTGTAAACTGAAGAAAGGATCAAAACAGTCCTTACCATGACCTTCAAAGGTACCTCTAAGTCACAAAAGAGAAGTCGAACGGGGAAATCCAAAAGGAATCAGAAGTCTCAGTCCAAGGAGGAAAATGAATCAGAATCTGAAAGGACTCCATCACCTTCTCCGAAGAAGAAGAAACGAAGAACAAAGAGGTCGAGCTCAGCTTCCATTTCTCATAAGAGTTCAACACCGTCTGGTTCACATGATGTCAGTCAGTCACCACATCGGCTCATTGACCAAGAAATAGAACAAACTGAGAAAGCATCTCAGTCTGAACTGGGACAAACAGAGAAATATCAACCAGTTGAAGACATAATTTGTTTCTCTGCACTAACTGAGGGGGAATTGAACCAGAGCAATCAGAGTATGCCAGAGGCGTCCCTTCCAGGGAAAACTAAACCAGGGATGTCATCTTAAGAAGTGAGAAAATGATCTCCACAGAAATAGGCTATTTCTGAAGAAGATGGTCCTCAAGAATTTAATCCCCTCCTGTTGGAAAATTTGGATGATGATGAGGTTTCAAAGCTCACCACAGAAGAGATAGAGCTCAAGACAATTGCTAATCGGATTGACAAAATCTACCTCAACGCCTACAAGAAAGCTCTCACAGTTTCACCAGAACTGAGAAATCATTACAACACTCTAAATATCTTGGTGGAATTTTATGTGTACATTTCAGTTAGTCTCACTAACTACTACATTCTGGCAGACTTTTTGCAGATCAAAGACATCCCGAAGATGCAAATCTCTGAAGGAGAGATGATGAAAGCCTTCAAGTTCAAAACACGACTGGAGCTAATTCAAAATCAAGAGCACCTGATCAGAACTTTTCTAGGTTATCGCTCAGAGCTACGAATCAAAGTTCCTAAATGTAAGGAAATCGATAGAGAGACAATCGAGCACCATCTTCAGCATATTGCTCATTGTGGCTGGATTCCTCCTTCTGAATCTACAGCACCAGCTTCATCATGTAACGAAGCCTCTCTTACTGCACAAGAGTTGGGCCTTCCTCACAGGAGTTAAGAAGAACTCGCTTCAAGTCAAGCACTGATCACAACTTAACACCTGACCATCCACCCTGTCACCGGTCCAAACCTAACTGATGAGTGAGCTGACCTCCTAGCAATAGTACATCAACTGAGTCACAAGCTTGATCAGTTGAAGGAAAAATTAGAGTCCTCCTCCACTTAGTTGAGATAAGAACTTCATGACCAGTGTGACTCAGGTGCTCAAACACTTGAGGAGATTGGTCGAATCATGTCTCAACTTGACCAACATGGAGAGAAGACGACAACTGATTTCATCAAGATCATACAAAGTATCTCCAATGATGTGAACTCACAGATTGTTCAACACCGAAAGGCCTTCATCACAGAGTTGAGCTCAAAATATCTTGAGCCTCTTGCACCAGACATGTATGCTATAGATGATCATGTTAAAAATCATGATGAACAGATCAGTAACCTAAAGCATGAGCAGCAATTACTCCAAGCTCAAAACAAGGCGCTAATGAAGGAGCAACTGAATTCCCATCAACTTATCCAGGACATGTTTGCAACCAACTTCAGACTGGATTCAGAGATCTTTGACCTCAAAGTCATAGTCTCCTCCCTTTTGAATGATGCCAAAAAGGGGGAAGATGGAAAACTGACTACACAGGCAGGGGCTTAAACTATTCAAACTGAGACAACTACTGAAGAAATTGAGTCAACAAAGGATGAGCTTGCAATGAAGAATTTGGAGCAGGGTGCAGACGCGCCTGCAAGAAGAGCTGAGGCCTCAACAACTGGAAAAGAATCAGTAAGGGAAACTGACTCCGTAGATGCTGAAAGAACCACTGCTGCTGATCAGGGAGAAGATCGAAATGACAAGACCTCCCAAGATCCTCTCGACGCTGAGGAAGCAATATTGCTCTCATAAAACTTTGTGATTGAGAATGTCAATGAGGAAATCGATATGATGATGTCACCCATTCCCAACGACTTCATCTTTCTGGCCAAAGTTGCTGAAGCCACGACCGATCAGGTGGAAAACAAGAAGTGGCTAAAAGAATTTGAATGAATCCAACTGGCCAAGCTTGAGAAATTCAAGCAAGAGACAAAAGAGAGTCTGGAATCGAACTTCGCTGAAGGATCAAGAAAACTCTATTTTCTTAACAGACGTTATCATGCTGATGAAAGAAGAAGAGCATGGAAATCATTCTTGGAGAAAAGATTGCAACTTAGAAGGAGCCAGGGAAATCAAGGATTGCATCCTCACCTCGACAAGTTCATCCCATAAATCCTGAATGACCATTGGAAAGATTTGAAAGAAGAATTGATCCTTGAATTCTACTATGACGGATTTTACGAAAAGACACTTGCCAAAGAAGCATGGTTGTTGCACATCCTCTCCTTTGCCATGGAAGATGTGATTGGCAGATTCCTTGTGACAAAGCTTAAGGAATTTGGTCACTTCCCTCCAGCAGTCCCTAAAATGAAGACGTTCTCTCCTTCCATTATACCTGAAACCAATATCATTGCCGACAACATGATCAAAAAAGAGGTAGAGATTCTGGCCGTAAAACTCAATATCAACTTAGTCGAAGATCATGAAAAATTCCAGAAGATCAAAAAATGCATCCACGCAAAGTATAACTTGAAGTTTCAAGAGAAGAAGGATTGATGTTGTAAAGAGAAGATTTTACAACTGATGAATTTAGTTTTTGATGTTTTGAATTCTTAAAATCAGTTGTAATATAATTTCCTCTCTTATTATCATAAAATAATAAGATGTGGTTTTTGATCAATCCATTTGAAAGTATTTAACTTATGTTATTTCTTTCCTTAGACTAGAATTGAGTTTATCTTTTAGTCTTACTGGTATCGGCTTGTGGTATTAGTTAAGAAAGTTAGGTGATGTCAGTTTAGGGTTTTGGCATCATCAAAAAGGGGGAAATTGTTGGGAAAGTTAGTAAAGGTTTTGAAAGATACCAAAACCCCAACTGACCCAACTGAGTAGATGAATGTCTTTAGTGTGTTCTTAGCTAGAGCTCACTGTTTCAGCATAAGGATTTTATCGTTACAGAGTTCAAGCAGAATAAGTCAATCGAACTGAAGAAGGAAGTTCGTGAAGAACTCAGTTGAGGTCCAGACTCAGCTGATCCCCTAGCTCAGTTGAGACATCAACCTCAACTGAAGCACAGACTCAGTTAGACAGCAGCTCAGTTGACTCCTCAACTGACCCACATAGCTGAAGGCAATCAGTTCAAGCGTGAAGAGAAGTTGTATCGAAGTCAGACGTCGCGAAGCGGAGAAGAGAAGACTTGAAAGACACTGAAGACGGAGGAGTTGCAGTTTAGAGCTGAATCTACTCGGAAGCACAAGTCAGCTGGAGAATTTACCATAAATAGGTCGACAACAGCGACGTGCAAAAAACAAAGGTCACAGTTACCATTTTAGGAAAGTTTCCAGTAAAGCATGTGGAGTGCCATACTTTTGCCAGAGGTCCAACGGCTCTTTCCAACGTTAAGTTTGTCACAGCCCGACTTCTAGATTAGTGAAACGACTAGAATGCAAGGGGCAGTGAGATGGAACAACTAAACTTTACTCAATAAGCATGCTCGATGAATAAGATTTTAATTCAACAATGGATTCATAATTGCAATAAGGTGGGTTTTTAATCAATAATTCTCAAATGAATGAATACTCAAACAAAGTTTAATATTGAATCCATCAAAGGAATTAGGTTTGGTGATTAACAAGTATTGCATTCAGAAGTGGGTCATCTTTTAGTTTCAATAATCAAGTGGTGGTTTAGGATATACGAGGAATCATTAGAAGACTTTATCAATGTTTGAAAACGGAATTCAGAACGGATTTAAGGTTTATTCGAGCACATAGCTTGTTGTGTCAAAGATTCGAGCATGCAATCAAACATATCGAATAACAGTGTTGCAGCGGAATTTGAACAAATGACGTCAAATCCCAAGGCTATATGTATGAAGACACATAACCTCAAGATAAACTTCCAAATTGGATTTAATTTAACACCGAACCACCCAAGCATGCCGCAACCTCCTCATCCGAGCTAACCTGAAGGTTTTAGAAATAACATGCAGGGCATGAGTACAACGTACTCAGTGGACACTTGCCAAAAATAATTTGTAAACTTGCTCGATAGAGCTATATAATTAACCTTGCCTCTTTTGCTGCATCATAAGGGTTAGATATATAATCATTTTAAAAGAGTTTACCACTTGTGACAACCATGAAAACATTTTTGTTTTGTAAATCGTCTGCGCAGACTAAGCTCATATCTTAGGTATGAATCCACTACACATTTTGTCTTTCTGTGGTGTTGAGAAGTAGGCCTCCTTCTCAAGCACCATGACCGGCTCAATCAGAGCAGAGCTCACGGCCTTTACATAGCCGGCCCAATCGAAGCAAGGCTCACAGTTACTTAACGACCGGCTAAGCTGTAACAAGACTCACAATCACCTAATCTAATGCATGCATTGTCCCGTCTTGGATAGGACCTTATTCCTGTGCGTCCACAAGACTTAATCTCACAATATTAAGTAGAGAATTGCACACCAAAACTTTAAAACATAGGCAAGTCAATCCATTTAAATAAAAGCGCACATAATACATAATTAGTAAGCGCATTCATCATTTAGTTTTAGTTCAAAAAGCCCACCTGGAAGTGACGTAATTCAATCTATCTCTTTTATTTCGCTACTTCTATCTCTCGTCTTCACTCGTACCTTCAAAATAATATTTAATGAGGACGAGTTCAGAAAACAACGAATACTTGTCTCTTTACTCGGACTTCTACATGACTCGAGCTCAAATCTCTCGATTATTCTTTTAACTGTTCGATTCCTATTTTTTACCCAGGCTTTAATCGACGGTTGAAAACTCTCAAATTACTTAAAATAATAATATAATCTAATTTCCAAAATTTATTGGAAATCAATAACTCATTACTTAGTAAAAATTGATTTCTCAATTTCCTTAGTCATTTTACTTATAAAAATTCTCAAGATTATTCACATAACACTTTTACTATAACATCAACTACACAACACTTAATTATTCATACACAACACACAATTGTTCATACATAACACATGTATGCTTACATAAAAAATCAATATCGATATTCTATTAATATTTTGCTCGACTTTTTAACTCGGACTTTAGATTCTCTTTTTCTTATGCAATTAACTTCGTTTTACTTAGAAAAATTCAAGGAATCTAATTATGAATTTTATTTTAGATTTCGAGACTTTTTACTAATTTTAACGAGTCGATGCTCGGCATGTTTCTCGAGATATATATATATAAACTTGCTCGGAATATTCTCAAATTTTTATACCTTACTAGAAATAGTTTTAGTTGAACGATTTCAGGCTCGATTATATTTTTGAACTCGAGAATCGAGAAAATACTATTTATATTTATTATTTCTCATTATTTATCTAATTTATTATTAATGACTTGTTTTTGCACAATTCAACTTTTAACATACTTCAATTAATTATCTAAACTCTTAACTCTTTAATTTACTTAATTTCACTAAATTTTTCGTTAGTCAACTTTTGTTACGTTTTGTTGACTTTTTCATAACTTAGTCGTACGAGTTCCGAATTGAGTGATTCAAGTGGCTATCGTACTTGTTTTATCTCATTTTTACATTAATAACATCATTTATATCTTTTGCTTAGCCAAAATTAATCAATTTCTCAATTTAATTTTCTGACCTAAGTCATCTTCTTTATACTTAGTATTTTTCAATAATTTTAATTGCTAGTATACTTAAAATTACTCCAATTGAACTCTTATAACATAAATTTATCCAATCCCTTTCAAAAACGAAAGTTCCTCATTGTTATTCTTGTGTTCTTCGAATTTTTCTATAGATATATATATATATTCTTGCTCAATTTTATTAGTTCAAAGTCTCGTTATGCTTATAAAAATTCTAATTGCATAATTCATTCATCAATTTCATCTTTTAGCCATAGGAATGAAAATCATTACTCAACGACCCTAATTTTCTTCGATTAATTTAGGGGTTTCTTTATAGATTTTTACTTCTTTCATTTAGATACATAATTATATTCCAATAAATCCTAATTTCATTATTTTAGGATAATTTCATCTTATTGATTTCAAGGACACTTAGAATTTTATTCTCTTTTATTCATAAGGTTTGATTATTTTGGGGCTTTTCTCCTTAATCAATCAATTCTTGATTTTAATTTCTGATCTTGTTCTAATGAATTTGAAATTCATTATTTTTAGCTTAATTAATCCATTTAAACTTATGGGATTTAAAACACAATTTCTTTTGCTTACTATTAGTTCAAATTTTTTAATTCTTCATGCTAGGGAGATTATTTCTTTAATTCTCTCATAACTTACACTTATTTCCCTTCAAATTTTACTTTTATAATCTTAATTATATCATATAGCTTATGGAAATAAAATTTCCAATTTATTTCTTCATACTCTTTGAATTTTTACAATCATCATACTTATGAGTTTATTTCTTTTGATTTTACTCTTAGCATACTCTTGATTTCATTTCTAATCCATCAAATATAATAATTATAACATAAGAATTATAACTTATACTTTTGAGACAACAATTTTCGGTACTATCCTTAAATCTAGCAAATAAATTCTTAGCTTCAATTTATTCATGTATTCTTATTTCAACATGCTTGAATTTTGGATTCTCATCTCTAATTTAAACATAAGTATTACTATTCATCATCTTCCTCAAATATACTTTTTCATTTTCAAGCTTAGTTCTCAATTAGAAACATAGATTCATACCATAATATCATCATCTATATCATTAAGATCATAAAATCAACTTAAGCATGCAAAAATCCTAATTTTTCTCCTCAATTTCGGTTTTCATAAGAGTTTTTCCTTCATGGATTTTCTTCTTTACTTCATCATGCTATCATCTTCAAACACATGCACATACTCATAATATCATGATAAAAATTAAAAGGCACAAAATCCTACAATTAGTCCTAAGCTAGGACATACATATATATAAGCATAGATTAAATTTTCTTCTTTCTTTCCTAGTGCATGGATACTATACTTGATCAAGGCTTCATGCATGGAAATTCAAGAACATATCTATCTATTCTCATGCTAGAATTTGATCATGAAAGAAAGAGAAAAATAGGATTCTTACTACTTCTCGAAAAACAACTTCTCTTCATTCCACGCAACTCTAGCTCCTTTCTTATGCTTAAATCGATGGAAAACAATGATTTATGGGGCTGCTGCACCTTGGGCAGTTTAATGGAGATGGAAGGAAGAGAATTATGTTGGGAAGAAAGAGAGAGGTGATAGAGTGAGAGAGGGAGCCGATGGAGAGAGAGTTAGGTGAAATAAGTGTAGTATGCATGTGTTTTCTTGAGAGTGAGAATGAGAGTGGGAAACTTGTGTGAGATGTATGTTGAGAGAGGAGAGAGTCGTGTGTTAATAAGGATGAAGGAGATAAGGGAGAGTGTTATTCACTTCATGGAGTGAGAGTAGGGAACTTGAGAGAGTAGAAGTGAGAGTATGGAAATGAGAGTATAAATGGAAATTGTGTGTATTGTATTTTGTGAGAGTGCCGACATGGGCAAGAGAGAAAGAGAGAGTGTTCTAGTTATATTTTTGGTGTAGGTTTTATCGGGTAAAAATTCCCGAAAGAAAATATTTTACGGTATAGAACATCCCTCTTTAAAATATCTATTTCTCTCGACTCAAAAACTCTTATTCGGCACTTTCCCGACATCTTAATCCACTCTACTTCTCACCAATACTCACGAATTAATTTATAGATTCGGAAAACCTAAGTTTCGAATCAAAATTCTAAGAAACGAGGAAAATCAGAAATTTTACTATTCATATTCGTCCTCTCGACTTATATGGCTTATAATTTAAATTATAGACATCGTATTTTACTCGAAACTTCACCATTAGTAATAAAAAAAATTATAGATTCAAAAGAGCCCAACTTTCGAATATAAATTCCAAATAACGAAGAAAGTCGGAAATTTATTCTATGCAACCTCCCGCTACGTCGACTCAACAAAAGAAAGAAAGAAAGAAAGAAAGAAAGGAAAGAGTTTCAAGAAATGTGATTTCTTTTAAGGAAAATTTTGAATACGTATTCCAAAAAGTTAAGAATGACAATGTGCCAAAGAGTGAAATTGTGAAAGTATAAGAATCATACTTGTTTTCTGCTATGTGAATTACGTGAAATTGTTTGCGCAGTGATTTCTTTTATTTGAAAGTATGATGGCACGAGAATCTAGAATGATTCTAGGGATTTTCCCGGTTCGTCAAGAACATAGACTTAAAACCTAAGATCTTTCCGATTCGTCGAGAACTTAGACGTTTTAAGAACGTTAGTTCAAATGATTTTGAAAGGAGATCGTGAAACGGGAAGAACTTCTATAGACGAATGTCACGTGCGTATAGTGACATGAACAAAGACTCGGCACAGTCAACTTTTGTTTTTATAAAAAAAAATTAAAAAATAAAATAATCGATAAGAATTTCCTTCGAGAAAATAAGATAAGTAATTATAAGGTACGTTAATTCTATACCTAGTAAACGAAAGAAACGACTGTTGCTTCCGTAAAAGTAACATGAATGAAGTCTTTTTCAGTTGGAGTTCGCCTCGTTCGAACTTCAACAAGGGATTTGTTATAATTACCACAAATCGAGTACGAATCTTAGTTAATTTCCAACGATCGATCGATTCCAACGACGATTAGAACTTGAGTTCTAAAAGGTTATCCTCTAGTTATTATTCCATTTCCTTTTTGGAATTTGTTTCATAATTCATAATCGAACGAAGAACACGATAAGTATGAGATTCAAGTGTCGAGAGGGACAGAATCTTTTGTAAATGAATGTTACTTTTGAATAAGTAACATGAACAAAGTAGACGTACTTTGTTTTAATGAGTGAGAATCGTTAAGAAATTTTCTCTAAGGAAGAAATAATGGAAGAAAGTAAGAAAGAATAAAGAAAGAAAGTAATGAAGAATAAAGAAAGGAAGTAATAGGAAATAAAGTAAGAATACAAAAGAATGATAAGATAAGGAATGGAAATAAAATCTTGAAATTTATTTCTATATATTGTTTACGTGCAATTTTCCTTGAAATTGCTAAGGTATTTAAGATAAGTTTGTCGGTTTAAGTGGAGACATTACAATTGAATAAGGAATATTCATTTTGTAATTTAAGTATTTACGTAAGATAAGTTATTTTCCAACCTGTTATTGATCCGTGTTTCTTAAAAAGTTTTGTATGATGGCTTCTAGTAGTGACATGGCTCAGGAGAGTCAATCCCCACCACAGCGTACTTGGGCAGATCAGAAATTGGATAAGTATCAAGATTTCGAGGCAGACCCGAGACATGACGTAGGACAGATAATTAGTAACTTTTCGGCAGTTTATCATTCAGCCCAGCATTCTATTTCAGAGGGTCAGGCTATTTTCGACCTTATTAGACGACTACCAGAGGAATGGCATGGTTAGGCGCATGATACGGCATGGTACTATCTTGGGATGTTTGGCGATGATGTAGAGCCGACAGGTGATTACTATGGATTCGCTTTAGAAGTACACGAGCGTTTCTTTCAGAGCAGGCACATAGCAGCATATCCCATTCAGGTGCATCCTCCCTACACTAACTCCCCGGCAGATTCAGACTCAGGGCATGATGGGATAGGTCCAGAGATGGCTGCACAGTTAGAGATCCTTCTAGTGATTGGACCTAGCGAGAATACGGAGGAGTTAGTTTCAGAGGCAGAGTACCCGATGATTGACGCAGAGATAGCTGATAGGTTAGGGTTACCGACTCATTTTCTACCCGAGCCTTCTGTGAGAATTCGAGGACCATTCGAGACAGAACCAGGGTACTTAGAGACAGACGCAGAGCTTACCGCCCTGTTACAGTTACCATATCCATACAGACCTCTTGACGAGATTTGCTCAGAGTTGGCCAGAGTCAGAGTCAGAGCAGAGTATGAGGCAGGACCGTCCAGGGTCCGTTCCAGGGACGAGTACAAGTCCGGTTCCATTCCAGAGCACCTTCTTCCGTTGAAGAAGTGTACAGTAGTGTTTGATGACGATTGTTTGGATTCAGACTCAGAGGAGATTGGTTCAGAGGCACCATCACCACCCCCACTTACACTTCTTGACGGCTCTACTTTGAGGATTAACGAGGCACTCCAGCTCGTCTTAGGTTCAGAGTCAGAGGACGAGGATCCGGAGAAGGATCCGGAGGAGGATTCCGGAGGAGGACTCCGAGAGTTTATAGGCCGTAGAGGGCAGTTCAGACTAGACCGCCGTTAGTTGAGGGGAGCGTCAGGGACGCGTAGTAGTAGTAGTGGTAGTCCTTTTGTTTTGTACATAGTCGGATCAGTAATTAGTTTTTGTAGTACTCCAACGGATACGAAGTTTTATGAATCGTTTCCATTCTAGTACTTCCAGTAGTATAGTAATGCAATATGTTAGTGCATCCTGTACAAGTAGGCAGTCAGCCTAGCTTAGACTCGTTGTAGTCTAGTTTTTGTATAAGTCCTTGTTAAAGGCAAAACTAATATTCTTTTTGATGTATATATATATATATATATACATGACCCGTGAGAGGGTTTCTTATGAATCGTATAACTAAACAAGAATGTTAAATGAACTGGTGTAACGAGAGTTTAATTTAACCTTGAAGGTTAAAAGTTGAAAGAACTAGAATCGAAGTTAATATTTATTCTCTTTTACGTGAAATTGTTAAGTTGGGAAAAGGATTAGTGAGTAAATGAAGGCTTAAAAGCGAGTGCTAATGAGAGAATTTTTTTTTTGTATCTTATAGTTCCAAAATGCCGCTGAGAGTTGTTAACAACCAAAGAGGACCTGGTAGTCCTAGAGGATCTGATAGAGGTCAAGAACAACGTATAGGCGAAGAAAAGCAAAAACATCGAGTAGCCCTTCTACTTTCCCTACCTCCACAACAACGTAACATTTCTTAATGCCCCGTAAATTCCGTATGTTCTTAAAATTTTTAAAGTTAATTAAATAATGGCTTTGCACGCCTAAGTTTACAATTTTTGAATTCTAAGGCTAACGGTCGAATCCGTTTCTGAAAATAAATTACAGAAGTCAGCTAGATGACTACTGTATTTAGGGTTAGCGCGTACGAAAAGTTTTTAGTTCGTGAACTTAGAACGGAAAACCGTCTAATTTTTATAATCACGAAATTGCGATACGAACACGCCCGAGAAAGTTCGTTTTTATGTTTTTTCGGACGAAACTCGGACTATGTCGTCCCCAGTTTTTGTCAAAATAAATTTTGTAAATTTATTTTCCAATTAAGTTCATACGTTAGAATTTTTAGGTCAAATCGAATCGCGACGATTTTGTACCGAGCAACGTTTTTTCGTCGTTCGTTTTTCCGTAACGTCGGATCGCGCCGGAAAAACCCGTAACCCTCTAAAATTTCTGCATGGCAGCCGATATTTTTATGTTTTTCATTATTATTTTTAGTTAATTAGGTGGAAACATGCATGTTGACCATGTTTAATTAAATGACACCTAAATCTACACTTTTCATTTTTTCAACCTTTTCATCATGTCAAACACTTAAACAAAACAATTTCCTCCCATCTCTCTCTCACTCTCTCGGCTGCACTCTCTCTCAATCTTCATCTTCTTCACTTCATTTTCTCCCATCCACCATTGAAGACACCTCCAAGAACAAGAAGAAATCACACAAGTCACAATCCATCCATTCAAACTCTACACATCTTTCATTAATTCTTAAGGTAATGATCTCCTCTTTAATTCTATCCAATTGGATTTCTTTTCTTTTTCTTTTCTCTTGATCGAAATTTTGGAGTTTTGGAATAGATGTTGTGATCTTGGAATAATGAAATTGGATGTGTTAGATAGATTAAATAGGGTTTAAAATTGATCAAAACCAAGAACCCTATCTCTTGTATGAATACCGAAATTTTTGGGAAAATTGTAGGATTTTTAATTTTCTTCATTTGATGGTTAATTCTTGTTTAATAGATGTTTAATTAGTGATTGGAATGAAAAGGAATCAAAAGCCCTATGTGTGTTTGTGAAATTTCAATTAGAATTTGAGTTGAATTTAGGGGTTTTTGTATGTTAATTGATAATTGATTTGCAATTGATTAATTGATGATAAAAGAGGTTGATTAGCAAATAAATGTAGTTAATTGGGGAAGAAAATCACCCCCTTAACATATGTATGAAAACCGAAAGTTATAGGATAATTAGGAGTTTCCACATGTTTGATATAAGTGATGAATTGTTAGTTAAATTATGTTGCAAATCATGTTAGTTGATTATAGAATTTAATTGAGAATTTTCTAAAAATGTTTAATGAAACATAAGAGATAAAGATCAGTTTATAAGTTGAGTTATAATGATGTTATGATATGTTTGCATGCATGAAAATGTTTCACGTTAGACATAGTTTAACGTCGTAAAATTTGAATAAAATCCAACAACCTTTGAAAAATCGCGTAAGAGACGAACTTTTAGTCGTAACTAATAATCGAGAAGTCGGATGGGAATTCTAATTAGATATTATTTTTTATGATGGAATTTAGAACAAGTTTCTAGTTGACATCATAAGCTTTCGAGTTGATATAATATGGGCTATAGTTATAGTCGAGAACTAGAACGCGTTTTGAATTTTTTGTTGGTTTAGTAATTGTTAGTTGAAATCCGACGTTTAGAACGTCGTGCTTTTGAGCGAGTTTTGAGAAGGAGTACGTCACGTACCGAAGTACGTGATGACTGCCTTGAGAGTCCAGTTTCTAAAAAAATTGAATACGAGAGCTTAGAACGAACCTAAGACGTTATACGTCGAACCTATCAAGCAATTAGGGTTTTCACGGCAGTTTTGCGACCCTCGCCGGAAACTGTAATAACTTCCAGCTCGTTTATCGGATTTGTGATCCGTAAATTGGAGCGCGAACTAGACTTCCTAAGATTTCTAATGGTATAGGGCTCATCCCCTGTTTCCAAATCCTCTGTTCTGGACAGCCTCCAGAGTTACTGGACTGTGCAGTGAAAATTCAGTTTTTTGTTTTCTAAGTTGTTTAGTTCACAACTTAGTTTCTTTCAATCGTTTAAGCCGTTTTATCTAACGAACATCTCTCTTTTGACCCTAGAGTCAAGTATAGGACCTTGAGTGATGAAAACCAGTCGAGATCTTATCTTTTATCCTTTCATTTAAGAAGTAATAAATGAGAAATTTCATAAATCGTTAAATGAACTAAAACGTAAATCGCCTAAGTTGATTCTTTCCAACTTAGTTTCTTATAATCTTTAAAGTCGTATTAACATATCGACTACCTTCTCTACTGACTCGAGAGTCAAGTATGAGATCTTCCGAGTTCTAAACGAGATTGGTACGAGTCTCGTTTCCCGTTTAAGTAAAACGAATCTAATAAGCGTGCAAATGCCTAAAAAAATGAAACAACTAAAACTTTCTTCGATTCTCTTTAATCTTATCTTTACGACCCGTTTTTAAGTATGTTTATTTTACGATGAAGGAGGAAGCCAACTGTAGAGAAAGGACAGAGGATCCGAAGTTGGAAGTTTTGCTTTAAGTTCTGTAAATCAAGGTGGGCTTTTATATACAAAATAAAACGAGCAATGCTCGGAAAATCTTTCTTTATCGCTTTGATATCTGTGTTTTCAAAGTGATATTATGGCATGAACTGTTTTATGTTTTATGTGAGTTCTCTTGTACCTATCTGAGTTAACATTCGTGTTTTCCAGATTTAGAGTTAGTCTAACTAGATTAACTAACGATCGGCTCTGAGTTAGCTGCTAAGTGCTTTCCAGAGTTAGTGCACTTTGTAACCTGTGGTGTATGTGATATCCTGTTGAGGGGTACCAGCCACGGTGAATTAGAATTGGTCAAGATTGAACGTAACATTAGTCAGAAAATGTTTAGTAGACACGGATTCTTTCAATAAAACTCCGATGTGCTACGTTTATGAAATGCCATATTTATCTATATTTATGATTATGTTTTCGGCATCGTGCCCACTAACTACGTTTGTACTTAGCCCTACATTGTTTTCTAAATGTGCAGGTTGAAGCGACGGAGAGCGGCGACGGTTGATGTTGAGTTAAAGGATAGGATGCTTAGTTAGAACCCTTCTGCTGCCAAACTCTGTATTTTCTTTTAAGATGTACTTTTGAACAATACTCAGTAGTCTAAGTCTGTAAATATGAACTTAGTTTCTTTTTGTACTTTTGTCGAGTAATCTTTAGGGATTAACTCTCTCTTGTTTATATTCAAGTCTTGTTCATGTTTTATCGATGTTTATCAAGTATGTTTAGTCAATTAGCCCCCTTCTTCCCCGCTTCTTTAATCCAACCCCAGTCGCACCCCGGCTTCTGCCGTCCCTCGGGATTTGGGGTTGTGACAGAAGATGTATTCTTCAGAAGAAATCCACCAGTTTTCAATGGGTCTAGTAACCCAAGTGATGTTGAGCATTGGGTACGCTCTATAGAAAGAATTTTTGAGCTTCTTAGATTTAGTGATAAGGAGCTCCTAGTATGTGTTGTGTCTCAGCTAGCCAAACCAGCTAAATACTGGTGGAAGACTAGACAGGAAATTATGCTGGCAGAGCAAGTGGCTTAAATCACTTGGAATAATTTTAAGGAGGCATATTATGATAAGTATGTATTCGATCAAGTGGAAACTGAAGAGGAAATAGCAAGAAAATTTCAAGGAGAACTTAAGTATAAACTGGGAATAGCATTGGCCAGACACGAAGGACTGAGCTATGCAGAACTACTAGGATGAGTCCTAGAAATAGAGGCAGCAATGCCAGATAAAGGAAAGAGGGTAGTGCCCATATCAGCACCAACCCAGACTTCAACCCAAAACCTTTCCAACAATAATATTAACTATAAGGGAAAAAGAAAATGGAAAGGAAGTAGCAGTGATTGTTACCAGCGCCACAACAATCAAGGGAAACAGAGTAGAAATCGGCAAGGCTTTCAACAGCCAAATAAAGATAACAACTATGGTAAGAAGACGTGGCAAAGGAATAAACCACAAGGAAATAAACAATCACGACAAGGGAAGGGAAATAATCTAGAAGGACAGCTTCAAAGGCAGCAAAGGAACAGTAACCAAGGAGAAATCAATGTACCTACCTGTCTTAAGTGCAATAGGATGCACTTCGGTAATTGTCTAGCAAACGTTGATGGATGTCTTAGCAGTGGTCAGAAAGGACATGCGAGAAGAAATTGCCCAGAACCGTGGCAAGCGATAAAATAGGAATAGGATGTTCCTACTTGTTCTAATTGTAATAAGAAGCATAACGGTGTTTGTCAAGCAGACACGAGTAATTGTTTTAAATGTGGGCAGACGGGGCATATAAAGAGGAATTGCCCAATGCGGTTTCAAATGGTGGAACCAAACCAGTATGACCAGTCCCAACCATTAAACGCAATCCCAGCCCAGTCACAGCAACAACTGACACAACAAAAACAGAATGCAAGAGCATACACGATTAGGCAGGAGAAGCGCAGTAAGGGCAAAGGAAAGTTGGTAGGTATAGGACAAACTTCTTAATTACCTTGTCATTCTTGTACCTCATACCAAAACCTTACAGTCGTTATTTCTAGTGCCTGTCGACACTATAAGAGTAGGACCAGAGTGCGCTAATCGTAAAATAAAAATAACCACGCCTTAGGAGGAATTATCGTCACTCCCTTAGTTTTTCTCAAACATAGAATTTAACTTAGGGTCTTTTTAAGATCATATCAAACAATCGGGAAGTAATATAATATGCGGCGTAGATATAATCTTAGGAATAGACTAGTTGATTGAGAATTACGCTATGATTCTCTGCAACGAGAGAAAGATCTCTTTTCGACCCCCGGGTAGAGAACCAACAGGATTTCATGGGTTTTCAATGGGTAGGAGAGTACCGATAATATCCGCTTTACAAGTTAAGAAGTTGATGAAGAAGAAAGATAACACAGCTCATCTTATGTACCTAGTTGGAGAACCAGGAGCCAAGAGGATCATTCAAGACATGAAAATTCTGAACGAGTATAAGAACGTTTATCCAAACATATTATCTAATTTACCACCAGATCGCCACGTAGATTTCACGATTGATTTGGAACAAGGATCGGCCCCCAAATCTAAAGCCCCATATAGGATGGCACCGAAAGAGTTAGAAGAACTTAAAATCCAATTATGAGAGCTAATAGACCTTGGTTTTATCAGACCAAGCGTCTCACCTTGGAGAGCGCCAGTTTGTTTGTTAGAAAGAAGGATGGTTCTATGAGAATGTTCATAGGCTACCACAAGTTAAATAAGATAACCCTTAAGAATAAGTATCTTTATAAGGATAGAAGGTCTTTTGATAAGCTTAAAAGGAACAGGTGTATTTTCGAGGATAGATTTAAGATCTAAACATCACTAGTTGAAGAATAACCCGGAGATATACCTAGAACCATTTTCGAACCAAATAAGGCTAGTTCGAACTCCTAAGTTATGCCATTTAGTTTGACTAACGCGCCCGCAATATCCATGGATCTCATGAATCGAATTGTCCACCCATACTTAGACAAATTTGTTTTAGTATTCATCGACGACATTCTCATTTACTCTAAGAATGAGGAAGAACACAAGTAACACTTGAGAATAGTCTTAGAAATGCTTAGAGCTGAGAAGCTTTACGCCAAGTTTAGTAAGTGCGAGTTTTGGCTGAAGGAAGTAATGTTCCTTGGACACATCGTATCAGCAGAAGGCATCAAAGTGGATCCTGCCAAGGTCGAGGCAGTGCGTGAATGGAATTCGCTTACAAGTCTGAATGAAATAAGGAGTTTCTTAGGTTTGGACAGTTATTATAGAAGATTCATCGAGGAACTTTCTATGATTGCTAAAGACTTATGACGCAACTACATAGAAAGGAAAATAAGTACAAATAGACCGACAAGTACGAGATAAGTTTCCAGACACTCAAGAAAAGCTAACCACAACACCAGTTTTAACTTCCCCGGAAGCAAACAAGGAATATGTACTTTACACCGATGCTTTGAAAAACGGGTTAGGATGCGTATTAATGCAAGATGGAAAAGCGATAACTTGCTAAATAATAGTAATCGTAGCCACACCAGACTTTCGAGGAAGATTATAAGTGCCTAGAGAAAGGACGAGTCAATCGAGAAGCTTCGAATAAGGATAAGAGCGGATAAACCAGACGGTTATTCCAAAGCAATGGATAATATGATAGAAATTAAAAAAAAAATAGACTTTGTATTTCCGATGACAACAAATTTAAGACTTAAGAAAGGATTTCTGGTGGAATAGATTGAAACGAGATGTTACCTCATTTGTAGAAAGATGTTTAGCTCATCATCAAGTGAAAGCTTTACACTGACGACCATACGAGTTGATACAACCGTTAAGTATTCCAGAATGGAAATGGGAAGATATAGCTATGGTTCTGTGACAAGACTTGCCCAAAAGTAAGAAAAGAAATACTACCATGGGATAGTTTTCATAGGCTCAAATTATCAGCTCACTTTTACCGATCCCAGATTACCTATGGATCAAAGAAGTTAACATGGCTGTATATCCATAAGATAGTACGTCTGCGTGGAATCACAAATTCGGTAACCTCAGATAGAGATGCCAAATTCATTTCGAGATTTTGGATCACGACGCAGAAGAGTTAGATACCAAACTTAACTTTAGTACCGCTTCTCACCTCCAGTCAGATGGACAACCCGAGAAAACGATTCAGATACTCGATGATATGCTAAGAACGATAGTATTAGACCAAAGTACGAAATGGAAGAATATTTTGCTATTAATCAAATTATTATAAGGATAGTTATTAAGCTACGATAAGTATTGTGCCTTACGAGGCCTTGTAGAAGAAGAAATTTTAAGATAATTGCCTTTTGTAATACGAAAAATGAAAGAAAGAACCTAGGACCGGCTACGGTCAGTGAAATGATCGAGATCATTCGATAGATTCGTGTCAGAATAAAAGGAGTTTAAAGAAGACGAAAGTCTTACGTATATGCGACAATCAGTGCAAAAGTTCGAAAAAGGAGATAAAGTTTCTTAAGATATCTCCATTAGAGAGAATCGTTAGATTCATGTCAAGCATCAGCTTAGACAAAAGATTTAGATGATTAGAGGATATCTCGAACACGATAGCTTCCAATACGGATAATTATGACGATGTTTCCAAGTTTATGGAATGTTTATTATATGCGTATCTCATTTTGAGAAAATGTGTGTGTTCGATTCTGCACACGTGGTTTTGTCAGCAAGACGTTATTCTTGGAACTGACTTAAGTTATGAAGAAAGACCGCAATCGATTTTGGATCGAAAAGCGTGAAAGTTAAGAAGCAAGTTGATACGGTTAGTAAAAGTGTTATAAGATTATCACGAGCAAGAAGAAGCCACGTGAGAACTTGAAGAAGAGTTGGGGAAGAAGTACTCCGAACGGTTTAAGAAAGATATGCAAATTTCGGGACGAAATTTTTCGTAAGGGGGATAGGATGTAATACCCCGACTTTTTCTACAGTCTTAAAAAAAATGAAAGTTAATAATAATTATAGCTTTGCACGCCTAAGATCATGAATTTCAATTCTAAGATTTGCGGTGAAATCCGTTTCAGAAAATAATTTCCAGAAGTCGGGCGAACGACTACTGTATTAGGGTTTTCGCGTCCGGTAAGTTTTTCGCCCGAAAACTCGGAATTAAATTCCGTCAGAATTTACATTCACTTTTTCTTCGGTACGAGTTCACTGAAGAAAGTTAGTTTTTATGTTTTTCCTGACGAATTTTGGACTGTGACGTCCCGACTTTTCTCGGATTTTGAAAAACGATTTAGGTTTTCCGAGTACGTAGATCATTTCCAATCTAACGGACGAATTAGATTTCGTCAATTCCGTAACTATCTAGGAAAGTATTTCTCGACTTTTAAAACGACGTTTAAAAGCCAGAAACGAGATATTTCGTCAAATAATCCCTCACCAAACGCAAACTTAATGAGTCACTATACTTGTAGGATATTTTCTCTTGCTTTATGACTCACTACATGAGTCATCACCCTCCCCCTTATACCTCCCATAACCGCCACCATCCTTGCACACACATACACTCTCATTTTCTTCATCTTCTTCCATTGAAGCTCAACTTCAAGCTTTCTTCAAGATCATATCTCTTCCATCTACCGATCAAATCCATATCTGAGTTCATAATACGAAAGGTAAGAACTTCGTCTATCATTTGAACTGAACAAACCTTGTTTTCCCCATTTTTATTTTTTTCGAAAATTAGGGGAGTGAGATAGCATGTTGTTCTTTGATCGAATCATGTTCTAGGATGTTTAGAGTCGAGTTCTACGGATCAAGTCATGAAGAAAATCACATCTCTTTGTTCTAGGTTATTACCGATTTTTTTTAGAATTTGGGGCTTTGATCGTAGCTCGATTTCTTTGTCGATTGAATGATAGATTAGAGTTCCTCATGATGTTAATTAACTCTATGAATTGTTTTAGATTTTTCTAAAAATAAAATTTGAAACCTAAGAGACGAAGAAGGCTTGATTTAGGATAGTAAATGTTATGATATGCTCGATTGTTTAATGGAAATGAGATATACGATGCATGAGGATAATTATATATTTAATTGAGATTTTTCTAAAAATAAAACGAGAAATGTAAGAGACGAAGATGTGACGATAAGTTAGAGCTCGATAATGTTTTGATATTATGATTTGCATGTTAGTAATGCTCGTTAGATGATAATCGTTGTCGTAAAATTTGAACGAAAATAGAGAACGTAAAATTTATCGTAAGAGACGAACAACGGACGATAAGTCGAGAATAGATAATGATATGAGGATGTGAATTACGTATTTATGATTCTTGATAGATGATGAATAAGATTGTAGAATTTGATTGAATTCTAATAACATTTGAAATTTGGTAAGAGACGAAGCGACGGAATTAAGTAACGAAAGAAAGTCAAGTAAGAAAAGTAATTAGATAATAATGATTGTTGTTGTTTGAGGAACAACTTTGTAGTTGACGACATGTTCGTCCGAGTATTGAAAAGATGAGTCGTAGTTATAAACGAGAAGTAGAGTCGAGAAGTTGAACTTGATTTGGTATAGTAATTGCTTAGTCGGAACTGACGATGTTTTAAACGTCGTGTTTTTAAACGAGAAATGAAAAGGGGTTCTTCACGTATTATAGTACGTGTTGACTGCCTTGATGTATAAATTTCGTGGGAATTTAGGATCGATAGCATAAAACAAACCTAGAAAACCATGCGTCGATTTTATCGAGCTTAGGGTTTCACTCGGCAGTTTTGGCGATCCTTCACGGAAACTGCCATATCTTTTAGCTCATTTATCGGAATTGAGATCCGTGAATTGGAGAGTAAACTAGACACCCGTACCTTTCTTTTGGTATAAGATTTGTCCCCTGTTTTGAAATCCCCTGTTCTGGGTGGACTTACTGACCTCGTGCAGTGAATGTTCAAAGCTAGATTCTTAAGTTAAATTTCTTCTCAACTTGAACTCTTTCGATCTTTTAAGTCGTTTCAAGTTATCGACTACTTTCTTTGTACTGACCTAAGTGTCAAGTTCAGAACCGATTGAGTGTCAAACGAGATGTGTTCGTATCTCGTTTCTTTTTAACTAAAAGAGTTTAGTTTAGCGTGCAAATGCCTAAAAAGTCTAAAGGACTAAAACTTAATCCGACTTTTTGTATTCGTTTATTGTTTGCGACCGAGCTTTAAAGTATGATTTTTACGATGAAGGAGGAAGTCGACACCAAGAATAGGACGGAAGATCAGAAGACGGAAACACGTGTCTTAAGTTCTGTATTTAATCAAGGTGGGCTTTTATATATGAAATAAAACGAGCAATGCTCGAAAACCTTTTCTTTATCGCTTTGATAATTGAGTTTTCAAAGTGATAGTTATGGCATGAACTGTTTTGTGTTTTATGTGAGTTCTCTTGTACCTTATGAGTTAACCATTAGGTGTTAACTAAACGATCGGACTTTGAGACTAGCTATCCAAAGTTAGTGCACTTGTAGCCTGTGGTGTATATGGTATCCTGTTGAGGGGTAGCCAGTCACGGTGAATTATGACTGGACAAGATTTGAACGTAGCATTTATGAAAAATGCTTGATCAAGCTAATTTATGAAAATGAGAAAGAAAATATTTAGTAGACACGGGAATTTAGCGAAAAACCCCGATGTGCTACAGAAATGAAATGCCTGATTATCTATACTTATGATTATGTTTTCGGCAACGTGTCCACTAAGTACTATTGTACTTAGCCCTGCATATGGTTTCTAAACGTGCAGGTTGAAGCGACGGAAGCGGCGACGGTTGAGTTAGAGTTGAATAGAGTTAAGGAAGACTCTTGTATATAGTTCACAAATCTGCTGCTAGACTCTAAACTCTTTTTGATGTTATGTATAACAATCATTGTAGTCTAAGTTCTGTAATATAACTTAGAAGCTTTTGAAGTACTTTGTCGAGTGATCTTTCAAGATCAACTCTTTCTTTCGTTAATGAAGTATTGTTCTTAGAAATTATGCCGTCACTTATGTATGTTTATTCTTTCATCCCCTTTCTTCCCCGCTTCTTTAATCCAACCCCAGTCGCACCCTGGCTTCAGCCGTCCCTCGGGATTTGGGGCTGTGACATGTAAGGTCTTGTTCGAATTCGGAATCGAACTGATTAGGTTTTCTTGGAACCTATAATCCATGTGGGGTGTTTAGTAAGAACTCTTAAGCTTATTTAGTAAATTACTTACCCGAAAAGGAAGTCGTGGACGTAGGAGATTGATCTCCAAACCACGTTAAAATACTGTGTACTTACATTCTGCATTTTACATTCAGTATTTTAAGTTCAGTACCTAACCAACTGACCTAGCATATACACAACATATTTATCAAACTGCACTAATTTGGGAATTTGGCCTTCCCCATTTCACAAAGGTTTCAGTTTTTGTAACGAGTTTAATTTCCACCATCTTCCGCAAAGAAAAACTGATTAAAACCTCAATTCGCACATAGCAGCTGAACTTCAGGCATAGGAACCAACTGTGCTGCTAACTGTGTGATCAGCTCCAACTGAGCAACTCAGTTGTAGAGCTACTCTAACTGACTTTTTCAGTTGTCGAGTAAATGTAACAACCCACCCCGCCTAACTACTACTTTTGGAAGGGTTGTCACAGCCCCAAATCCCGAGGGACAGCAGAAGCCGGGGTGCGACTAGGGGTTGGATTAAAGAAGCGGGGAAGAAGGGGGAATGAATAAAAATGAAAGAATAAACAGATATTAATAACAGAAGGAATTACTATGAACAAGACTTTAATATAGAAGAAAGAAGAGTTGATCTCGAAGGATCACTCGAAAAGGTTCTAAAAAAGAAACCGAGTTAATTGTACGGGGTTTAGACCCAACAGAAAGATACATTGACTTCAAAAAGAGATTGGCAGCGGAAAAACGTAAAGCTGAAAACAAGTTCTTATTCTAGTCATGACTTCTTAATTCAACATCAACCACCATTGCTCCCGTCGCTCAACCTGCACATTTTATAAAACATATGCAGGGCTAAGTACAAAAGCACTTAGTGGGCACGTTGCCGAAAACATAACATAAGTATAGATAATCAGGCATTTCATTACATTAGCACATTGGGGTTTTTCAATAAATTCCCGTGTCTACTAGACATTTTCTTTCTCATTTTCATAACTTATCTTGATCAAGCATTTTTTATAAATGTTACGTTCAATCTTGACCATTTATTATCACCGCGGCAGGTCATCCCCTCAACAGGGTTCCATACTTCAACGGCTACTGTGTACACTTAACTTTGGAAAGTCCCTTTTGACTAACTCAAAGCCGATCGTTTAGTTAACCCCTTTTGGCTAACTCATAAGGTACAAGAGAACTCACATAAAACAAAAAGTTCATGCCATGATTATCTCTTTGAAAACACGATTATCAAAGCGATAAAGAAAAGGTTTTCGAGCATTGCTCATTTTGTTTCATATATAAAAGCCCACCTGACTGATTACAGAACTATTAAACGAGCTTCCGTCTCTGGTCTTCCGTCCTATCCTCAGTGCCGACTTCCTCCTTTTATCGTAAATAAATAGACTTAAGCAACTTGAACGCAATCGATAAAAGAAACAGGAAATCGAAACGGTTTTTAGTTCTTTAGGCATTTGCACTTTACTACTTCCTTTTGATTAACTAATAAACGAGACTTCGATCAATTCTCGTCTATAAACTGAGTCGGAACACTGCTCGACACTTAGGTCAGTAGGTAAAAAGGGTGTTGATAACTTAGAACGACTTAAAAGTTCACAAGGAACGAAGTTGAAAAGGATTCAACTTAGGAAACTAGACTTTGAATACTTACTGCCCAAGTCAGTAAGTTCGTACAGAACAGATCATACGAAAAAAGGGGATGAATCTTATACCAAAAGAAAGGTACGGGTGTCTAGTTTACTCTCCAATTTACGGATCTCGATTTCGTTAAGCGAGCTAAAAGTTATGACAGTTTCCGTGAAACGTCGCAAAACAGTTGCGCGAAACCCTAATGCTCGACAAAACTCGACGCACGATTCCCTAGGTTCGATTAATACTATCCCACTTTTATTTTCACGAAATTTTCGTCTTAATACAGTCAACATACAGTGTCCTTTAAACGGGTTCATATTCATGACTTTTGATTAACAAACGACGAGCATTTCCTCGTCATTTCCAGCTAATCATTTACTATACCAAAACAAACTTCAATTTCTATTTCGTTTTCGTTCATTCACTTCACGTTTCTTATCTATATTTCATAACGTCTCGTTTCTCGGATGGAAAAGTCGTTAACTACAATATTGTTCGTTTATCAACCACAATCATTATTATTAAAAGGGGATTTCCTTATTCGACTTTCCTACCGGCTTTTAAACTCGATTCTTCGTCTCTTATTCAAAATTGAAACTTCTTAGAATTCGTTGAAACTTCACGGTCACGATCATTAACTATCAAGATTATAAAAGGTTCGAATCACAAACCTAAAACATTATCTATTCTCGACTTATCGTCGATTGTTCGTCTCTTAACGAAAATCTTACGTTCTCCATTTTCGTTCAAATTTTACAACAACGATCATCATCTAACGAGCATCACTAATATGCAAACCATATTATCAAAACATTAACGAGCTTCAACTTAACGACACGTTCCCGTCTCTTACATTTTTCGTTTTATTTTTAGAAAAATCCCAATTAAATATATAATCATCCTCATACATCTTATATCTCATTTCCATAAACAAAACATGAATATCATATCATCTTCTTCATCAAATCAAGCATTCTTTCTCTCTTACAATTCTATTTTTATTTTTAGAAAAATCTAAATTAATTCATATAGTCAATTAACAACATGTAGATCACTAATCTATCGATCAAACATCAAAGAAATCGAACTACGAAAAACCCCTAAAACCTAAGAAATTTTCGGTAATGACATACATGAAAAGGGAGTGATTTTCTTCATGATTCGATCCGTAGAACTCGATTCTAAACATATTAGAACATGAATCGAACAAGAATTAACATGCTTCTTCATCTCTTAAGGTTTGAAAAAAATGAAATGGGTGGAATCAAGACTTTGTTCGGTTCAATACGTAGGAGATGTTCTTACCTTACGGAATACGAACTCGGAAATGGAATTGATCGGTAGGTGGAAGACTTGAGTGCTTGAGAAGAGCTTGGATGTTGAAGCTTTAATGGAGGAGAAGAGAAGAAAAATGAGAGAGATGGAGTGAGGGAGATGGCGGTTTTGGAGTGGGGAGAGAGAAGAGAGATGACTCACTACTATACATACATAAAGTGAGAAAAATCTAACTAAAGAGGTGGTGAGTCGCTAAGGGCCATTTGTTTGCGAAAATTTTGACGGAAATATCTCGTTTCCGGCTTTAAACGACGTTATAAAATTCGAGAAATGATTTCTTAGTTAGCTACGAATTCGACGAAATCTAATTCGTCCGTTAGATTGGAAATAAATCACGTACTCGGAAAAACCTAATTCGTTATTCAAAATCCGAGAAAAAGTCGGGATTAGTCAGTCTAAAATTCGCCCGGAAAATCATAAAAACTAACTTTCTCCGGTGAACTCGTATCGAAGAAAAAGTGAATGTAAATTCTGATGGTTTTTAATTCTGACTTTTCGGACGAAAAATCTATTGGACGTGAAAACCCTAATACAGTAGTCGTTCGTCCGACTTCTGGATTTTATTTTCTGAAACGGATTTCACCGTTAGTCTTAGAATCGAAAAATCCTTAACTTAGGCGTGCAAAGCCTTAATTATTAATTAACTTTTTATTTTAATGACGGATTAAACATCCGGGGTATTACAAGGGTGGACTGAAACCATATCATGATCCTACGTCAGTTCTAGAGTGAAGATGACTAGAACGGGTGAACCATAACGTCCACTTTAACCTTACTCTTTGACTGACAAGGCTCCCCTTTTAGAAATGAAGAACATATAAGTGGGATGCCTAGCATGCTCGGGTCTAAGTTATTCTCACAACTTTGAAGCATTGAAAAAATAAAAGTCATGATTGTTAAAGAGTACTAGCATGCTTGAAACTAACTCGATCTTTGAGACATCAAAAGAACTTGAATGTTCGAATATCAAAGGGGTTTTAGCATGCTTGGGTCCAAGGCTTTGAATCAACACCAAAGGCTAAAGTACTAACAATTGAATCATTATCAAAAGACTTTCAAGAGGCCTGTTGGAAGCCTAAAACTACTTTTTAGTTTGAAGAAAGAGATTCAAGTTTCGATGGTTGTTCAAGCATCAAAGAGGTTCGGAATGCATGCATGAAGGATTAAGTTACAGACCCGAATAAAATAATAAAGTTACAACCATATCGAATAAATGAATCTTGTAGCGGAATAATAAAGTTGTTGAGATATGAGTATGAAGACTCAAATCTCAAACTTGGAAAAATTGAAACAAACGGGGAATCCTCCGAGCTCGCCCTCATCCCACAAAAAATTACCTGCACGTTTTTAAGAAAACCAATGCAGGCGTGAGTACAAAAATATACTCAGTGGACATGTGCCAAAAACTTTCTTTTCATCTTTGAAAACTTAATAAGATTTAACTTGCCACTTGAGCTTGAGCACCAAGGCTTTTTAATAAAGAAATTACCTTGGGCATAAGCCAAAAACATTTTCTTTCTTAATCGACCGGTCAAAACATAAGTGAGTTGTCACAGCCCGAATTCGAGTGTAGAAAAACGACAAGACTCCATTGGCCCGTGAGGATGAAACTATCAAATAAGACTTAACTCAACAAGGAATCATACTCGGAAACAAGGAAATATAGATTGAAAGCGATAATGGATAATGACATGCTTTCAAATCACAACTCAAGAATAAATGAGCTCAGATAATTTACATTAATTCATCAGAATGAAATAAGTATTTCAAACTCAACTCATGTGGAAATTAAAGAAAACAAGAAATAGGATCAAGCACAAAGCTCATTGTATCATTGCCACATCAGAGTATTTGAAATAAAAGATAGATTCAATAAGGTTGTCTTGCAGCGGAAACTCAACTCAATCCCAACAACTACATGTATGAAGACATGTAATTGTCAGCTTAAACCAAAGACTCGATTTAAACACACCGCCAAGCAATCCTCGCTATCTTCATCCATGCTAACATGCACGTTTAGAAATACATGCAGGGCTGAGTACTCCATACTCAGTGGACACATGCCAAAATAATTTAAAACTTTTCTCATTAGAGCTATATAATTGATCTTGCCTTGCCATTGCATCACAAGTGTTAGCACAGTTTAAAACATCTTACTTGTGTATGCATTAAAATATTTAACTTTTTGAAACGGTTGTGCAACCAAGATATAATAATACAATGCAGGTATGAATCATCTACCACATTAACTCTGTGTCGAGAAGTAGGCCTCCTCAGACACTGTGACCGGCTAAACCGACGTAAAGCTTACAGTCACCTCAAACAATTCAAATAACCACACGTGGGTTCCTGCCTCACACAGGATATTAATAACTTAAGTAGATGATAAAACATACCAAATTCAAATAAATGGCAAGTCAATTAATTTTTAAAACTCACGTAATAATACTCAATAGATAATAGCATTCATCAGTTTTGATTTTAGAAAAATCCACCTGTCATCCAGTGGTTTGCTCAAAATACCGCGTTCTGTCTCGCTCCTTACTTCTGGACTCCACTCGTTTCTCACTATCGAACTCTACTTGTTCCTTCAAGGTTAACATTTTATAAGGATGAGGTCACTAACTCGAAAAACGTAACAAACTATAAACGTTTGGCTGAAGGATTTCTACTTGACTCGGGTCTTTCTTATTTTAACTTATCTAAGTTGGTTTCTTTTTCAGTTTCTTGACTTCATTCGGTTACTAATGAATTTCTCAAACTCGAGCTCTCGACTTTATAACGTCATACAAATTACTAATATTTAAATATTTCATGCAAAATGAGAATTCACTATTCATCTCGTCTCGTATTTCTTGATCTCTCGAGTTATATGAACTTAGAAAATTACGAGATTACTTCTCGACTATTAATATCACAAATTATTCACATCAAGACTTTCACATCATGAATCGGGTATTCAGAAACAGGCAAACGACAGACTTCGTAAATAGGCAGAAAAAGAAAAAATTCTACTTAATCTTATTTTATTCTAGAAACTCATATAAATTCACTAAACACAGAAAACAACTCAATAATTGATTCACATCTCAATACAATCTCATGCTCACTTAATACTGCTTGACTTTCAACTTTAGAAAATTATAACTTCAGATTTTAACGAAAATAATTTCGTTATACTTGAATTAAATTAAAGAGTTTAAACATACTTAAAATCCAAAACCTTTACTAAAATTTTCTCGGTTTTAAACTACGTCATTATTTATCAAAATAAGTGCATAAGCTCGGATAAATTCTCAACTTGATAACTCAATCTCCAAATAATATTAATTTATCTTTTGCTCAATTAAAAAATTCTAAATTTTTGTTTTTAATTTATAAAATTTCGGTTTTTCTCTTTTAACTTCCATGCTCGATAACTTCTACGTTTGAACTTCGATTCAAGCGATTCAAAAGGCAAACTCGATTATTTTTACTTCAACTTCATCATCTAATCATTTATTATATCAAACAACATCAAAAACTCAACATCCAAATATCAAAATTTATCAAACTCGATTTTCTCATAATAATATGCAAACTTGTTTGTTTTTAAAACTTAAAAGCTCTAATTTATACAAATAAAATCTCATCTCATAAAATCATCTTCCAAACACTCAAACATACTCAAGAATTAACAATTCTTAACTCAAAGCTTTTCATCTATGCAATATTCATCCAACTCAAAAATTCAAGTTCTATTATTCTTCTCTAAATTATATTTGATCGATTTCTTAATCAAGTTTAATAAGCGAACTCAAATCTTAAAATTTATCTTTTTAGCTCATATACTTCGACCTTTAGGATATTTCTTCATAGAAAATGTAATTTTTTATGTTTTTAAACTCTATTACTCCTCAAATAATACTAATATTAATAACTTCTCTTCATCCTATATTTTAGAACACTTAAACCATAAAATCATAACTCTTATGCTTCAGATTTTTCTTTGAAAAGTTTACAAGATTTTATACTTCCCTCTTATTGAATTATATATGCTCAAATCATCAAGAACATCAAGAACATCAAAGAAATTCATCAACTTCTTTTACTCATATATTTTTCGATTTTATTCATAAAAATAATAATTAATTTATTTCTTCATTAAATCTTCATGAACTCATCAAGAACATCGTATACTCATCTTCATATCATCATATACTCAAGCACATCAAAAACTCATTTTATATATATTTATTTCCTTCGAATTTCTCATAGAATTTAACAAGAAATTCATATCTCTAAATTTCTTAATTTCTTATGTAACATATATCACTCAAAATCAGTAAGATCATCATATATCATTCAAAATCATTTATATCATCACATAATCATCATTTTCATATACATATATACTTCGAAATTTCCATTAAATTCATCATCAAAACCACATCAAGAATTTAGGAAATAAATCCCTAAATTTTCCTCAAAAATTTCGGCACTTTCAATTATAAAACAACTAGAATTTCTAGCTTCCATAATCAAGCATCATACCACTCAAGATCATCGCACATGAATCATCAAACAAATCATCAAAATTTTCTCTCTTTTCCTCTTCCTCTTCTTCGATTTTGAAGTAGAAAATATTAGAGAAAATTCCTTCTCTTTTACCTCTCATCTTTTAACTCCTATTTTAAATTCTTAAAACTCATATTCATCATCATCATCATCGATCACCATCATAAGAAAAATTCCTAAGGTTTGCCTATGCATAAAAATAAACATGCATGATTTCCTTCATCTTTTCCACATACATATACATATATACAAGGATAATAACATACTTAAAAACAAGATCAAAACTCCTCCTCCTTGGCTTGAAATTTTCAGCAGTTTTGAGGGTGGAGGGATTTTGGATTTCTACTTCTCCTCCTTGCATGAAAAATATACAAGAAATTTAGAATCAAAGCTTGGATGAAAGAGCTTCAACTCTTGCTCTCAAGATCATGAAGATTGATCAAAATAGGAAGGAAAAGGGAGAGATTCTCATGGCTAGAATCAAGTGTAGATGAAAAAGAAATCAAGCTCACTTACTCTTGATGATTTAGATGATTAGAGATGAAGAATTCCTCAAGAAACCTTCAAAGCTTCAAGCTCCATCCATCGAGGATTTTAATGTGTGTATGTGTGTGTTTTCTTCGGTGGAGAGAGAGATAGGAGAGAGAGATATATATATTGACTAGAATGAAATGGGGAGAGAGGGATGCATTTGGCGTGTGAGAGAGAGAAGAAATAGTGAGAGAGGGAGAGAGTGTAGCTCACGTTGAGGAGGGTGAGAGTGGGGGAGAAATAAGGAGGAATTAAGTAGATAAACATCTTAATTTTTATCTGTCAAGAATAGCCGGAAGAAAAAGTTTTCCGGTTCAAAACATCCCTATTTTTCCGTTTAACTCTCAAACGATTTAAAACTCTCCTCGACTCTTTCTCGGTGTCAAAAACCTCTCTACTTCGTCTCAATTCTCACCAAATAAATCAAGGAATCTATATATCCAATTTTCATATCAAAATTTCGACTAACGAAGAAAAACTTAAAAATTGCTCGGTTACTTAAAGCGATAAGAATATATTTTTAAATCTATCTCATATGACTTCGAATAAATCTCCGATATATCTCAAAAGTTTTAAAATAACTTCTAGACTCAACAGACACTAATTAGACAAAATTCGGAATTATTCGATGAATAGTAAAATTTTGGTTTTCGTCACTATTCATCAAAAAGTAAAAGTTCTCAGAACTTTTCGAGATTGAAACTCAAACTCAGAATCATATAATAATGCTCAAGCAATGCATCACATATTCGATTTGAATAACCAAAACGAGAAAAATCAAGTAAGAGCACATAAGGGTATTTTAGTAATTTTGCAAGAAAATTTCTTTTCTTGGAAATTTTTATCACTAAAGGCACATCATATAGGCATATAAACTCAATTAGAATGCACTCAAAGACTTAGAAAAGATCGAGGTATTACATGAGTGAATAAAAAAATGTCTACAAACTTTACTTTAACAGTGAAGAGAAGGAGGCCTCATCACCAGAATCGGCCAAAGGCTCATGATTCCTAATGTACACAAATCTCACCTTGTGTGAGACCGAATTTGTTCTTCTTTCTTAGTAGACGGATCACACACAACTTTAGAGAAAAATGCAAGTTAAACATTTATAAAACATGCTTCAACATGTATAGAGGCCATAAAGGTCCACGGTTTAGAAAAGCCCACCTTAAGAGATGTTTTCCTAGCTTTCTACTTGCTTCCTTTCCTCGTCTTGACTTCACTTCTCCTCCGAAAGTTCCTTCATTCGATCATGATTTAGCAATGGAACAACGGAATACGAGAAACGAATCTTACCCTTTCAACTTATCTTATCTTAAAAGGATAATTCTTAACTCTTAATGAAGGCATCTTAACAACAAAGGAATTCAAAGATTCCCACTATTTCTTTGCTCTTTACTAATAGGAACTATTGGACATTGGGCAGCATACGTGATCTCTTTCCCGGAGCAACGAATCACAGTTATGATTCATGCTCATACAAATGGGGGATCATTAGTCCCGTATTTAAGCAAATAAAGCTTGTAGTTCTCTCCATTTTGATTAGGAATGGGTAGTGGGATAGGATGGGCTTCTCCAAGGCGCTGCGGACTGAATGAGAGGTGGTTCCTGCAGTCAATTCCCTCAACAAGCAAACAATTTAAATTGTGGTATTTATACAGCAAAAATCCTCAAATGTTTGGCATTTGGTATTTATCCCTTCGAGCTGACGAAGTGTAAAACAGTAGTTGGTGTGAACATGAGAAGGAGATTTTATTTACTGCTTTGGGAGTATTCTCGGTCGACCTGTTATGATATGTAATAGTGGTGGTAGTGTTTCCACTTGTATTTTGTTTAAGGCCTAAACACATTGGGCTGGGGCCACCCCGGCGTTTGAGTTATGGATGTATATTTAGGGTAAATGAAATAGCAATAGCAATAGCTATAGCTATAGCAATAGCAACATAACAACAACAACAACAACAACAACAACAACAACAACATCAACAACAACAACATCAACAACAACAACAACAACAACAGCACTATCTTAAAAAAAACAACAAAACAGACGTAATGCATTAATTCAAAATAACTTAAATACATGATAGATAAACAGACAACATTATCTCAAATCTCTGGTGAACCTTCCATGTCATCATGCACTATGTCGGTACTATATTCCTCATTTCTTCTTTCAATAGATGGCCCTCCGATAGATGTCACCCGAACCGAAGCATTCTCAGAGAAGAGTTTTCGCATTATCTTCCAGTTCTGCTCTCCATCGTCCATGTACACACGCAGCTCCGGATGGCTCTGAATTACAAATATTTTTCTATCATAAAATAGTGTACAACCCAAACCCTAATTTGGAAATCATAGATCATACAATGGAAAAAATACCATGGCAATAGATTCCCATGAACGGTGTTTCAGAAATCGCAGAAATGAATACCTTTATAGTGCATTAAATCCTCGAAATTAGAGCAATGATTGTGCCATTGCTCCAGTTTCCACAGGAAATGCTGTAGCGTGACATCTAGCTGATGATTTAGACACATTTCATCCATTACCTTCAGGATGACAGATTTTGTGTGCTTTGCTCATTGCTGAGCCACTAGTTGTGGAACATGAATTCTTTCTCTAGTTTCTACAAAACCGTTTTTTCATGCGCACGATTCAAAGGATCGCAATAAAACACCGAATCTTGTGAAATTAGCACCGGTGGTGCCATTTGGCAAATGTGGTGTGGCTTGCTCCTGGTTTATTTATCGCAAATGTGAGTTTTTATTCTAGGAGTAAATGTATTCATAAACGAAACATGTGACTAAAGAAACAATTTTTTTTTACCAGATAGCCGACTAAGCCTAGTACTGCATTATTACCTCACCCGTCACATGCAAGGAAACAACAAGTGGTTGAGGGAGAGATGACAATACTGCCAAATAGGGGCCCAACTCATAATTCAACAAATTTCCAACTTGAAAACTGTACACAACAAATTCCACAAAAGTGGTGATTACATGATTAAAAATATAACAGTGTTAAGAAATAAATTACGCTAATTACCTCCAAAATGCTACGACACGAATTACTAGGCAGTGATGATTGGCCACTACAAGAAGGAGACGATGTGCCTAATAATGCACACTCTGATTCTGATTTAGCCATAAAAGCTGAGTGAGTTGGACTCCTGTCTCTCGACGGAGGTTCCTGGCTGTTTTGAGGATGTGAACATGATGAGTTCCTCACTGCCTGTTGCTGCTCTTGGCTGTTTTGTAGATGTGAACATGATATTTCCCGCGCTACATGTACATAACATTTAACATCAATTACGAGTTAACTAAGAATTAATTTCCAAATAATAATCACCTTTTTTCCATGCCTTCGATCTTGGTGAATCAAAGTGGTGATGAAATAGTTTATCGGCTATGTTCATTATCCAGTTGGGCAATTTTGGATCATGGAAACTCTTATGCGGTGTACCATCAGCATCAAATGATTTTTTGGTTTGCGCCAACCTCTTTTTAATCAGGAGAACAGTGGCATCAACGGCCTTATCCAGAATCTTGCAGCTCTCTTCATCATCCTGACACTCATTTGCGATATCAAATATTAATCTCACATTACGACTGACGAAGGCTATGTTTTTTACTAAATTGCAATCTTCCGGGTTTAGGCTGTTGATTAATGCAACATCCTTAATACTGTCCTTTGCGACTTTGGTCCAACGACGTAGTACATACTGATCTGGTACTGTGCTGACTTTGCTGTTGTAGTAAACTTTCAATATATGGCGGCACAAGATGCCGAGTGATTCCCACATGCGGTAAGTGCATTCTAAACGATGTGTTCTTCTATTAAATGTGACTGTCCTTATCTTTTTTTACCCCGATTTCACATTCAGCTCGAAAACCGCCTCATAGTACTGTTATATGTTGGTTCGATAATTGTATGTATTTCCAAACAGAGAATTACCTCCTCTTTATACTATTTCATCATTTCGCGTGTGCAAAATTTGGCGACACTGCTCAAGAAACTATTGTCACCAAGCATCCTAGGGAACCCTCAGTTGGCAACATCCTCCTTAGCCTCTTTTCTTCGCCATTCCCTTAACAAATCTTCATATGCCTCTAGGAATTCACAAAGTATTGTATTAGCGGAGCACTTTTTTTTCAAAGCACTTTATTTATGCTCTCGCTTTATCACAACCCGATTTCTAATGTATTAAAACGACTAGAATACAAGGGGCAGTGAGGTAGAACAACAAACTTTTACTCAAAGAAACATGCTCGATAATTGAAGAACAACATCATCAACCAAACTTGCCCACAAATAAAGTGGATTTTCAATTAATGATTTCTCAAGAAACGAACATTTGTCAAGATTTTGGATATCGATTCAATTAAAGGATCAGGTTTGGTTATCAATAAATGTTTGCATTCAAAAGGTAAGTGGGTTAATTTTTAACTTTTAATTGTCAAGTGGTGGTGAAATAGATTTGAAGAATCGTTAGATGATTCCAACAAGTTTTAAGTGGAATTCAGAAAAGATTTAAGAAATTACTGAGCTTACGGGCTCTTTCATCTTGAGGGATCAAGCATGCAAGGCAAGGTTATTTTAAAAATAATGAAGTTGCAGCGGAATATAATCATCGACTTGAAATCCCAAGGTTATATGTGTGAAGACACATAACCTCAAGCTTAAACATTTATTTAGAAAGTGGATAGCAACGAGTCACCCCAAGCACACCGCATCCTTCCTCATCCGAGCTAACCTGCACGTTTTAGAAATAACATGCAGGGCGTGAGTACTTCGTACTCAGTGAACACATGCCAAAATATTTTAAAAACTCTGCTCATTAGAGCTATATGATTAGACTTGCCTCTTTTGCTGCATCACAAGGGTTAAATATATAATCGTTTAAAAATAGTTTACCACTTGTGACAACCATAAAAATATTTTCATACTTTTCTGAAATCAACTGCAGTCATTTATACTCAGGTATGAATCAATCTACAACTTATCTTTCTGTGGTGTCGAGAAGTAGGCCTCCCCCTCGAAAACCGTGACCGGCCCAACCGAAGCAAGGCTCACTGTCACCTTAACTAATGCATGTATTGTCTCGTATCTTACAGGACCTTTATCCCGTGCGTTCAGAGGACCTTAATAACTTTAACACGTAGATGATTGCATACCAAAACATTCAGAACATTTAGGCAAGTTAATCAATTTGAAAAACACACGTAATGCATAGATAGTACACGCATTCATCATTTGAGTTTCGGTTTAGAAAGCCCACCTGTCATCCGGTGGTTTTGCTCGGAATACCTCGTTTCGTCTCGCTTCTTACTTCTGGACTCCACTTACTTCTTACTATCGAACTTCACTCGTTCCTTCAAGGTTAACAGTCTTGTAAGGACGAGTTCTATTTCTCGGAAACGATAAACAAATTCTAACGCTCGGCTGAAGGACTTCTACATGACTCGGGTTTCTCAACTTATCTCGACTTATCTAACTCGATCCTTTTCGGTTTCTCGATTCTATCCAAGTACTAAACCAACAGACTCTGAACTCAAGTACTTGACTTTAAAAAAAATATCTAAATATTTTATTAATATTTTATTAATAAAATATTTCACATAAGACATAAAGTTACTATTCACATCTCACGTCTCGTTTTTCTCGATTTCTCGAGTTAAACGAACTCAGAAAATTATGAAATTAATTCTCGAGTTCTAACATCTGAAATCATTCATAAACAAACTTTCAGAGCAAGATTCGAACGTTCACAAACTGGTAAACGATCGACTTCGATAATTATTTGGAAAAAGAAAAATTTTCCAAATATAATAATATATTCTAGAAAATTTTAGAAAATTAAATTAATTACTTAATCATAATTATGAACTCAGTTAATCATCCAACACTCGGTTATTGAATTATGCTATCTCGACTCTGCTCGATTTCTAGAAAATATAAATTATTAAACTTTTATGAAATTAATTTCATTTTCTTTTTAATAATTTATAACTTTAATCATTTAATGAAAATCTAAAACTAACTTTATTAAATAAAATTTTTGTCTTTTCTCGTAAAACGTGTCATTGCTCGAAAACTTATTAACTCGATAAAAAGATTCTAATGACGTCTAATTACTTTTAATTAACTCGATTATTCTTCTCATTTTCATTTTCCTTTACATTATTTCTCATTTCTTATTAATTAAACTTGATTTTCCATCAAACGATCTCGATTCTCAACAACTTCTTCGTCTTAACTCGAATTCAAAAATTTCGAGAAGAAACTCCAATTGATTTAACTTCATCTTCTTAATCGATTCATCACATTCATCAATCTTAACTTGAATCTTCAAGAACTATCAACCTTGATCATCACTTTTAATTTGAATTTAATTAATAAAAATTTCTAAAAATTCATTAAAAATTCATTTCTCTATTTCATTTTATTTTAACACCTTTATTCTATCAAATCATACATCATCTATCCATATATCATCAAATATCATCTTTTCTTCAAGAACATCATGAACATCACCAATGTAATGCCCCGTAAATTCCTTACGTTCTCAATATTTAAAGTTAACCAAATAAATGGCTTTGCACGCCTAAGTTTATAATTTTTTGAATTCTAAGGCTAACGGTCGAATCCGTTATTGAAAATAAATTACAGAAGTCAGTTAGATGACTACTGTATTTAGGGATAGCGCGTACGAAAAGTTCTTAGTTTGTAAACTAAGAACGGAAAACCGTTTAATTTTTATGTTTATAAAATTGCGATACGAACACGTCGAAAAAGTTTGTTTTTATGTTTTTCCGGATGAAACTCGGACTATGTCGTCCCGAGTTTTTGTCAAAATAGCTTTGTAAATTTATTCTCTAATTAAAGTTCATACGTTAGAATTTTTAAGTCAAATCGAATCGCGACGATTTTGTACCGAACAACGTTTTTCGTCGTTCGTTTTCCGGTAACGTCGGATCGCGCCGGAAAAACCCGTAACTCTTTTAAATCACCTCCATGCAGCCGACACCTCACTTAATTAAGTGTAAGCATGCATGTTTGACCTTATTAAGCTAATGACACCTAAACCATCACTATACACCATTTCAACTTTTCATCATAACAAAGCTTACACAAAACAATTCCATCTCTCTCTCTCACACTCTCTCTCGGCAACACTCTCTCTCTCTCCCTCAAACTTCATCTTCTTCATCATTCATCAACCATTGAAGACCTCTCAAAGCTTGAAGAAATCACACAAGTCCTCAATCCAACCATTCAAACACCATACATCCTTTGTTAATTCTCTAGGTAATGATCTTCTCCACAATTCTATCCAATTAGTTTCCTTTTCTTTTCTTTTTCCTTCTTGTTCGAAATTTTAAGGTTTTGGAATAGATAGTTTGATCTTGGAATAATGAAATGGGATGTGTTAGATATGATAATTAGGGATTAAAATTGATCAAAACCAAGAATCCTAAAACCTATGTGAATGCATAATTTTTTGAGGATTTTGTAGGATTTTTGTTTTTCTTCTTTTGATCATGGATTCATGCTTCATAGATGTTTAATTAGTGTTTGAAATGAAAAGGAAACAAAAGCCCTATGTGTGTTGGTGAAATTACAATTAAAATTGGATTGAATTTAGGGATTTTATGCATGTTAGTTGTTTTTGGAATTATAATTGATTAATGGATGATATAAGATGTTGATTAGTAAATAAATGTAGTTAATTGGAGAAAAAAATCATCCCCTTAACATATGTTTAAAACCAGAAAATTATAGAGTAATTGGGGGTTTATACATGTTTGATATAAGTGATCATTTGTTAGTTGTTTTATGTTGCAAATCATGTTAGTTGATAATAGAAATTAAATGAGAATTTTCTAAAAATGTTTAGTGAAACATAAGAGGCAAAGATCACCATATAAACTGAGTTATAATGATGTTAAGATGTGTTTGCATGCATGAAAATGATTCACGTTAGACGTAGTTTAACGTCGTAAAATTTGAACAAAAATCGACAACTTTTGAAAATCGTATAAGAGACGAACATTTAGTTGTAACTAGTAATCGAGAAGTCGGATGGGAGTTCTAATATGATATTATTGTTTATAATGAAATTTAGAACAACTTTCTAGTTGACGGCATAAACTTTTGACTTGATATAATATGGGTTATAGTTATAATCGAGAACTAGAATGCGTTTTGAAGTTTTTGTTGGTATAGTACTTGTTAGTTGAAATCCGACGTTAGAACGTTGTGCTTTTGAGCGAGTTTTGAGAAGGAGTTTGTCATGTACGGAGGTACGTGATGACTGCCTTGAGAGTTCAGTTTCTAAAAAAATGAATACGAGAGCTTAGAACGAACCTAAGACGTTATACGTCGAACCTTCAAGCAATTAGGATTTTGTTCGGCAGTTTCTGCGACCCTCGCCGGAAACTGTAATAACTTTCAGCTCGTTTATCGGATTTGTGATCCGTAAATTGGAACGCGAACTAGACTTCTTAGCTTTCTAATGGTACAGGGCTCACTCCCTGTTTCCAAATCCTCTGTTCTGGACAGCCTCCAGAGTTACTGGATTGTGCAGTGAAATTTCAGTTTCTTGTTTTCTAAGTTGTTTAGTTCACAACTTAGTTTCTTTCAACCGTTTAAACCGTTTTTATCTAACGAACATGTCCCTACTGACCTTAGAGTCAAGTATAGAACCTTGAGTGATGAAAACCAGTCGAGATCTTATGTCTTATCCTTTCAATAAAGAAGTAATAAACGAGAAATTTCATAAGTCGTTCAAAGAACTAAAACGTAAATCGCCTAAGTTGATTCTTTCCAACTTAATTTCTTTTCATCTTTAAAGTCGTATTAAGACATCGACTACCTTCTCTACTGACCCGAGAGTCAAGTAAGAGATCTTCCGAGTTCAAAACGAGATTGGTACGAGTCTCGTTTCCCGTTTAAGTAAAACGAATCTAATAAGCGTGTAAATGCCTAAAGAATAAAATAACTAAAACTTTCTTCGATTCTCTTTCTTCGAGTATCTTTTACGAACCGTTTTTAAATATATTTTATTTTACGATGAAGGAGGAAGCCAACTATAGAGAAAGGACAGAAGATCCAAGTTGGAAGCTTTCGGCTTATAAGTTCTGTATTTACAAGGTGGGCTTTTATATACAAATAAAACGAGCAATGCTCGGAAAATCTTTCTTTATCGCTTTGATATCTGTGTTTTCAAAGTGATATTATGGCATGAACTGTTTTATGTTTTTATGTGAGTTCTCTTGTACCTATCTGAGTCAACATTCGTGTTTTCCAGATTTAGAGTTAGTCTATTTTAGATTAACTAACGATCGGCTCTGAGTTAGCTGCTAAGTGCTTTCCAGAGTTAGTGCACTTTGTAACCTGTGGTGTATGTGGTATCCTGTTGAGGGGTAGCCAGCCACGGTGAATTAGTTTTGGTCAAGATTGAACATAGCATACCTGAAAATACTCGGCCGAGTGATTTATGAGAAAAAGACAGAAAATGTTTAGTAGACACGGATTCTTTCAATAAAACACCGATGTGCTAGGTTTATAAAATGCTATATTTATCTATATTTATGATTATGTTTTCGGCATCATGCCCACTAAGTACGTTTGTACTTAGCCCTGCATTGTTTCTAAATGTGCAGGTTGAAGCGACGGTGAGCGGCGACGGTTGATGTTGAGTAAAGGATAGGATGCTTAGTTAGAACCCCTTCCGCTGCCAAACTTTGAATTCCTTTTGATGTACTTTTGAACAATTTTCAGTAGTCTAAGTATGTAAATTTGAACTTAGTTTCTTTTTGTATTTTTGTCGAGTAATCCTTAGGGATTAACTCTTTCTTATTTATGTTAAAGTCTTGTTCATATATTATCGATGTTTATCATGTATGTTTAGTCGGTTAGCCCCCTTCTTCCCCGCTTCTTTAATCCAACCCCAGTCGCACCCCGGCTTCTGCCGTCCCTCGGGATTTGGGGCTGTGACAACCAAGAACATCAAGAACATCATCTTCTTCATCCTTACTCAAAATTTTTGGTTCTTTTTAAAAAATATAACAATTAATTTCTTTCTTTCTTCCTTTTCTTTATTCCTTATTATCATCTATCTCAATTTCCATCTTCAAATCCAACTAAAACATCAACACATCAATCTTCAAATTTCCATCAAACTTTCGGTCCACACACGTATATAAACTTCATCATTTTTCTCATTCAATCACATACTCAAAAACTCTTAGATCTTAATCTAGAACACAAATCCATCACTCAAATCATTCTTGAATCATTAACATAAAAATACCTAAAATCCTCTAAAAAATTTCGGTACTACCTCATATATATATACTTTAATTTTTCTCTTTCAATATTATCACACATATATACACACAATGATCAAGAATATCATAATCAAAATCAAAAATCAAAACTCTACCCCTAAGCATTATTCGATTTTTAACTCTTATTTACTTGCATAAAAATCACTCAAAAGATCAAAGTTCAAAGCTAAGAAGAGAGGCTGCTATTCCCTTGCTCAAAAGATCATTTTGATCGAATAAAAGAGGGAAGAAAATAGAGGATTTCTTGAGTTCTAATCACTAGAATCAAACAAGAATCAAAGAACTTACTACTCTTGAAAGGTTGATCGATCAAAGGGCTTCAATCCACATGATTCTAAGCTCTGAATCAAGCTAAAAGTCGAGCTCATTCTTTAGGCACAAGGCTGCTGGAAAATGAAAGTGAGAAAGGAGGATGAATTCTAGTCTCAAATCGATCACAAGAATGAGAGGATTTCGAGTACCTTAATGATCAAGTCATTAGATGCTCGGGTGTGATCTTCTTGGAGATTGGAAGCTTGAAACTCAAGCTCTAATGGAGGAGAGAGAAATAATGTGTGTGTGTGTGTTCATAGTCGTGAGGGAGAGAGATGAGAGAGATGGGTGGGAGAGAGATAAGAGAGAATCTTAGAGAATAATGGAGAGAATAATATTTTTTTCTAGGTTGAAATGATTAAGGGAGAAAAATGAGAGAGAGAGTATGTGATGTCAGCAGAGAGGGAATATTTTTGAGAGAAATCATTGGAATTTTAGTTGCACCCGGTGGTAAAAAATGCGATATAATTTTCTCCGGAAGAAAAAGTTATCCGGTGCAATTTAAACCTAATTTCTCATTAAACTCTCAAACGATTTAAAACTCACCACGACTCTTTCTAGACATCAAAATTATCTCTACTTCGTCTCTAACATCACCAAATAAATCAAGGTTACTAGGAATCCAAGTTTCGGATCAAAATTCCGAATAACGAAGAAAACGTAGAAAGTTACTATTCATATTCATTTCCTCAAAGAAATAAAAAATTAAAACTTGATTCAAACAAACTCAGAAAATTCTCAAACATACACCAATGGTCTTAGAATAAATTCTAGATCCAAAATATACTAATTTGACGAAAGTCGAAAACAATTGATGAATAGTGAATTCTTGTTGTCGGTAACTATTCACTGAAAAATAATTTTTCTCAAAACTTTCCAAAATTCGAACTCGAACTCAAACTCAAACTTGCATAATCATGCTCAATCAATTCATCTCACATTAAATTCGGATAATCGAAACAAGATAAATCGCGTGACGACACTCAAGGGCATTTTGGTAATTTTGCAAGAAAAATTATTTTCCTTGAAAACTTTATCACCAAGGGCACACATTTAAGCTCATAAACTCAATTAAGACGAACTTAAAGACTCATGAAAGATCAGGGTATTACACGCTTCTGGATGTTGAGTGTAAACCGTTGTTGAACTTATTCATGGTGAACACCAGTGCCTATTGTTCCCGTAGGTTCCACATGGTTGTAAAATATGGCTTCTTTGACATATCAGCCCCATGGTCCTTTAGAAGTTTTTGCCACACGCCATTGAGCTCATATTCATCGTGGCAGTCATTCATCAAACAATTTAACACGGTCTTAAATCCTTTGTCTCTTTTTAGCTTCCCAAATTTTGAAGGAGCGTTTCGATTGACATGCCACTAGCAACCAGTGAGCTGCAGTTTTGAATGTACTATCAATAGCCTTCATTAATGTCTGGCATTGATCAGAGAATATAACCTTAGGTTCTTTCCCCTTAATAGATTTCAAAAATCCACTCTAATGAGTCTGTGGTCTCATCCGATAAAAACCCAAGTCCAAACACCATAGTTTTCCAATGATGATTCATCCCAACAATTGGCAAACAATACTAATGATAAATGTTGGTCCTGTAAATAGTGTCCACCGGAATCACGTCACCACATTATTCATAATCTATCAGAGATCGACTGTCTCTCATGTAAAACGTCGTTAGTCTACCTGCGTCGTCAGTGTTGACATTATAGTAAAATTCAGTCGAGTCATTCAACTTGTTCATGAAATACTCCATTAGTCCGGCAACATCGTTATCCACTCCCTTATTTTTGGGCCTTTGTGTTGATAGATGGTTGTAAGCATTCTCCCCTCTTGCCTATTTGGACATTAAGGCATAACATTTAGCAACTCCAATACCAGCGCTGCTGAATGTTTTCAAAAGTGCGGACTTAGCCAGTGTAATCCTTCTAGCTGATCTAAGCAGATAGCTATCATTTTGAGGAATCAACTCGTGGCTATAGTCATCGACAAATACTAAAACTTTCCACGGACCGTCTACTTCAATCCGGAATACACAAATCCTTGCCTTGCAGTTGCTCCGGATCACTTGTCTTCTATATGTTGGGATTTTATCATTATCTGCACAACGCCTTGGATCCGCCTGTCCTTCACAAGAACACAAGAGTACTTTTTTCCTGATAATATCTGTGTCCTTGAAGTAATTTTGGGTTCCTTTCTTAACGTTAAATCCCTTACTGCGAGCGTACTCACAATACACGATATAAACATCATCCAGGTCTGGAAAAACTGCACCCACTGCTAGTTTGACCTTATAACTGGTTGTATCATCATTTTCATCTAAACATGAATCCTCTTCCTCCTCTTTTACTCTCTCAGTTTCAGGGGACGAATTTAAATTGATATCCATTAGCTTTAATACAAAATTGATTAATCCCTAATCTGAAATGCAATTACCACCGAATACCGAATCTAACAGATCTCCAACTACTATCTTTAACCCAATTATCTTAACAGAGATTATATTATGCAATTTAAAATTTACCAAAAACATCGATAAAATAAATTATTGGACAATGCAATTTAAAATTTACCAAAAACATCGATAAAATAAATTATTGGACAAAAATACCTTCTGTATTATATTTGTATTTGTATTGGGTCCCACTGGATGAATATTCTGAGCAGAATCCTAATGTCTGGTTTCTATTTCTGATAATCGCAAGAATCTAAGTGGCGGTTGTATCCATCCCCTTCATGAAAGGCAAAACAAACCCAACAAACAATAAAGAAAAAAATAGTGGATGGGCTAAATTGGGCCGGAAATAACATAACATACGACGACCTAGGGTTAATTTGGGGAAGAAGATAACAAATCAAGGCGATGTGAAATTATGCATAGTTGTGTGTGTTGACTGTTGAGGAACTAGTTCTCCCAATATCATCATAAATTTTGTCTGGCCAATGTTGGAAAAATTGAGCTGTAAGGGTTTTACATTTGCTAACTCCATGGTTGGCCAACTCCGCAATAATGAAAAATTTGTCAACTCCATGATTACATAAGAGTACAATGCATTGGTCATGATGTCGTTGTTTTCCAAGAACCTTGCATCACACACCTGACCTAGTTCAAAATGGCAATGCCTGCGGCACTCGAAATATTTTGCACTGGATGCCAAGGCTAGTGATGGAAATACTGGCACTTGCCAACTCCGTTGAAAGGCTGCTGAGGTTGGCCATTAGGTTGAAATTTTCGGGATTTGAGGAAATCAATGGGCACGAGGGACTTCCCTCTTAGGAATCATGACTGTATATCGCATTTATGGACACCGGTGTGTAGAGATCCATTGTCGGACAACATGCACACATATTGGTCAAAGCAAGAGTACAATGCAATGGTTACGATGTCATTGCACTGGAGAAGGAGTGCGGTCTCGGGGCATGCATGAACTGCTCAGGCTGGTCGTGCGAAAGCGGTAGAGCTCTGAATGGGTCGTACGAACCATCTGGCTGTGTCACGACTGAGCTAGACGAGGTAAAGGGGTCGAAGGAGTGGATAGGGAGCACATCTCCTGAGTAAGGGCTGAACTGAAACGCGGCTCTCGGTACAGGGTGAGGCGGAGAAGGGACATGGAACAAAGTTGGGTTGTCCTGAGGCTGAGGCTCAAGAGCAATGCCGTTCAGCTTGGCATGTAGGATAGGATCAAAGGGTCCAGGAGGCGGAGCACCATGCTCGATGAATTGGCCAGAGATAGTGGCAATGAAACCATTGCAGTCGCCGTGCAGATAAACACCTAGATACTAACGTCCAACGTGACTCGGCACAAGAGAGGCTGCCCAATCATGCCATTCTCGAGGGAGAGCGTGAATCAAGTGTACCATCCCGTCACGAGCACTAACATCGAGGTACTTGACTGTCTCTCATATCTTTTGGTAGTACGTTAGGAATTCGGCGAGGGTCTCGTGATACGACTTTCTGATATGCACGTACTCTTGCATCATCACTCGATTCCTCTCATCGTCCATCCTATACGATTTTAAACGAATTAAGCACACCAAAATAGATAAGCAACACGTTGAAATTTCCAACCACCACATACTCGTTCTTGCTTTCCAAAGATGTTTTATTGCTCAGGGTACTTGGTAATTCCATTTCACGAAAATGTTTGCACAAACATTTCATTCCTTTTCGATTTCCACGCCAAAACACAGAATTAGGGAAGGCACTCTAAAGCAATCTAGTTATTCAAGCTACTTATCAAGATTTTATCTCTAGATAAGCGCAAATAGCAAACTGAATAACTTGAAATTAAACTTTAAACTCAAAGCTTTTGAAAATACTCGTACGTGGTTGCCAGATGAGATGGGAATGCTTAGCGTGAAACTGACTCAAACAATTCTAGGAAATTAAATCTAGACTCGACTCTCAAGAAAGTTTAAGCTTAAGAGCAGACAAGTTGCTTTGATACCACTATGTCACAGCCTGAATTCAAGTGTGTAGGAACTACTAGAATCCATTAGACAGTGATGGTGAAACAATAGAAATAAACACAACTCAACAAGGGATCATACTCGGGAACAAGGGAATATAGTTTGAAAGTGATAACATATAATAACATGCTTTCAAATCTTAACTCAAGACAACGAGCATCAATACATATATCAAGTAGAAGTCGGGGAAAATAGGAAATATTATCGAGCACAAGGCTCATTGTATCATCACATCATTAGAGTTTAAGTTTGAAAAAAAATGAAATATTGTTGTTGTTACAGCGGAATAACATACTCAAGTCCCAACAATTACATGTATGAAGACGTGCAATTGCAAGCTTAAACCAAAGACTCGACTTATTAACACACACTGCTGAACAATCCGCGACATCCACATCCGAGCTAACCTGCACGTTTATAAAACACATGCAGGGCTGAGTACTTCTGTACTTAGTGAACACATGCCAAAACAATTTTAAACTTGCTAGATAGAGCTATATAATTGAACTTTCCTTGCCACATCACAAGTGTTTGTACAGTTAAAATATTTTACTTGTGAATGCAATAACATTTTACTTTCTGAAACGACTGCACAGTCAACATATATAACAGTAGAAGAAAGGTAGTATGAATCAATCTACCACATTATCTCTGTGTCGAGAAGTAGTCCTTCTTCTCAAACACTGTGACTGGCCTAACCGAAAAGCAAGGCTCACAGTCACCTCAAATAATTCAATTAACAACACGTGTTCCTGTCTCACACAGCCAAGTAGATGATCACACATATCAAAACTCTGATAAAATGGGTAAGTCAATTTATTTAAAAACTCACGTAATAATCGAAAAGTAATAACATTCAATAGTTCTCGGTTTAAAAAGCCCACCTGACTGAAGAGGGTTAGTCGGAGCAAACTTCTTCTTGTTGCTTCACTTCTCGGTCCCGCTCGTTCCTTCAAGAATAGCATCTTATAAGGACGAGTTTACTTTCTCGAAATATGAAACAAGTTCTAAAGCTCGGCTGAAGGACTTCTACTTGACTCGGATTTCTTAACTTATCTCGGCTCGACTAAATCGATCTTTCTCGGATTCTCGACTCTACTCAAGTACTAAACCAACAGACTCTCAGACTCAGATACTTAACTCGATAGCATCAGACAAATTAAAACTTAGACAAATCACGAAAATCGAGAATTTACTATTCACATCATAACTTCATATTTCTTGATTTCTCGAGTCAAACGAACTCAGAAAATTACGAGATTAATTCTCGACTACTTTAAACACAAATCATTCACATCCAGACTTTCACCTAGAGAATCAGACATTCACAGATAGGTAAACGACTGACTTTGATAAATAGACGGAAAAAGAAAAAAATTTCAAACATCTCAGAATATTCCAAAAAAATTCCTAAAAATCACATAAATTCATACAAACACGAATATCAACTCAAAAATTCATTCAGGTCTCAAACACAGTCTCATGCTGACTTAATATTGCTCAACTTTTAACTTGAAAAGTAATAAGTCTTCGGATTTTAACAAAAACAATTTCGTAATTCGTAAAATAAATCAAGAGATTTAAATATGGAATCGAATTTGAAATCCAAAACCTTAAGCAAAATGTCTCGGGTTAAAGTCTACGTCACTTTTTCTCGTAAAATGTGCAAATGCTCCAAAAATTCTCAAACTTCTCAAATTGACTCAAAATAATTTCAATTGATCAATTACTTGATCAATTTTACTTAATTTCACTTTTAACTTACGAAATCTCGATTTTTCATTCTCAAATTTTAATTTCTAATAACTTTCACATACAAACTCCGATTTAAGAGATTCAAGAAGCTAATATACGTATTTTTACTCCAATTATAACATCCAATCATCATATTCATCCAATAACATCAAGAACACAAAATCTCATGCTTGATTTCTTCAAAACCTTCGAACTTTTCATGTATATAGCTATACATGCTCGATTTTAGAAATTCAAAGCTCTACCATGCTTAAAATAAATCCAATTTCATGAAGATAAGATCAATCCACTCAAATAAGCTCAAAATAAAAAATTCCCAATTCAAAAATCCTATAAGTTTCGAAACTTTTGGATTTAGGGCATAACTTGTCCATATTAAAAACTTTGAGGCTCTAACGTACTTATAAATTCCAATTGATCGATTTCTAATCAATTTCACCAAACGGGCTCAAATACTAAAAATACTCATTTTTTGCTCATAAACATCGACTATTTTGGGATTTTCTCTATAGATATCCGATTTTAATAAATTTAAGCTCTATTATAACTCAAATAAATCCAATTTCATTTATCCATACTCAATTTGACTATTAGAACACATGATCAACAAAAATCACAATTTCTAAGGCTAAAAAGGTTCGAATTTTTCCGTTTTTAGAGCAAACAAGTTTCTTTCTTTGATTCCTCTTAAACTTAAGCTCATACTATACTCAGTTTCATTTATCAAGCATCAAATAAACAATCAAGACTTAACATCATCAAAAATCATGAATTTCCTCTCATATATGCTTCGAAAATTTTAAGGAAAAAGGCATTCAACAATAACATCATCAATTCATTAATCAAGATCATCAAAACAAAAATTCTCAATTCTCATACTAAACCCTTCAAAAATTTTAGCGATAACATAGCAATAGAATTTCTTTTCCAAAATTGATTTCACATACTCTTTTAGATTAATTTCTAGGACTCGATTTCATCATCAAAATCACAATCAAATGGAAGACCTAAATACCCTTGGATTTCATATACTCTTTTAGATTAATTTCTAGGACTCGATTTCATCATCAAAATCGCAATCAAATGGAAGACCTAAATACCTTATATTATAAGTTCAACATAAGATTAAGAAAAAAAAAAGTTGAACCACCACTTCAAAAGCATCCCGTCTACCCCGACAGCGGTTCTGACCCGGAACTGACCCATCGACTACAATACAGATTTTGTATTATATAAATAATCATCTTCCAAATATATTTATAGAAAAAATTAATGATAACATTTGTTTTCTTTTTTACCTGAAATTAATATTTAGTAATATAAATAGCTATATTCGAAAAATATTTTCACAATATTTAATAAATGAAAATCCATGTTATAAATTGCAGTATTATATATAAATAATAATCTTTCAAATATATTCATACAAAAAAAAATGATGACATTCGTTTTCTTGTTTACCATCTTCGAGAAGAACTTTTTTAACTGATAATAAAACTTCAAAATCGGTTTCACTATACACTTGATAGTTTTGCCATTTTACAAATTTTTATGTGGAGTGATTGAGATTCAAAAAATGACTTAGCCAATGATATATGATAAAAGTTTACCCTAATTATCCCTAATTTTACGAGTTCAAACTTATATTAATATATAAAAAAGTTGTCGCGCCACTAATGAGTTGGCCCCTCTACATGCACAATTCATGGTCGGAACTAGCTCGTTGACAAATCGTTAGTAATTTTCTGACAATTTTCCTATACAATAGACGTTTTCCAACAGAGACGATTAATCATACAATTTGAGACGGTGTCTTTTGGATTATTCAAACCTGTTTAAAATTTATATACCCGTACTGTTTTAAACCCGAATACAAAATGTGTGTTTCTTTCTAAAAAAGAATTTGTATATCAATATCTGTCGATTGGGAATTGGCGCTTCTACTGCCACGGTTCCACGTTACAATTGGCTCGTTAACCATGACTCAGATTTATAAGTACGTAATTTATGAAACTTGTTTAGAATTTAGATAAATTGGAATGGAGGATTAAGAGAGGTGCCACATAGGATTTTTTGTCAAAGCAGGAATCATTTTCCTTTTAGTAATATAATAATTTGATTGTACTATTCATTCTCATCCTAAGCGTATAGTAATATTCGCCAATTACAATTATAGATTATGCAAAGTTAGAAACCCAACTACAAATAATGTAAAAACTAATTAATGGATGACGATTCTAGATTTTAGAATGTACATGAAAAATGCATAAAATGAAAAATTTCCCGAGTTGAGGTACCCGTCGGTTGGAAATTGGCCAGTCTACCGCCACAGTTCCGGTATGGAATCAGCCCGTAAACCACATTTTTAATTTATAAGTGCATGATTTATAAAACTCGTTTAAAATTTATATAGATCCAAAACTTAATTAAAAAAATTAATTGTACTATTTGTTCTTGTCCTTAACTGTATAGTAATATTCGCTAATTATGATTATAAATTATGCAAAGTTGGAATTGCAACTACAAATAACTTAAAAAATAATTCAAGAATGACGATTCTAGATTTTATAAAAAACATGAAAACAAATGATAGAATGAAAATAATTAAAATAAATAAAAATAAAGAATGAAGATGTTCCACGTGGGGATTTCGTGTAATGCCCCGGAAATTCCTTACGATCTTAAAATTTTAAAGTTAATAAAATAAATGGCTTTGCACGCCTAAGTTTACGATTTTGAATTCTAAGACTAACGGTCGAATCCGTTTCTGAAAATAAATTACGGAAGTCAGCTAGACGTTTACTGTATTTAGGGTTAGCGCGTACGAAAAGTTTTTAGTTCGTGAACTCAGAAGGGAAAACCGTCTGATTTTTACATTCACGAAATCGCGATACGAACTCGCCCGAGAAAGTTCGTTTTTATGATTTTCCGGACGAAACTCGGACTGTGTCGTCTCGAGTTTTTGTCAAAATAAATTTTATAAATATTATTTTCTGATTAAGTTTAGTACGTTAGAATTTTTGGACGTATCGGATCGTGACGATTTTGTGCCGAGCTACTTTTTCGTCGTCCGATTTCCGTAACGTCGTATCGCGTCGGAAAAGCGCGTATTTTTTCCTCCCTTCCCTCTCATAACCGATCTCTCTCTCTCACTTTAGCAAAATATTTCTTTTTATATAGTTTTTACTTTTCACCTACTACTATTACTAACACTATTCAAACCTATACACCTATTTTAACCTAAAGTGTTATATCTTATAACAAATAAAATCTCTCATCTCCTCCCTCCCCTCATAATTTCGGCAGCCTTCCCTCTCTCTCTCCCATCTTCATCTTCTTCCTCCATTGTTGAAGAAAGCTCCAAGTTCTTGAAGAAGAAATCACACAAGTCATCATCCAATCATCAAAACCTATTACTTCCTTTGTTAAATCTCAAGGTATTCATCTCCCCCATGTTTCTATCCAATTGGATTCCCCTTCTTTTTATTTTTCTTCTTGGATCGAAAATTTAGGATTGATGAACTAGGTGTTTTGATCTTCGATTACTGAAATTAGTTGTGATTTGATGTGAATTCTAGGATCAAAATTGAAGAAAAATCATGAACCCTAACTCTATGCCAATACCGAAATTTTAGGGGTTTGTGTAGGATTTTTGGAATTCTTCAATTGATGATAAAATCATGCTTAGGAAGTGTTCAATTAGTGATTAGAACCAAGAGAAATCGAAAGCCCTTTGTTTGATGAAACCGATTTAGGGTTTAGGGTTTGAAATTGGGGGGTTCTTGCTTTTTAATGTGTAATCGAACTTCAATTGATTAATGGATGATATAATAGTGTAATTAAGAGATAAATGCTGTTGATTAATGAAGAAAATCACTCTCTTAATCTTTCTATCAATACCGAAATTTATTAGACATTTAGGGGTTTGATATGGCTTGGTTTAATTGATGAAATGATGATAGAATATGGTTTCTAATGATGTTAGTTGATAATGGGAATTTATTTAGAATTTTCTAAAATTGTTTTGTGGGATGTAAGAGACGAAGAACTCGTCGTAAGTTAAGATATAGTATTGATGTGAAGTGATTATATGCATGAAAATGATTCTCGTTAGATGTTGTTTAATGACGTAAAATTTGAATGAAATCCGGCAACTTTGAAAATTGTGTAAGAGACGAACAATTAGTCTTAATTAATAACCGAGAAGTCAAATGAGAATTTTAACTTGATATTATTGTTTATGATGGACTTGGGAATAATTTTTTAGTTGACGTCATGAGCTTTCGAGCTATTATAGTATGAGTTATAGTGATAGTCGAGAACTAGAATGAGAAATTTGATAACTTGTTTGTTTAGTACTTGTTAGTTGAAAGCCGACGTTTAGAACGTCGTGCTTTTGGACGAGTTTTGAGAAGGAGTTCATCACGTACGGGGGTACGTGTTGACTGCCTTAAGGGTCAAGTTTCATAAGAAATCGAATACGAGAACTTAGAACGAACCTAAAGACGTTATACGTCGATTCTAACGAGCAACTAGGGTTAGCGCGGCAGTTTTGCGACCCTCGCCGGAAACTGTAATAACTTTTAGCTCGTTTATCGGATTTGCAATCCGTAAATTGGAACGTAAACTAGACATCCCAAGCTTTCCAACGGTATAGGGCTCATCCCCTGTTTCCAGATTCCCTGTTCTGGGCAGTCCCCAGAGTTACTGCCTTGTGCAGTGAATTTTCAGATTTCATTCTTCTAAGTTGTTTTGTTCACGACTTAGTTTCTTTCGATCGTCTAAGCCGTAATAACTTGACGACTATTTTCCTACTGACCCTAGAGTCAAGAAAGGAGCCTTGAGTGCTAACCGAGACGAGTTGGTACCTCTTATCCGTTAAAGTAAAGAAGTTTAGTTAAGCGAGAAATTGTCTAAATCGTCTAAAGAACTAAAACTTAATTTCCTAAGTTGATTTCTTTTCCAACTTAGTTCCTTTTGATCTTTTAAGTCGTTTTAAGCTATCGAATACCCTCTCTACTGACCTAAGAGTCGAGTATGAGACCTTTCGAGTTCTAAACGGGATTTGTTCGAGTCTCGTTCCCGTTTAATTAAAATGAAACTAGTAAGCGTGCATTTGCCTAAAGAAATGAAACGACTAAAACCTATTTCGATTTTCTTTGATCGATTATCCTTTACGACCCGATTTTAAGTGTTATTATTTTATGATGAAGGAGGAAGCCAGCAGTTAGGAAAGGACGGAAGATCAGAAGATCGGAAGCTAGTGCTTTTTAGTTCTGTATTACAAGGTGGGCTTTTATATATGAAATAAAACGAGCAATGCTCTAAAACCTTTCTTTATCTCTTTTGATATCTGTGTTTTCAAGTGTTAATCATGGCATAAATTGTTTAAATATTTTATGTGAGTTCTCTTGTACCTATCTGAGTAAACCTTCGTGTTTTCCAGATTTATTAGTTAACGATCGGCTCTGAGTTAGCTGCTAAGTGCTTTCCAGAGTTAGTGCACTTTGTAACCTGTGGTGTATGTGATACCCTGTTGAGGGGTACCAGCCACGGTGAATGAGAATTGGTCAAGATTGAACGTAACATACCAGAAAAATGCTTGCGCAAGCTAATTTATATAAATGAGTTAGAAAAATGTTTAGTAGACACGGGTCTTTTTCAATAAACCCCCGATGTGCTACGATTATGAGATGCCTGATTATTTATACTTATGAATATGTTTTCGGCTACGTGCCCACTAAGTACTTTTGTACTTAGCCCTGCATATGTTTTCTAAATGTGCAGGTTGAAGCGATGGAAGCGGCGAAGGTTGAATAAAGTTGTCCTAGGAAGACTTTAGTTAGTATTAACCACTTTTCCGCTGCAAAACTCTAGTATTTTGATGAACATATATGTACTCACTGTAGACTAAGATCTGTCTTATAACTTAGTTTATCTACCGTGTACTTTCAGTCATGTAATCCTTTGAGTTTAACTCTTCCTTGATGTAAATAAAGCTTTGCTCATAGTTTGTATGTTGTCTCTTATGTATGTATGTTCAGTTAGTCCCCTTCTTCCCCGCTTCTTTAATCCAACCCCAGTCGCACCCCGGCTTCTGCCGTCCCTCGGGATTTGGGGCTGTGACATTTCGAGTTGAGGTTCCCATCAGCCGAGAATTGGCCAGTGTACCTAATTAATTGGCAAATTAAAAATTAATTATTTTTTATCAAATTACAAAAAAAAGTTATTAGACTATTTCAAATTTTAATTCGGTTAATCAATAAATTAGCCAAATTATTTTGGAACCATTTATTCGGCCAACTAATAAATTGGTTTCGTACAAAATAAATTATTTATTCTACTAACTAATAAAGTGTCCAAAATAAATTAAATTAATTATAAAAATATTTTTATTTATTAAGCCGACTAATAAATAAATTGGTCAAATAAAAACGGTGGAGCAGAAAATATGAGAAAATACACATTGTTTCTAGATATTTTTAGACTTTTCAATAGAGGAAGTTTCATTGAAAAACCGATGTGGGATACAAGATTTTAGTAGATATTTTGAAATCTATTATTTTATATTTAAAAATTAAAAACATTGAGAATTTAGATGAATAGGATATGAGTAATTTGGGGGGTGCCACATATAATTTTTGCAAAGCTAGAATCATTATTGATTTTCAATTTAGATTGAAGAATTTAGATAAATATGAATGGAGAATTAAGAACGGTGTCTCGCATGTTTTTTTCAAAGCAAAGATCGTTTTCCTTTTATTAATATATTTTAGATAAATAGGAATAGAGGAATTTGGGGGTGCCACAAGAATTTTGCAAAACTAAAACCGTAATCGTTTTAATAATATCTACGGTGGTAAGCTTGGTGAGAAATCACAAACCATGATCAACTATTTTCAGGTAAAATCTTTGTCCAATGTTATATGGATTATTAAGTATGATGAATAATATAAATATGATAAATATTGTTTTTAAATTCAGAAAATTTGAGAATTTAGATAAATCTGAATGGAGGATTAAGAGCTTTGTCCAATGTCATCTGGAGTATTCAATATTTTTTAAGAGCCAATTATTTTCTTTTACTTGTGCTTAGTCGAGCCAATAATATAAATATAATTATTTAGCCAAATTAATTTGGTATTTATAAAAGTAATTATATATATTTATTTCATAAATTTAATTATCGACCAAAAGAATATTAGTCAAATTAAATTTCCAAATAAAAATTATAACTATTTATTTGGTCAATTAACTAATCGGTCAAATTAAATCGGTGGTGTAAATGATGAAAACAAATAAACATTGGCTCTAAGTATTTATAGGATTTCTAATAGGTGGGTTTCATTTAAAAAGCGACGTGTGATGAAAATTTGTAATGATTATAGTAGAAATATAAAATAAAAAGAATATAAATATGATAAGTTGTAATACCCTCACCTTTTATGAGTTTAAATTCTCATCTTCAATGTGCTTATATGCTCCTAGGGTGTCTAATAATGTGCCTTTGTGTGAAAAGAATTTACTAGAAAAGAAAATTTTTCGTGAAATTGCCAAAATACCTTTATGTGCTTAATATGTGATTTTCTCGTTTTTGTTATTGAATCTAAGATGTGATGAAGTATTTGACCACACTATAACAAAAAATAGATATCGCGACACATATTTAGAAACGTTTTTAGTAAGTGCCTCAAAATTTATTATCGGGCACTTGGTTACGTATGTGAAATTTTATAAATATAATGAGACACTTATGAAAAATCGCGCTCAAATTTTGCTAATTATGATTTGAGATTTGACAGTCGGAATAATTCGCGCTTTTCACACTTCTCTTTTATCATCGTGTGATAAACAAAACCCTTCTCTATACGCCATAAAACCGCCTCTTTTATCTTCGGCTCCTGCCATTCCCTGGCCTTCCGTCGTCCGCCGTCCACGGTCCATCGTCCACCCATCTCTTCTAGATGTCTTGTATCTATTCGGTTGAAGGGTGGAGGGTTTCTCTTTGCTCTCCAGGTCTCGAAAATATCTGCTGATAACGTCGTCTTCCTTCGCTTAGATTCGTAGCTCCGATCTTGAAGGATTGATTCATCTCTAGCCGTGGTGGCTGCCAACGCACCGACCACCATGAAAGAAACCCTAGCGGTAACCCCAATTTCCGCAAGTTATTAATATCGAGTTTGTTAGAATTTCTCCTACTCATCCGCTCTGTTTACTTTTGTGACTGCTAATTCGAAACGTTTTTCTTAATTTCGATAAGTGTTTGCTCGATTTGATGCATTGGTAGTTGTAAGTTGCAGGGGATTCTCAAATTCGTATTTAGAATATATTCTCAGATATGTTGGCATTGTAAGGCTTCTATAATACTAATCTTGTTGTTAGTTAATTTTGGAATAGCTTGGAAATGGGGTAATGGTATTCTGATATTTGAGAATGTTCGTATCCCAAGAGATCAGATGTTAATGTAGTGCTTTTGGTTACATTTCATATGAGAACCGAAAGGACATCTCAGAGTTTAATGAAAGCATTGGCTGAGGTAGGTGCTTATTTATCACATCTCTCTCTATCTTTCTAGTTCTCTGTAAAGAAATATATATAAGTTGAATGTCTGAACACAATAAGTGCAGGTCAATTGGATAAGTACTAGTTTTATTGGCTTAACCTCAAACATACATGAACTGCAGTGGAGAATCGGTTTGTCCTCCAACCTATGCTCATTACATTTATGTAGTTCTTAATGTTTGATAAAGTTGTCACTTGCTAAGGAGTAGTGCTCTTGTGCTTTTGAAGTACTTTATCTTTGACTAAGTGTTGTTGCTTGGAACTTCAGTTATGGATGCTATAATTTGTAAAACCAGAGTTTTCTCTAATTATAATGTGTCGTACTCATCTTAATTGTTCATAGAGCTAGAGTTTGTTAAATGTATATATCAAGCAGGACTTTTCATACCAGAATCAAGCATAAATGTACTGAGTATTTGAGCTAAACTTCTATGAATTTACCCTCAGAGAGGTACTATGCGATGTTAGGCCTTTGTGTATTGTGGAGTGTTTAGATACTTTTTCCTTTAGAAAACTAATTTGGCTGCATATTATCGATTGCCCATGCGCCATATCGCACTAGTCAGCTCATTAAAATTTTACATAGAATGAAATAGTCCTCTCTTTGATTTATTATATAAATAAACAAGCAACTACATTCAACCATACTCTACAAGTCTGACTTTCTTTTTAGTTGAATTTTGTTTTGACTAAATTGTGTCATACTTGCGATTCGAGGAGATAATAATCAAGCTAGTTGTTTATAATAGGCAATAGGGCTATAAAGGAACGTTTAAAAAAAGGGGGGGATTAAGCTTGGTTTATTTGGAAATTACTAAGACTTGAGCTTCCTATTTGATTTTTACAAAGCCTCAGGCCAGCTTTACTTGGGATTTGTTATTATGTTTGGACTTGGTTGAATTTGATTATTGAACTTGTAAACCACTCGAGCTCAACTCATTTGTAGCATTTATCAAGTTAAACAAGCTTAGTAGGATTTGGTATATTAAGCATGTAGCTGACATCGATATTGTTGAGGCATCATGTTTGGATTATCCAGATTCTTAATTCTTGACGTTTTATTCAATCATTTAGTAATCAAATTTATCCTAATATATATATTGGGAAAGGTGAATAGTGCGTTAGAACAAGGTGCAGAGGTGGCGACGATGCTTATACTATAAAGATTCACGGGTCGGATACAAAATTCAATCTTGGGCAGAAATACAAGTAGCATCAAATTTTGATTGGATTGATGTTGTTAGAACAAGGTGTAGAGGCGACAGATGTTTATTCTACATATGGTGTTGTTTTTGCATTTCTTACACTATAGAAGAAGATTTAGGACTTTTTAGTGTTTCTTGCTTATGTTGGGATTTGGGAATGAATGGTGAGACATGATATTTATGAATAGTTAACACATTTGTATTGTTCTTATTGAAATGTTGATGACGTTGCATATTTTAGTAAAATGATTATTTATATAAATTGCAACGCATTTATGTTACATGCGTCGTACTTTTACTATTTAATGATATACGCACAAGTGACCTGTAGCATCAATTTGTGGACATATATAGGGTTTTGATGCTACAGCTCAAAGTTTAATTTCGCCACAAATAAGTGTCCCAAAACAAAAATTTGGGATATATAATGAAATTTGAGGCTACACATTTTGTGCCCCGATATTTATATAAAAGACACAAATAAGTGTTCTTATATATCATTTGGAGGCACAAATAAATATCTCTAAAAGTCAAAAAAGTTACAGGGACGATTGGAGCGCACGTTAGCGTAACAAGCTTAGCGTACGCCATCAATAGCGAGGGGACAAAGAGGCCGGCCAAAGAAAATCATTGTCACCACTGGAGCTGTGAGAACTACACCAGGGAATTCAGGGCAACTTAGCGGAGGATCTCAACAAGGAAGTATAATGGAACAGGAACCAGCTAAATCCAATGGAACAGTACATTTCCCACCGGAATCTTCGCAGGCTGCCATCGCTAGAGCTGAGAAGATGATTGAAACAGAGCAGACTATTCAAGCGGAGAAGAAGATGGAGGAAGAATCTATGCCGACACCTCGCGCTGGTAAGGGACTTAAACTAGGTTTTATCCCTCCGACTTTAAAAGATGGAATTCCAGTAGCTTGTTTGGATAGATCTGCAATAGAGATTGAGAAACTGAAATGGAGACATGCTATTATCCTCTATGTGATAGGAGACTCTCCTTCCATCAACTATATCCGTACGTTTCTCTCAAAACAATTTGCTATATCAGATCTAAAAATATTTTTCCATAATGAAGGATATTTCATCATTCGATTTAAATCTATGGATGAACGTAATGAAGTTCTCTATTCTGGACCACACACTCTGGAAATAGGTCTGTTATTGTTAAATCCTGGGTAGAAAACTTCAGTTTTAAGGATGAAATTTTGAAGGAAGTTCCTCTGTGGGTACAACTACCTAATCTCCCTTTCAATTGCTGGGGTGCAGATTCTTTGAGTCGCATAGGTAGTGTGCTGGGAACACTTCTTTATGCTGACGATTATACATCCTCTCTGACTAGAATTTCATATGCACGACTGCTAGTGGAGATTGATGTAACACAGGCCCTGAAATATGAGGTACAGATTGAAGGAGAAAATGGAAATCAAGTAGTACAGAAAATTGTATATGATTGGGTCCCTCCTTTTTGTAAACGATGCCAAGTTGCAGGGCATGACTGCTTGTGGAAGAGAGAACCAGAGCAGAAAACTAGGCCTACAAGAAAGGAATGGAAGCCTAAACCACAACAAACAGGGCAACAACAAGAAACAAGAGAAAACTATCATGATAATGTCCCAAAAAGTGCTGGAGAAGGAGAGATGAATCTGTGGAATGTGCCAAGGAAAACTAGCACAAACTTCTCTGTGCAAATAGGGGGAATTGATATCTCCACTGCAAATACATATCAAGTGATAGGAAATGATGTGGAAGAAGCAGAAATTGGAATAGGCGGGGACCTTATCCCCTTAGTGGACAAATGAATCTCTTATTTTGGAATATTAGGGGTTGTAACAAACCCTTTAAGCAGAAGGAACTCAAAACCTTCTTGCTAAAAAATAAAATAGATATAGCAGGCATCTTTGAGACAAGAGTAAAGGAGGGGAAGTTCAATAAGATAAGTAGTAAGGTGAATCCTCAATGGCAGTTTATAGCTAACTATTCTACAACTATTAATGGACGCATATGGGTGGGATGGAATCCCAGGAAGTTAGATATTCAGCTACTGTCTTCAAATGCTCAAGGCATGCTGTGTTGGATCACTGAACTTGAAAGTGGGAAGAAGTTCCATCTAGTAGCATAGCAGTTTATGCTTTGAATTCTATGGATCAGAGGAGAAGCTTGTGGCAGTATCTGGATGAAGTTAAGATGAGAGTAACAGGCCCTCTAATAGTGGGAGGGGATTTCTACACTATTCTAAGTAGTGAAGAAAAATCTCAAGGCCAACCAGTAACAGAGATGGAAACAAAAGACTTTGCTGATTGTTTGGAGAGAAATGAATTATGTCAAGTAAGAATGGTGGGAGGGCAATTCACTTGGTGTAATCAACAAATAGGGGACCAGAGAATCCACACTCTTCTTGATAGGTATTGCAAATGTGGAATAGTTCAGAGCTTATTCAGAGGTACTTGTTGAAGTTTTGGAAAGGAGTGTCTCTGACCATTGTCCTCTCCTACTCAGATTTGAGCAGATTGGAGGTACTAGAAACACTCCATTTCGATTTCTAAATGTTTTGGCAGATCATCCTGACTTCTTGTCTATATTGGAGTTAGCTTCTACATAGCAGTTTCATGGCAACAAGATTCTAAATCTCTGGCAAAGATTGAAGAGTTTAAAACAACCACTGAAACAGCTTAACACAATCCACTTCAAGAAAACAGCAGATAGAGTCAAGGACTTGAGGTTCCAACTCCAAACAATTCAGCAACTCCTCAGTCAGGATAAACTGAATGAGAACTACATAGAACAGGAGAAACATGCTTTATCAGAACTGGAAAAATGGAGTGGAATAGAGGAAAAGATATGGCATCAAAAGGCTCGGGTTGACTGGATCAAGTTAGGGGATAAGAACACTAAGTTCTTTCATTCCTATGCAAAGGCAAGATTGAGTAGTAAAGCCATCAAATTACTTGTCAGATTTGATGGAAGTAGATGTGGTAATCAAAAGGAAATAATGGAAGAAGTCAGAAATTTTTATGTGAATCTGATGGGAGTGCAGCTCATTCTATCCCACAAGTTGATAAAACAGTGGTGAATAGAGGACCCAAACTCACCAATACTCAGTCTCTATGTGCAGCTGTTTCTCCAGAAGAAATAAAGGAAGCTTTATGGAGTATGGATGCCAACAAAAGTCCAGGAATGGATGGATACAATGTATTCTTCTACAAAAGAACTTGGCAAATTCTAGGGAATGAGGTAATAGCTGTTGTTCAAAGTTTCTTTATTACTGGTAAGTTACCACAAGCAGTGAACTCTACATTAATTACCCTCATGCCTAAGATTCCAAACCCCAGCTCAATCAAGGATTATAGGCCTATTGCTTGCTGTAGCATCTTCTACAAGATCATTTCCAAGGTCATAGCCAATCGACTTAAGAAAGTACTTGGCTCTTTGATTAGTGAAAGCCAATCTGCTTTCATTAAAGGTCGACTCATTCATGATAATATATTGATGAGCCATGAACTCATTAAAGGATATTCAAGCAAAGGAATTTCTCCCAGGTGCATGATCAAAGTGGATATTCAGAAAGCATACGACTCAGTTGAGTGGCCGTTTCTCCACCACTTGTTACTGGATTTGGGGTTTCCAAACAGATTTGTACAGTGGATTATGGAGTGTATCAAGATTGTGTCCTACACCATCAGTGTGAATGGAGAACTTACACAACCATTTATGGCAAGGAAAGGATTGAGACAAGGAGATCCTATCTCCCCTTATCTCTTTGTTCTTAGCATGGAATATTTGAGTAGATGTTTGATTGAGCTCAAGGAGGATGGATATTTCAATTTTCACCCGAGGTGTAGGAAATTTGGGCTAACATATGTATGTTTTGCAGATGATTTGCTGCTATTTACAAGAGGAGATAGAACTTCAATCAGGAAGCTTTTGAACTCCTTTAACAAGTTCTTTGAAACTTCTGGTTTGAAAGCTAATCCCATTAAAAGTAACATATATTTTGGAGGCGTTTCAAGTAGAGAACAAGAGGAGATCCTATCAGAATTTGGACTGGCAAGGGGAGAGCTCCCTTTCAGGTACTTAGGTGTTCCTCTATTAACTAAGAAGCTGACAGTGAGTCAATGCCATCCTCTTATCAAGAAAATTTTGGATAGAGTTGATAACTGGACATCGAAGCTCTTATCATATTCAGGAAGGCTCCAACTTATCAAATCTGTCCTTTTTAGTGTTTTTGCTCCCACAAAAAGTGATACAGCTTATTCAACAAGCATGCAAGTCTTTCTTGTGGTCTGGAACTTCAAACATCACAAAGAGAGCATTGGTGGCTTGGGAGTACATGTGTCAACCCAAGTCAGCTGGTGGTTGGAATATTATTCATCTCAAGAGCTGGAATCAAGCCACAATCTGTAAGTTGTTTTGGAATTTGGCTAAAAAGCAAGATAAAGCATGGATAAGATGGATTCATGAATTCTATATAAGAGGAGATGATATCACCACCATGAGAGTTCCTCAACAGGCTTCATGGGTGGTAAAGAAGATCATTGAGGAAGATAGATCATTGAGGCCAGGAAGATAGATCATTGAGGTAAAGAATATACAACAAACGACTATGGGATTTCAAGTACTTCAGGAAAATAGATTTTCTACTCGACGGATGTATCAAGCTCTGCATGGCCAGTCAGTCCAAGTTCCTTGGCATAGAATAATCTGTAATAATATAGCTTCTCCTAAATGCTTATTCATCATGTGGTTGGCTCTATTGGGAAGGTTATCAACATGCGATAATCTCAGCAAAATTGGTATAAACTGTGATCAGGTTTGCATTTTATGTGGAGATGAGAATGAGAGTATACACCACCTCTTTTTTGAATGTGTCTACTCTGATCACGTGTGGAATGCTCTTGTTCAATGGTGTGGCCTTTCTAGCAGACATCAAGGGTGGGATCAGGAAAGAAACTACCTCATCACACAATGTGGATCCAACACGGGACGTCAAGGCATCTATAGAGTCATTGTTTCTGTGGCAATTTACTTTGTGTGGAAGGAGCGTAATGCACGTCGCTTTCAGCAAAAACATGCATCAGTTGAGGAGGTGGTGAAGCAATGCCAGATGCATGTGGCCCTTGCTTGTGCGAAGGAGAAGAAGCTGATGAGATTTTTGAAGAATTAAAGCTTAGAAAGCTGGCTTCGTATAGTTGTTGTCTGGTTGTTGCGTTTTGCTGTATTTGTATGGCTTGCTGTAATCTTCTTACAATTGGTGAAATGAAATTTCTATTTAACCAAAAAAAAAATATCTCTAAAAGTTTATCAATACGTTTTTAAACATATAAAGGGCATTTGTATGTGTCGCGAAAACTCAATCTTGAGGCACATTTGAATGCCCTGAAAACTACTTGTGTGGAGGCACTTAAAAAGTGTCCCAAACACTATTGGGACACGATACTTGGAGGCACATGTCAAATGTGTCCCGAAACTCATAAGTGCCCCAATAGAGCACATTTGGGGACACTTTTTTGGTGTCCGGAAATCCCTTTTTTGTTGTAGTGGCGTGAGAATATGAGTTTAGGAATGAAAACAAATTTCGGAAAGTTTCAAGAAAAATTACTTTTTGATGAATAGTAACTTTTGTCGACATTTCACTATTTATCGACTTTTTCCAAATTTCGTTAGAAAAGTTGTTAGGAAATTAGTAAAGGTTTTGAAAGATACCAAAACCCCAACTAACCCCAACCGACTAGATGAATGCCTTTAGTCTGATCTTAGCTAGAGCTCACTGTTCAAGCGTAGGGATTTTTATCTTTACCGGAGTCAAGCAGAAGAAGTCAGTCGGACTAAAGAAGGAGATCCGTGAAGAACTCAGCTGAGGCCCAGACTCAGCTGAGACCCAGACTTAGCTGAGGGTTCAGACTTAGTTGGGACTCAAGTTCAGTTGAGACATCAACCTCAATTGAAGCACGAACTTAGTTGGACAGCAGCTCAGTTGACTCCTCAACTGAACCACGCAGCTGAAGGCATACAGTTTAGTGTGAAGAGAAGTTGTGTCGAAGTCAGAACGATGCTGAAGACGGAGGATTGCAGTCGAGATTTTGAATCTACTCGGGAGAACAAGTCAGCTAGAAAACATTCTAAAAATGGGCCGACAACAGCGACGTGTAAAAAGCAAAGGTCGCAGTTACCATTTTTTGGAAAGTTACCAGTAAAGCATGTGGAGTGCAATGCTTTTGGCAGAGATCAAACGGCTCTTTCCAACGGCTAGTTTGAACTCCCTCTATAAATAGAGGTCTCCACACCAAAGCAAAAATAGGGCGATACAAGCAAAGAAAAAGCACGCCGAAGTGCCGAGAGACAACACAAAGAGAGAAGCAGCATAAGCAGCTTATCACCTCTCTCTCTCTCTCCAAGCAAGAAGATCGGTGAAGTCCAGTTGAAGTACAGTGATTTCTCTCATGTTATTCCCCCTAGCCTCTCAGAAGTTCCCTGTCCTGATTGAGACTAGAGATTTGGTCTTTGCTTGTTTTGTATCTTCTCAGACTCTCTCTTTCAAGAGATTGAGTTCGCATCCTTTGGTTGAAGCCTCCATTTACCTAAAGTGTTGACAACTTCCTTGTTGGATTCTCCCCTAAATCCAAACCTTAGGTCTGACTTTGAACCCGAAATCAAAGTCATCAGGTCCTTTGGAACTCGTGATCCAATACCAGGTCCCTTGGAACCCGTAATCCAATACCCGGTCCCTTAGAACCCGGAATCTAAGGATAGGTGTACACTTACCCGGAAAACTGTTGTAAGGTCTTGTTCGAACCTGGAATTGAACTGGTTAGGTTTGCTTGGAACCCAAAATCCAAGTGGGGCGTTTGGTAAACACGCTTAAGCTTATCAAGGGGATTACTTCCCCAAAAAGGAAGTCGTGGATGTAGAAGGTTGATCTCCGAACCACGTTAAAATACTGTATACTTAATTTCTGTAATTTACATTCAGTATTTTAAATTTAGTACCTAACCTACTGACCCAGCATATGTACTGCACTAATTTGGGAACTTGACATTCCCTTTTCATAAAGGTTTCAGTTTTTGTAATGAGTCTAATTTCCACCATCTTCCGCTTTGTAAAACTATTTAAAACCTCAGTTGGTACATTCAGCTGAACTTCAGGCATAGGAGCCAGCTGAGCTACCAAAGGTGTGATTGGCTCCAGCTGAGCAACTCAGTTAAAGAGCTACTCCAAACTGACTCTTCCAGTTGTTGAGTAAACTAACCTGAGGAGTATATCTCAGTGAAAAGACGTTAAGCAAAACAAAAATTGCTATTGGTGTATTCCCTCCTCCTCTGTACACCAGTTACTCTGATAGAGATCCAATTAAAGTGTATTCTCGGTGGAAGAATATGGTAAAGGAAGCAGCAACAACAAATTAGTTCTCGGCGTTCTTTTTATTATTAGCATTTATTTGTTTTACTTTGGGCTTTATGTTATGCATGGGCCTAAGAACTACTTAGTATTTATATTTCATTATTTGCGTTAGTTAGGGTTATCTTTTTGAGGATTTGGAATTTCGGCAGTAGCTACGCTATGAACAGGGCATAGCTTATTCAGCTTTGTGGCCTCGGTTTGAGGTGTTTATCCTTCATAAATTTAGTTTACTTGTTCCCTATCGTTTTCACTCTATCAAATTGGTCCGACCTCCGTTTTATGCCCTTAACCAGACTTCAAGCACGGATGGAGAAGGCGATAGAGGAATTGCAGTCGGCAGTGGCAACAGTGACTTTTAGGGTTTCCCACGTCGAGGGTACGTTGAGTAATCATGATAGTCAATTTAAAATAATTTTTGAGAAATTGGACGGGCTTGAAGCATCCCTAAAGACTCAGGAATCTACACCCGGTACCCACCAGTCCGAGGGCAGTGGTGGAAGCGTCTAGTGATCCTCTAGCTGCAAGTGCGCCGCGTATGGACCTGCCGCCGTTTGATGGGACAGATCCTGTCGCTTGGCTCGCACAAGCTGAGCAATATTTCCTCGTGCACCGGACACCGGTGTCCGATCATGTTCAATTGGCTCTCGTAGCCATGTCAGGACGTGCAATGTTTTGGGCTCAATGGGTGCTGTGGCGATCAACAACTATACCATGGAAATAATTTTCTGCAGACTTGGTGTACCGTTTTGGCGACAGCTCTGCCCTTTACGCCTATGAAGCCATGCAACTCACGTGTCAAATAGGATCATTAGAAGATTTTGTGTCCTTATTTGAGGAGCGGGTCGCTCAACTACCAGCTTTACCAGAAGAACAATACTTAGGCATGTTCTTAATAGGCCTAAAACCATATCTTCGGGATCGACTGCCTGAGTCTGAATGTAGCGATGTTTATGTATCCATCAGAGCTGCCCAGAGACTTAACAGATCGGGCAAAACTCACAACGTGCCCCATAAATCAACATTTAGCTCGGGCATGTTTCCCCGACCCACATCCACTTTCCAGACTTCTGTGACAAAGTCGAGTGGCCAACCACCACTGGGATTGGGGGGTTCATCACTACCTTCGTCGAGGCCATAGGTCAACCGCAATACATGCCACCTCACTGAGGCTGAGGTTAGAGAGCTTCAAGCCAAATGAAAGTGCTACCAGTGTGGTTTGAACTACAGCCCCTTACACAGATGTCAAGCCAAATCGTTGGCGATCATCCTCGATCTCGAAGACAATGATTCGGAATCCAAATAGGAGGCCCCCACGCTCGAGCAGGCCGGCACTATTGAGGACAAGGACACGTCGTGTGACTTGAAAGAGCTGCAATTTTCTCGGATGTCTTCCAATGGGTTTGATGGTGCTCAGACCTTGAAGTTCTTTAGCCGTGTGGATGATCGTCTTTTATTGACCATGGTAGACAGTGGAGCAAGTCATTATTTCATTGTCGATCACGTAGTCCAGGCTATGGGTTAGGCCATTGACAACACGTCAACATTCACAGTCAAGCTGGGGGATGGAACAAAAGTTTAGACCAGGGGTGTTTCTCATGCAGTTCCTTTTCTCATCTGTGATCATTTATTTTCCATCACTTGCTATGTGTTTCCTCTACGCAGTGTTGACGCAATTCTGGAGGTATCATGGCTTGCCCCATTAGGTGATGTCGTCGCTAATTGGGGAAAGCTCTCTATGCGGTTCTACGTGGATGGCAAGGAGATACGCTTGCATGGGGACCCATGGGGACCCCACCTTGACTCGTCGGGCCTGTGTATGGGCTGACCTACGTTCATTGGAGGCAGATGATGAAACGTGGTTGTTACGGACCATGGATGCAATATTCCAAACTTTTCTAAGTTCTTAAGTGCGTATTAATTAAATTAATATGCCTATATGATGAGTTTTGAGCACTAAAAATTTTTCGCGAAAATAAATTTTTCTGTGAAATGACGAAAATGCTCTTATGTGCTCTAATATGATTTTTCTCATTTCAATTATTCGAATTGAGTATGTGATGAATTGTGTGAGCTTATTAATGTGAGTTTAAGCTTGAGTATGAATTTCGGAATTTTCTGAGAACTTTTATTTTTAGATGATTAGTAACGTAAACCGAGAAATCCATATTCATCGACCGACTCCGAATTTAGTCTAATTAGTTTCATTGAAATCTAGAATTTATTTTAAGACCTTTGAGATAAGTCGGGGAATTTTCCGAGATGATTTGAGTGAGATTTAAAAATAAATTGCTTGACGACTCGTTTAGTCGAGCAGTTTTTATGAACTTATTCGTTAGAAGGAATCTTGGCATAAAAATTAGATTATTGGATTCCTTAAATTATTTTGAGAGATATATGATGAATTAGAGAGAATTTAGACGTCGAGAAAGAGACGAGAAGGGTTATTAAAAGTTTGAGGGAATAAAATAAAATGACGAGGATATTTTCTACCGAAAAACTTTTATTTCCGGGTATAAATAACAGTTAAAAATTTCATTCCTATCTAAAATAGTAATAAAAAATCCTCTAACACTCTCACTAGAGAGAGTGTGCCCTACTCTCTCTCTCTCATTCAACCACATATGTACTCCTTTCTCTCTCAAATCTCTCCCTCTCGATTCTCTCTTCTCTCTCTAATCTTTCTAAATCTATTAGATTCCCCACATGTTAAATGCATCCACTTGCATCTTTATCTTACACTCCATCCTTGTCTCTATCACATCTCTCCATCCTCACAAGCAACAAGCCAAAGCTTCATCTCTCTCTCCTCTTCGACAACTTCACTGCCGAGAAGCATAGCAGCAGCAAACCAGTAGTTTGCAGCTCTTTCTCTCATGTTTATCACCTCCATGTCTTCATAAACTTCACCTTAACACTCTAGAGATCATCCCCTACATCTCCATCATCTTCCAAAGCCTTGAAATCTAAGAAGAACAGCTGCACAGCCGTGCCTTTCATCGACGAACAGCTTCTTGATGAAATCATGCTTCATGCTTGAGGATCCTATGACATATATCACCTCCTTCATATCTAAGATCATCTAAGAAGTAAGTTCTATCTACTTCATTTCATTTTCAAATCTTGAAATAAGCTTAGAAACTCCATCACTTCCATCGATTTTCTTGAAAAAAAATGAGGATTTGTTCCTTATTTTTGAAAGCATGATCTTGATATCTTGCATACCTTTTCATGCAAGGAAAGGAGCTACAATATATCATCTTTCATCCTCCAAGCAAGCTAAATCCAAGCCAAAGAAGAGCTTAAGTTATTTATTTAAGTATGATTTCATTTCATTCATAAGTTGTATATGTATATATGTAAACCAAGAAAATAAGGAAAAAATGCATGGTTTACTTTATGCATAAGATAACCTTAGGGTTATGATGGTGAGATGATGATCAAAATGAGGTTAAAAACATGATTTATGAGTTAAAAAGATGAAAGAACATAAGATAGGTAAAAACCTCTAAATCGATTAAAAAGAGAAAATTAGGGAAAATAAGTTCTTGACTAGTTTTGATGCTTATTTGATGATATGATGATGATATATGCTTATAATGATTTTTCATGTGATTTATATGCATATATGTGTTGATGATAATTTTTGGTGAATTTATTGAATTTTTAATGGATTTACTCGAATAAAAATAGAGAAAATATGAATAAATTATGATTTATGAATTTTATGAGTAATATGATGTTTATGAGTATGATAATATATAAAGATATGATCTAGATGTGTTTTTAAGTCATAATATGAATTTTATGAATTTTTACATAAAATTTGAAATATGTGATATTATGAGGAAAAAATGATTTTTGATGATTTTTGATGATTTTTGATAAAAAATGATGATGATGATGATGATGATGATGATGATGATGATGATGATTATGATGTTAAGATGTGTTAGAAAATTTTTGAGTAAATTTTGAGCATGAAAATTTAGAAATATGATTTTTAGTATTTTTATGAAATTTTTATGAGTAAATTTGAAGAAAAATAAATAAAATAGGTTTAAAAATAAATATGATGTTCTTGATGATAAAATGAATTTTCGAAGATGTTTTCTTCATATTCATAAGAGAAACTTGAAGATTTGAAGATAAATTAAATTAATTAGAAAAATAGTTATTTTTAGATATTATTTCGAAATATATATATATATATATATTATATTATATATATATATGAGGCAAATCGTAATATGTCATTACCCTACATGGTAATAACAAATTTTGTCAAAAGTTCACTTTTGACAAAATTTGGGTAAAATTGTACCCAATTTGACTCAAATACCCTTATAGGGTATTGGAGTTTGTACGGTAAAAATTCAAATACACAACTCATTCTCTCTCATTCCCTCTCATCTCTCATTCTCTCTCCACGTCTCCATCTCTGTTCCATTTCTCCTCCTCCCCGCTCCATCTCTCTCCACCGCCATCGACCTCTCCTCCTCCGCGTCTCCATCTCTCTCCACCACCAACCACCTCCTAAAGCCCGACTACATGGCTCCGCGAACGAAGAAAACGAAAACCGCCGGAAAATCGCCGCAAAAAACCCTAAAAACGGCGACCACGAGCCAAACAAAAAAAACAACGGCGGCGACCACAGAAACCACCGTGACGAGACAGAGAACCGCCGCGACTCAGCAGACGAAGGACGCCAAAACAACTAGGTCTAAACGGGCCGAAGTTGCTCCGCCTTCGCGCGAAGAGGCTCCGCCGCAAGTAGAAGAAGCAGAGCAGACGGCGCCGCCGCGTGAAGAAGAAGAACAGCAGACGGTGCCGCCGCGCAAAGAACAAGCACAACAGACGCCGCCCGAGACTCGCGAAGAAGAAGCTGAAATCACAACTCCGCCGCGGGTAGAGGAAGAAGCACAACCGTCGTCGCCGCCGCCACGAGAGGAGGAAATACACCAGGTTGAAGATGGCGAGGAGGATGAAGCCGAGGAAGAAGATGTTTTCGAGCATTTGCCGGTAAGATTTCCAGATCTGAAATTTAAGGTGGTTGCATGTTTGATTATCACTTGATTTCGTACCTAGTTTGTTGAGTAGAATGGAAATTAGGGTACGATTTGCAGATCTATGAATTTGGGAGAAAACTCTACTCGTACACTGGGTACGTTTTGTGAAATACGTACCGGTAATACCAGATATATCATTACTGGAATTGAGGATATCTTCTTGTTGAATAGCTGAGATTGTTTATGCATGATGTATTTTGCATTCTGATCATTTGAATATGCCTTTGTTTTGTTAAAATTGATACGATTTTCCCAAATACGTACCAAGAAAACTAATATGTTTTAGTACACTCGGTACGCATTTTCAAAAACGTACCGAGTGTACCAGTTTTTAATTGTAGTATAGGTAAGAATTTATAAAAGCGTACCTACTATACAGGTACATTTGGTACGATTTGTATCAAATCGTACCAAGTGTGCCATTCTGAGTAAGATTTTGTAAAATCGTACTAGGTGTACCAGCATATAATAGGTACACTCGGTACGATTTCATCAATTCGTACCAGGTGTATCAGCGTAGACTTGGTACAATTGGTACGCTTTCATAAATTCGTACCAGGTGTACCAGCGAAGACATGGTATAGTTGGTACGATTTTCACAATTCGTACCAGGTGTACCATGTCGTGTTAGTACACTCGGTACGATTTTGAAAATTCGTACCGGGTTTTACCAAGCAGATTATGTCTAAAACAGTTCAAATGTATTCTTAATTGAATTGTTCTTTTTTTTATTATAGACCCGATGGAGATACAAGAGACTCAAGCTTGATGGTTTGAAAAACAAAACAATTACTCACGGTTATGAGTCCCTTGTTTACGACATCAGAAACTGCCTCATAGCAAGTGGCAACTCTACTTTGGACAAGCTGAAACAGTCCTGCCTGGGCCATTTTATGGGCATGGAGGACATGAATACCCGATCGGGGAAGGCCATCCACTGGATGGTGATTCGAGAGGTGCTTTCCTTCCCCCAGTATGATCCATCAGCTCTTTGGTTCAAGGTTGAAGGGAAGATCTTGCGGTTCAGCCGGCAAGAATTTGCATTGGTTAGCGGCCTGAAATTCGGCCCTGCAGATTTCGACCCCTACGCCGACCACATCATACCGCGATCATCATTGTACTCCCGAATATTCAGCAACCAAATGGTCACAGCTGCAGAGGTGTGAACACCTTTCACGAACAGGAAGTTTTTTCAAAGAAATCTGAAATAAAGATCAGCGCCGACGACTACTTGAAGTTGGCCAAAATTCTGTTGGCGGCATCGTACGTGCTGGGATTTGAGAATACCAAGAAGAAAATACCGGACTGGATGTGGGTCCTGGTTGAGGATGAGGAAGCATGGGAGAAATTCCCCTGGGGTAGCTTGTCGTTTCAAATGGTTGTCGATAGTTTCAAAACTATCGACACAGAAGATAAAAAGAACAAATCCGGCATCTCTTACCACATCAAAGGCTGCAGTTTTGCTTTATTGGTAAGTTCTTAAGAATAGGTAAAATTGGTATTTATTGGAAATCTTGGTACAATTTTACAATTACGTACCAAACATTACAGTTTGATACTGGTGAAACTTGGTACGAAATTAGAAAATCATACCAAGTTTTCCAAATATAAGTATAAGCTCTTGGAAAACTTGGTACGATTTCTTAATTTCGTACCAAATGTAATAGATCGAACTGGTAAAACTTGGTACGAAATTAGAAAATCGTACCAAGTTTTCCAAATATAAGTATAAGCTCTTGGAAAACTTGGTACGATTTCCTAATTTCGTACCAAACGCAACAGTTTAATCCAACTAAACTCGGTACGCATTTATAATTACGTACAAAGATTACAAAGTAAACCTATTGTATCTTGTATATGATTACATACTGATAAAGCTTTATTTATTAAACAAGGGTGGATATTTGAGGCTGTGCAAGCAATAGGAACAAAGGTGGAATTGAGATCCACCGAGAAGAAGATGCCTCGGATGTTGAGGTACAGATTCATCAGAGACGTAGAAATCCCCCCAGCAGAAGACATAAAATTGGTAAGATTTATTGTCAGATCTAATATTTATTTTAGTAAAGCTTGGTACGCATTCAAAAATACGTACCACTTTTACCATTGTCAAAGTCCTATACTTGGTACGAAATGACAAATACGTACCAAGTGTGCATAGATGGAATGGTAAACTTGGTACGAATTTATAATTTCGTACCAAGTGTACCAAGTGAAAGAAGCATGTGTTAGGTACACTCGGTACGAAATACGAATATCGTACTGAGATTACTTAAATAAATTGATATACCAAGTACGAATTTATAATTTCGTACCAAGTGTACCAAGTGAAAGAAGCATTTGTTAGGTATACTCGGTACGAATTAGGAATTTCGTACTTAGATTACTTAAATAAATTCGTACACTTGGTACGAATTTATAATTCGTACCAAGTGTACCAAGTTTGCAGACAGTTTATCTAACCATATTTTATACTTCTTAGACTCTTCACCAGCTGCTGAAGCCATCCAAAGCTGAAAAGCAAACACCATACTGGCTTTCTCTACAGAACGATGCAGAATTCGGAACATTTGCATTTAATTACGATCCGAATGATGCAAAAAAAAAAGAAAAAGAGAAGCAGTGGACAATGGTGAAGATGATGACGAGCCTTCCGCCAATGAAGCGGAAGCTGCCAACAAAGATGATCAAGACAATCTTCCTCCTCCTCCTCCTCCGCATACCAACATTGCATCCACCTCAACCGCTCCTCCTACCGCCGATACACGTTCCTCTATCATTGCAAACATAATGCAAGGGCTGGAAAGAGCGGTTCTTGTGAGAGAGATAGCAGAGGCAGCCGCAAATATGCTCATATCATGGCTTTCGGATGAAAGGAAGCAGTTCATGGAGGATGTTGGGAGCTATGTTGTGAACAAGCTCCAAGAGGAAGGGATAGTCCAACCCTTCACGGGTGCAGACTATACGTCTCCAACCTCTCCTCCTATCATTGACATCCAACCTGCAACAACAGAAGCAACAGCGGCGGATGGCGACATGAAAAGCGCGGAGAAAGAGCAAACCGAGGCAGCTGCCATGGAAAGCGACAAGACGATGAACGAGGCGGAGGGAGCAGCAGCAACAGAGCAAGCTGGAGGGAGGACGTCTGAGCAGGTAGATGACGAAAAGGTATAAGATGCATCTTGAGTAGATGCTTGGCAAAATTTGAATAATTTCTTGGTGTGTTAACATAAACAATTGCATCCTTTTTATTTTTCATGTTATGAACAAATATTTATTTTCCTGTTTATTTGAACATGTAACCGAATTTGTAATATGTTTGATGAATTATTTTTCATTAATTCATTGATCTGTATTGTAATTGGGTACGCTAGGTACGATATACAAAATCGTACCTGTTTCCACGAGTACGCTTGGTACGTTTTTCATAAAAACGTACCATGCGTACACACAAGCGTTTGTTCAAAACGTACCGAGTGTACCGAGTTTGCAATACAAATCTAGTACGAAATTAGGAAAAACGTACCAATATTTATCTTTTCTCAAGCAGGCCCCTCAACAGGAAAACGATCAATTTTCGGACACGCAAATCAACTTGCTGTGGGACACCTTCATGGAAAATGATCAATTTACTCATCCGCAAGACAAAATTCTTCAACCAAATGCAGCTTCAGCTGGTCCATTCACACCGTGTCCAAAATTTGAAGCTCAAAAACCAACAGCTCCACAAAACTTGGTGCCACAAGGGCCACCTCCCGCTCAAGCTCCAGAAATCTCGGTGCCACAAGGTCCAGCACCACAAGGGCTACCTCCCCCACAAGCTCCACCAGCACAACAAAGCTCGGTGCGCATCTTGAATCCGAGGTCGATCCGAAGAAGATTCCCAGCTCCACCTCTACGCAGTCCATTTCTGCCGGAAGACGTGCGTCCAGGCCGTCACACCTTCGAGCATTGGTTGAACTCAGAGGAAGCTCCACTGTAAGTTAAATTTTTCATCTTCAAAATTTTATCAATGCGTACCGGGTGTAACATGTATTTTGGTAAAACTCTGTACGATTTCTTAAATTACGTACCAAGTGTGCCATTCTGCAATTGGTAATTTGAGTACGATTTTGTAAAATCGTACTAAGTGTACCAGTCTAGAATTGGTACACTCGGTACGATTTTATCAATTCGTACCAGGTGTACCATGTCGTGTGTATAAATTAGGTATGATTTTGTGAAAACGTGCCGGGATTACCATATTACAATAGGTAAATTCAGTACGATTTTATCAATACGTACCAGGTGTACCAATCCTAATTAGTAAACCCGGTACGATTTTTACAATACGTACAAGGTTTAATTAATGTAATATTCATTGACAACAGGAGGAATGTCGGGGCCTATTGTGGTGTTGACAAGACCTTTTTCCAGTCTATCATGGATCCAACAGGATAGATCGACTTGGAACACATTGAGGCGTATCTTGCTATTCTTGTGGCAAATCCTACAATGGCCGGATTGGGAGAAGTTGACCCGAAGATTGCCATCACGTCTTGTTATTTTATGGTAAATTCAACCAATTATAATAATTTTAATTTTATACAGTAATATTTACAAACATAACATATATATATTTCTTAAACTTATTTGTAGGAAACGGTGGAGAATGTGTTCGACACCATCCACAAGAGACCAATTCCTTTTGATCCATACAATCACAAGGCGTTTAGACCAAATGTTGAAGAGGTCTTCCCAAAAGAAGAAATGGAGAGGTTGCTTTTGTTTGCCGAAGGAGCTCAGCCAGCTTGGGGGGAAAACATAAGGCCTTGGGTTGACTGCGACAAGGTAGGATTTTATTAATAATATATAATAATAAAACTAAGTACACTCGGTACGAATTTACGAATTTTGAAAAACGTAGCAAGTGTACCAGTTTTTAATTGTAGTATTGGTAAGAATTTACAAAAGCTTACCTACTATACAGGTACATTTGGTACGATTTTATCAAATCGTACCAAGTGTGTCATTATGCAATTGGTAAACTGAATATGATTTTGTAAAAGCGTACTAGGTGTAACAGCGTATTATAGGTACACTCGGTACGCTTTCATCAATTCGTACCAGATGTAACAGCGTAGACTTGGTACAATTGGTAAGATTTTATCAATTCGTACCAGGTGTACCTGGTTTAGCAGTACGAAATTACAAAAACGTACCTGGTTTTCTTAGATTTGTGGTACGCATTTACAATAACGTACCGTGTTTTATTTTATTTTTAGGTAGTTGCATTGTGCTTCTACAAGGATCACTGGGGTACAATGTTGATAGATCTGAAAAAGCAGAAGATCACTCTGTATGACTCGATGGAGCATATATTCGAGGATCACCATTATGATAATAGACGAGATATATGCCTCCCAATGACAAGAACGATGCCACAAATCATGAAGGCCATCGGATACTACAATGAGCATCGCATAAAGGACCCAAAAGTCAGCCAGTGGGAATTATGCTTTCCTCCACAGAAGGGCATTAAAAGAAACAAATTCCAGCAAAACAATGGATATGATTGTGGCCTCTATGCCCTCAAATATGTGGAGCAACTCATCTCCAAAAATCCAATGTGAAAATGTTTGCAAGAGCATAAGGACCGCGTGGAGTATAGAAACCACATAGCAAGGACCATTTATGCGCATAGCACGGAGGAAGTCACACCGAAAGTCCTCATGGATTTGGATGGAGTCAATGAAGGGGATGAAACCAATTGAATTAAACATTGCATTCATGTTAATATTTTGTGAATGATGGATAGTATTTTGTAAATCCATAAACATTAGAATATTTTTGAATGTGCATTTTGCATAACTATTAGCATATGCCAGGGATTAACTATGTATATTTTTTTCTAATGTGAATTATGGTACGCATAGTACGCAAATCTAATTTCTTTACAGTTTTTCAAGTACGAAAAGTAAGCAATTAAACAAAACGTACCAAGATTTACTAGTGTTTTTCTAGTACACCCGGTACGCATTTAAAAAAACATACCGAGTGCACCAGTTTTTCATTGTAATATAGGTACATATTTACAAAAGCGTACATACTCTACTGGTACACTTGGTACAAATTATGAAAAACGTACCAAGTGTACCAGTATTTCATTAGTTTCAGGCACGTATTTGCAAATTGCGTACCTACATGACAAGTACATTAAGTACGCATTAGCAAAAACGTACCAAGCGTACCAGGAGTTTTAGTACGAATTCATAAAAGTGATCAATTAAACAAAACGTACAAATATTTACTTAAAAAACTACAAACACTACACAGCTAATATTTGACACAATATAGATTAAAAGGTCGTAAATTTCAAACAAAAAAAAATGACAAACACTACACATCTAATAGAATTAAATAAATCTCCACTTATCAACCAAATCTATGTGGATCTTGACATGTTTGGCGAGTATGACCCGCAACACCACAAATACCACATTTCTTCGTTTTGCGGGTTCTCGTATTGATGCTTGGTTGGTTGCTACTCCCTTCTTTTTCCGGATTAATCAATCGGCGTCTTAAATGACATGTACTCATATAATGACCTTTCTCATGACACCAGAAACACCTCCGATTGCGTTTGGTATGAGATCCAGTTGGAATCCTCTTTGTACGAGGACGTCCAGCTTGCTTAGGTTCCTTAGGTGTAAGAACAATCCTTGAAGCAACATGTGGCGGCACACTCCACGAATCTTTATCCGGAATAGGCATCACATCATCAGCATAAATCTCACGCCACGTCGCTGTAGAATAATATTCATGAACATATGACAGTGGGGATTCCTTCTTAAACCTAAAAATGTGTAAAAAATCAAAACTTCGTCGAAGAAAAACTTGGTACGAAATTGGGTAATGCGTACCGGCGTACCAAGTTAGGGTAAGCAAACTTGGTACGATATTGTAATTATGTACCAAGTTTGTTCATAAGAACTTGGTACGCCGGTACGTTTTTAGTCAAAGCGTACCGGCGTACCAAATTCTGATGAGCAAACTTGGTACGTAATTAAAATATCGTACCAAGTGTACCTCATCTAAACTTAATGACCAGGTACGCATTGATCAAAGCGTACCTGCGTACCAAGTTAAATGAGGTACACTTGGTACGCATTTACAATTACGTACCAGGTGTACTAAGAAATTTCGGCAAAATAGGTACTCATATTCAATTAATACCAACAAATAAAAACTTCAACCTCACCTAATTGCTACAGTAGCGTGAGAGCAAGGTATTAAATCCAGATCCCATGCCCGACACGAACACTTCCTGGAAGCAACATCAACAACATTGCTTTTAACTCCACAAATGACATTAAACTTCGTATCAGATATCGGTTCAACTCTCATCACCCGCCCCGCCTCGACAGCTATACCTAATTCCTTTGATGCATATACCGATAATTCTTCATTTCTAGATCCAGATTTTGTGCGGCATTGAAAGAACCAAGATTGGACAAGATTACGACAGTATTCTAGAAGAGAACATGCCGGAAGTTTTCTTGCCCACCGAAGTCTTGAATTCATATTCTCTACAGCGTTGGATGTACCAAACCCAAACTTCCGCACGGGGCATAGTGCAACAGACCATCTGCTCGGACCAATACTCATCAGCTTTTCATAGCCACCAGGAGAGGCCTCCTTCAAATTGTTCATGTACTCCTCATAATCCTCCACTTTGTAAGCATTCGCAGCAAGGTGGAATAGATCAATCACAACAGTACCCCAAGTCTTCAGGTTACCCTGTATATGAAACGTACAAAGACCATGAGGGATGCCAGGATAAACTCCATCTATAGCATTATTGATGCTCAGATGCTGATCGGAAACTATCATAAAATCCTGGGGGCAACCAAAGGTCCGACGGACACGCTCCAAAAACCACGACCAAGATGAAGTATCCTCCACATCACCAATTCCAAATGCTAATGGAACAATTTGTTCATTAGCATCCTTTGTAGCGGCAACAAACAAAATTACCTTGTATTTCCCTTTCAAGTGCGTGCCATCAATGACAATCACGGGACGACATGCACGAAAAGCTCTTATGCACGCAGAGAGAGCAAAGTAACAATATTGAAACAAACCGTCTGGACATGTTTGAAGGTCCACAATTGAACCGGGATTCATCTGCTCCAACATGTATAAGAACTTGGGAATCATCTGAAAGAATTTATCTCAATTAATAAAAAAATCACTAAAAGTACGCTAGGTAAACATGGTACGCTTTTCAAAAAACGTACCGAATGTACCAGTAATATAGTTGCAAACGAGGTACAAATTTACAAAAACGTACCGAATGTACCAGTAATATAGTTGCAAACTAGGTACGAATTTACAAAAACGTACCGATTCTACCAACATAATTGGTAAAACTTGGTACGTTTTTATAAATACGGAACATCATACTATACTACCTATTGTAAACTAGGTACGCAATATTAAATTCGTACCAGATTTGCCGCTTTATTACCGGTAAATTGAGTACAATTTGGTAAAATCGTACCCAATGTACCGATAATACAGAGACAAATCGGGTACGAAATTTGAAAATCATACCAACTTTACCAATAATAATAATTACACAATACAAAATATAGAAAAGGATAGAGAAACCTGAAATGAATTATCCACATCTCCAAATGAAAGTTCCAGAGCATGGTGTTTACCAGCCAAAGCAGTAGAATATTTTACATTCACACCAAATTCCCTTCGTATCTGTGATTGAATATCCTTTGGCCTAAGATACGAACCATCTTCCCCAAAATTTGGGCCAAGGTGTGCAGCAACAACTCTAGATGAAACCTTAGGATCAGGGTGATATCTCAAATCATCCACACAAGAGTGACGAGTGAAGAGATTGATACGCCACAAATTAGATGCTGCACTTGCTCGTATCTCAAACTCACATCGCTCTAAAAGTTTGCATCCCACATGGTAGTACACCTTGTTTGATCGAATTGTTTTACACTCGAGATGCTTTTTCATGTGATATAAACCAAGAGCTGCCTTTAGTTTCTTCTTTCCGACAAAAGTGCCACCCTGAACAAGCTCATCCACACGCACAACCGGTACAAGTATTTCATCCGATGGAAGAGACGCTTGATGGGCTGCACCGGGAATAACCCACAAACGCTGTCCTACGCTACTTTCATTACCCACATCGCTCTTACCATCCACATTGCTATTACCAACATCATGGTCATCATTCTCACCAATGCCATCTAAACCCAACTCATCACAACCAACATCAAAACTGTTTTGGTCTTCATTCCATACACCATCATCAATTAAAGGAGTCCTCCTATTATGAGATTCATCAATCGTGGGAGAAACCGCCACATATACAGTAGGAAACTCCAACACATCCATCAAATACGACAACTCGAAATCATCTGTAATCTTCATTCTCATAGTTTCACCACTAGGAGACTTGACTAAACCATCTATATCAAACATATACATCCTCTTATCCTTCTTCATTCGAACTTCAAGCTTTGCTAATAAAGATTCAAAGCTTATACCACTAGGCGGTATAGGAATATACTCTTTCCTACCACCCTCATAAATGTTCTCTTTCCAGCATCCTCCATGCGCAACCACTAAAGAAGAAGTCCTTACCTGCACCGAGTAAACTTGGTACGCATTAGTAAATGCGTACTGCGTACCCAGTAAACTTGGTACGAATTCATAACTACGTACTGCGTACCAAGTACACTTGGTACGTAATGATAAATACGTACTGCGTACCATTCAAACAAATTAAGGTACGCGGTACGTTTTTATCAATACGTACTGCGTACCAGGTAAACTTGGTACGCACAGTACGAAATTAAGAAAAACATACCAAGCCTGCAACCAGAAAATACAGTTGCCAGAATTTACCTCCATAGCTTAAAATCGCAACAAAAAATCGCCGGAAAATTACAAATCAACCAACGTAACACTTGCTAAACAAAAATAATAGAATAAAACAAAGCAAAATCGCATAAAAACAGGCGGAGATGACGAACAAAAGCACAAAATCACAACAAATTGCTACAAAATCACAACAAAAACAACTACACAACGGAGATGACGAAAAAGCCGGCGACAACAACTCTCGTCGATGACGAACATCTCTCGTCGACGATGATGGAGGAAAAAGCTACAAACTATGGCGACAGCGACGGCGATGGCGAAGACGACGACGACGACGATGGCTAGGATGACAACGACGGCGACGGCGATGGCTAGGACGACGACGACGGCGATGGCGACGACGATGACGGAACGAAATGAACAAAGTCGACGACGTTGAGCGGGGAAAAATCAGCAGAAACGAAAAACTTGAAGATGAAGAAAACTGAAAAAAAAAAAAGATAGAGAGAGAGAGACGTGAGCTAGGGGAGTAAGAGAGAGAAAAAATGAGAGAAAAATAAAGTGGAAAAGTAGGAGAGAGAATGTGTTAGAATGAAATAAGGTATAAGGTATAAGGGTATAAATGTCCAAAAAGTAAACATATGACAAAAATTGATAAAATTTGAACTAGTGACCCTTTTTGATATTACAATTGAGCTAATGACATATGAGTGCATATCCTCTATATATATTATATATTATATTATATATATATATATATATATATATATATTGAGGAATTTCATTAGATAAAAATGAAATTGAGAAATAGATGAGATGTTAAGTCTATTTTGAATGAATTGAGTAGAAATTAAAGTCTTATGAATTTTCTATGAATTTTTAGATATATATATATATATTTATATTTATATTTATATTTATATATATAATAAAAAGGGAATAATGAGAAAAAGAAGTCAATAAAAGTATGAGTCTAAAGAAAAATATTTCTTTTATTGATGATGATGTTGGAATGATGACAAATGAAAATGTGATGTGAAATTTGAGGTTAGAATTAAAAGAAAAATAAAATATTAATAATAATAATATTAATATTTGAGGATAAAAAGAAAAAATAAAATAAAAGAATGAAATTTTCTATAAGAAATGAGTTAGAAGACATGAGTATGAGATTAAGAGATTAGATGTTTGTATTTGAGTTTGTTGTTTCAAACGAGAAGCTAAGAGAATTATTATTATTGAAATAATAATAATAATAATAGAATATTTGATTTAAATGGAATATTTTCATTGAAAATGAAAATGTTTGAATGATGTGAGTTATAAGATGAATTGTTTATGTTCTTAAAGTGTGCTTTGAGTGCTTAATTGAATGTGACGAGATGTTAAACGAGTAAGAAAAGTAGTAGAAGTTGAAAAACGAGAAAATAGTTATATTATGTGAGAGAAATAATATTTTTAAGATTAAAAAAATATTTTTTTTGATGAGTAATTGATGTTATATGATGTGTTAAGTGATTCGATGATGTTAATTGAGTAGAATTAAGCAAGTTTGCATTTTGAATCGCTTAAAAAGGAGTTAAGATGTAGAAGTTATCGAGCAGTAAAGTTTTTACAAGAAAAGCCGAGTTTTTATTAAATGAAAACAAAAATTGAGCTTTAAATAAAGAAAAAGATAAAATAATGATTATTTTATTCTAAGTATTTAGTTGATTATTTTGTACGTATATGAGTACGTATTTTGAAGAAAATGATGACTATATGAATACGTATTTTGAGGAAAAATAATGACGTATTTTTTAGTCAAGAAATACGAAGTATAAGTTTGATTAATTAAATTTGAAATTATTATTATATGAGTTTAACGAAATAATTTTCGTTAAGAATTGAAGTTATGAAATTTCAAAAGTCAAAAGTCGAACAATAAGTAATTAATATGTGATTGTGTTTAAGAGATAACGTATTCTTGAAGCTCTAATATTAAATTGTGATGTTGATGTTTGAGTACTATGCCGATGCTTGAGTACTATGATGATATTTGAATATTTATGTGCATATGTGTTTATGAAATGAATGTTCGATTATTGAAATACGTGTTATAATGTGAATGAATAATGTATGATAATATTGCTTGAGATTTGATGTTATGATGTGCCGAGATTATATAATTTTGAGATCATGAAAAGATAAGATAAGTTAAATAGTAACTTATCGATTTATGAGAAGTTTAAGGCGATTTGATTAATAACTTATCAAATTATGTGAAGATTGATATAGTAGAAACGAGAATCAGAGTTTGAGAAGTAATTAGAAACCGAGTAAAGACGACGACTCGAGAATAAGAAATTGAAAAAGTTATCGATGTAGAGAAGTTTAGTTCAGTTAAGGAAAACCCGAGTCATATAGAAGTCCTTCAACCGAGCCCTAAGTCTATTATACGTTATTTCGAGTCGATAAACTCGATCTTATTCGATGTTATGATTGAAGGGCCGAGCGAGACTCCAAAGTAGTCGGGAAAGCATAAAGTAAGCAACCTCGACTTCAATATACCTGAAGCAAGGTGGACTTTCTGAACTAAAATTCAAAGATGAATGCGCCTACTATAAACTATGTGTGCTGTTTAATAAAATTAATTGACTTGCCTGAGTTTTAAATGTTTTGGTATGGAATCATCAAAATGATGTGATGTGATGAAATGATGTTAAATTCCGTTGACGCACGAAATAATGGTTCTGTGGATGCACAGGATAAAACCTGCGTAAGGCAGGCTAATGCATGCATTAGATGATAGTGACTTCGGTCACAGTGTCTGAGAAGGAGGCCTACTTCTCAAACACGATATTGATGTGATGGATGATTCCTACCTTTATTATGTATGTTTTGACTGCGCAGTTGATTTGAAAATGATGAAATGTTTTATGCATTCACAAGTAAAACGTTTTCAAATGTTCTAACGCTTATAATGCAGTGGCAAGGCAAGTTCGATTATATAGCTCTAAGAGCAAGCTTTTAAACCTGTTTTTGGCATTGTGTTCACTGAGTACGAAGTACTCAACCCTGCATGTATTTCTAAACGTGCAGGTTAGCTGTGGATGAGGATGGTGCGGATGGTCTTGGTGGTGTGTTAGTCTTTTGGAAGTTTGAGTCGACAGTTACATGTCTTCATACATGTAATTGTTATGAGCAAGTGATATCTCCGCTGCTTAACAACTTTTGAAATGTCTTTATTTTGATAACTCTGATACAATGAGCCATTTGCTCGAAACAATGCTTTTGGTTTTGTTTGCTTTATATTCTGAATGTCGGGAAGTCAAAATACTTAACAATATTTTGAGAAATCGTTGTAAATTAATATTACCGTTTCTTGTTGAGTTGGTTGAAAGCATGTTTATATTCATTACTACTTTCTTACCATTCTTCCCTTGATCGATTCACTGTTGAGTCGAGTTTTATTTGTTGGTTTCACATTCTTAATTTATTCAGAATTAGTATTTGGTTACATCTCAAGTTGAGTTGTGACATAAATGGTATGTTTATTTGATGGTTTTACCTTCACAATCCAATGGAGTCTGGTCGTTCCTACACATCGGATTTCAGGCTGTGACAATAGATTCGGGCCACTTAGCCTCTTTTGGCTCGACACCATCCCTCACTGTTGCTCAAACCCAAGAATTGGAGGCGCTGATTTCAGAATTTGATGTTGTCATGCAAACACCAAAAGGCCTACCACCGTCACGGCGCAATGACCATCGAATTATGCTACACGACGGCACCTCGCCTGTTGCTGTCCGTCCGTATCGATATAGACATGAGCAGAAAAATGAGATCGAGAAATTAGTGGCGGAAATGCTCTCTGCGGGAATCAATCAGCCCAGCACCAACCCTTATTCTAGTCCAGTTTTGTTGGTTCGGAAAAAAGATGGATCTTGGAGATTTGTGTGGATTATCGGGCCCTCAACAAAGTCATGGTGGTAGATAAATATCCGATTCCAGTGATCCAAGAGTTATTTGATGAGTTGCACGGCACGTGTTGGTTTAGTAAGCTCGATTTACGTGCCGGTTACCATTAAATACGTATTGCGGAGGAGGACATATCAAAGACGGCTTTTCGAACTCATTCTGGCCATTATGAGTTTCTGGTTATGCCGTTTGGGCTGACGAATGCCCCAGCCACATTTCAATGCCTCATGAATGATATCTTTCAACCACAACTTTTAGAAGTTCATACTCGTGTTCTTTGATGACATCTTGGTTTACAACCCTTCTTGGAGTGCTCATTTACAACACTTGCGTCAGGTACTTGGTATCCTTGCTAGTCATTCCTTGTTCATTAACCAAAAGAAGTGCATTCTCGGCACTTCGCATGTCGAATATTTGGGCCATACTGTGTCTAGTCAGGGTGTACAGATGGTTCCAGTCAAGATTAGTGCAGTGTTGATGTGGCCAACTCCAACATCTCTCAAGCGGTTACGTGGGTTTCTCGGCCTCACTGGTTACTATCGTTGTTTTATTTGTGGCTATGCTAAGATCGCTGCTCCCTGACGTCATTGTTGAAGAAGGAGGGACAAGGTGTTTGGCAGTGGCCCGCGGAGGTGGAGGCAGCTAAAATATTGGGTTTCGACTTCGAGATTGTGTATAAGGAAGGTAAAAATAATCAAGCGGCCGATGCTCTTTCTAGGCGAGATGAGGAGATAGAGCTCGCCACCATGACAACTCACCAGTAGATGGATTAACGTGCCGTCCAAGAAGTGGTCAAGGCTGATTCCATCCTCAGATCATAGAAACACGCAAGAAAGGCCACGTAGCACCGAAACACTATACTCTCTCCCAAGGGAATTTATTCTACAAGGGGTGGATTGTGATACCTCAGCACTAGCCTTGGGCCAAAAAACTGGCGGCTGAATTTCATGCCACGGTAGTGGAGGTCATGCAGGGGCATTTCGGACTTTCAGGTGATTGGCAGCCAACTTGTATTGGTCGGGTATGTCGAAAATGGTGGCTAAGTTCGTAGCAGCGTGTGATGTGTGCCAACGTAACAAATACGAAACAAAGAGTTTGGCTAAGCTACTCCAGCCGCTTCCCATTCCACAACGGATATGGGAAGACATTAGTATGGATTTTATTACGGGATTGCCTCGTTCAGGAGAGATAGATTGCATCTTGGTTGTGGTGGATTGTTTTTCTAAGTACAGTCACATTTTGGGGCTGAAGCATCCTTTTACGGCAAGGTCTGTGGTTGATTTGTATACAAAGGAAGTGGTGCGGCTCCATGGAATGCTAGGTTCGATTGTTTCAGATCGGGATCCCATTTTCTTGAGTTCGTTTTGGCAGGAGTTGTTTAAAGCTTCATGTACTACTTTACGTATGAGTTCGCCATATCATCCAGAAACGGATGGGCAATTTGAGGTGATGAATCGATGCTTGGAAACCTATTTGCGGTGTTTTGCTTCGGCGCAGTCTAAGAGTTGTGGAAAATGGCTCTCTTGGGCTGAAGATTGTTTCAATATAGGGTTTTTATTAAGTACGAGCATGACGCCATTCGAGGCGGTGTATGGGCCCGTTTCTTCACCTCTTGTCCAGGTTCTGCTAGAAGAGGTTAGGGTACAAGTATTGGCCGTGTCTCTACGTGAGAGAGATGAGATTCTTGCTCACCTTCGAGAAAATTTGGAGAGGGTTCAACGCCGCATGACTAAGAAGGCGAATAAGCACCGCAGGGAATTAGAATTTGACGTGGGAGATAAGGTGTACCTCAAATTTCGGCCGTATCGTCAGCGCAGTTTGTTTCCATCTCAAAATGTGAAGTTGGCTCCTCGTTTCTTTGGTACGTTTGAGGTCATCACGCATATTGGCGTTGTTGCCTATAAGTTAAAGTTGCCGGATCATTCAAAGTTTCATCCGGTGTTTCATGTATCCTTGCTGAAGGCTGCGACGAGGTAGGACTTGACATCGTCTGTGTACCCGATGAGCTGTTAGATGTTGATCCCCCATTTGTTCCGACTGCAGTCTTGCAGCGTCGTATGGTTTCTCGCGACAATAAAACTGTAGAGCAAGTATTGGTTCAATGGTAGGGGCTAGGGCTGGAGGAGAGTTCATGGGTGGATGTGGAGGATCTGCATGGCCAATTTACAGACTTCCGCCTTGAGGACAAGGCTGTTTCGCCTAGGGGAGTAATTGAAAGAGATCCAATTAAAGTGTATTCTCGGCGGAAGAATATGGTGAAGGAAGCAGCAATAACAAATTAGTTCTCGACGTTCTTTTTATTATTAGCATTTATTTATTTTACTTTGGGCTTTATGTTATGCATGGGCCTAAGAACTACTTAGTATTTATATTTCATTATTTGCGTTAGATAGGGTTATCTTTTTGAGGATTTGGAATTTTGGCAGCAGCTATGCTGTGAACAGAGCAGAGCTATTCAGCTTTGTGGCCTCAGTTTGAGGTGTTTATCCTTCATAAATTCAGTTTACTTGTTTCCTATCGTTTTCACTCTATCATACTCGTTACCGGGACCATCAAGTGTTATAAGAGCAGTGGTTCAAAAGCCTATTGTTTTTGATTCACAAGGTGTGAGTTGAGTATATCTTTTAGTGGTCAACTGAACAGATCTTTTCTAAAATCAATTAGTGCATTCTGCTGCAAATCTTTTTGTCTGTCTCTTGTGGTGTATAGGAAAGATGAACCCAACATTGCTAGGAAGCTTACCGGAGTTCTCCGTGGATGATTATCCCACGTGGAAGTTTGGCCTGAAGAGGGCTCTGACTGCCAAGCATCACAGAATGTGGGAAACCATTGAAAATGGTCCCATCCAGGTAACTCAGTTAGTGCTGGTCCCTCCTATCACTCTAAGGGAGTGAGAGATGATGAAAGAGGAACCCAAAGGTGTCCACCAGTACACCAAGGAAGAAAGAGACATCGTGCAGCTAGATGACATTGCCAAGAGCGTCATCTTTTCCACAGTCGGCAAGAACGTCGGAAGTCAGGTGGGCTTTTCTGAACCAAAATTATCGATTAATGTTATTATGCTATTGAGTATTAATATGTAATTTTTAAAATGCGATTGACTTGCCGTATTATTGAGTTTAGTATGTGTTATCATCTGTTTGCTTGAGATTATTATTATCCTGTGAAAGGCAGGAACCCACGTGTGGTATGTTAAATGTTGAGGTGACTGTGAGCCTTGCTTCGGTTAGGCCGGTCATAGTGTTCGAGAAGGAGGCCAACTTCTCGGCACAGTGAGTGAATTTATGACAGATGATGCATACTGTTGAGTATAAATTATATTTGGCTACGCAGCCTATTTAAAAGAAAATGTTTTAGCATGCACAAGTAAAACCGTTTTAAATCATATAGATACTTGTGATGCTTCGGCAAGGCAAGTTCAATTGATATAGCCCTTAAGAGCATCTTTTTCCAAATGTTTTCGGCATATGTTCACTGAGTACGAAGTACTCAGCCCTGCGTAATTTCTAAATGTGCAGGTTGACAGGATGGTGATGGCATGGACGCTTGGTGGTGTGGTGTTTTTGGTTGAGTCGAGTCGGATGTCGGACTGGCATTTGCACGTCTTCATACGTGTGAATGTTGGGAATTGAGTCAAGTTTCCGCTGCAACTCTTTTGAAATGAATGTCTGTTGATATACACTTTGATACTTGTTTTTGATTCCGAGCAATGTGCTCGATGGTTTTAATGTTTGTTGAATCTTAATCTCGTTGACCTGAAATACTTATCACATTCGGATTGATATGTAGTTTAAAATGCTCGGTTATTGCTTCTTTATGCATTTGATAGCCTTATTCGAGCGCTGCTGCTTTTTATTGATGTTTCTCCGAGCATGTTCCCCGTATTTGAGTTGATTGTTAGATGGTTAAGTTGTGTTGTTATTCATAAGTCGCACCTCGGGAGTCGGAGTGTGACATTATAGGACCATTGCCGAGTTCCAAAGGCAACAAGTACATCATATTGGCAGTAGATTATGTCTTGAAGTGGGTAGAGGCACGTGCTTCATACAAGGATGATTCAAAGGTGGTTTCTCATTTTTTGAGAACTCAAATTTTCAATAGGTTTGGTGTACCTCGAGCTATAATTAGTGATCAAGGTTCTCATTTTTGCAACGCGACGGTAACCGCCTTGTTCAAGAAGTATGGAGTTACTCATCGCGTATCAACAACTTACCACCCACAAGCCAATGGACAAGCGGAGTTGTCCAATAGAATAATCAAGACGATCTTAAGGAAGACTGTGGGCACAACAAGGAAGGATTGGAGTATGCGCTTGGATGATGCCTTGTGGGCGTATAGGACTGCTTTCAAAACACCTTTTGGCATGTTCCCTTATCGTATGGTCTATGGCAAGAGATGTCACTTGCCCGTGGAGCTGGAACATCGAGCACATTTGGCTGTTACCCAACTTAACCTCGACTGGAATGAAGCAGGTGAATCAAGGAAGCTCGAGATCCAGGAACTCGACGAGATCAGACTCCAAGCCTATGACAATGTCGGTCTATACAAGGAAAGGATGAAGAAAACCCACGACCTCTTGATTAAAGAAAAGGAGTTCCATTTTGGGCAACAAGTGCTGCTCTATCAAACTCGGTTCAGGCTATCTTCAGGGAAGCTCTCGACCAAGTGGGCAGGACCTTATGAAGTACAAGCTCAATTCCCAAATGGAGCTGTTGAGATCAAGGATCCCAAGAACGAGAAGATTTTTAAAGTTAATGGCCAACGCTTGAAGGCCTATCTTGGACAAGAACAGTTTGTTGAGGGGGAATCATCTGGGTTTCCTGTCGAGGAGGACCTCTGACTTCTAAAGAGGGAGGTGTCGTGCCCAAGACCTTAAACGGGGCGCTGTCCAGGAGGCAACCTGGTTAGTTTTTAATTTCTCATTTTTCTTTTCTTTTATTCTTTGTTTTCGTAAAAATATGAAAATCTAAAAAAAAATCATAAAATTATGAAAAATCCAAAAAAATTAGTGTAGTTTAGCTAGTTTAAGTTTTAAGTATTTTATTTTAAAACATTTTATGATCGAGTCTAACCATAAGGGGAAGTTTGTTTCCGGAGTGTATTTGTGTTATTAAATGTGCAGGAGATGTTGAGCAAGATGCAGCTTGTAGATCAGGATCCACTCTAAGGGAAGGAACTGTGGGATTGGAGCAAGGTTTTTGGGCAAGAGCTAAGATGTTGGTCAACAACGGTTGAGGAGGTTACTGTACCCCTAAAACTACGCGCCTTTTAAAACCACCCTACCACGTCTATACCCTCACTACCCGATTTCAAATTCAAGTCTGCAACTTCTCATCTTCTCTCTTCTCTCTCTCTATCAAAACTCCCAAATCCCCTACAATGGTGTCTACTCGTCCCAAAAATAAACTCAACAAGATCCCTGCCGGAACCAATATCGACCTCACCACTGAACACCCCACTACCACCACTACAAAGCCCAAAATCACCACCAAAAGAAAACTACCTATGGAACCCGCCAACCCTTCTGCCGACCAACACCCAGAAATCACGATCGGAACCACCGTACCCAAAAGCTCGCCGGTCGACGTTACGCTTCTGATGAGCAATGAAAACCCTAGCATGATGGAAGAGGCGGAGAAGCAGTAGGAAGAGGAGACGCAATCAAAGCAGGTTTTCGAGCAAGAGGAGTTAGAGGAAGAAGCAGAGGAGGAGGAACATGACAGCGAGGATGAAGAAGAAGAGAAAGGTGATGAGGGAGAAGGCGACAACGATGATGTGAACGAAGCCATTGACGCAGTGGCGGCGACGCTGGTAGCGGAGGCGTTGGTGGAGGCGAAGACCAAGGCCAAGGAAAGCCCGGCGAAGAAGAAGGAAGCCAAGGCGGCTAAGAAACGCCCTCACGGTGGCGAGGGGACGCCGGCGAAGAAGCACAAGTCTGCTGCTTCGGACGCCGGGTCTTTTTGGCCATCGATTTCGAAGGGGACAACTGTCAGCAAACGAGAGGATGAAAGGGACGATGTTGAGGAGGAAGGGGATGATGAACAGTCTACCCCAGCAAGTGGAAAGAGCAGGAAGAAGAGGAGGGGTCCTACAGTGATGATGTGTAGGAAGCCCAGAGAATGGAAGGTGACTGCGCCCAGGGTTCTCGACTTCAAACTCTACGAGAACCTGGGTGTTGCCCAAGAAGTTAGGAAGCTATTTGAAGGGATAGACTGGAGCAAGTTTTTGGATTGGCCTGTGGAGGTCTATGAGGAGCAGGTTAAGGAGGTGTACAGCACGGCGGCAATAACAAGTGATCCAGAAAATGGGGTGAGCATGATCTCCTTCTCGCTGTTGGGCGAGAAGTACGACTTTCAAGTTAATGCCCTTAATCAGATTCTAGGAATGGTGAGTTCGAGAGACTTAGCCAAGAAGGAGTTCATGGAGGCCAAGACTAAGGTGCCACCCCCAGGAGATGTGGCTTACGAGGAGCAGTGGAAGGAGATCGGGAATGGAACGCCGTACTATGGGGCCAACAACAAGGGAACCGAGCTGAAGACTCACGCCCTTAGGCTTTGCCATCGCATCCTTGCCTACAACTTGTATGGTAAGAGCGATAGTGGCAACAGCCTGAGCAACAAGGAGCGGTATTTACTGTGGTGTATGCACACCAAGACCAGGGTAAACTTTGTGGCGTTCCTTGGTGAGCAGCTCAAGACGGTTCTAGCGAAGCAATCTCTGGGATGCACTTGTGGCCATGTTGTGACAGCCTTTGCGCATGGAGTCGGGGTCTATGGTGAGCTGAAAGGGAAGCCGGTGATGGTGGTCAACAAGTTGGGAGAAGCTGCCTTGAAGAAGATGAACGATATTGAGATAAGGAATGGCAGGTACTTGTTTGTTGAACACGACAAACCAAAATCCACCAGGCTACCACCCTTGGGCAAGAAGGAGGAGGAAAGCACCAGCGCAGCGGTGCTGCCCAACATCGAGATCGAGACCAGACTGGCCAATGTGGAGAGGTTGTTGACCGAGATCAGGGATGCCCAGCTTGCATTCTTTGCACACCAAGAATTCAGGTATCCACCTGAATCTTCTCTTTGATTTGTGTTCCTCCCCTTTTATGTTAGTTTAGGTTTTTATTTTTCGTTTTTTTTTAGTCTTGTTTTGTGTTTTATTTTATAAAGTGTCTTGTTGTTCGAGAGGGCGATTTTTACTGTCTTCACCCACAATTTGCCCAGCAAATTGTGTGGTGAAGACCTTATTTCCTTCTCGGTTGTATTTGTTGAGTCAGTTTGTTTATGTTTGTTTGTTGCCCAACATTTTACCCACTTTACCTAAGGCAAAGTGTGTGGGTGTTGTGGTGTCAGTTTGTATTTTTAAAGTATGTTTGTGTTATTGATCAGCATGTTAGCATGAAAGTTGGGATAGGACTATAGATGATGCCGTATGTAAATAGGTAGGACGAAATGAGATATTGGGCAATAACTGTGAGGATTTGAGCTTTTAAAATGCTATATACATATGCAGCATTATTCTTTCTTGTGTGATAATGATCAGTTAGCATGTGTTGATCTAGAACTTGCCTGCATGTCTTAATTTAAGCTTCATGTAATTTAGTCGGATTGCTTAGATGAATTAGGCAATTTTTGTTCAAAGAAGCCCATGGCCTAAAAATTCCCTACCTTGACATTTATCCTTTGACTAGCCCCCTTGAGCTTGATGCTAATTCTTTCTAATCACTTATAAAAGCCTGAATTTTAAGCCGTCCCGGTCAAGAACTCAGGTCTAGAAGAACGAGGGAAGGAAGGAAATGTTGGGTAACACTTACTGGGCATTATCACCTAAGTTAGAGGTGTTTGTTTTTTTTTTTTTTAAAAAGAAAAAGAAAAAAAAAAAGAAAAAAAGAAAAAGAAAAAAAAATAATAAATAAGGAAAAATTAAGTCCAGAAAAGAATAAGTGTGCTAGATGAGGACGAGTAAGAAATCAAGGGTGGTTTGTTTCTCGAGAACCTAGTTCTTGACTTAGCCAGTTCCTAAATCTCCCCACCTTTTTGCCTTAAAGCTACATTACAACCCGCTAAAGACCTAAGGATAAGTAGTTTGATTTTGTTCAAAGAAGTAGAGATGTAGAAGGCAGGCAAGCTTATGGAAAAACCTTGTTGATGTTGGTCAAGAGCGTATACACTTAACCTTATACACTTGAGAGATGAGTGTTGGTAAGGATATCCATGTTGCCCAATAACTCTATCTTGCCTGTTTGATGGCAATATCTGTTTATATATCCTGTTTTGACTGACATGTTGATGAGCTGATCTTTTGAGTCTGTGTTTTCTGTTTTGTCTTTTCTGTGTTTGAGTCTTGGGCAAGTTGCAACCATACACTTAAGGGCAAGTGTAATTCAAGTGTGTGGGTGTGATGAAGCCATATTTTTGTCCATCTTTTCTTGTGTTTTTCTTGTGTTTTTAGTCTTTATCGAGTCAATATGTGTCTGGGAGGACACGCAAGTCGAGAGATAATGTGCAGGGAAGAATAGGTGGATGTTGGGCAAATCCGATGGAAAATCTGTTGTTGAGATGGCGATACGATGCGAATGGGCATAGGGCTGAAAGCTTGTAGCTGGGCAACATCAGAATATCCAATCTACAAGTCAGGAAGCACCTCCCCATATCCTTAAGCCAACAGATAGAGTACTTGGAGGAGCCAGGATCTTGGTCAGGACCGGAGGCAATTCAGGATGCAGACGATGAAGGGCAAGATGCGAGTCGGACCAGCAGCAGCAGAATTCTTTTCCTTCAAGGAAGAGGATAAGGATTGGATCTTTCTTTCCTTATTCTAGCTGAGCCTAATCAAAGGAGATATCTACCACGCAAGGAAAGAAGTATCGTTCATGTATGAAGAGAGAGGGCGGATGAGATATGCATGGAAGAATCCTTCACCAACAAGGGAACTTCCCTAAACCCTAAGTTTCCATCGCCTATATATATATGGTCGACTCCATTGTGTATGGGAGTTCTTAGCCCTATTTTACACTGTTATTACTTTTAGTTCTGCATTCAAGGTTGAGAGACAGGGAGGAAGAAACAAGTCCTACGGGCAATTTACTTTTATTTCGTATTTTACTGCTTTAAGTTTAGTTGTTGGCGTGAAGCCAAAACCCTGTTTGCTGACTACGCTTTTTCTTTATTTGCTTTGTGTTCTTATTTAATATTATGTCTAGCTAAGTTTATTGTTTGGGTTGGAAGTAGATGAAGTGATTCTAATATACTCGTTCAAACTTGTGAGGTCTAATTGGTTAAGTTTGTTAATTGATTTTGTTCCCAAAACACTTAGGATTAATTCTAGACTTAATTGATATTGAAGTTGATTGATCACCTTCTAGATATTGAGATTAAGTCATTAACAGGAATTGGGATCAACACGAGAGTGTCTTTCGTGCCCAAAAAGGTAAAGGGTGTTGGAGAGCAGTCGGTATTGACCTACCTCTTGGTTGACTTGGGTCTGTTTATTCTTAATGCCTGTTGGGCAGCATCGTTACTGAAGTGTCTTCGTGACTTTGTTGATCAAGAGAGGAGATCTTGCCTTCTGGTCAAGATCTGTAAAATTGATTAGACATAGGTTAAGTGTGTTTGCATCGTGACTTAGTGACCTTAGGGTGGTAACTAATCTTTGCCTTAAACCAAGTGATAAAAATTAGTTAATTGAATATCTTTGCACCAATGAACGAGTAAGAGTAATTAGGATCATGGATTCGAAACCCAAACCAAACTCTTTTGTTATTTGATATTGTTACTTGTTGAGTACAGGTTATTTAGATACTTCGTGACCAAAACCCTTTTGTTGAGAAACATCTGAAGAACAGATTACACCAGGTCCCTTGGGTATGATCCCACTTGCCGCTGACTACTACCTTGTTGGGCAAGAGGTGTTTATAAATATTATTTGTATGAAGTGTGTGACGACAGTGCTCCATCAATATCCCATACTGAAGGAACCGTATATTGAAATACGGCTCGTGTGCCCTACGATCCATTCCGAATGTCTAACAAGTACATACAAAATCTAAGCCCTAAACATGCTTCTATGAAATAATCGACGTCCATAGGATGTTAAGAAACGTTTACCTGCGAACTGAGAAATTAATGACTCCAGAGTTGATCGTCCGTTTGTTTCCCACAACAGTACTCGATGTAGGGTGGCTACAAGCTTCGAGTTCTCTCTTCCTATGGGTGATAGCCGCCACCTCTCTCCTCTCCAGATTTCTGTCTCTTTTGTTTTTACATAAGTGACAAGTGAAGAGAATTAATGGACTCTTTATTATTTATACTAGGTAATTAAATACCTAAATAATAAGCCCACTAACTAGATCCATCAAACAAAGCCCAAAAGCTTAAATGGATCAATAATAGACTGCTGGCCCCATAGAGAGCTAGGCCTTAATTGGGCCAAACGGGGATCTACTAGCTCGAATAAAGTATTGGCCTCCCAGTGCTCGATTTCCATATTCAGCCCAAGAATATAAATCGAGACACAAGTATTAATTTATTCTACTAGAAAATTAATACTGAATTATCACTAAATTCGTTAGGTGAGTCGGGGCTAGCATTTGACTTAATTAATCTCCGCGTTTAAGATATTCAATATCCATTAATTAATTAATTCCTCTGACGGTCCATTAAATAATTAATCAGTCATTTAATAATAAACGACATCTCGAGTGCTACCACTTAAATTTATTATCGTATCGGAACTAATTCCACCTGCAGGGTTTAATACGATAAACTTATTAAGTTCCTCGAGAGGGGATATTATCAGCCTATTATTAGCAGGACACGGATCCTTATTGCAATTCATTCGCTAATCTAACTAACTTGGCTTGCAAATTTCAATCCTAGCCATCAATGTTGGAGATTGAAATCCTACCATCCATTTTTGACCTAATGCCACATATATATAGATTTTGAAGCTCATTTCTTTCCATTTTCTCCCCAATTTAGGCTGCACCCTTCCACAGACATAAATCCATGATTTCTTCAAGATCCAAGCAAGAATCATCAAGAATCAGAGTTTCATTCCATTAAATCCCTTCAAGGAGGTTAGATCATGTTTTTCTAGCTTCAATTCTTCAATTTCTATAGTGGAATAAGTTGTAATCTTCCCTCTTATACTCCTTCAAGATTTCGTTCAAGATGATGGATCCATGAGATCCCTCCAAATCTTCAATTATGTTGTATTCTACATCCAATAGACCTCTTAAAAGCTTTCAATTGAAGGTAATTCCCCAAACCCTAGCCTTATCTGTTCATGAACGATTTTGAGCATAAATTGGGGATTTTTGATTCATATCTTCTATGATGAAATTGATGTTATATTTGAGGTCTAAGGAGTTAGATGTATGTATCCATGTGTGGATTTCATGATTTGAAACACCCTTGCTCATTTAAGTGCAATTTTCGAAAGTTTATGGAGTAGAAGGAAGTGAGATTTTTATGATGATGATTTTATATGCATGAATTGAGTATGGAACCTTGTTCTTGGGTAGATTTGGAGCTTATATAGAATTTTTTAGAAATTTTGCATGGTTATATGATGAAAGTCGAAACTTATGCTAGTAAGAATTAGGGCTTTTTTATGAGCTTGTATTAATGAATTGAGGATATATGATTCTTTAATGATATATTTGAGCATGATTGGAAGTGATTTTCATCAAAATGTGAAACCCTAGCTCTAAGCCCTATCATAGCCGAAAATGAACATGAATGAAGTGATGATTGCTCTAAGAATGTTATGATAACATGATGCAAATATGATTGATAATTTAGACGAGCATGATTAGGACTTGTTTGGATTCTTAATTATCATGTTGTCTTAAAAGCATGTTGTCATAAGAGACTAAGAAAAGTGAAGTTAAGTATGAAGTGATGAAGTAGTAGCATGTTTTGATGAGCATTGAAAGTAATCATGATGTAGAAGGATTAAGACTTGCTTGATTGTTTTAAACCATGAATCTTTGCAAGTTGTGTGGTCTTAAGAGATCAAGCATGTTGAAGTTATGCATATCATGATCATCTCAAAGAATGCATAGATGTAGAAAGTTGTTGAGTAAGCTTAGTAAGAGCAAAGAAGTAGTAGGAATCCTTTGAATTTATTTGTTGTTAAGAGGCCTTCGTTAAGAATAAAAAATATCCTTTTAAGATAAGATAAGTTGCAAGGATAAGTTTCATTTCTCGTTTTACGTTGTTCTGTTTCTAAATCAAGTTCGATTGAAGGAACATCCGGAGGAGAAGTTAATTGAAGGCAAGGAAAGAAAACAAATAGAAAGCTAGGAAAGCATCTCTTGAGGTGAGCTTTTCTAAACTGGGAACCTTTTGGCCTCAATACATGATGAAGCATGTTATATAAATGTTTAACTTGCCTTTTTCTCTAAAGTTGTGTGTGATTCATCTACTAAGAAAGAATAACAACTTCAGTCTCACACAAGGTGAGTTTTGTGCATAATAGGAATCGTGAGTCTCTGGCCAATTCTGGTGATTAGAAGGAGGCCTCCTTCTCTTCACTGTTAAAATAAAGTTTGTAGACTTTTATGGATTCACTCACTTATGTTTTGTCCGGACACTTAAAGAAAGAAAATGTTTTGGGCTTTACCCAAGGTAATTTCTTTATTTAAAACCCTTGGTGCTCAAGCTCAAGTGGCAAGTTTAAACTTATCAAGTTCTTAAAGCAGAAAAGAAAGTTTTTGGCATGTGTTCACTGAGTACTTTGTACTCACGCCCTGCATTGGATTTCTTAAAACGTGCAGGTAATTTTTGGCGGGATGAGGGCAAGCTCAGAGAATTCCCCATTTGAGTCCTCATACTCATATCTCAACCACTTTATTATTCTGCTGCAAGATTCATTTATTTGATATGGTTGTAACATTATTATTTTATTCGGGTATGTAACTTAATTCTTGATGCATGCACCCCGAATCCGCTTTTAATGCTTGAACAACCATCAAAACTTAAATCTCTTTCTTCAAAGTAAAAAGCAGTTTTGGGCTTCCAACGGGCCTCATGAAAATCTTTTCTAATACGATTCAATTGTAAAAATATGGCCCTTGGTGTTGATTTGAAGCATACTAAGTCCTCTTTGATAATCGAACATTCAAATTCTTTTGATGTTTCAAGATTGAGTTAGTATTAAGCATGCTAGAACTCCTTGATTAACATGACTTCTATTTTTTAAATGCTTCAAAGTCATGTGAATAACTTAGACCCGAGCATGATCAGCAAAACTCTTATTCTTTCTTTCAAAAGGGAGCCTTGTTGAGAAAAGTGAAAAGTTCAAGTAGACGTCATGGTTCACCCGTTCTAGTCATCTTCACTCTAGAACCGACGTTGGATCATGATATGGTTTCAGTCTACCCTTCCAAAAGTAGTAGTTAGGCAGGATGGGTTGTTACACACATAATCAGTTTTGAGTGTACAAAACCCTTTAGTTTGACCACAAGAGTTATCACCAAAGGTCACAAGTTGGTTGTTCGCTATTTTCTTTCACACACCGCAAGTGCACGGGTGTAATTGTGTATATGGAAACAAGGTCGTATCCACAAAGATTGTTTAAATCCTAGCAAGTACTACTTTCAATTGTTTTCCTCTATTTAGACTCCAAAATTTAGTTTTGAATTATTAATCTAAACATGAACAAATAAAACAATCAATAAAATGGCAAATAGCAAATATATTCAAAGATTCAGAAATGATTAATGATATTGTAAGACTTCGATTTCAATGGATAATTAAACTTAAACTCTCATCAATCAACCAATTTACAAGGGACTCAACTCTTCTTAAGACAATCACAAATTTAGTTTAAACCTACTCTCGTAGTGCCTAAACTGTGGATTACTAACTAGGATTTTCGTCTCCGATAAAAATCATAAGCAAGTAATTTCAAAATGATCCTAAGATTAAAGCCCTCATACAAAGCCTTTCACTCTCGGTGATTATGCAGTGCGTGTCCTTTATTCTGGTTCACATGTTAATCCTCATCTCTCGAATCTCGAATTAACACAACTAATTATGTGATGGTTTCGATACGAGTTCTGGTGTATGGGGCGGGGGGGAATACACTAAACTTTTTAAAACAACCCCCTAAAAATTAACACAACCGAGTAATGCAACTCAGTTGGAATCACAACCGAGCAAGAAACACTCAGTTGGAAGTGAAGTGCTGTGCGAAATGTGGTGGAAATTAACTCGTATAAAATCAACTCACGCTTAAGTGCAAGGTTGGTCAATAACCAAGACAGTTGATATGGAATAATGCAGTTTGTATGCAGGTTAGTAAGTCAGTTGAATATGCAATAAGTAACTGAAAAATAAACACAACACACAAGATTTAACGTGGTTCGGAGATAACTCCTACGTCCATGGAGAGTTGTGAGTCCACACAACTCAGTCCAAGTTCTTCTGGACAAACCACAAAGCTTACGCGGGCTTTGCAACCGTTGAGATAAGTTAACGGGTACTTATCAACCTTACAGATTAGTTTACGAGTACTAATCAACCTATCTACTCAGTTACGGGAAGAGTAGGGTCCTATTAACCTTTTCAGGTGAAAGAAAGGGTGGGGTTCCAACTAATAGCTCGAACAAGAAGTAAGCTATGATCTAACACTCTACGAACTCTCAACAAGTGATGTTCTCAGGGTTGGATCAAAAGACACTAAGACGGAATCTGTTACTCTAGAACTCTCAACTAATGATGTTCTAAGAGATTGAATGCAGCTCAGCTCGTGTGAAGTATTTGGTTTTTGCTCTTTGATTTCTTCTTGCTCTTGTCTGTCTTATAATTCCCGTGATCTTGGTGAATGAATGAAGGCCTCTATTTATAGGCGGAGAGAATCAACTAGCCGTTGGAAGAGCTGTTGATCTCTGTCCTTTAAGAGCGATGGCTTGTCTCTCATCTCTGCAGACTTTCCGGATTTGGCAACTGCATGCTTCTGCTTTCCATCTGAGACAACCTTGTGTTGGGCCAAATGAGGTAATGACAGAGAGTCAAACCTTCACGTGACTTCCTTGTTTGAAATTCAAATCTTAAGCTTTGACCTCCAACATTTGATAGTCGGTTGAGTCGTCTGATCTTCATCTGGTTGGTCTTCAGCTCTAATGTTCTATCTGAATGCTTTTGTCTGAGTAGAAGCATTTGAACTCTCAGCTGACTTTGAACTTCAAGCTGTTGATCTAACTGATTGAGTCTACAACTGATGTTCCATCTTGATCGCTCAGTTGTTCTTCTTGAATCTGACTCTGACCAGTTGGCTTCGAACGCTCAGTTGTCTTTCATCTTGTATCTTTGAATCGCTCAACTGATGTTCTATCTTGTGAACATAACTTCCCCCTTTATAAACACTCAGTTGTCTTTAATTACATCTGATGTTCTTCTCTAAGTGATGCCTTGTTGTCGTCCTCAGCTGGAGACCTGTAAAGATAAAATCTCAACATTGCTCAAACAGCGAGCCTAACTACTAACATTAGGATCTGGCAACATCTACTCGGTTGGGGTCAGTTGGTTTTGGAATCAATCAAAACTTTAATAAATTTCCCAACAATTTCTCCCTTTTTGATGATGCCAAAACCCTTATAAAAATTCTTACAAGGCAAACTGATCTAAATCCTACTGACCTATCCAAAATCTCAGCCGAAATTCTAGATAGTCTATAAGATTAAAACATCAAAGGGTTAGCACAGTTATAACATGATATTGAAATAACTTTGCGATTCAGAGCTTGGACAATGAGAGATTGTTCATCAAGTTGAATCGTATAACTGAATAGTTTTTATTACAACTGATGATTACAAAGGTAAGCACAAAAAGACAAAAGTTACATCAGTTGATCAAAAACTAACTGAGCTAATACTTGAGCCCATACTTACTAAACATTCTAACAAAAATCTCTCTCTTTTCAGCTGACTCCTTCGAAATGTCAACCCCATGCTCTTTGCAGACTTGCCTTGCCTCAGCTGCAATCTTTGTTCTGTTGGGGGTGCGAGAGTCTGGGAGGAAGAGAGGCTTGTATGTAATCTTCTGAGGGACGGGGACAGTGTTCAAATCCAGTTTTGCTTCTATCATCACACGCCTGAACTGGCTGAACATCCCCGGGTCCCCAGTGTGCAGCTCGGTCAGCGCCTCCTTGAAAGCTCTCCTCGGTCGTCAGTTGAGAAGACTTTTCTGTAATAGAAGTCGTTCACAAACTCTTGCTTAAACGACTCCCAGTCCTCGTTCCATTCGGCTGGCATCCACTTATCTACATGCCTGAACCGACTTTGGACCTTCACCTTCCCTGGCAACCTCTGCTGTCTCAGCCGAGCTTCAGCCTTAACCTGATGTTTGTCAATGCGGCGACGGCTGCGGGAGGCGATGTTCCGGTCCAAGTTCTTTGTTATCTTGTTCAACTCCTCCTCGAACTGGTTGACTCTTCAAACTTGGCTGGCAGCGAACTTCTTGATCCAGCTCGGATTCATATAATCTTTTTCAGCAACATCCATAGCCTTGGCAGCTGCAATACACTCTTCAGTTGTGATACCGTCGAGTTTCGAATCAAGCTCGGCTGCGATCCGGCTATGGAGTTGTAAGAAACTCCAAACTGCTCCGCCTGCTCCAAGTCTTTTTCCATTTCAGCTCCACCAACTTCGGTTGACTTGGGAGCGGACTTCTTCTTTTGTGCAGTCTTCCTCCTCAGCTGGGATTTTGCAGCAGCTGGCATCTCTTCCTCATCCTGGGTCTCTTCTTCCCCCTGCAACTCAACATCCGCCTCTTTATCTTTATCTTCCCCTTTTTTGGCATCAGCAGCTGGCATCTCTTCCTCATCCTGGGTCTCTTCTTTCCCCTGCAACTCAACATCCGCCTCTTTATCTTTATCTTTCCCCTTTTTGGCATCAACAACAAGGCTTGCTACTGAACCATCCAGAGAGGTGAGCTGTTGTTCGGCTTGTTGAATGCGGTTGAAGAGTTCATCGAACGCGCACTCGATTCCCACCTTCTTCACCAGTTCGGTGTCATGGCACTCTTGTTCGGCTTTCCTCATTCCAGTGAAAGTTTCAGATACCTCAGTCTAGAAAGCAACGAACTCAACCCATCTTGACTCGAACCTGGACTCCCATTCTTCATCATGTGTCTGTTGGGATTTAGCAAGGTTGGAATCAGACAAGGATTGGAAGACATTCAGCTCAGACTTAATCCCCAGAACAGTTGACTTCAGATCTGACACGTCTTGGCTGATGGAGGAGGAGAATTCATCCAGATTTATCTTCAGTGAAACATTCTCCTCCACTAGCTGCTTATTCTTCTCTTCTTGTGCTTCCAACATCCTCAGTTGATCGTCTTTGTGTTGCTGGAAGTTGGCAAGCATCTCGGTTCTCAGCTGGTTTACCCTCTCAGCTATCAGCTCACAGATTTCTTCAGATGATGGAGCTGGCTGATCAGCTGGAGCGACTTGTTCAATCAGAGCTGGCTGTTCAACTGTAACTATGGCTTGATGGTTGGCCAGGTACAGTTGCAGCTCCTTTTCTTCATTTTTTGCTGCGGCGGCGGTTGCGTCCAGATCATTAAGGAAGTTAGCTGACTTAACGAGCATGTTGTCGAGGAAATCAATGCAGTCTTGTCTAGCTTTCTCCCTTGTATCTGTGCCTTCTGCCTTGCTGAGGTGCAGACGACGTGTCAGCAGGGCCACCTTGTTGTTGTAGGTGACTTCCAGGTTGGCATAGTTGAAGTAGTCTCGGATGCGAGACTCGTCCGCCTTCAGTCTGTCCCAGCTGTGTACCCTGATTGTATCTTCCTTCACATACCAGTGACTGAAGATCAGGTTGAACTGGTACAGCAGCTCAGTTCCAAGAGTAGCGAAGATTGGCATGTCGCGAGCTTCTGGGAACATCCCAATCAGCTTCTGGAAGCAGTAGGCCACCTTGCCTTCATGCTCCAGCGCGACGGCTTGAAGGTCAGCTTCGTCATTTATTGGAGAGGGAGATAGAGTAGGCAACGGTTCAAAGGTTTCATCAATGTTGGCCAAAGAAGTGGTCTCAACATTGGCATCGAGGTGGAAGCTCGGAATATCAGATTCTGTGGGGTGGGGGGTATCAATAGGTTCTTCAACATTGGCCGAAGAAACGGTCTCAATGTTGGCATCGAGCAAGAGGCTCTTGGGGCAGTACGGCATCAACTCCTGCCTTGGGGGAGGTTGGAACGTCTTCAATTTCCTCAGAGGAGGAAGAAGCATCCGATGTCACGTCCGTCTCCATCCCTTCCGCCTCATCAGTTCCAACAACGTGAGGGACGATCTTGAAGGCAGCTGCCTCAGCTGAGTGGCTTGACTCGGATGGCTCCTCAGCTGGTGCCGTCTCAACTGGCGCCTCCTCCTCAGTTGGTGCATCAACAACTGGTTCCTCAGCTGGCTCCTCAGCTGGCACCTCAGCTGGCTCATCAGCTGGCTCTTCAGCTGGCTCCTCGGCATGCTCCTCAGCTGGTACCTCAACCGTCTTCTTGAACCTCACCCTCAACTTCTTCTGGGCAGGTTCCGCCTCCTTCTCTTTCTCCGACTCAGCTCTGCATCGGCGTGCAGCTTTTGATTTTGTGGGGCAGCTGACAGTTGGTACCTCCTCAGCTGTGTCCTTGGGTTCAGCAGTCTTCCCAGCATCCTTCTTCTCCTTAGGAGTATATACACTCCTAATCACCTCCTGCGCCTTCTTTGCTGTTGGAAACAGCAACAACTTCTTTACAGGGGTCTCCTTGCAGTCCTCCCATACCATGTTCCGACCCTTGGTTGCGAGCAGGATCAGAGCAGAAATTTTGCAACCGAAGTTGAGCGTCCACTTGACACTCAACAGTCTCTCCCCTGAGTCAGTTGTGGTCTCGGAGATTTTCTGCTTCTCCAATGTCAGCTGGTTCAGAAAATATTGGAACCAGTTGATCTCGTGTTTGTGCTCCAATGCCATCAACTTCTTAAGCTTTGGTCGGCTGATGTCGCCGAAGGCTCCGCTGTACCCGAATACGACCTTGGACACAACATCGAACAGGAGTCAATGTTCTGGCTTTAATTTTGTCGTCTGCATATTGCTCTTCAACCTCTCCGGAGTGATCAGAGCATTTTCCAGAAACTCATCGGCTTGCTCGTCGGTTATGTTTTCAAGAAATTCCATGGCGGTGTGGTTTACTGGTATGACGTGGCGAAGGACGTCGGAGACTGCAATGGGGAAAGAAACACAGCGAATGGTTCTGGCCGGAACGTTGCGTTGTTGACAAGAAACCTCTGTTGTGACTTCTTCTCTGCTGTCGATGGACGATTGCAGATTCACATAGAATTCTCCGACCTGGCGCCTGAGCAGGTGAGAGGGAAAGAGTTTTACCCATTCCAGGAGGCCGTTCTCCCTGAGTGTATTTGCGAGGGGAGCCAACACCGGCGACTCCAATTCATCATCGGAAAGAATCTGCTCGAAGTGAATCTTCGAAACCAGCAAGTCGAACGATTCTTCATACGAGGTGGGGTCTAGAGAGGGTCCGAAAGAAGCCATTTTCTTTCCTTTGGGTGCCATTTAATATCACTGAGAAGATATATATAGGAAGGAAAAACTTGCAGAAAAAGATTAGACAAAATCTAAGAAGACGATAAATAGTAATTGCAGATAAACACGAATGAGGAAGGTAAGAGATCACTTCCTGATTTTCTGCCTTTTATAGGTTTTTGACTCTGTTGAAATCGACGGCTAGGGTTGAATGGCGCGAATCCATCAACGGCTGAGATTACGCGACTGTTGACTTGCATTGACTTGACGTCATGAACCGAGTTCCAACCAGCACGTGAGAAGGTGTACAGTTTTTCATGTCAGCCCAGTCGCACTATAAAGTAGGCTATTGATGTTCAGCCGTACTTTACATTAAATGCGACATAATGGCTATTTTAATGTAACTGACATGCTCATGAATGTTTGAATTTATTTCAAACATTCTCATTTAAGATCATAACACCTTCAGCCATAAATGTTACCTCCCAGCTGATGTCGGAATCAGTTGTGTTCACCTGTCAGCTGATGTTGGAATCAGCTGTGTTCCAATGTTGCGGCATACCATCAGCTGACTCGAGTTCGTCTGTTCAGCTGACGTCTGATCCAATGTTGCAGCATACCACCAGCTGACTCGAGTTCGTATGTTCAGCTGATGTCTGATGTCTTCAGTTGGCGATCCGCATCCGAGATTCCCCCTTCATCTGAGCTTCCCCCTTAGATGGATATCTATCTCTCTTCCTCATCTGGTTCCTCATCTGATGGATCTAATAATCCAAGTAGATCACATAACATCTTGAACCGCGCTTCGGCTAGAGGTTTGGTGAAGATATCACCTCTCTGAATCTCAGTTGGAATCTTCTCCATGGATACGTCCTTCTTCTCAATATGGTCTCGGATGAAATGATGTCGGATGTCAATGTTCTTCGTCCGAGAGTGATGAACAGGATTCAAAGAGATAGCAATGGCACTAGAGCTATCACAATGAATGGGAACCTGTCCAGTTGCAACTTCATAGTCTCTCAGCTGTTGCTTGAGCCACAACACTTGCATGCAGCAGCTACCGACAACCATATACTCTGACTCGGTTGTAGAAGTAGCAACACATGCTTGTTTCTTGGAGAACCACGAAACTAGCTTGCTTTCCATGAACTGACAGTGTCCAGATGTGGACTTCCTGTCCAACTGATCAACGGCTAGATCTGCATCTGAGTATCCGGTCAGTTGGATGTTGTCGTCGGTTGGATACCACAACCCAACATTTACAGTTCCCTTTAGATACTTGATGATGTTCTTTGCTGCCAACATGTGAGCTTCCATCGGTTGAACTTGGAACCGAGCACACACTCCAACCGCGTAAGATATGTCTGGCCGACTGGCGGTTAGATATAGCAAAGAACCGATGATCCCTCTATACTTACTGGCATCCACGAGCTTTCCCTCAGTTCCAGGTTCAATCTTCCAGTTAGTATTCATCGGGATCCTTGTGGTCTTACTTGTCTGCAATCCGAACTTGGTGATGAGCTCCTTTGTATACTTGGACTGGTTAATGAAAATCCCTTCTGGTGACTGCTTCACTTGTAGTCCAAGAAAATAATTCATCTCGCCCATCATCGACATCTCGAACTTCTCCTTCATGAGATTTGAAAAATTTTCACACAGTTCCTCCGACTTAGAACCGAATATGATGTCGTTGACGTAGATTTGCACAACAAGTATATCTTCTCCAACTTTGATGGTGAACAGGGTTTTGTCAACTGACCCTCGTTTGAACCCCGAGTTCAGAAGAAAACCACAAAGAGTGTCATACCAAGCCCTGGGTGCTTGCTTTAATCCATAGATTGCTTTCTTCAACTTGTACACTCTTCCATCTCCAATCTCAAAACCGGAAGGCTGTTCAACATATACATCTTCCTTGATATCACCGTTGAGGAAGGCACACTTCACATCCACCTGATAGACCTTGAACTTGTGAAATGCTGCATAGGCTAGAAAGATTCGGATGGCTTCCAGCCTTGCAACTGGTGCGAAGGAGTCCTCAAAATCGATTCCTTCTTGTTGGCAATATCCTTGAGCTACCAACCTTGCCTTATTCCTCACGATGAATCCAATGGCGTCTCTCTTGTTCTTGAAAATCCATTTTAATCCAATGACTTTGACACCATTTGGTCTTTCTACCAACTCCCATACACAGTTGCGTAGAAATTCATTCAGTTCTTCTTGCATGGCTATTGTCCAGTGAACACAGTTGAGGGCTTCCACAATATTCTTCGGTTCTGGTACATCAGCTACGAAGCAAGAAATCATGGCTACATCTCCAGCTTGCTCGAATTCCTTAAGAACTGCCAACTCCTCAGCATATTGAGCGTAAGTGTTGGAATCTTCCTCAGTCGAATCTGGATTTGCAACTCTGCTCCTTGTACGCACACCTTCGGTTGGATCTCCGATGATGTTGTCAGTGGAATGATCTTCATACCATCTTCGGTTGCGTCTTCCTTCTTCTTCCAACTGTGGCTGTTCCGTGATCTGAACTGTGGGAGATGCTGGACTCTTCTGAGCTGGTGATTTATCAGTTATTGAGTCTGGATCCTCAACATTGATAACATTTTTGAACTGGGCTCGGTTGGGCTTCGGATGCTGATGCAGTTGGAGAGGCATCAGCTGGAGTTCCCCCTTGAGATGAGCTGGGGTCTTCACATTCATCTTCAGAGGAATATGGATCATCATCCTCAGTTGCCCATACCGATGGTTCAGCTAGATTCTTTTGCCTTAGAATCTGAGATCTTGTGAGAGCTGGTGGAACGTGTGGATCAGCCTGTTGTCCTTTAGCCTGTTCCCTGCACTCAAAAGTAGATTCATCAAAACTAACATGTGGTGTTATCTCCACAACACGAGAGCTGTTGTTGAAAACACTATAAGCCTTGATCCGAGCAGCATATCCAAGAAATATGCCTTTCGAAGCCTTGGCATCAAAAGTTTTCAACTGAGTCTTCCCATTGTTGTGAATATAACACTTAGAACCAAAAACGCAAAAATATGAAATATCTGGCTTCCTGCGTCTCCATAGCTCGTATGGTGTCTTTCCCAACCGCTTGGTTAGAAGAGACCGGTTCTGGGTGTACCATGCTGTGTTGATGGCCTCAGCCCAAAATCTCTTTGGCAGAGCTGAGCTTGTCAACATGGATGTAGCTGCATCTTTCAGTGTTCGGTTTCTTCTCTCAGCTACTCCATTCTGTTGCTGTCACGCCCCGACTCTCGAGGTGCGACTTACGAACAACAACAAACCTAAATAACTAAAAACTAACTCAAACAAAGGGAACATGCTCGGGGAAAACAAAGATGAAAAATAAGGCAATCGAATTTGGTTTTCAAAAGCATAAAGAATTACTAACCGAGCATCTTAACTTCACTTTAAACGGGAATTCAAACAAGTAAATCATGCTGATGGGAAAGGAATTCCAACAAAAAGAGGAAGCATGCGATTATATACATCACGATAAGGGATCATGTTCAACGACAAGTCAAGTTACGAGCCCATCGCTCGGGATTACAAGTTAAAGGGGTTACGAATTCAACAAACATTCAAAGTCTTCGAGCACAACGCTCGGAATCAAAAACATGAATATTAGAGTACTGGCATCAACAGACATTAGATCAAAAAGATTGCAGCGGAAATTAGCATCAACTCCCAACACTTGCACGTATGAAGATGTACAAATGCCAGTCCGAAATTCTACCAAACTTAACCAACAAAACCAAACCACACCACCAAGTATCCACGCCATCGCCATCCAGTCAACCTGCATGTTTAGAAACACACGCAGGGCTGAGTACTTCGTACTCAGTGAACACAAGCCAAAACATTTGAATAAAGACGCTTTTTAAAGCTATATGAATTCTCACAAGTATATAAGCAGTTTTAAAAACGGTTTTACTTGTGCATGTCAAAACATTTTTATTTAAAACAGACTGCGCAGTCAAATATCATATAACATAACAGCATGTATCATCTATCACCAATAACTTCACTGTGCCGAGAAGTAGGCCTCCTTCTCAAACACTGTGACCGGCCCAACCGAAGCAAGGCTCACAGTCACCTCAACATATACCACACGTGGGTTCCTGCTTTCACAGGATAATCACATCTTCATATAAATAGATGATAACACATACTAACTTCAATAAAATGGCAAGTCAATCACATTTGAAAATCATAATATAATATTCAATAGCATACTAATTTTCATCGATAGTTTTGGTTCAGAAAAGCCCACCTGACTTCCGAAGAACTAGCTAGGTGGTCTAGGGCTATTTGTCCTCATTTAACGATCCGTCCGACTCGATCCTTCACAGTTCGATATCGATAGATAAGATATATGAAAGACGGAAACAAAGGCGTTGGACTTTAACTGACGGACTTCTATTTGAGTCGTCGCTCTCTTCGTTCTAACTTTTCTAAAAGATCTCACGTTCTCGTCTTTATTTTATTAACTCTATTCGAAAAGGTTAACTTTACTACTTAACATCGTACACTTTTCTCGTTCTAATTAATAACTTCATTGTTACAATTCTATTACTTGAGCTTTCTTTCAAGGACTTTAGTTCATTCTCAATTTAACAATCAATAACTCAAACATTCAATTATTTTTCACAACATAACTATCATCATGCATTTAAACACTTATTCAAACATATAATGAATTCATATAAATCAAGCATACTTCAAGATACATTAACATTCATTCAATTTATATCTTAAAATCTAACTCGATTATGCATTTCCTTTTATGGAGGCTTAAACTATTAGTTCTATCTTTCTTATTTATATAGACAACGCTTTGTTCTACATCCGCTATCTTATAAGGTATTTTATAACTTTTATTTATTTAACAAAAATTCTCTTAGCTCTTAATAAACTCTTATGAAATTATAAATTCTTGTTCAATTCTAACTTGATTCTCATTTCTTAACTTATATTCCTTTAATTATTATCTCAGTTTATCTTTTCTTCGCTTGGTTGGAACGACGTCCCTAAATTAATTATTTAATTAATCTTCTATCAACTTATTATTCGGCATCTTATTTTATTCTCATTTTCTCGATCAACTTATACGAGTATCTATCTTAACTCGTCTAGCATCTTTTCTTTATTCAATTTAACTTTCTTTTTTTTTCTATTTCTTATCGATTAATTCTTCTTAAACTCGGTTTTCTCTATTTTGTTTATTTCTTTAATAATTTCTTCTTTATTTGTTTTAAACCTTTAAGCTATTTCTTACTTAATAATTTCTTTATCTTTTGATAAACATTTTTATGAATTAGCTCATTTTATTAATCACATTATAAAAGATCTTTTTGTTGTATTTTTAGTAAAAATTTCAAGTCTTTAAATTTTAATACAAGGCATTTAATTAATAAATCTTTTCATACATCTTTTCATCTTTTATTTAAGTAAAAGCTTTTCAATTTTAAGTCTTTTATCAAAACTTCTATCTTTATTCCATCTTCAAATTAACATTAATACCTACTTAAACATCCAATTCTTTTTTATTATTTCTACACTTAATTTCTTTCAAAAATTTCAACATGCAATCTCATTTTCTTCACTTAAACACATGTATGATTATACTAACATAACATACACTCATCTCATTGATCAAAACATACTCAATACATCAACAAAATCATCAAAATAAATTCTTCATTTTTCCTCAAAAATCACGGCACACACACACATACATTTTGTGCATTTTATTTCTCAATTTTTCATGCAAATAATCTCATTACTAACATGATTAAAATACAAATCAAGCATCAAAATAACAATAACTCAAAGAATTTATATTTTCCCTATTTCTACTAATTTTTTCGGCACTTGTTAAATCTTTAGGGTTTTAGTTTCTTTTTCTTCTCTTAATTCATCGATTAATATCTAATGCTCGATTCTCCTAACGAATTATTCTCACTCGAATAGCACATGCATATCCTAAGTTTGCCTAAACATAAATTAAATAACATGCATGCATAGATCTTTCTTTTAGGACTTATAGACATACATATTTACAACTAATCAAATGAATTCATACTTAAATAGATGGGAATTCTTCTCTTGGCTCTTGGGATTGAAATGGATGGAAATTAATGACTTCTACTTCATTTTCATGGATGGAGATCTTGAATCCATGGTTGCATGTGAAGAAAAATCAAGTATGAGGGAGAGAGAGAGAATGCCGTGAGGGAGAGAGATGGAGTTTGATAATGAATTGTGATCTTTCCTACTTGTCTTAGATGAATAAGATTCAAATTCAATAAAGAGAAAAAGATATACTTGTTGGAAATTGTAAAAGACAAGACTTGATGGTTGATGTGAACTTAACTTGTATGCACACTTTAAGCAATCCATGCATAAGACATCATCATGGTGTTGGTCTTGGAAATTGAGGGATGATGGGAGAGGAGTTGTGAGGTGGCGAGAGAGGGAGAGAGGTGGATGACACGTGTCGTCGTCGTGTAGTTACGGGTATTAATTATCCGGTCGTAAAGGTTTTCCGGGTAAAACGATTCGTATTAATTCCGTTTTGTTCTATTAACGGGTCTAACCTCTTCTCGTTTCACTTTTGACACTAACTCATCCCAATCCTATGTCACGTCTCAAATTAAAAGATTAAAGGCTTCGATCATTTTAGTCCTTTAATTCTTAAAAGAATTTAATCGGCTTATTAATCCGTTTATTAATCCTTTTCAAGACTAATGCCTCATTTCTCTTCTCAATTCTCAGATAAGTTCTTACCCTATCTCAGTGATCTTAAAAGAAATTCTAAGTTCGAAGGTTCTAATTTAATTCTATTCTAGGTTCATCGGCGTAAACATATTTCTCGGCGATTAACGTTATATTATCTTAATTAAACAAACTTCTCGGGATTTTTCCGGAATTTAATCTTATACTCATTTTCATATAAACGACTCAACAAACGTATCTCAGATAATTAGAACAGATAAATTCACACAAGATTCACAAGGCAATTTAAACGTTTTATTCAAAACTCATCGATTAGAAAAGAAAAATTTTACTCCTAAATTCTCATCTTTGAACTTACTCGGTTAATTAGACGCTCTCTAAAGGGATAAAAACTCGGGGTATCACAACATTTATGAAGCCATGAGAAGAAAACCTGAACTAGAGTCTGTAGAAATGATTGACATATTCGAACCATTGGTACAAGAGCAAAACCTGGAATTTAGCTCAATCGACACTACAGAAAGGGTGATACAAGCTGGACTGACCGATCGAGATGCCGTGCAAACAGAGGACATCGAGATGAAAGAGGCCATCATGGAGTTGTACTCTTTAAAGGAAAGCACCTTGGAAGCAGCAGTGGAGGTTGACAGGAAGATCAAAGATATTATCTTGGAAGTGTACTCCATCAGAGGATCGGAACAGGGCAAACCGGAGTTATTCTCTCAGTATGGGCAATACGAGAAACTGATGCCCTCGATTGTGAAGGCCCCAGTCTTAGAGTTAAAGAAGCTACCAAAGCACTTGCAATATGCTTACTTGGGACCGGAGGAAACTCTTCCAGTGATATCAGTTCTGATCTAACCATGTTGCAGGAAGAAAGACTAGTCAGAGTATTGAGAGAGAACAAGGAAGCCATTGGTTGGACCCTGGCAGATATAAAGGGTATCAGTCCAACAGAGTGTATGCACCATATATACTTGGAAGAAGGAGCACGACCAGTACGGGATTCGCAGAGGAAAATGAATCCTGTCATGAAAGAGGTGGTACTTAAGGAGATCCTAAAGCTTTTGGAGTTGGGCATAATTTACCCTATATCCGACAGCCAATGGGTCAGCCCGGTTCACGTCTTACCGAAGAAATTTGGAATACAGATTGTGGAGAATGACAAAGGCGAGCTCGTTCCAACAAGGCTACAAACTGGGTGGAGAGTCTGTATAGACTACCGGAAGCTGAACATGGTCACACGGAAGGACCATTTTCCATTACCCTTTATCGACCAAATGCTGGAACGACTAGCTGGTAATGCCTATTACTGTTTTCTGGATGGATATTCAGGATATATGCAAATATTCGTAGCTCAAGAAGATCAAGAAAAGACCACGTTCACTTGCGTGTACGGGACTTTCGCATACCGAAGAATGCCATTTGGTCTTTGTAATGCACCTGGAACCTTCCAATGGTGAATGATGAGCATTTTTTCAGATTTATTGGAAAATTGCATAGAGGTGTTTATGGATGATTTCACGGTGTATGGTGATTCGTTCGACACACGCTTTAATCATTTGGAGCTAGTATTGAAAAGATGCGTGGAGAAAAGCCTGGTACTCAATTATGAAAAATGCCATTTTATGGTGAAAGAAGGCATCGTACTGGGCCATGTCATATCGGAGAGGGGCATCGAAGTGGACAAGGCAAAAATCGATTCCATTGCCAAGTTGTCGTACCCAACTACAGTCAAGCACATACGGGCATTCCTTGGCCACGCAGGATTCTACCGCAGATTCATAAAGGATTTCGTAAAGGTTGCTCAACCCATGACTCGTTTGTTACAACAGGATGTACAGTTCGACTTTGATGACAACTGTAAAGAGGTATTTCTGAATCTACGGGACAGATTGGTATCAGCTCCTATTATTCAACCACCAGATTGGGAGATACCATTCGAAATCATGTGTGATGCCAGCAATTACGCGGTTGGAGCAGTACTGGGGCAGAAGAAAGGTAAGGAAAGCCACGTTATATACTACGCCTCCAAGACTTTGAATCCAGCTCAGTGTAGCTACACCACAACTGAGAAGGAATTGTTGGCAGTGGTTTTCGCAATAGAGAAATTCAGATCATACCTTCTGGGCACAAAGGCCATCATTTACACCGATCATGCTGCTTTGAAATACCTCATGGCGAAGAAAGAATCAAAACCACGACTTATCCGATGGATATTGCTGCTTCAAGAGTTCGATTTAGAAATAAGAGATAAGAAGGGAGCCGTCAACCTAGTAGGTTACAAATGGAAAAGGATGATGGCGAACCAATAGAAGACGCTTTTCCGGATGAGAGGCTGTACGCCGTACGAGATCATATGGAGATAGAGACTCTGTATGCCCTAACCGAGAAGGAGCCCTGGTTTGCAGACATAGCAAATTATCTTTTCACTAAGGAAGTGCCACCAGGGAAGACCAAGTTCGAGAAACATAAATTGGTGACACAGGCTCGATCTTATTTTTGGAAAGCACAACATTTATGGAAGATTGGCACAGATCAAATCATACGGAGGTGCGTTCCGGAGATTGAACATGCTCAGATATTGGAGATGTGCCATAGCACAACATGCAGTGGCCATTTCGGTGGAAGAAGAACAGCGCAAAGAATATTGGAAAGTGGATTCTATTGGCCTACAATCTTTGCCGATGCCAAGAAATGGGTACAGGCCTGCCCGAAGTGTCAGATGGTAGGGGGTATTACCGCAAGAGATGAAATGCCTTAAATGCCTATTATGCCTGTGGAAATCTTCGATGTATGGGGAATCGACTTTATGGGACCACTTTCTAAGTCAGGAAATTATGAATACATTTTGGTGGCAGTCAATTACGTATCCAAATGGGTCGAGGCAAAGGCTACAACCAGTAATGATGCTCATACGGTGGCAGAATTTTTGAGAGAGCAGGTGTTTAATAGATTTGGAGTTCCAAAAATCCTCATCAGCGACCAAGGATCTCATTTCTGCAATGCCACCATTAGAGCACTCACCAAAAGAATGGGCAGGCTGAAATTTCTAACAGGGAGATCAAGGGCATATTGGAGAAGGTGGTCCATCCCAATCGTAAAGATTGGAGCAATTACCTGGGAGATGCGTTATGGGCATACCGCACTGCCTATAAAACTCCAATTGGCATGTCACCATTTATGCTTGTGTTCGGAAAAAGATGCCATTTACTAGTAGAAGTGGAACACAAAGCTTACTGGGCGATCAAGAGAATCAACTTCAGTATGACTAGGGCCGGAGAAGAAAGGAAGTTGCAAATGGATGAATTGGAGGAACTTCGGTTGGAGTCATATGACAATGCAGTTTTGTATAAGGAAAGAACGAGGAGAATCCACAATGCAAAGCTTAGGAAGAAGGAATTTTGGTCTGGCCAAAAGGTGTTGTTATTCAACTCTCGATTTAAGTTGATGAGTGGGAAGCTTAGATCAAAATGGGGAGGACCTTACATCGTGAAGGAGTTATTCCCAAATGAAAGTGTCGAAGTTTATGATTTGAATGGAAAGGATACTTTTGTGGTGAACGGTCATCGCTTGAAACCGTACTTCGATTATTCAGAGTTAAAGAAGACCAAGGAGAAAGTTCTTTACTGGATCCTATTTATCAGTAAAGAGCCAAAGCTGGAAGTCGAGCTCAAGACATTAAACAAGAGCGCTGACTGGGAGGCAACCCAGGAGTGGTCGTCAGTAAGACCACAACCGCTTTCCCTTAATTAGTTATTAAAGAATTGTTTTGAGTTAAGTGAGTATTGGACTAAGTCAGAGTCGGAGAACGTGGGCCAAGGTGTTTTTAGAGTCTATTTTGAGATTCGAACCCACTTTGCGATGCAAAGTGTGTAGGTGGAGGTCCAGGGTGAATTAAGAAACCACTTTGCGATGCAAAGTGTGTAGGTGGCAGACCGGTGTGTGGAATGGGGACGGTCTAACCAGGGAATGACGTGGAGGCGCATCTGACAAGGATGGCTGGATATAATTGCGACGCTTGGGATTTCGCACGAAATTTGAATTTCAAATTTGGTAATGATTTTATTCCCTTGATTGTTTCGACTTCCCATAACTGTCATCTCACCATTCCATCAGTTAAAAGGAGAAAACCCTCCTCTATTAACCCTTACAGCCTCCACAACCGCCATAAACTCAGCCACTTTCTCCACTTCGCCATAACCGTCATCCACAAATCTGCCATTTAAACACGCAAACCCAATTCTCACTCCACATACCTTCACCAGCCTTCGCCGTCTTTCTAAAAACCTCAAAGTTCCAACCATCACCATGGTCAGAATCAAGAAAGCCGCGCACAAAAGAACGAACAAAAGTGTTGCCGCCTCCGGCAGTACTCAAACCAAAGGCCCAGCCGCTACAAAATCTGTACCGGTGGGGGAGAAGAGAAAAAAGCGCAGCACCACTTCCGAGGAAACTCCTGTGCACAGTTCAGAAAAGACCACATGTACTCGGGGTGTGGAAGAAGAGGCACAGAAGAAGATTCCCCCGCCGGAGAAGCAACCCGCCGGAGAAAGAGGCGCTGCGGGTGACCAAGAGCAGGAACAGGTCGAGGAAGAACCAGATGTTCAACCGCCAAGGAAGAAAGAGAAGAAGAAGCCTGTGGTCAAGGACACCACTACCGCAGCAGCAGCGAAGAAGAAGACCGCTGGAAAGAAAACAGCCAGTCCTCCACCAAAGGAGCCTGCTCTAGTCCCCAGTTCTTCCCGCTCCCAATCTCAATCAAAGGAGGGTGGTCTGACCACTTCTAACCACGAAGAGAATGAACAAGAAGGCGAGCAAGGGGGAGAGCCAGTAGGAGAGGAGGAGACAAAAAAAAGCATTCCCGTGTGGGCCCAGGACGATGTCTCCCCGCAGAGCAAGGAGAAAGGGGTGGGAGCAAAGAGGAAGCTTGAAACCTCGAAACCCTCCTTATCGCAGAAGTCCAGACAGAGCAAATTAGGGGGCAAGGTTGGTACTACGAGCACGGCATGGAGGATTACAACTGAGGAAAAAGGGAAGGCAAAGGAAGGAGAAAAAGAAGGAGAAGCAAGGAAATCAAAGAGGAAGAAATAGAGAGAGTGGAGATCATCGACAGCTCTAACTCGGGGGAGATTCAAGCGCCTGTGAAGTCTACACCCAGTGTTACCGCCACGAAATCAGGAACCAAGAGGAAAGGCGTACTACGATCTGCATCATCTGGAGCAACCATACCACGAGACAGCCAGCGGTATGCTATCCTGCAGAACAGGAAGATCCTCCCTTGGTATTACCTGTTGACAGAAAGCTTGGAAGCATTTGGAATCAAAGAGAAGGTGGAGGGATACTTCAAGGGTATCGGCTGGGGAAAGGTTTTGGAATGGAACTACCCTGCGTTCAAGAAGCTGTCGGAGGAATTCATGGGGACAGTAGAGTTCAAACCCCGCGACAACTACGGTATCGAGACTCCGGGCACCCTGCGCTTTCAACTGCAGGGCAGGATGTTCCCTCTCTCCATCAATGAGTTGAACATTCAACTCGGAGTACTCGAGCCACGGGAGGTGTATGAGGATGAGTATAAAGAGGCAGAGACGGTGGCCTCGGATGAGTGGAAGTCTCAGATTGACCACTACTGGTCAATCATCTCCATCAGGAATCGCTATGTGAAGAACAACAGCAAGTCCAATGAGATCAGAGATCCAGCGATACAGATTTGCCACAGGTGGCTGGCTTACAACATCTACGGGCGTTTGGAGGGGTCCAACGTGGTGACTCAGCAGGAGCTGTTCATTTTATGGTGCATGATGGAGAAGAAACGGGTGAACTTTGGGTTCATAGCAGCACAGCAGTTTCAGTTCGGCGTGACCCACCACAACAAATTCCTTTCACTCTGCCCTTTGGCGACGATTATTGCAAAGAATCTCACCAATTTCGACTTGGAGAAGCCAGATGATCTCGCAGCGGCTGATACAAGATTTCTGGACCAAGGGCGCTTCGTGAGGTGGAGGATTGTTGAGGTGGACGAGCATGGGAATTACTCGCTGGTCCATCCAGAGGGAACAGCAGGCAGAGCAGAACCGAGCAAGGCGAATGAGCAGGCGGTTCCGCGCCGCTCAAACAACGAGATGGTGGCCGTACTGGCAGAACTGAAAGAGCTGCGTGAAGAGGTAGCGATGCTGAAGGCAGAGATGACGGTAATCCTTACCAACATGAAGAAGGGCTTTGAGGAGTTGATGGCAAAAGCGGACGGAGAGGAGGAGGATGCCTCCGACCAGAATGAATAAGTTTCCTTTCCCCTATCTGTAGTTTAGGTTTTATTTTTCTTTTTGTTCTTTTCATTTCTGTTTCTTTTACGTTTTGTGTCAGCTGGAGTCTAGTGTAGAATAAATCTGTGAGTCTGTGTGTGCGCATGATATATGGATTAGGGGATGTGTGCATGTTGTTTGGTTTGACTGGTTTGAATGGTATACTGAGCAACATTACATGTATAGCAGTAGAGGGAATACAGAAGTCCATACCTGCGAGAATTGAGCCTATTTATTTCTATCTTCTGTGTATTCATGCTATTTAGTAATCCTAGAACTTGTTAGTGAATTTTAGCTGGTGGTGTAGATTAAAGGATAAGGGCAGTTTATTCATGATTAGAAGCCCCAGAATTATCTAGCTGAACATGATAAACCATTGTTAACCACTTTGAGCCGAAGCACTTTTTCTTTCATAAGCCATTGTAATGATATTTGATTAAGAGTGTGTCTCCCACACTATACAAATAAGAATGGCACATAGGTACTCTAAGTGGAAAGACACAAGTGAAAGAGGGGTAAAAAAAAAGGGGTGGTCAATGTTAAGAAGAAGGCATAAATGAAAAGAATGCAAATTCTAAGTGTGATCAAAGATCAATACATGCCTAAGGAAGAAATAAACCCCAAGGAAAAGAAAAGAGTATGAGGATTAATGGGAGCACTTATATTGAAAGAGCAGTCCATGTGACTGGAATCATGTTTTAACCCACTGTCTAAAAGTCCTTACCCTGCTCCGTATGCCCCATTACAACCAAATTAAGACCCTTTGATAAACTGCACCAAATTAAATGATAGCCATAAATCCTCAAACAAGCTAATAGAAAAACTAATGCAGCATGAAATGAGAGTAAACACTAGCCATACACATGAGTGTGTGAGAAAGACTGCTAATGTAATCGTGTGATGTATTTGCTCAATGGGGTTGTGGAATGTTAATTTGGTGGATACATGCATGCACGTACTGATCCATTTGATTGCGCATTTTCGTGTCTTGAAGTTTTATTTCTTTTTCATTCATCTCTCTTCTTGGTGTCTTTGTGAATCCACCAACATACTTGAGGGCAAGTATGGTTTAAGTGTGTAGGTGTGATGCGTCTTCGACTTTTGGGCCATTTGGCCCTATTTTTCATGTCTTTTTGTGTCATTAGTGCCTGTCCAGGGGAAGGAAACTATTGTTCGAAGGAAGAAAGCTCAGTCTAAGTCAAACAGAGGAAAGGTGGTCAGAATGAGCAGAACTGGAGTAAATTCAGTCGGTTGCAAGGACTACGCAAAGGAGTATGCAGAGCAGGAGATGAATTGAAGCAAGAGACGAGGTTGAAAAGAGGATTCCATGTGAACCCTGAAGCTAAGTTGCTGTTCATCATTCACATTCGTGGTATTAACGCAATGCACCCAACAACAAAGAAGATCTTGCAACTGCCTTGCTTACGAAGAATCAAATCATGAAACATGCAACCAGTTTGACCACTACAGCAATTGCCAGTCAATCATCAGAGCTCAAGAAGGAAAGTCGCGTGAAAGAAGATTCGCACAATATCTGCCAAGCATCTATGGAAGGAAGGGTTTGGAGGTCAGCGCCTTACCCTAAATAAACCAATCAATCGGAGATTGCCAATCATCAATCCAGTCAATCACAAATAATCAGAATCTCGCTCAACATGGAAATAGCCAATCATGCCGATTCAGTCTACTCGCTTAGGGTTTTGCTTGCTGCCAGTTCTACTATAAAAGTCCAGCCGGAGCGGCTGGCACAATGTTGGTTAATTTATCATTCTCCAGCTCTTAGTCCGAAGAAAACACTTTTACTTTCAGTTCTATATTTTCTGTTCAAACAATTTATATGCTTTGATTTACATTCTGCTGTGAAGAACAAATCCAAGGCTGTTTGCCTTAGGTACTTTTAATTCAAGCATTTCGTATTTCTTTTCATTCACGTGTTCTATTTCGCTTATCATTATGTATTTAATTATGTGTGAGTAATCTACTTGGTGCGATTTGGGTATGGGAAATGATTGACTGATGATATGTGAAACATTCGTGAGACACTTGTGCCATCGGTTGAATCCAGTAGTTCTGGAAGGACTGGAGTTCGGTGTGCCCATGACCGAGTAGCTAAGCAACACCTGACATGGTGCTGTAGATCTGGATGGTGAGGAATGGACAAGGGGATACTGCGTCCTTCTTCAGTCTTGGGCTTGTCTAACAATCACCCATCAACTGTGATGAGGCATCAAGCCATGGTTATCGACCAAAGGACTCATCTCGCGTATCGTAGGCATATCAATGACCGGTTGGACGTGGTATCGGAAATGAATATCCCGCGAGTTACGTCTACTCTGTAGGTGCGGACATGGGAAGTTTGGAAGAGAAGATTGGTGAGGGTCATACTTGGAGAGATCGGGTATGACTACTATCTAAGGAGGAGTGAAGCACGGCCTTGTGACCGGGGTGAAGCGTGACCTTCAGACCAAGACGACAACAAGGGATTCAACTATCCCAAGTGTGGAGTATGAACTCTTGAAACGCCCCAATGTCTTTGGGCCACGCCTTGAGTTTATATGAAGCATGGACAGATCTTCAGTGTGCCCATGACCGAATCAACATATCAACAACGATCATAACCTACCCCAAATCTTACCCCCCCCCCCCCCCTTTTAATATTTGATTTCCGTTTAGTTTATTGTGCAGATATACAGACTGAGACCGTGACAACTCAATTTGTACACTGAAGAGTAAAGAGGTTCATCACTCTCCATGGGATTGACCCTAGCTTACCGCTAAGACTAACCAGTCCGGTAGTGGGCATAGGAGCGTGTATTGTCCATCTGGGGCATACACAGGTATTTTGATCGTACCATACGACGGGTGCGTGTCAGCCTCCTAGCCAGCGCCCCAGTTATCGTCGTGGGCACGACGTGTTTCATTGCCCAAGTTAGGGATCCACATTGCAGAGGAATTTTAAATATTCCTCTAGTTTTTGCACGACTTGGCCGAAGAAGGCCTTCAACCGTTCTCCATTGACCTTGAAAATCTTTCTCGTATTTAGATTCATTACTTCCATAGCCCCATTCAGATATGTGGCTTGAATTTCAAACGGACCAACCCACTTGGTTGACAGCTTCCCCGACATAAGTTTGAACTTGGATTGATATAACAACAATTGTTGCCCAAGTTCAAATTTCTTGACTTTGATCAACGCATCATGGGCTTTGTTCATCATTTCCTTGTACAAAACAGAGCTGTCATAAGAATTGAGTCGGATCTCCTCAAGTTCTTGCAGTTGAAGCTTCATAGCTTGGCCAGTCTCATCCCAATCATAGTTCATTTTCTGTACTGCCCAATACGCTCGATGTTCTATTTCCACAGACAAGTGGCACATCTTGCTAAAGACCATCCTGTAGCGCGAAATCCCAAATGGAGTTTTAAACATTGTCCTATATGCCCAAAAGTATGTAGATATTTCCTCTTGAGTTGGTCAATGGCCCCATGAGATCCATCCCCCATATATCGAAGACTTCCACGGGCATGACTGGGGTCATGTGCATCTCATTTCTCTTACTGATGTTACCCTTCTTTTGGCACTGAGCACAACATTTGCACCATTCGAAGCTGTCTTTGAACACATTGGGCCAATAAAACCCACAATCCAATATCTTCCTGGCCGTTCTCTTTGGTCCAAAATGTCCCCCACACACCTTCGAGTGACAATGTGTAAGGATGCTAGCTTGTTCCTTCTCATCCACATATCGACGAATGACTTGGTCAGTACACATCTTCAACAAATAAGGCTCATCCCAGATGTAATATCGACTCTCCACCTTGAGCTTATTCATCTGATAAAAACTGAGGTTGCCTGGTAATCGTCCCAGGACAATATAATTACACAAGTCAGCATACCAAGGCTCTGGATTGTCTTGGGCAAGAGCCAGATGTTCATCTGGGAAGGTCTCCTTGATCGGCTCAACCTCTTCTTGTTGGATTATGCGGCTCAAATGATCAGCCACTAAATTCTGGGCTCCAGCCTTGTCTTTAATCTCCAAATCGAATTCCTAGAGCAGTAGTATCCACCTTATCAACCTGGGATTTGTCTCTTTCTTGGCCATGAGGAACTTCAGGGTAGAGTGGTTAGTCTAGACTATGGTCTTGCCCCCGAACAAGTATGATCGACACTTTTTAAATGCAAAGACCACAACTAACAACTTTTTCTCCGTGGTCGAGTAATTGCATTGGGCAAGATTTAGAGTCTTAGATGCATAGTATATGACATGGTTCACCTTACCCCGCTTCTGCCCAAGGACAGCTCCCACAACGTAGCCACTCGCATCGCACATCACCTCAAATGGCATCCCCCAATCCGGTGGTTGAATAATAGGTGCTGATACCAAGATCTTATTCAATGTATGGAATGCTTTCTTACAGTCTTCATCAAAATTCCACTCCACTTCTCCTTGTAACAGCCTGGTCATAGGTTGCACAATATTGGCAAAGTCCTTGAGAAATCTTCTATAAAATCCTGCGTGCCCAAGGAAACCATGCAGTTGCTTCACGTTTCTCGGGTAGGGCAACTTGGCTATGATATCGATCTTTACCTTGTGTTGCTCAATCCCTTGTTCTGATATGACATGCCCAAGAACTATGCCTTCCTTGACCATAAAATGGCATTTCTCATAGTTCAGAACCAAGCTTTTATCAACACATCTCTTCAATACCATTTCCAGGTTACTTAAACACTTATCAAAATCAGATCCATAGACAGTAAAGTCGTCCATAAACAGAAAAGACATCCTTCTATATGCAAACGTACAAAATGGGCAAGTGAAAGTAGTCTTGCCCAGGTCCTCCTCCGCGACCCAAGTCTGCATATAGCCCGAGTACCCATCCAGGAAACAGAAATACTTGTTGCGCGCTAACCTTTCGAGCATCTCATCAATGAACAGCAATGAAAAATGATCCTTCTTTGTCTTCTGATTTAGCTTTCTGTAGTCGATGCATACTCGCCAACCTGTTTGCAGCTTCGTAGCCACCAACTCTTTCTGCTCATTTTCAACTACTTGAATACCAGACTTCTTGGGCACGACATGCACTGGACTAACCCATCTACTATCAGAAACTGGGTAGATAATTCTCAGATCCAACAGTTTCAAGATTTCTTTCATCACTACCTCCTCCATCGCTGGATTTAGTCGTCTTTGGGGATCCCTGATGGGTTCAACATCTTCCTCGAGCAAGATGTGATGTCTGCACACAATGGGGTTAATGCCCCTTATATTTGTAATACCTCGATTTTCTGAGTCTTAATTAATCGTCCTAATTTTACTTAAGTATGCCTCAGCACTTATTAAATATATTTATATGTGATTATGTGCGATTCTCTGTGATAAAAATTTCCGAGAAATAAATTTCTCGTGAAATTACCAAAATGCCCCTAAAGGGCAAAAATATAATTTTCTCATTTCGGTGATTCGAAACAAAAATGTGAAGAGTTATATGAGCTTAATAATGAGAAATAAAGCATAAGTTCAAATTCCAGAGAATTCTGATACAGTTGACTTTTTAATAAATAGTAACTTTGACCAAAAAATCAACTATTCGTCGATGGACTCCGAATTCAGTCGAATTAGTGTCATCGGAATCTAAAATTTATTTTAAAACCCTTGATGTATGTTTAAGAAATTTCTGAGTTTGTTTGAGTCGAGTTTGAAATTTTATTTCGATGGAAGCGAAGATGAATAATAACTTTTTACGTTTTCTTCGTTATTTGGAATTCGCCCCTTAAAGTTGGGTATTTCCGAATCTAAAGACTATTTTATGACTAATGAGATGAGTTAGAGAGAAATCCGAGGTCTAGAAAGTGTCGAAAAGAGAGATTTAAGTTGGTGAGAATTAATGATTAAATTGGGGATGTTTGCACCGGAAAACTTTTCTTTCTGGCGATTTTTATCGCACAATTGAGCATGTGTGCAGCTCACTCTCCTTATTAAACCTTTCCCCACTCTCACTCTCATCTCACTCTCCCTCACTCTCTCAATCTTTCGACAACTCTCTCCCTCAGTCTACGCTCTCTCTCTCTTTCTCTCCCATCTCTCTCTCTCTCTCACAACCCACACAAAACACACGCTAAAACCAGCCATAGAAGGAAACCATTGGAGCTGGTTTTGAGCTTGGAATTTCATGGAAATCGAGCCACCGATCACCTTTCCTCCCCGAAGACAAGTAAGATCATTGATCTCTGTTTTGGTGCTCAAATTAAGCTTGAAAAAATCTTATTTCTCCCTCTATTTGGTTCGACTTTGATGGTGTTCTTGGGGAGAAACTTTGATCTTTTTATCTCAAGCATGAATCCTTATTCTTGCACGAATTCTATGCATGAAATCAAGAAAGAAATTCCTTGATCATTTCTTTCTCTTAGAAACCGAAAATTTCTTTTAAATTTTGGAGTTTTCACACCTTGATTTTGATCATGAATTTTATGATTCATTTGAGTCTTAGAAATTAATTTAAGCATATGTGAATGATCAATTTGATAAATTGAACTCATATGCTTATTTTTGTATGACTATTTCGATGATTTTAAGTATAGAATTAGGGATTTTTATTTTGGTGATCTTGATGAATGATTTGATGATGTTCTTGATGTATTTGAGTGGTTTGATTCTTAATAAAATGAAATTTGAAGAGTATGAGTTTATCTCCATAATTCCCCAAAAATGTCGATATGTATATATATATATATATATATATATATATATATATATATATATGAAAAATTGTGATATAGATGATCTTGAGTTCTAGATGTTAAATTAATTGAGGATTTATGAAATTGAGTATATATTTAGTATGATTTTAGAAGGAATTGAGAAGATGAATTTCTATGCCTATTTCTTTGAAAAATCCGAAGAATATATGTATGAGAAGATGTGGTTTTTGAGTTCTTGAGTTCAATTTGAGGAACTAATGATAGAATTGTGAAATTAAATTTATTTGGAGCATGATTATGTATTAAAATGAAGAGTACGAAATTCTTTGTAAAAAGCCCCAAATATTGCGAAGGAATGAGTAATAAAATTTGGGATTTTTGATGTTTTTTGTATGATGAAATTGAAGATGAATTTTTTTAATTAGAATTTTTCTATGTATAATAGAACTTGAAATTTATGAAAAAGATCAAGTATAAAAAAATTTATTTCGTGCAGAAATTTTGAAAGAAAAATCTGTTGAAATTTTGATGTCAAATGATGGAAATGATGATTCCAAGATGAAAGTGGGATTAAAACAAATATGTTAGCCTTTTGAATTTCTGAATTCGGATATCGTATTAAAAAGTTATGCGAAAACGAAGATTTGGTGCACTAAGAGTCGATTTCCTAAAATTAAGATGAGATTAAGTGAGATTATAAGATAATTGAGCTTAGTTAATTAAATTGAGTATGTTAGAACTTGAATCGAGTAAAAAAAAAAACGAACCCTTATGCATGAGATGGAGTAAAAGTCAAAGTTTTTAAGGAAATTGAATTTTGGTGTTTTCGATTTACAAGTCGAAAGTTGAAATTGATTAAGTAATTATTCAATTTTAAGCTAATTTTGCATGAGATTTCGATTTTAGAATCCGATTCCATATTTGAATTCCTTGAATTTTTATAAGAGAAATGAAACTGTTTTCATTCAAAACCGAGAGCTTTCATTTTAAATTACAAAGGTCGAGCGGTATTGAATCAGCATGAGATAGTGATTGAGTTCTGAATGATGTTACGAGTCACTATTTGTGATCTTATGAATGTTTTGCGAATAGTAAATTCTCCTTTTTGAATTTCCGATTGAATGAGTTTTTATCGAAAATTTTTAAAAGTTTTGAAAGGTTGAAACCTAGCCACGGCTAGGATCTAGCCAAGGCTATATTTCTGGTGCAGTAGGCAAATCTAGCCAAGGCTAGTCCTTTGGTACAGTCTGTTAAGTTAGCCACGGCTGGTAGCTAGCCAAGGCTGCCATGTTATGTTTTCAAATATATGAAGTTCCTTGTTGGTTGAGATTAATGATCATGTTATGAGTGATGAATGTTTGATGTTGAAGTTGATGTTCATCTATTAGTATAGTGCTTGAGTCGAGTTAAGAGTCGAGAAAGTTCGATTAGTCGAGCCGAGAAAAGTTAGAAATCCCGAGTGAAATAGAAATCTGAGTAACCGAGATTAGATTTCGTTTTCCTTCGAGAAAGTAGAACTCGTCCTTATAAGAATGTTATCCTTGAAGGAACGAGTGAAGTTCGATTGTAAGAAACGAGTGGAGTCTAGATGTAAGGAGCGAGAAGAAAAGAGGTATTCCGAGTGAGCCACTTGATGACAGGTGGGCTTCCTAACCAAAACAAATCGATGAATGTGATTACTATTATCATATTACGTAGGTTTTTAAATTAATTGACTTGCCAATTTTTTAGCTTTGATTTATGTTACCACCTACTTGAGGAAGACGAATTCGGTCCTGTGTGAGACGAGATTTCTGTGTATATATGTTAGTGATCGTGAGCTTTCCTTTGGGTGAGCCGATCATGATGTTTGAGAAGGAGGCCTATTTCTCGACACTCATATTTGATTGTAGAACTAGTACATACTTGAGATACACAACTGTCTGCAGACATTTACAAAAGTAAAATGATTTTCTTGCATGCACAAGTTAAATGTTTTACAACTCTAACACTTGTGATGCAGCAAGAAAGGCAAGTTCAATTTATAGCTCTATCGAACAAGTTTTTATGTTATTTTTGGCACGTGTTCACTAAGTACGAAGTACTCAGCCCTGCATGTTATTTCTAAAATGTGCAGGTTAGCTCGAATGATGATGGTGCAGTGTGCTTGGTGGCATTTGTTGTTTCGAGTCAAGTTCGTTTAAGCTTGGGTTATATGTCTTCATACATATAACTTTGGGACATAATGTAATTCTCCGCTGCAACATAGATACTTAATCGTGTTTTTGTTTCTTTCAACTCTGATGTTTAATTTATGAGTTTCGTGCTCGATACCTTATTTTGATTTTCTGTCGACTCTTACCTGATAAATTTAACTCATCAAGCTTTTGAGATTGTTAATTAAAAGCAAGTTGATCAATTGTTTTTTCTTTCGATAAATATTCCTTTGTACCCGAGCATGATCCCTTGTTGAGTTGAGTATTGTTTCATGATTTTACCTTCACTGTCCAATGGATTCTAGTCATTCCTACACACTTGAATTCGGGATGTGACAATATCAGCCAATGTCCACCCAATAGGCAGCTTATACTCAACTAAGACTTCCTTTACTCGTTTTTCTTCCTCAATAGACAACTCCGCACTTATGATTACTGGTAGAGTCTCATCTTCTCTTTAGTAGATGTATTTCAAGTGGCTGGGTAATGACTCCAGTTCCAAATTTGGTGCCTTCTCTATTGATGGCACCAACCTATCTTCCTGCTTTAATGTAGGTATCATTAATGGTTCTACCCTTCGTAGCGGTTCTGCATCTGTCCTCAAACATTGCACTGCTTCAATCAGCTCAACTGAGCCATCTTAGGCAACAACCTTAGTTAGCCCAATCTGGAGAACCACATCCACCTTATCTTCAATTGTTATTTCTAGCCCAAACTCATCCACCATCTGATCAAGCAGGTCGATACTGTGCACCAGCTCCCTGTCATTAGGCTACTTCATGGTGTTATAAATATCGAATGATACCACTTCCCCTCCGAACTCACACATTAACTTCCCCGTATCACAATTGATTCTTGTGCGAGCGGTCTTCAAGAATGGTCTACCCAAGAACATTACTAGTGCCTTGTGTGACGATCTCCCCATATCAAGAATATAGAAACCAGCTAGAAAAATAAGGTCCCTTACTCTGACCAAGACGTCTTCTAGAATTCCTTCAGGCTATACTATTGACCTATCTGCCAATTAGATAGCCACCCTAGTAGGCTTGAGTGGTCCCATCCTGAGATCATCATACATCGACTTGGGTATGACATTAATTGATGCCCCAAGATCGAGCATAGCCTTGTTAATCTTCATATCCCCAATGATACAGGGAATATAGAACATCCCTGGGTCAGTGCACTTGGTCGGCATGGGGGTGTCTTGCAACACTACAAATATGTTTTCATTGACTTGAAATTTTGCATCGTCTGTGTACTTGACCTTCCTTTTACGCAACTCCTTCAAAAACTTAGCACACTTGGGCATAGATTGCAAGGCGGTCAAGAGGGGTATGTTTACCCAAGAGGGGTATGTTGACCTCTACCTTCTGAAACATGTTGGTCAATTCCTTTATCTCTTGTGCTTCCTTATCCTTCGCAAATCTACTTGGATAAGGAGCTTTTAGCTCATAAGGTTTTGACTTCTTTGCATTCTCAGCATCTATCATTGCTTTAGCTTTGATTTCAGCTACATTGAGCTCAGCTTTCTTTCGTATTTCTGAAGCTTCTCTTTCAATTTGTGCCATTTTCTCAACTAATAACCATTGCCATAACTCCTCAACATCACCTGATCCCATGGTCGCCTCTTCATATTTTTCTGGCTCAACCTCATCTTATTGCTCGACATCGGTGTCGTGCCCAGTAGACTTTTGTTTCCAAAGTATAGCTCCTTGAGGTATATAGTGATCATGCACTCTTACTTCAGGCAACTTAGCCCCACTACGCAGCGTGATAACATTCACTTGAGCCTTCTTAATCTCAACTTGAGAGAGGAGTTCTCCCTTCCCTCCATTTAACATTGACTTAATATGAGATATTGACTTAACCAAGTGGCTCAATGTTCCATTGATGTCTCTGATTCCCCCCTCCCCCCTGTCTTCATGCGAAAACTATCCAACTCTTGATACCCCTTCCTTTGTTCTGCTGCAAGCCTTTCCACTTCACTCCTCAGGGTATCTCTTGGTTGATCTCTATTATGCAATGGTACATAGGGTTGTTGTAGTAGTTGCCCTTATTGAGGGGAATTCAGATAGTTATTATTCTCATATCTCAAATTATCACTGGGCCTCCAAGGTCCATTGTTGAAGTTCCTTCGTTGCCCATTATCTCCCTGCTGGTACTGTTGCCCAACAACATTAGATTCTTCATTTTTCATACAACGGCTGACACCTTCAGTAGTATGTGTGTTAGCAGCACAAAGCTCACACTTCATTTCTCGTTTCTTCAAGATCTGTCCAGGATTCTCATTCCCAATAGCATTATTCTTGTTCTGAGTCATCATCTCCTTCATCATTGATAACAAGATAACAAATTTGGGATCACTGCTGGTCGGCTCATGCGTCTTGGGCACGATGGACTCATCTTGGTTCCTCTTTCTATCTGTCATCTCAGTGAATAGTTTGAATATTTCACTAGGCGGTTTATTGATAACATTGCCTCCACAAGCTGCATCTATCCAATCTCGCTCAGACTGCCTTAATCCATTCATGAAGGCATTAATCCAGTCCTTCTTATCCAAACCATGCTGAGGACACCTTGCAATTAGCTTCTTGTACCTAGAGTGGTAATCATAGATAGATTCTCCATTGCCCATTTTGATGTTCTGAATAGTCGCTCTTGCGCTCTGGATCCAAGCAAAAGGGTAGTATTACTCAAGAAAGTTCTGCTGCATCTGTTGCCAAGATGTTACGCTGTCTTTAGTTAGTTGGTACAACCATTCCCTTGCCCCATCTTGTAGTGAGAATGGGAACGTCAGGAGGGATATATATTCCCTTAGTGTGTTCTGTGCGGTAGTAGTGTGCACAGTTCGCATTGCCATCTCAAATTCCTATAAGTGGCGCTGCGGATCCTCTCCAGGCAAATCACTGAACTTGGGCAAGATCTATATCAGAGAGTGTTTCAGCTCCCATCTTTCAGTGATAGCGGACAAAGTGATGTCCGCTGGGTTCATATTGACATCTATTGGAAACATGATTTCCTTTAGAGTCTTCTCAAATTTGACTTGTTGCGCTATCTCCTCTTCTTCAGACTATTCACAATCTGAAGTTTGTGGTGGTGACCTTTCCCCATCATTTACCAGTCTTTTCTCCACTCGTGCTCGTTTTTCAGCTTCCCTCTTTAGTCTCTTCTATTCCTTGATGTTTTCTCCGGGTCAGGATGACACTTCAGTTCACCGTTGATCCAAACAGGGTTGTAGCCAAACATGCACAGGGTCTCTCCCTCAAGAGACAGTTACAAAATCAGCTCCCCAGCAACGGTGCCAATTTTGACGGGGCTGTTGTTCGCACTCTCAAAATGAATTTATAGGCTATCCTTACAGCTATATAGATAGCGAGTAAGTACATGGTCGATCCACAAGGATTTGATTGTTACTATCTCTTGAATCCTTCTCCACCTAGCAAGAAAGAGTGGTTAAGTATTTTGCTCACTGGGCTCTCTTGCCCAATTCGAAAACTAAATTAAAACTGAAAAGAAACAAAGAACTTTATCAATACTAAAAATAACTTGATCTGGACAAAGACATTGTTAAGTGAAAACTCTAGCTTGGTCATTGGTACAAATATATTCATCATATGCATGCATCGTTAGTTATAAGACTTGAATACTGAGATCCTTTTTTACTCGTCACGACTCTCAACAAAGCCTTCGCTAACCTATCCTTACTTAGTTGGCGACGCACCGTCGGCTCCTTACCTTGGGCAATACCTCTATTGGAGTCATCGTTCAGTTTCTTTCCCAAGGAGCATTAATTACTAGAAAGGCCCAACAAAGAATCATCACATCTTGCCCAGCATGGTAGACACATTCCTCTAATGTTATTTGACCTTAACTGAGATAAGTTATGGAAAACACTCCTACTTCTCAATTGATTAGTGATCTAATATATCTTAAGTGATTAACGGCCTATTAAGCTCTTAATCGTATTACACCATATTGGAATAAACACATAAACATATTAGGAACACATGCATGCAGTTATCAAGCACGAATTAGACCTCTCAAGCTTTGGTATTCACTTAACTATCTTGCCCAGATCAAGTATAGAAACTTAGCTAGACATGAATGTAAATATACGAACACAATAAACTGAGGAACTTATAAGATAAACTATATTAAAACTTATGAAGTACATAGCGAGAAAATAGTACGAATAAACACGAATAAAAATGTTGCCCTTAGGACTTGTTATTTTCCTCACCAACTCTCAAAGTAAACTAAGGATGAAAACATAAAAGACGGCGTGTTTCACAGCAGCTAGGCTTCAAATATATATAGGTGAGTGCTAAGGTTTGGGCCCCCGGTCCTTAACATGGTAGGATTCCATGAGCTACCTTGGGATACAAGTAATTATTTGATAAGCACGACGCCAACATGGTATATCACATCCATCTTCAAGAGATCCCTTACAGATCCTAAATCTAGTCGGATAAGGAAAGATATTTAAGTTAGGTAATTTTTTCCTTATCCTTCTAGACCTAGAAGAGAAACATCACCAGTTGCCCCAAGCACTCCACCATATTGACTAATTCCATCCTGCCCTGCGTGCTTTCCATAAATGCAGCTTTCCATCCTTATTTTGCCCAGATTCCACCTGTCCAAGATATGTCCTCCTAGATACTAAAACTAAAAAAAACACAAACAAAGACTGAATCTAAACTACCTAAAACAGACACAAACTAGACCAAAATATGGACTCATCACTCACATTGACTCATCATAATATATCAATCACATACTTATACCTAATATCAATTATACTTATATGCCCCGTCATGCGGTACGCGCAAAATATTATTTGTAATATGGTATCTCTAGTATGGGAAAATAACAATTAACAAAGTAATTATAATTTCACAAAAAAGTAATTGGCGAAGTTATCATATTAATAAAAACAAATATGGTCTTAAACGTGATGAATTTATGTATGATTTCGGTTTTGACCATGATGAGATAATATCCGTTATGTTGGGAAAATTAGTAAGGTTTTGATTTCTACCAAAATCCTAATTGACTCCAAACATGTAGATATGCCTTTATTCTTTCTAACTAGAGCTCACTGTTTGAGCGTAAGAATTTTATATTTATAGATCGAACTGAAGAAGTCGGCTAATCGATCAAGGCAAACTGAATCAAGTCAGAAGACCACTCAGTCGACTCCATAACCGAACGATACAATCCTTCATACACCTAAGTTTGGTAATGTAGCAGTCACGAGTCTTGGAAGTCTGTAGAAGAAGATTTGGAAGTCTAAAGAAGAAGAATGGACTTGAATTCAAAATTCAAATAGCACAAATTTCATACAAGCTAGAAATTTTCTTATTTGGACCGACAATGAAAGCATGCTAAAAAGTAAGCTCGCTGTTACCATTTTAGAAAACTTTGCAGAGTAGGAATGAAGCCATCCCTTTCGTGGTAGAGGTCAAATGTGTAATAGCCCGTCCCTTTCATTAGCTTAATTTATTCTCCATAACGTGATTATGTGCTTAAGAGTTACCTTCTTATATGTTAAATTTGAGTAGAAAAGATCCGAGAGAAGAAATTCTCCCGGTAGCCCAAAAATGCCATTTTTGAGTTTTGATGTGATTCTCTCATCTCGGTTAACCCGAAATGAGTTGATGTTGAAGTTTATGGGCATGGGAATATGTGTGAAAGTTGTGTGTTTAGTTTGCAAAAACTTGATCTTTGGTCAATAGTAATTTGCGTCGTAAATTTCACTATTCACCCGATTGTCCGATTTTTCGTTGGAAAAATGTTTTTGAGGTGTGAGAATTGTTTTGAAACCATTGGAATATGTTTTGGGAGTATTTGAGGGTGAGATTATGTGGCTAAGTGATTAATTAAGTTAATGAGGGTTAATGAGATAAAGTGATAAAGTTAGTCACTATTTATCAAATGACAAGCTACTCACTCATGGCCACACACCTCATCTCTAACCCTAGGTATAAAAACCCTCTCTTCCCCTCCCATTTGCAGCAACCACCCCTCTCTTCTCTCCCTCTCTTGGCTGCAAAACACACGCACACACTCACCATTGTTGTCTTCCTCAAAGCATCAAGATGGAGCATAGAATCAAGGTCAAATTCAAGCAAAACCTCATCCAAGGTTAGATCTATCATCTCCTTTGCTTTAATCCTAAGTTTTAACATGAAAACTCTCCTTCTTTCATCTTTCATTTTCGTGCTCAATGCTACAAGAGAAGAGAAATGTTTTGATCTTCATATATTATGCTAGATCTATGCTGTAGACTTCATTTCTTTCATGAACAATCAAGTAGAAGGAAACCCTATCCCTAGTTCTTCCCTTGGCCGAATCTAGGGCTCATTTGGGGGTTTTTACTTCTTGTCTTGAATGAGCAAATTGATGTTCTTATAATGATTAGAAATATGTCTATACTTGGATTGAAAGAGTTTAAGTCATTCTTCATCTACTTGCTCTAAATTTGAAATTTTCAAGCTTTTGAAGTTGAGGATTTTTTTGTTGAAGACCTTGAATGATTAATGTGATGATATATATGTGTTACTGTGTAATACCCCAAACTTTTATAAGTCGTTAAGTGTGTTTTAAATGCGTTTATATGTTTAAATAACGTGCCTTGAGTTATAAAACTTTTCAAGAAAAGAGATTTTCTTGAAAAATGACGAAAATGCCCTTATGTGCTTTGATGTAATTTTTCTCGTTTTGATTATTCAAATCGAGTATGTGATGCATTGATTGAGTATTATTCTATGAGATTGAGCATGAGTATGAATTTCGGAGAATTTTGAGAACTTTTACTTTTGTTGAATAGTGATGATAAGCTGAGAAATCACCATTCACCGACGGACTTCGAATTTAATTTAATTAGTGTCTTTTGAATCAAGATTTAATTCTAAGATCTTTGAGATATATTAGAAATTTTTCCGAGATCATATGAGAGAGTTCTAAAAATAAATTTATTTCTTAACGGTTTAACTAAACGAGTGATTTTTAAGTTTTTCTTCGTTCTTTGGATTTTTAATTCAAAAATTTGGTAATTGGATTCCTTGAATTATTTCGTGAGATATGAGACGAAGTAGAGGTGTTTCCGATGTCGAGAACGAGTCGAGGAGAGTTTTTAGACGTTTGAGAGTTAACGAAAAAATAGGGATATTTTCTACCGGAAAACTTTTTCTTCCGGGGAATTTTTTTACCAGATAAAGTAAGAAATTATTTTTCTCTCTCTCCCTCTACCGACATCCCTCTTCTCTCTCTCCCTAATTATATTCTTCCAAATGTTTAATTCCTTTCATCATTCATTTTCATCCTACAACTCTCTCTCTCTCTAGCAAAGAATCTCACAACACACTCTCTCTCCATTTCCTCTCATTGCTGAGAAAGAAGAAGAAGGAGCAACCCTCCCTCTCTTCTTCCCCTTCTCTCCCTCACCGTCCATACATATACATATACATATATATATATATATATATATATATATATATAAAACCTCCATGGAAGCTTAAAGTTCCAAGTTTCAAGCTCCAAGCTCCAAGATCATCATCATCTTCAACCTTCAATCCAAATTCAAGAAGGTAATATTTATTCTTCAAGTTGTGATCATTTAGAGATCAAAATCACCTCCCTCTCTTCCCCTTTAAATTTCGGCAGTTTTGCCTAAGGGAAATGGTTGATTTTTGCTCATTTTCTTTGAGGTCTAGAGATGAACACTCCAAGGTTTCTTCCATGACAACCCAAGCCAACCATTGAGCTAATCTCTCTCCCTCACCATCGATCAAAGTCTTGAAGGAAGAGAATTTTAATTCATTTTCTTTAAAGTATGATATTTCTTCAAGTTATGTATATGTAAATGTATAGTGAAAAAGAGAAGAAAATGCATGTTTAAATTATGCTTAGGCAAACCTAGGATGATATTGGTGATGATCGATGATGATAATGATAATATGATGAAGAGAACAAACCCTAGAAATTCATATAGAAATTAAGAGATAAGAAAGAAAAGAAAAGAAAATATTTCTACAATTTTTTTAGAAAAATCGAAGAAAAAAAGAGGAAGAGGAAGAAAAATGATTTTGATGAGTTTTTGATGATTTTCTTCATCTTATGTGTTTAAGATGATAATTTGAGTGATTTCCATGCTTGTGTGAAAATGAGAAATTTGTTATATTATTTTTCATGTGTACCGAAAATTATGAGGTTTAATGGGGAATATTGGTTTTTAATTTTGCTTGATGATTTGATTATGTTTATGAGTATATATGAGCATGAAAATATGATTGAGTTAAGGATTTGAATTATTTTGTTAATTTTCTTTTGAAAATCGAAGTATATATGTGTGTGGAAGAATTATGATTTTTGATGGTTTATGATGATATTGATGATGTTGATGATATAGTTATGTTTATGATGATATTTGAGTGTTAGATGGTTATGAAAATTTAAGAGGTAAAGAAAAATGAATTTTTAGATATATATATGTGTGAAAATCGAAGGAAATGAGTATGAAGATTTGAGTATGTGTTCTTGGTGAAAAAGATGAAGATTTGATGATGTATTAAATTAATTATAAAATTAATTATTTTCGAAAATAAATAAAATAATAATAAAAATAATAGATAAATAATAGAAAAATAGAAAGAGAATAATTAATTTATTAAGGAGTTATGAATTAAGTAAAACAAAGAAAATCATTTATTTCTTAAGGATATAAAGATCAAAATAATTAGAGAAGAAAAATACTTAAGTTTAATATTGGTTTTTAAGAGAAAAAAAATAATAATAGTAATTGAGAAATAAAAAGGAAAACTAGAACAAAGAAGATGAATTTAAAAGATGAATATGAAAGCATAAGAGATGAGTTAGTCGAGTTTGGGATCGTCTATTCATTTTGAATAAGAAATAAATCAAAGGATTAAATTTTTATTAATGAAATATTTTTCTTAAAAACTAAGAAGTTATTTAATATAAGTTTGAGACTTATATTGATATATCTAAGAATACTTGAATAATTAAATGATGCTATGAAGTAGTAAGTTGAGTAAAAGAAAGTTATAAGTTTGAAATCGAGTAAATGTTGTTTAATGAATTTTGAATGCTTGAATGTTCATTTCTTGATGATGTTGAGTGAGAATTAATTAAGTGACGATGTTTAAGTAGAAATAAATGAGTTTGCTTTTTAAATCTTTTAAATCCGAGATAAGACAACAAAGTTATCAAGGGTCGAGTTTTTTAATAAAGAGTCGAATTTAAATCTTTTAAATCTTTGGAATTTATTTTATTTCATACCTCGTAATTAAACGAAGAATACGACGAGTAAGTGAGATTCGAGTGTCGAGAAAGGACAAAATCTTTTGTAAACAGATGTTACTTTTAAATCAGTAACATGAACAAAGTAGACGTACTTTGTTTTAATAAGTGAAAATCGTTAAGAAATTTTCCTTGAGAAAGAAATAATGAAGAAAAGTAATAAAGAATAAAGAAAGAAAGTTTATAAGAAAATAAAAGTAAGAAATGTAAATGAATAATGAAATAAAGGATGGAAATAAAATCTTGAAATTTTATTTCTATATATTGTTTGAGTGCAATTTCTTGAATTGCTAGATTTTATGATAAGTGGTTGTTTAAGTGGTGATATTACAATTGAATAAGGAATATTCATTTTGTAATTTAAGTATTTCATTAAGATAAGTTATCTTTCCCTACCTGTTACTGATCCGTGTTTCTTTAAAAACTTTTGTAGGATGGATAGGAGACGCGTTACTGCTCGGAAAAGCACACCTTTACCACAGCGTACCCTAGCAGATATGATACAGGATGATTACCACGGTTACGAGGCAGATTATGGTGTGGAGGATGTGGGGCAGATAGTGAGTAACTTCTCGTCAGTTTACTACGCAGCACGACACTTTATCCCGGAGAGTCAGGCGATATCTGACCTGATTGTGCGACTGCCGGATGAGTGGCGCGGTTGGGCGCACCGCGTGGCGTGGTTTTTCTTCGGGGTTTTCGGCGACGACACAGAGCCGACGGGCAACTACACGGGATTCGCTCTATTTATACACGAGCGTTTCTTTGACAGCAGGCTCATGGTTCCAGTCCCTTTCGAGCCACATCTTCCCTACCGTCACTTCCCAGCGGTTGCCGAGCGAGAGCCTTTAGACTTGGACCCGAAGTTGGCCGCGTTATTGGAGATACCACCAGACTTTGAGCTTAGTGAGGAGTCGGACTCGGAGGCAGAGCAGTTAGAGGAGGACGAGGAGCCCGCAGCTACACCAGAGCTACCATTTCCACTTGGGCCACTTGAGGAGTTGATCCCAGGACCAGGACTCGTGGAGATTGATGCAGAGACAGATGCCCTATTAGGGTTAGCTACTCCTTTTCTACCCGAGCCCAGTGTGAGAGTTCGAGGACCTTTTGAGACAGGGCTGTTTGAGACAGGGTCAGGGAGCCGGGGGATAGACACAGAGCTTGCCGCCATGTTAGAAGTACCATCTCCACTGACACCGCTTGAGGAGATTTGTGCGAAGTGGGAGGTAGTCAGAGGTCAGTTAGAGGTGGGACCATCCAGAGTCCGTTATAGGAAGGAGTACGATTCGGGTTCCATTCTAGAGCACCTTCTTCCTCTGAAGAAGCGTGCAGTAGAGACCAGTGAGGACTATCTTGTTTCAGACTTAGAGGAGACAGTTTCAGAGGCACCATCACCACCCCTACTTGCACTTTCTGACGGCTCTACACTGAGGGAGGACGAGGCACTCCAGCTCGTCTTTGGTTCAGAGTCAGAGGAGGAGGACCTGGAGGAGGATCCGGACGAGGATCCGGAGGAGGACCCGGAGAAGGATCTGGAGGAGGACTTTTAGGGTTTTACAGGCCGTAGAGGGCAGTTCGGACTCGACTGTAGTCTGTTGAGTAGAGCGTCGTAGACGCATGTTAGTAGTAGTAGTAGTAGTAGTTCTTTTGTCCTGTAAATAGTCGGATCAGTAACTAGTTTTTGTAGTACTCTAGCGGATACGAAATTTTATGAATCGTTTCCGTTTTAGTACTCCCAGTAGATACGGAGATGCAGCTTGTTAGTGCACCCGGTTCATAGATAGGCAGTCAGCCTAGTTTAGACTAGTAGTAGTCTAACTTTTTGTATAAGTCCTCGTTGGAGGCAGAATTAATATTCTTTTGATGTATATATATATACATCACCCGTGAAAGGGTTTTGATCACAATAGAGTTTCTTATAAATCGTGTAGTAAACCAGAATGTCAAATGAACTCGTGTAACGAGAAGTTTAGTTTAACTTGAAAAGTTAAAAGATTAAAGAACTAATATCGAAGTTATGTTCGATTTTTCTTTTCCGTGAACTTTAATAAGTTGGAAAGAGAGCGAGTAAGTAAAAGAATGTTTAAAAGAAAAGGCTAATGAGAATTCCTGTTTCCTATAGTTAAAGAAAAATGCCGCCAAGAAATGTTAACAATAGAAGGGGACCTGGTAGGCCCCGAGGACGTGGACGACGTCAGCCTAAAAACGAAAGGGAACAAGAACAGGAACGCAATGATACCCCTCCACCATCACCATCACCATCACCATCACCACCACCTCAACCACCACCCCGTAGGGACATTGAGGATCTTTTCCTCAAACGAAACCCACCCGTATTTAATGGAACGGGCAACCCTAGCGATGCTGAGCTATGGGTGCGATCAATCGAGAGAATTTTCAAGCTCCTCAGATGTACTGATGTGGAGCGACTATCGTGCATAGTATTCCAGCTCTTCGGACCAGCTGACTACTGGTGGGAGGCAAGACAGAAAGTGATACCTGCAGAGCATCTGGCTCAACTTACATGGGACGAGTTTAAAGAGGCGCTGTACGACAAATACGTGCTGAAGACGTATAGGGCTCAGAAGGAGGCTGAGTTTTACAACTTGAAACAGGGTAAGATGACGGTGACAGAATACGACACCAAGTTTTGCGAGCTATCAAGGTACGCGCCTACTCAGGTCGATACTGAAGAAAAGATCTCGAAGAAGTTCCGTGGGGGACTTAGGCACGAATTAAGGATCGCTTTAGCCAGTCACAGGGGACTGAGCTATACGGATGTCTTAGGACGAGCTTTGGAAATGGAGGTCGTTGTGCCTGATGAGAAGAAAACAATAACAACCACACCAGCTTCAACCCAAAACCAAAACCGAATCTATTATAACAACAATAATAACAATTCTCAAGGAAAGAGAAAGTGGGAAGGAGCAAGTAGCGGTGGCTACAATCAGAACTATAACAATCAGGGAAATCAGAGAAGTGGCAATCAGCAGGGCTACCAGCAGCCGAATCAGAACAATAACTATGGGAAGAAACAGTGGCAGGGAAACAACCAGTCTGGGTTGTTTTTGCAGGGGAACAACCAAGTCGGACCCTGGAAAGGGAATAATCAGCAAAGGCAGCCGCAGGGACAGCAGAGGAACTTTAGTCAGGGAGAAAATAACCCAGGGAGGGTTACCATTCCTGTATGCCCCAAGTGCAACAAACCACATTCCGGTGTCTGTCAAGCAGGCACTCCCAACTATTTTAACTGTGGACAGAAGGGACACATGAAGAAGGACTGCCCTAAACCACTGCAAGCAGTACCTCTGAGGGCCATACAAGCGCAGCCATAGCAGCAAATGAATCAGCAACAGTTTCAGCAGCACGCGCAACAACAGCAGAATGCAAGGGCATGCGCGAATAGGCAGACTGGGCAGGATAAGGGAAAGGGAAAAGGAAACCTTGCAGGTATGGAAAAACTTCACAACATCCCTATTAAGATATTGTTCGATACAGGCGCATCGCATTCTTTTATTGCTGGTTGTTGTGCGGATAACTTAGACATCAGACCTGTAAGAGCTGAACATCCTATGAGAGTAGCTACACCTTCAAGAGAGATCACTACTTCCACGCATGTTTGCTCTAACCTAGAACTAGAAATCGGAACTCTTAAGGTTAAAGCGAACAATTTGAACGTTATGATAATGTGGGACGTAGACATAATCCTAGGGATGGACTGGTTGTCAGAGAATTATGCCACAATTCTCTGCAACGAGAGAAAAATCTCTTTTCAACCCCCGGGTAGAGAGCCGACCGAATTTCATGGGATTGCAATGGGCAAGAGAATACCGGTAATATCCACCTTACAAGCCAAGAAGTTGATAAAGAAGAAGGGTTGCACAGCCTACCTTGTGTACCTAGTTGGAGAACCAGGAGCCGAGAAGACCATTCAAGACGTGAAAATTGTCAACGAGTACGAAGACGTCTTTCAAGAAATTTTACTGGGTTTACCACCCGACCGTCACATAGATATCTCGATTGACCTAGAACCAGGATCGGCCCCCAAATCGAAAGCCCCATATAGAATGGCACCGAAGGAGTTAGAAGAACTTAAAATCCAATTGCAAGAATTGCTAGACATTGGTTTCATCAGACCAAGTGTCTCACCTTGGGGAGCACTAGTATTGTTTGTCAGAAAGAAGGATGGGTCAATGAGGATGTGTATAGATTATCGAGAACAGAACAAGATCACCCTCAAGAACAAATACCCTTTGCCAAGGATAGAGGATCTTTTTGATCAGCTCAAAGGCGCAGGAGTCTTTTCAAAGATAGATTTAAGATCAGGATGTCATCAGCTGAAGATAAAACCCGAGGACGTACCTAAGACTACTTTTCGAACCAGATATGGCCACTACGAATTCTTAGTTATGCCATTTGGTTTGACCAACACCCCTGTTGTATTCATGGACCTCATGAATAGAGTTTTCCACCCATACTTAGACAAATTCGTCTTAGTTTTCATAGACGATATTCTCATTTACTCGAAAAATGAGAACACGAAGAACATCAGTAAGTGAGAATTTTGGTTGAAGGAGGTAATGTTTCTCGGACACATAGTTTCAGCGGAATGGATCAAAGTAGATCCTGCTAAGGTAGAGGCAGTGCATAATTGGAAGTCACCAACAAGCCCGAACGAGATCAGAAGTTTCTTGGGTTTAGCAGGCTATTATAGAAGATTCCTCGAAGGATTCTCCACGATTGCTAGACCTATGATGCAGCTACTACGAAAAGAAAATAAGTTTAAATAGACGGACGAGTGTGAAAAGAGTTTCCAAACGCTCAAAGAAAAGTTGACCACAGCACCAGTATTAGCTCTTCCCGACGCAAACAAGGAATATGTGGTGTATACTCGCAGCCGTAGTGCATGCATTAAAGATTTGGAGACACCATCTTTATGGTGTAAGGGTTGAGATCTTCACAGATCACAAGAGTCTGAAGTACTTTTTCGAGCAGAAAGAACTGAATATGCGACAAAGGAGATGACTCGAATTGGTCAAAGATTACGATTGCAGAATCAACTACCACCCAGGAAAGGCAAATGTAGTAGCAGATGCACTGAGTCGCAAGGCTCCAACCAAGTTAGGATGTCTGTTTGTCGAGGAAGAAACTCTAGTACGAGAATTTGAAAAGATGGAAATAGAAGTGCTCGATACACCAGCAATGATCACAAGTCAACTAGTAGCACTAGAAGCTACGTCGGACTTAAGAGAGAGAATCATAAGTGCCCAGAGGAAAGACGAATCAATGGAGAAGCTCCGACTAAAGATAAGAACACATAAACCAGAAGGATTTTCCGAAGCACCAGACAATGCGATATTATTTGAAGGCAGACTTTGTATTCCTGATAGTGACGAAGAATTAAAGAACGATATCATGAGTGAGGCTCACGATACGCTGTATACAGCACACCCAGGGAGTACGAAGATGTATCAGGACTTAAGAAAGAATTTCTGGTGGAATGGATTGAAACGAGACATTGCCTCATTTGTAGAAAGATGTTTGGCATGCCAGCAAGTGAAAGCCTTACATAGATGACCGTATGGATTGTTGCAGCCATTAGATATCCCAGAATGGAAATAGGAAGGAATAGCCATGGATTTTGTGACAGGATTACCTAAGTTAAGAAGAGGAAACACTACCATTTGGGTGATTATCGATAGACTTACAAAGTCAGCTCACTTTTTACCGATTAAGACTACCTACCGATCAGAGAAGTTAGCTCAGTTGTACGTCTGTGAGATTGTACGTCTGCACGGAGTACCGAAGTCCATAATATCAGACAGAGATGCCAAGTTCACTTCAAGATTTTGGATCACGATGCAGAAAGAATTAGGAACCGAACTTAACTTCAGTACAGTTTTTCACCCTCAGACGGACGGGACAATCCGAAAGGATGATTCAGATTCTAGTTGATATGCTAAGGACAGTAGTATTGGATCGAAGTGCAAATTGGGAAGATATCTTACACTTGGTCGAATTCGCGTATAACAACAGCTATCAGGCGACGATAGGAATGGCGTCTTATGAGGCATTGTATGGAAGAAAATGCAAGTCACCACTTTATTGGGATGAAGTGGGTGAAAGAAAGAAATTAGGACCTGACTCGATTAATGAAATGATCGAGATCGTTCGACAGATTCGCGATAGGATGAAAGAAGCCCAGAGCCGACAGAAGTCTTACGCCGATGATCGACGAACCAATCTTAGTTTCGAAGTTGGTGATAAGGTTTTCCTTAAGATTTCACCATCAAAAGGAATCATTAGATTCGGTGTTAAGGGTAAACTTAGACCAAGGTTCATAGGACCTTACGAGATTCTCGAGAAAATAGGACCCGTTGCTTATAGATTGGCCTTACCGCCAAGTCTAGGAAGTGTCCATAACATGTTTCACGTTTCCCAATTAAGAAAGTATGTCTATGACCCTAAGCACGTTATAAGTCAGCAAGACGTCATTCTTGAATCTGACCTAAGTTATGAAGAAAAACTGATATCGATTTTGGATAGAAAAGTTCAAGAATTAAGAACCAAGTCGATACCAATAGTAAAAGTATTATGGAATCACCACGGGCAAGAAGAAGCCACGTGGGAGCTCGAGGAAAGGATGAAGGAGAGATATCCTTATCTTTTTGAAGAAGGTATGCAAATTTCAGGACGAAATTTTTCGTAAGGGGGTAGGATGTAATACCCCAGACTTTTTCTACAGTCTTTAAAAATGAAAGTTAATAATAATTATGGCTTTGCACGCCTAAGATCATGAAATTAAATTCTAAGATTTATGGTGAAATCCGTTTCCGAAAATAATTTCCAGAAATCGGACGAACGACTACTGTATTAGGGTTTTCGCGTCCGGTAAGTTTTTCGTCCAAAAACTCAGAATTAAATTCCGTCAGAATTTACATTCACTTTTTCTTCGAGACGAGTTCACCGGAGAAAGTTAGTTTTTATGATTTTTCGGACGAATTTTGGACTGTGATGTCCCGACTTTTTCTCGGATTTTGAAAAAACGAATTAGTTTTTCAGAGTACGTAAATTATTTCCAATCTAACGGACGAATTAGATTTCGTCAAATCCGAAACTATCTAGGAAAATATTTCTCGAATTTTAAATCGACGTTTAAGAGCCGGAAACGAGATATTTCGTTAAATAATCCCTCGCCAAACGCAACCTTAACGAGTCACTATGCTTGTTAGATATTTCCATTTACTTTATGACTCACCATAGTGAGTCATCACCTCCCTCATTCATCCCCTATTACCGCCACCCTCTATCACACATACATACTCTCTTTCTTCTTCATTTCTCCTCCATAGAAGCTCAACTTCAAGCTTTCTTCAAGATCACAACACTTCCATCTACTGATCAAATCCATATCCGAGTTCATATTACGAAAAGTAAGAGCTTCGTCTCTAGTATGAACCGAATAAATCTCTTTTCCCCCATCTTTTATTTTTTTCGAAAAGTTGAAGGATGAAATAGCATGTGATTTCTTGTTCGATACATGTTCTAGGATGTTTAGAATCGAGTTCTACGGTTTGAATCATGAAGAAAATCACACCTCCTTGTTCTAGGTTATTACCGATTTTTTTTAGAATTTGGGGCTTTGATCGAAGCTCGATTTCTTTGTCGATTGAATGATAGATTAGTGTTCCTCATGATGTTAATTAACTCTACGAATTGTTTTTGATTTTTCTAAAAATAAAATTTGAAACCTAAGAGACGAAGAAGGCTCGATTTAGGATAGTAAATGTGTTGATATGCTCGATTGTTTAATGGAAATGAGATGTACGATGCATGAGGACGAATATATATTTAATTGAGATTTTTCTAAAAATAAAACGAGAAATGTAAGAGACGAAGATGTGACGATAAGTTAGAGCTCGATAACATTTTGATAATATGATTTGCATGTTAGTAATGCTCGTTAGATGATAATCGTTGTCGTAAAATTTGAATGAAAATGGAGAACGTAGAATTTATCGTAAGAGACGAACGACGGACGATAAGTCGAGATTAGATAATAGTTTGAGAATTGATTTATGTAATTATGATTCTTGATAGATGATGAATAAGTTTGTAAAATTTGATTGAATTCTAATGATGTTGGATTTCTCTTAAGAGACGAACAAATGATGATAAGTAATGATCGAAAAGACGAATACAGATTCAAATTGGATATTAATGATTATTAATGATTAATGAACGAGTTTGTAGTTAATGACATGTTCGTCCGAGTATTGAAAAGATGAGTTGTAGTTACAACCGAGAAGTAGAGTCGAGAAGTTGAACTTGATTTGGTATAGTAATTGCTTAGTCGGAAATGACGATGTTTTAAACGTCGTGTTTATAAACGAGAAATGAAAAGGGGTCTATCATGTATAATGATACGAGTAGACTGTATTGAGTCAGTAAATTCGTGATAATTTAGGTTTGATAAAATAGAACGAACCTAGAAAACCGTGCGTCGATTTTATCGAGCATTAGGGTTTCACTCGGCAGTTTTGCGACGTTCCACGGAAACTGCAATATCTCATAGCTCGGTTATCGGAATCGAGATCCGCGAATTGGAGAGTAAACTAGACATCTGAGGCTATCTTCTGGTATAGGGCACGACCCCTATTTCAAAATCCCCTGTTCCATGCAAACTTACTGACCTGACCTTGTGCAGTGAACCTTCAAAGCTAGATTCTTAAGTTGAATTCTTCTCAACTTGAACTCTTTTGATCTTTTAAGTCGTTTCAAGTTATCGACCACCTTTTTTTTTCCACTGACCTAAGAGTCAAGTGCAGAACCGAGTGAGTGTCAAACGAGATGCGTTCGTATCTCGTTTCTTTTTAACTAAAAGAGTTTAGTTTAGTGTGCAAATGCCTAAAACGTCTAAAGAACTCAAACTTAACTCGACTTTTTCGTATTCGTTTATCGTTTGCGACCGAGCTTTAAATTATGATTTTTACGATGAAGGAGGAAGTCGACACCAAGGATAGAACGCTGACCAGAAGACGGAAGCACGCGTCTTAAAGTTCTGTATTTAATCAAGGTGGGCTTTTATATATGAAACAAAACGAGCAATGCTCGAAAACCTTTTCTTTATCGCTTTGATAATCGTGTTTTCAAAGTGATAATCATGGCATGAACTGTTTTGTGTTTTATGTGAGTTCTCTTGTACCTTATGAGTTAATCAAAAGGGGTTAACTAACGATCGGCTTTGAGTTAGCTATTATGCTTTCTAGAGTTAGTGCACCTCGTAGCCTGTGGTGTATGTGGTATCCTGTTGAGGGGTAGCCAGCCACAGTGAATTATGACTGGTCAAGATTTGAACGTAACTTCTATGAAAAATGCTTGCGCAAGCTAATTTATGAAAATGAGAAAGAAAATATTTAGTAGACACAGGAATTTGTTGAAAAACCCCGATGTGCTACAGAAATGAAATGCCTGATTATCTATACTTATGATTATGTTTTCGGCAACGTGCCCACTAAGTACTATTATACTTAGCCCTGCATATGTTTTCTAAATGTCCAGGTTGAAGCGATGAAGCGGCGACGGTTGAGTTAGAGTTGAATAGAGTTAAGGAAGACTCTTGTATATAGTTCACAAATCCACTGCTAGACTCTAAACTCTTTTTGATGTTGTGTAATAATCATTGTAGTCTAAGTTCTGTAATATAACTTTGAAGCTTTTGAAGTATCTTGTTCGAGTAATCTTTCGAGAATAACTCTTTCCTTTCGTCAATAAAGTCTTGTTCATAGAAGATAAGTTGTTATGTATGTATGTCTATTCATTCATCCCCTTTCTTCCCCGCTTCTTTAATCCAATCCCAGTCGCACCCCGGCTTCTGCCGTCCCTCGGGATTTGGGGCTGTGACAAATCGAATGCAGTCATTTTTATACTCAAGTATGAATCAATCTACAATTGATCCTTCTGTGGTGTCGAGAAGTAGGCCTCCTTCTCGTACACCGTAACAGGCTAAACCGAAGTAAAGCTCAAAGTTACCTTAATACAATGCATGCATCGGTCCCGCATCTAAAGGACTTTTATTCCGTACGTCCACAGGACTTTTAATAATTAACATGTAGATGATTGTATACCAAAACATTTAAAGCATTTAGGCAAGTCAATCAATTTGAAAAGCGCACAAAATATATATAAGTAGTAAGTGCATTCATCATTTGATTTTAGTTCAGAAAGCCCACCTTTTGCTTCGGGTATATTGAAGTCGAGGTTGCTTACTTTATGCTTTCCCGACTGCTTTGCAGTCCCGCTCGGCCCTTCAATAATAATATCGATTAAAATCGAGCTTATCTTACTCGAAAAACGTATAATAGACTTAGGGCTCAGCTAAAGGACTTCTACATGACTCGGATTTTATTTAACTTAGCTAAACTTTTCTACGTCGATAACTTTTCGATTTCTCGTTCTCGAATCATCGTTTTTACTTGGTTTTTATTTAATTCTCAAACTTCACGTAAATCGATAAGTTACTATTTAACTCGTCTTGACTTCTCATAAACTCAAGTTATATGATTTCTGCAAATCATGACGTTAAATCTCAACTAATATCATCATACATCATTCATACATTGTTGAGCATTTATTTCAAACATTCACATCATAACACGTATTCACATCATTACTCAAACATCGTCATAATACTCAAACATCGTTATAATAATCAAACATCAATATCAACATTTCAAACACTTATAAAATGATTAGCTTTTTCTCAAATAATTAGGTCATTAACATTATACTCAATCACATAATCACAATCAAAAATTGAAACTTTTAAAAATACGTCACATCTTAACATAATCATTTAATAACTCATACCTTCGGACACATTTACAATAATGAGTTATTATTCGACTCTTAATTTCTATAATCTCTTAACTTCAAATTTTAATGAAAGTCATTTCATTAAACTCATATAATAATAATTATTTCTGAATTAATATTCAACTTCTATTTCGTATTTCTTGATTCTAAAATACGTCATCATTTTTCTCAAAATACGTACTCATATACGTATACAATCTCAATTTAATACACATCATTAAAATAATCATTATTTAATTTTTTTCTTTATTTAAAACTCAATTTTTGTTTTTTTATTTAATAAAAACTCGGTTTTTCATTTCAAATCTTTGCTGCTCGATAACTTATACGTTTTAACTCCTTTTTAAGTGATTCAAAAAGCAAACTTGCTTAATTCTACTCAAATAACATCATAAAATCACTTAACACATCTCATATCATTAATAACTCAATATCAAGGCATTTTTAAAACTTAATAATATTATTTTTCTCACAAAATTTATTTAATTGCACGTTTCTTAAATTTCTATCATTTTTCTTTACTCGATTAATACTTCGTCAAATCAATCAAAGCATTCAAAGCACACATAAGAGCATAACATCACTTAGAATTCTCATTACTCAAATATTTTCATCATTTAATGGAAATATTCCATTAAATTAATTATTCTATTATTTTTATTATTATCTCTTCAATAATATTCCTTTTAACTTCTCGTTTGAAACAAACGAACTCAAATTCGAACATGTTATCTCTTAATCTCATACTTTTAACTTCTAACTCATTATCTTTTAGAAAATTTCATTTTCTTTTATTTTAATTCTCTTTTATTCTCAAATATTAATATTATTATTAATATTCTATTTCTGTTATCATAACATCAAATTCACATTACATCAACTTAACATCATTCTAACATCATCATCTAAAAAGAATATATTTCATTGTTTAATTAAACTTATTCTTTTTATTATATATATATATATTCTCATTTTTCGAATAAAATAATTACACATAATTATTTTTCTAATTTATTTATATCATCTTCAAATCTTCAAGTATTCCTTACGAACATGAAGAACACATCTTCATAAACTCATATTAGCCTCAAAATACTCATCTTTATTTTTATATCTATTTTTCTTCATTTCTTCGAAAAATTCATAATTTTTTTTAAAAATTATATCTTCTCATTTTCTCAATTTTCATGCTTGTAAACTCATTCAAAAATTTATCTAACACATATTAACATCATCATCATCATCATCATCATCATCATCATATTTCATTAAAATCATCAAAATTTTATTTCTCTCAAAATAATGCATAATTCGAAATTTTTGAGAAAAATAACAAAATTCATATTTCATCTTAAAAACACATCTAGATCATATTTTCATATATCATCATGCTCATAAACATCATAAAACTCACAAAATTCATAAATCATAATTTAATCATATTTCTTCTATTTTCAATCAATTAAATTCATTAAAAATCCAACAAACTCACCAAAAATTATCATCAACACATATATGCATATAAATCACATGAAAAATCATAATAAGCATCAAAACTTATCAAGAACTTATTTTTATCTTTTTTTTTTCTTCTTAGCCGATTTTAGGGTTCTTGGCATATTATTTTTCTGTTGTCTTGTTTTACCCTAAATCATGCTTTAGTCTTCATTTTGATCATCATCTCATCATCATAATCCTAAGGTTTGCCTAAGCATAAAGTAAATCATGCATTCTTTCCTTATTTTCTCACTTACATATACATATATACATCTTAAAAAATGAATGAATCATACTTAAAATAAATAGAACTTAATCTCTTCTTGGCTTGAAGGTTTGGATGGCTTGGAGGATGAAAGATGGTGGATTTGCATCTCCTTTCCTTGCATGAAAAGATATGCAAGACATCAAGATCATAGCTTTCAAAAATAGGGATCAAACCCTTATTTTCTCCATGAAAATTGATGGAAAGGGTTGAAGTTTTAAGCTTGTTTCAAGCTTGAAAAAGAAAGAAATAGATGGAAACTTACTTCTTAGATGATCTTGGGTATGGAGAAGATGTTTTACATCAAAGGATCCTCAACAAGCTTGCATGATTTCATCGAAAGAAGGCGTATATGTATGCACGAAAGTTCGACTATGGTGATGAAGATGATGAAGTGGACCTGCTGCTGCTCACTGGAATGAAACGAGCTGCTGCTCTCTTTCTTCTTCACAGCAGAGGCGATGAATGAGAGGTGAAAGAGGAGATGATCCTCAAGGTGATGATCATGTGAAGATGAAGATGAGAAAAGATGGAAACTATTTGCTGCTGCAAAATTTCTGCTTCTCGACTAAGGAGTTCCGAGAGAGAGATAGAGTTGCTTTAGTAGAGAGAGAGACCAGAGATGAGTTGAGAGGGGATGAATACAACTTTCTGGAATAAAAAGATTTATCCTCTTACATGCAAGATTTTGCAAGATATGAGAGAGAAAAGAGAGAGATCCGATGGAGATATGAGAGAGAGAGGAGAATCCAAGAGAGATATGAGAGAGAGAGGGGAAATGCCACATGGAGGCTTGAGAGGGAGAGTGTCACTTGCTAGGTTGAGAGTGATATTAGAGTTAGAATCACTATTAGGGATAAGATCAAAGCTTATTACTGCTAATTATACTCGGGAAATTTATTTTTCGGTAGAAAATATCCCCGTTATATCATTTTATTCCCTCAAACTTTCAATAACCCTTCTCATCCCTTTCTCGTCATCCAAATTCTCTCTAATTTGTCTTATAATTCTCAAAATAAATTAAGGAATCCAATGATATCATTTTTATGTCAAGATTCCTTCTAACGAATAAGTTTATAAAAACTGCTCGGCTAAACGAGTCGTTAAGCAATTTAATTTTAAAGCTTCTTCAAATGATCTCGGAAAATTCTCCGTCTTATCTCAAAAGTCTTAGAATAAATTCTAGATTCAAATGAAACTAATTAGACTAAATTCGGAGTCGGTTGATGATTAGTGTTTTCTCGGTTTACGTTACTATTCACCTAAAATTCAAAGTTCTCAGAAAATTCCAAAATTCATTCTTAAGCTCAAACTCATATAAATAAGCTCATACAATTCATCACATGCTCAATTCGAATAATCGAAACGAGAAAAATCACATTAAAGCACTTAAGGGTATTTTTGTCATTTCAAAGAAAAATTTATTTTCGCGAAATATTTTAGCACTCAAAACTCATCATATAAGCATATTAATTTAATTAATACGCATTTAAGAACTTAGAAAAGTTCGGGGTATTACATCCTCACCCCCTTAAAAAATATTTCATCCCGAAATTTGCTAACCTATAGAGAATAGCTCGGGATACTTTGCTCTCATCTTTTCCTCAAGTTCCCACGTAGCTTCTTCAAAATCATGATGTTGCCATTTACTCTTAACGAAGGGAATCGATTTCGTTCTAAGCTGCTGAATCTTACGATCCAGAATTCGCTGAGATGGCAGACAGGAAGAGAAACCAAGATGAGACCATCGTGCTCAGGACGCATGAGCCAACCAGCAGTGATCCCAAATTTGATATCCTAGTCTTTATGATGAAAGAGATGATGAACTAGAAAAAGAATAATGCTAATGGGAATGAGAACCCTAGACAAATCCTGAGGAAGAGGGTTATGAAGTGTGAACTTTGTGCTGCCAATACCCACCCCACTGATAGGTGTCTATCATTGTATGAGGATGAAGAAGTCAATGCAGTTGGGCAACCGTATTAACAAGGAGATGCTGGGCAGTGAAGGAACTTCAACAATGGACCTTGGAGGCCCAATGACAATTTGAGATATGGGAATAACAACTATCTGAATGCACATCAATAAGGGCAACTACCACAGCAACCCTACGTACCTCCACATAATAGAGATCAACCAAGAGATACCCTGAGGAGTGAAGTGGAGAGACTTGCAGCTGAACAAAGGAATGGGTATCAAGAATTGGACAGTTTTCGCATGGAGAAAAGGGGAGGCATGAGAGATATTAATGGAACATTGAGTCACTTGGCAAAATCAATCTCTCAAATCAAGTCAATGCTAAATAGAAGGAAAGGAGAACTACTATCTCAAGTTGAGATAAAAAAAAGGCTCAAGTTAATGCTATCACATTTCGTAGTGGAGCCAAGTTGCCTGAAGTGAGAGTTCCTGACCAGTATGAACCTCAGAAAGCTGCATCTGGGCAACAACAGTCTCTTGGGCACGATATCAATTTGGAGCAAGAGGATGAGGCTGAACCAGAGAGGTATGAAGAGGCACATATGGGATCAGGTGATGTTGAGGAGCTATGGCAAGAGTTGTCAGTTGAGAAAAGAGCACAAGTTGAAAGGGAAGCCGTGGACATAAGAAGGAAAGCTGAGCTCGACGCTGCAGAAATCAGAGCTAAAGCAATGAAGGAGGCTGAGAACGTGACCAAGTCCAAACTCTATGAACCAAAATCTCCTTACCCAGGACAGTTTGCGAAGGATAAGAAAGCTCAAGAGATGAAGGAACTGACCAAAATGTTCCAGAAGGTCGAGGTCAACATACCCCTCTTGACCGTTTTACAATCTATGCCCAAAAGTGCCAAGTTTTTGAAGGAGTTATGTACAAGGAAGATCAAGTACATAGATGATGCAAGGTTCCAAGTCAGTGAGAATGTATCTGCAGTGTTGTAAGACATCCCCATGCCGACCAAGTGTACTGACCCTGGGATGTTCTATATCCCTTGCATTATTGGAGACATGAAGATTGAGAAGGCTATGTTGGACCTTGGGGCATCAATTAATGTTATGCCCAAGTCGATGTATGATGATCTAAGGATGGGACTACTCAAACCAACAAGAGTGGCAATCCAACTAGCAGATAGATCTACTGTATGGCCTGAAGGGATTTTAGAAGACGTCTTGGTCAGGGTAAGGGACTTAATTTTTCCAGCTGATTTCTACATCTTGGACATGGGGAGATCATCACAAAAGGTGCTAGTAATATTTCTAGGAAGATCGTTCTTGAAGACCGCTCGCACAAGAATCAACTGCGACACGTGGAAGCTAACATGTGAATTCGAAGGAGAAGTGATGTCATTCGACATCTACAACACCATGAAGCAACCTAGTGACATGGAGCTGGTGCATAGCGTTGACCATATCGACCAGATGGTGGATGAATTCTGGCCAGAGATAGCAATTGAAGATAGGATGGATGTGGCCCTACAAATTAGCTTAACGGAGGTTGTTGTCCAAGATGGGTCTATTGAGCTAGTCGAAGCAGTTCACTATTTAAGATCGGATGCAGAACTAAGAAGTAGAGTGGAACCATTGGTGATTCCTACATTGAAACAAGAAGATAGGTTGATGCCATCAATAGAGAAAGCACCCAAGTTGGAATTGAAGGCATTACCCAGCCACTTGATGTACATCTACTTGGGAGAAGAGGAGACACTACCGGTAATCATAAGTACGGAGTTGTCTATTGAGGAAGTGGAACGAGTGAAAGAACTCCTGGTGGAGTACAAGTTGGCTATTGGCTGGACATTGGCCGACATAAGAGGCATAAATCCCACTGTGTGCAGACACCACGTCTTGCTCGAGGAAGACGCTGTTCCCATTAGAGACCATCAAAGAAGACTGAATCCAGCAATGAAGGAGGTAGTGATGAAAGAAATCTTGAAGCTGTTAGACCTTGGGATCATCTACCCGGTCTCTGACAGTAGATGGGTTAGTCAAGTACATGTCGTGCCCAAGAAGTCTGGAATTCAAGTGGTGGAGAATGAGCACTGAGAAATGGTTGCGACAAGGTTACAGACAGGATGACGAGTAAGCATTGACTACAGGAAACTGAACTAAAAGACCAAAAAGGACCACTCTCCGTTGCCTTTCATTGATGAGATGCTCGAAAGGTTGGCGGGGAACAAGTACTTCTGCTTTCTCGACGGTTACTCGGGCTACATGCAGATCTGGGTTGCGGAGGAAGACCCAGGCAAGACCACTTTCATTTGCCCATTCGGTACGTTTGCGTATAGGAGAATGCCTTTTGGTCTATGCAACGCTTCTGACACATTTCAAAGATGTATGATGAGCATATTCTTAGATTTGCTTGAGACATGCATAGAGGTGTTCATGGATGACTTTACTGTCTACAGATCGGATTTCGATAAGTGTCTAAACAATTTGGAGATGGTGCTAAAAAGGTGTGTGGATAAGAGTTTGGTCTTGAACTATGAGAAGTGTCACTTCATGGTCAAGGAGGGAATAGTCCTTGGGCATATCATATCAGAACGAGGGATAGAGGTCGACAAGGCTAAGATCGACATCATAGCCAAGTTGCCCTACTCGAGCAACGTGAAGCAACTGCGAGGTTTCCTTAGATATACAGGATTTTATAGGAGGTTCGTCAAGGATTTTGCCAAGATCGCGCAGCCTATGACTAGACTATTACAAGGAGAAGTGGAGTGGAACTTTGATGAAGACTGCAAGAAGGCATTCCACACACTAAAGGAGATCTTGGTGTCAGCACCTATAATTCAACCACCGGATTGGAAAATGCCATTTGAGGTGATGTGTGATGCGAGTGACTATGCCGTGGGAGCAGTTCTTGGGCAAAAGAGAGGAAGAGTGAATCATGTTATATACTATGCATCCAAAACTCTCAACCCTGGCCAATGCAATTATTCCCAGACGGAGAAGGAGTTACTAGCAGTGGTCTTTGCTGTGGAGAAATTCCGATCGTTCCTGCTTGGGGGTAAGACCATAGTCTACACTGACCACTCCACCTTGAAGTTCCTCATGGCCAAGAAGGAGACCAAGCCTAGATTGATAAGGTGGATCCTGTTGCTTCAGGGATTCGACTTGGAGATCAAGGACAAGGCTGGAACCCAGAATCTAGTGGCTGATCATTTGAGTCGCATCATCCAACAAGAAGAAATCGAGCCAATCAAGGAGAATTTTTCAGACGAACACCTAGCTCTTGCCCAAGACAACCTAGACCCATGGTATGCCGACCTGTGCAACTATATTGTCTTGGGCCGACTTCCAGGTAATCTCAGCCTATAACAAAAGAACAAGTTGAAGATGGAAAGTCGATACTACATATGGGTGAACCATACTTGTGGAAAATGTGTACTGACCAAGTTATCTGTAGATGTGTTGATGAGAAGGAACAAACAAGCATCCTCGCACATTGCCATTACAAGGTGTGTGGGGGACATTTTGGACCAAAAAGGACTGCAAGAAAGATATTGGATTATGGGTTTTATTAGCCCAATATATTCAAGGACAACTTCAAGTGGTGCAAACGATGCGTTCAATACCAGAAGGAGGGCAACATTGGCAAGAGGAATGAAATGCCCATGACCCCAGTCATGCCGGTTGAAGTATTCGATATATGGAGAATGGATTTTATGGGGCCATTGCCCAACTCAAGAAGGAATCTTTACATTTTGTTGGCAGTAGACTATGTGTCTAAATGGGTGGAGGCCAAGGCAACATCAACCAATGACTCAAAGGTGGTTGTGGAATTTCTCAAGAGCAATATCTTTAGCCGGTTGTGCTAAGGGCAATCATTAGTGATCAAGGAACGCACTTTTGCAATGGATCTGTCAAGGGATTGATGAGTAGATATGAAGTACACCATAGGATTTCGAATGCTTATCACCCTCAAGCAAACGGTCAAGCTGAATTGTCTAATCGCATTGTGAAGGCCGTCTTGAGAAAGACAGTTAACCCAACAAGGAAGGATTGGAGTTTGCGTCTTGAGGATGCCTTGTGGGCATATAGGACAGCGTTCAAGACCCCATTTGGCATATCACCCTATAGAATGGTCTTTGGCAAGATATGCCACTTGTCTGTGGAAATAGTACATAGAGCGTATTGGGCAGTTCAAAAGATAAATTATGATTGGGATAAAGCTGGCCAAGCTAGGAAGCTTCAATTGCAAGAACTCGAGGAGATCAGACTCAACTCATACGACAGTTCCGTGCTGTACAAAGAAAGGATGAAAAAGGCTCACGATGTGTTGATCAAGGTCAAGAAGTTTGAACCTGGGCAACAAGTGCTTCTATACCAGTCCAAGTTTAAACTCATATCGGGGAAGCTATCAACTAAGTGGGTTGGTCCATTCGAAGTACGTGCTACATATCCAAATGGGGCAGTGGAAAGATTTTCAAAGTCAATGGAGAAAGATTGAAGGCCTTCTTCGGCCAAGCCTTGGAGAAACTAAAGGAATACTTGAAATTCCTCTGTGAGATGGAGCCCTAACTTGGGCAAGGAGGACGCCGTGCCTATGACGATAACTGGGGCGCTGGCTAGGAGGCAACCTGGTATGATTTTCAATTTTGCATTTCGTTTCTTTTAGTTTTTACCTTTAAAAAAAGGGGAGATAGGGATTAAAATAGCCATAATTTCAATGTTTTCCATCAAACTTAGGCATATTTTAATTCCATTACATAGTATAGCGAACGTTTGCTTTGTGCATGGAAGTGTATTGGTGATTCACAGGAAACAGGCATTGGGTGAGAGGAAGAAAGAGGATTGGATACCTTGCTCTGAGCAAAGTGTGTGCGCAGGAGGGCAAGAGCGGTGCTCTGGGCTAAGCAAGGAACTTGGGCAATGTAGCTGACAAGGCAGTAACTGCCACATCACGTGAGATGTGATAGCCACACTCAATGCCTATCCCTAGCCCTATAACCGTCTGCCACCCTACCATGACTATCCCTCCAACGTTTCCACTTCTCCACGTAAAACATCAATTTAAACTACCATACACCACTTTCCATCCTCAACCCCCCAATTTCGGATTTTACAAATTTTCCTTCCTATATTCAAACCCTAAATTCACAATGGTATCAACCCGCCCGAAAAACAAACTAAACAAAATCCCTCACGGAACCCATATTGACCTCAGTGAACCAGAATCGCCGCTGTTGGAGTATTCTTTTGCCGAACCAGACCCATCACTTTGGGTAGTGCCATACCCTCTTTTAGCTGAAGCGGAAGAGATTATCAGTAAAGCTCTTGCTGAAACGATAGCGGTACCAGAGGAGGTGCGAGAAGAAGCTGTTGCATCAGTGGAGGAGACCTTTGTCACGCCGGAGGAAACTGCCGAGGAGGCTACACCAGCAAGCACGCAATAGGAACCAGAGAAGGAAGGAGTGCAGCCAGAAGACAACGTGGAGATAGAGGTGCTGGAGGAAGAAGAGGAAGAATAGGAGAAGAAGATATCCACTGATTCCTACGACAAGCTCTATGATGAAGTGGAGCGGGATGCCAAGAAGAGGAAAGAGAAGGGGAAGGAGACCAAGAAGAAGAAGAAGATGAAGGCAGTCACGTCTTAAGCTGCCTCGTCATTAGGAGAAGAGTCATCCACGGAGGAAAAGAAGGCTACCATGCCTTCGTCCAAGAACCTAGGGAAAAGGCAAAGGGTGGTGGAGTCGGAGGATGATGAAGATGTCCAGATAGTGGGGGAGAGGATCACTAAGTCCGCTGCTTGGAAGGTAAAGAAGGAGGACTCCGAGTCACGAGGGAAGAAGAAGCCCAAGAAGGCAGAAGACCTGTCTGCCAGAAAGGTCTTGGTGCCCAGGGAGGTTGATTTTGGCAACCTGGATGCCCTAGGCATAGCCTTGGAGGTGAGAGCCCTGTATGAGAGGTATGGCTGGGAAAGATTTCTTACGCTGCCCTGCCACATCTATGAAGATTTGGTGAGAGAGGTGTACGGATCATTGGAGTTCGTACTAGATAGAGAAGGAAACTCGGCCTCGATCGAGTTTATGTTGAATGGGCAGCCATATGTGGCAGGGCTAAATGATTTGAACCAAATTTTGGTGTTCGCCACGATGATGGAGCTGCAGAGACCGGAGTTCAGAAGGGCAGGCAAGAAGGTGCCAGTGGACTTGCCCAAGGAGGAATAGATCCGGATGTGGAAGGAAGTCAGTGTGGGATTCTTAAGACGCCAGCCCTCCGCATTGCCCATAGGATTCTTGCCTACAACATGTTTGGCAAGGAGATAGCGGGAATTCGCTGGCCAACAAGGAGGTGTACATACTATTTTGTATGTTGACCAGAAAGAGGTTGAACTTTGCAGCCTTCTTGATGGAGCAGCTGAGGGCAGTAGTGGCTAAGGCAAGCCAGAAGTACTCATGTGGGCAATTTGTGACGGCCTGCATTGAGGGACTGGAACTCCATGATGAGGTGAAGGATTTTGATGAGACACCGGCTGACGTGCTCAACATGGAGAGGTTTAGCAGGATGAAAGAGGTGATGAAGCATGGAAAGGGGTAGCGCCTATTGAAGACGCATGAGAAGAATCAACCAGCTTCAGCCCGTTTGCCGCCCAAGAAGTCAGGCAGATAGGCCAAGAAATCCACAATCGAGGAAGATGAAGAGGAAGATGAAGGAAGTACTGGAGAGGCTGGGCAAGACGGAAGAGTTTCTCAAGGAGCTATGGACTGGGCAACTGACTATGCAGGCTACTCTCGACATCCTTGCCTGCCACCTGAAATTAGGGCCAGCTTCTGATCCTTCTGCTTAATTATGTCCTCTTGTGTAGTTGTGTCTTGTTTTTTGTGTTTTTATTTTGTTTTTAGTGTCTTAGTGTTTTTATTTGTTTTATGTCTATCGAAGTGATCGAATACCTCACCCACATTTTGCCTTGCAAAATGTGTGGTGAGGTAGGCGAACACTCATGTTCGTGTTTGTTAGTATCTTGACCTTTCTTCATCCATTACTTTGCTATAAGCAAAATGTGTGCGTAGGGAGACCAATTTGATTGCCAAAAAGGTGTGTTGAGTCCAAGGTTGAGGCCTCCATGGATGGACTTTGCTATAAGAAAAGTGTGTGCGTGGGGTGTCTGTGCTGTGTGTTTTTTTATTTTTATTTAAGTAATTGTGTTGATCAGCATGGAGTTGTTGGGCAAGATGATATGATGATTTGTGTGCTTAAATGCTGCTTGTTGAACACTGCTAAGTTTTTGCAAGCTAGAAGATGACTGAGTTGTGAACATACCCTGTGAGGATTTTGAGCTTAATTGAATTCATTCCTGTGTGTGAATTGAAGACATCTTGATTAGGAGGAACTAGAACTTGTCTGTACTTTGGTTTATGATCTCTGAACTTAGATGATTTTAGCCATTCTTTCATTAGCCCATTGAGCTTAAATTAACTACCTGATATCACTATCCTTTGATAACCCTTTTGAGTCGAATTGATTCTTTCTATCATTTAGAAACTACCTTTAAAAAGATTTTTATTTGGTTGTGGGAACCTGGGCAGTATTAAGAAGAAGGGGCAGGAAGGAAATGATTATGGGTGTATCCTTGGCAGGAAGTTTTGTGTTGATAGTTGGGTTATGTCCTAATTAAGAAAAAAGAATGAAAGAAATGAGGGGGACAGAAAGAAGAGGAAAAAAAATGAAAAAATTATAAGTTCCCCAGAGAGGAAAAAACAAAGGGGGTTAAAGTTTGAGCCTGAAAAAGTTAAGGGCAAGGAATTGCGAAAAAGTTGGGAACCCCTTGTTGCCCAATACGAGTTTAAACTGACCTTAGCCATGATCTAAATACTTCCTACCTATTGCTTTAAGCTAAAACCTAAAAAGACCTAATGATGAGTTCTGAGATTTGAGATTAGAGCTTTAAATTTAAAGGGCAGGCAAGCCTATGGAGATACCGAAGTTAAGATGGTTTATGAGTGTAAAAAATAGCTTAAACACATGAGTGATGAGTGTTGAAAGGATGTCCTAAAAGTTCACAATTCTATCTTTAATTCATCAAATCATACATCATCTAATCATATATCATCAAGAACATCATATTTTCATCAAGAACACCATAAAATTATCAAGAACATCATATCTTCATTAAGAACATCATAAGATCTTCACGTCTTCATGCATACATACATTTTCGGTACACACACACACACACACACACACACACACACACACACATATATATACTTGATCATTTTCCTCATTCAATCACATACATAGCATCTCTTAAATCTTAATCTAGTACACAAATTCATCACTCAAATCATGCTTGGATCATCAACACAAAAATATCCAAAAATCCTAGAAATTTTCGGTTTCTTCATCATATATATATATATATATATCAATCTTTTTCTTTCAACATCATCACACCTTGATGAGTCCATATTTTGTTTCTTTTTAGTGTCTGTCTTAGGTAGTTTAGATTGAGTCTTTGTGTGTGTTTTGTCTAGTTTTAGTGTCTTGGAGGACATATCTTGGACATAAGGGTGTTTGCTACCTTGCAGGTGGAAACTGGGCAATACAAGAAAAGAAAGCAGCATTTCTAGAAGCAGGTCAGGCAGAGCCATAATGGTCAAGACAGATAGGAGGAGTGTTTTGGTCAGCAGGCGAGTTTCTCTCCTAGGTCTAGAAGGATACGGAAAAGATGATCTAACTTAAATATCTTTCCTTATCGGACTTGATTTAGGATCCGCAAGGGATCTCTTGGAGATAGATGTGACTTGCCATGTTGGGGTCGAGCTTATCAAGTATTACTTGCATCCCAAGGTAGCTCGTGGATTCCTTCCATGTTAAGGACTAGGGGGCCCAAACCCTAAGCACTCTCCTATAAATATTGAAGCCTTGCTGCTATGATATAACGCCATCTTAATGCTTTATTTCTTGTAATATCTTCGAGAGTTTGTGAGGAGAAAAACAAGTCCTACGGGCACACTTTTATTCGTATTTGCTTATCGGCACTTTTGGCCGGAATTTGCTTTTGCACGTACTTTGTAAGTTTAATATAGTTTTTCTTATGAGTTTCTTAATTTATTGTGTTCGTTGTTTTATGATTATGTTTAGCTAAATTTTTATACTTGATCTGCGTAAGACAGTTAAGTGTTAACTTATGCTTGAGAGGTCTAATTTGTGGTAGAGAATTGAATGCATGTGTTCCCGATATGTTAATGAGCTTGTTCAAATATAAGATAATACGATTAAGAGATTAATAGGCCGTTAATCACTTAGGACATATTAGATCACCAATCAATTGGGAAGCAGGAGTGTTTTCCAACATCTTCTTAATTAAGATCGATTAACATTAGAGAAAGGTGTCTACCCTATTGGGCTGGACATGATGATTCCTTGTTGGGCCTTTCTAGAGATAAATGCTCCTTGGGCAAGAAACTGAACGATGACTCCAACAGAGGTATTGCCCAAGGTAGGGAGCTGGCGGTGCGTCGCCAATTAAGTAAGGATAGGTAAGGGAAGGGTTTGTTGAGAGCGTGATGAGTAAAAAGGGATCTCGGCATTCAAGTCCTATAACTAACGATGCATGCATGTAATGAATACATTTGCACCAATGACCAAGGTAGGGTTTTCACTTAACAACGTCTTAGTCCAGATCAAGTCCTTTTTATTATTGATCAAGTTATTTGTTTACTTTTCAGTGTTAAATTGAGTTCTCGAATTGGGCAAGAGAGCCGTAGTGACCAAGATAGCAAAACCCAACTTTTCTAAACAGGTGGAGGAAGTTTCAAGAGATAGTGACAATCAACTCCTTTTGGATCGACCCTGTACTTACTTGCTAACTATATAGCTGTGAGGATAGGCTACAAATTCATTTTGAGAGTGCGAACGACAACCTCGTCACACTTATATACACACAAGGATCGTGAATATCACATTCAAAATGAAAAATCAAAACTCTACCCTTATACCCAATGTTTCGGTAGTTTCAAGAGAGGGAAGGGATTCAATTTTTAGCTCCTATTTTCTTGGATAAAAATCACTCAAAAGATCAAGGATCAAAGCTAGAAAGAGAGGCTTCGATTTTCTTGATGGGAGGATAATTTTGATCGAACAAAAGAGAAAGAAAACGGGAGGATTTCTTGCTAGAATTCAACAAGAATGAAAGAACTTACTTAGACTCAAAGGCTTTAAGTCCATGCAACTCTATGATCCACACAAGCAAAAGTCAAGCTCCATCTTTGCTTCTATGGCTGCTGTTTTTAAGAGAAAAAAAAATGGATGAAACCTAGTTATAAATCGATCACTATGACGAGGGGATTGCGAATACCTCATTAGATTAGTTGGTGGATGATCGGAGAATAAGTTATCTTTATCTTTGGAGCTTGAGGAAGGTTCATCAATGGAGTTTTAGTGTGTGTCTGCGTGTTTTGGCCGAGAGAGATGAGAGAGAGGGAGAGGTCGGTAGTGAGTGAGAGTTTAGGGAGAGAATTGGAGAGAGAGAGAGAGATGATTAAGAGAGAGATGTTTAAGAGAGAGAGAGAGAGAGCGTGTGAGAGAGTGAGTGAAATGAGAGTAGGATAGGTTTTTAATTGAATTAGTTGCACCCGGTGATAAAAAACGTGATATAAATTTTGCGGGAAGAAAAAGTTATCCGGTGCAATCTATCCCTAATTTCTCATTAAACTCTCAAACGATTTGAAACTCACCACGACTCTTTCTCGACATCAGAATTCTCTCTACTCCATCCCAAAATTCATCAAATAAATCAAGGAATCCAGAAATCAATTGTTCAGATCAAAATTCGGAGAAACGAAGAAAAATTCGGAATTCACTATTCATAATAGGGTTTTCTGGTCCTTTACTAATTTTTGTCTCGGACGATTTCTAATGATTCTCAAACCTATCTCAAAGCTTCTAAAATCATTTATAGACTTAAAAGACACTAATTAGACAAAATTCAGAAAAGTTCGATGAATAGTGATTACTCGAGAAAAGTTACTATTCATCTAAAAATAAAACTTCTCAAAATTCTCCGAAATTCAAACTCAAACTCACACTCACATAATCATGCTCAATCAATTCTCAAACAATCAATTCGGATAACCGAAACGATAAAATCACGTAAAGTCATTCAAGGGCATTTTAGTAATTTCACAAGAAAATTTCTTTTCTCGAAAATTTTTATCACACAAGGGCACATAATTAAGGCACATAAACTCATTTAAAACGAACTTAACGACTTATAAAGGATCGGGGTATTACACCACTGCTGAGCCTGCTCAGTCCAATACTAACTGCTAGCAGCGTGAAACTGAGAAACCCCTTGCCAATGCTGCACAGCCAAGCCCCAACGCTGATCATTGACGACGCAACATTGCTCATTCTCCATCCAACGTTGCTCATTACGCTACAAATACTCGGTTTGAGTGTGCAACTGGTTGCCATAAGTAGCAATACTTTGTTGTAGTTGGCCCAACTGAGCCCCAGAGTTAGTCCAAAGCAGCGAAGTCATGCTGAAAACCACCGAAATCAAACGAGGCGGACCCAGATGGTTGAGAAGAACTCGATGGTTGGAAAGGCCCGACAATTTGTGGATGGCCTTGCTCCTGTTGCTCCCTAGTCCTATCTTTATTTTGACGGTCTGCATCAGGGGAAGCAACAACACCAGCAACTTGATCAGCACGATACCGTTTAACCATAGCACGTTCCTCAAAAGGACCAAAAGAAGTCTGATCTTGTGCAAGAAAACCATGCTTTAGCTCAGAGTAGCCCAAGTACTCAACATCTACATCATAATATGGGCGAGGAGGACAATTGCCATGGAAAAGCTTAAATTTAAGAGCCAAAGCACTGGCTAGCTGAGGGAAAGTAGTTGTAGCATAGGACTTCATCTTGATGTTTTGCAAAGCGGCATAAATAAATTGAGCCGGGCAAACAGGTACTGTCCGTGCTACACAATCTAGGAGAAAAAGCTCCGTGGTGTGCACCTTACTAGAATCTTCCCGACCAATAACTTTATTCACAAGAAATTTGTGTAATATGTACAATGTCGGATTACGAATGAATCCACAAGAAATTCCCCCAGTTTTCCAATTATCCAAGCGAGTTAAATTCCTCTATGCAGTAGAAGCATCAAAATCCGGAGGTACATCCATCACTCCGCCCTCCATTCTAAACCCAAACACCTGATACATAACAGTTGGTCTAGCTCAACATTCTTTCCCCAAGAGTCGAAAAGAAATACCTTGAAGCTCATCTTCAAACGTCATGGTAGCGATAAATTCAAAGCATAAAGGCATATAACAATCCCATTCCGAATGAGCATACTTATACATCCTAACACCTTAAGGTAAGCATCTAATTCTTCCACAACACCAAATTTACCAATTTTTTCCCAATCTATGTAATGAGTAGTAGGTTTATGTTTTTAAAGAAAATGAGAGTAAATTTGACCTTCCTCCGGTGTATAAATTGGGAAAGTGGTGCCATAGGTTTCACGGAGATCCTCTAGTTGCTCCGGCGGCTTCGAAGACTCGGCGGTGAATTTTGCCTTCTTGGCTCTACCCATATGAAAAGGGTAACACGATAGATGAGGACTTAGATGGCGGCAGGTGGAAGGCAGGCGGTCGCATGGCCGGCACAGTGGCTGGAGCGATCGCTTGGGAATGGAAGCGGTCGCTTGATTAGAGTGTAAGCAGTCGCTTGGCGGCAGAGGTGGTCGCTTGGCCAGCGCGTAGGAGCCGGAGCGAACCCATAGTGACTATGAGGTGAGTGGTGTCATTTTAGTGAGGGAGGGAAGCTGGGCGGCGTTTTAGTGAGGTGGGTGGCGGCGTTGTAGTGAGAAGATGAGTGGTGGCGGTTTGGGGGGAAAAGAGATGGGTTGGTGGCGGTTTGAGAGAGAAGAATGGGGGAAGGAGACGATTTGGGCGATAGAAAAAATGGGTGGCGGCAAAAGACATAAGAGAGGGTAGAGGGTAGGTTTTAGTGGGCCCATGGGTATGAAAGAGGCAAAATCCGTACGGGAAGGGCGATCGCTTGGATGGTTCACAGAAGAATGACACGGGGTGCCAAGCGATCGCTTGAGAGGGAGACGATTGCCTAGGGATTACCTCTGAAACTCGGCGTTGGTGGCCAAGCGATCACTTTGGATGGAGACGATCGCTTGGGTTGGTCCTCTGAAGAAGCTCACGGCTGCCAAGCGATCGCTTAGATGCGAGATGATCGCTTAGAGGAGGCCTCTGACAAAAGTTCTTGACCTCCAAGTGAATGCCTATCAGGCTGATCAATCGCTTGGGTGCTGTCTATCCTTATTTTTTATTTTTTTTATTTCAAATCTATGGATTGCCTCCCATGCAGCACTTGTTTAATGTCATTAGCTTGACATACAAGACCGATGCCATCATTCCGAATCCACGAGCCAGATTGACTCCAATTCTTGAATCACAGTTTCTCCTTCATGGTATGGCTTCACTCGATGCCCATTAGCTTGAAAGGATTCTTGGGTCTACTCATTGAGTAGGTGGACAACACCAAATAGTAAGACCTCTTCAATGATGTACGGACCGGTCCAACGAGACTTCAACTTGCCCAGAAACAATTTCAACCTTGAATTGAACAAAGGGAATTTAATCCCAGGCTTCAACTCTTTACATAAAATCTGACGGTCATGCAACCTTTTCACCCGGTCTTTGTAAATTTTGGCATTTTCGTACGCCTCATTATGAAGCTCATCCAGCTCGGACATTTGCAACATCCGTTGCTTTCTCGCAGCATCAATATTGAGATTTGCCGCTCTTATTACCCAATACACCTTATGCTCAATTTCAACAGGCAAATGGCAATTCTTCCCAAATACCAAACGATATGGACTCATTCATAAAATACTCTTGTAAGCAGTGCGATACGCCTAAAGAGCATCATTCAACTTTGAAGACCAATCCTTCCGAGATGGTTGCACGGTCTTCTCCAAGATCCCCTTTATCTGCTTATTACTCGTCTCGGCCTGCCCAGATGTTTGTGGATGGTAAGGAGTAGCAACCTTGTGTGTGATCCTATTTTTCTACATAAGCTTCTGGAACAACTTATTGCAAAAATGCTTCCCACCATCACTAATTATCGCTTTGGGGAATCCGAACCTACAAAGAATGTTTTCCTGCACAAACCTTAGCACGACATGAGAATCACAGGTCCTAGTGGGATTGCCTCAACCCACTTGGACACATAATCAACAGCTAAGAGAATGTATTCATAGCCAAAAGACTTAGAAAACGGTCCCATGAAATCAATATCCCAAACATCAAAAATCTCAACAACAAGAATATTATTGAGGGGCATCTCATTCCTACGACCAATTGAACCAACCCTCTAGCAACAATCACAAGAAAGATAAGATGCATGAGCATCCTTAAACAATGAAAGCCAGAATAAACCTGATTGGAGCACCTTGTGTGAGTTGTTTTCTGTCCTCCAAAATGGCCTCCGCAGTGAGCCTCGTGGAAAAGTTGCAAAACTTTGGTTTGTTCATAATCCGGCATGCACCTTCGGATCACATCATCCTTACCAATCTTGAATAAGTAAGGGTCCTCCCAAAAATATTTCCTGCACACAGATAAAAACCGCTTCATTTCTTGGGAAGTAAGGTCAGATCTCTACTCATCACAAGCAAGAAAATTAACAATATCGGCATACCAAGGCACAATCCCTGCACTTAAAGCTTGTTCAAATGGAAATGATTCGAGCAAGTTATCACAAATTATAGGAGAAGGTAGAATATCAAGATGAGACAAATGGTCAGCTACAGCATTTTCACTACCTTCCTATCACGAATTTCCAAATCAAACTCTTGTAACAACAACACCCAGCGAATGAGTCTAGGCTTAGCTTGGGATTTGGTCTACAAATAACACAATGCAGCATGATCACTGTGAATGATGACCTTGGAACCTATGATTTTTGCACGAAATTTATCTAATGCAAACACAACAGCAAACATCTCCTTCTCGGTAGTGGTGTAATTCACTTGGGTAGAAGTTAGAGTCAGACTCGCATAATAAATAACACGAAGCATTTTATCTATACGTTGACCCAAAATAACACCAACAACAGAATTAGATGCATCACACATTATTTCAAAAGGTTCTGACCAGATAGGGCCAATAACGCAGACAAGCAATCATCATCAAATATAAAGGGAACATCTTGCACAAGCAGACGACATAGAGGTTGAATAATTTTTGAAAAATTCTTGATAAATCGCCGATAAAAACCGGCATGACCAAGAAAACTCCTAATACCCTTGACATTGCGAGGTGGAAGCAATCTTTCGATCACATCCACCTTTGTTTTGTCTACCTCTACACCTCTTTTAGAGACAATATGACCCAACACATTCTCACGAGGAACCATAAAATGACTCTTTTCCCAACTAAGAGTCAGGCCACTTTCAACACACCTCTCTAGGACTCGTGCAATTTTCCTAAGAAAATCATCAAAGGATAACCTAAACACAGAGAAGTCATCCATGAATATCTCAACAAAATCACTAATCATCTCAGAAAAATATAGACATCATACATCTTTCGATCGTACCTGGTGCGTTGTAGAGTCCGAAGGGCATCCTCTTGCATGCATATGTGCCGAAGGGGCACGTGAAGGCTGTCTTAGCTTGATCCTCGGGTGCAATAGCAATCTGATTGTAGCTAGACAGTCCATCTAAAAAGCAGTAGAACTCGTGGCCGGCTAATCTGTCGAGCATTTGATCAATAAAAGGCAATGTGAAGTGATCATTTTTTGTGGCAGCATTAAGCTTCCTATAATCTATGCACATCCGCCAACCAGTAATAGGTCTAGTGGGCACCAACTTATCATTATCGTTCAAAACCACTGTGATGCCCCCTTTTTTTGAGACCACTTGCACGGGGCTGAGCCATTCACTATCAGCAATGGGAAAAATAATCCCCTCTGCTAACAATTTGTAAATCTCCTTTCTCACAACCTCCATTAGCATGGAGTTCAATCTTCTTTGACTGTCCCTCTTCGGGGTGGCTCCTTCCTCAAGGTTAATCTGATGCATACAAGTTGTAGGGCTGATCCCCCTAATATCGGACAAACACCATCCAAACGCCGCCTTGAACTTTTTAAGCAGCTCAACTAATGCCTCTTCTTCTGCATTGAGCTCAGACGAGATTATTACTGGTTTATTTCTTCCTTTTTTGAGGAAGACATACTTCAAGTTAGCCGGCAACTCCTTAAGCTCCAACTCTACCTCCTTCGCTACCTTAGGGGCTTCGACTACTAATGGCTCGTCAATAGGTAAATTTGGTAGGCAATAATGCATCCATAGCTGCTTCTTCTCTGAGCTGCTCCATCAAGTTAGTTGATCCTTCAAAAACTTCCTCGATCTGTTTTTCCTCCACAAAACACACTTCAGTGAGCATGTCAATGGCATATATGTAGGAGCAGTTCTCAATACTACTAACTGAAGGTATTGCTCGGTTTGCATGAACGTTGTAGGAGACCGTCTCCCCCAACACCGACATCATGATAATCCCATTCTTGACATCGATCAGAGTGTTGGTAGTAGCCATGAATGGTCTTCCCAATAACAAGGTATGTTCTCGACCATCCTCTTGCACATCTCCAATCTCTAGAACCAAAAAATCCACAGGGACTATCAGCTTCCCAACACGTACCAGAATATCTTCTACAATCCCTCTAGAATGTCGAATGGATCGATCAGCCAACTGTAAGCACATCCTAGTCGGCTTCAACTCTCCTAATTCCAATTGCTTGTAAATTGAGTACGGCATCAGATTAATCCCAGCTCCTAAACCCAACATCCATGATGCTTATTTTCCATTTCCCATAGCTATCTTGATCACAAAACTCCCAGGGTCACGCTGTTTAGAAGGTAAAGACTGCTGCATAATGGAGTTAACACTCTCGGATACCAAAATATGTTCATTCTCCTCAAATCTCCTCTTCTTAGATGCCAATTCCTTGAAAAACTTAACACATGCAGGAACATTCCTAATCACCTCCAACAATGGTAAATTCACATTCACCTTGGACAACATTTTATAAAAGTCAGAAAATTGCTGATCTTGCTTCTCATTCTTCAATCTGCTAGGAAAGGGCACTGGCGGGCGGTAGGGCTTTTCAGCCCTATGCAGTCAAATCTCTGATTGTTCCTTCTCGATTCTAGGTTGTACCTCCTCTGAGGTTGTGTCTCCCACTTTATTATCTATTGTCTTTCCACTTGGCTAGGAATTTTCCTAGCCAAGTGGTTGTTGACCTTGGCTAGGAATTTTCCCAGTCTGTTGTTGCTGTTGCATTTGATTTACAGTCCCTGAAACTTGTCCCACAACTGTTTCAAGACGCTTGATAGTAGCGTCTTCAGCTCGCCTGCCTGCTCTCTTGCATAAATGCATTGAAGTTATCTTCAAACTGGTTTCTTTGAGCAGGTGGTGGCTGTGGGCGTTGAAATAGCGATGGCCCCTGTTGGAACTGATTTTGCTGCGATGGATTCCGCCATTGAGAGCTGAAGTTCTGTTGCTGTTGTGGGTACACTGTTGCTGTGTAGGGAATTGACTAAACTGTTGTGAAGGATTCTGATTAAACTATAGTGAAGGTCGACGATTTTGAAAACTCCCTCCATATCCTTGTCCTTGGGTCTAATTCCTCCATCCAGTGTTAGACCGATTCTGCCATCCCGAATTCTGCTGTTGCTGATTCTATTGGATCCTTGGCCTTGGTTTAATTGTTGTCGTGGAGGATATCCCTGTACAGCATACACTTCTGCTCCTCCTTCATATGTCAACTCCCTCATTCTCTAGCACTCTTCAGGATTGTGACCCAACTCCCCACAAATACCACACGGCTCAACAACCATCTCTTGTCTAGTAGGTCCTTGTCGTGGTGGAGAAGCAACAGATTTGCTCATCTTTAATTCTTGCAATTCCCTCATCATATTAGCTAGTTGCATCTTCATATCAGGACTCTCAAACACTGCATTTTCTTGGACATGTCTTCGGCGAGTAGACTTCTGCTGTGAACTAGCAGCAAGTGTTTCAAAAATCGCTTGTAATTCCTCAGCTGTCTTCTCTGCTATGTTCCCTCCTGCAGTGTTATCCACCATGAATTGTGCATTTTGCTACAACCCATCGTAGAAAAATTGACAGAGCATTTCCGGTGTCATCTGATGATGAGGACACTGTTGAAGTAATTCCCTAAACCTTTCCCATGTTTCATGAAAAGGCTCATCTCCAGCTTGTATAATGTTCATAATCGGAGTTCGCACTTCTTGCGTCTTATGATTGGGATATTACTTCAACATGAATTTCTCACAAACATCCTTCCAAGTAATCAATGAATTAGAAGGCAAAGAGAGATACCACGATTTTAACTTATCTTTCAGTGTGTAGGGGAAACACTTTAACTTCAATTGATCCTCACTCAACCCTTGTAGAGGGAAGGATTGAACAACAGTGTAAAACTCCCTGATGAACTGCAGTGCATCCGCGTTTGCCATTCCAAAGTAGGTAGGCAACAAATTTAAGTGGTTGTACTGCAATTCATAATTTCTAGCGCCTTTGGTTAAGATAATGGCCAAAGCAGTAGTTCCAAAAGTTGGTCGAGCAAAAGCTCCCATCTTTTTTGCCATCTTGATAACTATTACTTCTCCTTCTTGCTGATTACAGAAAAGATTGCCTAACAAAGTTTCTTCCTCAACTTCGTTAGGCCTTGGGTCGGTTACCCCCCTTGCTTTTTCCAGAACTGCACTCTTCCGATTGATGTTGTCAATATATGGTGCTAGCAGTTGATTCTGACTTTTGTGCCCTTGCATACACAACACTAACAAATGGATTACACGCACCGGAGGGAGAAAAATAACCCAACAAAAATAAAAAGAAAAACAAAATAATGCAACACAAATAATCGCCTAAAGCTTTCCCTAGCAACGGCGCCAAATTTGTTTCAACTATTTTAATCCTAGTTGCACGCAATTAAACATGATCTTTGTAGATTAAGCAAGTTAACCCAAGTATTATCTCACAAGGAAAACTTATCAGGGAAATTATTTGTATTGCTACGGAAAAGAAAATAAAGCAGTAAAATCGAGGGTTTGGTTTGTTTATAACTAGGCAAGAATATAAATTAATCATAAATTAATATTAGACAAGAATGAAAATCTAATCTAATGAACACAAAGAAATAAATCATACCAGAAATCAATAAACAAAAATAAAAACAAAGAAACTCACAAACTTGAATTGAAAGTAAACCTGAAGTTGCAATTGAATCCGTGATGTTGATGTTCTTCAATTCAAAATTATAATACTAATCTATGGAAGTAATAAACTAAGAACAATGTAAAAGGTATTTTGGATGCTCAAAAACTAGGTAAAAATCTCACAAAAGGAGAAGAGAGACGGAAGGAAATAAATAAGCCCTATTTATGGAAAATTTACGCCTTTACGCCGCCATGGGCCACGCGATCGCTTAGATGGCTGATCGATCGCTTGGCCCCCATCTCTGTCTGTCGATGCACCTTGCCAAGCAATCGCTTAGAGGGTCAAGCGATCTCTTGACCTTTCTCTCTGTTTTCTCCTCTCGCTTTACCAAGCGAGCGCCTCCTACTCCAAGCGATCGCTTGCGTGGACTAAGCGATCAATTGCGTAAAACTTCAACTCCTGCTCCTAAGATAGTAGTTGTTGTTTGGAAGGAGGATTTTTGTTTAAGTGTGTAGGTTAGATGCATGAACATGGAGCAAGGCAGGATGGAGACTCGGATTGACCAAGAGGAGGGGTATTGGTTTCTGGGCAAGACGAAAAAGGCGGGATGATGTCTTCACATCACATAACGGCAGACGGTTGTCAGATGGGCTGCTAATTATCCCACTAAACCCTTTTTTCTAGGCGTATACACTCACATAACCTACCCTCTCTCACATATTTCAAAATTTAAAATACTCAACCGTCTCTTCATTTTCCTCTCTTTCTTTTCTGCAACAAAACTCCCATTATCCCACTTAATGATTTCTTTGTTCACAAATATTGGCCTTGGAATAATATATCCTACCCGGTCATGAGGACTAGGCTAAAGATGCAAAGGGAGAGGAGAACAGTAGGGCATTTAGAAAGCCTAGAATGGGCAAGAGAGAATAAAGGGCTAGAGAAAATATAAAAAGAAAAGAAAAAAACCAAAAGAAAAAAAAGAAAATATAAAAATAAATATAAAAAGAACTAAGCCCTAAGGTGTATTGTGCTCCGGCCCAAAAGAGAAGGTGAAGGGAAGAAGATGAGGTTGGCCGCTCCACTTGGCCAACCGAAGTGTGAATGACGAAAACCCAGATCCAAATATTTCCTACCTATGCCTTAAGCCTAATTACAATCTAATAAAGACCTAATGATAAGTGCTAATTAATGGGGCGATTTTCCGCTAGAGAGCTTTTTCCGATTTTTCATCTTTTCCTGGTCTGCTGCATGATTTCTCTCCACTAACTTTCAAATCTGATCACATATTCTTGTTCCTGGGAAAATTTCATTCGAGATAGCCTTTTGTTTCGTTAAAATCAGTTCAGTTTTGAGGGAGTTTTACTCGTTTGCAATTCTAGGGTTAGGGCTCGCCGCTGTAGCGATTCCAGCGAGGTTTTCTCAATGGGATTTGAACCGTCGGGGGCAGAGCTCTAGGTTTTGAACGTCGGCTTTCTCATGGAAGATGTTTCTCCGAGTTCGACGTCACTCCCTCCTCTTGCAGCGGCAGTAGCTGCTGCAACTTCTTCTTCTCCGATTAAAAGCCCACTTCTGTTAGGGCTTGCGCAGGTGCTTTTCCAGCGCTGCCCTCTCCAGCGCCTGGTTCCGTTTGTCGTCTTGTTGCGGCTTTCTCGCCTGAGGTGGCGGCGGCTATGGTTCAAGCTTCAGATGATGGCAACATGATTTTGCCGCAGCAACAGCAGCAGCAGGCTTATATTCCGCCTTTGCTGCAACAAGGGCCTTCTCCGACTACTTCCCTATTCCGGCGGCCTCTTCTCTACAGATTCCACCAATGATGCCGGCTCGTGCTCCACTAAACTCAAATCATGGGATGCAATGCCCCTCTTACGTGGCAGCTGTGGATCCAAAGTAGCAAATACCAAATATCCCGCTGGATAATTTCTCTAGCTATTTGCTACCAATGATGAAAGGCGATTGTCTTTCGCTCTCACTTCCGGAGTCTCTGTTTGAGCGAAGGGAGAAGCTATTCTGGGAAACAGCGATGATAGGTCGTATCTTCTTGGAAAGAGGAGAACAACCTTGTCCGACAATGCATATTAAGGCGGAGTTGCAGCAAGCTTGGAGTTTGAAAAAGACTTGGATGTTGGTGGCGATGGGGAAAAGCTGTTTTACAGTTCTTTTTTCTGATTCCGCTGACTTTCGGAGGGTGAAATGTCTATCTACAACGGCAATTAGGGGAGGTAGCTTTTCTCTGCGTAAATGGGTGGAGAATTTTGATCCTCATAAACTACGGCATCATGAGGCACAGGTTTGGGTTCGAATTAAGAACCTTCCATATCATTTATGGGAGGCCGAGACGGTTGCAACTGTGGCTCGTGCGGTGGGACAACCTATTGAGATCGATGGTATCTAAGTAAATGGAACTATGGGACTTTTCGTACGTGTCCTCGTTGAGTTGGATATGAAATAAGACAGAATTTCTGATCTTTGGATTGATAGGGGCTCGAAGTCTTCTAAGGTGGAGTACGAATATGAGAATTTACCTCCATTCTGCTCTATTTGTCAAATTGTGGGGCATAGAGTAGAGAAATGTTGCGGAATTCAGAGAGTAGAAAAGAGAAAGGAGGAGAAGGTATGGGTGGAAGAAGGTGGTAGAGGCGCTGCCGGAGTGCAGCGAAATCAGCTCCATGTTGCATCTTCGAGTGCGGCTAGTGGTAAAGTCCGTTCTACGCCTGATAGACGGGCTGGGGATGATGATGTGTTGAGGGGAAATAGTTTTGGGCAGCTTTCTGTCCATGAAAGTGATGAGGAAGACGTTGAGGAGCTAGAGATGGAGCCTCCTCCGTCACAGAAATATAATGAGGCAAGTGTTATTTTTCATGAGCAGCTGCAATTTTCAAATCAGCATCAGGGTATGGATGCTCCAGTTTTCTCTGATGGGGTAAGGAGGTTGAGTCTCAGCCATGATGGATAGATTCTTGAGGAGCGTGTCGTGGCTGGGTAGGTTAGTGATGAGACAGTGGTAGATATACCTTTGCGAGAATGGCATGGTGTTCAACCGAGTTTGAAAGGAATAGAGGTTGGACAAGCTAGCTCCTCGAACAGGTATGCAGCTTTAGCTGTTAACGAAGTGAAGCATATTAAAGAAATCGTGATGGAACAAACCTAGTGGAGATGATGGAAGAAATGTGTTGGTTGTTCAACCAATGCAACAACAAAATATGGTTGATCCTTCGGATTCTGCTAAGAATTCACAGCAGCAGCAGCAAGATGTGGCAGCTGCTGCTCGAGATGCCTTTGATTCTGGTCAGCCTTTACAGCAGCAGCAGTAATTGGAAGATGAGGCAACTACTACTCGAGTAGACAAGGCTTTGGATGATGCTTTTATGAGGGAAAGAGTTGCGGATCAGCAACTAGGCAAGATATCGGAAGATTCTCGTGTCTCTACTAATTTTTCTGCTGCAAATGATGAGTTGCAGCGGCAAGCTGAAAAGGTGGCGGATCATGTGGTGGAAGCCTCTCCGGGGCAGCATACTAGGAAGACAAGGAATAGAAAGCCTCCGGTGCCCTCCAAGACATAATACTAGAGGTAAGGTTGGGGCCACTGCAAACTTTGAGATTGTGGATGCTTTGGCTTCAGATGCTTTTAAGGCAATGGATGCAGCTATGGATAGCATCTTCCCTTAGTTGCGAAGAAAATTCTATAACGGTGACATTTTGTGGTCGTCGCTTTCTTTGAGGATTCTTTCTCTTTGGTTTTTACAGTGGCAGATCTTCTTAGTTTCATTTTTAAGCCACTGTTTAGATAGTTATCCGGTCGTCTCTGTGGCAAAGATGGCTAGATTATTTTTTCCTTTTCTTTCCTTTTTTAATCCTCTTTAGATAGGTTTTCTTTTTTTCATTTTTCTTTTTCGTTTTATTGTAATTTTCTTTTATTCTATTTCAATAATAATCTCAAATTAAGATAAGTACTAATTAATCTTGTCTAAGAGGGTGGAGAAGTGTCACAGCCCGGATTCTAATGTATTGAAACGACTAGAATATGAGGGGCAGTGAGGGTGAAATGACTAAACATCTATCAAAGAACATGCTCGATTTCGAAGAATTATATATTGAAAGCAATAACAAGACAATTTCATGCTTTCAATAGGGCAAATGAAAAACAATAACAAGGAAGGATCATGCCGAATAATTAAGGATAATAAAACTAGTATTAATATCGTCAAGTAGAATTCACAAGATTATAGAATATTATATTTTCGAGCACAAAGCTCATTGTATACAAAAGCAGGGTAAATAAAAAACAGTGTTGCAGCGGAATTAAGTATCGAGCATTTCTACACATATCAACAATAAGGTCTCACAGCTACATGTATGAAGACATGTAACCGGAAGCTTAAACCAAAACGACTCGATCTTAAACAACGGCCGCCCAAGCATACTGCACAACTCTATCTGATGCTAACCTACACATTTTAGAAATAACATGCAGGGCCGAGTACTTCATACTCAGTGAACACATATAAAAAATAATTGAAAACTTGCTCGATAGAGCTATAAATTGAACTTACCTCTTTTGCTGCATCACAAGAGTTAGATATATAATTGTTTTAAATGAGTTTATCACTTGTGACAGCCCAAAAATATTTTATTCTTTTTCTGAAATCATTTGCCGGCATTTAACTTAGGTTCGAATCAATCTACAACTCATCTTCTTGTGGTGTCGACAAGTAGGCCTCTTCCTCGAACACCGTGACCAATCTCCTTCTAATTCAAGATCATACCATAGCATAACAATAAAATGATCAGTTTAGAACGAAGACCCGAGGTGCCATTCAACACATCACTGCCCAATTGGCACATCTAGCCAACACTTTGGGAAGGATAGAGAAGAAGTAAGGTGAACTTTCAGCCAAAGTGAAAGTGAATAAGGCACAAGTTAATGTTGTTACATTTAGAGGAGGAAAGGTGTTGCCCGAGAAAGTTCAGATGCCGGATTCTGAAACTTTTTTGCCCTAGGAGAAAGAGTTAGAGGTCGAGGAGAATGAAAAGGATGATGAAGAGTTGAATGATGGGGATGAAGAGGTATCTGCCGAGCCTAAATATATTAAACCGACGCCCATTATTTGAGTACCTTTTCCAAGTAGGTTGAAGCAGACTAAAATGGACGAAGAGATGGTCGTTATGATCAACCTCTTCAAGAAGGTTGAGATAAACCTACCTTTTCTCGTGTCACTTCATAGCATGCCTAAATGCACGAAGCTATTGAAGGATCTTTGCACAAAGAAGGTACGGAATTATGATGGAGCAAGAGTTGTCGCGGGGGAAAATGTGTCGGCAGTTATCAAGAGGAATTTGCCAAAGAAGTGTCGATATCCCGGCATGTTCACTATCCCATGCAAAATTGGAAACGTGAAGATTGAGAAAGCCATGTTGGATTTGGGCACGTCGATCAATGTCATGCCTTTGTCCATGTAGGGTGAGGATATTATAGGACCACTCTGACCCACTAGAGTGGTTATCCAATTGGCAGACAAGTCACAAGTGCATCCTGAGGGCATTCTGGAGGATGTCCTAGTCAAAATAGAAGATTTGATCTTTCTAGAAGATTTTTATATGCTCAGCATGGGCAAGACGAGAGGTAACATATCGGTTATGTTGCTGGGAAGACCATTTATGAAGACTACCAAGACCAGGATCGATTGCAGCACTAGGAAACTAACATGTGAGTTCCATTGAGAAAAGCCATGTTTTATATTTTCAAGGCAATGGAGCATTCACCAGACACTGAAATGGTCGAGTCAATTGCTCACATTGCACAAGTGGTGGAAGAGGAATCCCTCTAGTTGGAATTCAAGATACTTTGGATTCGGTTATTCAAGATAGAATGAAAGAGAGTTCGGATAACTCATTCCAAGTTGCACAAGCTCTGAATTATTTAAGGGTTGAAGAAGAAGGAGAATCAAGACTACCATAGCTTACTATGCCCAGCATAAGGCAGGAGGATAGGTTGGTGCCATCATTGATCAAGACACCCAAGCTCAAGTTAAAACCTCTCCCAGATCATTTGAAGTACATGTTCTTGGGCGAGGACCATACATTACCAGTTATTATCAATACAAGGCTAAGTGAAGAAGAGGGGGAAGAAGTTTGGGAAATCTTAGCACGTTACAAGGAGGCAATTGGATGGACTCTAGCTGACATCAAGGGCATAAGTCCGACCATTTGCCAACACCATATTCGGTTTGAGGATGATTCAAAACCAATCTGGAATCCCTAAAGAAAGTTAAACCCAACAATGAAGGAAGTTGTGATGAAAATGATACTTAAACTTCTAGACTTGGGCATTATTTACCTTGTTCCAGACAGTCAATGGGTCAGTCCAGTGCACATGGTGCCCAAGAAGTCAGGAATTCAGGTGGTTACGAACGAAAGGAATGAGATGGTAGCTACTCGATTGCAAAATGGTTGGAGAGTGTGCATTGGCAATCTCAATTCATTGCCAAGGCATTGGAAGTATATTTACCTTAGGGAGAAAAATTCTATGCTCGTGATAGTTGGTTCTGAGTTGATGCGAAACAGTTCAGGACAAAGCAAGGAAGTTATTAGCTTGATCCCAACTGGTAAGGATAGCATTACTAAGAATGAAGTTCGGAATTCTTAAACCAAGTATAATCGAATAATGAAGAAAGTAGTTTCAAAGGAGATCTTGAGGTTACAAGATTTGAGCATTATATACTCTGAGCTTGACAGTGAATGGATGTGGCAGAAGCTCGTCATACCCAAGAGGGCAAGTGTTGAAGTGATCAAGAATGGGAATGAGACGAGCATGGGCATAAGGCTACAACTTAAATGGAGAGTTTGTATAGACCACAAACAGTTGAAGAAGGAAGCTAGCAAACACCCATTTAATTTACCTTTCATTAGCAAAATCTTGAGCTGGTTACAAGGTCACATGAGCAACAATTAAAGGTTCAGAAATTTGAAAATGGTCAAAGGGTACTTCTTGCTCGGACACGATTCAAGTTATTACCATGGAAGATGACAACCAGATGGGAAGGATCTTTCGAAGTAGTTGCTCAATTGCAAATGGTTCTGTGGAGATATTTTGCCCAGTATCAAGCAAGAAGTTCAAGGTGAATGGTCAATGGCTGAAGCCTTATTATGCACGGAAGGAGGAATGGAACGTGGACAATCCTGATGTCTACGTGAGCAAGACCCCAACTTGAGGAGGAGTACTACGTCATGCCCATGATGTAAACAGGGGCGCTGAGCAGGAGGCAACCTGGTAAGTTTTTCTCTATTTTATTTTCTTTCTTTTGATTTTTGTAATTTTAAATTTTCGCAATTTTTTTTAACCCTAAGATAGTAGTTATTGTTTGGAAGGAGGATTTTTGTTTAAGTGTGCAGGTTAGATGCATGAACATGGAGCAAGGCAGAATGGAGACTCGAATTGACCAAGAGGAAAAATGTGAGATGATGTCAGCACATCACATCAGTGCAGACGGTTGTCAGATGGGCTACCCATTATCCCACTAAACCCTATTTTCTAGGCCTATACACTCATATAACCTAACCTCTCTCACATATTTCAAAATTCAAAATACTCAACCGTCTCTTCATTTTTCTCTCTTTCTTTTCTGCAACAAAACTCCCACTATCCCATTTAATGATTTCTTTGTTCACAAATATTGGCCTTGAAATAATATATCCTACCCGGTCATGAGGACTAGGCTAAAGATGCAAAGGGAGAGGAGAACAGTAGGGCATTTAGAAAGCCTAGAATGGGCAAGAGAGAATAAAGGGCTAGAGAAAATATAAAAAAAAAAAGAAAAAAAAATATAAAAAAATATAAAAAAAAGAATTAAACCCTAAGGTGTATTGTGCTACAGCCCAAAAGAGAAGGTGAAGGGAAGAAGATGAGGTTGGCCGCTCTGCTTGGCCAACTGAAGTCTGAATGACCAAAACCCAGATCCAAATATTTCCTACCTATGCCTTAAGCCTAATTACAACCTAATAAAGACCTAATGATATGTGCTAATTATTCTAGTCTAAGGGGACGGAGAAGTGTCATAGCCCGGATTCTAATGTATTAAAATGACTAGAATACGAGTGGCAATGAGGGTGAAATGACTAAACATCCATCAAAGAACATGCTCGATTTCAAAGAAATATATATTGAAAGCGATAACATCCATCAAAGATCATGCTCGTACTTCTACTTAACTCGGGCTAAAAACTCTCGATTATTCTATTTAACCGCTCGATTTTTATTTCTTCCCAAGGTCTAATCGACGGTTGATACTCTCAGATTTCTTAAGAGGAAAAGAGAGAGATAGCCGATGGAGAGAGAAAGATGAAATGAGATAGTATGTGTGCGGTGTGAGAGTGGAATGGAGAGTGGGGAAGTCTTGAATGATCCTACATATATTGATAGAGAGAGCCGTGTGACCTGGTGAGGATGAGGGAGAGTGATTTACACTTCCATGGTTGAGAGTATGAAATTAAAGAGAGTAGAACTTGAGAGTAGGAAATTGAGAGTAAGAGATGGAATTTGAGAGTGTGAGAGGTGTGTGTGTGTGCTGACATGAGGTAATAAAAAGACGAGAGAGAGTTCTAGATATATCTTGGGAGATTTTGTGTAGGTTTTATCGGGTAAAAATTCCCGAAAAAAAAGATTTTACGGTATAAAACATCCCTCTTAAAATATCTAATTCTCTCGACTTAAAAACTCATATTCAACACTTTCCCGACATCCGAAACCACTCTACTTCGCATCAATACTCACAAATTAATTTATAGATTCGGAAAACCTAAGTTTCGAATCAAAATTACAAGTAACGAAGAAAACCGGAAAATTTACTATTTATATTCGTCTACTCGACTTATATAGCTTATAACTTAAATTGTAGACATCGGATTTCACTCTAATTATTACCATTAGTTATAAAATAATTTCTAGATTCAAAAGAGCCCTACTTTTAGGCATGAATTCCGAATAAAAGTTAGTATCCACTTAAACATACTTTCAAAATAAAATTCAAACTTGATTCAAACGATCTCGAAAAAATCTCTAACTCGCTTCAATAGTCTTAAAATAAATTTTAGAGTCCAATGACACTGATTAGACTAAATTCGGAGCTCATTGACAAGGGTTGACTTTTTTATCAAAGTTACTATTCATCGGAAAATCAACTGTCTCGGAAATTTCCGAAACCTAAACTCATGCATAAACTCACATTTCTAGACTCATATAACTCATCACATTTTCGTTTTGAGTTTCCGAAATGAGAAAATTACGATTATACCCTTAGGGATATTTTGGTAATTTTACGAGAATATTTATTCTCTGAAATTTTCATCACACACATTCACATATAATCACATATAAACACATATTAAAAGCACTTAAGCATGCATAATCACATTTAGGATGATTAATCTACGCTTAGAAGAATCGGGTTATTACATGTCACACCCCGACTCTCAAGGTGCGACGAATGACACTAACACTACTAAACCATCCACTAACTCAACTTGCATAAGGGTTCATGCTCGGGGAATCAAGGGATTATTGACTGAAAGCGATAACAATTAAAGACATGCTTCCAAGTAACAGATAAAACACCAAACGAGCATAGATAATTTACATATTGAATCCAAAAGGGAATAAGTATGTCGAGATCACATCGTACGAAAGTTAAAGAAAACGGTAAATTGTTTCGAGCACATTGCTCGTGAATCCAATAAGTATCAGAGTGAAATTCAAAAACATATCAAAAGCAACATCATATTATATTGCAGCGGAGACATCGACTCAAATCCTTACAACTACATATATGAAGACATGTAATTGCCAGCCAACTTTCGACTCAACCAAAAGAACACACCACCAAGCCGTCCACGCCATCGACATCCCGCTAACCTGCACGTTTAGAAATACATGCAGGGCCGAGTACTTCGTACTCAGTGAACACATTGCCGAAAACATTCTCAAAAACTTGCTCTTCGAGCTACATGATTGAAAATTTACGTCTCTTGCTGCATCACAAGGGTTAGACAAATAGATAATTGCTTTAAAAGAATTTTCCACATGTGAGAGCCATAAAATATTTTTGTTTTGAAAATCGCCTGCGCAGGCTAAGCTTATATCTTAGGTATGAATCAATCTACAGCTTATCTTTCTGTGGTGTCGAGAAGTAGGCCTCCTCCTCAAACACCGTGACCGGCCCAACCGAAGCAAGGCTCACAGTCACCTTAACTAATGCAAGCATTGCCCCGTATCTTACAGGACCTTTATCCCGTGCGTCCACAAGACCTATTATCCCGTGCGTCCACAGGACCTTTTAATAACTTTAACACGTAGATGATTGCATACCAAAACATTTAAACATTTAGGCAAGTCAATCAATTTGAAAAGCGCACGTAATACATAAATAGTATACGCATTCATCATTTGATTTTAGTTCAGAAAGCCCACCTCTCCTCTGAAGATTCTAGCTAGGCGGCTTACTCTTTTGTGTCCTCTCTACTTTCCCGTCCTGCTTGGTCCTTCACAATTCAACATCGAATAAAGATCGAGATTTTTATTGCAAAAGACGTAAAGTAGATTTTAGGCTCCGCTGAAGGACTTCTACTTGACTCGGGTCTTTTCTATATTATTTGAACTTTTCTATGTCAATATCTTTTCTCGACTTTCTCGTTCTCGGTTATCGACTTTACTCGGTTACTAGACATAACCTCGTCTCACATTCTCGTTTCTAAAATAAATATTACTTTAGTACTCCCTACTAAACGAGCAAATACTATTCGTCTCAAACATACTACTCGAGTTCTCGATTCTTAATTCTTAACTATTGTCATCTCAAACCATTCATGTCATAAACAAGCATTACAATAGTAAATGAATAAGTCACTTCATGAATAAACGAAACAGAAATATTTTACTCAACATATAATTTCAATCAAGCATGATAAGCTCAAACATGATTTATATTTTAAAAGCAATCAACAGTTAACTCGACACAACTTGACTTTAGTTTTGAAAAATGTTAACTTCGGTTTCATAGAATCATCTCACATCTTTTTAATAAGTCAAAATAAATTCAAGTAATATAAATTTTAAATTCAAAACTCAAATAATTATTTAATAATTCTCGGTTTATAGTACGATGTTATTTTCTAAATACGTCATCTTTTCTCAACTACGTACACATACTCGTATACGTACTATTATCTTAATTACTCTACTTTCTTTCTTATTCTCAATTAAACTCTTACTTCCTATATTTAATAGAAACTCACTTTCTATTTACAACTCGACTTTTTATTTAAAACTCGATACTCGATAACTTCATCGTCTTATCTTAGATTTTACAAGATTAGAAAACAACTCGATTATTCTCGCTCGAACATTATCAATCAATCATCCAACACTCGACATATTATCAATAAACGAGCATTTAAACATTCACCATTTACTAAACTCAATTCTTGTATTAAAACATCATTATTTAATTTCGACTTAAGACTTCACTTTTATTAAGCCATTTCCTCATAGCATTATTTAATCTTTTAAGCTCAATCTTAGCTCGTATTCTCATACTTTACTATTTCTTATTCCATTTAAGATATTTTTTCTTTGATTTATTCATTTCTATTTCTGTTTATTTTTATTCTAAAACTTTCTCAATTAATCTCATAAATTAAAATAAGTAAACGAACTCAAACTCGACTTAACTCTTTATTAAACTTCTTATGCTCGACTCTACAAATATTTTTCTTTTTTAAGAGAATTTTTTTTTTCACTTAAGATTAATTCCTTTTCATTTCTTGTTCGATTGAACGACTTAACCTTGACTAACTCGTCTTTAATTTCATACTCATGTTCTTAATTTTATTTTCTTAACTCTAACTCGTCTTTTACTTCTCAACTAATATTATTTCTTTTTAAAATTTTATAAAATTCTCTATACTTAAACTCACTTGATTTCTCCTCTTAATTAATTTCTCCTCTTTATTACTTAATTCTTAACAAAGAAATATTATTCTTTGTTTTTACTCAATTCTATATCTCGTAAATAATTTATTAATTTTTCTTTTTATTTTCTACTAAATTTTATTTTCTAAAAATTTTGAAATTTTAATTAATTAAATAATTAATTTTGTAATTAATTTTATTAATCTTCAAATCTTCATGTTCTTCACCAAGAACACCAATAACACACACTCAAAAATTCATATTTTCACCAAGAACACCTAGAACACACACTAAAACTTCAAACTCAATTCCATCGATTTTTTACACATTTTTATGCCTAAAATTCCATTGTTTTCATCTCTTAAATTTTTACTAAGCATCAAACACTCAAATATGAACATAAACGCATTCATATCATCTATATCAACAAAATCATCAAAAATCATCAAAAATTATATTTTTTCATAAACTCATATATATCCATTTCTTCAAGAATTTCAACAAAATAATTTAAATCGTTCATTCAATCATAATCTCATACTCATATCATGCTTATAACATCATCAAATCATCAAAAATAAATAAAATCAAAAATTCCAAAATTTCTACCCTAATTTCGGTTTCAACATAAAAAAAAATAGGGTAAATTATTTTTCTCATTTTCTCATGCACACATATCATTCCAATCATCATCATAAAGTATATATAAACAAGAAATCTTCAAGAACTCATGAAAATTATTTTTCTTTCTCTTTTATCCTCATTTTCGGTCCTCTCCATTTTTATAAGGTTATTACTTTTCTTTTCTCTCTTAATTCCTAGATTAATCCCTAGGGTTTGTTTTCTTCATAATATCCTCACATCCTCATCACATCACATGCCCTAAGTTTGCCTAAACATAATTTAAATCATGCATATTTTCTTTCTTTAGGGCTTATAGATTACATATATACAATAAATCAAATGGATGGTATACTTTAAAAAAAAAAAAAAAAAAATCAAACTCCTCCTCTTGAAGAACTTGGACCGAAAATGAAGGGATATGAGCTTCAAATCCTAGCTTGGATTTTCCATGGAGGATTTCATCTTTAAACCTCAAGAAAAATTAAAACAAGAATCAATCATCTCATTTAGGGCATAAAGTGCCGAAAATTTGAAGAAAATAAAAGGGAGATGATTTTGATCTTGAATTGAGCTCAAAGCTTTGAAGAACAAATTACCTTCTTGAATTTAGGGTTGAAGGTTGAAGATGATGGAGTTCTTGAAGCTTGGATACTTGAAATCTTGGACTTCAATGGAGTTTTTCTCCTATATCTAAGTGTATGTGTGTGCTGTGAAGAGAGAGGGAGAAGAGAGAAGATTTTCTTCTTCCTCTTCTTTGTTTCTTACGTGAGAGAGAGTAGAGAGATGAGAGATGAGTGAAATGAGAGAATATTATTGATATCTCTTAAGGAATCATGAAGTTTGAAATTAAGGAAATGGAATGATGATATTCCCTTAGGTTTTAAAAAATAGGTGTAATAGGTTGAGAAAATAATGATGGAGAGAATAAAATTAGGGAGAGAGATGTGAGGCATGTCGGCAGAGAGAGAGAAGGAGAGAGATAATTATTTTATTTTTTTAATGGTATAATTTCCCCGGATGAAAAAGTTTTCCAGTAGAATGTATCCGTATTATTCCGTTTACACTGAAAACGACTATAAACTCTCCTCGACTCATTTCCGACATCGAAAACTTCTCAACTCTATCTCATGTCTCACGAAATAAATCAAGGAATCCGAGTATCAAATTTTTAGGTTAAAATTCCAAGTAACGAAGAAAAACCTAAAAATCAATCGGTTAATTATTCCAGTAAGAACTAAATTCCTAAAATTCTCTCATATGGTCTCGGATGAGCTTCTAATATATCTCAGGGGTCTTAGAATTAATTCTAGGTTCAAAAGACACTAATTATGCTAAATTCGGAGTTCGTCGGTGATTAGTAATTTCTCGGTTTATCGGCACTAATCGTCAAAAGTGAAATTTCTCAGAATTCTTCGAAATTCATACTCATGCTCATTCTCATATAAATAAACTCAATCAATACATCACATACTCATTACGAATAATCGAACTGAGAAAACTTCACATCTTAACAAATAAGGGCATTTTGGTCATTTTTAAGAAAATTAATTTTCTCGAAAAAATTTATCACTCAAGGCATATATATTAACGCATTTAAAACGCTCTCAAAGACTTGTAAAAGTTTGGGGTATTACATCCTCACCCCTTAAGAAAAATTTCGTCCCAAAATTTGCTAACCTTAAGAAAATAGTTCGGGATATTTCGCTCTCATCTTTTCTTCGAGTTCCCATGTAGCTTATTCCAAATTGTGGTATCGCCACTTAATATTAACTAGGGGAATCGATTTCGTTCTAAGCTGCTGGATCTTACGATCAAGAATTTTCTCGGGCTTCTCCTTGTAGCTTAAGTCTGGCTTCAACACCACGTCTTCTTGGCGAATCATATGCTTCGGATCAAAACATACTTTCGCAATTGCGACATGTGAAATACGTTATGCGAATTCCCAAAACTGGGAGGCAAAGCTAATCTATACGAGACAGCTTAAATCTTTTATAGGATTTCGAACGGTCCTATTTATCAAGGCTTTAGCTTTCCTTTAACACCAAAGTGGTGTACTCCTCTCGAGGAAGATACTTCCAAGAAGACTTTACTTCCTACATCATACTCTAAATCGGATCTTCGATTGCTGGCATATGATTTCTGTCGACACTAAGCTTCCTTAATCTTCTCGTGAATCTAACGAACAGATTCTATCATCTCCTCAATCGCTTCTGGCCCTATCACTTTTCTTTCGCCTACTACATCACAGTAGAGTGAAGATCTACACTTCTTTCCATATAAGGCTTCATAAGGGGCCATTCCAATCGTATTTTGATAGCTATTATTGTAGGCAAATTCGACAAGAGGTATGATTTTCTCCCAATCGTCTCCTTTGTCTAACGTTACAGCTCTAAGCATATCCTCAAGAATTTAAATCGTTCTCTCTGACTGGTCGTCCGTCTGAGGATGATAAGCAATACTGAACTGCAATTGTGTTCCCAGTTCTTTTTGGAAACTTCCCAAAAACGGGCTGTAAACTTTTAATCTCGATCGAAGTGATCGTACTCGGAACTCCATGCAATCCTACAATTTCCTTGACATAAATTTGTGCCAACTTGTCTAATCCTTAGGTGTGTAGAATAGGAAATGAGCGGACTTCGTCAATCAATCCACTATCACCCAAACAACTGTATTTCCTTTTTCGCCTCAATGCGTCGGCTACAGCGTTAACTTTCCCGGAATAATAAGATATCTTGTAATTGTAATCTTTCACTAGCTCAAGCCATCTCCTCTATCTCATATTTAGCTCCTTCTACTAAAAGAAATACTTCAGACTCTTGTGACCCGAAATGATCTCACACTTAGCTTCATAAAGATTGTGTCTCCAAATTTTCAAAGCATGCACTACAGCTACTAATTCCAAATCATGAATCGGCTACTTCTCTTCATGGGGTTTAAGTTGTCTTGAAGCATACGCTATCACTCTGCCACCTTGCATTAGCACACATCCTAAGCCTTGAGCTGATGTGTCTGTATAAACGATATAGTCCTTTCCTGGTTCAGGAAGAGCTAATACTGGAGTTAGATTGACTACAGCTCTTGAAAACTTTTCTCATATTCCTCCGTCCATTTAAACTTCGATTCTTTCTTAACGGCGTTGTCATTAGCTTCGTGATCTTGGAAAATCCTTCTATGAATCTCCGATAGTAACCTGCTAAACCGAGGAAACTACAGATTTCATGAACTGACGTCGGTGATTTCCAATCTTGCACAGCTTTCACCTTTTTCCATATCCACTTAAATTCCTTCGGATGAAACAACGTGTCCTAGGAAATTCACTTCTTTCAACCAAAATTCACACTTAATAAATTTGGTATATAACTTCTCGGATCTTAACTCCTCCAACACAATTCGTAAATGCTTCTCGTGTTCTTCTTCATTCTTTGAATATACGATATCTTGGTATATTTATGAAAAATTTCGTTCATTAAGTCCACGAATACGGTTGGAGCGTTGGTCAATCCAAATAGCATTACTACGAATTTGTAATGTCCATATCTCATTCTTAATGCAGTCTTTGGGACATCTTCTTGTTTGATCTTAAATTGATGATATCTAGTCCTTAAGTCGATTTTGGAGAAAATACCTGCCCCTTTCAACTGATCAAACAGATCTTCTATCCTTGGCAAAGGATACTTGTTCTTAAGCGTAATTTTGTTAAGCTTTCGATAATCTATGCACATTCTCAGACTACCGTCCTTCTTCTTTTCAGATAATATTGGAGCTATTCTATATGGAGCTTTCAAAATTGGGGCTGATCCAGGCTCTAAATCTATCGTGAACTCTAATTGTCTATTTGGAGCAAACCGGGTAAGACTTCTGGAAAAACGTCTTTAAATTCTCTCACGTCGGGTACGTCATCGATATTTGGCTCATGCCCATCGTCTTTATTCAAATGAACTAGATACACTTTTGTATCCTTCCTTCTCGTTAACTTCTTTGCTCTCATAGCCGAGATAATAGACACGCTTTTCTTTACTCTTCTCTCTCTACTCCGAACACTACAGTCGGCTCTTCTCTGGGAGGTTTAAACAAAATTTGTCTCTAATCACATTGTCTCGTTTTGAAATTCTCGGTTAACTAATCTGGATTAGATTTAGAAATTTTTGCTAGTAATTTACGGCTTTCAAAATTTGAATTTTAGGTTCGAGCAGACTCATGAAACTAACGAAGATCTTCCTAAAGGGGTTGATATTCTATGCACCCGGTTTGATTCTTCTAAGTTCGAGCCAAGATTTTCTACTCAAGTGCTAAACATAAACGAATACGAAGCATCGGTATAAAACGATACAATAACTGGTACACCTTTCAACTTTCTCATACCTGCGAGATTTCCTGGGTCCATAGCTCCAAGCTTTTGCTCAATCACAAACACTCATTGGTAGTACGGCTGCGCTTTACACTGGGGTTGAGGGTACTTCTGCTGTGGAGCTACTTCCACTGCTCTCATTTGAGAGGGCTGATACTGATTCGGCCTTTGACCGATCTTTCCTTGATGTTTGCTTGGGCATTGGTTTGAGAAATGACCAGACTGACCACAAGTGAAACAAGCATGACTCCTAGCTTTGCAGACGCCTAGATGCATTCTGTCGCACTTCGCACACGGAGGTAGACCTTGGGGTCCTATTGGTATGTTACTTCGATTAGGATGTTGAACTTTCACTTTCTGTGATATCTGAGGTTGTTGTTTATGTCCTTGCTTCTTCCACGGCTTCTTGTTTGGGTAGGATCCACCACTTCTCTTTCTTTTACGTTTTGCAATTTGGCCTTGTTAAAATGGATAGTAGATAGCGGCTGTCGCCATCTGACTTTGAAATTGAGGATTCGCTAAGGATTGCGATCCTTTCTCTGCCTGCATTGCCAGCTCCATATCCAAGACTCGGTTAAGGGGTTCAGTGTAAGTCAAATCACTCTGACTTGGAAGAACAAATCGAATTTCTACTCGAAAAGGTTCGCACACTTTCTTGTCGATATCCACCTTATCAAGTGCAAAACGAACTAACTCACAGAACTCACGATCATTTTCAGTTACGGGTCTCTTTCCTTGCTTTAATTTCCCAATTTCATTCGCTTTCTGCTCATGATAACTTTGTGGAACGTACTTCTCGAAAAAGGTTTCCTTAAACTGCTCCCACATCAAATTCTCACGTTCCTCAGATGTATACGTCCTCTGTCGTGCTTCCCACCAATAGTCGGCAGTTCCTTTCAATATTTACGTCATCCATTCGAGGCGTTCGCAATCGTTGCAACGAAGAAATCTAAAATTTCGCTCAAGAGAACGAATCCAGTCCTCGGCTTTTGCCAGACTGCTTTTACCATTGAAGGTTGGGGGATTTTGGCGAAGAAAAAGTTCTTCTACTCGACATTCATTTGGAGGGGGCAGAGTAAGATCTCGCTATCCCTCTTCCTCATTTCTTTCATTTCTAACATTTCTTCATCTTGGTGGCATTCTAAAGAAATGCAAAATGAAACTTTAAGCCACTGAGAAAGAACAAATTATTTCACTCGGAACCTTTCTCGATTTTGAAAATATTTCTTTTTTGAGGAGAATATGATTCTCAATCGGTACTTATCAACGCATCAAAAGAAATTCAATTTAATAATCACTACAAATAAATCAATCATCTCAAACTCACACATATCTCAATCAATTAATTTCTCAACTCAAAATAATCAATCATTATTAACATTAACATGCATTCACGTCATCATTCATATATATTCTCAAGACAAATATTTCTCATTCAATCACAACTATAAGCTCAAACATCATCACGTCAATATTCACACATTCTCAAGATAAATCTTTCTCAATACTCAAAGCAATCATGCACTCAAATATTATTTCGGCTTATACACATCTCATTATCTTTTACTCAAACTTTATTAATTATAGAACATTGTCAAAGAATAGCTTATTCAATTTACTCAACTCTTATCTCATTACTCGATCTCATCTTAATCATAATTTAGGAACCTCGAATACTTAGATTAATATAATTACTTAGGAGACTCAAAGTTAATTGTAGCGGCCTAACGACTTCTCTTTCATATCACCCGAATGATGGCCTCTTATGAGGACTTACTACAAAATAAGGGATTAAACATTTACAACTGAAAATTTCCCCATACATCAACATGACGGTCTACATCTCGAATCGAACTAACACGAGCTAACACTCCGCGTCTGATTTTACTAACTAACCATGCATCGAGTCATAAATATATGCATCACTGCAGAAAGATAAAAAGAGTTCGACTCTTGGACCGAAAATTAAATCACTGCAGAAGGATAAAAACAGTTCGACTCTTTGACCGAAAATTAAACATTATTCGAGTTTTCCACATCTTCCTTGAACCGTTCCTAAACATCGGAATCATCCTCACTTGGGCCGTAATCATCACACTGCTCTTCGTCAGGGTACTCCTCGAGATCCTCTTCTGGATCCTCCTCCCCTCCTGCACCATCATTAATAATGTCAAAACGCTCATGCTCGGCTGCCCTTAACTCTTCTTCAAAGTTATGGAGGGTATAGTTGACGACTTCCTAAGGATTGGTGATGTCTCCGGTGTCCTCGTCCTCAAATCGAGCATTGACGTTCTCCAATTCTGACTCAACCTACGGGGGTGTCTCGGGATTACTCTCGTCGCGTTGGAGGTAAGATGCCACATCGGATGGAGCGCCAAACTCTAACTCACGTCTCTGATCGGGCCTCACTACTGGGATCAGAGCAAACGTATACGGAGCAGAGAAGTAGTCATTCAGCAAAGCCTAGAGGAAACCATTTCCCACGGTAGCTTCGGCTGCCGGATCCTTGAAAGGTTCATTATTATCGCTGCCGCCGGTACGAGTCGGCCTAGATGGCTCGGCTAGGGGCTGAACTGGAGAAGGAGTACGATCACGGCGCATAAATTCCTCAAGCTGATCATGCGAAGACAGCAAGACTCTGTTAGGATCGTGAAAACCATTCGACTGCTGGGCTGTCGAGCTAGAAGAAGTATAGTAGAAATAAACGCGTTGCAGTCGCCGTAGAGGTAGCCATCTAGGTAACGTTGTCCAAGAAATCAAGGCGCAAGTGATGCTGCCCAATCACGCCACTCCCGAGGTAAGGCCTGGATCAAATGAATCATCCTGTCTAACGCACCCGTACTGGACTTTCTCCCAAATCTTATGATAACGAGCTAGAAACTCAGCAATCGTCTCGTGATACATCTTCCTCACATGTAGGTACTCCTACATCCACTCTTGATCGTCCATCCTATACGAATTTTAAACGAGTTAAGCACACTAAAGCAGCTAAACAGGTATACCAAAATTTCCAACCACCACATACTCGTTCTTGCTTTCCATAAAGGTATTATTGCTCAGGGTACTTGGCAATTCCATTTCACGAAATCGTTTGCACAAACGTTCTATCCATTCCGATTCCCACACAAAACACGCATTAGGGAAGGCATTCTAAAGCAATCTAGTTAGTGAATCTACTTATAAAGCTTTTATCTCTAGACGAGCGCAAATAATAAACTCAAAAACTCAATAACTCAATTAACTTTTTAACTTGGAAGCTTTTAGAAAATAAAGCGTACCTGGTTGCCGAATGAGATGGGGGATTGCTTGGTGTGTTACTGACTCAAATAAGTCTAGGAAATAAATGTAGACTCGACTCATCAAAGAAAGTTAGACTTCAGAGCAGACAAACTTGCTCTGATACCACTATGTCACACCCCGACTCCCAAGGTGCGACGAATGACACTAACACTACTAAACCATCCACTAACTCAACTCGCATCAGGGTTCATGCTCGGGGAATCAAGGGATTATTGACTGAAATCGATAAGAATTAAAGACATGCTTCCAAGTCACAGATAAAACACCAAACGAGCATAGATAATTTACATATTAAATCCAAAAGGGAATGAGTATGTCGAGATCACATCGTACGAAAGTTAAAGAAAACGGTAAATTGTTTCCAGCACATTGCTCGTGAATCCAACAAGTATCAGAGATTGAAATTCAAAAACATAGCAAAAGAAACATCATATTATATTGCAGCAGAGACATCGACTTAAATCCCAACAACTACATGTATGAAGACATGTAATTGCCAGCCAACTTTTGACTCAACCAAAAGAACACACCACCAAGCCGTCCACGCCATCCACATCCCGCTAACCTGAACGTTTAGAAATACATGCAGGGCTGAGTACTTCGTACTCAATGAACACATTGCCAAAAAAATTCTCAAAAACTTGCTGTTAGAGCTATATGATTGAAAACTTGCCTCTCTTGCTGTATCACAAGGGTTAGACATATAGATAATTGCTTTAAAAGAATTTTCCATATGTGAGAGCTATAAAACATTTTTGTCTTGAAAATCGCCTGCGCAGGCTAAGCTTATATCTTAGGTATGAATCAATCTACAGCTTATCTTTCTGTGGTGTCGAGAAGTAGGCCTCCTCCTCAAACACCGTGACCGGCCCAACCGAAGCAAGGCTCACAGTCACCTTAACTAATGCAAGCATTGCCCCGTATCTTACAGGACCTTTATCCCGTGCGTCCACAAGACCTATTATCCCGTGCGTCCACAGGACCTTTTAATAACTTTTAACACGTAGATGATTGCATACCAAAACATTTAAACATTTAGGCAAGTCAATCAATTTGAAAAGCGCACGTAATACATAAATAGTACAAGCATTCATCATTTGATTTTAGTTCAGAAAGCCCACCTGTCCTCCGAAGATTCTAGCTAGGCGGCTTACTCTTTTGTGTCCTCTCTACTTTCCCGTCCTGCTTGGTCCTTCACAATTCAACATCGAATAAAGATCGAGATTTTTATTGCAAAAGACGTAAAGTAGATTTTAGGCTCCGCTGAAGGACTTCTACTTGACTCGGGTCTTTTCTATATTATTTGAACTTTTCTATGTCAATATCTTTTCTCGACTTTCTCGTTCTCGGTTATCGACTTTACTCGGTTACTAGACATAACCTCGTCTCACATTCTCGTTTCTAAAATAAATATTACTTTAGTACTCCCTACTAAACGAGCAAATACTATTCGTCTCAAACATACTACTCGAGTTCTCGATTCTTAATTCTTAACTATTGTCATCTCAAACCATTCATGTCATAAACAAGCATTACAATAGTAAATGAATAAGTCACTTCATGAATAAACGAAACAGAAATATTTTACTCAACATATAATTTCAATCAAGCATGATAAGCTCAAACATGATTTATATTTTAAAAGCAATCAACAGTTAACTCGACACAACTTGACTTTAGTTTTGAAAAATGTTAACTTCGGTTTCATAGAATCATCTCACATCTTTTTAATAAGTCAAAATAAATTCAAGTAATATAAATTTTAAATTCAAAACTCAAATAATTATTTAATAATTCTCGGTTTATAGTACGATGTTATTTTCTAAATACGTCATCTTTTCTCAACTACGTACACATACTCGTATACGTACTATTATCTTAATTGCTCTACTTTCTTTCTTATTCTCAATTAAACTCTTACTTCCTATATTTAATAGAAACTCACTTTCTATTTACAACTCGACTTTTTATTTAAAACTCGATACTCGATAACTTCATCGTCTTATCTTAGATTTTACAAGATTAGAAAACAACTCGATTATTCTCGCTCGAACATTATCAATCAATCATCCAACACTCGACATATTATCAATAAACGAGCATTTAAACATTCACCATTTACTAAACTCAATTCTTGTATTAAAACATCATTATTTAATTTCGACTTAAGACTTCACTTTTATTAAGCCATTTCCTCATAGCATTATTTAATCTTTTAAGCTCAATCTTAGCTCGTATTCTCATACTTTACTATTTCTTATTCCATTTAAGATATTTTTTCTTTGATTTATTCATTTCTATTTCTGTTTATTTTTATTCTAAAACTTTCTCAATTAATCTCATAAATTAAAATAAGTAAACGAACTCAAACTCGACTTAACTCTTTATTAAACTTCTTATGCTCGACTCTACAAATATTTTTCTTTTTTAAGAGAATTTTTTTTTTCACTTAAGATTAATTCCTTTTCATTTCTTGTTCGATTGAACGACTTAACCTTGACTAACTCGTCTTTAATTTCATACTCATGTTCTTAATTTTATTTTCTTAACTCTAACTCGTCTTTTACTTCTCAACTAATATTATTTCTTTTTAAATTTTTATAAAATTCTCTATACTTAAACTCACTTGATTTCTCCTCTTAATTAATTTCTCCTCTTTATTACTTAATTCTTAACAAAGAAATATTATTCTTTGTTTTTACTCAATTCTATATCTCGTAAATAATTTATTAATTTTTCTTTTTATTTTCTACTAAATTTTATTTTCTAAAAATTTTGAAATTTTAATTAATTAAATAATTAATTTTGTAATTAATTTTATTAATCTTCAAATCTTCATGTTCTTCACCAAGAACACCAATAACACACACTCAAAAATTCATATTTTCACCAAGAACACCTAGAACACACACTAAAACTTCAAACTCAATTCCATCGATTTTTTACACATTTTTATGCCTAAAATTCCATTGTTTTCATCTCTTAAATTTTTACTAAGCATCAAACACTCAAATATGAACATAAACGCATTCATATCATCTATATCAACAAAATCATCAAAAATCATCAAAAATTATATTTTTTCATAAACTCATATATATCCATTTCTTCAAGAATTTCAACAAAATAATTTAAATCGTTCATTCAATCATAATCTCATACTCATATCATGCTTATAACATCATCAAATCATCAAAAATAAATAAAATCAACATCGAATAAAGATCAAGATTTTTATTGCGCAAGACGTAAAGTAGATTTTGGGCTCGGCTGGAGGACTTCTACTTGACTCGGGTCTTTTCTATATTATTTGAACTTTTCTAAGTCGATATGTTTTCTTGACTTTCTCGTTCTCGGTTATCGACTTTACTCGGTTACTAAACATAATCTCGTCTCACATTCTTGTTTCTAAAATCAATATTACTTTAGTACTCCCTGCTAAATGAGCAAATACTATTCGTCTCAAACATACTACTCGAGTTCTCGATTCTTAATTCTTAACTATCGTCATCACAAACCATTCATGTCATAAACAAGCATAACAATAGTAAATGAATAAGTCACTTCATGAATAAACGAAACAGAAATATTTTACTCAACATATAAGTTCAATCAAGCATGATAAGCTCAAACATGATTTATATTTTAAAAGCAATCAACAGTTAACTCGACACAGCTCGACTTTAGTTTTGGAAAATGTTAACTTCGGTTTCATGGAATCATCTCACATCTTTTTAATAAATCAACCCATGATCTTTGTACTTTATAAATAGGTTCATGCATGCAGCCTCAAACACTCAAGCTTTTACGGCTTTCTTTCCGCACAATTTACTTTCTTGCAACATACAATTTACTTTTTTATTGTTAAGTCGCAGTTTGGACAGACTATCGTTTAAGTATTAATTCAAGTATGTTTTCTTCTATCTCTTTTGTTATTGTTATTTACTTTATGTCTAGCTAAACCTTTAGATATGGGTTTAGGTAGAGGATATGTGACATAAGCGTTTTATAACTCGTGAGGTCTAATTAGGTAAGATAGCTATATATATGTGTGTTCCCGAGGTGTTAGGCAATGATTTTAAAATAGATTGTTTGTGCTAAGAGTTCATGTAGCCAGTGTGCAATTGAAGGGCAGCAGATTCCTTAAAAGAGTGGTAGCTTAGACCAACATGGACCGAGAGAGGTTTGCCTCACGATCCTTAAGGGCGGCAAATCTCAGGTTGAACTTGGGCGGAGGTGAACGAAGTACACCACCGCTGGTGTAAAGTCAGAGCGGGATCCTCATATCTCATAGGGCTGGAACGGGTTCATCTAGTGCCCAAAGCTACCTATCCATACTACACCCCTTTTGTAAGATCCTCGGGGATGGGTTGGGCAAGTAAGGAGGATTGTTTAGGGATTCCACTCAATTCTCAGAAGTAAGGACGAGCTGGGCAGATCGTGGTTGTGGGCATTATAACATGACAGTAGGACCACGATGCGGTTTGCCTATAACCGTTGACACACATACGTAGGAATATCTATGCACCTATGATCGCGTTATATCAACATTAAATTGATCCTAAATCCAGATTATCTTTTATTAATGATAATTTACTCGTTTAGTTTCAGCTTTTACTTTTCTTTGTTTTGCCCAAGGCGTTAGTAGGAATAAACCAAACCAACATTATGACAGGATACCTTCAAGAGAATATTGCAACATTTCCTAGTGGGATCGACCCTTACTTACTGACTAGCTGATCCTAGGAAGTGGGCAAGGAAAATACAAATTGTATTTTGCCGCGGCTAAATGACGGTCGCGTCATGGACGTAGGAGGTCTTCTTTGAATCACGTAAAAACAATTGTGTCTTTTACGTTTCAGTTATTTCAGTTATTATTGTTATTTTATTAACAATCTAAGTGCATTTACAAGAGTTTTGTAAAACTACACTAAGTCTTGCGAACTGACCTTTGCCTAAAAAAGTTTTTCTTTTAAGTGACGAGATAAAAACATTTTTCCACCACATTCCGCACACACTCTGTAAAACTTTAGTCATGACAATACAGTTGACCCTGAGCTCAAGAAGTTAACTGTAATCCTAACCGAATGACTACTCCAACTGAGTTTCACAGTTGTCGAGCTAACTGAGTCTAAAAGAGTTAAAAAAAAAATTAAAATTCTGTTGGTGTATCCTCCTTCCCCCATACACCAGTTCACAGTGGACGACTACTCCACTTGGAAGTTCTGACTGAAGATGCTACTGACAGCCAAGCATCCAAGGATGTGGGAAATCATAGCTCGTAGCCCCATCTGAATTACGGAGGAAATCTCAGTTCCCTCTCCAACCCCTGGTTCTGGAGATGTAATCACGAAAATGGAACTGAAGGATCCGGAGCACTACAGTTCCGAGGAAAGAGCCTTTGCTTAGTTAGATGACATTGCCAAAAGTGTCATCTCAGCTACTGTAGACAATGCCTATCTATCAAAGATCATTTCCTACGAGATGGCTAAGAAAATGTGAGATGCTCTTGCTTCTCTCTGTGAAGATTTTGACGAGATCAAGGAGAACAAGTTTACCTTAGCGTGCCAGAAGTACGAGAACATCACTCAGCTGACCGACAAACCATCGACGAAATGGAGCTGAGATTCACAGAGATCATAATGGATATTGAGAGTATCAGGAAAGGAAAATACTCTTAGCGGGAGATGAACTTGAAAGTTGTCTCTGCACTTCGTTCAGACTTGTCAGTTCAATGGGTTTTCCATCAAAATCGGAATGATCTAGGCTCATTGAGGATGGAGAAGTTGTTCTGCACTCTAAAGGCCAATGAATATGACATCCTAAGACTGATGCAATCTCAACTTCAATAGTTTCAATCCATGGAGCAAACCTCAACGACCAAAAATGTGGCGCTTCGAGCTGTGTTGGGCAGACCTAAATTTGCCAAACCCTTCAGGTAGGCCGACCCCTCAGCCAGAGACAGACCGAGTTGGAGCGATCTCCAGAAGAAGATCGGTGAAATGACAAAGCAAAAGGAGGAGATAAACTCCAAGCTGGAAAGATATCGAAGAATGTCCAAGAGCAAGCATAACTCTAGAGAATCATCTTCGAAGACTCAAGCAGATGGATGCTTTGAGTGTAGAAAGTTCGGACATTTCAAGATGGACTGTCCCGATCTTTCCAATAAATATAGAGATGCCCTCCGACCAAAGGAAAACGATAAAACCAAGGTTATGATTGTTGAGGAAGAATTCACCGGCACTGACTTGTACACGGATTCAGAAGATGAAGATATTAACTCTCCTTCAAGTTCCGTAGGAAAAGACAAGTGTCTCATGGCACTGCTAGAAGAATCTGTTGGCAAGGTAAATTCTTTAGTCCAACCTAATTCCATTATTCCAGTAGCTAATCAATGTGCAGGAGAGTTAGATGAAAATATTTGTCCATCTTGGGATAAAATAGAGCAACTAAGCAAGTTGTGTGATGCCCAAGCCGCTCAGTGCAAAACACTTCGAGCAGAGTTCAACATATTGAGCAACGAACTAAATCTGAAGGATCAGGAGATTGAGAGACCAGTTGAGTGTAACAAAAAGCTCCAAGAAAAAGTTGCTCAGTCCATCAACTCTTAGGTGATCAACTTGATAAAGATGACCAGGACATAGGTGGACTACATCTCGCAGTTGCATCTTAAGTTAAAGCATGCCAACAAGAACATCGTTTCTCTTCATGCATCAAGTTTGACACTTGAAAGCATGATCAATCAGCAGAGGCCACCAAACTGTGTGGAAGGATATGCATACAATCCCGAGTTGGACACTGGGATGAAGCCATGAACTTTCTTGAAGGCTGGACAAAACACAACCGAAGGAAATTTAGCTCAAGTTGTCCAACCATCCTCAGTTGAACCTACAGTTAGAGACTCCTATAGTGGATAAAGGGAAGAAGGTTCAAGGAGATGAACTTAAAGCTGACGATATTGGAACGTCAACGGATGCTGAGAAATCAAGAAGAAAGTCTAGACCCTGAATCCGTAGAGCGAGGGGGAAGACTCAACAAGGACCACCGCAGCCAAGACAGACACAACCCAGGGACGGACTGAATCATGTACCATAACATCAACCAAGAAATCATCCGAACTAGAACAATCCAAACTTCTATCAACAAATATATCTAGTTCAACCTTAGTACCAGCACGCATATTAGGGAAATGAAAACTTTAGTGATCAGTATCATGGTCCAAGTTATACTCAGTACGGATATACACATGGAGCACAAAAGTTTGGGTCACCTCCCAGACAATATTCACCAAGGAGAAATCAACCAAGTCAACAAGATCGCAATCAAGCTCGAAGAGAAAGATATCCATCTAAGAATTGGACTGCTAGAGCTCCAAGGAACAATCAGTCTACAGTCTATGTGGATGCACATGGGAATATTTTGTGAACTAACCGCACAATTCGGCTCTTCAAGAAAACAAAGCTAGTCACTAACCATCTAGGACCCAAATGAGTTTGGGTACCTAAAGTTTGTCTCGATTATTGCAGGAGTAGGATGAATTGAGAAAGAAAATGGCTGCAAAGCCGGTGTGATTCATGTAAAGTGGATGCTCAAAGCATATGACGCATCACATGAATCTCGTAAAGGTCTTCACACTTCGAGTTAGACCAATGATAAACATGGATTTTCTCATCTTTATAAACTTAATTGATGTCAATTTGTATTGGAAAATCATGTTTGGAATGAGTTTTGTGATTAAGTAATGTTATTTTGCAAAATATGAAGCTTGTTCGTACTTTGCTTGATTTTGCAGAACATTGGATTAAATATTTTACAAATTAAGTATGATAGGTTCAAAGTACCGTTTGATAGGAGTTCATAGGCGAAAACGGATCCAAAATCGGAGTTGAAGCAAGGGAGAACGAGCCGATTGAAAATTGTTGCGCACAGGCACAGTTCCATGCGGTCCGGGCATGGCTAGACCGCATGACATGTAGTTTTCCCCAATTTTTTTGATTTTCATGGCCTCACCGTGCGGTTAGGAATGTGGTCGCATGGCTAGAGCGCATGGTGAGGCGGTTTTTCTCCAAAAACTTTCTAGTTTGATTAAAACTCCTTTCCCGGTTAGGATTTAATTCATGCACGAATTGTGGTAGATTTTTTATTATTTTTCATATTTTTAGTTTAGTTTTGAGCTTTTGGAGACTTGAACACAAGATTCAAGAGTTCAAGACAATTTGTATCTTCTACGGTTTTTCTTATTTATGATTATGAATTTCTCTTATTTTGATTTGGTGTTTGCTTAATTATGAGTAGCTAATCTTTTTATATCCTAGGGTTAGAGAGTAGATGGATAATAGCTTTAATTCTTAATCAATTGACCAATTTTTGTCCCTCTCTTCTTTCTTACATTTTGGATTTGTTTTGTATGCTAGTTGCTTGATTACCAATTTAGCATAATGTTGGGAAATTTATTAAAGTTTTGATTGATTTCAAAACCAACTGACCCCAACCGAGTAGATGTTGCCAGATCCTAATGTTAGTAGTTAGGCTCGCTGTTTGAGCAATGTTGAGATTTTATCTTTACAGGTCTCCAGCTGAGGACGGCAACAAGGCATCACTCGGAGAAGAACATCAGATGTAATTAAAGACAACTGAGTGTTTATAAAGGGGAAAGTTATGTTCACAAGATAGAACATCAGTTGAGCGATTCAAAGATACAAGATGAAAGACAATTGAGCGTTCGAAGCCAACTGGTCAGAGTCAAATTCAAGAAGAACAACTGAGCGATCAAGATAGAACATCAGTTGTAGACTCAATCAGTTAGATCAACAACTTTAAGTTCAAAGTTAGCTGAGAGTTCAAATGCTCCTACTTAGACAAAAGCATTCAGATAGAACATCAGAGCTGAAGACCAACCAGATGAAGATCAGACGACTCAACCGACTATCAAATGTTGGAGGTCAAAGGTTAAGATTTGAATTTCAAACAAGGAAGTCACATGAAGGTTTGACTCTCTGTCATTACCTCATTTGGCCCAACACAAGGCTGTCTCAAATGGAAAGCAGATGCATGCAGTTGCCAAATCCGGAAAGTCTGCAGAGATGAGAGACAAGCCATCGCTCTCAAAGGACAGAGATCAACAGCTCTTCCAACGGCTAGTTGATTCTCTCCGCCTATAAATAGAGGCCTTCATTCATTCATTTACCAAAATCACGGGAATTATAAGACAGACAAGAGCGAGAAGAAATCAAAGAGCAAAAACCAAATACTTCACACGAGCTGAGCTGCATTCAATCTCTTAGAACATCATTAGTTGAGAATTCTAGAGTAATAGATTCTGTTTTAGTGTCTTTTGATCCAACCTTGAGAACATCACTTGTTGAGAGTTCGTAGAGTGTTAGATCATAGCTCACTTCTTGTTCGAGCTATTAGTTGGAACCCCACCCTTTCTTTCACCTGAAAAGGTTATTAGGACCCTACTCTTCCCGTAACTGAGTAGATAGGTTGATTAGTACCCGTAAACTAATCTGTAAGGTTGATAAGTACCCGTAAACTTATCTCAACGGTTGCAAAGCCCGCGTAAGCTTTGTGGTTTGTCCAGAAGAACTTGGACTGAGTTGTGTGGACTCACAACTCCCCGTAGACGTAGGAGTTATCTCCGAACCACGTTAAATCTTGTGTGTTGTGTTTATTTTTCAGTTACTTATTGCATATTCAACTGACTTACTAACCTGCATACAAACTGCATTATTCCATATCAACTGTCTTGGTTATTGACCAACCTTGCACTTAAATGGGAGTTGATTTTATACGAGTTAATTTCCACCACATTCCGCACAACACTTCACTTCCAACTGAGTGTTTCTTGCTCGGTTGTGATTTCAACTGAGTTGCATTACTCGGTTGTGTTAATTTTTAGGGGGTTGTTTTAAAAAGTTTTATCTGGTGTATTCCCCCCCCCCCATACACCAGAACTCGTATCAGAACCATCAAGTGGTATCAGAGCAGTGGTTCAAAAGACTGCTGACTGTGTTTCACAAGGTGTGAATTCGAGGTGTTTTCTTCAGTGGTTAACTGAACAGATCTTTTTATCAGGCTAGTGCATATTTGCTTGCATATTTCTTCTGTTGTTGTGTGCAGATGGATGTCAAGGACAAGATCGTGGTCATGTTCTCGGTTGTGAACTATACATCCTGGAGAACTCGGATGAAGAAGATCTTACTGTCAAAGCATCATCGGATGCAACAAGTACTCACATCCGGACCAATCATCATCAGAGAGAGAATCACTCGCACTCCTACAAATCCCAACGATGGGGATGCAACTGTGGAGTTAGTGGACAAGAAGCCAGAAGACTTCACTCTAGAAGAAGCCAAAGTGAGCCAGTTGGACATCTGGGCTCAGAGCACGATCATGTCCACAGTTGGACAAGACTATCTGCCTTGGATAGAAGAGTGCGAAACCGCTAAATAGATGTGGGATATCTTGGCATCGCTGAGTGAAGGAAGCGACGAGACAAAGGAGAACAAGTTCTCACATGCCTATCAAGATTTCGACAACTTCTGTCTAAGAACTGATGAAGCAATTGATCAATTAGAGCTCCGGTTCATGGACATCATCAGAAGGATCCAGTCCATCCGAAGAGAAAAATATACTTTGAGAGAAATCAACCTCAAAGTATTACAAGCTCTACCAGCTGAGTGGGATACCTTCACCAATATCCATGAGAGCCGAGCTGACCTTGGTGAGATGGGAACTGAAAGATTGTTCTCAATTCTGAAGGGAAATGAGTACAAGGTGAACCGACGAAGGTTAACTCAGTCCTCGATTCAGACGAGTCGACATGAGGATGTTGGTTCAGCCACCAAGTCAGTAGCACTCCGAGCTGACTATTCAAAGCCGCGAACATCAAGACCAACAAGATCAGCGGACACAGCTACGAAGGATCCAAGCAGAGAAGAGCTGCAACAGAACATAGCCGCCCTGTCAAAGAAGCTAGCTGACATGGACACTCGGTTCGGAAAATACAAGAGGTTCTACAAATCTAACCGAACTCGAGATAACTCAAAGCCTGTGAACAACGGTTGCTTTGAATGCGGCAAGGAGGGACATTTCAAAGCAGATTGTCCAGACCTCTCGAAGAAAGAGAGAGAAGCATTGAGGGCCAAGCAAACTGGAAAGAACAAGGCCATGGTTGCAGAAGAAGCAGCTGACGACATGGACATCTTCACTGACACTGAAGATGAGGATGAGCTGACTTCCACCAACAACGCTATCGGTCAGGATCAATGCCTCATGGCACTTGGAACCGACCAGGATGATACTGAGGTACACTCTAGTCCTGCTAATTTAAATTCTTCCAATATTTCTAACATGCAGGAACCACTGGATGAAGAGTTGGAACCCTCCTGGAGTGACTTTCAAGAACTCAGTGAGGAACTGCATCAGCAATCGGTTGAGTTTAAGAGTCTTCAAGAACAGTTCTCCAAACTTGAAGAATCCTTAACCGAAAAGGACGATCTGATCAAGAGTCAAACTGAAGAGATAGATAATCTCAAAAGTCAACTGAATGCGGTCAACCGAACTAATGCTCCAACCGATGAGGAGTTGACGAAGCAGATCAAGGAGCAGCAAGATCAGTTGAAAAAGCAAGAAGCTCAGATCGACCAGCTGATAAAGAAGTCAGACGGACAAACCGAGCATATAGCTGTCCTCCTCAAGGAGTTGCAAACTGAGAAGGACAACTTAATAAAGCTATATCAGTCATCCAAGATCATTGAGAATCTCATCAGTTACAGCCGACAGATAGATGACGTGTCAGGACTCGGTTATGATGTGATCAAGGATACTGAAATCCCTCTAGCGACCTTCATCAAAGCTGTGGAAGTCAAGGTTGTCGAACCTAACACAGTTGAACCTGAATCTCCCCAAAGTAATCCAACTTCCACCTCTCAGCAAGCTCAACCGACCAAGGGAACCACAACTGAGAAGGGAAAAGGAGCAGTAGATGGAGGACAAAACATTCCATCGGTTGGGACATCAACAGAGGGGGAATGTTCCAAGAGTCAGAAGAGGAATCAGAGGCGTCGGAGACACAATCGAAACCGAACTCAGAACCGACCTCTGAATCAACCTCAGAGTCAACATCAGAAAGAATGGAACCGACCGCAGAACCGACAAGGATCCAACCATCTGAATCAATAGCGGTTCCATCATCAGTTCAACCAGAGGTTCCAACCGAGACAACCGATAAAGAACCGATCGAACAGCTGGAGATATTCATGCCACAACATGAACCACCAACAGGGCATGAACAGCTATAGACAACATTCAGGGAGTTGGAATCAGAATCAGCCACAGAGATTCCAACACGGTGTCCAACCATCAAGACAAATACAACAGGATAAAAATCGCCATCAAAACAGAGGGAAAGTTGCTCCTCCTAAAGCTCACAATGGGAGAAATCCATCTCGTCCTAAGAAACAGAACATCACTACTAACAACAAGCCTAAGGATAACCGAGGTGTTGTTATAGTTGATGATGAAGGAAAAGTGATCTGGAATGATAAATCTATCCTAGTTTACAGGGAAAAACGAATCACAGTTCAAGGGGGAACTGGTTCTAACCCTCCAGGACCCAACTAAAATTGGGGACCTAAGCGAGTTTCTCTGTGCAGGAACAGGAGAAACAGTTGAGGAAGAATAAAGCTTCACGAACCATGTGGGTGATAAATAGTGGATGCTCGAAACACATGACAAATCTGAACGATTTGCTTGGAAGTTTCGTGGAGAAAGAAGGACCCTCAGTTACTTTTGGTGACAACTCAAAAGGTCACACCAGAGGTTACGGTACCCTTGAAACCTATCACGTGTCAATTTCTAATGTTTCATATGTTGATGGATTGAAGCATAACCTGCTCTCCATCAGCCAATTCTGTGATAATGGTTACTCTATCAAGTTTGATGCACAGGGTTGTAGGGTTAAAAATGTCGGAACAAAGCAGGTCATATTGGTGGGAAATCGATCGCCAACCGGGAATGTCTACTATGCTGACTGGAACAGTAGTCCTCCTAACACCTGCCTGTTATCAAAGAGCAGTTCAGATGTGAGCTGACTGTGGCACAAAAGGCTCAACCATCTGAACTTCAAGACTATGAACCGACTTGCCAGACAAGAACATGCAAGAGGCATACCAAACCGAGTGTTTTCAACAACACATATCTGCAGTGCATGCCAGTTGGGAAAGCTCGCTAGATCCTCCTTCCGATTGAAGACAACTTTCTCAACCGACCGAGTGTTATAGCTGATCCACATGAATCTCTTCGGGCCAGTTACACCAAAGAGCATGAATGGCAACGAGTATACCCTTGTTGTAACTGATGGTTTCTCCAAATACACGTGGACCGTTTTCATGAGACACAAAAGTGAAATCCAAGATGAGCTACCCAAGCTGATGGATCGGATATCGAACCAATAAGAGATGAAAATTGTTTCCATCTGATCAGATCGTGGAACCGAGTTTCTAAATGAAACCATCATCGAGTACTGCGAGAAGCACGGAATTACACATCAAACATCAGCTGCGCGTACTCCGCAACTGTTATACCCCGAGTTTTTATCCCTTTAGAGAGCGTCTAATTAACCGAGTAAGTTCAAAGATGAGAATTTAGGAGTAAAAATTTTCTTTTCTAATCGATGAGTTTTAAATAAAACGTTTAAATTGCCTTGTGAATCTTGTGTGAATTTATCTGTTCTAATTATCTGAGATGATGATGATGTGATATGTTTGTTGAGTCGTTTATATGAAAATGAGTATGAGATTAAATTCCGGAAAAATCCCGAGAAGTTTGTTTAATTAAGATAACATAACGTTAATCGCCGAGAAATATGTTTACGTCGATGAACCTAGAATAGAATTAAATTAGAACCTTCGAACTTAGAATTTCTTTTAAGATCACTGAGATAGGGTAAGAACTTATCCGAGAATTGAGAAGAGAAATGAGGCATTAGTCTTGAAAAGGATTAATAAACGGATTAATAAGCCGATTAAATTCTTTTAAGAATTAAAGGACTAAAATGATCGAAGCCTTTAATCTTTTAATTTGAGACGTGACATAGGATTGGGATGAGTCAGTGTCAAAAGTGAAACGAGAAGAGGTTAGACCCGTTAATAGAACAAAACGGAATTAATACGAATCGTTTTACCCGGAAAACCTTTACGACCGGATAATTAATACCCGTAACGACACGACGACGACACGTGTCATCCACCTCTCTCCCTCTCTCGCCACCTCACAACTCCTCTCCCATCATCCCTCAATTTCCAAGACCAACACCATGATGATGTCTTATGCATGGATTGCTTAAAGTGTGCATACAAGTTAAGTTCACATCAACCATCAAGTCTTGTCTTTTACAATTTCCAACAAGTATATCTTTTTCTCTTTGTTGAATTTGAATCTTATTCATCTAAGACAAGTAGGAAAGATCACAATTCATTATCAAACTCCATCTCTCTCCCTCACGGCATTCTCTCTCTCTCCCTCATACTTGATTTTTCTTCACATGCAACCATGGATTCAAGATCTCCATCCATGAAAATGAAGTAGAAGTCATTAATTTCCATCCATTTCAATCCCAAGAGCCAAGAGAAGAATTCTCATTTATTTAAGTATGAATTCATTTGATTAGTTGTAAATATGTATGTCTATAAGTCCTACAAGAAAGATCTATGCATGCATGTTATTTAATTTATGTTTAGGCAAACTTAGGATATGCATGTGCTATTCGAGTGAGAAGAATTCGTTAGGAGAATCGAGCATTAGATATTAATCGATGAATTAAGAGAAGAAAAAGAAACTAAAACCCTAAAGATTTAACAAGTGCCGAAAAAATTAGTAAAAATAGGGAAAATATAAATTCTTTGAGTTATTGTTATTTTGATGCTTGATTTGTATTTTTATCATGTTAGTAATGAGATTATTTGCATGAAAAATTGAGAAATAAAATGCACAAAATGTATGTGTGTGTGTGCCGTGATTTTTGAGGAAAAATGAAGAATTTATTTTGATGATTTTGTTGATGTATTGAGTATGTTTTGATCAATGAGATGAGTGTATGTTATGTTAGTATAATCATACATGTGTTTAAGTGAAGAAAATGAGATTGCATGTTGAAAATTTTGAAAGAAATTAAGTGTAGAAATAATAAAAAAGAATTGGATGTTTAAGTAGGTATTAATGTTAATTTGAAGATGGAATAAAGATAGAAGTTTTGATAAAAGACTTAAAATTGAAAAGCTTTTACTTAAATAAAAGATGAAAAGATGTATGAAAAGATTTATTAATTAAATACCTTGTATTAAAATTTAAAGACTTGAAATTTTTACTAAAAATACAACAAAAAGATCTTTTATAATGTGATTAATAAAATGAGCTAATTCATAAAAATGTTTATCAAAAGATAAAGAAATTATTAAGTAAGAAATAGCTTAAAGGTTTAAAACAAATAAAGAAGAAATTATTAAAGAAATAAACAAAATAGAGAAAACCGAGTTTAAGAAGAATTAATCGATAAGAAATAGAAAAAAAAGAAAGTTAAATTGAATATAGAAAAGATGCTAGACGAGTTAAGATAGATACTCGTATAAGTTGATCGAGAAAATGAGAATAAAATAAGATGCCGAATAATAAGTTGATAGAAGATTAATTAAATAATTAATTTAGGGACGTCGTTCCAACCAAGCGAAGAAAAGATAAACCGAGATAATAATTAAAGGAATATAAGTTAAGAAATGAGAATCAAGTTAGAATTGAACAAGAATTTATAATTTCATAAGAGTTTATTAAGAGCTAAGAGAATTTTTGTTAAATAAATAAAAGTTATAAAATACCTTATAAGATAGCGGATGTAGAACAAAGCGTTGTCTATATAAATAAGAAAGATAGAACTAATAGTTTAAGCCTCCATAAAAGGAAATGCATAATCGAGTTAGATTTTAAGATATAAATTGAATGAATGTTAATGTATCTTGAAGTATGCTTGATTTATATGAATTCATTATATGTTTGAATAAGTGTTTAAATGCATGATGATAGTTATGTTGTGAAAAATAATTGAATGTTTGAGTTATTGATTGTTAAATTGAGAATGAACTAAAGTCCTTGAAAGAAAGCTCAAGTAATAGAATTGTAACAATGAAGTTATTAATTAGAACGAGAAAAGTGTACGATGTTAAGTAGTAAAGTTAACCTTTTCGAATAAAGTTAATAAAATAAAGACGAGAACGTGAGATCTTTTAGAAAAGTTAGAACGAAGAGAGCGACGACTCAAATAGAAGTCCGTCAGTTAAAGTCCAACGCCTTTGTGTCCGTCTTTCATATATCTTATCTATCGATATCGAACTGTGAAGGATCGAGTCGGATGGATTGTTAAGTGAGGACAAATAGCCCTAGACCACCTAGCTAGTTCTTCGGAAGTCATGTGGGCTTTTCTGAACCAAAACTATCGATGAAAATTAGTATGCTATTGAATATTATATTATGATTTTCAAATGTGATTGACTTGCCATTTTATTGAAGTTAGTATGTGTTATCATCTATTTATATGAAGATGTGATTATCCTGTGAAAGCAGGAACCCACGTGTGGTATATGTTGAGGTGACTGTGAGCCTTGCTTCGGTTGGGCCGGTCACAGTGTTTGAGAAGGAGGCCTACTTCTCGGCACAGTGAAGTTATTGGTGATAGATGATACATGCTGTTATATTATATGATATTTGACTGCGCAGTCTGTTTTAAATAAAAATGTTTTGACATGCACAAGTAAAACCGTTTTTAAAACTGCTTATATACTTGTGATGTTTGGCAAGGCAAGTTCAATTAATATAGCTTTAAAAAACATCTTTATTCAAATGTTTTGGCTTGTGTTCACTGAGTACGAAGTACTCAGCCCTGCGTGTGTTTCTAAACATGCAGGTTGACTGGATGGCGATGGCGTGGATACTTGGTGGTGTGGTTTGGTTTTATTGGTTAAGTTTGGTAGAATTTCGGACTGGCATTTGTACGTCTTCATACGTGCAAGTGTTGGGAGTTGATGCTAATTTCCGCTACAATCTTTTTGATCTAATGTCTGTTGATGCCAGTACTCTAATATTCATATTTTTGATTCCGAGCGTTGTGCTCGAAGACTTTGAATGTTTGTTGAATTTGTAACCCCTTGACTTGTAATCTCGAGCGATGGGCTCGTAACTTGACTTGTCGTTGAACATGATCCCTTATCGTGATGTATATAATCGCATGCTTCCTCTTTTTGTTGGAATTCCTTTCCCATCAGCATGATTTACTTGTTTGAATTCCCGTTTAAAGTGAAGTTAAGATGCTCGGTTAGTAATTCTTTATGCTTTTGAAAACCAAATTCGATTGCCTTATATTTCATCTTTGTTTTCCCCGAGCATGTTCCCTTTGTTTGAGTTAGTTGTTAGTTATTTAGGTTTGTTGTTGTTCGTAAGTCGCACCTCGAGAGTCGGGGCGTGACAAATGTTGAACTCTTCCACCACGCCATCGAATTCACACGATAGAATTCCAGTCTTCATGTCCAGTTTAGTCCCTGTAGTCATCATGAATGGTCTGCCCAGCAGAATGGAGTTCTCTTTTGCTTCTGAACCGGTATCCAGCACGTAGAAGTCAGCAGGAAAAATCAGCTCTCCTACTTTGATCAGCACATCTTCAATAACACCTTCTGGATACGCGTTTGACCTGTCTGCTAATTGTATGACAACTCGGGTGTTCCGTAGTTCCCCCAAGTTGAGCCTGTTGAAAACTACTAGGGGCATAACGTTTATAGATGCCCCCAAGTCCATCATGGCTTTGTCCATGTTCCTGTATGTTGCAAGGGATAGTGAACATCCCCAGATCTTTTTTCTTAGGTGGCAGTTTCTGTTGTATAATGGCTGACACACTCTCTCCCATAATATATCGAACATCTTCATCAATCTTCATCTTCCTCGAGCAGAGATCTTTAAGGAACTTGGCATACTTTGGAATTTGCTTAATCGCGTCCAGTAGGGGTAGGGTAAGTTCCAATTTTCGAAAGATTTTCATCATATCATTGACTTCTTTCTCTCTGGCTTTTTGTCCAAGTCTACCTGGATAAGGGGGTTCGGTCTGCTCATCACCATCTATTTCTCCTGAAATTTTGTTGCTGGTTCCCTCCTCTCTTTGCCGGTTAACTTCTGCCTCCGCCAAAATTTTTTCAGCTTGCTCATCATCCACCTCTGTGATTATCACTTGTGCCTGTTCTTTGTGGTTGATCCCTTGAGGTGGGAGTTTCCCTGTATTCTCTTCTACTTTCGCCAGCGCCTTCGCCAAATGACCAATATGCACGTTGGTTTGATTCATACCAGCTCGGATTTCATTGGAACTTCTCACTTTCCTTAGCCATACTCTCCATGGCCTCTTCCCATGGTGCTCTCCTCTGATGAGGCGGTTGATACACCTGCTGCTGCTGTGGTTGGTAGTGTTGTTGTTGTGGTGGGCCTCCCTGATATTGTCCTTGCTGTTGGTGCTGGGAAAATGATTGAGATGATCCCAGTTGACCTGTACCGTTCTGTTGTGGTTGACCATCCTGTTTCCATTTAAAGTTAGGATGATCCCTCCACCCTCTGTTGTACGTATTTGAAAAAGGGTCATGTTTCCTCTGAAATCCTTCATTTCCCCCCATGGCATTTACATCCATTATATCTTCACCAAAGTTGGGGCAATTTTCAGATTGATGCCCTACTGCATCGCATAGGCCACACTGTCTAACCTTCTTCTGCATGGTTAGACCACTCAACAGTGTCTTTCTTGTCCATCATCTCTGGATTCTTCTGCCATTGTTCCCAAGAGTTTGAAAATCTCTTGAGGTGTTTTGCTCAGAAACGATCCATTGCATGCAGCCAATACCAGTCCTCGATCACTCCTCTGCATGCCCTTTACGAAGCTTTCCACTTGATCTTTTGGAGTGATCTGGTGGTGAGGACAGTTGCTTAACAAATGTTTGAAGCGAGTCCAATACTCATAAAAAGTCTCCAGCCCATCCTGCTTAATGTTTCGGATGTCCCATCGCATCCTTTCAACTCTTGTGGTTGGGAAAAACTCTTCCAAGAAACTCTGCTGCATTTCTGCCCAAGTGGTAACGCTTCCTTGAGGTAGATTGTACAGCCATCTCCTTGCTCTGTCCACCAATGAGAATGGAAAAAGAACCAGTTTCACATACTCTTGCTGATTCTCATTGGACTGATGCATCACTGTCATTTCGAAGTCCTGGAGATGGGTATGCGGGTCGTCTCCTGGATATCCATTAAATTTCGGTAAGACCTGTATTAATGCAGGTTTCAAGTCGAACCGCTCAGGTGCGAAGGGATTTGTTGGTAAGGTGATCCCGTTCGGCCTGAGATTCAGATTAGTTGGGTAAGCCAACTGCTTGAGGGTCTGCGGCGGCTGTGGTTGTTCACCTATAGCGTCGCGTCTCGCTATTCGTGCAAGTACACGTAGTCGTCGTTCAGTTCGTTCAATATCTGGATCAAAGGTTAATGCTCTCTGTACTCGACGAGTTCCACGCATGCACTAGTAGTGGAAGATGGAATGAGAAGAGTAAAATTGTTGCGCGTCAATCCCCGGCAACGACACCAATTTTGACACGCACCCGTCGTATGGTACGATCAAAATACCTGTGTATGCCCCAGACGGACAGTACACGCTCCTATGCCCACTACCGGACTAGTTAGTCTTAGAGGTAAGCTAGGGTCGATCCCACGGAGAGTGATAAACCTCTTTACTCTTCAGTGTACAAATCGAGTTGTCACGGTCTCAGTCTGTATATCTGCACAATAAACTAAACGGAAATCAAATATTAAAAGGGGGGTAAGATTTGGGGTAGGTTATGATCATTGTTGATATGTTGATTCGGTCATGGGCACACTGAAGATCCGTCCATGCTTCATATAAACTCAAGGCGTGGCCCAAAGACATACCCGATCTCTCCAAGTATGACCCTCACCAACCTTCTCTTCCAAACTTCCCATGTCCGCACCTATAGAGTAGACGTAACTCGATCACAAGGTCGTGCTTCACTCCTCCTTAGATAGTAGTCATACCCGATCTCTCCAAGTATGACCCTCACCAACCTTCTCTTCCAAACTTCCCATGTCCGTACCTACAGAGTAGACGTAACTCGCGGGATATTCATTTCCGGTACCACGTCCAACCGGTCATCGATATGCCTACGATACGCGAGATGATTTCTTTGGTCGATAATCATGGCTTGATGCCTCGTCACAGTTGATGGGTGATTGTTAGAGAAGCCCAAGACTGAAGAAGGAAGCAGTATCCCCTTGTCCATTCCTCACCATCCAGATCTACAGCACCATGTCAGGTGTTGCTTAGCTACTCGGTCATGGGCACACCGAACGTTACCGTCTGTCATGCCCTGCCTTTGCTTGACGTGGTACAACTCCAACCGAATGGAGATCACCCGTTAGGTCAGGTCTGCCCATGAATTCTGCTCCAGTCCTTCCAGAACTACTGGACTCAACCGATGGCACAAGTGTCTCACGAATGTTTCACATATCATCAGTCAATCATTTCCCATACCCAAATCTCACCAAGTAGATTACTCACACATAATTAAATACATAATGATAAGCGAAATAGAACACATGAATGAAAAGAAATACGAAATGCTTGAATTAAAAGTACCTAAGGCAAACAGCCTTGGATTTGTTCTTCACAGCAGAATGTAAATCAAAGCATATAAATTGTTTGAACAGAAAATATAGAACTGAAAGTAAAAGTGTTTTCTTCGGACTAAGAGCTGGAGAATGATAAATTAACCAACATTGTGCCAGCCGCTCCGGCTGGACTTTTATAGTAGAACTGGCAGCAAGCAAAACCCTAAGCGAGTAGACTGAATCGGCATGATTGGCTATTTCCATGTTGAGCGAGATTCTGATTATTTGTGATTGACTGGATTGATGATTGGCAATCTCCGATTGATTGGTTTATTTAGGGTAAGGCGCTGACCTCCAAATCCTTCCTTCCATAGATGCTTGGCAGATATTGTGCGAATCTTCTTCCACGCGACTTTCCTTCTTGAGCTCTGATGATTGACTGGCAATTGCTGTAGTGGTTAAACTGGTTGCATGTTTCATGATTTGATTCTTCGTAAGCAAGGCAGTTGCAAGATCTTCTTTGTTGTTGGGTGCATTGCGTTAATACCACGAATGCGAATGATGAACAGCAACTTTGCTTCAGGGTTCACATGGAATCCTCCTTTCAACCTCGTCTCTTACTTCAATTCATCTCCTGCTCTGCATACTCCTCTGCGTAGTCCTTGCAATCGACTAAATTTACTCCAGTTCTGCTCATTCTGACCACCTTTCCTCTGTTTGACTTTGACTGAGCTTTCTTCCTTCGAACAATAGTTTCCTTCCCCTGGACAGACACTAATGACACAAAAAGACATGAAAAATAGGGCCAAATGGCCCAAAAGTCGAAGACGCATCAGAGGCAACCTAGTATATTTTTTTTAGTAATTTATTTTTTCTTTAGTTCTTAAAAAGAAAGGGAAGATAAGGATTAAAATAGCCATAATTTTAATATTTTCCATCAAATTTAGGCGTATTTTAATTCCATTTTGGGTAGAATTATCTAACCTTAAGATAGGAGAGGTTTTGCTTTGCATATGGTGGTTTGTTCATGACTTGTAGGAAACAGGTGTTGGGCGAAGGAAGAAGGAGGATTTAACACTTTGCTTCGAGCAAAGTGTGTGTGCATGAGGGCAAGTGCGGTGCTTTGGGCTAAGCGATGGACTTGTGCAACAATGCTGATGGGAAAGTAACTGCCACACCACGTGTGATGTGACTGTTGCACTCAAAACCTATCCCTAGCCCTATAACCACCTGCCACTCTACCACGTCTAATCCCTCCAACCCTTCCAATTCCCCACGTAAACTTTGAATTCAAAACCACCATAACCCATCTTCCATCCTCATTCCCCCAATTTCGGTAATCAAATTTTCTTCCCCCCAAATTAAAACCCTACAAATCTCACAATGATTTCTACATGGCCAAAGAACAAACTTAATAGAATCCCTCACGGAACATATATCGACCTCTCTGACCACGAGTCGTCATTGTTAGTTTCACTCTTAAACAAAGCAGACCCTACTTCTTGGGTGGTGTCGTACACCTTTACTGCCAAAGTGGAAAAGGTAATAAGTGAAGCCCTTGCTGAGTCAATGGTGGTACCAGGCGAGGAGTATGTGATACCGGGAAATGCTGTTTCGGTGACTGGAACTTCTTCCACGTTGGAGAAGCTTTCTTCTGAAGATGCGCCAGAGAACTCACCGACCAAGCAGAGGGATGAAAAGACAAAGCAGACAGAGGATGTGGTGATAGAGGTGGTGGACAAGTTGGAGAAGGAACATGGAGATAAAAAGGAGTCTGAAGATTCCTTCAATAAGATATGTGCAGAGGTGGAGAGGGATTTGGAAAAGAAGAAAGAGAAGAGAAAACAGTGACAACTGGAGAAGGAGGCCAAGAAGAAGGCGAGGGTTGTCAGTTCTGAAGCCGCCTCGTCATTAAGAGGACAGTCCTCTACGGAGGAGAAGAAGGCTGCAAGAGCAAGGAAAATAAACCTAGGGTGGTGGAATCTGAGAAGGACGAAGATGTCCAAATTGTAGAGGAAAGGATTACACGTTCCGCTGCTCAAAAAATCAATAAGGCGTATTTTGAGGTTCGAGGGAAGAAGAAAAGGAAGAAGGCTAAGGATCTGTCAGCCAGGAAGGTGTTCGTGCCTAGGGAGGTTAACTTTGATGACCTGGACTCCTTGGGCATTGCAATAGAAGTGAGAGCCCTATATGATGGGTATGGTTGGGGGTGATTTCTGGAGATGCCTTGCGACATCTTTGAGGATTTGGTGAGAGAAGTGTATGGATCGATGGAGTTTGTGCTGGATGGGGAAGGAAACTCGTCATCCATCGAGTTCATGTTGAATGGGCAGCCATTGGTGGTTGGGTTGAATGATTTGAACCAAATCTTGGGGTTCGCTACGATGATGGAGTTGCAGAGGCCGGAATTCAGGAAAGCGGTGAAGAAGGTGCCAGTGGATATTTCCAAGGAGAAGTGGATCCGGATGTGGAATGAAGTCAGCATGGGGACAGAGTTTAAGTCGGGGGATAACAAGGCGTCAGACCTGAAGACGCTAGCTCTTCGTATTGCCCATAGGATTTTTGCCTACAACATGTTTGGCAAGGGAGATAGCGGAAACTCGTTGGCGAACAAGGAGGTCTACAATTTTGGAGCCTTTTTGATGGAGCAGCTGAGGGCAGTCATGGGCAAGGCGGGGCAGAAGTACTTATGTGGGCATTTTGTTACTGCTTACATTGAGAGGCTGGAGCTTCAGGATGAGGTGAAGGATTTTGAGGTGACCCCGACTGATGTGCTCAACATGGAGAGGTTGAGTAGGATGAAGGAAGTTGTGAGAAGTGGAAAAGGATGGCGCTTTCTTGAGGCGCATAAGAAGGAGCAACCTGCATCAGCACGCTTGCCGCCCAAGAAATCAGCCAGGTTGGCCAAGAAGATGATGAAGAGGAGGAAGTTGAGTCTTCTTCTGCCCAGATGAAGGAAGTCTTGGAGATACTGGGCAAGACCGAAGACCTTCTCACGGAACTGCACGATGGGCCGCTGATCATGCAGGCTACTCTCAATAGCCTTTCCTGCCACCTGAGATTAGGGTTAGTACCTGATCCTACTACTTGATTATGTCCTCCTTAGTTGTCTTAGTTATTTTTTTTAGTGTCTTTTTGTTTTATATGTGTAGCTATTTTCTTTTGTTTATAGAGTCTGTAGAGTTAACGAATACCTCACCCACATTTTGCCCTGCAAAATATGTGGTCAGGTAGGCGAATGACTCAGGTTGTTTTGTGTGAGTCTTGACCTTTTTGACGTCCACTACTTTGTTGTAAGTAAAGTGTGTGTGTAGGGAGGCTAAAAGATTGTTAATAAGTTGGTTAAGTCCAAGGTTGAGGCCTCCATGGATGGACTTTGCTGTAAGGAAGGTGTGTGCGTGGGGTGTTTGTGCCGTGTATTTTTATTTTTAAGAGTTGTATTGATCAGCATGAAGTAGTTGGGCAAGATGGTATAATGATTTTGTGCTTAATTGCTGCTTGTTGAACAATGTTAAGTCTATGCATGCTAGAAGATGACTTGTATGATGGATTGAGTTGTGAGCATACCTTGTGAGGATTTGAGCTTAATTGAATCCATTCTTTGTGTGTGATTGAAGACATCTTAATTAGGAAGAACTAGAACTTGTGTGTACTTTGATTTATATTGTTAACCTCTGAGCTTAGATGATTTAGGCAGTTTCTTTCATTAACCCATTGAGCTTAAATTAACTACCCTTTTTGTCATTATCCTGTGATAACCCCTTTTGAGCTGAAATAATTCTTTCTATCACTTAAATATTGGCTTGAGAAGATTGAGTTAATTTGGTTATGGGAACCTAGGCAATAAAAGAAGAAAAAGGTGGGAAAGAGATGATGGGGGTATATCCTGGGCAAAAATAAGTTTTGTGTTGATAGTTGGCTTCTGCCAAATTAAAATAAAAAAATAAAAGAAGTGAGGGAACAAGAAAAAAAGAAAAAGAGAAAGAAAAAAATCCTAAGTTCCCCACTATTAAGGTTGAAGCTTGGGCCTAGATAATTGAGGCAAGGAATCAAGAAAAATCTGGGAACCCTGTTGCCCAGTATAAGTTTAAATGACCCTTAGCCAAGATTTAAATATTTCCTTTTCGGTAGTTTAGATCGAGTCTTTGTTTGTGTTTTGTTTAGTTTTAGTGTCTAGGAGGACATATCTTGGGCAGGTGGAGGTCTGTTGCCTGGCAGGTGGAATTTGGGCAAAATAAGGATGGAAAGCTGCATTTATGGAAAGCAGGCAGGGCAAGACGGAATTGGTCAAGATGGCGGAGTGCTTGGGGCAACTAGTGATGTTTCTCTCCTAGGTCTAGAAGGATAAGGAAAGAAAACCTAACTTAAATATCTTTCCTTATCCGACTAGATTTAGGATTCGTAAGGGATCTCTTGAAGATAGATGTGATATGCCATGTTGGGGTCGTACTTATCAAGTAATTACTTACATCCCAAGGTAGCTCATGGAATCCTACCATGTTAAGGACCGGGGGTCCAAACCTTAGCACTCGCCTATATATATTCGAAGCCTAGCTGCTGTGAAACACGTTGTCTTTTATGGTTTCATCCTTAGTTTACTTTGAGAGTTGGTGAGGAAAAAAACAAGTCCTACGGTGATGTGGCACAAAATTATCAGGTCTCGGTTAAAGACCTGACAAAGAGATCACACATAGAATGTAGGAGAATATAAATGCAATCGGCCTCAGTTAGAGACCTGAGAAAGAAACAATTCGCTAAGACATAAAATAACATCTTAGTACACTTGTCTAGAGACCTGGCTAGCATCAGGTAGCGCGAAAGACCTGATTGGAGACTTCATCAGGTCTCCCGTGTCCTTTCATGTGAACTCTGACACCACATACAATCACATCCTGCCAATTGGCAATGGAGTAAGTACAGACAGCTGGAGATATAGCTTAGTCTCCAAGAAATTCTCTTTCCTATAAATGCCCACCCTCATTCATATTTACTCTCAGGTTTTCTCTACTACTTTAACTTAAACACACACGCACTCTTCTTAGAGAAAATAAATACTGACTTTGGCATTGGAGGTGGTTCGCTGGAAAACCCACCGGTGAACCTTCTTTTGCAGATCTCATGGCCATCGCGAAGCAGCCCAAGAATTCAGGTCTCGCTCCAAAGGCTCAAGCCTCCAATCCACCAAGAATATGTAGTGTGTTTGAGTTTATCCATTTATTCGATGTATCAATTTCATAATACGTCATTTTTTGAGATGTATTATCTGGCGCCGTCTGTGGGAAATCTTAGGCTAAGGCGTGAGTTTTCCATTTTTAACTTGCTTCCTGTGCCATAAACCACTATTCCTAGCCTCATAACACCAGATCTAAAAAGAATAACGAGCAGAAAATGATAGTAGTCAGATCTGGAAAATGAGCTCCTTCTCTTCATGTTCGCCATTCATTATTCTGCCGTATGCAGCCGCAACAACCACGTTTCCAACTCAGCCTCGTCGCCAATGCTCCCTACTGACGTCGAGACTGCACAACCTGGTACCAACTGCTGTTGCTGCACCGTTAACACTTGGCTTGAAGGCTCCAACTCGTAGTGGTGGAGAAAAACAGGGCAAAACTCGTTGACGTCATACGCTGCCCGGAATCGATGCTATTATAGCCGCTGGCGCTGTGAACCACTGTTGTCGCCACAACTTTTCCGCTTCAGTTTGCAGCTGTCTTGATTATCCTTAAAACTCGCACACCAGGTGTTTGTGGAAAGACCCCAAGGATCTTTGGCTATTTTGGGAAAACCAGGAACATCGTTTTCAGTTTTTAATGGCAGCACCAATCTCGGCGACGGCCTTGCCTTCTTCTTCTTGGCCCCTCCAGGCTTTGCCATCAAACCCATCAGCATCGGCCTCGGCAACGGAACTTCGCTGGTCAGTTCATCTTCGATGAAAAGATTCGCAGTGGTAGAGTTCGACACCTATCCTAATCTCGTCATCGGTCCGGCACTGCAAGCCTTTGTGCAAGCTCACGCAACCGAGCTTCTATACTGGTTTCTCAGTTTGAATCTCGTGATATCCATATCTACCTACTGTTTTGCTTTGCTAATTGTCTATACTGCTGATGTTGGTTGATTTTTGGTTTAGATTAGTTTTGAAATTTGCATGATCCTCAGCGAACACTAACTGTTTATGAAAATGCACTTTGATTAATTCTTGGCAAAGTCTAGATGTAAAAGGTTTTGTCGGAGGGGGGTTTATTAAAAATATGGTTTATTATTAAAAATATGGTTTATTATCCAGATTTGAATCTCTCTTATGATTATTTCTTTGTGAATAAACTGAAAGTGTATATACACGTGAAGTCTGGGGTTTAGGCATTTTTTATCATGAACCATAGTTATAACTTGAGTTTGAACGAGAAGTCTTGATCTCAAAATATAGTTGTATTCTACTCCCCTCTTAATCTAGTTTTCCATTGATTATATGACATCTGATTTGTGGGCATTTATGCTGATTTGACATACACGATTTTGTGATTTAGCCTATGGCACGTCAACTGTTTGTGAAAAGGCTACGAAGGGCTTCGACTATTCTGGAAAAACCCCGAACAAGGTTTTCAGTTTTCGTTGGCTGTCGATTTGTGGATAATTGTTGGCAAATGTGTGAGTTGTGCGTGGTTGAATTTGATGAGAATTTTACATGCGCATTGGGGTTTAGTTGTAACATCTTCCTTGATCTGATTTTGGAGAATCGCATGATACATGACTAACCAACATTAGATGTTCTTGATTGCATTACTGTTATGTGGTATATGAATTTTAAATGTAGAGGCGAGAGCCATAAATATTGATTGTGGCATTTGAAGTTTTTGTAAAATTTCAAGCTTTGATAACGCTAAGGGCCAGTATAAGACCATTAACAAATTGAGTTTTGTTCAAATGTAGAGTTGTGGTCCTGGTGGATTACTATATGTTCTTGATTAATTCGCCATAAGTAAGTGGTTTTGATTGATGCCATGAGTGTGAAATCTATAGCTTTGGGTGTTGTTTCTTTTGAGCAGCACTATTTGAGGAAATGCTAGTCTTGCATATTTTCTTCCAAATCTCGGTTGTCATAGTAATATTTTATTATTGCTACTTTGCGGATATGGTTACACCTATTTTGCTGACATCATTTTTACTCCATAATTTTTTGGCATGAAATTGAATCGATGTTTATTAAGTTAATCCCATTCTTGAAGCATTGATATGTTAAAAGTGATTAGCAGAATCAAGGAATTAATCATGGATTGATTGTTATGAATTTTCCTACATTTCATATATCTTTGTAACATTCCAGTCATTGGCCATTAAGTCAAATTGCTGCGGAAGGCCATGGTGAAATCCATAATCAGCATTTGATTTTTATTGAATGCAGTGAGATATGTTTACTTATTAATGAATTATTATTGATCCAGTATAAGTACGTAATGCTGATGTGGTCTGATTCTTGATTCAACAATGAATGACACTTGATTCTTGACGTGGATTACATAAGGTTTAGGAGTTAATACCTTGTATCGCATTCCATAAAACTCGACTCCACTTTTCTTAGTGTTCTTTTGTGGCATCAAATTGCTTGAGTATTCATAATTACCCACTATAAGAGACTCATTTCCTCTTTTTCCAATAGCACTAATTATCAATATTCACTTGATATGAATTGACTAATTTTTCCATTAAAGCTAGCTTTCAGATATCTGCAGTTATCTGATAAAGCTAAAAGGAAAATGCAAAAAACTCAGAGACAACGCAATTGTCACACCTATTTTAGTGACAATAAACAGCGAGACGGAATCGGGTGATTAAGGATGAGACCAACAACCTAATACAATAGCTGCTAAATGCCTCCGCCGCCCAAGCCTCAAAAGCAGGTATCTAAAAGTCAAGTTAGAAATTAGAGAACATCTCATTGTACTCTATAGCTAAGGTCTGAATTTTTGGCTTGAGAGTCAACCTTTTTGGAGTTATCTCTCATTTACATCAATATATGCTCGATCTTAGTATTAAGTGAGAAAGAATGAACCTAAAATTGCATGAGAATGTCTGTTTTGCTAAGAAATGAATACACAAAGACTTATGAAGGTTGCACATGTTTATGAGAAAGGCTGATTTCATGATTAGAGTTGTGGCTAATGTAATGAAAAGTTTATGGAATGAGCTTTCATAATATATTTAGCAGTATGTTTGTGGATGTCTGCTTGGTTACTCTAAAAATTGTTCTCTTTGTCGACTTTTGTGATGACTACACTTGATATTTTGTGATTATAGAAATCTTGAATTGTGAGATGAAGAATATACACATCTGTTTCATCAACTCACTCGATTATTTGAGAATGATTGTACTGTTCATGCCCTTGCGTGATTAGAATGCTAAGAGTTGTTCTTAATATTTGATGAAGTATAGGCTATAATTATTCTGGTCCCCTGAAAGTCCTAACATGTGTTGCAGATAGCAATGAGAAGTAAATTTGAAAATTAAATGTTAAAGTCAAACCGAAGGGTCGCGAAAAGACCCTTAGGAATAAATAGACCTCCCAATGGTGCAGAAGATGAAATCTTGAAACTTCTCAAATTATTTCGGGCAACGATCTAAAAGAATAAAACCTCAATAGCCTCAGGTGCAACAGCGAAGAGCTATTGTTTCAGTAACCTGAGCTCCAACCATCACTTCCGATGCCAACACGCTCGAAATCGGCCTTACTCTGAGTGAAATCAGAAATAAATTCAGTCGAAGTAGGGGGGAGTAAGGTGCACATCCATACCATTGTACAATAAATTCAAGATAATTGATTTTTCTAGATGACTTAAAATGATGAATTTTGTTACCACTCAAAGCATGGATGCATGATACGTGATTACTCAGAGCATGATACATGATACGTGATGTGTTACCACTCAAAGCATGATACGTGATACGTGATATGTTACCACTCAGAGCATGATACGTGATTACTCACGGAGAAAATCAGGTCTATTGTCAGAAGCACATGAGACAGCATGTTATGTGATTACTCGCATTGAAAAGCCTCTTAGCTTGCACGAATCGCAACAAAGAGCATGTTATGTGATTGTTCACATTGAAAAGCCTCTTAGTTTGCACGAATCGCAACAGAGAGCATGTTATGTGATTACTCACATTGAAAAGCCTCTTAGCTTGCACAAATAGCAACACAGAGCATGTTACGTGATTACTCATAATGAAATATAAGCCTCTTAGCTCGCTCTAAGGGCATGAAAGAGCATGACATGTGAACTTTTGATGAAAAAATTCCTTATTCTATTGTACGCACAATAGATGATATTTGACGAGAAGTCGTGTATATTCCCAAAAGTGTAGTGAAAAGCTCGATGAAGCGTAGCAGGGGGATACGAAATGTGAAGTCCACAAAAGACACGTAATGAAAAGTTACATGAAATGTAATGTTGAGGTCTCATGTTGAAAAATATGACTCTTATTATCTCAGAAGTGCGGGAGATGAACCTCAGCATGAGCTGAGGCAAAAAACTTTATGTATTTGGATTAAGGTCAGGAGGAAACCTGAATCCAGAATTTGAAAAAATGAACCTTAGCATGAGCTAAGGCAAAATTTTAATAAAAGAATAATTCAGCGAGAGCTGAAACTTTGAATTAGGATTAAGGTCGCAAGGAGATCTGAATTCAGAATTTGAAAAATGAACCTCAGCATGACCTGAGGTAGAAATTAAATGAAGTAATATTCAGCGAGAGCTGAAATCTGTATTTGGATTAAGGTCAGGAGGAGACCTGAGTCCATAATTTGTAAAATGAACCTTAGCATGAGCTAAGGCAAAATTTTAATAAAAGAATAATTCAGCGAGAGCTTAAACTTTGAATTAGGATTAAGGTCGCGAGAAGACCTGAATCTAGAATTTGTAAAATGAACCTCAGCATGAGCTGAGGTGGAAATTGAATGAAGTAATATTCAGCGAGAGCTGAAATCTATATTTGGATTAAGGTTAGGAGGAGACCTAAGTCCAGAATTTTTAAAATGAACCTTAGCATTAGCTGAGGCAAAATTTGAATGAAATAATATTGAGTGAGAGCTGAATTCTAATTTTGGATGAAGGTCAGAAAGAGACCTAAAATTTGAAGTATGTAAGATGAACCTCAGCACGAGCTGAGGTAAAAATATAATGAAGTAATATTCAGCGAGAGCTGAATTCTGAATTTTGAGTAAGGTCGAGAAGAGACCTGAATCCAGAATTTGAAAAATGAACCTCAGCATGAGGTAAGGCAAAATGTTGATGAAATAATATTCAGCGAGAGCTGAATTCTGAATTTGGATTAAGATCGCGAAGGGACCTGAATCCAGAATTTTTAAAACGAACTTTACCATTAGCTGAGGCAAAATTTGAATGAAATAATATTTAGTGAGAGCTGAATTCTAATTTGGATGAAGGTCAGAAAGAGACCTAAAATTTGGAATATTTAAGATGAACCTCAGCACGAGTTGAGGTAAAAATATAATGAAGTAATATTCAGCGAGAGCTGAATTCTGAATTTTGATTAAGGTCGAGAAGAGACCTGAATCCAGAATTTGAAAAATGAACCTCAGCATGAGGTAAGGCAAAACATTGATGAAATAATATTTAGCGAGAGCTGAATTCTGAATTTGGATTAAGATCGCGAAGGGACCTGAATCCAGAATTTGTAAATTAAACTACAGCATGAGTTGAGGTAAATATTGAATGGAAGAATATTCAGCGAGAGCTGAAATCATAATTTGGATTAAGGTCACGAAGAGACTTAAATCCGGAATCTGTAAATGAACCTCAGCCTAAGCTGAGGTAAGAATTGAATGAAGTAATATTCAGTGAGAGCTGAATTCTGAATTTGGACTAAGGTCGCGATGAGACCTGAATCCAGAATTTAAAAAACGAACCTTAGCATGAGCTAAGGCAATATTTTAATGAATTAATATTCAGCGAGAACTGAATTTTGAATTTGGATTCAGATCGCGAGGAGACCTGAATCCAGAATGTGTGAAATGAACCTCAGCTTGAGTTGAGGTAAAACTTGAATGATATAATATTCGGCAACAGCTGAATGCTGAATTTGGATTAAGGTCAGGAAGAGACCTGAATCCAGAACTTGTAAAAATCAACGTGAACATGAGCTAAGGCAATGTTTCAATGAATTAATATTCAGCGAGAGCTGAATTCTGTATTTGGATCAAGGTCAGGAAGAGACCTGAATCAAGAATTTGTAAAATGAGCTTCAGCATGAGTTGCAGTAAAAATTGAATGAAATAATATTTAGCGAGAGCTGAATTTTGTATTTGGATCAAGGTCAGGAAGAGACCTGAATCAAGAATTTGAAAAATGAACCTCAGCATGAGCTGAGGCAAAATTTGAATGAAATAATATTCAGCGAGAGCTGAATTATGTATTTGGATTAAGGTTAGGAAGAGACCTGAATCCAGAATTTGTAAAATGAGCTTCAACATGAGGCGGTAAAAATTGAATGAAATAATATTCAGCGAGAGCTGAATTATGTATTTGGATTAAGGTCAGGAAGAGATCTGAATCCAGAATTTGTAAAATGAGCTTCAGCATGAATTGCGGTAAAAAATGAATGAAATAATATTCAGCGAGAGCTGAATTCTGTATTTGGATCAAGGTCAAGAAGAGACCTGAATCAAGAATTTGAAAAATGAACCTCAGCATGAGCTGAGGCAAAATTTGAATGAAATAATATTCAGTGAGAGCTGAATTCCAATTTTGGATGAAGGTAAAAAAGAGACGTGAATCCAAAATTCGATAGCTGAGTCTCGGCATGATAGGACCCATGGGCTGATGATGAAGTCAGACACCTCATGATTACTCTGGTTATATCAATGGATAGAGGTCTCCATAAGGATGATGTTATTAATAAACCAAAAACGAGGTTGCTCTCTCGATCTGTAATAGCTCGTTGTCTAAGTGACCTAAATCATGGTCACCATTTATATTACACAATACACTTCCTGGGATATAGTGTGAAACTGATTTTACTCCGAATGACAATTTTGAGCTAATGTTAATCAGAGTAGGGGGAGTAGCGGTGTATCCTACACCCCTTAGGGGTATCAAATATACCTCATGAAAATGAAAACTTTTTTCACAAAAACCTATGAAAAAAGTTAAACAAAAATAGCTTGACGAGCTCCTGAGACTGTTATGTCGATATAATGAAACAAGTAAACTCATCTTATAAGAGATCTCTGATGAGTAGGGTAGAACCTCACGGTAAAAAGTTAAGAATGATAAAAGAAGATAATCTATCTAGAGAAGAAGTATACGGAGGAAGATGCAAATGAAATAGTACATGAGCCTGATCCCTTAGCCCATAAAAGAAGCTCCAGTGTGAGCTGAACTGTGAATAAGCTAAGCATGAGCCTGATCCCTTAGCCTATGAATCTAGCTCCAATGTGAGCTGAGATGTGAGAGATGTCAGCAGGCACCTCAACTATCAGCATGAGATATGAGCTCCAGCATGAGCCAAGCTCTCAGCATGAGCTGAACTTTGAGAGATACCGGTAAAACCCGAGCTCTCGACCTATGAAAGAAGCTCTAGAGTGAGCTAGACTGTGAATGAACTAGGCAGGAGTTTGAGCTCTTAACCTAAGAAGTTAGCTCCAATATGAGCTATACTCTGCTTATTATAATCAAGCTCCAGTGTGAGCTAAACTTTGAATGAACTAGGTAGGAGCTGAGCTCTTAGCCTAGGAAGTTAGCTTTAACGTAAGTTGTATTGTTAATATCGAAATCAAGTATTAGCATGAGTCGAATTTTGAAGGATCTTGGCAGGAGCTTGAGCTCTCAACCTATGAAAGAAGTCCCAGCATGAGCTGACCTTTGAGAGAACTCGGCAGGAGCCTGAGTTCCTAGTCTGAAAAATGAGTTCAAACACGAGCTGAACTCTGAATATTGAAATCAAGTGTCAGCATGAGCATGAGCTGAACTTTGAGAGAAATCGGTGAGAGTATGAATTCTCAATATGAAAAGTAAGCTTCAGTGCAAGCTGAACTCTGAATATTGAAGACCAGTGAGTTAAACATGGGATGAGCTCAAACTTGAGTTCCATGCCTAAGAGACGGGCCCTAGTAAAAATTTATGTTAGAATGAACTTCTACAATAGCCGCATACTGAGCCATTAGCCTGAGGTGCAACATGAGTTAACACGAGCATCGAATTTATGTAAGCCAAAATAAGCGGGCTTAATCTTGACGGAGTACCATGAAATTTAGAAGCAAGCCTCATAAAAGGTTGATCTGTGAAAGTTAAGGTTGTGTATTAGCAAGAGCAGAAATTTAGAGATAGCTTGTTAAGGTCGAGAGGAGCTAATCTCTGAATCTATGTTACCTAAACTCTGAATCTATGTTAAGGTCAAGAGGAGACCTGAGTCCAGAATATGAAAGATAAGGTTCAGCAAAAACCAAACTTTGGAATTGAGGAATAGTTTTCAGCATGGTGTCGAACATGCTAAATGAAGTAAGCTTAAGCGAGTAATTAGAGATATGAACTTTAAAGTAAGATGAGTGAAGTAAGCTCAAGCACGTGCTTAGTGAAATAGCTTTGAACATAAGCCGAACAATACGAGTCTTAGAAATTAGGGCTCATAGTTTGTAAAGTTGGTTCAAGCAAGATCTGAGCTAAAGAATAAATGAAGTGTGATTCCACGAATTAGAAACAACTACTCCGGCTTTCTTCTTGATAAAGAATCAGTCGGAGTAGGGGAGAGTAGATGATGTGGCACAAAATTATCAGGTCTCGGTTAGAGACCTGACAAAGAGATCACACATAAAATGTAGGAGAATATAAATGCAACCGGCCTCAGTTAGAGACCTTAGAAAGAAACAATTCGCTAAGACATAAAGGAACATCTTAGTACACTTGTCTAGAGACCTGGCTAGCATCAGGTAGCGCGAAAGACCTGATCGGAGACCTCATCAGGTCTCCCGTGTCCTTTCATGTGAACTCTGACACCACATACAATCACATCTTGCCACGTGGCAATGGAGTAAGTACAGACAGCTGGAGATATAGCTTAATCTCCAAGCAATTCTCTTTCCTATAAATACCCACCCTCATTCATATTTACTCTCAGGTTTTCTCTACTACTTTAACTAAAACACACACGCACTCTTTTTAGAGATAACAAATACTGACTTTGGCATCGGAGGTGGTTCGCCGGAAAACCCACCAGTGAACCTTCTTTTGCAGATCTCATGGCCGTCGCGAAGCAGCCCAAGAATTCAGGTTCCGCTCCAAAGGCTCAAGCCTCCGATCCACCAAGAATATGTAGTGTGTTTGAGTTTATCCATTTATTCAATGTATCAATTTCATAATACGTCATTTTTTGAGATGTATTATACGGCCAACATTTTTATTCATATTTATTCGTACTATTTTCGATTGGCACTTTTGGCCGGTGTTATTTACTCGCTACGTACTTCGTAAGCTTTAATATAGTTTATATTATGAGTTCCTCAATTTACTGCGTTCGTATATTTACAATCATGTCTAGCTAAGTTTCTATACTTGATCTGGGTAAGACAGCTAAGTGAATACCAAAGCTTGAGAGGTCTAATTCGTGTTTGATAATTGCATGTATGTGTTCCTAATATGTTGATGTGTTTATTCCAATATGGTGTAATACGATTAAGAGGTTAATAGGCCGTCAATCACTTCGGACATATTAGATCACTAATAAATTGAGAAGTAGGAGTGTTTTCCATAACTTATCTCAGTTAAGATCAATTAACATTAGAGGAAGGTGTTTACCCTGTTCGGCAAGACGTGATGATTCCTTATTGGGCCTTTCTAGTAATTAATGCTCTTTGGGCAAGAAACTGAATGATGACTCTGACAGAGATATTGCCCAAGACAAGGAACCGGCGGTGCGTCGCCTACTAAGTAAGGATAGGTCAGGGAAGGGTTTGTTGAGAGCGTGACAAGTAAAAAGGGATCTCAGCATTCAAGTCCTATAACCAACGATGCATGCATATGATGAACATATTTGCACCAATGACCAAGCTAGAGTTTTCACTTAACAATGTCTTTGTCCAGATCAAGTTGTTTTTAGTATTGATCAAGTTCTTTATTTCTTTTCAGTGTTAATTTAGTTCTCGAATTGGGCAAGAGAGCCCCAGTGACCAAAATACAAAAACCACTCTTTCTTGCTAGGTGGAGGAGGATTCAAGAAATAGTAACAATCAACTCCTTGTGGATCAACCATGTACTTACTCGTTATCTACGTAGCTATGAGGATAGGCTATAAATTCATTTTGATAGTGCGAACGACAACCTTGTCAGTGAGTCTTGAAAAAATCGGTCGAGTAGCCTTAAATTAGTTTTTATCGCAATTCATCACCGTCGTTTTTCTATGGTGCGATGGCAGTGCACTGAGCTTAGCATCAACATTTCGTCTTTGCCCCTTTCGTTTATATACTACCACATTTTTATTGTATAATATTTATTTCTGAATGGATGATTACGGATGTTACAACAACTTTCATTTTGTCGGATTTATAAATAGTGAGAAATTACAATAAATGAATTTGTTTATTGAAGAAAAATTAAAAAATTTGTAGGGAAAAAAAGGAGAAAAGCGTGTTCATTTTAAAGCTAATTAATTCAACACAAAAACTTCAGTGCATTGGTGCACTGTATGAGATAGGTTTGATCCGCGCAAACAGTAGCCAAAGCACGTATAAGTGAGCTAGCCTAGTGGGTAGCGCCTCAGCTATAGTGCTCGTTGGATCCACGCCCCGGGTTTGACTCCCACGAGGAGCGTGGTTCTTTTTTTTTCCTTTATGTCTTTCTTTTTTCTATTCATTTATCAATTTTCATATATTATTATTTATTGAAAGTGGCAGTTATGAACCTTGACATCCCATGTTCAAATTGATGGTCCCGGTAACGAGTATCTGGTGTATGCGGGGGAATTCACCAGTAGCAATTTTTTCTTTCAAAATCTTTTCACTGAGTTAACTGCTCTGGTCAGTTTGCTCAACAACTAGGAAAGTCAGTTGGAGCTGCTTTACAACTGAGATGGTCAGTTGGAGATGGTCACACAGTAGGGTGCATAGATGACTTCTTTGACTGAGGGTCAGCTGTGTATTCCAACTGAGGTTTCAAAGTGTTTAGCGTTGCGGAAGTTGGTGGAAATTAAAGCTCGTTACTAAAACTGAAAGCTTTATAAAAACAGGGAAAGGTCAAGTTCCCAAAATTTAGTGCAGTTTGTGAGAGTGTAGTTTGTATGCTGGGTCAGTTACAGAAATGTAAAGGACACAATATTTTAACGTGGTTCAGAGATTGACCTCCTACGTCCACGACTTCCTTTTCGGGGAAGTAATCCACTAGATAAGCTTAGGCGTGCTTATCAAACGTTCCACTTGGTTTGCGAGTACCAAGCAACCTAACCAGTTTGATTACGGGTTTGAACAAGACCTTTCAACACTTTTGCGAGCAAGTGTACAGCCTGCGCTTAGATTATGGGTTCTAAGGGGACCTAGTCTTAGATTGCGGGTTCTAATGGACCTATCCTTTGATTACGGGTTCAAAGGGACATGGTCTTTGATTTTGGGTTGAAAGGACCTAGTGACTTTGCTTACGGGTTCAAAGTCGGACCTAAGGTTTAGAGGTTGGGGGTTTTTCCAACTATGAAGCCTTCTACACAGAGAGAAGTGGAGGTTTTGTCCTAAGGCTTAGAGACTCGATCTTTTGGGACAGATTCTGCTTAGAAACAAAATATGCAAGAACCTATATTCTAGATTCAATAAAAGAAGGGGTTTTTTGAGAGGCCAGATGGAAGAACAAGAGAAGGGGTGGACACTCAACTTCTACTGGTATTCAACTGAGGTATTCTTGCTGGAGAGATGGATAGACTGCAACTTCTTCGGCGGTGATGATTTTCTCTCTTTTATTTCTCTGTGCTTGCCCAAAACTCTCTCTCCCTCTCTCACCGAGCTTTGATGTGGAGACCTCTATTCATAAAGGGAGGTCTAATTAGCCGTTGGAAAGAGCCATTTGATCTTTGACAAAAGCATGGCACTCCACCTGGTTTATTGAAAACTTTCCTAAAATGGCAACAGTGACCTTCGCTTTTTGCTCGTCTCTATTGTCGGTTCATTTATAGTATGTTTTCCACCTGACTTGTGCTTCCAAGTAGATTAGAATTTGGACTTCAACGCTTCTTCCTTCAACGTCTTCAAAGTATTCTTAGCTATGCGACGTCTTAGTTCAACATAACTTCTCTTCACGCTTGAGCTGCATGGTTCAGTTGAGGAGTCAACTGAGTTGCTGTCCAACTGAGTTCATGATCCAGCTGAGCATTCCGGTTCAACTGAGCTCATTCTTCAATTGAGCTCGTGATCTTAACTGAGTTCTTCACGAAATACCTTCTTCAGTCCAGCTGTCTTCTTCTACTTGAAACCTATAAAGATAAAATACCTACGCTCAAACAGTCAGCTCTAGCTAAGTTCAAACTGATGGCTTTCATCTAATCGGTTGGGGTCAGTTGGGTTTTAGGATAAATCAAAACTTTTACTAATTTTCCCAACAATTCCCCCTTTTTCATGATGCCAAAACTCTAAACTGACACCACCTAACTTTCCTAACCGATACCATACAACTAATCCAAAAAAGAATAAAAGATAAACTTAATTCTAGTCTATAAGAGGAAAGAGGTTAGCACAAGATAAAAAAAAATTAACCTCAAACTTGGACAACGAGATAGTGGTCATCAAGTGAAGTTAATGATTCAAGAAGATGTTCAAAAACCACAACTTATTATTTATGATAATAAGAAGGGGAGATTACATTACAACTGATCTAGGAATTCAAAACAGCAAAAACTAAATGCATCAGTTGCATTGTCTTCTCTTCGCAACATCATATCTTTTCTTGATCTTCTTTGAGGTTAATCAATACTTCTCATAGAAGTGTTTTCTGATTTTCAGAAAATTCTCGGGATCTTGGACGCAGTTAATGTTTAGCTTGATAGTAAGCCTCTCAACTTTCATCTCAATAAGTTTTTGAGCAATCTGATTGGTTCCCGGAGTCATGGGAGGAGGAAACGTCTTTTTAACTGGTGCTTTTGGCAATTTTGGTTTTGTCTTTTTTAGGACATCCAAAATTCGTATAACAGTTACGTCTTCTACTGCAAATAGTTGCAGGTGCATCAGCCAAGCTTCATCAGCAACAATTCCTCTAAACTCCAGCTCGTAATAGAAATCTTGGATGAACTCATTCTTCAATGCTTCCCAAATGTTCAGCCAGGCTTCTTAAGGAACTCCTCCTTAGATTGGCCACATTCTTCAACAATTCGTCCTTGTAAGCGTCAAGCCGAATAGTCTGAACTTCAAGCTCTTCTAAATCAATGACCTAAGCAAGAAGACCAGCTTCCAATTCTTCTAGAGTCTTTCTTTCTTCTGTAACAGACTCTTTGACAACAGCTCCTTCTTGTTGATCTTTTTCAACTACCGGCTCCGTTTCCTTTGTCAGTTTCTCCTCTTCCCCCTTTTTGGTATTATCAAAAATGGAGGCAACCTTTTCTCTGAGATAGGAGATTTCATTTTCAAAGTTGGAATTAGTTTTGGCAAAGTACTGGAGAAGTGGTCGAGAGCTTGTTATCTCTAGTCCATTTGATGATTCCTAAGCTTTAACGTCTTTGAGTTCCTACTGAATAGACACAATAAGTTCGTCCATGGCCTTCATCTTGGACTCATGATGCTGAATTAACTTTGTGTTGACGTTGAGATTAGTCTTATTGCTTTGGATTTTTTCTTTGGCTGGGAATTTTAATCGATAGCATTGACTTTTTCTCAAATCAACGTCATCAGCGACTCATGCTTCGCATTTGCTTCAGCAACAAATTTTTCATGGATGTTAGCCATGTCATCAGTTCTTTTTTAAATGCGATATTAAAGGTTGATCTTGATCTCTTCCAATATTTGGGTTAGCCTCTTTAGTTCTGCCAACTTTTCTAAGAAATCCTTCTGAATCTCTGCCTGGTTAGAGAGAAGCTCTTCCTTCAATGACGATGATTGGATTTCCAAATGCTTGACAGACTTCTTGAGGTGGATCACTTCTTCTCATAAAGTCTGGAGTTCTGCAGATGCTAAGTCAGCTGGTTGAATCACAGTTGTGACAATAGGAGCAGCTACTATTGTTGTATTAACTGTGAGATCTTCTTCAGGAATCAAAGGTTGAGAGACAGTGCTCAGTGGTGGATCTTGAAGAGGAGGTTTCCATCCACATTTTTCGTTATTCTCATGAACAGATTTGAGATTGTTGTGGGAGACATTTTCCAATGATGGATCAACTGCTCTTTTGCTAGCTTGATCTTCAAAGAATGTTCTGATGAGCTCATCTTATCGTTGAATCAGCTCCAGCTTGGTATTGAATTTGAACAAGCTTTTCAAAATTCCTTCTGAGGTTTGCAGCTCAGAGATCTCATAAAGCTTTAAAAAATCTGCTAGTACATAGTAGTCACCAAGACTAACTGAAATGTACATAAAAAGATCCACGATCTTGGTGAGAGTGTTTGGAAGATCTTTCAGTTCAGGGAACTTAGTTAATCCCTGCTTTAGGGATGAAAGATACACTTTCTCGAATGAGGCAGTGATTGTTTTCTGTTCAATATGTTCTGCAAAAAGAACTAGACCAGCTTCTTCCAAACTGTCAAAGAGTGTGAAGACAAATTTTGATTCATCTTCTGGAGGTTCCTTTGCAGTTGGACCATGACGCACTGTATCTTGAATCTTTTCTTGCTCTGAGATTTGATCAAGAAGATTCACTTCTTTGGTGAGCTGAACAGTGACTTTCTCTTGTGATGGCTCTTTCTCTTGAGCTTTGACTGAGTAATCGTCATTGTTATCGTCTTCAGATTCTTTGTAGTCTTCAACGATTGGTGCATCTGGATCATCACCTTGAAATTTGACTTCACCATGCAAGAGGATGGTTCTCCTTTCAGTATTGAACTTATCTTTGTCACCTTCTTCACCTTGAGGGACAATTTCAGCTCCCACAGTTGCGGCCATATGTCCCTTGTAAAGCTTTGACAGTGGTGATGGCTGGATTGTCTGTGCCAGCTTCTCTGTGAATGATTTCGAAACAGAGGATTGTGAACTTGATGAAGATGTTCCTTGTCGCCCAGCAGCTACCTTGACCGCTTCAGCTTGAACTGTCTTGCTTGAGGTCAAAGTCTCGTACTGGTTAAATTCAGCAATTTTAGGCAGAGTTTCTCCAGACTTACCAACTTTCTGACTCTTTTCTTCTAGCTTTTTCTTTTCTTTCTGATGGGAGGTTGTCATCATTGTGCCTAAGACAATCTCTACTGGGGTTTCAGTTGTTTTATGACCTTGCTCCAACTTCGTTCCTTCAGACTTACTGGTCTGATCCCTCTTCACACCTTTCTTCGATTGTGATCCTCCTTTGACATTCAGAGAGAAAATTTCCTTGATGCGATGTTGTGAGCTAAACAGTTTATTCCCTTCAGTTAGAGCTTCCTTGTCCATGCGTCTCCAGTTCACCTTTATTCTTTGTTTGTAAGTTGAGTAAAGAATGATCGAGCTGATCTTAGTGACATAGGAAAGATTTTCAGCACACTCGTAGATAGGACCTTCGAACTGAATCTTGGTGGGTTCTGCCCAGAGAAGGTTCTGCATGAATTTGAACCAGTCAGTTTCAACTTTCTTGAGTATTGCCATAATGGGCTTCATCTATAATAGATTGATGATGGTTGGGGATCCAGTGATAGGGTGAACATAGTTGGAGATGATATCGAACAATAATCTTTGCTCTGGCTCCAGTTTTGTGCGTTGTATCTTTGTCCTGAATTCTTCCTTGTCAATGGTGATTGAGGCGATGAATCTTTTTACTTCTGAATCTTCCTCTAATGATGGATCCTCTCCGGTTGAAGGAAGATAAAATAATTCCTTCAGGCATTCATCGACATTGATGTTCAACTTTTCTGCTTGAATGCTTCAAACCTCTCCAGAGGAAACGGATAAGCTGACATAGGAAATGAGGGTTTTAACCTTGCTCTTTCTCAAACGAGCAAAGAATTTTGCGACGCTTGAAGAGAGGAGATATTGAGGTTCATGGCGTACCCAATATCTTAGACCAGACTGATCAAGAAGATTGAGTAATTTCTTCATAGCATCCATCTCTTGATGGAAGGAGAGAGAGAGAGAGAGAACTGGTTCAAATGTAATCATTGATCTGAAGACAATTTTCCTACAACATGGACTGCCATAGCGATGATGAATTCTGAGATTCTGAGATCTTGATTGAATGAATGTAACTCTAACTTCAATTATGAACTCAGTGAGATATTTCTCGTGCAGAGGAGAATTGCTCACTCAGAGATTGTACTGGGATTAAGGGTTTGTGACATCCCTTAATGAATTCGAGAAGAAGATGCATGGAATCAGAGGACATGAATGATTCCCTCCTCTTCATGATCAACGGCTTGGATTGGAGTCATTTTGCCTATTGGGAACGTAGCATGGGACGTAGGTCCGGCGATGACAGGTACTCTCGCGTATGGCGTGTAGGAGTTTCCATGTCAGCCCACTCGCGGTCTTAAAAACTTAACCTATTGATTAAGGCTAACTCTGCATTGAATGTGACTGCGGAGCTTAACTCAATGTGATCATTACCGTCAAAGGATGTTTGAATTTATTTCAAAACACCTACCTTAATTACTATGGGATGAAAATGATCTTTGGATCTTCTTGGTTGGTCTGTATCCCAACTGAATCAACATACACTCAACTGACTTAAGTTCATATGTTCAGTTGAGGTTTGATCTTCATAACCTCCATCGAGCTGTAACGCCGAGTTGAGGTCTGTGTCCTGGCTTCCCCCTCAACTTGTGACTTCCATCTAGTTCATGATTAGAGATTAGCATGAATTTTCCCAACAATGTATACTGACCCTGCATGATTATCTTATCTCATTTCATCCTGTTCCTGCAGCCTACAAGACAAACTCATGTTCCAACTTAGTTGGATTCAGGTTTGGAAGCAGTTGGGGCTTCTTTGAAGACTCGAACTGACTGGTTAGTTCAGATCACCTTTCTTGCATTATCCATGTAGACTGCTGATTGAAATTCCTTAGGTGCGCGTGCAGTCTAGTTGAGTGGTGGATAACCTTGTCTTTGTGGAGCTTGGTTTCGACTCAGCTAAGATGGTTGATTCTTCTGAGATGAAAACTATCTGGGAGAGGGCCCGAGTTGTCTAGCTCCTCGAGCATACCCGAATTGTGGATAACTAGGACCATTGAGCTGATCACTGTAGTTTCCATGTTCTTGATATGCTTGGTGGTGATGATGAAGCACTGGAAATGTTTGATGGTAGAAGTGAGGATTGTCCCAATTCGGATGCCGTTGATGCTGATGCTGAGCTGAGTAGTTGAGCCTGCGTCTGGGCTGATTCTGCCTTGGTTGCGAAGGTTCACTTTGTCGGTTCCCCCTCGTTCTGCAACCTCGATGTCTGGACTTCCTTAAGGATCTCTCAGCATCCTTTGATGTACTAGCTTCATGCTCCTTAGGTTCTTCTAACTGAACCTTCTTTCCTTTATCCTTCAAATGAGTCTCAACAGTCTGTGATTTGACTGGAGTCTCTTGAACTGTGACTTCAACTGAGTTCGGTTGAACTTGAGGTGCCTCAGTCGGTGACTGAGCTGCCCTGACAAACTGAGCTGATTGAGCTCCAGTGTTCGTTTCTAGGTTGTATCCAAGACCTTCAACGCATTTGGGAGGTCTTTGGTGGCTTAACGTGCTCTCTAGAGCTACGCTCGAGGCATGAAAGGATGCCAATTTCTCATGTGCAAACTTCAGCTCCATTTGCAACTGAGAGATGTATTCCGCCTGAGACCTGGTTATGTTGATCAAGTTGATGACCTGATTGTTGGTTTTTAGAGCAATTTCTTCATGGAGTCTTCGATTTTCCTCCACAAGCTTTTCTATGTCGTGATTCTTCATGATCAGTTTGTTGCTCATATTGTCAAACTCAACTTGGAGTTCTTTGCATTGTGCAACTTATTTAGTGCACAATCTACTCAGGTGTTCGACCTCATCCCAAGACGGTTGCATATCTTTATCTAATTCTCCTACACATTGGTTAACAGAAGAAACAATATGCAAAGATAGAAATAAGAGTTTACCCCATCAATTAACTCTAACCATGAAGCATTAGTCTTTTCCTACTGAGCTTGATGGCGAGTCAATTTTCTCTCCTTCAGACTTTGTGAATACGTCGGTGTCGTCGATGTCATCCTCAACAACATGGCCTTAGACTTCTCCTTGGCCTTTCCTTGGAGGGAATCTTTCTCTTTTTTGTAGAGATCAGGACAGTCGGTTTTGAACTGTCCTGGCTTTCTGCATTCAAAGCATCATTCGCTTTGATTCCTTGAGGAGGGTTCAGTAGAACTCCACCTGCTCATGTTGATCCTCTTGTACTTCTTGATCTTGGGGTTCATCTCCACGAGTTGTTTGGTCATTTCGTTGTCCTTCTTCTGAAGTTCAGACCTGCTCGGTCGATCCCTAGCTAAGGAGTCAGCTGTCACAGCCCCAAATCCCAAGGGATGGCAAAACCGGGGTGCAACTAGGGGTTGGATTAAAGAAGCGGGGAAGAAAGGGGGAATTACTGAATAAATGATAAACTGACATAACTTTGATAAGATAGTAAACATGAAGTACTTCGATTAATCAAAAGAGAGACAATCCCGAAGGATCACTCCGCAAAAGTTGTCTCTTAGATCTCTAGGGTTTCGAGTACCTAATACTTAAACCGAAAGTTAATACATCAAAAAGAGTGTCTTGCAGCGAAAAAGACGTAGATTGATAACACAATTTCAGATGTGAAATCGAGGCTCAACTAAACTTCTTTCCTTAAGTACGACCTCTACTCAACTTCCGTTGTCTCCGTCACACAACCTGCACATTTATAAATACATACAGGGTTAAGTACAAAAAGCACTTAGTGGGCACTTTGCCGAAATCATATCATAGATTTTATATAGATTCATCACGCATCTAACAGTAACACAACAGGGGTTTTCCTTTTTAAAACAATCCCGTGCTTACTAAACATTTTTCTCTTTTCATAAATCACTCGAGCGAGTATTTTTACTGTTGTTACGTACATATTGCCCAACTTCTATTTTAACACTGGGGAAGAAGCCTTTTCTTCTTCCACGAATGCTCCTCACCGAGGTTGGCTCGTCCCCTCAACAGGGATTCCACACCTATCGGCTATCGTGTACACTAACTCTGGAAAGCACCCTTTTGGCTAACTCAGAGTTCGATCGATTAGTCAGCACCCTTTTGGCTAACTCGGAATGGCACAAGAGAACTCACAAAAACAAATTCTTTTATGCACTGATAATCATTTAGAAAACACACTTATAAAGCAATAAGTAAACATTTTGAGCAACGCTCACTTTATTTTGTTATATAGAAAAGCCCACCTTAACCGGTTACAGAACAAACACAAACTTCTGTCTTCGGTCTTCCATCCTATCTTCTAATTTCGACTTCCTCCTTTGATATCAAAGATTCAAACTTTAGTAAATCGGTCGAGATGATTAAAGAAATAGAAATCGAATTCGGTTAAGTCTTTTAGGCGTTTGCACTTTAACTAACCCCTTTTGGTTTTAAAGAAAACAAGACTTGGACACATCTCGTTTAGAACTAACTCGGTTCCTTACTCGACATTTAGATTAGTTAAAACGGAAGTCGATAACTCTTAACGACTTAAAAGTTCTTAAAGAATTAAGTTGAAAAGAATTCAACTTAAGAAAATGAGTTTTAGAAATTTTCTGCACAAGGCAGTAGATAGCCTCTTAAGAAAGTAATGTCGTAATGTTTCAAAAATATTACTTTTCTTCACAACTATGTTTACTATTGTTCACGATAACTTATACTTTTATTTGGTCAAATAACTAATGTCGTAATGAAAAAAAAATAGTTGATTTAAATAAAAGTAATGTTTCAATCTTATTACTTTTCTTCACAACAAATGTTATTTTTATTTAAGATAACGTGTTATTTCATCAGATAATTATTAATATAAAATAAATAAAAAAATTAACAAAATTAGGTCATTAATAAAAAATTGAGAACACATTAAAAGAAAAATAAAATAAAGTGAAAATAATAAAAAGAAGGTAAGAAAAATAAAAGGAAAAAAATGTAAAAGCAAAAAGAAATGGAAATGGAAAGCTAAAAGCAAACGAAATGAAAAGCAATGAATATAATAAAAAGAGGGAAAGAAAAATAAAAGAAAAAAAAAACAAGGGACAAAAAAACTTAATAGCAAAAAAAAATGGAAATGAAAAGCAAAAAGCAATAAGAAATGGAAAGCAAAATAATAAGAGGGAAAGAAAAAAAAAGAACAAAAAAAAACGTAAAAGCAAAAGGAATGAAAATGGAAAGCGATTAACCGCTTCCATGGAGATTCGAACGCAACTCCCTCAAAGTGGAGAAAGCTTTAGGCGGCGTCCTTAAGTACTGGGTTGCGGCCCACTATTTGCTATTTTACCGAAAGTAAATATATATTCGGTGTTATACAGTAAATATATCTCAGTAGAGTAAGTACTAAGATACACGCGCCGTGCGTGGCAGCCATCGTATGTATCTCATGCGCCATGCACGGATAGGATTGTAAACGAATCGAATTGAAGCGAATAGTGGTGTATTCGATTCGGATTCACGACGTTATTCGCATATTCGAATCAATATTTGAATCGAATCTGAATATTTTTTTTATTCGTATTCGATTCGGAATTATATTAACAAATATTTATCCGAATCGAAATTTCGGTTCATTTTCTTTTTTAAGTTTATTATGAGCATACTATTCGAATATTCAATTCAAATTTTATAAATTTCTTACGTTATTCGATTCGCAATTTTACAAAAAATTCTTAAACAATATTTCACCAAAGAAACAATTAAACACTCAATTCATTAATAAATATTATATCCAATACATTTGTATCATAAACACTCAATAATAAATTCTAAAATATAATTATATGTTCCAGCTTCCAAGTTCCAACTCACAACTCATTAGGCAAGGCAAATTCAAAAGAAAAGATCATAAAAAACAAGTCAATAATGATGTAATGCACAAATAAAGAAAAGTTTCTAATCAAGTTCATCAAAACAAGATGTCACTAATATCATTTGTAAATGGCAAGCATCCAAATCTTCCGCCAAGTTTGCAAATCAAATGGTTTGCAACGTGACATAATAAGACACTTCTTCTTCCTAAGTAAGAATAAAAATTAATTAGAACTCAATTATATATATATATATATATATATATGTGTGTGTGTGTGTGTGTATATATATATATATAAAAGAAGTTAAAAAATAAATAGAACTTACATGCGTCATAATGGGCTTCTTGATCCCGTGAAGCCGGCGAACCCAATCTGCTCCACAAATCAAAACTTCTTCAACATCAAAACTTAACCTTGAACGATAAGGATCTAATACTCGAGTTCCTGCACTAAATGTAGCCATGATGCCACTGTACTAATAGGAATAGCCAATACATCACGAGCTAACTTAGATAAGATTTTGAACTTCAACTCTTGAGATTTCCACCAAGCTAAGGCATCAAACTCAACTGCTACACTTGCATCCCCATCTTGACTTCGAAATACCCCTCCTCTAAGTAAATGTCTAGTTTAGATTTGGAAGGACCGTGCACCTCAACAGTTTCAAATAATCATCAAATAGAGACATAGTAGAAGGCACTAATTTTCCAGGCGTTTGTACATGTAGAAGGACATTTTTCTGTAATGGTACCCTTTCGAGCCTTTGCATTATCAACTTCAACATACTCATAAAACAAACTATGCAGTGCATCACGAACCTTCATCAAATGTGCACGTGCATCACTCTCACTATATTCTACCAAAAGCAAACTCAACCAGCCTGATTTTGAACCTAAGGTCAAGTATTGCTCCAATGGCCATCAGAAGATTGCAACTACCCCAATATTTATCAAATTTTTGCTTCATCTTTTTTATCATCACTCTAATAAACTCATTAGGATGATTTTCTTTTTCATTCAACACATGCTTGACTCTCCAAATAACAACAAGATAAATATTAGAGGTAGGATAATCAACGCCAGAAATCACATGGATAGCATCATAAAAGACCTCTAAAATATCAACAACATCCTTCATTTTCTTCCAATCATCATTACTAGGACAACACCGATATAAAGACTCTCTTTGTTGAAATATAGGAAATGCATCTTTAACCCTAAGTGCATCAACTAACATCTCATATGTAGAATTCCAACGAGTTGGACAATCGATGACCAATCTTTTCACTGAGATTCCTAAATGATGTACGACATCACAAAACCTCCTCAACCTAGACTCTGCTTGGTTAATGAACCGCACACTATTTTTGACATCTTCAATGATCGTTTTTATCTCAGAAAGACCATCTTGAACAACAAGATTCAATATGTGTGCAGTACAATGAACATGGAACAACTGACCTTCCAATCGCAACTTACGGCTCCTAGAGAATGTTTCTTTAGCAATTCGAATTGCCACATCATTATTTGATGCATTATCCACGGAGATAGTGAAGGCTTTATGCTCTATCCCCCAATCTTTTGTGTACTTTGTAAGCCCATCATTGATATCAACACCTGAAAATTGTCAATAACAGATTACTATCAGTTAGAGTAATGCAAGACAATATAATATATATATATATATATATATATATATATATAAAAATTAAATTACCAGTATGTGGAGAAGGGAAAGGTATGAAGCTAAGTAGTCGCTTCTGAGGCTACCACTGTGAATCAACAAAGTGACCTGTGACACACATATAAGAGATTTTTTGAACCTTTGACTTCCAAATGTCAATGGTCAATGAAATCTTATTGACATCTTTTAACAGCAGCTGCAACTTTTTCTTCTCTAGGTCATAAACATTAGTGACATCTTTCTTCACCGTAGCACGAGAAATCTTCTCAAACTGTGGTTGGTTGATACTCATCATGAAAGTAAACCCATCACCTTCTACAACAATAAATGGTTGTGTAATACCCCGAATGTTTAATCCGTCTTTAAAATAAAAAGGTAATTAATAATTAAGGGTTTGCAAGCCTAAGTTAAGGATTTTCGATTCTAAGACTGATGGTGAAATCCGTTTCAGAAAATAAATTCCAGAAGTCGGTCGAACGACTACTGTATTAGGGTTTTCGCGTCCGGTAGATTTTTCATCCGAAAACTCAGAATTAAAAACCGTCAGAATTTAAATTCACTTTTTCTTCGATACGAGTTCACCGGAGAAAGTTAGTTTTTATGATTTTCCGAGCGAATTTTAGACTGTCTAATCCTGACTTTTTCTTGGATTTTGAAAAATGAATTAGGTTTTCCGAGTATGTGATTTATTTCCAATCTAACGGACGAATTAGATTTCGTCGAATTCGTAACTATCTAAGAAAGTATTTCTCGACTTTTTATAACATCGTTTAAAGTCGGAAATGAGATATTTCCGTCTATTAAATCGAAGCCAAACGACCCTTAACGACTCACTACCTTTAATTAGATATTTCTTCACCTTTATGTATAGTAAGTAGTGAGTCATCTCTCTCTCCCTCACACCTCTCTTATTACCCTCCCCCCCCCCCCCCCGCCCATTCTTTTTCTCTCATTTTCTCTTTCAAAATCCTCCATTAGAGTTCTTCATCCAAGCTTTTCTCAAGAACACAAGACCTTCATCTACCGATCAATTCCATTTCCGAGTTCGTATTCCGCACGGTAAGAACATCTCCTACAATATGAACCAAACACAAATCTTTTTCCATCATTTTCATTTTTTTGAAAATAGGAGATGGAATAGCATGTTGCCTTTTAATCGATTCATGCTCTAGTATGTTTAGAATCAAGTTCTACGGATCGAATCATGAAGAAAATCACTTCCCATTCATTTAGGTCTTTACCGATTTTTATTTAGATTTAGGGGTTTGATCGTAGTTCGATTTCCTTGATCTTTGATCGATAGATTAGTGTTCTACATGTTGCTAATTGACTCTATGAATTAATTTAGATTTTTCTAAAAATAAAATTCGAAACCTAAGAGATGAAGAATGCATGATTTAGTATAGTAAATGTTATGATATGCTCGATTATTTAATAGAAATGAAATATACGATGTATGAGGATGATTATATATTTAATTGGAATTTTTCTAAAAATAAAACGAAAAACGTAAGAGACGAAAACGTGTCGATAAGTTGAAGCCCGTTAATGTTTTGATAATATGATTTGCATATTAGTAATGCTCGTTAGATGATGATCGCTGTTGTAAAATTTGAACGAAAACGTAGAACGTAAGATTTTTGTGAAGAGACGAACGATCGACGATAAGTTGAGATTAGATAATGATATAAGTCTAAGATGTGATTATAAGTTAATCTCGTTAGTAAATGATCATAATCGGAAAGTTAGAACGAATTCTAATAACGTTCGATTTTGAATAAGAGACGAAGAATCAAGTTTAAAAGCCGGTAGAAAAGTCGACTAAGGAAATCCCTTTTAATAATAATAATTGTTATTGATTGACGAACAATATTGTAGTTAACGACTTTTCCATCCGAGAAACGAAAAGTTATGATATAGTTAAGAATCGAGAAGTGAATGAATGAAAACGAAATAGAAAGTGGAATTTGTTTTGGTATAGTAAATGGTTAGTTGGAATGACGAGGAAATGCTCGTCGTTTGTTAATCAAAAGTCGTGATGGTGAACCCGTTTAAAGGATACTGCATATAGACTGACTTAAGATGAAAATTTCGTGAAAATAAAAGTGGAATAGTATTGATCGAACCTAGGGAATCGTGCGTCGAGATTTGTCGAGCATTAGGGTTTCGCGCGGCAGTTTTGCGACCCTTCACAGAAACTGTCATAACTTTTAGCTCGCTTAACGAAATCGAGATCCGTAAATTGGAGAGTAAACTAGATACCCGTACCTTTCTTTTGGTATAAGATTCATCCCCTGTTTTCGTATGCTCTGTTCTGTACAGACTTACTGACTTGGGCAGTGAGTATCCAAAGCCTAGTTTCCTAAGTTGAATCCTTTTCAACTTCGTTCCTTGTGAACTTTTAAGTCGTTCTAAGTGATCGACACCCTTTTTACCTACTGATCTAAGTGTCGAGAAGTGTTCCGAGTCAGTTTATAGACAAGAATTGATCGAAGTCTCGTTTATTAGTTAATCAAAAGGAAGTAGTAAAGTGCAAATGCCTAAAGAACTAAAAACCGTTTCGATTTCCTGTTTCTTTTATCGATTGCGTTCAAGTTGCTTAAGTCTGTTTATTTACGATAAAAGGAGGAAGTCGGCACTGAGGATAGGACGGAAGACCAGAGACGGAAGCTCGTTTAATAGTTCTGTAATCAGTCAGGTGGGCTTTTATATATATGAAATAAAATGAGCAATGCTCGAAAACCTTTTTCTTTATCGCTTTGATAATCGTGTTTTCAAAGTGATAATCATGGCATGAACTACTTGTTTTATGTGAGTTATCTTGTACCTTATGAGTTAGCCAAAAGGGGTTAACTAAACGATCGGACTCTGAGTTAGCTAACTTGCTTTCCAAAGTTAGTGTACACAGTAGTCGTTGAAGTATGGAACCCTGTTGAGGGGATGACCTGCCGAGGTGATAAAGTAGTCGTTGAAGTATGGAACCCTCTTAAGGGACGACCTGCCGCGGTGATAATTATTTGGTCAAGATTGAATGTAACATCTATCAGAAAAATGCTTTGCAAAGCTATGTTTATGAAAAGAAAATGTTTACCTGTCACGCCCCGACTATCGGGGTGCGACTTACGAATAACAACAAACCTAAACAATTAACAACTAACTCAAATAAAGGGAACATGCTCGGAGAAAACAAAGGCGGAATATAAGGCAATCGAATTTGGTTTTCAAAACCATAAAGAATAATAACCGAGCATCTCAACTTCACTTTGAACAGGAATTCAAACAAGAAAATTATGCTGATGGGAAAGGAATTCCAATGAAAAGAGGAATCATACGAATATATATACATCAAGATAAGGAAACATGTTCAACAACAAGTCAAGTTATGAGCCCATCGCTCGGGATTACAAGATAAAGGGGTTACGAATTCAACAAGCATTCAAAGTCTTCGAGCACAACGCTCGGAATCAAGAACATGAGTATAAAAGTACTGGCATCAACAGACATAAGATCAAAAAGATTGCAGCGGAAATTAGCATCAACTCCCAACACTTGCATGTATGAAGACGTACAAATGCCAGTCCGAAATTCTACCAAACTTAACCAACAAAACCAAACCACACCACCAAGTATCCACGCCATCGACATCCAGTCAACCTGCATGTTTAGAAACACACGCAGGGCTGAGTACTTCGTACTCAGTGAACACAAGCCAAAACATTTGAATAAATATGCTTCTTAAAGCTATATTAATTGAACTTGCCTTGCCAAACATCACAAGTATTTAAGCAGTTTTGAAAACGGTTTTACTTGTGCATGCCAAAACATTTTTATTTAAAACGGACTGTGCAGTCAAATATCATAATATAAATAGCATGTATCATCTATCACAATTAACTTCATGTGCCGAGAAGTAGGCCTCCTTCTCAAACACTGTGACCGGCCCAATCGAAGCAAGGCTCACAGTCACCTCAACATATACCACACGTGGGTTCCTGCTTTCACAGGATAATCACATCTTCATAGATGATAACACATACTAACTTCAATAAAATGGCAAGTCAATCACATTTGAAAAACATATCATAATATTCAATAGCATAACTAATTTTCATCGATAGTTTTTGGTTCAGAAAAGCCCACCTGACTTCCGAAGAACTAGCTAGGTGGTCTAGGGCTATTTGTCCTTGCTTAACGATCCGTCCGGCTCGATCCTTCATAGTTCGACATCGATAGATAAGATATATGAAAGACGGACACAAAGGCGTTGGACTTAAACTGACGGACTTCTATTTGAGTCGTCGCTCTCTTCGTTCTAACTTTTCTAAAAGATCTCACGTTCTCGTCTTTATTTCATTAACTCTATTCGAAAAGGTTAACTCTACTACTTAACATTGTATACTTTTCTCGTTCTAATTAATAACTTCATTGATACAATTTATTACTCGAGCTTTCCTTCACAGACTTTAGTTCGTTCTCAATTTAACAATCAATTATTTATCATACAAATTCAATCATATTTCACAATATAACATTATCATGCATTTAAACATATATTCACACATACAATAAAATCTTATAGAACAAACATACTTCAAGACACATTAACATGCATTCCATTTTGAACTTTAAGGTCTAACTCGATTATGCATTTCTTTTTATGAAGGCTTAAACTATTAATTCTATCTTTCTTATTTATATAGACAACGCTTCATTCTACATCCGCTATCTTATAAGGTATTTTATAACTCTTATTTATTTAACAAAAATTCTCTTAGTTTTTAATAAACTCTTTTGAAATTATAAATTCTTGTTAAATTCTAACGTGATTCTCATTTCTTAACTCGAATATCATTCCTTTAATTATTATCTCGGTTTATCCTTTCTTCGCTTGATTGGAAATAACGTACTTAATTAATTATTTAATTAATCTTCTTTCAACTTATTATTCGACATCTTATTTTATTCTCATTTTCTCGATCAACTTATACGAGTATCTATCTTAACTCATCTAGCATCTTTTCTTTATTCAATTTAACTTCTTTTTTATTTCTTATCGATTAATTCTTCTTAACTCGGTTTTGTTTATTTCTTAAATAATTTCTTCTTTATTTGTTTTAAACTTTTAAGCTATTTCTTACTTAATGATTTCTTTATCTTTTAACAAACATTTTTATGAATTACTCACTTTATTATAAAAGATCTTTTTGTTATATTTTTAGTAAAAATTTCAAGTCTTTAAATTTTAATACAAAGTATTTAATTAAGAAGTCTTTTTCATACATCTTTTATTTAATTAAAAGCTTTTCAATTTTTTTAAGTCTTTTATCAAAACTTCTATCTTTTTTCTATATTCAAACTATCATTCATATAAACATTGAAATACTTAAACATCCAATCCTTTTTATTATTTTTACACTTAATTCTACAATTAATTTCTTTCAAAAATTTCAACATGCAATCCTATTTTCTTCATTTAACACATGTATGATTATACTAACATAACATACAATCATTTCATAGATCAAAACATCACTCAATTCATCAACAAAATTAACAAAATAATTTCTCCATTTTCTTCAAAAACACACGGCATACATGCACACATTTTGTGCATTTTATTTCTCAATTTTTCATGCATATAATCTCATTACTAACATGATAAAAATAACAATTCAAGCATCAAAATAACAATAACTCAAAGATTTCATATTTTTCCTATTTTTACTATATTTTTCGGCATTTATCATTTTTTTAGGGTTTTAGTTTCTTTTTCTTCTCTTAATTCATCGATTAACATCTAGTGCTCGATTCTCCTAACGAATTCTTCTCACTCGATTAGCACATGCATATCCTAAGTTTGCCTAAACATAAATTAAATAACATGCATGGATAGATCTTTCCTTTAGGACTTATAGACATACATTTTTACAACTAATCAAATGAAATCATACTTAAATAAATGGGAATTCTTCTCTTGGCTCGTGGGATTGAAATGGATGGAAATGGTAGCTTCAAAGCTTGGATCTTGAAATAAAGAAGAATGTCTTCTTGAATCCTCAAAGTAAAAGAAAGAATATAGGATTAATCATCCATAGGTTTAGGAATCAAAATGAAGAAAAATGTTGGAAATTCTTGAATTCAACTTCAAGAACTTGGAAATTTGTACCTTTCTTTGAAAATATGGATGGAATTGATGGAGGATTAATGGCTTCTACTTCATTTCCATGGAGGATAAGCTTGAATCTATAGTTACATGTGGAGAAAAATCAATGGAGGTGTGAGAGAGAGGGAATGCCGAGAGTAGAGAGATTGAGAGGTTGAGAGAGTTTTTCTTTTTGTTTTGAGAGAGAGAGAGATCGAAATGAGAGAGAGATGGAAATGTATGAATAAGTTGCTGCATTCCTCTCTTGTCTTAGATGAAAAGGATTCAAAATTCAACAAAGTGAAAAGGAATTAACTTGTTGGAAATTGTAAAAACAAGACTTGATGGCTTGATTTGAAGTTAACTTGTTTGCATAATTCAAGCAAGCCATGTACAAGACACCACTATGTCTTGTTGGTCTTGGAACTTGAGGGTTGATGGGAGAGGGTTGTGAGGTGGCGAGAGAGGGAGAGAGGTGGTTGACACGTGTCGTCGTCGTGTCGTTACGGGTATTAATTATCCGGTCGTAAAGGTTTTCCGGGTAACACGATTCGTATTAATTCCGTTTTGTTCTATTAACGGGTCTAACCTCTTCTCGTTTCACTTTTGACACTAACTCATCCCAATCTTATGTCACGTCTCAAATTAAAAGATTAAAGGCTTCGATCATTTTAGTCCTTTAATTCTTAAAAGAAATTAATCGGCTTAATATTTCGTTTATTAATCCCTTTCAAGACTAATGCCTCATTTCTCTTCTCAATTCTCGGATAAGTTCTTATCATATCTTAGTGATCTTAAAAGAAATTCTAAGTTCGAAGGTTCTAATTTAATTCTATTCTAGATTCATCGGCGTAAACATATTTCTCGGCGATTAACGCTATGTTATCTTAATTAAACAAACTTCTCGAGATTTTTTCGGAATTTAACCTCATACTCATTTTCATATAAACGACTTCAACAAACATATCACATCATCATCATCTCAGATAAATGGAACAGATAAATTCACACAAGATTCACAAGGCAATTTAAACGTTTATTCAAAACTCATCGATTAGAAAAGAAAAATTTTACTCCTAAATTCTCATCTTTGAACTTACTCGGTTAATTAGACGCTCTCTTAAAGGGATAAAAACTCGGGGTATCACATTAATAGGCACGGGCTTTTGAAAGAAACACCC